>CM066606.1:1645000-2845000 GCA_033816785.1 Picus viridis
GATGCGTGTGTGCGTGCGTGCGTGGGTGGGTGGGTGGGTGTGTGCGTGCGTGGGTGGGTGGGTGGATGGGTGCGTGGGTGGATGGGTGGGTGGGTGGGTGGATGGGTGGGTGGATGCGTGTGTGCATGCGTGGGTGGGTGGGTGGGTGTGTGCATGCGTGGGTGGCTGGGTGGGTGGATGGGTGCGTGGGTGGATGGGTGGGTGGGTGGGTGGGTGGATGGGTGGGTGGATGCATGAGCGAGTGGATGGACGGGTGGGTGGGTGGGCGAGTGGATGGACGGGTGGGTGGGTGGGCAAGTGGGTGGATGGATGGGTGGGTGGGTGGATGCGTGGGTGGATGCATGGGCGGGTGGATGCGTGGGCGGGTGGATGGACGGGTGGGTGGGTGGGTGGATGGGTGGCTGGATGCATGGGCGGGTGGGTGGGTGGATGGGTGGGTGGGTGGATGCATGGGCGGGTGGGTGGGTGGGTGGACAGGTGGATGGCAGCCTCTGAGGACATGAGGGCAGAGACCAGAGCATGGTGGGCCTAGGCAGTGAGGTGTGGGGCAGGCAGGACCGTGAGACTGCAATGGGGTGGGCATTGCAGAGTGCTCTGATGATCAAGGTGAGATGTTTGTACTCACAAGGAGGTGGCCCATGAAGAGGCAAATGCTCAGGTCTGACTGTTGTGCATAAGGATGATGACCCCCTGGTGGCTGGAGCTTCCCTTATCTTCTCCTCCCACATTCATCTGCTCACCATTTTGGCATTAAGTTATAGAATCACAGACCTGCAGAGTGTCTTGGGTGGGAAGGGACCTTTAAAGGTCACCTAGCGGAAAGCCCTGCAGACAGCAGGGACATCCCCAGCCAGAGCAGGTTGCTCACAGCCCCAAACAACCTCACCTCCACTGCTGCCAGAGATGGGGCAGCTCCCACCTCTCTGGGCAGGCTCTCACCACCCTCAGCACCAAACATTTCTTCCTTCTCTCCACTCTCAAGCTCCCTCTTTCAGTTTCAAACCATCACCCCTTGGCCTCTCACAACAGGCCCTGAGAAGAACTCTATCTCCAGCTTGCTTCCACCCCCTTGAAGCATTTGAGAGGCTACCAGAAGGTCTCCCTGGAGCCTTCTCTTTTCCAGGCTGCCCAAGCCCAACTCTCTCAGCCTGGAGCCTCCCAGCAGAGCCCTTCCAGCCCTGCCAGCATTGCTGTGGCCTCCTCTGGCCCTGCTCCAACAGCTCCCTGGCTGTGCTGAGCACTCCAGAGCTGCCCCAGCACTGCAGGGGGTCTGAGCAGAGCCCATCAGAGGGGCAGAATCCCCTCCCTGCCCCTGCTGCCCACACTGCTGGGGATCAGCCCAGCACAGGGCTGGCTCTGGGCTGGCAGAGCTTGGTGCTGGCTCATGGCCAGCTCTGCACTCCCAGCACAGCACCCACAAATCCTGCTCCCCAGGGCTTCATCCCCCAGACTGGATTGGTACTGCTGATTGCCCTGACCCAGGTGCAGGACCTTGCACTTGGCCATGGCAAAGTGTTCAGACCACATACCAGAGTGACTGAGGAAAAAGGAGTTCATGTGGAGATGCTCTAAAGGGATAAACTGCAGGATCTGGGGATAGATAAACTCCTGGGGACAAAAAGAGCAGGAGGAAGAGAAAGGAGCCTGCGCAGCTGAGTGGTGAGACATCAGAGACAGGGTGAGAGGAAGAGAAAGGTGCACAGGATCACCTCCTGAGGGTGCTCTCCTGTTAGACCTGATATTCTCTGCCCTTAAGAGATGTTTGCAAGCACATGGGCTCCCAGGGAGATCAGAAGTTTGTTTATCTGGGGGCTGAAGTTCAAGCCATTTGGTCTAACAACCTGTGAAGGTGCAAACCCTGACCTGGATGAGACCTTGGCAGCCCGAAATTCATCACAGAATGGCTCAGGCTGGAAGGAACTTCAGACATCATCTTTTCCAAGCTCACCACCATGGGGCAAGGCACCTGATTCAGCTGCTCAAGGCCTCATCCAGCCTGGCCTTGAACACCCCCAGGGAGGAGGCAGCCCCAAACTCCCTGGGCAGCCTGTGCCAGTGTCTCATCACCCTTGTACTAAAGTACTCCTTCCTAAGCTCCAATCTAACCCTACTCTCCCTTGGCTTCAAACCATTCCCCCTGGCCCTGTTGCTGGACACCCTTATGAAAAGTTCCTCTGCAGCCTTTCTGTAGGATCCCTTCAGGCACTGGAAGGCAGCTCTGAGGCTCTGGAAGTCTGAAGCACACAGGTTCTTCTTACCACATGCAGGAAGAGATTTTATCAGCAAACACCAAGCAGTGGGAAACATGCAGGCAAAGCTGCTCTGCTTCCAAGCTGGTGAAGGCCAGCACCCCACTGTGGTCCAGGGCCTCTCCCAGAGTTGGAGAGCTCTCTCTTTCCCACCCAGTTACCCCAGTGAAAGGGTTGCCTGCTGCAAGCCATTGTAAGCACGGCACACAGCAAGCAAGGGTTGTTCTTTAGATGGAACATGCATTTCTAAGGGGTATTTAAAACTCTGCTCACAGCCTGCCACGGTCATTAGCTGCCATTCTAACAGCAGGATGGTTTGGGATTCATTGGGACAGAAGAGCTGTGACCTTTCAGATGAGCAGCCACACACAACCTGCAGTTCCCCTCCTTAGCAGAACCAAGACATCAGCCTAAACATACTCCAGATACAGAACTTTAGAAGGGAAGGAAAAATAAACCCATGTGCTTAATACAGCCCTTCCTCACCACAAAGCCTTGCAAGAGAACACTACAGAATCACAGAGTCCCAACATGGTGAGGTTGGAAGGAGACTCTGGAGCTCACCCAGCCCAACTCCCCCTGCTCCAGCAGGGCACCCACAGCAGCTTGCCCAGCAGCACAGTGCCCAGGGCGGGTTGGAAGCTCTCCACACAAGGACACTCCACAACCTCTCTGGGCAGCCTGCTCCAGGCCTCCAGCACCCTCACAGCAAAAAACTTTCTCCTCCTGCTCAGATGCAATCTCCAGGGTTTCACTTTGTGCCTGTTACCTGTTATCCTGTCCCTGGGCACCACTGAGCAGAGCCTGGCCCCAGCCTCTTGCCCCCCAGCCTTTATCTCTTGCTGAGCATTGCTCAGATGCCCTCTGGGGCTGCTCTGCTCCAGGCTCCACAGCCCCAGGGGCTCTCAGCCTTTGCTCCTCACAGAGATGCTCCAGGGCCCCTCAGCAGCTTTTGGAGCCTCTGCTGGACTCTCTGTCTCTCCTGAAGTGAGGAACCCAGAACTGAATGCAATACTCCAGATGTGGGCTCACTAGATCAGAGTAGAGGGGAAGGAGAACCTCATTTGGCCTGCTGGCCACACTCTTCTTTCCTAGAATCAGAGAACTGTCGTGGCTGGAAAAGGCCTCTAAGATCATGGAGTCAGCCCAACACCCCCATGGCTATCAAACCATGGCCCCAGGTTTCTGGAACACCTCCAGGGTGGTGACCTCACCACCTCCCTGGGCAGCCTGCTCCCATCCCTGAGACTTTTTCCCAGTACATTTTTCCAGCAGTTCCCTGTCTCTCTTGAACTGGGGAGCTCAGAACTGGACACAATCCTCCTGATGTGGCTTCACCAGGGCAGAGTACAGGGGAAGGAGAACCCACAGGTGTAGCTCTGCACTGCCCTCAGAGGTTTGGACCTACTGAGTCTTACACCCATTAGTCAGCCAGGGAGAAGGACTTCATCTGCTTTTGGGCAGCACCTCCTGGTAGGACCAACATTTGGGGTGTAAGAATCCCTGTTCTGCTCAGTGCTGGTCAGCAGTGGGGTGAAACAGAGAAATGAACGGGACTTTTTGGAAGAAGAAGAGCGGGAAATCAAAGGTGGGACTGACCCAAGCCTCATGCAAGCCCCTTGTCATACGTCTGCCTTTGCAGTGCCCATCACCCAGCCTTGGCACACTGAGTCCTCCCCATGGCCAGAAGCCACAAGTCACTGACATGATTTGTGGTGCTGGCTCCTCACTGCAGGGCTGCTGTTTCCAGCTCTGCTCTGGAGCTGTGTCCAGCTCCCTGGCTTTTTTGCACTGATTCTCCAACTTCCCAGCCCTTGGAGGAAGCTCACACCATGGCACAATGGAAATGAGAAGAAACTTCTTGAGTGGAAGGGCTCCCAGACACTGCAATAGGCCTCTTAGGGAGGTGGTCGAATCCCCATCACTGGAAGTGTTTCAAAGAGGCAGAGATGTGGTGCTGAGGGACTTGGTTTAGCACCAGACCTGGCAGAGCTAGAGAATGGTTGGACTGAATGATCTTAAAGGTCTTATCCAAACAAAGTGATTCTGTGATCTTGCAAAGTTGAGTCCAGCAGCCCTGGCCATCCCCTGACAGCTCTTTCCCCCTGCCCTGGCTGCTCAGGTGATGGAGGTGCTCCTTACATCAGTGGCTTTCTATATGCACTGCCTTCTTTGCAGAGGTTTCCTCCAGGAGTTGCCATCCCTTGGGATAAGCCTCCAAAGGCAGTTGACCTTAAAAACCACCAAGCCACACACTGAAAACCCCAGGAGCCTCCTGCTGAGCTGGGTTATAAATAACTGGTGAGGAAAGGAGCACACAGAGGGGCAAGCAGCAGTGACAGGGACCCCACACTCACTCCCCAATGTCCCTTACAACCCTCTTCCTTTTCCCCAGGCATTTTTTCTCCCCAGAGCTCAGACTCAAAACCAGAACAGGGCTCAGCTTCAGGACCACAACATCCTCTGTTCACCATCCTTTTCCCACTCCCCTTCACTGCTTGTCTACACAAAGCAACAAGGCCCAAATCAGAGACATGTTGGGCAGAAAACCACCCAAAGAGGGCATTTAAACCTCAGCAGAGGTGCAGCAGCAGGTCCCTGGGGACACAGAACTCATCCACACAAACAACCAGCTCAAGAAAATAGATTTTTAGCTCTTTACAGTACCAGAGAGCAACTCTAACCAGTAGCCAGACTGCACCATGTCTGCTGGTGCAAACCACATCATACTTTGCTTTCTCCCAGGCCTCCATGGATCCACAAGCTCATGAAGCTTCCACCATGCTCCTCCTCTGCTCAAAACTCCAGCCTGGAAGGCAACTTGCATTAAGCATCTGCAGCTCCCTTCAAAACCCATTAGCATCAGGTCTCCGTGTTACAGAGACTGCCCAACCATTCCCCTTGCCTTCCTCCCTCCCACCCTGCCTGCACAGCCACTGCTCCCACCGGGACCTGCTTCACCAGCTGCTCCCACCTCCAACCTTTCCTTCTTTAGGGCCAGGAAGAGTCCCCAGCAGCCCCACCAAAGTGGCCATCAGATGTGACCCTTTATGGAAGAGCCCATGGAGAAGTCCCTAATTCCTGGTTAGAAAGCATCTCTTTGAGGGAGTTTGAGCCCTTCTTAGGCAGGTCAAAGAATAATCCAGAGGTTTGGGTTGGAATGGACCCTCAAAGGTCGTCTTGTCCAACCCTTCTGCATTCAGCAGGGACATCTCCAACAAGATCAGGTTGCTCAAGGCCTCATCAAGTTTGACCTTGAATGTCTCCAGGGATGGGGCCTCCACCTCATCTCTGGGCAACCTGTTCCAATGTTTCATTATCCTCATTGTGAGGAACTACCTCCTAATGTCCCCTGAAGAGAAGCAGCTGACAGCAGTGGGAGAGGAAAACTAATTCAGACTTCCCAAAGAAGGGACAAATTTTCCCCTACTCAAGGCCAAGTATTTGTTTTCCTGCATTTTGCTTCACTCCTCCTTTCCCTCCTTCTCCACCCCAGCCAGACTGTCATGAGAAGGACAAGACTACAAGAAGGACACTGAGGAGCTGGAGCAGGTCCAGAGCAGGGCAACCAAGCTGGGGAAGGTCTGGAGAACAGGGCTCAAGTTGCACCAGGAGAGCTTTAGGTTGGAATTTCTTCCCCAGAAGGGTTGTCAAGCCCTGTCCCAGACTGCCTAGAGCAGTGGGGAGTTCCCACCCCTGGAGGGGTTTACAAGCTGTGTAGATGAGGTGCTGAGGGCCATGGTTTAGTGCTGGGCTAACAGTTAGACCTGATGATCTTAAAAAGTCCCTTTCAACCAAAATGATTCTGTGACTATGTAATTCCAAGAAGGTGTGAATGGACCAATGGATGGGAGCACAGGGAATGCCCAGGCTGGGGGGCTTGGAGGGTTCTGGGCATCCCCTGCCCCAAGCAGGGCAGCTTTGGGCCACACACCAGGCTGTCTCCATCCACTCACAGCTATGTCATTAACTAAGTATTTAAGTAATAGAGAACAAAAAATGTTATTTGGATCTTGACCTCAGATGACAGAATCTGACTACATCCCTCCTTCCCTATGATTGTGTAAGTGGAATTTGGGTAGAGTGGGGCTTTTGAGAAGCTGGCTGGCACCTAAGTGAGGACCAGGAGATAGATATATGATACAAAGCAATGAAAGACACCTGAATGGCACTTGAACCCTTCCTGGGCCCTGCTGTGCAGCACTGGAGAACCCTGGGTGCACTTGGAAGAGCTCAGCCCGCAGGCTTTGACTGAGAAATGCATCCTGGCTTGGGGCAGACAGGACACCCACCAGCAGTAACCACCCCAGAAGCACTTACAGCTGCCTGAACAACCTCAAGGACCATTTCCTCCAAGGAAGATCCACAATGGTGCATTCCTTATGTGTGGTGTAAGGGTGGTGAGACACTGGAAGAGGTTGCCCAGGGGGCTGTGGATGTCCCTTCCTGGAGGTGTTCAAGGCCAGGTTGCACAGGGCCTTGAGCAATGCATTCTACTGGAAGGTGTCCCTGCCTGTGGCAGGAGATTTGGAACCAGATGGAACCCAAACCATTCTATGAATCTATGGACTGACTGGTTCCCCCTCCCCATCTTGGTCAGCAGCTCACCAAGACAGCCCCAGCCTTGATGACTCAACATAGAATCATATAATGTCAGGGTTGGAAGGGGCCTGGAGGATCAGCCAGTTCCAACCCCCTGCCATGGGCAGGGACACCTCACACCACAGCAGGTTGCTCACAGCCACCTCCAGCCTGGCTGCAAACACCTCCAGGCAGGAGGCTTCCACCACCTCCCTGGGCAGCCTGTGCCAGGCTCTCATCACCCTCATGGGCAACAACTTCTTCCTCACATCCAAACTGAATCCATCCATTTCTAGTTTTGCTCCATCCCCCCAGTCACAGAATCACAGAATTATTGAGGCTGGAAAAGACCTCTGAGATCATCAAGTCCAACCTTGACCCAAGACCATGACATCATTAAACCATGTAGCCACCAAGTGCTACATCCAAGCTTTTCTTAAAGACCTCCAGTGATGGCAACTCCACCATCTCCCTGGGCAGTCCATTCCAGTGGCTATCCCTCCCTGACACCTTCAAAAGTCCCTCCCCAGCTTTCCTGTAGCCCCCTTCACATACTGGAAGGCCACAACAAGGTCTTCTCGGAGCCTTCTCCTCTCCAGACCGAACGACCCCAACCTCCCTCAGCCTGCCCCCCACAGGGGGCAGCTCCCCACCCCTACCTTGTGGGAGTAGTGCTGGTCCACGATCCTGGCCAGCCCAAAGTCCCCTATCTTCAGCACCAGGTCCTCGGTGCTGATGAAGATGTTGGCCGGCTTGAGGTCGCGGTGGAGGACGTTGGCCGAGTGGATGTACTTCAAGCCGCGCAGCAGCTGGTACATGAAGAGCTTGGCGTGCTCCTCCGCCAGCTTGCCCTGCTCCAGCAGCCGGGCCAGGTCGGTCTCCATGTACTCCTGGATGATGTACACCACGTTGAACTTGAAGCAATCCCCAGGCAGGCTGGCACCCTTGGGGCCCAGCACCTCGTAGACCTTGACGATGTTCTCGTGGTCCAGGCGGCGGACGATCTTGACCTCGCGGAAGGCGTGCTTCAGGCTGCGGGCGTCCCCAGGGTCAGCTTCTTCACTGCCACCTTCGTCACACAACCACACAATCAATCGACCAGCCTGGGACACACCTCAGAGATCATCAGGTCCAACCTATTACCCAATACCTAATACCTCCTGGCCACTAAACCATGGCTCCAAGGGCCACATCCAAGCCCTCTTTTGAACACCTCCAGGGATGGGGACTCCACCACCTCCCTGGGCAGCACATCCCAATGGCCAATCTCTCTTGCTAGGAAGAACTTTCTCCTCACCTCCAGCCTAAACCTCCCCTGGCACAGCTTGAGACTGTGTCCCCTGCTTCTGTTGCCTGGGAGAAGAGACCAACCCCCACCTGGCTACAACCTCCCTTCAGGTAGTTGTAGAGAGCAATGAGGTTTCACAGGTCCATCCCCAACCTATCCTGGCATACACAGTTGTTCCTTTCTAGGTGCAAGACTCTACCCTTGTCCCTAGAATCATAGAATCAACCAGCTGGGGAAAGACCTCAGAGATCATCAAGTCCAACCTATTACCCAATACCTAACACCTCCTGACAACTAAACCATGGTTTCAAGAGCCACATCTGAGCCTTTCTTGAACACCTCCGGGGATGGTGACTGCACCACCTCCCTGGGCAGCACATCCCAATGGCTAACAACTCTCTCTGGGATGAACTTTCTCCTCACCTCCAGCCTAAACTTCCCCTGGCGCAGCTTGAGACTGTGTCCTCTGCTTCTGTTGCCTGGGAGAAGAGACCAACCCCCACCTGGCTACAACCTCCCTGCAGGGAGTTGCAGAGAGCAAGAAGGTCTCCCCTGAGCCTCCTCTTCTCCAGGCTAAACACCCCCAGCTCCCTCAGCCTCTCCTCATAAGGGCTGTGCTCAAGGCCTCTCACCTTGCGGCAGCTCTGGCTGTCCAGGGCCGACAGCACCAACCCGTTGGCTCCGAAGCCCAAGGGGCGGAAGTTGACAAAGCGGCAGCCCAGGTCGTAGCCGTACAGGCTGGCCAGGCAGTTGCACTTCTCAGCCATCCCTCTTCCTTCTCAGTGCTTCCTCTCCCCGCTTCACCTCACTCAGAAAGTCCCAGGGCCTCCAGGTGGTGAAGGTGGTAGGAAGCGGAGCGCCTCATGGTCGCTCAGGGATGGCTTGGGGGGTGGGCTCCGGCTGAGCCCATCGCTTCGAGGCGATGCGCAGACGCGGTAGAGACAGATGCCCGGAGAGAAAATGTTTTCAGCTGGGGAGAAGAAGCTTCCCAAGCAGCCCAGAGGTCTCTAGGACAAGCAGGAAGGTTCTGTTTCTGGAGGCTAAGAAAAAAAATCAGCACTCCTGCGTTTTTCGGCCACTCTCTTGTTTTCCTTCTCCGACGTCCTCAAGGCGATGATGAGAAGCAGAGCTGGTGGTGGAGCTGCACACCTGGCCCCACGTCCCCAGGATCTCACTGCTGGGACTGCCAGGTGGCCCAGCCGTGGGGCAGTGCCCAGAGCAGCCCCATGGCCCCTCCACCACCCCAAACCCTCCCTGCCCACAGGTTTCAGCAGCGCCTTCCCCACCAGTGAGGTGCATCCAGGCACTGGCCAGGCTCCCCAGGTCAGCAAAGTTTCTCCCTTCTTGTCAGTCCCAGTTTGGTATGGGCAGGTCCCATCCTCCTCTACCAGCAGGTTGAAATCTTGATGTTTTGCAGACCAGAAATCACTCTATGAGCAGCCTTCAGCAGAGCAAGTTTCCACGTTTGCAGTTCCAAGAGCTTCCCCTCCTAAGTCTTCTGCTGCCGAAGCCAAGCGCCATCTGATCTTTACGGCTCACTGGAGATGCTCCCTGTGCTGCACAGCCACCCCTTATCCCTCAGCAGCTCTCAGTCCCTGCTCCTGGAAGGGAAGAAGAAGAGATGGATTCGTTGGATGACAGCACTGCCCCATGTGAAGGCCTGCTGAAGGTTGACCATAAGCAGAACTGTTTAAAGCACACCACCAGAAAAGCACAGCAGCAAGAAACAAAGATGTGAACCTTCCCTGATGAGCTCCTGGGAGGGGGAGGGCCTGGACCAAGGCTTTCAGCTTGTGCAAACAAGGTGGTGTCACCTTGGACAGACTCTGAAAACCCAAGTGAAACACTCCCTGAGTTCAAGGTCCCACAGCCAACTTTGGCAGCAGCCCAGAGATCATGGAATCACAGAATCTTTTGCTTGGAAGAGACCTTTAAGAACAAGTCCAACAGTTAACCCATCACTTCCAGGACACCACTGGACCATGGCCCTCAGCACCACAGCTACACAGCTTGGAAACCCCTCCAGGGATGGGGACTCCACCACCGCCATGGGCAGCCTGAGACAGGCATTGACAACCTTTCTGGGGAAGAAATTGTTCCTCATGTCCAACCTAAACTTTCCCTGGGGCAACTTGAGGCCATTTCCTCTTCTCCCATCCCTTGTTCCTTGGGAGAAGACCCCAACCCCCACCTGGCTCCAGCCTCCTTTCAGGGAGCTGTAGAGAGCCAGAAGGTCTCCTCTCAGCCTCCTTTTCTCTACATTAAACACCCCCAGCTCCCTCAGCTGCTTCTCCCCAGCACTGTTCTCCAGACCCTTCGCCAGCTTGGTTGCCCTTCCCTGGACCTGCTCCAGCTCCTCAATGTCCTTCTTGGAGTGAGGAGCCCAAAACCAAACCCAGCACTCCAAGGAGCAACCTCACCAGTGCCTGGTTCATGGGGACAGTCCCTGCCCTGGCCACACCATTACTGATCCAGGCCAGGATGCTGGTGGCCTTCTTGCCCACCTGGGCACTCCCTGGTTTAACTTCAGCAGCTTTCAACCAGCACCCCCAGGTCCTTCACTGGCTGGGCAGCTTCCAGCCACTCTGCCCCAGGCCTGCAGTGTTCATGGGGCTGTTGTGACCCGAGGGTAGAACTTGGCTCTTGGCCTTGTTGAATCTGTCTGCATGACAGGGGCTGTGACCGTGCACAGGTACATCCCAGGCTGGCAACCAGACCAAGTGCTGCTCAGAGTGGGAAAACAAAATAAAACTGCAGTGGATCTGCTCCCACTGCATTTGTCATGCCAGGATAATGCTTCTCCCACAGCCCTTCATCAGCAGAGCTGCTCCATTAACCCAGCAGTGTGTTCACAGTCTGGCCCTTCACTCTCCAAGCATCACTGCTGGCCCCCACCTGCTCTCCAGCAGAAGTCACCCAGAGCAACAACAGGGACAACATTAAATGCTGAGCTTTGTGTTGGTTTCTACCATCAATCCTCCAAGGCAGAAGAGAAATACTAACACTTCAGGCCACCTATTTGAAGAGGGAACCAGGTAATGGTTAAAACAAAGGCATATGGGCCACAGGATGGTGGAGAAGGATGTAGGCAGGGCAGAGAGAGCCTCTGAAGAGCATCTGCCAGCAGTTACCAAGCAGTTTGGCAAACATTGCGTGCTCCTCTAGTTGGAAGCAAAAATAATTACAGCCTCTCTTCAACCCAGCAATTATTTAATGTTGTCTTTTCAACACAAGGACTGAGCAGAGAAAGCTGCTCCTGCTAGTAGGGACGTGCAGCCAGAGAGGTGCCATGGGCCTCAGTCACAGGAAGGGGGGGAAATGGATGAGAAACAAGGGGAAAAGAAAGGCTAAGAAATGCTGAGGACCTGCAAGGACAGCAGGAAAGAGCAACCTGTGTGGGAAGGTTACCTCAGCTGCACGGCAGTGGAAAGGGAGTGCACGTTGCTTAGAGCCCAGAAGGCAGTGTGTGGGTCTGAGGACCAGAGGAAGGTTGAAGGGCAGGTTGGTATTTAGTAACAAACCAGAGGGCTGCAAGAGGAACACGTGGCTGCAGTGAAAGTGGAGCTTCTCCAGTTGTGGTGGCTAACCTGAGTTTCCTAAGTCTGTGGTGAAGACCTCACATAATCAGAGAATTGTTTGGATTGGAAGAAGCCTTTAATTAACCCAGCACTGCCAGGGCACCACTGCGCCATGGCACTCAGCACCACAGCTACTCAGCCTGGAAGCCCCTCCAGGGACGGGGACTCCAACACTGCCCTGGGCAGCCTGGGACAGGCCTGGACAGCCTTTGCGTAAAGAGATGGTTCCTCATGTCCCACGTACACCTCCCCTGGGGCAATCTGAGGCCATTTCCTCTTGTTCTAACATTTGCTGCTTGGGAGCAGAGCCCAACCCCCACCTGGCTCCAGCCTCCTCTCAGGGAGCTGTAGAGAGCCAGAAGGTCTCCCCTCAGCCTCCTCTTCTCCAGCCTCAACAGCCCCAGCTCCCTCAGCTGCTCCTCCCCAGCCCTGCTCTCCAGACCCTTCCCCAGCTTGGTTGCACTTCTCTGGCTCTTGCTCCAGCTCCTCAATGTCCTTCTTGGAGTGAGGAGCCCAAAATTGAACCCGCACTCAAGGAGTGGCCTCAGCAGTGCACAGCACAGAAGGACAATCCCTGCCCTGCTCCTGCTGGCCACACCGTTGCTGCTCCAGGCCAGGTTCCTGGTGGCCTTCCTGCCCACCTGGGCACCCCCTAGCTCATCTTCAACTGCTGTCACCCAATACCCACAGGTCCTTTGCTGCCAAGCAGCTTCCCAGCCCCAAGCTTGTCTCTGCATGGGCCTCCTGGATGTCAAAGGAAGAAAAACCAAACCAAAACACCAAAGCCATGAAAAGCAACCACAATTTCCTACTCTTAAAGGGAACTTAGTAAAATAGGGCTTGGGCCAACATGCTTCAAGGAAGGTGCCATGCCAGGTTTGAAATCCATCTCTCGCTTCTCAGCCTCATCACCCCAGAGCCCTTCATGTTTCTCAGTGTTTGGCACTTCCATGCCCATCTGCACAGGGTTGGCTGAGACCAGGTAGGGCTGGAGGGGACGTGGTACTAACTCCCACACTGAGCTTCTTGGCTTACTCTAGATGCAATGGAAGGAAACCAAGCTTTGCCTTGTCAGCTTAATTATTGATAATTAGCAGAGTTCTAGAAGCACTGAAAGGGAAAATGCACTGTGTAAGACTCAAAAGGGAAGAAAGAGCCCTCCAGTCTATCTCATGAGCAAAGCAAAGAGCTTTGTGGTGCCCTTGGTTACATCTCAGTCCCCAGTTGAGTGATGACCCTGCAGCATCTTCTGCAATTACAGAGGAGCCAGGGCAGAACCACCCCTTGAAAGGATGGCAAGCCATGATCCTGCCCTTGTTCTCATGGCTGGGTCCTTCTTGCTGAACCATACAAGAAAAAGCTGCTGGTGAATGCAGAGAGAGATGGACCATGGCCAAGGGACCAGAAGGCAACACAGTCCCACAGGACTCACCACTGTTTCTCTTTGCCTTTCTCATCTCTACCTCCTCTGACAGAAATGGCATCAAACCGACGGGCCCACGGAATCATTCTGGTTGGAAAAGACATTTAAGACCATCAAGTCCAACCCTTAATCCGGCACTGCCAAGGCCACCACTAAGCCAACGTCCCTCAGCACCACCTAGAATCATAGAATCAATAAGGTTGGAAAAGAGATCATCACGTCCAACCTATCACCCAACACCTCAAGACTAACTTAAACCGTGGCTTCAAGTGCCACGTCCAATCCCCTCTTGAACACCTACTTGGCTTTCCAGTTGTGACAGAACACAGACTGAAGGGTTTAAACTAAAAAGAGGGAAAGATCTACACAAGAAATAGAAGGAAGAAATGTTTGACACTGAGGGTGGTGAGAGCCTGTCCCAGGTTGTCCAGAGAGGTGGGAGATGCCCCATGCCTGGGGCATGGCTGGCCTCTGCTGTGAAGGACAACAAAAAGTCCTTCTATAAATAGCAAGAGGAAGGGCAAGGCCAACCTCCACTCCTTGGTGGAGGGGAACGTTGTAACAAAGGATGAGGAAAAGGCAGAGGTACTTAACACCTTCTTTGCCTCAATTTTTACTAGCAGGACAGAACGGCTTCCAGACAGCTGGCCTGCAGAGCTGGCAGAAGGAGCCAGGGAGCAGCATAGTTTCTCTCTGTTCCAGGAGGGGGTAGTTAGAGATCTCCTCAGCCGCTTGGACCCCCACGAGGCCATGGGACTGGATGGGATCCATCCTAGGGTGCTGAGGGAGCTGGCGGATGAGCTGGCCAAGCTGCTCTCCATCATTTTCCTGCAGTCCTGACTCACTGGAGAGGTCCCAGAAGACTGGAAGCTGCCAACGTGGTGCCCATCCACAAGCAGGGCCGGTTGGACGAGCCAGGGAATGATAGGCCTGTCAGCCTGACCTCAGTGCCAGGCAAGGGTATGGAACAGGTCATCCTGAGTGCGATCACAGCACTTACAGGATGGCCAAGGGATCAGGCCCAGCCAGCATGGATTTAGGAAGGGCAGGTCCTGCCTGACCAACCTGATCTCCTTCTATGCCCAGGTGACTGCCTGGTGGATGTGGGGCAGGCTGTGGATGTGGTCTGCCTGGACCTCAGCAAGGCCTTTGACACCGTCCCCCACAGCAAACTCCTGGCCAAGCTGGCAGCCCCTGGCTGGGACAGCAGCACTCTGAGCTGGGTTAGGAACTGGCTGGAGGCTGAGCCCAGAGAGTGGTGGTGAATGGTGCCACAGCCAGCTGGCAGCCAGGAACCAGTGGTGTGCCCCAAGGATCAGTGCTGGGCCCCATGCTCTTCAACATCTTTATTGATGATCTGGATGAGGGCTCTGGGTGCCCACTCTCAGGCTCGGGGAGCTCTTGGTGCCCACTCTCAGGCTCAGGGGAGCTCTTGGTGCCCACTCTCAGGCTTGGGGAGCTCTGGGTGCCCACCCTCAGGCTCAGGGGAGCTCTTGGTGCCCACTCTCAGACTCGGAGGAGCTCTGGGTGCCCACGTTCGGGCTCAGAGGGGCTCTGGGTGCTCACACTCGGGCTCGGGGAGCTCTGGGTGCCCACGCTCGGGCTCGGGGAGCTCTGGGTGCCCATACTTGGGCTCGGGGAGCTCTGGGTGCCCATGCTCGGGCTCGGGGTGGCTCTGGGTGCCCACGCTCGGGCTCGGGGAGCTCTGGGTGCCCACGTTCGGGCTCGGGGGAGCTCTGGGTGCCCACGTTCGGGCTCGGAGGGGCTCTGGGTGCCCACGCTCGGGCTCGGGGGAGCTCTGGGTGCCCACGTTCGGGCTCGGGGAGCTCTGGGTGCCCACGTTCGGGCTCGGAGGGGCTCTGGGTGCCCACGCTCGGGCTCGGGGAGCTCTGGGTGCCCACGTTCGGGCTCAGAGGGGCTCTCGGTGCCCACGCTCAGGCTCGGGGGAGCTCTGGGTGCCCACACTCAGGCTCAGGGGAGCTCTGGGTGCCCACGCTGGGGCTTGGAGGGGCTCTTGATGCCCACGCTCGGGCTCGGGGTGGCTCTGGGTGCCCATGCTCGGGCTTGGGGTGGCTCGGGGTGCCCACGCTCGGGCTCAGGGGAGCTTTGGGTGCCCACACTCAGGCTCGGGGGAGCTCTCAGTGCCCACGCTCGGGCTCAGGGGAGCTCTGGGTGCCCACGCCGGGGCTCGGAGGGGCTCTTGGTGCCCACGCTCGGGCTCGGGGAGCTCCGGGTACCTACGCTCAGGCTCAGGTGGCCTCTGGGTGCCCACGCTCGGGCTCGGAGGGGCTCTCGGTGCCCACGTTCGGGCTCGGGGTGGCTCTGGGTGCCCACGCTCGGGCTTGGGGGAACTCCGGGTGCCCACACTCGGGCTCGGGGGCGCTCTGGGTGCCCACGCTCGGGCTTGGGGAACTCCGGGTGCCCACACTCGGGCTCGGGGGCGCTCTGGGTGCCCACGCTCCGGCTCGGGGAGCTCTTGGTGCCCATGCTCGGGCTCGGAGGGGCTCTTGGTGCCCACGCTCAGGCTCGGGGGAGCTCCAGGTGCCCACGCTCAGGCTCGGGGGAGTTCTGGGTGCCCACACAAAGGCTGTCTGCTGCCGTCTCCCAGCCTATGCCACCTCCAGACCCAACCATGGCGCCATGCTGAGCTCCTCACCAAGCCCACTCCAAGGAAGAGCAGCCTCTGTAGCTGGATGGATTCACTGAAGCTTAAGGGTTGTAACAAGATGCCTGTTATTAACACAGCACCACAGGTGCTAATTAAAGGAGGGTAACAGCCATCCCTCGCTTGAACACCTCATAAAGGGCCATATCCTGCAAACCATTACATCTCAACAGCCCTTTCCAACTGATCCCAAGATGAAACACTGCTCTGGGAAGCAGGAGGGGCCTAGCAGGGGGTCTGTGTTCATTGTACAGGGTTAAGCTTATTGATTCCTGTATCGGGTAGAGCTGGCAGAGCACAATGAGATTCAGGTTGGTTTGGTTCTTTTTCCCTTCCCTCTCCTTGCAAAAGCCTTTCAGGCATCCTTTATCTCTGCCTGGCCACAGCAGCATCCCTGCTGTGCATGGTCGAGGCTATTTCCAGCCTAAAGCAGGGACCCTGTTGCAACGGGAGGGTGCATCGGACCGAAACTGAGCAGCGTGGTGCCTGCTGCTCCCGTGATGGACTTGCAGGTCCTTAGGAAATCTCTCCAAGCTTTAGTCACAGCCACGGAGTTACTGAAGCAGAGGGAAATCTGGGCAAGCCTCCCATAGCTCTTAGCTCCCAGGGACAGCAACCGATTCCAGGCTGAAACTTAATTAGTCCTTCTCATCAATAAAGATGGGCTCCCGGTGCTCAGTTCTGCAGGAACATCCCACAGAGAGCCCCAGGGGGAGGCTCACTCCTCAGGGATGAACGCAGGTAAAGGGAAGGCTTCTGCTCGTGGCTTGGCAAACAGCCTCTTCCCTTCCCTCCTGCAGATCAAGCCATAAATTACGGGATCTGGTTCCCTGCTCTGCAACCCCCTGCACCTCCCAAAAGTAGAAGGTTTATGTAACACAGCTGGGGGGGGGAGGGGGAGGCATGCCCTGACCACCCTGAGACCCTCCACACAGCCAGATGCCTAAAGTTCTGCTCTGCATCAGCCCCCAGGGGAAAAAAGCATGTCAGGAGACCAGATCTGGCAGAGGGGATCATGAAGAAACAGCAAACCAGGGGGCAAGAACTCACCCCAGTAAAATCAGTTCAATCTTGGCAACATGAGCTGCTCCCCAAGCATCATGACCAATACAGCCAGCAACAGGAACTGCTCAGCCTTTGAGGGGTGCTAGAGAGCAAGAAATGCTCTTGTGCTGTGCATCCTCACCTACCCTGGTGCTGAGGTCTCCACCAGAGACACATAGAATCACAGAACTGTCAGGGTTGGAAGGGACCTCAAGGCTCAGCCAGCCCCAACCCCCTGCCATGGGCAGGGACACCTCACACCACAGCAGGTTGCTCACAGCCACCTCCAGCCTGGCTGCAAACACCTCCAGGCAGGAGGCTTCCACCACCTCCCTGGGCAGCCTGTGCCAGGCTCTCACCACCCTCCTGGGCAACAACTTCTTCCTCACAGCCAATCTCAATCTACCCATTTCTAGTTTTGCTCCATCCCCCCAGTCCTATCCCTCCCTCACACCCTCAAAGTCCCTCCCCAGCTTTCCTGGAGCCCCCTGCAGATCCTGGAAGGCCACAATGAGGTCTCCTGGGAGCCTTCTCCTCTCCAGCCTGCACAGCCCCAACTCCCTCAGTCTGTCCTCACAGCAGAGCAGCTCCAGCCCTCTGCTCCTCCTCGTGGCCCTGCTCTGGGCACCTTCCAGCACCTCCAGATCCTTTCTGGCACAGAGGGTCCAGAGCTGGACACAGAGCTGCAGCTGTGGTCTCAGCAGAGCAGAGGGGAGAATCCCCTCCCTTGACCTGCTGGCTCTGCTTCTCTTGATGTAGTCCAGGATGTGATTTGCTTCCTGGGCTGCAAGTGCTCACTGCTGGCTCATGTTGAGCTTCTCACGCAGCCCTGAAGAAAAGAACTTGGGGGTGCTGGTGGGTGAGAAGCTCGACATGAGCTACCAGTGTGCACTTGCAGCCCATCACCCCAGAAAGCATCGCAGGCCTGCACACAGAGGTGAGCAAGCTCTTGGACCTGCCTAAAAGCAAGCTGCAAAGTCAGAGGACTGCTGTTGTGAGCTCCTCTGCTAATCATCACCGGCAGAGTCCTTGCCCTGGGCAGGATCAGACCCTCTTATGCCAGAGCTGTTTACAGCAGCAAGTCAGAGCCTGCAACAGGCAAATCAATGAGTGCACTCCAGGCCTCTGGACAGGGGTTTTATCTGTCCAGCTTCACTAGAGCTGCTGCTGCTGCACAGCACATCAGGTGCCTTGGGTGATCAGAAGTCACCTGGTTTTCATTAAGGCTCTTTTTCCTCCCTCTCTGCTCCTCTGATGGGCTCTGCTCAGACCCCCTGCAGTGCTGGGGCAGCTCTGGAGGGCTCAGCGCAACACAGACAGGGACCTGATGGAGCAGGGCCAGAGGAGGCCACAGCAATGCTGGCAGGGCTGGAAGGGCTCTGCTGGGAGGCTCCAGGCTGAGAGAGTTGGGCTTGGGCAGCCTGGAGGAGAGAAGGCTGCAGGGAGACCTTCTGGTGGCCTTGTAGTGCTTCAAGGGGGCTGGAAGCAAGCTGGGGACGGAGTTTTTCTGAGGGGCTGTTGTGAGAGGCCAAGGGGTGATGGTTTGAAGTGCAAGAGGGAGCTTGAGAGTGGAGAGAAGGGAGAAATGTTTGAGGCTGAGGGTGGTGAGAGCCTGTGCCAGGCTGCCCAGAGAGGTGGGAGCAGCCCCATCCCTGGCAGCATTGCAGGTGAGGTTGTCTGGGGCTGTGAGCAGCCTGCTCTGGCTGGGGATTTCCCTGCTGAGTGCAGGGGGCTTGCAATAGATGAGCTTTAGAGAACCCTTGCAACCCGAAGTGCTCTTACTACTCTCTACATCTACCTGAAGGGAGGTTGTAGCCAGGCAGAGGTTGGTCTCTTCTCCCAGGCAAGCAGCACCAGAACAAGAGGACACAATCTCAAGCTGTGCCAGGGGAGGTTTAGGCTGGATGTTGGGAAGAGAGATTTGCCTTTGGAATGTGCTGCCCAGGGAGGTGGTGGAGTCACCATCCCTGGAGGTGTTCAGGAAAGGACTGGATGAGGCACTTGGTGCCATGGGTTAGTTGATCAGATGGTGCTGGGTGATAGGCTGGACTCGATGATCTCGACGGTCTCTTCCAACCTGCTTTATTCTATTCTATTCTATTCTATTCTATTCTATTCTATTCTATTCTATTCTATTCTATCCTATCCTATCCTATCCTATCCTATCCTATCCTATCCTATCCCTATTCCTATTCTACTCTATTCTATTCTACTCTGATCTACTCTTCTATTTCACTCCATTCCATTCTCTGTGATTCTTTAGAAATCCATCATGCCCTCACCACCTGGGTGTACCAACACCAGCCACACGACCCGCTCACGAGTGGATCATATACCTGCTCCTACCAAAACAGCTTTAACTAGATGCCTTTAGTACCAGAATCCAAATGCAAACCCTCTGAGCAGATGAGCAGAGCAGCCACCAGCTAAAAGGCAGAAGGCACAAGCAGCACTGCACCAGGAGGAATCTGACAGAATCACTATGGTTAGGAAAAAGCCTTCCAGGTCATTAAGCCCAACCATTATCTAACTCCACCAGGGCCCCTGCTGCACCATAACCTTCAGCTCCATATCTAGGTGGCTCTTAAATACACCCACATCATCCAGTCCAACCATTATCTAACTCCACCAGGGCCCCTGCTGCACCATAACCTTCAGCACCACATCTAGGTGGCTCTTAAATACATCCACATCATCCAGTCCAACCATTATCTAACTCTATCAGGGCCCCTGCTGCACCATAACCTTCAGCTCCATATCTAGGTGGCTCTCAAATACACCCACATCATCCAGTCCAACCATTATCTAACTCCACCAGGGCCACTCCTACCCCCTCTCCTTGAGCACCATATCTAGACAGCATTTTTTAATGCATCCAGGGATGGTGATTCAACCAGAAAGTTGAAACCCTGTGGGAGAAGTTGGAGGGAGAAGTCAAAACCAAAAGGTAAGCAGCATAAAAATCACAGCATCACAGAAACATTCAGGTTGGAACAGACCCTCAGGATCACCAAGTCCAACCCAGAACCCTACTCTACAAGGGTCACCCCTAAGCCATTTCCCCAGGCACCACATCCCAACCACCTTGAAACGCGTCCAGGCTTGGTGGCTCAGCCCTCTCCCTGGGCAGCACATTCTAATGCCTGACCACTCTTGCTGGGACAAAAATGTGTCCTAATGTCCAGTCCTAAAGTGGTGCCAGAGTGCTGGATTGCAGGGTGGTGAAACACAGAGAGTATTCCCATGCAGACCACGGTGCCATCGGCGAGGGGAGCAGCAAGCACTCAGCGCCGCAAAGTCGCCTCTGCTACCCAAACCTCTCGCAGCAAAGAGCCAGGAATTTTCCTCCTTAAGGGCTAGGGCACTGGTGTCCAGGCCAAATTCCACTCAGGGAAAAAAAGATTAAAAAACAGCAGACAAGGCTCATTAGTTGACAGAGAGAACAGAAAACAATGACGGAGAATTCTGCTGACCCTGGCAGAGATTGGGAGCGGCGCAGGAGAGTCACCAGGCTGCCACCGGCCAGACAGAGGGTTCGGGTAAATCACCCGTGGCAGGAGGATCAGTGGCTGAGCACAGGCGAGACAGAACCACACAATCACAGAATCATTGAGGTTGGAAGAGACCTCTGACATCATCAAGCCCAACCTATGGCCCAACACCACCACACCGACCAGACCATGGCACTAAGTGCCACATTCAATCTCTTCTTAAACACCTCCAGCGATGGTGACTCCACCACCTCCCTGGGCAGCACATCCCAGTGTCCAATTCCCCTTTCCATCAGGAAGTGCTTCCTAACATCCAACCCAAACCTTCTTTGGTGCAGCTTCAGGCCATGCCCTCTTGTCCTGCCACAAGCTGCCTGGGAGCAGAGCCTGACCCCCACCTGACTGTGACTTCCCTTCACGCGGTTGTTGAGAGTGATAAGGTCCCCCCTGTGTCTCCTCTTCTCCAGGCTGAACACCCCCAGCTCCCTCAAGCCTCTTCTCATCAGCCTTTCCCTCCAGTCCCTTCCCCAGGCTGGTTGCTCTCCTCTGGACCCACTCCAGCACCTCAATATCCTTCCTGCAGTGAGGGCCCAGAGCTGCACACAGTGCTGGAGGGGAGACCTCACCAGTGCCCAGTACAGGAGATATTCCAGCTCCAAACAGTGCTGTCACCCTCTCACACCAGGAGTCACAACACCTATGTACCACTACTCCCTCCCCTTCATTCATACTCTAATGATGGGGGGGTTGGACTCGACGATCTCCTGAGGCCATGAGGAAAGGTCTCCTTTCCCAGCAGGATCCAGTGTGTGAAACCACTCCAGGGCTGGCAGACAGCAACCAGACAGTGCCTTGAACAAACACAGCCCAGCATGCCCTCTCCCACCAGCCCACAGACATTTGTTTAACCAGCTCCATCTCTAGGAAGGCACCCTCCCAAGCCAAGCTGTGCTGCCCATGATGGACAGACAGGCAGTGCAGTCAGAACACTGTCACAGAGGCACAGAGCCAGTCACAGAATCACAGCATCACAGTCAGAGCCACAGAGCCACAGTCACACAGAGTTACAGAGCCACAGACACACAGTCACAGAGCCACAGTCACACAGAGTCTCACAGAGTCACAGTCACAGAATCACAGTATCACAGTCAGAGCCACAGAGCCACAGTCACAGAGTCACAGCCACACAGAGTTACAGAGCCACAGACACACAGCCACAGAACCACAGTCACACAGAGTCTCACAGAGTCACAGAGCCAGTCACAGAATCACAGCATCACAGTCAGAGCCACAGAGCCACAGTCACAGAGTCACAGCCACACAGAGGTACAGAGCCACAGACACACAGCCACAGAACCACAGTCACACAGAGTCTCACAGAGTCACAGAGTCAGTCACAGAATCAGTCACAGAATCAGTCACACAGTCACAGTCTCACAGAGTCAGTCACAGAATCACAGTCTCGCAGTGACAGAATCACAGTCTCACAGAGTCAGTCACAGAATCAGTCTCACAGAGTCAGTCACAGAGTCACAGTCACACAGAATCACAGAGTCAGTCACAGAATCAGTCTCACAGAGTCACAGAGCCACAGAGTCAGTCACAGAATCACAGTCACACAGAGTCACAGACAGTCACAGAACCAGTCAGAGTCGCAGAGCCACAGTCACAGTCACAGAATCACAGTCACAGAGTCAATCACAGAGTGACAGTCACACAGAGTCACAGAATTACAGTCTCACAGAGTCACAGTCACACAGAGTCACAGAGTCAGAGCCAGTCACAGAATTACAGTCACACAGTCACAGAGCCACAGAGCCACAGAGTCACGGAGTCAGAGCCAGTCACAGAATTACAGTCAGAGCCAACCAGGTTGGAAGAGACCTCCGAGATCAACAGGTCCAACTGATCACCCAACTCTATCTGATCAACCAGACCATGGCACCAAGTGCCTCATCCACTCTCTTCTTAAACACCTCCAGGGACGTCAACCCCACCACCTCCCTGGGCAGCCCCTCTGCCTGGAAAGAGCTTCTTTGCTGCACCTGCCTCCATCCTGCTCCTTCTCCAGCCCTCACCCTGCCAGCCACGGTTTGTTTTCCGAGGGCTGACAGGGCCTCGACTTGAAAGCGGCAGAATTGTTTCCGTTACCTAAACCAAGCAATTCCTAGAATGGATGACTCAGAAGACTCTCTCTCCCCACCATCCCAGCCATAAATCAGAGCAGAAACAAGATACCTCACGAGGGCACATCGCTTTGCTCTTTTGGTTTGGCACCTACC
Organism: Picus viridis; assembly: GCA_033816785.1. NCBI lineage: Eukaryota > Metazoa > Chordata > Aves > Piciformes > Picidae > Picus > Picus viridis. The sequence continues at coordinate 1,667,602 of CM066606.1, forward strand.
CTCTTCCCCTCTCACAAAGAATGAGGGGAAGAGACACTCTCTTTGCCAGCGCTTCATCGGAGAGCTGAGCCTTCAGCTCCCAGGACGCCACAGGTCAGGACTTTGCCTGTGTTATCACTGGAAGGGCTGGACCAAGATAAGCAAAAAGCAGGATGGTTATTGAAAAGAAATAAATAATAAATGTATAAGAACAGCCCTAGAGGTTGTTTTACTGGGACTGAGCAGTCCACAGGAGGAATTTGCCTCAAAGGAGGTATGCGCAGCATGTGCCAGCAGGCAAAGAGGTGGCAAAGCAACTCCTTCCCCTCACCCCTACCCTCCCTGGGCCCCAGGACATATCTCTGCGAGCAGAGAGGGTGATGGCCTCTCAAAAGAGGGTGCTGGGATCTCACAAAAGTGCTTGCACTTGTGTCTCTTGGAGATTAACCTCCGCTTCAGCCCCGCCGCTCAGCCGCAGCTCTCACCCCATTTGGTCTGGGGGCCGGGGCTGCATCGCTCGGCAGATCTGCCTGCTCAGCTTGGGAAAACAACACAAGCAGGCTTTATGGAGAGGGGGAAAAAAACACATCCTGCTTTGGTCTGCAGAAACCACGCTGTAAAAGGCTCTCACTCCTACCCCCCGACCCAGCCTGACCCATGCACCCAGCCGGCCTGTCCCCATAAGGGACGAGGTGAGTCCTCCAAACCATGGGGCCCCTGAGCTTCAACCTCTTCCCTGGGCTGACTCTTGAAGAGCAGGGCCAGAAAACATCTCCCACACCTGCAGAGAGATGCTGGAGACTAGGAACCTGACACTAAACAAATTCACATGGCAAAGCTCCCCCTCTTCTGCTCTGGAAACAAAAAGTCTCAGCTGCTTTAATAGATTAGAATCGTTGAATCATAGAATGGTTTGGGTTGGAAGGGACCTTCAAGATCTAGTTCTGTCTAGTTCCAATTCTCCTGTCATGGGCAGGGAGACCTCCCACCATAGAATCATAGAATCATAGAATCAGTCAGGGTTGGAAGGGACCACAAGGATCATCTAGTTCCAACCCCCCTGCCATGGGCAGGGACACCCCACACTAGATCAGGCTGGCCACAGCCTCATCCAGCCTGGGCTTAAACACCTCCAGGGACTGGGCCTCAACCACCTCCCTGCACAACCCATTCCAGGGCTTCACCACTCTCATGGGGAAGAACTTCCTCCTCACCTCCAGCCTGAACCTCCCCACCTCCAGCTTCATTCCGTTCCCCCTAGTCCTATCACTGCCTGAGATCCTGAGCAGTCCCTCCCCAGCCTTCCTGTAGCCCCCTGCAGATCCTGGAAGGCCACAATGAGGTCACCTGGGAGCCTTCTCTTCTCCAGCCTGAACAGCCCCAACTCCTTCAGTCTGTCCTCACAGGAGAGGTGCTCCAGCCCTCTGCTCCTCCTCGTGGCCCTGCTCTGGACACCTTCCAGCCCCTCCAGATCCCTCTTGTCATAGGGGCTCCAGAACTGGAGGCAGTGCTCCAGGTGGGGTCTCAGCAGGGCTGAGCAGAGGGGGAGAATCCCCTCCCTTGCCCTGCTGGCCACACTTCTGCTGCAGCCCAGGCTCTGATTGGCTTTCCGGGCTGCAAGTGCACACTGAGAGCTCCTGTTGAGCTTCTCCTCCCCCAGCACCCCCAAGTCTCTCTCCTCAGGGCTGCTCTCCAGCCAGTCCCTGCCCAGCCTGGATTTGTGCCTAGATTGCCCACCAGCCCAGTTTGCTCAAGGCTACATCCAACCTGGCCTTGAACAGCTCCAGGGAGGGGGCAGCCATGACCTCCTTGGGCAACTTCATCAAGTCCAGCCATTAACCCAGCACTGCCAGGGCACCACCAAACCATAGCTCTCAGCACCACAGCTTTGAAACCCTTCCAGGGATGGGGACTCCACCACTGCCCTGGCAGCCTGGGCCAGACCTTGACAACGCTTCTGGGGAAGAAATTGTTCCTCATGTTCAACCTAAACCTCCCCTGGAGCAATTTGAGGCCGTTTCCTCTTGCTTATTCCTTGGGAGAAGAGACCGACCCCCACCTGGCTCCCACCTCCTTTCAGAGAGTTGTTGATAGCCAGAAAGTCTCCCCTCAGCCTCCTTTTCTCCAGGCTGAACAACCCCAGAAATTCTTTCCAGCCCCATGATTTTGGGAGGCTGTGGTGGATGGAATGCCAGCAGATGGCAAAGCTGAAAGCCAGTGGGCAGGGACAGAAAAGCAGCGCTGGTGCCATCATCAAAAACAACAGAGGCTATTTCCCAGGGAATTAAGCCCCAGAAACGTTGTAAGTCCTGGTGCCATAATAGCCTGAGCAAAACCAAGATGCACTCCCACTGACTTCTAGCCATCCAGATAATAGCTGTGGAACAAAAAGGCTTCGCTGGGGCATGGCTGAAGCCTGCTCTCAGGATAATAAGCTGCTCCCCTAATGAGATTAGGTGGATCAGCTGCATTCTAAGGCAGCCTCGATGAACTGGACAGCTATTCCAGGCAGGTTTTTTGCAGTGCTGCACGAAATAATACCAGAAAGACATCAAACCAGGCAGCTATTTTTAGCAGGCATTCCTCTACACAACCCTAGGTGGAGAGACGTGGCGAGGCAGCAGAGGTGTGCTAATGCAGGAGGGAGCCGAGAGAACGCTCGTTGCGGAGGAACAACAGGCTCGTCCCTGGCTGCTCTTGGCTGAGCTGCACAAGAAATTGATTCAGCTGGACCTGAGCTTGCATTCCTCCAATGCTGTGCTGTGGGCTCAAATGTTGGAGGGAATGAGCAACACAGGAAGCGTGCTGCTGAGAGAGGAAAGCGTGAGGCCAGGATGAACACATCGGGGTTTGTGACTGGCATCAAGGCACCTACACCCTCCCACCCCACAGGCCTACAGAGGGGACAAACACCGAGTTCACTCCCTGCTTGCAGACAGTGAAAGTGTCTGAGAAGTCCTTGAGCCATGTCTAAAATGAAACTTGATCATCCCCAAGGCATCCTTCCCATCACTGAGGCATCCTTCCCCATCATCGAGGCATCCTTCCCCATCATCAAGGCATCTTTCCCCATCATGGCATCTTTCCCCATCCTCAAGGCATCCTTCCCCATCATCATGGCATCTTTCCCCATCCTCAAGGCATCCTTCCCATCACTGAGGCATCTTTCCCCATCCTCAAGGCATCCTTCCCCATCATCAAGGCATCTTTCCCCATCATGGCATCTTTCCCCATCCTCAAGGCATCCTTCCCCATCATCATGGCATCTTTCCCCATCCTCAAGGCATCCTTCCCCATCATCATGGCATCTTTCCCCATCATGGCATCTTTCCCCATCCTCAAGGCATCCTTCCCCATCATCATGGCATCTTTCCCCATCCTCAAGGCATCCTTCCCCATCATCATGGCATCTTTCCCCATCCTCAAGGCATCCTTCCCCATCATCATGGCATCCTTCCCCATCATGGCATCCTTCCTCATCCCCAAGGCATCCTTCCCCATCACCATGGCATCCTTCCTCATCCCCAAGGCATCCTGCCCCATCACCATGGCATCCTTCCCCATCCCCAAGGCATCCTTCCCCATCATTATGGCATCCTTCCCCATCATGGCATCCTTCCTCATCCCCAAGGCATCCTTCATCATCATCATGGCATCCTTCCCATCACCGAGGCATCCATCCCTATCATCATGGCATCCTTCCCCATCACCCAGGCATCCTTCCCCATCATCATGGCATCTTTCCCCATCACCCAGGCATCATTCCCCATCATCATGGCATCCTTCCCCATCATGGGATCCTTCCCATCCCCAAGGCATCCTTCCCCATCACCCAGGCATCCTTCCCCATCATCATGGCATCTTTCCCCATCATCCAGGCATCCTTCCCCCTCACCATGGCATCCTTCCCATCCCCAAGGCATCCTTCCCCACCACCCAGGCATCCTTCCCCATCACCCAGGCATCCTTCCCCATCATCATGGCATCCTTCCCCACCACCCAGGCATCCTTCCCCATCACCCAGGCATCCTTCCCATCCCCAAGGCATCCTTCCCCATCACCCAGGCATCCTTCCCCATCACCCAGGCATCCTTCCCCATCACCCAGGCATCCTTCCCATCCCCAAGGCATCCTTCCCCATCACCCAGGCATCCTTCCCCATCACCCAGGCATCCTTCCCCATCACCCAGGCATCCTTCCCCATCATCATGGCATCCTTCCCATCCCCAAGGCATCCTTCCCCACCACCCAGGCATCCTTCCCCATCATCATGGCATCCTTCCCCATCATCATGGCATCTTTCCCCATCACCCAGGCATCCTTCCCCATCACCCAGGCATCCTTCCCCATCACCCAGGCATCCTTCCCCATCATCATGGCATCCTTCCCATCCCCAAGGCATCCTTCCCATCACCCAGGCATCCTTCCCCATCACCCAGGCATCCTTCCCCATCATCCAGGCATCCTTCCCCATCACCCAGGCATCCTTCCCCACCACCCAGGCATCCTTCCCCATCATCATGGCATCCTTCCCCATCATCATGGCATCTTTCCCCACCACCCAGGCATCTTTCCCCACCACCCAGGCATCCTTCCCCACCACCCAGGCATCCTTCCCCACCACCCAGGCATCCTTCCCCATCACCCAGGCATCCTTCCCCAGGCAGGATGTGGCAACTACATCCCCTGCCGAGAGCAGAGGGTGCAGTCAGAGGAGGTCACAGAATCCCAGGATGGTTTGGGTGGGAAGGGGCCTTCAGAGCTCATCCACTCCAACCCCCTGCATTCAGCAGGGACATCGGAGTGGCTGGAGAGCGGCCAAACAGAGAGGGACCTGGGGGTGCTGGTTGATGGGAAGCTGAACATGAGCCTGCAGTGTGCCCAGGGGGCCAAGAAGGCCAAGGGCACCCTGGCCTGCATCAGGAACAATGTGGCCAGCAGGAGCAGGGAGCTCATTCTGCCCCTGTACTCTGCTTTGGTTAGGCCACACCTTGAGTCCTGTGTCCAGTTCTGGGCCCCTCAGTTTCAGAAGGACATCGAGACACTTGAAGGTGTCCAGAGAAGGGCAACAAGGCTGGGGAGAGGCCTTGAGCACAGCCCTGTGAGGAGAGGCTGAGGGAGCTGGGGTTGCTTAGCCTGGAGAAGAGGAGGCTCAGGGGAGACCTTCTTGCTCTCTACAACTACCTGAATGGAGGTTGTAGCCAGGAAGGGGTTGGCCTCTTCTCCCAGGCAGCCAGCACCAGAACAAGAGGACACAGTCTCAAGCTGTGCCAGGGGAAGTTTAGGCTGGAGGTGAGGAGAAAGTTCTTTCCAGAGAGAGCGATTGGTCATTGGAATGGGCTGCCCAGGGAGGTGGTGGAGTCACTGTCCCTGGAGGTGTTCAAGAGGGGACTGGATGTGGCACTTGGTGCCATGGTCTAGTCATGGGGTCTGTGGTGCCAGGTTGGACTCGATGATCTTTGAGGTCTCTTCCAACCTTAGTGATACTGTGGTACTGTGATCTGCCATTAGAGCAAGCTGCTCACAGCCACAAACTACCTGACCTCAAGGTGTGGCCCAGAGGTCATGCCCAGTCATTCCACTCTTGCTCAACATTCATGGTCTCGCTCTGCCTCCCAACCCTCCTCAGGATTTGAGGGTTTCTCTCTTTTTTCCGTTACTGTTCACCCCTGGAGCTTACTCTTACAGAACACCCAGCCACTGCAGGACAAACTGGATGCTGCCCTGTCAAAAGTCCTTCACTCTTCTTTTTCAGGGTGGATTCAAGCCTTGGGGACTGAAGCCCACACATTTTGCTCCCCATGTTCTATCCTCAGCCTTATCTCTGCACCTTCTCTCTCACTGTGACTCAGCCAGGGCCTGTGAATAAACCCCAATTAGAGATGAAACATCAGAGCAGCACAGCAAATGGATGGCCCCTACCCCAGGCAGCTCACAGCCTGGGATCTTTAGCTCCCACCCTGGTGAAGTGACAAAAATAACCCATTAAAAAGTCACTTTAATTGCCTTGCCAGTGGTTTGAACAAACTCCAGCTAATGCTTGAGGTTAAAAAGGAATTAAGCCTTAAATAGCAAGTTCTCCTCCATTCCTCCCACTTTTACCCTTACATTTTAATGGGGTAATGGTGGTGGGGGACACACAGACCCAGCTAGCTCTCCAGCTCTTGTACCCAGCTCTTGTGCAGCAAGGGCCAGGCTTACTTCTGCTGGGTTTGCTCTGCTATGGGCTCCCACTGCAGTCTGATTTGGACCATGTCACCCAGATGTAATTAAGACACTTTAGGAAGCTGATATTCCTCATGTCAGAAGGAGTCTTAACCAGGATGAGAACACTGAGAGGGTGTGGACCATGAGGTGAAGCCCTCCAAAGCCCTGGGAAGATCTGCTCCATCCCACATGGGGCTCAGAGATCTTGCCCAGGATTTTGTGTCCAAGTTGACTGCTGCTTAGGAGGAGGAATGTTCCAACACCACGTTTTGGTTGAAAAAGAGATGTTAAAAGGAGGTGAACATGGGTAGCAGAGTCCAAAGACAAAGGAGCACAGAGTGTTGCCTGCCTGCTACATGGATGGGGCACTTGGTGCCATGGTTTAGTTGATTACATGGTGTTGGGTGATGGGTTAGACTTGATGACCTCAAAGGTCTTTTCCAACCTGGTTAATTCCATTCTATTCTACTCTACTCCATTCCATTCCATTCCACTCCATTCTACTCCACATGAGGATTAACTGAACCAAGCATGATCCTGCTCCCTCCCCATCAAGAGCTGGATGAAGGGAGTGAGACAGCAGCTCCACAGCTGAACTGGAAGCTGCTGAAGGTTTGATTTGCTGAAAGTTTGAGCTGGTTTGCTGTGTTTTCAGGCCTGATGATTTTAATGTAGGGTCAGAGCATCAGCCTGTTGAGAGCAGTGCAATTCAGGTCCTCTGCACCAGCGTGGGCTCTAGACCAGCTAGGGCAATGAAGCTGGGGAAGGGAAGCACAAGTCTAGTGAGGAGCAGCTGAGGGTCCTGGGGTTGTTCAGCCTGGAGAAAAGGAGGCTGAGAGGAGACCTTCTGGCTCTCTACAGCTGCCTGGAAGGAGGCTGGAGCCAGGTGGGGGTTGGGCTCTTCTGGTCAGGAACAAGAGACAGGACAAAAGGAAACAGCCTCAGTGTGCACCAGGGGAGGTGTAGGTTGGCCATGAGGAAAAATTCTTCTCTGAAAGGGTTGTCAAGGCCTAAACCAGGCTGCCCAGGACAGTGGTGGAGTCCCCATCCCTGGAGGGTTCTCAGAGCTGTGTAGCTGTGGTGCTGAGGGCCCATGGTTTACGTGGTGACCTGGCAGCGCTGGGTTAATGGTTGGACTCGATGATCTTCCAACCCAAACGATCCTGTGACCACCACTTAGCCTAATATTGCTCTGAAACAGCCTTTCTGCTCTGCACAGGGCCTTCAAAGAGCAATAAGGACGGAGCAATTTCACATTCTTCACCCATTTCTTGACTTCTGCCCTCAGTGGAGGGCAAGACACCCATTTAGCAAAAGGAACCAGGCCAAGGAAACCTGGCTGGGTGGTTTGGGCTGCAAGAGTCGAGTCTCAGAGCCTGACTTTCTCCCCCCCCACACCTCTTTCAATACCTATTGCTCAAAAAAGAAAAGGAAAGAATAAACCCGCCCCCCCCCCCCCAAAAAAAAACCCCAAAACAAAGCAAGCAAAGAAACAAAAGCCCACCACTTGTGTTCCTAGAGCATTCTGCAGATCTTACAGCACTTTGCTGGGATCAAGGGAAGCTGACAAACACATCGCAGCAATAAAGATTACTTTCCCCCCCATCTCTGAGTAGTAGCAGGCACATGAGATTTATTCAGATAAAAGAGGCCAGCCTAGGACAGGAGCTTATACTGCAGGATGGAAACCTCAATCACAGGGGGAGGGAGAGGGGGAGGGGTGATCTGGAGGCTCCATGGGCATCTCACAACCCCAGTGTTAAAAGCAGCATTTCTGCATCATTCCCAAGGTCTGCATGTCCTCAGAATCATAGAATGGGTTGGGAGGGACCTTAAAGATCATCAAGTTCCAGCCACAAGGCCATGGTGGAATTGTCCTCAGAATTATAGGATGGGTTGGGTTGGGAGGGGCCTTAAAGATCATCAAGTTCCAACTTCATGGCAGTGGTGAAATTGTCTTCAGAATCATAGAATGGGTTGGGAGGGACCTTAAGGCTCATGAAGTTCCAGCCTCATGGCACTGGTGAAATTGTCCTCAGAAGCATAGAATGGGTTAGGTTGGGAGGGACCTTAAAGATCATCAAGTTCCAGCCTCATGGCCATGGTGGAATTGTCCTCAGAATTATAGGATGGGTTGGGTTGGGAGGGGCCTTAAAGATCATCAAGTTCCAGCTTCATGGCAGTGGTGAAATTGTCCTCAGAATCATAGAATGGGTTGGGAGGGACCTTAAGGCTCATGAAGTTCCAGCCTCATGGCACTGGTGAAATTGTCCTCAGAATCATAGAATGGGTTGGGAGGGACCTTAAGGCTCATGAAGTTCTTAAACTCATAGCACTGGTGGAATTGTCCTCAGAAGCATAGAATGGGTTGGGTTGGGAGGGACCTTAAAGATCATCAAGTTCCAGCCTCATGGCCATGGTGGAATTAAATGGGAGAGAGGAGAGGGTCAGAGGAACAGATGAGCCTTAAGGTCCCTTTGATCCTTGAGGTCCCTTCCAACCTCGTATTCTGCCCTATTATTCTGTTCTCTACTAACCCATGCTCCTCTGCAGGGAGGAGGGAGTTTTCCATGATGATTTTCCCCCTAGCTGCTCATCTGCTGCATTAATCCTGTGCCTGCTCCTGCTGAAACACACATTTTTCATGCACTGAAAAGACATCCTGAGGATTATAATGGGGTTCTCCTTCTAACTTCTTTCCTTTTTTTCCCCTTTCTTATTTTTCCAGAACACTCTGCCCATTTTGCTGTGCTTGAGGAGCAGACAGCAATTAGCTCTCCAGCTCAGAGAATACTCTTCATTCTCCTCCTCAGACTCATCTTTCTAACGGATGAGATTGTGGCATTTCTGATGACTCCAAGAGACAAGACCCTTCCTGAATGCAGAATTGCCTCCATGCTCTCCAAACACACAGTACAATGGCTTCAAGCTGCACCAGGGGAGGTTTAGGTTGGACACTAGGAAGAATTTCTGTCCTGAAAAGAGTGGTGGGGCACTGGAACAGGCTGCCTGGGGAGGTGGTGGAGTCACCACCCCTGGAGGTGTTCAACAACCATGTGGATGTGGCACTTGGGGACGTGGTCTAGAGGTCATGAAGCACTACAGGCTGGGGTCAGAGAGGCTGAGAGCAGCCAGGCAGAGAGGGACCTGAGGGTAGTGGTTGATAGTAGGCTGAACATGAGCCTGCAGTGTGCCCAGGGGGCCAAGAAGGCCAATGGCATCCTGGCCTGCATCAGGAACAGTGTGGCCAGCAGGAGCAGGGAAGTCATTGTGCCCTGTGCTCAGCACTGCTCAGGCCACACCTTGAGTCCTGTGTCCAGTTCTGGGCTCCTCAGATTAGGAAAGAGGTTGAGCTGCTGGAAGGTGTCCAGAGAAGGGGAACAAAGCTGGGGAGGGGTCTGGAGCACAGCCCTGTGAGGAGAGGCTGAGGGAGCTGGGGTTGCTTAGCCTGGAGAAGAGGAGGCTCAGGGAGACTTTCTTGCTGTCTGCAACTCCCTGCAGGGAGGTTGTAGCCAGGTGGGGGTTGGTCTCTTCTCCCAGGCAGCCAGCACCAGAACAAGAGGACACAGTCTCAGGCTGTACCAGGCGAGGTTTAGGCTGGATGTTAGGAAGAAGTTCTTCCCAGCAAGAGACTGGCCCTTGGGATGTGCTGCCCAGGGAGATGGTGGAGTCCCCCTCCCTGGAGGTGTTTAGGCAGAGCCTGGATGAGGCCCTTGGTGCCATGGTTGATCAGATGGTGTTGGGTGATAGGTTGGACTTCTCTGAGGTCTTTTCCAACCTGGTTAATTCTGATTTCAGTGCTGAGGAGGGACACAGATGGCACAGACGTCTGTCGTGCCCAAAGCCAAGCAGGTATTTTGGGAGCAGGTGAGCCCCCCCCCTCACTCCCAGAATTGTCTTTTCTAAACAAGCAGAATGAGTCCCTGCCTGAACACAAGAGTGGGTGAAGCCAGACCATGAGACAAGTTGAAAGGTCAGCAATAGCTGATAACACCCAGCAAACACCAGGCCCATCAAGGTGCCATCTCAGATTTCCCTGCCCCTTAGTCAAGCAAGAAAGGAGATGACTTCACCCTTTACAAGGACACTGAGGTGTTGGAGCAGGTCCAGAGAAGGGCAGCAAAGCTGGGGAAGAGTCTAAAGCACAAGTCTGGTGAGGAGCAGCGGAGGGACTTGAGGTTGTTCAAACTGGAGCAAAGGAGGCTGAGGGAAGACCTTCTGGCTCTCAACGAGTCCCTGAAACAAGGCTGGAGCCAGGTGGGGTTTGGTCTCCCAAAAACACCCAAAAGGAAACAACCTCAAGTGGCACCAGGGGAGGTTTAGGTTAGACATTAGTGGAAATGTCGTCCCTGAAAGGGTTGTAAAAGCCTGGCCCAGGGTGCCCAGAGCTGTGGTGGAGTCCCCGTCCTGGGAGGTGTCTAAAAGACACAGAGATGTGGCGCTGAGGGCCATGGTCTAGAGGTGCCCTTCCAGTGCTGGGTGAAGGGTTGGACTTGATCTTCTTCAAGATGTCTTCCAATCACAGTGACACAATGATCCTCAGCCTCTGTGACAGCACAGGTGCACTGTGATCCCACCACAGACAGCAGTTACACCTTGAGCTTTATCTTCCTTAAAGGTCATAGCAAAGACCTCAAGATCACCAAGCCCAGCCATAACCTAACATCTCCCTGTACACAACTCTCTGACCCTGTGCCTAAGCACCTCACCCAAATGTCTTTGAAACACCTCCAGGGGTGGTGACTCCAGCAGCTCCCTGGGCAGCCTGTTCCAGTGCCCCATGACCCTTTTGGTGAAGAGATATTCCCTGATATCCAACCTAAACCTCCCCTGGCACAACTTGAGGCCATCTCCTCTTGTCCCATCTCTTGTTCCTTGGGAGAAGAGGCCAACCCCCACCTGCCTCCCACTTCCTCTCAGGGAGCTGCAGAGAGCCAGAAGTCTCCCCTCAACCTTTTTTTCCTCCAGGCTAAACATCCCCAGGTCCCTCAGCTGCTCCCCACAGGACTTGTGTTCAAGATCCCTCAGCAGCCTCATTGCTCTTTTCTGGCCATGCTCCAGCACCTCATTGTCCTCCCTTACCCATCTCCTGTACCAGAAAACTCAGAACTGTCCTCAGGTGTAAAGAAAACACAGTGGGGAGGAACAAGAGGAGCATGCAATACAAAATGTCAGCTTTGCCTCAGAAATGATCTCACTGAAGTTCAGCTGGACACACATCAGTTGCCAGCACAGCTGTATGCACATCTGGCCCCAGACCTGCACCATCCCCTTCAACCCAGCAGCAACTCCAGGAGCAACGACAGCTGCCCCATTCCACCCTGCAAGCATTTATTTCTGCTGTCTTTGAGGCTTCCCTTTGGGGCTCTCCCATACAGCTCTCTCCCTGCTGCCTCCTTGGCCACCCCTTCCCAGCTTTCCAGCAAGACGAGGACCCTCCGCTGGCTTCAGAGCAATGGCAGCAGCCTGCTCTGCCCTTGCTGCCTTACTCAAGCCCCCTAATCCTGGGGTGCAGTCAGAAGAGTGTGGCCAGCAGGTCAAGGGAGGTTCTCCTCCCCACCTCCTCTACCCTGGTGAGACCACATCTGGACTGTGTCCAGTTTGGGACCCACCCAGTTCAAGAGGGAAAGGGAACTACTGAAGAGAGTCCCGTGGAGGCTATGAGGATGATGAAGGACCTGGAGCATCAGTGTGAGGAGTGAAAGGCTGAGAGCCCTGGGGGCTGTTGAGCCTGGAGAAGACCAAGAGGAGAGGTGGGTGTCAAGAAGGGGCCAGGCTCTTTCCACTGGTGTCCCGTGACAGGACAAGGGGCAGAAACTGGAACCCAGGAGGTTCCACCTCAACACGAGGAAAATCTTTGGTGTGAGGGTGCTGGCGGCCTGGAGCAGGCTGCCCAGAGAGGCTGTGGGGTCTCCTGGTGTGGAGACTTTCAGGACCCCTCTGGATGTGTTGCTGTGTGACCTGCCCTGGGTGACCCTGCTCTGGCAGGGGGCTTGGGCTGGGTGATGTCCAGGGGACCCTCCCATCACCTACCACTCTGTGATTCTATTAATTCTTTAATTCTTTCTGGTTTGTGGCATTTCTGAGCACACTCAGGCTGGGAGCTATGTGGAAGGAAACTCCAGCTGGACTCCAGGCTGTGAGGAAAGGATTTCTGAAGCTGTTACAACTCAAATGAAACAAGAAAAAAAGACAAAAAAAAAAAAAAAAGGAAAAAAAACCCAAACAGAATTCCCAGAGCAAAGAATTGCAATTCTCAAAAGAGATGATCAAATTCATTACTTGCAGAGCAAAACCAGTCCCAATGATTCAAGCTGCCATCCTGACAAAGGCAAAGAAACAACTTCCTTTCCCCCCCCCCCCAACTCCTTGTTCTCCTTGATCTCATTTTAATTGGAGCTGGTCCCAGCTGAATCGGATCCCAAGCAGCCTGGCACCTACCCTCTGTCCTTGAAGTCATTTTAAGCTGGGACCTATTTCCACACTCCCATTTCCAGCCTTGCCTCCTGACAGCAGGCCAGGGTTCAATTTACCTTCACCCAAAGGCACTTTCCCATAGGTCAGAACTTTCCATGCTTCACAGGACAGTGCAGGGGGAGTTAATGGAGCAACACAGCCCCCAGGAGGGGCCAGGTACAACCCATGCCCTGACAGCAGGCCTGGGATGATATTCCACCTTCATGGCAAACGTGACCCAGCCTGAGTTTTCCGCCACATCCTCTCCTCCATAGACCAGGAGCAGGCAATCTGGGGCTGAGGACATGCCAAGCTCCTTCCAGATGGACCAGCAGCATCACAGCCACAAAGGGGAGCAGCTCCTTCCAGCAAAGCTCATGGCTCCATAGCTGGCACGCAGTTACAGAATTGTTTTGGCTGGAAGTGAGTTTTAAGATGATAGATTCCAACTGCTAGCCCAGCACTGCCAGGTCACCACCAAACCCTGCCCCTCAGCACCACAGCTACACAGCTTGGAAACCCCTTCAGGGAACCCCAGCACTGCCCTGGGCAGCCTGGGACAGGCCTGGACAACCCTTTTGGGGAAGAAATTGTTCCTAAGTCCAACCTAAACATCCCCTGGTGCAACTTGAGGTTATTTCCTCTTGTTCTATCCCTTGTTCCTTGGGAGAAGAGACCACTTCCCTCCAGCCTCCTTCCAGGGAGCTGTAGAGAGCCAGAAGGTCTCCCCTCAGCCTTCACTCCTCCAGGCTCAACACCCCCAGCTCCCTCAGCTGCTCCTCCCCAGCCCTGCTCTCCAGACCCTTCCCCAGCTTGGTTGCCCTTCCCTGGCCCTGCTCCAGCTCCGCAATGTCCTTCTTGCAGTGAGGAGCCCAGAGCTGAACCCAGCACTCCAGGTGAAGCCTCAGCAGTGCCCAGTCCAGGGGTCAATCCCTGCCCTGCTCCTGCTGCCCACACCATTGCTGCGCCAGGCCAGGCTGCTGGTGGTCTTCCTGCCCACCTGGGCACCCCCTGGGCTCATCTTCAGCTACTGACACCTCCAGGTCCTTCACTCCTGGGGCAGTTTCCAGCCACTCCGTCCCAAGCCTGGAGCATTGTAGGAGGTTGTTGTGACCCCAGGGCAAGACCCAGCACTTGGCCTTCATTCCCCCTGCTGCACTTCATTTACACATAGGAATAAGTTTCTCTTGTGGTCTGGAGACTATCTGCAGAGCTTCCTTTAGGAAGGGATTTTGGGTGGAGGGTTTAAGAAGCCTCCAGGGGAAGCAGCCTGCACACTGGGACTAGGTCAGGCTTTTAATCTCAGTTTACATAACTAATTGTTGCAGGTTTATCAGTTACTGCATAATTAACGCTGTTGTAACACCAGGTGTAGCCAAGAACTGACTTGTGCAAACACTCCAAGCAGCTGGGACAGATGGACACCAAGCCACACTAGCCCAGGGGTTGTTTTCTCTTCCCTGAGTCTGGATGGATCCTAACGTGGAGCTGAAGCACATCTGAGCCACTTCCCTGCAGATTCATTTGGTCTCCTACAGCTTCCCATCACTCAGTCTGGGAGTAAGGGCCCAGCACAGTGCTCCTGCCCCTGTGAGCATCCCCACCAGTGACAACAACTTCTCACACCACCAAGGAAGCTCACAGCAACACTTAGAATCACAGAACTGTCAGGGTTGGAAGGGACCTCGAAGATCAGCCAGCCCCAACCCCTGCCATGGGCAGGGACACCTCACACCACAGCAGGTTGCTCACAGCCACCTCCAGCCTGGCTGCAAACACCTCCAGGCAGGAGGCTTCCACCACCTCCCTGGGCAGCCTGTGCCAGGCTCTCACCACCCTCATGGGCAACAACTTCTTCCTAACATCCAATCTCAGTCTACCCACTTCTAGTTTTGCTCCATCCCCCCCAGTCCTATCCCTCCCTGACACCCTCAGAAGTCCTCCCCAGCTTTCCTGGAGCCCCCTGCAGATACTGCAAGGCCACAATGAGGTCTCCTGTGAGCCTTTTCCTCTCCAGGCTGAACAGCAGAAAGCTTCAGAAAGCTTTTCCCCCTCGAGTTTCGCTGCTCCTTCCCTTCCTCCCAGGAGCAGCCTGAGGATGAGAGCCCGGAGGCAGGGCTGCTGCAGCAGCGTGGGCTGGCCAGCTTCCTACAGAGATGACTGCGGTGTATAATATAGAAACTGAGCTGCTTGTTCCAGGCACAACCACGCTGGATGCTTTTAAAGGCAGGCTTAGCTGCAGGAACAAGCAGCACTAATTCCCACTGCAGCCCCTAAGACAGGGGGAGGTCTGTTGTTGGCAGGGAGATTTGGGAGCTTGTCCTGCTCCTGACCCCGGTGCCGGGCACACAGGGAGTGCCTGCAAGGTCACCCTGGCACCTTCCAGCGGGGCTGAAATTGGCTGCTGTAAATCCTCACATGCAATTCCACCTGGAAAGCCCTCAAAGCAGATCACTGTTTAATCTTGCCCTGGCATGGATCGCAGGATACGAGCCATGGCTACCCCCGTGCCAAGCCTGGGCTGCACTGGCACAAGGGGGACAGCATCTTAGAGAATCATTTCAGCTGCAAAAGACTTCTATGAGCATCAAGTAACAACCACTGCCCAACTCTGCCAAGGCCGGTGCTAAATCACATCCCTCAGCACCACATCTCTGTGTCTTTAAACCCCTCATAGATCCCTGGAGTGCCAGGTTGGAAGGGGCCTCAAGGATCACCTCATCCAACTTTTTGGGGTAAGAATACAGTTAAATGAGGTGCCCCAGTACCCTGCGCCTCCGGAGGGGGATTCAAACAGCTCCATGGGGAGCCTGTCCCAGTGTTTAAGAACCTTTCCAGTGAAGAAGTTCCCTCTAATGTCCAACCTAAACCTCCCCTGGTGCAACTGGAGGCCAATTCCTCTTGCCTTATCACTTGTTCTTTGGGAAAAGAGCCCAACCCCCACCTGGCTCCAGCCTCCTTTCAGGGAGCTGTAGGGATTCAGAAGGTCTCCACTCAGCCTCCTCTTCTTCAGGATGAACAACCTCAGGTACTCCTCACACTTGTTGTCCAGACCCTTCACCAGCTTCATTGCCCTAGACCTAGTGCTTCAGTACCTCCAACAGGCACAAAAGTGAACCCAGGATTCAAGATGTGGCCTCACCTGTGCTAAGCTGCTTCCCTGCTCAGCTGGCCACACTGCTGCTGATCCAAGACAGGATGCTGTTGGCTTCTTGACCACTATTTATCACATACATACACACACCCAAAGAGGCAAATAAAAAGACCACACTGATAATAATCAATAGTGAATAATCAATAGCAAAACCAAGGAACACACTGATGAGTCTTTCAGATGAAAAGCCACTGCTGGCACATGGAGTAGTTCACATTTCAGCCTCCCCTGACCATGGAGCAGCAGCAGATCTACGTGACAAGGATGGAGGCAAAACTGAGCTGTTGTGGCCTCTTCCATTAGAGCTTCTCTCTGCTTCTGTGCTAGGCACAGAAACTAGGAGCTCAGAAGCTAAAAGCAATCATTAATCCCCACTGAGAGAGGGACTCACTTGAAGCTTCTACCAAAAGATCCTCAAAATCCCCAGCCTGGGAAAGCAGCAAGAATTAAATCAGGCAGGAGGGAGGGGACAGGCTCTGCTCACTTGCTCCCTGGGATAGGACAAGGAGCAATGGATGCAAGCTGCAGCAGAGGAGGGTCCACCTCAACACAAAGAGGAACTTCTTCACTGTGAGGGTCACAGAGCCCTGGAGCAGGCTGCCCAGAGAGCTTGTGGAGTGTCCTTCTCTGGAGCCTTCCCAGCCCTGTCTGGATGTGTTCCTGTGTGACCTGTGCTGGGTTCTATGCAGGGGGGTCAGACTGCATGATCTCAGAGGTCCCTTCCAACCCCTAACATCCTCTGAGCCTGTGATCCTGTAAAAAAAACAACATTATGGTAAAAGAAAAAAAAGAGATGTGGAAAATTCATAGGAGTGTGGGCTCTCTGAAAGGCAAAGGGAGTGGGGGAAAATGGAGAGGGAAAAGAAATGGCACCAGAAAAGGGAAATCCAGGGTGGGTGACTGATGAGGGCCTCTGAAGGAATCCATTAAATCCAACAGAATTAATGGTGAAGGAAGGCAGGTTATGAACATGCTGGGAACAGAGAATTAGATAATCAGATCATCAGAATCAGTAAAACTGGAGCTGAGTCCCCATGCTGCAGACAAGATAAAGCACCACAGAGGGTGAGAGAAACTCGGTCTAGAGATTGGCCATGTAAAGGCAAGGTCTTTCCCAACAACCTCCAGCACCACCTGCCTTGAAACCCCTGCAGGACAGAGATCTCAGTCATAGAATCAACAAGGATCAGAGCTGGGTCCCATCCTGTTCAACATCTTTATTGATGATCTGGACAAGGGGATTGAGTCCATCAGCAGGAAATGTGCAGATGACACCAAGCTGGGGGCAAGAGTTGATGTGCTGGAGGGTAGGAGAGCTGTGCAGAGGGACCTTGCCCGGCTGGACAGATGGGCAGAGGCCAAGGGCAGGAGATTGAACACATCCAAGTGCCAGGTGCTGCACATTGGCCACAGCAACCCCAGGCAGTGCTACAGGCTGGGGGCAGAGTGGCTGAGAGCAGCCAGGCAGAGAGGGACCTGGGGGTGCTGGGTGATGGGAGGCTGAACATGAGCCAGCAGTGTGCCCAGGGGGCCAAGAAGGCCAATGGCATCCTGGCCTGCATCAGGAAGAGTGTGGCCAGCAGGAGCAGGGAAGTCATTGTGCCCTGTGCTCAGCACTGCTCAGGCCACACCTTGAGTCCTGTGTCCAGTTCTGGGCCCCTCAGTTTAGGAAAGATGTTGAGCTGCTGGAAGGTGTCCAGAGAAGGGCAACGAAGCTGGGGAGGGGTCTGGAGCACAGCCCTGTGAGGAGAGGCTGAGGGAGCTGGGGTTGCTTAGCCTTCAGAAGAGGAGGCTCAGGGAGACCTTCTTGCTCTCTCCAACTCCCTGAAGGGAGGTTGTAGCCAGGTGGGGGTTGGTCTCTTCTCCCAGGCACCCAGCACCAGAACAAGAGGACACAGTCTCAGGCTGTGCCAGGGGAGGTTTAGGCTGGAAGTTAGGAAGAAGTTCTTCCCAGCGAGAGAGATTGGCCATTGGGATGTGCTGCCCAGGGAGGTGGTGGAGTCCCCATCCCTGGAGGGGTTTAAGAGGGGACTGGATGAGGCCCTTGGTGCCATGGTTTAGTTGATCAGATGGTGCTGGGTGATAGGTTGGACTTGATGATCTCGAAGGTCTTTTCCAACCTGGTTAATTCTATTCTATTCTAAAGTTGGAAAAGACCTCAGAGATCATCAAGTCCAACCTATCACCCAACACCTCATGACTAACTATGCCATGGCTTCAAGTGCCACATCCAATCCCCTTCTGGCCAAGCATCTGCTAAAACAAAGCATTTTAAAACCAGAGGGAAACTTGGTGTTGTTGCAGTGCCTTACAACAGCAAAAGAAAGAGAAAAGGACAAAAGGTGAAAGGCAGGAGCAGCTCAAACAGCAGGACAGAAACCTCAGGTAAATACACAAACTGGAGGCTGGAAATGCAATTCCAGTCAGCCATCTGAGTTTCCTGGAATCAGATCTATTCAAACAAGTTCTCCTCTTCCCTCTGGCAGCCAACAGGGCTGCAGGACACAGGCAGATGCCTCTGCACAGTTGTTTCTCCAAAGCATATCACATTTGGAGGATGAATCTCACACCAAAACCAACTCCACATACAAGGGGGGTGTCAACACAGCCCCAAGTGTGGCTGGCCACCATCCCTGGAGGTGTTTAGGAAGAGCCTGGATGAGGCACTTGGTGCCATGGTTCAGCTGATCAGATGGTGTTGGGTGAGAGGTTGGACTTGGTGATCTCAAAGGTCTTTTCTGACCTGGTTGATTCTGTATTCTGGTGGTTGGGGTGACACCAGGGAAGGAAGCCCAAGCATGGCCCTCAGGGATTTTTCTCCCTCCCCAACCTCATCTGTGATTCCTTCTTGGGGATTATATTAAATATAAATCTCTAACACAAAAAATAAAAACCTCATTAACTAATGGGTGGCTGCCTGGGGAGACAGCTGCATGGAGACCCAAATCATCTTGGTGGAAGTCACAGTCCAGCAGGCAAAGTGATACACATTCCTGTTCCAGGAAGGATCTGGAGGTGCTGGGAGGTGTCTAGAGCAGGGCCATGAGGATGAGCAGAGGGCTGGAGCTGCTCTGCTATGAGCACAGACTGAGGGAGTTGGGGTTGTGCAGACTGAAGAGGCGAAGGCTCCCAGGAGACCTCATTGTGGCCTTGCAGGATCTGCAGGGGGCTCCAGGAAAGCTGGGGAGGGACTTTGGAGGATGTCAGGGAGTGGGGGGAATGGGGAAAAAAAAAAAGAAGTGGGTAGATTGAGATTGGATGTTAGGAAGTTGTTGCCCATGAGGGTGGTGAGAGCCTGGCACAGGCTGCCCAGGGAGGTGGTGGAAGCCTCCTGCCTGGAGGTGTTTGCAGCCAGGCTGGAGGTGGCTGTGAGCAACCTGCTGTGGTGTGAGGTGTCCCTGCCCATGGCAGGGGGTTGGGACTGGCTGAGCCTTGAAGTCCCTTCCAACCCTGACAGTTCTGTGATTCTATGCTAGCCAGAAAAGGGGTCTCAGATTCAGCCAGAAATGGATTAGGGATGAGCATGGAGCGTTTCTTTTGCATACACTGTCAGAGCAAAGCCAGAGCAAAGCCAAGCTAGACTGGTCCTTGAAGGTGTAACAGGAGATCAAATTATAGATTTGTTTTGGCTGGAAGAGACCTTTAAGATCAAGGCCAGCCATGAACCCAGCACTGCCAGGTCACCACCAAACCACATCCCTCAGCACCACACCTTCATGGCTCCAAAAGCCCTCCAGAGATGGGGACTCCACCACTGCCTTAGGCAGGCACTTCCAGGGCTTGGCAACCTTTTGGGGGAAGAAATTGTTCCTCCTGCCCAACCTAAACCTCCCCTGCCACAACTTGAAGCCATTTCCTCTTGTCCTATCACTTGTTACTCAGGAGAAGAGACTAACCTCCACCTGACTCCAACCTCCTTTCAGGGAGCGGTTGAGAGCCAGAAGATCTCTCCCCAGCCCCCTTTCCTCCCTGTTCAAGAACCCCAGGTGCCTCAGCTGTTCCCCAGGCTCTTCACCAGCATTGTTGCCCTTCTCTGGGCACACTCCAGCACCTCAATGTCTTTCTTGCAATGAGGTCCTTCAGAAGCTGGAAAGCAAGCTGACACCAACACAGGACACTGCTAAGGTCACAGCTGCATCTAGACCTGGAAGATGTGGTCACACCAGCAAAGTCCCAAGGGTGGCCACAAAAACCATACACAGCAGAGCAGGAGCCTCTCGGTGTGAGGCTGTAGGGCCTCAAACACTTTCCCCTCCCCCATGAGAAGCAGGTGAAGAGGTGACCTGATCACTGTGTGCAAGGAGCTGGGAGAGACAACTCACCTTTGTGACAAGGGCACAACAACATCCCCTCTCTGCAAGTCAAACCTAAGAAGTTCAACCTTGAAACGAGATAGCATCTCCCCAGAGTGAAAGCAATTAACTCTTGGCACAAGGTATGGGAGGAAGGTGGGGGGAAGGGGGAGGAGGGGCTCACCATTACTTAGAGCCACTGAAACAGAATTAAACAGGCTGGTTTGCAAGCCAGCCTTCTGTGCCTGCAGGAGGATGAGCTGCAACCACTTCCCTGCAGTTGCATTTCTGCAACACCTCCCACCTGGGGAGGTGGAAAGTTTCTGAAGCATAATTTATGGCTCCAAATAGGCCTGGATGGCAGTAGGACAACAGGGTCATGCTAAAAAAAAACCACCACCACCAAGGAAAAAGCTCAGTGAAAGGACTGAAAACCAAGGTCTGAAAGCGCTGGGAGAGATTCATCTCAAATTCAGACCTTTCAAAATCAAACACCCGAAGCAAAACCAGCACCCTGAAAGCCATTTGCCTGCTCTGTGTCCTAGATTTACTGCAGGGTGAAAATCAACCTCATTTTGAAGGTGTCTGTCCCCTCTGCTTTGTGGGAAGGGGCAGCTCAGGCTTTGAGATGCCCAAGTGAGGGCAAAGAAACTGTAGGCACCGAAACAGCTTTGACTCCATGCAAGCTGCCTCACACCACCTGGAAAATCAAGAGGTAATTTCAGCTGATGATGCCAGCCTGGGCAATTTTGCCTCATTCAGCACCCAGGAGGCAGAAGCAGGATGAGAAGCTACTCCAGCACCTGGTACCAGGTCTTCATAGCTCTAGTATAAAGAGCAGAAAAAACAGAGACCTTCTCCAGGAAGCACTCCACCTAAACAGCTCGAGGGTGGGCAAGATGCTCAGTGCTCCGCATCCTTCTGAACATGAGTTGGTGTTTAATGGGGATTTCAGCCCTCACAAACAGGCTGGGCTCATCTGGAGGAGGGACAGGGCTGAGATGACCCTGACTCTTCTCTGCTTTGTCTCCAAGGCCAGGCAAGAGGCTCACAGCAGTGGTCTCCCAACCACAGGAGGATCGGTGGCATAGGGGTTATCACCCTTTAACTTCTCACCCTTGACAGGGAGGGGGAATGCTGATGCTCACCTGCTGAGCATGAGATTTATCCTCAAACTATTCAGTGAGGCTCCAGCCTGTGATATCCTCACTACAGCCCTGATCTCTGTTTCACTACACACCTCCAATGTGGTGTCCTCATCCCCTTCAACCTGATGGGCATCCATCCATCCATCCATCCAAAAGTAAAGGGCACTGCAAACCCGAGCCTCAGCTGCATGCCTTGGTCACGTCCAAGGTGGTGAAACAGACGTCACTGTCCCCAGGCCACGTTCTGCAGGAGGCAGAGCTCTTGCTGCAGACCAGGGGAGGCAAAAGCGCTCTGCCCCTCCCGGGAAGTTCCCAGCGCTGGGTAGGATTAGATGTGCCTAATTAAGAGCGAGCAGCAATCAATGCAGAGCTCAATGCCGGGACTGAAAGCCCTCTCAGCAGGATCCAAGCGGTGTTATCTCCAAAACCCACGCTAGCTGCTTCATCAAGAGAAAACCCTGACGCTCCACATCACCTTCTCCGGGCACGACATCCCCCCCAAGCACGCAGAGACCAGACGGGCTCAGGGCATGGGCAGCAGAGGTACCTGAACACCTCAGAAAAGCTGAGTGCTGAACATCAGACTCGCGGGGACCCCTCTCCCCTAACCCACGCCACACCTTGGGGCCAAGCAAAGGTGCTGTGCAGGGACAACCTGTCCGAGCTGCTGGGACTTCGGGGTTCTCTACCTGGTACACTCACGCGACACCCACCAGAGTTAAATCTTCCCCAGGCGCTGCGTTCACCACACATGGAGCATGTTTGATGCCATTAAAGCCTGGACCACTGCCACCTCCCATCTCCAGCGCACACTCGCAGACACGAGAGGCAAATAAATCACGAGGAGTAGATAAATAAGGAGTAAATAAATAAGACCAAGAGCAAAAGCAGTCTGTGTTGGAGGGCGGCGGGGGGAAAGAGGAAGAGGAGTAGGTTTCACTCTCTAGATGCGGGGAAGGGGGTCAGGGACCCGCTGGACAGGCTGACAGCAGCTAGGCTGCGAGCAGATGGAGCAAGCCCACAGGTCTACATGTGTGAACACACAAAGCACGTATATAAAGCACGTATGTACACTTGAAGCACATAAATCCTCAGAAAGCACCGATACAGATACATAAACCGGGGAGCAGCAAATGTAGGTGTGCTCGCTCGACCTCACGGGCATCAAAAAACGGCTCTACAGAGCCGCAGCCCCCGTTCCAAGGAGGGGGTCTCCGGCAGGCCAGGGGCCAGGCTGGGCTGGGCTGAGTCCCGGGGAAGGGCGAGGCGACACCGGCAGGGGCACCGGCACTGTCTGGGCGCTTCCAGGGAGGGCTCTCCCCGCGCGGGCGGGTCCCGGCGAGCTCTCACCGCCCACGCCGCGCTCCGGTCCCGCATGGGGCAGCGAACCCGCCTCATCTAGCTCCACCGTAACCGATCCCCCGCAACAAAAACCCCACCGCCGCTGCCGCCGCCGCCGGGCTCAGCCCGAAGCACCGGCTCGCCGCAGGGGAAAGCGAGGAGCCGCGGCGGAGCGGGGCACGGAGCGGGGGCAAGCGGAGGGGCCGCACTTACCGGGGTCGCTCCGCTGCCGCTCCTCAGCGCCATGGCCCGGCGCGGCTCCGCGCACCGGCACCGCACGCCCGCCCCCGCCGCTGACGTCACCCACCGGCTCCGCCGCTGCGCGGGGGCCACCTGCCGGGGGAGGGGCTGGGGAGGGGGCGAGCCCCGGGGGAGCTGCGGCAGGGGGTTGGCTTCCCCCTCACCCTGCCCGGGAGGAGCCGCCTGAGGGGGTCTGGTCTCCCCTCACTGTCCCCAGGAGGAGAAGCCTGAGGGGAGCCCCCTTTCCCCTCATCATCCCCGGCAAGAGCCGCCCGAGGGGGTCTGGTCTCCCCTCACCATCCCCGGGAGGAGCCGCCCGACGGGGTCTGGTATCCCCTCACCGTCCCCGGGAGGAGCCGCCCGAGGGGGTCTAGTCTCCCCTCACTGTTCCCGGGAGGAGACGCCTGAGGGGACCCCCTTCCCCCTCACTGTCTCCTTGAAGAGCGACCTGAGTGAATCCGTCTTCCCCTCACTATCCCCGGTAGGAGCCTCGCTGAGGGGATCCAGCCTTCCCCGGCTACCCTCTCACTGGCCCCAGGAGGAGCCTCCTGATGGGCTCCGCTTCCCCCTCCCCGTCCCCGAGGAGACGCCTGAGAGGCCCCGCTCCCAGCTCACCATTCCCGGCGGAGGATGCCTGGAGCGGATCCGATCCTCCCAGCAACTCCCACCTGTGCTCGGGAGATGTCGTCTGAGGGGATCTGCTCCCTTCGCCGCCGTCCCTGGGAGGCGCTGCCTGAAAAGGATCCATCCTCCCGGCTACCCACCTCCGTCCCATGGGAGGAGCTGCCGGAGGCGATCCGGTCCCTCTTCACCGTCCCCGGGAAGAGCCACCCGAGATACCGTGTGTGTGTGTGTGTGCGTGTATCCCTCTCAGCCCCTGTGAGAAGCCGCCAGAGAGCGATCGATCCTGCCTGCCCCCCACCTCAAGGCATCCCTCACAGCATCGGGTGAGGGACCCGAGGTAAATCCTCTCGCTGTGAATACTGCCACCATCCCAGATGGATTTTCTGCCCTTCCCTGCTCAAGGCCAATTTGTATTTTGACGGGTTACTGTGTGTCCCAAGAAGACACCTGAGGAAATCTGCTTCCCTACCCAGCATTTTGAGACCATGCCAGGGGCTCCTTCTGCTCCAGGAATCCCTGGAGTGCAGCAGCATCCTGGTGCCTATCTGTTCCTGAGCTCTGTCCCGAGAAGGAAGGTGTCATGGAGTTGGAGTGGTGTCCCAGGGAGCTGAGCTCTGTCCCCAGAAGGAAGGTGTCATGGAGTTGGAGTGGTGTCCCAGGCAGCTGAGCTCTGTCCCCAGAAGGAAGGTGTCATGGAGTTGGAGTGGTGTCCCAGGCAGCTGAGCTCTGTCCCCAGAAGGAAGGTGTCATGGAGTTGGAGTGGTGTCCCAGGGAGCTGAGCTCTGTCCCCAGAAGGAAGGTGTCATGGAGTTGGAGTGGTGTCCCAGGCAGCTGAGCTCTGTCCCCAGAAGGAAGGTGTCATGGAGTTGGAGTGGTGTCCCAGGCAGCTGAGCTCTGTCCCCAGAAGGAAGGTGTCATGGAGTTGGAGTGGTGTCCCAGGCAGCTGAGCTCTGTCCCCAGAAGGAAGGTGTCATGGAGTTGGAGTGGTGTCCCAGGCAGCTGAGCTCTTTCCATGCTGAGCATGGCATGCTGAGCAGCCTTGATGTGAAGCAATTCCCCCTGCACTGTATTTACTGTGTGCAAGAACAATTAGAAGGAGCTGCTCCAACAGTCTAAGTGGAGGAAGCGCAATCGCTCGATGGTTATTGATCGCCTCCAGACAAGCTTTGTTAGAGCAGGAGGAAATGAACCTCCCTCATCTTGTGCAGGGGAAATTAAGCCCCCAGGGAATGAGGCGGGGGGGAAATGAAGGTGTGCCGACAATTTTTTGGTGGTGTGGTAATCTCTGACAAGACCACTCCGTTGTTTCATGAGCATTCAATTGAGCATTCTCACCCAGGAGCAAGAGGGGACTGAACTGGTGCTTACGCCTGGGAATGCAAGGGGAAAACAATCAGAGGGAAGAGGAGCAGGAGCATTAGCAGTAATTGGCAACATCTCCCAGGGACACTGATTTCCCGTGCCCTGCATTGCTGTGAGTTTCGGTGCCGCTTCCCAGAGCCTCTCTAAGAGAAGTGTGGAGGTGACTCATGGAACCATAGCACGCAGCCCTGGAATCGCCCTAGCTGGAAGAGGCTGAGGGGCAACGCTTGGAAATTAGAGTAGATTTAGATTGAATGTCAGGGGGAAGTTCTTTACCATGAGGGATCACTGGAACAGGTGTCCCAGGGAGGTAGTTGAGGCTCCATCCCTGGAGATACTGAAGGTGAGGCTGGACAGGGCTCTGGGCAACCTGATCTATAGTGGAGGATGTCCCTGCTGACTGCAGGGGGGGTGGGCTGGATGAGCTTTGGAAGTCCTTTCCAACCCAGTCCGTTCTGTGATTCTGTGATTAAGTCCAGCTGTTCACCCAGCACTGCCAAGGTCAGCACTGCACCATGTCCCTCAGCAACACACCTGCACAGCTTTGTAATTGCTCCAGGCACTGCTCTGGGCAGCCTGGTCCAGGCCTTGACAGCCTTTTCAGGGAAGACATTTTTCCTAATGTCCAACTTAAACCTCCATAGGTCCAACTGGAGGCCATTTTCTCAACTCCTACTAAGACACAACCCACCAAATCCTCTCTCCCTGACTATCCTCCTGGACTGGTGGTCAGCACTGAGCAGGCTGTCAGCTCTGCCCAGCTCCAGTGCCAAGGGCCATACGGGAAGGGAAAATAAATGAGAACCCCAGCTGTGGGGTGGGACCACCCTCTGCATCCATGCTGTCTGAGAGCAGCCTGGGGATTTGAGGGCTTTTCTTTTGCAGCTCTGTACTGATCCTGCTTATCAAGTAGGCCAGCCATCTCCCTCTTGCAAGGAAGCAGCCAGGCTATGCCCACGCACACACACACACACACATTGAACTGGGAGGAGTGGCTGGCACACTGTCAGGCTGAGCTGCCATTCAAAGAGAGCTGGGCAGGATGGAGAGCTGGGGTCCACATCCTCCACCATGCTGGGATTCTGCCACTGGAGACAGAGCAGCATGAGCAAGTGTTTTGCAGGGAGTTGCAATGGCATCATTATGCAAGCTGAGGAGACAGCCATACCTGGGCAGGGTGTCAGCCCCCACTACAGGCTGACTGCCACCCCTGCAGGTTCCAGCCTCTTTGCCTGCAGAAGGGGTGAATTTGGCTCTGAATTACATGTGATTAGGCAATAACAATGCCTCCTTCTCTCAACAGAAATGAGAAGTGCTAGGACAAGGGGTAATGGCTTTGAGATGGAAGAGGGGAGATTGAGACTGGAGATGAGGAAGAAATTCTTGACAGTGAGGGTGATGAGACCCTGGAACAGGTTGCCCAGGGAGGTTGTGGATGCCCCTTCCACAGAGGTATTCAAGGCTAGGTTGGATGAGGCCTTGAGCAACCTGGGCTGGTGGGAGGTGTCCCTGCCCATGGCAGGGGATTGGAACTGGATGATCTTTGAGGTCCCTTCCAACCCAACCCATTCCATGAAGTGCTGGACAAGGAGACAGCAGAGACAACCACCCTCTCCCAGAGGGTATCCAGCAGCCCAAGCCTGCAGTGGGAAGGCTGAACTAAGGCTGCACCTTTCTGCCTTTGCCTCACCTGTGCCTTCAGCTGTCTCACACGGGGAAGGGAGAGAGGATTAACAGCCACAGGGTGGTGGGGTGAAAATAAAAGAGAGTCTTATATCTCCCATCGCTGGCACACGCTCCGGCAGCAGCGCTGCCTGCTTTGATCAAGCGCACCCAGCCCCTCCTCACCAATCACCAGCAGATTGATGTGAGCGCTCCGGCAGCTTTTTGAGAGCAGAGCCTCTGCCTGCCGCCAAAGAGACACAATTCCATGTCCGTGGAGATGCAACTCAGGCCTCTGATTACCTATTCAGGCCCCGTAGTGTTTAATTAAGTCACTTATTATGTTTGTCATCCAGGCTCTCCCCAGCCTGCTCCCAACCCCTCACCCTTGGGCCCCGCTCCTGCCAGGAGCGTTAGCATTCGGGACTGGCCCCGCCGAGCCGCAGCACTTGTTGCTAGGGTGGTTGGTGTGAGAGCTGCTCCGTGAGGCCATTCACAGCGCTGCCAGGCTCTGCCGTTCCCCCAGCACCGCTCCAGGGACGACTGCCAAGCTCCTGCGGGACGCTGAGTGCTGCCCTGGTTTTCTGAACAGACCTGCGGGCTCTTCACCAAGACCAAACCCTCGCTGACCAAACCAGCACCCAGCCCTCAGTGAAAGTCACAGCGTCCCAGCATGGCGGCTGCTGGGAGGGACCTGCTCTGGAGCTCACCCAGTCCAACCCACCCTGCTCCAGCAGGGCACCCACAGCAGCTTGCCCAGCAGCACAGTGCCCAGGGGGGTTGGAAGCTCTTCACACAAGGACACTCCACAACCTCTCTGGCAGCCTGCTCCAGCCCTCCAGCACCCTCACAACAAACAACTTTCTCCTCCTGCTCAGATGCAGCCTCCTGGATTCCAGTTTGTGCCCCTTGCCCCTTGTCCCATCCCTGGGCACCACTGAAAAAAGTCCTCCTGCCCCCTCCCCACTCCCCCTTTATGTCTTGCTGAGCATTGCTCAGATGCCCTCTGGGGCTCCTCTGCTCCAGGCTCAACAGCCGCAGGGGCTCTCAGCCTTTGCTGAGATGCTCACAGAGATGCTCCAGGGCCCCTCAGCTGCTTTGTAGCCTCCCCTGGACTCTGCAGTGGCTCCTTGTCTCTCTTGAATCGGGGAGCCCAGACCTGGACCTGGGACTCCGGACCTGGGACTCCAGACATGGTCTTGCATGACTTTCTGGCCACTCAGTGCAACAGAATGCACCCCAGGAGCCCATTTGCCTTCCTGGGAACATTGCTGGCTGATGGGCAGCTTGCTGTCCACCAGCACTCCCAGGTCCTTCTCCACAGATCTGCTTTCCAGCAGGTCACCCCCTCAGCTGTACTGCTGCTGGGGGTAGTTCCTTCCCAGGCACAGGACCCTACACTTGCCTTTAACGAACTTCATTGGGGCTCTTCCCCACCCAACTCTCCAGCCTGTCCAGCTACTTAGCCAAAACCTTTAGGATGTCTAATCAGAGGCAGCTGAAACAAACAGGGCCTGAGTGTGTGTTGCACTGACCCAAGTGCCCACAGGACAAAGGAGTTTCCTAACTGCTCTGCCAGAACTTGGCTGTGGTGGTGATGTGATACAAGTCGGCCTGGCACTGTCTTTCCCCACGGGACACAGGTTGCTGTGTCCACCAGTGACCTGCAGTAGCACAGCCTGGGATGAAGCAGTGGTGCTTCCACTGATCCCTACACAGCAGGCAGAGAAGAAGGCCTCTTTATTTTGTTTTTCCCCCCATAAACTTCCACACAATGAGGAACTGGTGTAGAAGTGGCCACATTCCAGGGGTGCTAAGATCAGCTGCTGCTTTGCAGGCATCTCAAAGTGGAGCTCCTCAGGGATCTGTACTGGACCCAGTGCTGTTTAACATCTGTGACAGTAGCATGGACAGTGGCTTTGAGGGCACTTGCAGCAAGTTTGCCAACGACCAAGCTGTGGTGTGCTGGACCCACCTGAGGGCAGGGATCCATCCAGGAGGATCTTGACAGGGACTTCTCAGGCTCTCAGGTAGTGATAGGACTAGGGGGAATGGAATGAAGCTGGAGGTGGGGAGATTCAGGCTGGAGGTGAGGAGGAAGTTCTTCCCCATGAGAGTGGTGAAGCCCTGGAATGGGTTGTGCAGGGAGGTGGTTGAGGCCCCGTCCCTGGAGGTGTTTAAGCCCAGGCTGGATGAGGCTGTGGCCAGGCTGATCTAGTGTGGGGTGTCCCTGCCCATGGCAGGGGGTTGGAACTGGATGATCCTTGTGGTCCCTTCCAACCCTGACTGATACTATGATACTATGACAGGCTTGAGAAACAGGCCAGTAACCACAGCATGACGTTCAACAAGTCACAGTGCAAGGTCCTGCAGCTGGGTTGGGCCAATCCCAGGCACAAATCCAAGCTGGGTGCAGAGACCAGCCCTGAAGAAAGATCCTTGGGGGTGCTGGGTGCTGAGCAGCTCCCCAGGAGCCAGCAGTGCCCTCAGGCAGCCCAGCAGGCAGCTGTCTGCTGGGCTGCAGCCAGAGCAGTGCGGGCAGCAGGGCAGGAGAGGGGATTCTGCCCCTTGGCTCTGCTCTGTTGAGACCTCACCTCCAATCCTGCCTCCAGTTCTGGTGTCCCCAGCAGAAGGACACAGAGCTGCTGGAATGAGGCCAGAGGAGGCCACAGAGATGATCCAAGGGCTGGAGCAGCTCTGCTGTGAGGCCAGGCTGAGGGAGCTGGGGGTGTTCAGCCTGGAGAAGGAAAGACTCTGTGGGTACCTTGGAGCTGCCTTCCAATAGCTGAAGGGATGCTACAGGAAGGCTGCAGAGAGACTTGGCTGGAGGGTGTCCACCAATAGGCCAAGAGGGAATGGTTTGAAGCTGAGAGAGAGCATGGTTAGACTGGAGCTGAGGAAGAAGTTCTGCAGTATGAGGGAGGTGAGACTCTGCAACAGGCTGCCCTGGGAGGCTGTGGCTGCTTCCTGCCTGGGGGTGTTCAAGGCCAGGCTGGATGAGGCCTTGAGCAGCTGAGTCTGGCTGAGAGGAGTCCCTGCCCATGGTCAGAGATAGATGGCCTCTGAGGTCCCTCCCAGCCTGAGCCACCCTATGATGCTGTGATCTTGGGACCCACATCCAAGGATGGAAGGCTGTATGGCAGGGAAGGGCATTTAGCAGAGTCAGGTTTCATGTGTGAGGCAGCAAAAAGAGAGCAGTTAGCTGCCTCAGAAGCCTCCTCTCCCCACTGCGGGTGTACACGCCGCTCACCAAATTCCAGCCTCCCTCAGCACTTCGAGCTCGCAGCCCAATTCCCTTCCCTCAGCTGCACCTATTAATCAGCAGGCTCCAAATTATGCTGCTCTAACCCATGTGCTTTTTTTGTGTTTTCAGCTGAAAAGAAGATAAATTGGTGCATAGTAAACAAATCCCAGCTTTAGGGGAGAAGCACCCAACCGCTGCAGCGGAGCAAGGGGAGCCGTGGGTGCTGCAGGGCCAGGACAGCCAGGACCTCACGGGGAATGACCTTGTCCAGGCTGGACCATCTTTTCATAGGATCACTGAAGTGTTTTGGTTGGAAAAGACCTCTAAGATCCTCCATTCCAACCTTCATCCCAGCACCACTATGGCCATGTCCCCAAGTGCCAAGGCCACAGGTTTCTTGAACACCTCCAGGGATGGGGACTCCACCACCTCGCTGGGCAGCCTGTGCCAGTCCCTGACCACTCTTGCAGCAAAGACATTTTTCCTCATCTCCAACCTAACCCTCCACTGGCACAATTTCAGGCCATTTCCTTTCGTTCTAACACCTGATACTAGGGAGAAGAGATCAACCCACACCTGTCTCCAAGTCATCTGAACACCTTTCAGGGAGCTGTAGAGATCACTGAGCTCTCCCCTCAGCAGAAAGCACTGAGAGGCTGGGCCAGAGCTACTCTTCCACCTCCACATTTCCTATTCAAGCAACGCTGGCCTTCATAAAGCTCTGTTTATCACCCTAGATCCAGTGCAGAACACACCAGTATTGGCTGAAGGAAAGAAAGAAAAGCGCCGGAAGGTGTTCAAGAGGGGGCTGGACATGGCACTTGAAGCCATGGTTTAGTTAGTCATGAGGTGCTGGGTGGCAGGTTGGACTGGATGATCTCTGAGGTCTTTTCCAACCTTATTGGTTCTAAGATTCTGTGGAAAAGCAGCTTGCTGGGTGTGGTATGAACACAGCAAAGCACTGCTGGAGTGTGGCCTGGCTGCATCAGCCACAGCAGCTCTGCTGACATTACCCTGCTCGCAGCGGGTCCGTCAGGGAAAGGTGGATTTCCCAGGGGGATGTGTGACAGCAAGTGTGTGATTGGCTGCCCTGGACTCGCATTAAGGCACAGAAATAAAGTGGAAATGAGACCCAGCAGGACAGGGAAGTGCTGTGAGGGGCAGGCTGGGGAAATGAAACCACTCTAACTCACGGTGTGCGCTCTGATTTCTCCCCAGAGTGCTAGAAATCAGAGAGAGACCCAAATGTTGGTGCCTACAAAGCAGCTGGGCGGGCAAGTCCTGGCTGGTGGGGGCATGTTGGTGGAGGGAAGCAGCTCTCCACACACTGCTCACCCTGCAGCAGCTGCCTGCACCCATGGTGCTTGTGGTGCTCCAGCACCACCGTCACCGCAGTGCCCTTCCCCTTCCCACTGCACCCGGAGGTCAGAAATGAACGCAGACTCTGATGCAGGCACCACGCCTTGCTCTCGGCCTTGGCAGGTCAAGGGTTTGTAGTTTATATCTCTTAGAAGGAACAAGAAGCTGCTGCAGCCCTGGCTCACCCTTGTTCTCGTGTAGGAGAGCTGGCTGGGCACAAACCTGCTTGTGTGGCCACCAAGCTGCCTGGTCGCCCACCAGGCTCTGCCTGGGGATGCCTGACGACAGCACAAGGGGCAGTGGTGGAAGCTGAGGCAGAGGAAGTGCCATGGAAACAGGAGGAAGAATTATTTCCCTGTGAGGGTGGCAGAGCCCTGGAACAGGCTGCCCAGGGGGGTTGTGGAGTCTCCCTCTCTGGGGATATTCCAAACCTGCCTGGATGTGTTCCTGTGTGATCTGCTCTAGGTGCTCCTGCTCTGGCAGGGGACTGGACTGGATGAGCCTTGGAGGTCCCTTCCAGCCCCTAACACTCTGTGATTCTGTGAAGCTACCTGTTCGCCCTCAAGCTGTGTGTTTGCCCACCTCACCCTGCCCACCGCAGCAGTGAGACCCTGGTTTTGGGCACAAGTGTTGCTGGACACCAGAATGTCAGTCAAGGACACACCAGTGAGTTGTCTGCTAAGGAAATAACCCCTGATATCCACCTTGAAACAGGAGTGCTTCAAAGGAGGAAGTCATAGGATCATAGAGGTTGGAAGAGAATCATAGAATCATAGAATCATAGAATCAGTCAGGGGTGGAAGGGACCACAAGGATCAGCTAGTTCCAACCCCCCTGCCATGGGCAGGGACACCCCACACTAGATCAGCCTGGCCACAGCCTCCTCCAGCCTGGGCTTAAACACCTCCAGGGATGGGGCCTCAACCACCTCCCTGCACAACCCATTCCAGGCCTTCACCACTCTCATGCTGAAGAACTTCCTCCTCCCCTCCAGCCTGAATCTCCCCACCTCCAGCTTCATTCCATTCCCCCTAGTCCTATCACTGCCTGAGATCCTGAGCAGTCCCTCCCCAGCCTTCCTGGAGCCCCCTGCAGATCCCGGAAGGCCACAATGAGGTCACCTGGGAGCCTTCTCTTCTCCAGACTGAACAGCCCCAACTCCTTCAGTCTGTCCTCACAGGAGAGGTGCTCCAGCCCTCTGCTCATCCTCCTGGCCCTGCTCTGGACACCTTCCAGCACCTCCAGATCCCTCTTGGAATAGGGGCTCCAGAACTGGAGGCAGTGCTCCAGGTGGGGTCTCAGCAGAGCTGAGCAGAGGGGGAGAATCCCCTCCCTTGCCCTGCTGGCCACACTTCCTGCTGCAGCCCAGGCTCTGATTGGCTTTCCGGGCTGCAAGTGCACACTGAGAGCTCCTGTTGAGCTTCTCCTCCCCCAGCACCCCCAAGTCTCTCTCCTCAGGGCTGCTCTCCAGCCAGTCCCTGCCCAGCCTGGATTTGTGCCTGGGATTACCTCGACCCAGATGCACTCAGAGACCTCCAAGATCATCAAACTGGACCATTACCAAATGTCAGAGCACAAGATCTACCGGGCACAAGAGAAGCCTGACCCCAGACACCTCAGTTCCTCTAGTGCTGGGTGAGGAATGGAGGATTAAATGGAGGAGGAAGAGTCTGAGATACTTCAGAGCTGTGCTGAATCCAGGATGGGATAACATGGCAGGAGACAGCATGGAGCAGCCATGTGGAAGAATGATCAAGCAGCTGAGCAGCTGTGACACCCTGACATCAAGCTCCTGGGGATGAGTCCCTGTGAGGACAGTGGTGTCAGCAGCACAGGCCATTTACTTTCTATTGATTGCACATGGTGGTTCACCAGCTGGTGCCTGCAGAGCCTGTCTCAGGGGATCTCCCTCCATACCCCCAACCAGGTCTCAGCAGCCTCTTTCCATCCTGAGGTCACAGAATCATAGAATCACAGAATGGTAGGGAGGGGACCTCTGGAGACCATTGAGCCCAACCCCCTGCTAAAGCAGGGGCAACCCAGGGTAGGACACACAGGAGCACATCCAGATGGGGCTTGAAAGGCTCCAGAGAAGGAAACTCCACAACCTCTCTGGGCAGCCTGCTCCAGGGACCTGTCAGCCTTACAATAAAGAAGCTCTAATTGACATTGAGGTGGAACCTCTGAGTTCCAGTTTGTATCCTTTGCCCCTCTTTTTATCACAGGACAGCACTGACAAGCCTGGGTACTGTGTCCAGTTCTGGGCTCCTCAGGTTAGGAAAGATGTTGAGCTGCTGGAAGGTGTCCAGGGAAGGGCAACAAAGCTGGGGAGGGGTCTGGAGCACAGCCCTGTGAGGAGAGGCTGAGGGAGCTGGGGTTGCTTAGCCTGCAGAAGAGGAGGCTCAGGGGAGACCTTCTTGCTCTCTGCAACTCCCTGAAGGGAGGTTGTAGCCAGGTGGGGGTTGGTCTCTTCTCCCAGGCAGGCACCCAGCACCAGAACAAGAGGACACAGTCTCAGGCTGTGCCAGGGGAGGCTTAGGCTGGAGGTGAGGAAGAAGTTCTTCAGAGAGAGAGAGATTGGCCTTTGGGATGTGCTTCCCAGGGAGGTGATGGAGTCCCCATCCCTGGAGGTGTTTAGGCAGAGCCTGGATGAGGCCCTTGGTGCCATGGTTGAGTTGATCAGATGGTGTTGGGTGATAGGTTGGACTCGATGATCTCTGAGGTCTTTTCCAACCTGGTTGATTCTGTTCTATTCTATTCTATTCTATTCTATTCTATTCTATTCTATTCTATTCTATTCTATTCTGTTCTGTTCTATTCTATTCTATTCTATTCTATTCTATTCTATTCTATTCTATTCTATTCTATTCTATTCTATTCTTGACACCCACTCTTCAGATATCTGTATCCACTGCTCAGGTCCCCTCTGGGGCTGCTCTTCTCCATGTCTCTCAGCCTTTCCTTTACCAGACAGAGGCTGCAGTCCCTTCAGCACCCTTGCAGTCTCTATTGGACTCTCTCCAGTAGATCCCTGTCCCTCTTGGACTGGGGAGCCCAGAACTGGACACAATCCTCCAGGTGTGGTCTCACCAGGGCAGAGCAGAGGGGAAGAAGAGCCTCTCTTGACAACACTCTGAGGTAACACTCTTCATCCACTTCTTCCTCCCTCTTCCCACATCACGTCTGATTTCACGACGGTGTCGGATCCCCCACCCACAAAACTGCTCCCCAGCTCGGAGGGATCCCAGCCTGCTCCTCCCAACTCCCTGACAGCTCCACCAGTCAAGAGCAAAGCTTTTGATTTCCCAAACTGTCACCAGTTTGGCAACAACTTCTTGAAGGTTTCCTTTCTTCCTTCTGCCGTATTCAACTGACCTGAAACTGCCAAAGCAAAGAGGAAAGATGAAGCCTCTCTCGTGTCGTAGGCAGCCACCTTTGAGGATCCTCAGGATGAGCTGTCACAGCTCCCTGGTACAGGGGGATCCTGTTGGAGCTCTGCACACCCACATCTCCCAACATTTCCCACCCCCTGCTATTATTTCTCACGTATGCCGCCATCAGCCTGCACAGGCTGTGAATCTCACACCCAGGAGTGGAGGCAGAGCTGATCCCCAAGGAGATGACACCACCCTCGGCTGCATCTGCTGAGGGGGCTCCAGGGATGGCCTCCAGAGACCTCAGATGTTACCACTGTGATTCCAAGGTTCTCTCCCAGCCCAGAGTCAGTTTGTCATGAGCAAGAAGCACTGGGACCTCCACACCAAACCCATCTGGTGCCCAGAGTTGTATAATCGTGGAATCGTTGACTGCTTTGGGATGGAAAGGACATTTGAAGGGCTCCAATCCAACCCCCTGCAGTCAGCAGGGACATCTGCAGCCAGAACAGGTTGCTCACAGCCCCAGACCACCTCACCTGCAATGGTTCCAGCCATGGAGCATCTCCCACCTCTCTGGGCAGCCTGGGACAGGCTCTCACCACCCTCAGTGTCATACATTGCTTCCTTCTCTCCACTCTCAGTCTCCCTCTTGCACTTCAAACCATAACCTCTTGACATCTCACAACAGGCTCAGAGAAAAAATCTGTCCCCAGCTTTCCTCTAGGCCTCTTGAAGCACTGCAAGGCCACCAGAAGGTCTCCCTAGAGCCTTTGCTTCTGCAGGCTGCCCAAGCCCAGCTCTCTCAGCCTGGAGCCTCCCAGCAGAGGCCTTCCAGCATTGCTGTAGCCTCCTCCAGCCCTGCTCTAACAGCTCCAGAGCTGCCCCAGCACTGCAGGGGGTCTGAGCAGAGCCCATCAGAGGGTCAGAATCCCCTCCCTGCCCCTGCTGCCCACACTGCTGGGGATCAGCCCAGCACAGGGCTGGCTCTGGGCTGGCAGGACATATTTAAGTTCGTCACCTCCAAGCTGCTGCTTCTACACCCTTCAGGACAAGTCCCTTGCAGCAGTGGGATGCAGGCTTGGCTCTACCAACAGGAGCTGCCCCAGGAACAGCTCACCTGCTCTAGTAGCTGCTGAAGTGTTTTACCAGCACCCAGCATTTGCATTCCTGCTTGTCTGCAGGACTGAGCCTGCAGAAGACAGGCAGCCAGGTTACTCTGCACGGACCTTCGCAAAGCCTTGCTCCAAGTTACCTGGGAGAAGCATGGGAAGCAGAAGGGAAATTAAACAAACAAACAAAAAAAAAGTAAGTTAGCCCAGACCTTCCTGTTGAGAGACTATTTTACCCATTAATTACAGCAGAGCAGGACGGGAGCAGCTTCCCTGAGGTCCCAATTAAGTGGGATGGCTCCGCGCTAGCCGCGGCGTGGATCCGAGGGACTGGGCGAGGAGGGAGGGGGTGGTGGAGGATAATGAAGGAGCTGTTGGAACATGTGCAAGCAAAGTTCTCAAGTGACCTTAAGCAGCCCTCCTTGGGAAAGCTGGGCTGACTGCACCAGCAGATAACATCTCCTCTGAGCACAGCCCAGCTGAGGCACCATCCAGCCCTTTGTGTTCCAGAGCCAGCATCCTGGGAATGTTTCAGCGTGAGGAGCAACTGACGCTGAGTGCACAGCCAGGCTCTTATTTTGTTCCCAGGACCAGGCATTTCCTTGCATTCCCCTCTAATTGGGCAGCCTGCTTTTGAGCTTAAAAAGGTGGTTTGGAAGTGATGCAAAACTGTACAACCTCCCAGATCCCAGGGAAGAGCCAGGAGGATCGTCCTCCTGTACTCAGCACTGGTGAGGCCACACCTGGAGTACTGGGTTCAGGTTTGGGGCCGTCACTCCAAGAAGGACATTGAAGGTCTCTTCCAACCTGGTCTATTCTATTCTATTCTATTCTATTCTATTCTATTCTATTCTATTCTATTCTATTCTATTCTATTCTATTCTATTCCATTCCATTCCATTCCATTCCATTCTTCCATTCCATTCCATTCCATTCCATTCTGAGAAGGTCAGAAAAGCTGGGGAAGGGTCTAGAGCATGAGTGTTGTGAGGAGAAGGTGAGGGACCAGGGGTTGTTAAGCTTGGAGAAAAGGACAAAGAGGGAGACCTCCTGGATCTCTGCAGCACCCTGAAGGAGATTGGAGCCAGGAGGGGGTTGGTCTCTTCTCCCAAGGAACATGCAATAGTACAAGAGGAAATGGCCCCAAGTTGCACCAGGGGAGGTTTGGCTTGGGCATTGGAAGAAAGGTCTTCACTGGAAGGGATCTCAGACACTGCACAAGCTCTCCAGGGAGGTGGTTGAATCGCCATCCCCGAAGTGATTTGCAGAGATGTAGTGCTGAGGGCTGTGGTTTAGCAGCAGACTTGGTAGACTTAGAGAATGGTTGGACTCAATGATAGAATCATTGAATAGAATCATAGAACGATAGAATCAATAACGTTGGAAGAGACCTCAAAGATCATCAAGTCCAACCTGTCACCACAAACCCCATGACTAAACCATGGCACCAAGTGCCACATCCAGTCCCCTCTTGAACACCTCCAGGGACAGTGACTCCACCACCTCCCTGGGCAGCACATCCCAATGGCCAATTACTCTTTCTTTGAAGAACTTTCTCCTCACCTCCAGCCTAAACCTCCCCTGGCACAGCTTGAGACTGTGTCCTCTTGTTCCAGTGCTGGTTGCATGGGAGAAGAGACCAACCCCCACCTGGCTACAACCTCCCTTCAGGGCGTTGGAGAGAGCAAGAAGGTCTCCCCTGAGCCTCCTCTCCTCCAGGCTAAACAGCCCCAGCTCCCTCAGCCTCTTCTTGTAGGGCTTATGCTCAAAGCCTCTCACCAGCCTCGTTGCCTTTTCCAACCCAAATGATTCTCTGACACACTGAAGCTGGGCAGCATTTAGCTGAGTTAGCTTTTTTACTAGGAGGTCATCTTGGGTTCACAGCTCAACCTGAAGCCCTCCCAAAGCTGGGAATGTAGAAGGATGAGGAGCAGACACTGACAGCAACATCCTTGCAGGGATGTTTGGCTGGGAGCGGCTTCTGGACGTCACACAGGGAGCACATTTGAGATAATGCCCAAGGTGGTTTGGGAAATTAGCTTTTAATTAACACAACTGTGCCTTTTCCAGAGGCTCTTGGCTGGGAGTTCAGCAGGGCTGGGCTGGCAGTAATGGGGACAGACTCTGCTCAGTGGTGCCCAGGGACAGAACAAGGGGCAAGGGGCACAAACTGGAACCCAGGAGGTTGGATCTGAGCAGGAGGAGAAAGTTGTTTGTTGTGAGGGTGCTGGAGGCCTGGAGCAGGCTGCCAGAGAGGTTGTGGAGTGTCCTGGTGTGGAGAGCTTCCAACCCCCCTGGGCACTGTGCTGCTGGGCAAGCTGCTGTGGGTGCCCTGCTGGAGCAGGGTGGGTTGGGCTGGATGATATCCAGAGGTCCCTTCCTACATCTGTCCTTCTGTGTTTCTGTGATGCAGAGGTAGAGAATGCCATGAATCTGACGTGCTTTTGATGCCTGCTTGGGGAGGAGCACCTCAGAAGACACTCACTTAGGCCAAGATTACTCAGACCTTCACTCTGGTGGCATCTGTGCCACCACACACTGTCTCTGATACTCCAGGTTTCACTGCTCTCCCAGCAATAGCCTGAGGGTGAGATGGGGGGCATGAGGCTGTGGCTCAGTGGTGCATGGCAGCTGGTGGCACACTGACCCAACATCACAGGCTCCAGGTCACCAGCAGAGCAGGGGACCTTGGTTACTGACCAGGTGCTGTTGATGGCAGAGCTGTGAGATCCATCTTCCCCACCAGCCAGGTCTCCTCTGGCCATATGATGCTGGAGAAGCCTGCCAAGCCCTGGTCATCACTGGGGGTGCAATGAGAGGGCTTTGTATGTCCTCATTCACAACGGGGTCATCCCAGGAATGCCACTGTCATTGGAGATGTGTGGACTGCTTCTCATCCTCTCCTTTCTTAGGTGGCTGCAGGCAAAGGTTTGACCATGTTGTGGTGGGAAGCAGAGCTCCCACACCCACCTTTTCTGGTGGTCCCCAAGAAAAGGCAAGGCCCAGGTGGTTTCACCAGGATGTCTCTTTCATAAGGCTCACTGTGGTCCATGGCTGGGGAAGAGTCTGGATGACACACCACTGCTTTGATGTGAGCTGCAGGAAGCATCAGCCCCAGCTCACCTGGCCATGCAGAGCACTGAAGGCTTTTCCCATGCTGGTTTGACCTCCCTGACTCTCCCAGGCTTGCAAGATGGGGAAGATGTTTCCAGCTGAAGGACAAAACCACAACAACCAGCTAGGCCTCCAGTACCTTTGGGCTGCAGAAGACTCCAGCTGCCAGGCAGCTTCTACAGAAGCAAGTCCTTTGATGATTGCAAGTGGAGCTCTGGCAGGGCAGTGGCAGCAGATGATGATGCTTGACCTCTGTCAGGCCAGAGGCAAAACCAGCTCTGGGCCAATTCTTGGTGGCCCTGATGAAAGCTCATGTGGCTTCCTTGCAGAGTAATGCCCCAGGATGCCTGGGGGAAGGAACAACAGCAGTACTTTAAAAACAGAGACGATCTTCCAGGGGTTACTCCTCCCTGAGGTGTGGGGTGAAGCCCATCCTCTGGCATTGACCAGCCCTGCCCCTCACACCCACCTGGAGCACTTTGAGCCTCCAGCTTTCCTCCTGAGAGGGCTGATTTGAGGGCAGAGGCCAGCAGTGAGTTTCATGCAAACGCAAGGAAGCTCAGGGTCTGCTGCCCCTTGTGCTCTTGCTCGAAGTTTCATCTCAGGAAGGCTGAGGTGGCCCCAGCTTCATCCGAAGGGCCTCCTCAACCCAGGCTGAGGCTGTTCCCACAGCCCCCACTATTTTTTTCTGCATGAAATGGGCTGCAAACTTCCATCTGAATGACATCTGCCACCAGAGTCAAGCCACCTCATCCTGACTGTTCCCCACCACTCAAGAGCTGCTTGGCATCACCAAGACATCTTCTGGAATCCTGCCCTGTCATGGCACAGGTATGGGCAGGTAGGCAGTGGTGAAGGTCACACTGCAGCAGACTTTCAGGCAGGAGAACCTGCAGAAGGTGCAGGAGACAAGGAGTGTCACACCTGAGTGTCACTGGCACTGAAGGCCACCAGTGTTAGAGACAAGGCTTGAGAAGGAGAAAGAGGAGAAGGAGGAGGCAGAGGAGGAGGAAGGTGCTGCAGGATTTCAGAGGAGGCCTCTAAGATGTGTGCAACAGATGAATCTGATGTCTTCGAACAGGGAAATTTTGATTCACCATTTGAGGAGCTCTGTGGCCTATTGGTACACTGCCTGTGTGGTGGAGGGTTGTGTGCTCCTGCCTGACAGCTGAGACAAAGTCTGTCTGCAGCAAAAGAGAAGGCTCAAAATGCTCCCATGGAGAAGAAGGCTTGAAGAGGCTGAG
The DNA here is from genome assembly GCA_033816785.1 of Picus viridis. NCBI lineage: Eukaryota > Metazoa > Chordata > Aves > Piciformes > Picidae > Picus > Picus viridis. The sequence continues at coordinate 1,707,514 of CM066606.1, forward strand.
GAGTTTTGTGTCTGGGCTCTGTCCTTAATCAAGCTAATTCAGATAAGTGGAGCCACTCAAGTGATATCAGCAGGAAGAGCCAGAGCAAAATAATCAAGGATAAAGAGGTCTCTTGAAGATAGAGGCCAGGTTTCTGCTATGAGCACAAGGACAGAGCCAGAAAAAACCAGAGGGGTTGAGGTTCTGGAAGCCAAGGGTGTGCTTCTAAGTGCAAGCACAGAGGTGCCCCCACAGAGCAAGAAAGACCTTTCAGGGGCTGGATGTGGGTGAAGTCTGCCTGGGGCAACAGAGTGTCCCACCAGCCTGGCTAAGGAAATGAAAGGCTGGAGACTCCTAAGCACCTTTTTTGCCCCCTGGTCATCAGGGATTTGCTTGTCTGCATCTGGGCTCAGGAAACAGGGATAAGCTGTGGCTGGCCAACTCTGCAGCACCCCTGCAGCCAGTGCTGACACCATCACACAGGTCCCCTTCCAGGCGTGGGTCCAGAGAAGAAACAGCATTTCAGTCTGTTCCTTCACTGGACCTCTTAGGGTGAGGAGATGTTTGGAGGAGCTTTTGTATCATCCCCACACCAGGGTCAGATGACAAAGGATGAAACCAGGAGAAAGTGAGGAAGAAGAGGTGATGGTCAAGCCATCTGATGGTCCCTCTGCCACTCTCAAGGCTCTTTGTGCCTGGAGGTGGTATTTTGTAAAGCTGGGAAAAATTCCTCTGCACCAAGGGAAGATCACCCCATGTGAGCTCTCCATCCTTCATGCCCCAGCTTTTCCCTGTGCTGCCAAAAAGCCAGGATCCATCTTTGACTGGAGGAAAATATCCCAGCTGAAGGCAGATACAGAGAAATAATGAAACTGGTGTCAAACAAGCAGCACATGAGAGAGGGGATGACATTTCCAATTTCTTCCCTGTTTTCCATTTCTTCCCTGCTTCTGGGCACAGGCAGCTCAAAGCCCAGGCAACCATGACCAGGAAAAGTCTCCCAGCATGGGGAAAAGCTCAGAACTGCAGGAAATGCACATCCCATGGGCTCAGACAAGGACCATTGCCAACCAAGAGGTGCTGGTGGAGTCACAGAATCATTTTGCCTGGGAGAGACCTTTAAGATTACTGAGTCCTGGATGAGGGCATTGAGTCCATCAGCAGTACATTTGCAGATGACACCAAGCTGGGGGCAGGAGTTGATCTGCTGGAGGGCAGAGAGGCTTTGCAGAAGGACCTCGACAGGCTGGACAGATGGGCAGAGGCCAAGGGCAGGAGATTGAACACATCCAAGTGCCAAGTGCTGCACATTGGCCACAGCAACCCCAGGCAGTGCTACAGGCTGGGGGCAGAGTGGCTGAGAGCAGCCAGGCAGAGAGGGACCTGAGGGTAGTGGTTGATGGGAGGCTGAACATGAGCCTGCAGTGTGCCCAGGGGACCAAGAAGGCCAATGGCATCCTGGCCTGCATCAGGAACAGTGTGGCCAGCAGGAGCAGGGAGGTCATTGTGCCCCTGGACACTGCACTGGTTAGGCCACACCTTGAGTCCTGTGTCCAGTTCTGGGCCCCTCAGGTTAGGAACTTCAGTTGAGATGCTGGAAGGTGTCTAGAGGAGGGCAAGAAAGCTGGGGAGGGGTCTGGAGCACAGCCCTGTGAGGAGAGGCTGAGGGAGCTGGGGTTGCTTAGCCTGGAGAAGAGGAGGCTCAGGGGAGACCTCATTGCTCTCTGCAACTCCCTGAAGGGAGGTTGTAGCCAGGCAGAGGTTGGCCTCTTCTCCCAGGCAGCCAGCACCAGAACAAGAGGACACAGTCTCAGGCTGAGCCAGGGCAGGTTTAGGCTGGATGTTAGGAAGAAGTTCTACACAGAGAGAGTGATTGCCCATTGGGATGTGCTGCCCGGGGAGGTGGTGGAGTCACCATCCCTGGAGGTGTTCAGGAGGAGACTTGATGGGGTGCTTGGTGCCATGGTTGAGTTGTTTAGGCGGGTTGGATTGGTTGATGGGCTGGACACGATGATCTTGAAGGTCTCTTCCAACCTGGTTTATTGTATTGCATTATTGTATTGTATATTAATGCAGCACTGCCAGGTCACCACCAAACCATGTCCCTCAGCTACAGAGCTTCTGAACACTTCCAGGGATGGGGACTACACCACTGCACTGGGCAGCCTGGGCCAGGCCTTGACAACCCTTTTGGGGAAGAAATTGTTCCTAAGTCAAACCTAAATATCCCCTGGCTGTTTCCTTTTATCTTATCAGTTGTTTCCTGGGAGAAGAGATCATTCCAACCTCCTTTCAGGGAGTTGTAGAGAGCCAGGTCTCCCCTCAGCCTTCTTTTCTCCAGGCTGAACAACCCATACCCCTCAGCTGCTCCTCACCAGCCCTGACCCTTCACCACTTCCAGTCTGGGGCCCATGGCCATCAGTCCAGTCTGTAATGCTTGACCCTACTAATACTGTCCCCAGATCCCATGGAGTAAGGGGTGCCAATGGATGGCACTGGCACCCCTGACTGAGAAGATACCAGGTCAGAGCAGAGAATGAAGCAAAACAGGAGCCAGGTCTTGCACCAAGCAGCTCCCAAGGATGGACACAAGGACAGGAGCTGGATTTAAGCTGGGTATTGGGAGAAGTTTCTTTTCATTAAGGTGGAAGGATCTAGGCCTCCCAAGTTGAAGGGACAAATGTGAAGCCAAGTGGATTTGACACTGAACTTGGGAAGTCAAGATCAAAACACACTGCTCCTCAGAAAGGCATCTGCAGAGCAGGAGCTGAGGGGAGCACGGGGAGGTGAGAGCCAGGAGCGAAGCACTTGGCACTGCCACCTCCACCGTCAGCTCATGATATGAACTGAGGAAGTAGTTCAGTGCCCTGAGGACTCATTTCCCCCCCTCCCTTTTGTACAATAGGAATAACAACACTAATCCATGCTTGGGAACCACTCCAGACATTAACATCAAAGCAAAACCACGGGAGAACCCTTCCTGCTTCGTGTTGCAGCACAAAATATTAATCACTTCTAGTCGCTGGTGGCAATTATTTCAGGGTGGAAGGCAGAGGATCTCGTACAAGTGCTTGACAGAGAAGCTCAGCCCATGCCAAAGCAGCCCCATGAGCATGTCACTGCAGGTGGTGCAGCAGCCAAAGCATCTCACAGCTTCTAAACCCCAGGATGAGTGGCTGCAGGGATAGAGGAATCATAGAATCATTTTGCTTGGACAAGACCTTCGAGGTCATGCGGTTCAACCATTCTCTAACTGTGAGCAGTCTGGTGCTAGAACCGTGTCCCTCAGCACCACAGCTCTGCATCTCTCAAACCCCTCCAGGGGTGGGGATTCAACCACCTCCCTAGGCAGCCTGTTCCAGTGTTTGAGAACCCTTCCAGTGAAGAACTGTCTTCCAATTTCCAACTTGAACCTCCCCTGGCACAATTTGAGGCCATTTCCTCTTGTCCTATCATTTATTCCTTGGGAGAAGAGATCAACCCCCACCTGGCTCCAGCCTCCCTTCAGGGAGCTCTTGAAGGTCTCCCCTCAGCCTCCTTTTCCCCAGGCTGAACAACCCCAGCTCCCTCAGCTGCTCATCACCAGCCCTGTCCTCCAGACCCTTCCCCAGCTTCATTGCTCTTCTGTGGGCATGCTCCAGCCCCTCAACGTCCTTCTTGGAGGAAGAGGCCCAAAACTGAACCCAGGATTCCAAGTGTGGCCTCACCAGTGCTGAGTATACAGGGGAACAATCCCTGCCCTGCTCCCGCAGCCCACATTGGAGCAGGAGCAGTCTCAGAACCGGGCACCACCAGCATGGAGACGACCCACTGAAGCTCTTACTCCCTATTAATAAAGCAGAGGTCCTGCCACACGGGGCTGGGCTCATTCTCCACATCAAAGTCTCTTTAAATTTTAATTGTCATGTGCACAGAGATCCATATCCCAGCAGCAACAGTCTGAGATGTTGCCATGGCATCCCCAGCCCCAAAGCACCGGCGTGCAGCTGTTGGATTGTTCGCTCGGCGCCGCTGAGCGCCAGCAGAGGAAGGTTCACGGCCAGGATGTGCCAAGCACGGGGAGGGGGAACCCAGCCCCTTCTTTACATTTATAGGGCTCTAAAGAATCAGTGGAAATTGCTGCTGTTCTGCCTAATTACCCACTTCATTAGCAACATGGGGGGAAAAGCAGCGCCGAAACTCCAGCAGCTTCCCAGTTTCCCGGTTGCTGGGAGGGGAGGTGTGAGGAGCTGGGCAGGGTTGGTTTGTCAGGAGAGCGTTCAGGATGCAGCCTGTGATGAGCTCCTGTGGGGTCAGCACTTGCCCAGCTGCCCACATATAGGTCCCCAGGACAGGTGAGGAGCTGACCTGCTGTAACCTGGGAGTGCTGCGGGACACTGGTGCCCTCACGGCCAAGGAGGCCAACAGCGTCCTGGAGTGCACTAAGAATGCAGGCAGCAGGTTGAGAGAGCTTCTCGTCCCCCTCTGCTCTGCCCTGGTGAAGGCACACCTACAGTATTGCAACCAGTTCTGTGCTCCCCGGGTCAAGAGGGACAGGAAACTGTGCAGCAGAGGCTCTGAAGATGCTGAGGGGCCCTGGAGGAGCTCTGGGAGTGAGGAGCAAAGGCTGAGAGCCCCTGGGGCTGTGCAGCCTGGAGAAGAGCAGCTCCAGAGGGCATCTGAGCAATGCTCAGCAAGAGATAAAGGCTGGGGGCAAGAGGCTGGGGCCAGGCTCTGCTCAGTGGTGCCCAGGGACAGGACAAGGGGCACAAAGTGGAACCCAGGAGGTTAGATCTGAGCAGGAGGAGAAAGTTGTTTGTGGTGAGGGTGCTGGAGGGCTGGAGCAGGCTGCCAGAGAGGTTGTGGAGTGTCCTTGTGTGGAGAGCTTCCAACCCCCCTGGGCACTGTGCTGCTGGGCAAGCTGCTGTGGGTGCCCTGCTGGAGCAGTGGGGGTTGGACTGGGTGAGCTCCAGAGGTCTCTTCCAAGCCCCAGCAGTCTGTCATATCACATCCTGCTGGGTGCATGTGGGGAGCAATCCAGACCCTGTCTTTAGGCAACTGATCAGCAACTAGAGGGAAATGTTGCACAGAGCAAACACAGCAGCTGATGTGTTCCCAGCCTGCAGTACTCAGCACCTTATTTAATCTAACCCCCCTGTTAAAATCAGCGTGATTTCCCAGAGGAAACAGGTATTTTAGTGACTCTGGTGGCTGGTGCTCACTGCAGTTCCTGTAAGGCAGGGAGGAGGCTCTGCCTTACCCAGCAGCAATGAGAGGAGGACTATTGGAACCTAATTTCCTCTGCAGACAGACTACAGGGCCACCTTTGCTCTGTTGAGTCTTCCCAGGAGGCCACAGGAGCTGGTAACCCACAGCATCTTCATCCAGGCAGGCTTCAGAGTGGAGCCTGTGTGAAGGTTTTTGGGCGGTTCAGAGCATCCAGAATCCTAGGATATGGCAGAAATACAATCCCTGGGCTTTGGGAAAGAGGCAGAGCATGTAGCTTGGATTGAAGCTCCTCTGGAGGCATTGTCTGCAAGGGCAGCTTTCCTCCTCACCTGGAGGACACCATCCTGAACCTGAACCATGGATTCAGTTGAAGGTGAGCAGGGTTTACTCACAGCATGTGTGGGTCCTGGGCAAAGAGAGACATCAGTGGCTCTCACAGCAGCAGAGTCTCACCACTGCAAGAGAGACAATGAGGGGCTGGAGCATGTCCAAAGAAGGTCAAAGAAGCTGGGAGTCCAAGTCTGGTGAGGGGCAGCTGAGGGACCTGGGGTTGTTCAGCCTGGAGAAGAAGAGGCTGAGCAGAGACCTTCTGGCTCTCTACAGCTCCCTGAAAGGAGGTTGGAGCCAGGTGGGGGTTGGTCTCTTCTCCCAAGAAACAAGTGGAAATGGCCTCAAGTTGCCCCAGAGGAGGTTTAGGTTAGACCTGAGGAACAGTTTCTTCTCTCAGGGGTTGTCAAGACCTTGACTAGGCTGCCCAGGACAGTTGTGGCAGTCCCCACCCCTGGAGAGGTTTCAAAGCTGAGTGGTGCTGAGGGCCATGGTTCAGTGATGACCTGGCAGTGCTGGGCTAACACTTTGGACACAATGATCTTAAAGGTCTCTTGCAGCCTAACAACCTAAGAGTAGTGTTTTAATTTAATCCATTATCTGACATGTTGTTGAGGCTGCAGGGTGGGGCCATCAGACCTTCAATCCAGGCTGCCCAGGCACCCAACACAAGCATGCTCATTCCAGATGGAAGCAGACAAGAGACTAGCAAAAAGCCCCTGCTCTTAATTAAACATTTGTCTTGCAATTACATACTTCTGAGCAATTATCACCATCCAAGACAAACACCAACTGGATTACACAGAGAAAAGACAGATGGTAAAGGTTAATGGGTCTTTCTCTGCCTTTGCAGCTACTCCTGAGATCTTGCAGGGAGAAGGGCAGGACATCCAGAGAGCAGCTCCTGCCACCAGGGAGGAACAACCTCATTCCAGAGCCCAGCCAAGGAAGAATTCATAGAATCACAGAAGGGTCTGGGGTGGAAGGGACCTCAAAGTTCATCCAGTCCACCCCCTCTGCAGTCAGCAGGGACATCTTCCACCAGATCAGGTTGCCCAGGGCCTCTTCAAGCCTTACCTCAAGTATCTCTAGGGATGGGTCCCCAACCACGTCCCCAGCCACCTCCCCCTGGGTAACCTGTTCCAGTGTTCTACCACCTTCTGCTATGGTAAAGAATGTATTCCTAACATCCAATCTTCTCTTCTCCATCCTAAAGCCAGTTCCCCTTGTCCTGTCCTTGCAGGCCTTTGCAAACAGTCTCTCTCTATCCTTTTTACAGCCCCTTCAGGCGCTGGAAGGCAGCTCTGATGTCTGCCTGGAGCCTTCTCTTCTCCAGGCTGAACACCCCCAGCTCCCTCAGCCTGTCCTCAAAGCAGGGCTGCTCCCACCCCCTGATCATTTTCCTGGCCTTCCTCTGGACCTTCTCCATCAGGTCCAGGTCCTTCCTGTGTTGAGGCATCCATAGCTGTACACAGTACTCCGGGTGAGGTCTGACCAGAGCAGAATAAAGTGGCAATTAGCCTGAGCTGGCAGATTATGGGGGCTGAGAGGATAGGAGGTGATTCTTTCAAGGGCTTGCTCCTGGCTTGGCACAGCCTAGGCCATGGCCAACAGCCTCCAGTGGTTGTGCATCATCTCCCTTTAACACCTTCACATGTTTTATTGTTCCCAAGCTCCATGAAGGTAAATCTAAAGGCACCATTAAGGGCCCACAGTGTTGCTGCAAGGTTTTGGGCTCTACAAACAGCAAGGTTGGAAACCCTCAAAAGTGGCTTCTGGTTACAGCCAAAGCAGAGTTTGAACTGAATCTAGCCAGGGGGTTAAAGGGAACACTAAGAATTTCTATAGGTATATTAATGGCAAGAAGAAGACTAGGGAAGGTGTGGGCCCCCTCAGAAAGGAAAGTGGTGAATTGGTCACAAGTGATGTGGAAAAGGCTGAGGTACTCAATCACTTCTTTACCTCAGTCTTCACTGCAAGGGCCTCCAGCCACACTCCTGGTGTCATGGCAGACGATGCCAGGGACGGGGAGGAAGAACTGCCAATCATAAGTGAAGCTCAGGTTCGTGATCACCTGAAGAACCTGAAAGTGTTCAAGTCCATGGGTCCCGACGGGATACACCCACGGGTGCTGAGAGAACTGGCAGATGAGGTTGCCAAGCCCCTCTCTAGTCTATTCCAGAAGTCATGGCAGACTGGGGAAGTCCCCACAGACTGGAAAAGGGGAAACATTACTCCCATCTGCAAAAAGGGCAAGAAGGAGGAACCAGGGAACTCCAGGCCAGTCAGTCTCACCTCTGTGCCCGGAAAGATCATGGAGCAGATCCTCCTGGAGGCACTACTGACTCAGAAGAATAGTGAAGAGGTGATTGGGAATAGTCAGCATGGCTTTGCCAAGGGCAAATCCTGCCTGACAAACCTGGTGGCCTTCTATGAGCAGGTGACAGCATTAATAGCTGAGGGGCGAGCAACTGATGTCGTTTACCTGGACTTGAGCAAAGCCTTCGACACTGTCCCGCACCACCTCCTGGTCTCCAGGCTGGTGACACATGGGTTTGATGGGTGACCACTAGATGGACACAGAACTGGCTTGATGGCTGCACCCAAAGAGTGGCTGTCAACGGGTCCATGTCCCAGGGGAGGCCAGGGACAAGCAGAGTCCCTCAGGGATCAGTCCTGGGACCAGGCTTGTTCAACATCTCTGTGGGTGCCATGGACAGTGGCACTGAGTGCACCCTCAGCAAGGTTGCTGATGACACCAAGCTGTGTGGTGCAGCAGACAGCTGGAGGGAAGGGATCCATCCAGAGGGACCTGGACAGGCTGGAGAGGTGGGCACAAGCCAACCTCAGGAGCTTCAACAAGACCAAGGGCAGGGTCCTGCATCTGGGTCGAGGCAATCCCAGGCACAAATCCAGGCTGGGCAGGGACTGGCTGGAGAGCAGCCCTGAGGAGAGAGACTTGGGGGTGCTGGGGGAGGAGAAGCTCAACAGGAGCTCTCAGTGTGCACTTGCAGCCCGGAAAGCCAATCAGATCCTGGGCTGCAGCAGGAGAAGTGTGACCAGCAGGTCAAGGGAGGTGCTTCTCCCCCTCTACTCAGCTCTGGTGAGACCCCACCTGGAGTACTGCCTCCAGTTCTGGAGCCCCTATTACAGGAGGGATGTGGACGTGCTGGAGCGTGTCCAGAGCAGGGCCACGAGGATGAGCAGAGGGCTGGAGCACCTCTCCTATGAGGAGAGACTGAAGGAGTTGGGGCTGTTCAGTCTGGAGAAGAGAAGGCTCCCAGGTGACCTCATTGTGGCCTTCCAGTATCTGAAGGGGGCCTACAGGAAGGCTGGGGAGGGACTTCTCAGGGTATCAGGTAGTGATAGGACTAGGGGGAACAGATTGAAGCTGGAAATGGGGAGATTCAGGCTGGATGTGAGGAAGAAGTTCTTCAGCATGAGAGTGGTGAAGCCCTGGAATGGGTTGTGCAGGGAGGTGGTTGAGGCCCAGTCCCTGGAGGTGTTTAAGCCCAGGCTGGACGAGGCTGTGGCCAGGCTGATCTAGTGTGGGGTGTCCTTGCCCATGGCAGTGGGGTTGGAACTAGATGATCCTTGTGGTCCCTTCCAACCCTGACTGATTCTATGATTCTATTATTCTATACTCTTCTTGTCCCTTCTCCCACCCCTGTCCCTCTACCCTCACAGTGGGGTCAGCATAACAGCTTAGAATCACAGAATGTTAGGGGCTGGAAGGGACCTCCAGAAACCACCCAGTCCAACTCCCCTCCTCAAGCACCCAGGGCAGGTCACACAGGAACACATCCAGATGGGTCCTGAAAGTCTCCAGAGAAGGAGACTCCACCTCTGAGGGCAGCCTGCTCCAGCCCTCCAGCACCCTCACACGCAGAATTTTCTTCCCCTGTTTAGATGGAACCTCCTGGGTTCCAGTTTGTGCCTCATTGCCCCTTGTCCTGTCACAGGGCACCACTGAGAAGAGCCTGATCCCATCTTTTTGACACCCACCTTCAGCTGTTTGTGAACACTGACCAGATCTCCTCTCAGTCTTCTCTTTTCCAGACTAAATAGTTTCTGCAAACACAGCCTTGTCTCCCCTTGAATCATCTCTTTCTACAGTAAGTAACCCAAACTCTCTTCTTTGCCCTTAAACCAAACCAGTTTCTGCTTGGTAAACCCAGTTCTTATACACAGTTATTGGCTCACTTTGTGGTGGCCACACAACCTGATCCCTGCTCTGCTGTGATCACAGAACTGTCAGGGTTGGAAGGGACCTCAAGGCTCAGCCAGCCCCAACCCCCTGCCATGGGCAGGGACACCTCACACCACAGCAGGTTGCTCACAGCCACCTCCAGCCTGGCTGCAAACACCTCCAGGCAGGAGGCTGCCACCACCTCCCTGAGCAACCTCATCAGGTTTCCTCCAACATATGAATAGAATAGAATAGAATAGAATAGAATAGAATAGAATAGAATCAATAGAATAGAATAGAATAGAATAGAATAGATCAGACCAGACCAGACCAGACCAGGTTGGAAGAGACCTTCAAGATCATCAAATCCAACCTATCACCCAGCACCATCTAATCAACTAAACCATGGCACCAAGGGCCTCATCCAGGCTCTGCCTAAACACCTCCAGGGATTGGGACTCCACCACCTCCCTGCGCAGCACATTCCAATGGCCAATCTCTCTCCCTATGAAGAATTTCTTCCTAACATCCAGCCTAAACCTGCCCTGGCTCAGCCTGAGACTGTGTCCTCTTGTTCTGGTGCCTGGGAGAAGAGACCAACCCCCACCTGGCTACAACCTCCCTTCAGGGAATTGCAGAGAGCAAGAAGGTCTCCCCTGAGCCTCCTCTTCTGCAGGCTAAGCAACCCCAGCTCCCTCAGCCTCTCCTCACAGGGCTGTGCTCCAGACCCTTCCCCAGCTTCGTTGCCCTTCTCTGGACACCTTCCAGCATCTCAACTGAAGTTCCTAACCTGAGGGGCCCAGAACTGGACACAGGACTCAAGGTGTGGCCTAAGCAGTGCAGTGCACAGGGGCAGAATGACCTCCCTGCTCCTGCTGGCCACGCTGTTCCCGCTGTATCACTGCTGGCCAGTTAATTTCCAGCTTGCTGTGGTTCCTCCTCCCTGTGGATATCTGCCTGTGTGACAGTTCAGGGTGTGCCTTTAAGGAAAGGGCAGCTGCAGAATTCTCTGGCTGAATGTCTGGGTGTAAAAAGGAAAACAAAGATCAGTTCTAAAGGGATTTCATTGGTCAGATGTGAGATGTACCATAGCAAAGATCTCTCACATTGTTTTCTCTCACGTGCTCCAGCTTGTCTGTTCTGACTTTTCATTTCTTGGCCAGAGAGCAGGCAGCTGTCCCTGGACTGAAACTGATAACATAAGACAAACTAACTTTCTTAATAACTGCTTTGAGCTAATGAATTTCCCTTGATATCCTTTTCTCCCTCTTTCTCCTTTCTCACCTGATTAACTACTAGGGGAAAGGGAAGGAGGGGAGAAAGAGATCTGGGGGAACCTGGGGTAGGATCCTCCTGCAAGGGGGATTCCTGTGTTTGTGCCATTCCCTGTGAATTCTTGTATGATATTGTAAATACTGCATATTTGGTGTACAATATAATACAACACAATACACCAGGTTGGAAGAGACCTTCCAGATCATTGTGCCCAACCCGTCAACCAATCCAACCCACCCAACAACTAACCCATGGCACCAAGCACCCCATCCAGTCTCCTCCTGAACACCTCCAGGGATGGTGACTCCACCACCTCCCTGGGCAGCACATCCCAATGGCCAATCACTCTCTCTGTGTAGAACTTCTTCCTAACATCCAGCCTAAACCTGCCCTGGCACAGCTTGAGACTGTGTCCTCTTGTTCCGGTGATGGCTGCCTGGGAGAAGACTTGTGGATAATTCCTCACATCCAGCTGCAACTGAGGAGAAATGGATGCCCAGAGATGAGACTTCTCTGAAGAGACTAAGGTGAGATGCAAACAAGGAGATACTGGAGATACTCCTGGCCAAGCTGGCAGCCCCTGGCTTGGACAGCAGCACTCTGAGCTGGGTTAGGAACTGGCTGGAGGCTGAGCCCAGGGAGTGGTGGTGAATGGTGCCACTGTTGGTCAGTCACTAGCAGTGGTGTCCCCCAGGGATCAGTGCTGGGCCCCATCCTGCTCAATATCTTTACTGATGATCTGGATGAGGGCATTGAGTCCATCATCAGTAAGTTTGCAGATGACACCAAGCTGGGGGCAGGAGTTGATCTGTAGGAGAGCTCTGCTTGGATGAACACATCCAAGTGCCGGGTGCTGCACATTGACCACAGCAACCCCAGGCAGTGCTACAGGCTGGGGGCAGAGTGGCTGAGAGCAGCCAGGCAGAGAGGGACCTGGGGGTGCTGGGTGATGGGAGGCTGAACATGAGCCTGCAGTGTGCCCAGGGGGCCAAGAAGGCCAATGGCATCCTGGCCTGCATCAGGAACAGTGTGGCCAGCAGGAGCAGGGAGGTCATTGTGCCCCTGTACACTGCACTGGTTAGGCCACACCTTGAGTCCTGTGTCCAGTTCTGGGCCCCTCAGTTTAGGAAGGAGGTTGAGATGCTGGAAGGTGTCTAGAGAAGGGCAAGAAAGCTGGGGAGGGGTCTGGAGCACAGCCCTGTGAGGAGAGGCTGAGGGAGCTGGGGTTGCTTAGCCTGGAGAAGAGGAGGCTCAGGGAGACCTTCTTGCTGTCTACAACTCCCTGCAGGGAGGTTGTAACCAGGAAGAGGTTGGTCTCTTCTCCCAGGCAGGCAGCACCAGAACAAGAGGACACAGTCTCAAGCTGTGCCAGGGGAGGTTTAGGTTGGAGGTGAGGAGGAAGTTCATCCCAGCCAGAGAGACTGGCCATTGGAATGTGCTGCCCAGGGAGGTAGTGGAGTCAGTATCACTGGAAGTGTTTAGGAGGAGCCTGGATGAGGCCCTTGGTGCCATGGTTGAGTTGATCAGATGGTGCTGGGGGATAGGTTGGACTTGGTGATCTCAAAGGTCTTTTCCAACCTTGCTGATTCTGTACTCTGTAATGCAGTAAAGCAACTTCTGTCTTTAGTGAGATTTAGCAGCTGCATGCTCTGCTGTGGAAGTACCACAGAGCTGCAGCAGCCTCCCTGACATCCCCAAACAGCTCAAGGTGGAGCATCACATAAAAAAACCCCAAATCCAACTATTAACCAAACAGGAAATCTTGGATTATTAAAACCAAACACCTGGAGTACATCTCACACAGCAACTGGCTTTAAGTCAGGCCTACTGGCAGCTGCCTTGCTCAAGCTAACCACCCAGAAGCAAGCTGCAGGTCTCTCCCCTGCTCTGCAGAAATGGCTTTTCTACTCCCAAAAGCAGGGCTGCATCCTTCTCAAGGGTTAGGGCTGGGCTGAGCACCAGATGAGTGCCAGAGGCTCTCCTTGGACCCCTCTGCCTTCCCAGAGGGAAGAAAGGAAAGAAAGACTGGTGGGGTTGGAAAGAAACTAAACCAAATGGGATGGGAAGAAGAACAACGACATGGAATAAAGACAAAGAGACACAAACCAATGTGGAAGCCAACCCCTGATGGCAATGGTGGCACCACTGGCACCACTGATGCTGGGGGCAGGCACTGGGGGATTCCCCAGGCTGGACTCAGCAGCAGCAGATGGGAACTGGGTTCAGGAGCTGGATTCAGGAACACAGGGAGCAGGATCAAAGGCAGAAGGGAGAGAGTCCTCTTGGGACACCAAAAAGAGGCTTGACCCTGGGGATGCCTCAGCTTGCTCCTGAAGATACAATACAATACAATACAATACAATACAATACAATACAATACACCAGGTTGGAAGAGACCTTCCAGATCATCGTGTCCAACTCATCAACCAATCCAACCCACCCAAACAACTAACCCATGGCACCAAGCACCCCAGCAAGTCTCCTCCTGAACACCTCCAGGGATGGTGACTCCACCACCTCCACGGGTAGCCCATTCCAATGGGCAATCACTCTCTCCGTGTAGAACTTCTTCCTAACATCCAGCCTAAACCTCCCCTGGCACAGCCTGAGACTGTGTCCTCTTGTTCTGGTGCTGGCTGCCTGGGACAAGAGACCAACCCCCACCTGTCCACAACCTCCCTTCAAGGAGTTGTAGAGAGCAATAAGGTCACCCCTGAGCCTCCTCTTCTCCAGGCTAAGCAACCCCAGCTCCCTCAGCCTCTCCTCACAGGGTTTGTGTTCCAAAACCCTCCCCAGCTTTGTTGCCCTTCTCTGGACACCTTCCAGCAGCTCAACATCTTTCCTAAACTGAAGAGCCCAGAACTGGACACAGGACTCAAGGTGTGGCCTGAGCAGTGCTGAGCACAGGGCACAATGACCTCCCTGCTCCTGCTGGCCACACTCTTCCTGATGCAGGGCAATCACTCTCTCTGTATAGAACTTCTTCCTAACATCCAGCCTAAACCTGCCCTGGCACAGCCTGAGACAGTGTCCTCTTGTTCTGGTACTGGCTGCCTGGGAGAAGAGGCCAACCTCTGCCTGGCTACAACCTCCCTTCAGGGAGTTGGAGAGAGCAATAAGGTCACCCCTGGGCTGCAATCAATCCCTTGCTGGGCAGCTGAAGGTCACCTCTCCTGTCTGCTCCTCCCTGCAGATGTCACCCCTGACTTCCTGCCTCCCAAGGTGTGGCACAAGCTGTGGCAGTGCCCTCGGTGTGCCCAGGAGCCAGCCTCAGGCAGAGCCTTTCTGCAGCCAGCCCTTGACAGGAGCTCTCCCCCTCAGCATGGTCACTGCTGGGAGCAGCCCCTGGCTGTGCCAACCTGCCCTGGGCTGCAGAAAGTGCTTCAGTGAGCAGGGGCTGAGCTGGGAAGGGACAGCACTGAGCAGAGCTGGCTCTGGCCCAGCTCAAACCAGGACAGACAGAAAAGCAAGCCCAAAGCTTCATGTGAGCTGCTGAGCCCCATCTCCGTTATTAATCAGCACTGTGGTTTCTGCTCAGGAATGAGCTCACAGGCCGCGGCCGTTACGTCAGCAGGTGCTTCAAGCCAGCACAGCTCACAGCCCTGCAGAAGCTCAGTGACTCCTGGCTGGCTCAGGCCACTGGGAAATTTAATTATTCAGGTTTCTCAGCTGCTGCATAACTATGAAACATAAAACACTGGCTGGTAATTGAAATGCTGCTGCTCAGCACGGGGCGGAGAGACGCTGCGTCAGCAGGGATGGGCGAGATGAGATCTGTGGCAGCAGGGGCTGGGCTTTGCCCAGGAACAGATTCCATCTGGCATGTGGGAAAAGAGAAAACCAAAAAAGGGTGAAAAGGCTCATTTTGGACTCCCACCCAGCATGAGACAGGCTTAAATGTTGGCAGGAGTGTCCACTGCAGCTAGAGTTCACAGAGATATGTATCAGAGCCCAGCACTGGACCCAAGACTTCCGATGAGGGCAGAGAAGAGGGGGAGGAGACCCTCCCTGGACATGCTGGCCACACTTTTCCTGATGCACCTCAGGACACCATTGGCCTTCTTGAGTACAACATCATATTGCTGGCTCATGGGGAACTTCCTGTCCACCAGCTCTCCCAGGACCTCTCCCACAGAGCTGCCTTCCAGCAGCCCAGCCTCTCATCTGTCCTGGTGCAGGAGGTTGTTCCTCCCCAGCTGCAGGACCCTACCCTTGCCCTGGTTGAACTTCCTGAGGTTCCTCTCTCCCAGCTCTCCTCCTGCCCAGGTCTCACTGCATGGCAGCACAGCCTGAGGGGTGTCAGCCACTGCTCCCAGTGCTGTGCCATCAGCAAACTGCCTGAGGCTCCACTCTGCCCCTTCACCCAGATCACTGATGAAGATGTTGAACAAGACTGGATGAGTCTAGGCCCCTGGGGAACACCAACTAGGCTCTGCACCACCAATCACCACCCTCAGAGCTCTTTGTCCTTTATCCAGGTCTCAACCCACCTCTCTGTCCATTCATCTAACCCACACTTCCTAAGCTTCTCCAGGAGGATGTGATGGGAGACAGTGTCAAAGCCTTGCTGAAGCTGAGGTAGGCAACAAACCTAAGTTAAGCTTTCCTGCTCCTCCATGCTGCTTCCTCAACAGATAGCTGAATGGGTTGGTAGCCTGCTCAAAACACAAAACCATGCTGGCCAAGTCCTGGATGCCAATTACCTTTGTCCTCACGTGCTTACTTACTGGCCCTGTTCTGAACAGAGCTGATCCAGTGTGGATGACACAAAATGCTCCTGCTCACACCCTCCTGGTGGGCACTGTGAGAGGCTGCCGCTGAAGGAGCCTTCAGATGGAGACGACACCTCCTGGAATGACACACAGCTAAACACCCATCTCAGCACTCAGGGGAAGGAGTGCTCTGAGCACTGATTTCAACTGATATAATTATTCCCATCAGTGTTGCTTCAAAAGAGGAGTTAGGAGAACAACGACCAACAAAAGAATAATTGTGCTTTAAACCAACAAAACAACAAAGCAACAGGAACAAAGGACGTTTTAAAAAGCAGTTTTGTTTTGTCTCAGCATGTGTGGGCCCCTACAGGCACAAACCCTAACTCCTCTGGGACCTTCTGAGCAGTGCACTCGGGCAGCTCCTCACTCCTGCTCCTGCCAGGCTTGTGCAACGTTGCTTCATCCTTGTCAGCTGGCATCTTCTCTGTCCTCCAAACCCCACAGCACACACAGGGCAGCAGGATGCAGTTGGATCTCTGACCACCAAGGACATATTTAGGAGATGTTTCTTTCCACCTCTGCTCAGGACATCATAACATCATAGACTGGTTTGGGTTGGAAAGGACCTTTTAAAAGTGTCCAATCCAACCCCCTACTGTCAGCAGGGACATAGAATCATAGAATCAGTCAGGGTTGGAAGGGACCACAAGGATCATCTAGTTCCAACCCCCCTGTCATGGGCAGGGACACCCCACACTAGATCAGGCTGCCCAGAGCCTCATCCAGCCTGGGCTTAAACACCTCCAGGGATGGGGCCCCAACCACCTCCCTGGCCAACCCACCACTCTCATCTCCAACTACAGCAGGTTGCTCAGGACTGCCCAAACTCACCTGGAATGCTACTAAAGATGGAGCATTTTGCACCTCTATGGGCAGCCTGGAACAGGCTCTCACCACCCTCACTGTCAAACATTGCTTCCTTTACTCTCAATCTTCCTCTTTCAGTTTAATCACCCCTTGTCCTCAGAGAAACTCTGTCCCCAGCTTGCTTCCAGCCCCCTGGAAGCACTGCAAGGCTGCCAAAAGGTCTCCCTGCAGCCTTCTCTTCTCCAGGCTGCCCAAGCCCAACTCTCTCAGCCTGGAGCCTCCCAGCAGAGCCCTTCCAGCCCTGCCAGCATTGCTGGGGCCTCCTCTGGCCCTGCTCCAACAGCTCCCTGTCTGTGCTGAGCACTCCAGAGCTGCCCCAGCACTGCAGGGGGGTCTGAGCAGAGCCCATCAGAGGGGCAGAATCCCCTCCCTGCCCCTGCTGCCCACACTGCTGGGGATCAGCCCAGCACAGGGCTGGCTCTGGGCTGGCAGTGCTCTGGGCTGGCTCATGGCCAGCTCTGCACCCCCAGCACCCCCAAGGCTTTCTCCACAGGGCTGCTCCCAATCCCATTCACTTGACATTTACCACTTCACATCAGATTATCACAGTCTCTGTTTTGTCCAGACCAGCCTGAGGAGGTGACTTTGCTCACCAAATTCATCAACCTCTCCTGCTCCTCATGCCTCCTGCTATGTACAGGGGGGGGTAGAGAGCAACAGGTGTGAAACCATGAACCAAGCCCTGTCCTGAGGAGAAGAGATTGAGGCAGTGGGCAGATCATGATTCCTCTCTTGTGCACCAGGCACTTAATTAAGTTTGTGTTACCTTTGTTTCCAGGAGCTGAAATGTCAGAGAGGCTGGCTCTTGGAGGAGCACAAGTTAGCACTGGAAAGCCCAAGTTAGCTCTGTTTGGAGGAGCATTACATTCAACCATCTGGCAGGGATAGCAGAAACATTTCTATCTGATGCCACTGCCAACTGTGTGCTGATGAAAGATATGGGGAGCACTGGTCAGAGGGAGAAATAAGTAAACATTCATCAGGAGATAACCATCTTTTGATGCAACACCTGGAGATGAACATCTTGTCCCTAGAACACCACAATGTCAAGTTCAATAGAGGAGATACAACTTGCTTGGCTCCTGGGACACCAGGAGCATTCTGCTCTCCCAGCTCAGGGTGAGCTTCTGTGAGGCAGAAAGGGGAAAGGGTGCAGTAAAGGACCACAATCCACAGCCAGCCTTCCTCAGGAGGGGTAAAACACAGCACTTAGGACAGGTGATTACAACAACGAGCCCACTTGTGAGAATCTGCCCCAGGGGGAGAATAGTTTACAAAATTAAAAAACTCCATAGCAACAGCCTGAAAGCTGTTAACCAACAGAGAATCCATCACCAGCTGCAATCCCCACAACAACAACAACAACAGAGGAGTCACAGGCAGGAGAGAAATATTCCTGCAGCAGTCAAATGTACCCAGATCCAAACAAGCACTAAGGAAATAACCATGAAAACCTACCACAGAGATACCTGATCAGGGGAAAAACCCCAAAGAGCTTGTGATGGAACACTCAGGACTTGACTGTGACCAATCAAAGCCAAGGATGTCTTTTATGCTCTCAGGTCTGGGGTTTGAATACCTAGCAGAAGGCAACCTGTAGGATCCCAGCCTCAGCCTGAGCTGGCAGCAAGGGTTGTGGTGAGCACCATCCTGATGCATGTTGGTAGGAGCAACGCTCAGCCATGTTAGAAGCAAAAGTTAACTCTTTGGCTGCTGGTTGCAGTCCACAGATTCACAGAATGGTTTAGGTGGAAAGGACCTTGAGGATCATCTTGAGGAGGTTCAAACCTCCTGCCATGGGCAAGGACACCCCCCACTAGACAAAATTGCTCAAGTCCTCATCCAACCTGGCCTTGAACACCTCCAGGGAGGGGACATCCACAGCCTCCTTAGGCAACCTGTACCAGTGTCTCACCACTCTCACTGTCAAGAATTTCTTCCTGTTCTCCAGCCTAACTCTCCCTTCTTACAGCTCAAAGCCATTGTCCCTCATCCTGTCACTTCAAGCCTTTACCACTTAAACCAGCAGTTGTAGAATCAAGGAATCACAGAACTGTTTTGATTGGAAAAGGCCTCAAGATCATTGAGTCCAACTACTGAGCTAATCCTGTGCTGCTTGGTCACCATCAAACCACATCCCTCACCACCTCATCTACACAGCCTCGAAGTTCCTACAGGAATGGGGACTCCACCACTGCCCTGGGCAGCCTCTTCCAGGGCTTCACAACCCTTTGTTACAATGCCCAACCTAAACTTCCCCTGGCACAGCCTGAGGCCATTTCTTCTCCTGCTATCACTTGTTACTTGGGAGAAGTCACCAACTCCCACCTAGCTCCAACCTTCTTCCAGAGAGGTGTGGAGAGCCAGAAGCTCTCTCCTCAGCCTCCTCTTCTCCAGGCTAAACAACTCCAATCACTGCAAGATTGCCCAGTTTATGTTGCTCCTGCTCTGCTCCAGCCTTTAGATCTGCTCATGCTTGGCCACAAGATCCTGCAGAGTTGCTGCAGCTGTGTTTCTTCATCTAGAGAAGCCATATCAAGCCCAGGTACCACAGGGCTTTAATGATCCAAAGCCCTGCTCATTGGAATAGCGAAGAATCAAATGCTTTGGGGACAGTAACCTTGAAACAAAAGGTCTCTCATCTTTCCCTGGTTATCATAACTGAAACATTAGATGAGTGTGCCTCACTCTCATTTGCCCATCAACAAGTTCCACAACTGCCCTGTATACTTTGACCTCTTCTTGCAGAGTGTTGCCTTGGACATGGTTCTTCTGGATCCATTTGAGGTTGAACTTGTGAAGTTCAGGCCATATAATCACAGAGTAAATCACAGTGGAAAGGAAGTCAAGGTGTTGCAGATACTGAAATAGCTTCTGTCCAACAGACCAACCTCCCTCTAGGGACACCTAGACAAGGGGATGTCCTCCTGGTGCAAGCTGGAGATGGTGCTGAGTGAGATGGTCAGAGGAGGGCAGGAGTAAACAGGGTAGTTTGGAGCCAGACACACCTAACCATGAAATAATAGGCAACCCAGCAACAAAAAACTCCTTCACCAGATCTGTTTTTATTAATCAGAAGTTTGCAAGTGCTAAACATCAAGAGATTCTTAAGAGTACATGAAGATGGGGGGAAAAAAGCACAACAAAACAAAAAGGCACAATGGTCCACAGACCCAAATCAACATCAAACAAGTGTGGAGGAAACAGATGGACTCAAGTGACACCTGTGGAATTCAGCATGTCCTCCTCTGCTGTGTGAAACAGCTTCCAACACCATGCAGCTTGGATGGAAACACCCCAGAGGATAAGACTAAAACCACCTCAAAGCTCCACAGAAAAGGGATATCTAGGATTATTTAGCACTCCACAGGATCTCTTCAGTGGGAAAGTTCAGGGTTCACTCTGGGGTTTTTGCTAGCTAAATTGTCACCAAGACTGACAGGGAACAAGAGGAGCTGTTTTAGATTAGATGGTGAGGATAGCAGCAGAGAGAGACTCATGGAACAAAACAAACAGGACCAGAGGTTTTCTTATCAAAACGGGTTTGATTACTCACTGAGTTGATACTCATCACAGTAAATCTGTTCTGGTGCTTGCTACACTCAAAGCAACCTTCTCTAATAAAAACTGTGATGAGTCTGGCCAACACTTTCACTTAACAAACCCCACTGCTCTGCTGTTCCAGTCCTGAGAGTTGGTCTGAGGAGAAATCCTGGCTGCGTGGTGAAGTCTGAAGGCCACATGGCTCCCAGAGCTACAGATCCTTGGTCTGGAAACATTTAAAGCACCTCAGCTCTTCCTGTTGGAGCCATGCAGGAAACTCCAAACCATACAATTAGGCTAAGAAGCCAAAGATGAAGAAGGAAAGGAAATCTGAAAATTGGTTTGAGGGATTAAATGCTTCTTATGAGTAGCTCCAGAGGCTTCAACAGCCTCCGACTCACAAACACAAAAAGGAACATTAATAGCATGGGGAGAATTTAACTCTCAAGAGCTGACCTAAAAATGTGATCAAAGCCTCCTGTGAACACAGATGCACCAATTCCAATCTGGTTTCCATTTGTCATTCACCCAGGGAGAGGAGTTCCTCAAAACAGACCACAAATACCTCAAGGTCATTTGATATTGCCACTCCTCATTTCAGAGAGAGAGAGAGAGAGAGAGAGAGAGTGAAAGCTCTGAGAAACACCTCAGAAAATAAGAGAGACCCTGACACAGAACCTCTCTGCAGACAACAAACCCTTGGTGTGCCTCACAGCAATACTCCACCCTGCTGCATCCTTGGGCAAGCAGAAGGTGGGAGGCCGCTCAGTAGATGACGTAGCGGACGAGCTTGGAGCTGTGGACTTCTCTCAGCCTCCGGCAGTGGCGCAGGATGCTCAGGATGCTATGGAAGCGTTTGTCCATCTTCAGCTGGGTGAACTCCTTGATATCAGCCTCCACAATGAAAATCTCATCTGCAAAACAACAGGGACTTTGCTGTGGAAAGGGATGGGTTGTAGGACACAGGATCACTGGAGGCTAGGGGTTGGAAGGGACCTCCGAAGATCATCCAGTCCAAGCCCCCTGCCAGAGCAGGAGCAGAGAACCCAGCACAGGTCACACAGGAGCACATCCAGACAGGGCTGGGAAGGCTCCAGAGAAGGAGACTCCACAACATCTCTGGGCAGCCTGCTGCAGGCCTCTGGGAGCCTCACAGGGCACAACTTCCTCCTCCTCTTCAGCTGGAACCTCCTGGGCTGCACTTTCCATCCACTGCCCCTCGGCCTGTGCCAGGGGGCAGCTGAGCAGAGCCTGGCCCTGGCCCCTCCCTCCTGCCCCCCAGCCCTCAGCTCTTGAGAGACATTGATCAGATCCCTCTCAGCCTTCTCCTCTCCAGACTCAACAGCCCCAGGGCTCTCAGCCTCTCCTCACAGGGCAAGACACACTTCAGCACTTTACAACTAACAGCAGAGCCTCTTCTGAACAGCCACAGACGGCAATGGAACGATACAACCAGCAGCAAGGCAGCCTCACAGTATCTCAGGACTTCATTCTGCTTTCTCAACTTCTCCCCTGGAGTCACCAACCTTCCCATTCAGATCACCCCACAGTGCCCACAGGCCCTGTACAGCGAGCTCCATCTCTTGGCAGCTCTATGAACTAACATCTCTCAACCCCTCCATCCTCCTCTGTCAGGGCTCAAAGTCTGTAGGGATCCCAAGCACCATCCAGAGCCAGATATCAGATGTGCCACTGATGATGGTGCCAGAAGACATGAACACTAGAAGGTCATGAAAAACAAGTTCTTCATGAGGCAGCAGTGTGATCTTGTGGCCAAACAGAAGAGTATCCTGCAGTGTATCAAGAAAAATGTGACCAACAGGTTGAGGGAGGTTCTTCTCCTCTACTCTGCCCTGGTGAGGCCATATCTGGAACACTGAGTCCATTTCTGGGCTCCCCAGTTCCAGAGAGACTGCAGAGAGTCCAGCAGAGGCGACAAAGCTGCTGAGGGGTCTGGAGCATCTCTGTGAGGAGCAAAGGCTGAGAGCCCCTGGGGCTGTGCAGCCTGCAGCAGAGCAGCCCCAGAGGTCATGTGAGCAATGCTCAGCAAGACATAAAGGCTGGGGGCAAGAGACTGGGGCCAGGCTCTGCTCAGCGGTGCCCAGGGACAGGACAAGGGGCAAGGAGCACAAAGTGGCCCCCAGGAGTTTCCAACTGAGCAGGAGGAGAAAGTTGTTTGTTGTGAGGGTGCTGGAGGGCTGGAGCAGGCTGCCCAGAGAGGTTGTGGAGTGTCCTTGTGTGGAGAGCTTCCAACCCCCCTGGGCACTGTGCTGCTGGGCAAGCTGCTGTAGGTGCCCTCTGCATCTCTGTGAGGAGCAAAGGCTGAGAGCCCCTGGGGCTGTTGAACCTGGAGAAGAGCAGCCCCAGAAGGGATCTGAATTTGTGTGAAAACTGGGACAAGTTTGGTACCAGGAAGAGGGAAAACCTGCAAAACTGTTTAAAATATAGTTCAATATAGTTGGACAGAGACCAGTTGCAATCTCCAGTGACAGGGGAGCACACCTACACCTTCTTAGGAACCCAACATGTGCAGTGGTTTTGCAGCCTGTGGTATCTGGGGGAGCATCAAAATGTCCTGAATCTGTGCAGAAATGTACAGCTACTTCTTGTCTGTTCCAAGATTCAGGGCAGCAGCATTCAGCACAGCAGGATCTTCTTTGACAGAGAACCATGAGCTGGATAAAGGATGGTGGTTTGGTTGGAAGAAGTAAGTCCCTGCACCAAAGCAACTGAACCACCTTCCTGGCTGGAAGGTTACCCCGATAAACCAGGCAGCATCTTTTCTCATCTTGAAATCAGAGGACAAGGTCAGCTGGCAGTAAGCCCAGGCTGAGAAACTGCAGGAATCCTAAGCAGAGAGACACTCACAGTAGAAATGTAAGCAAACAAATCAATGGATGCACAACCTCATCCAGAGAAATGCAAGGGATAAAGACATTTAATCATTCTGTGCTGGGCAGATAAGAACAGCCTGCCAGACTTTTCCTCCAGACTTTCCAGGTGATTAGTCACAACAAATGAAAAAACAAACAAAAAGCCCTACCGCACAGACACAGTCTCACATGCTGGATACCCTGGATTCACACAGTCCCAGCGTGGTGGAGCTGGGAAGGGACCTCTGGAGATCATCCAGTCCAAACCCTCTGCCCAGTCAAGGGCACCCACAGCAGCTTGCCCAGCAGCACAGTGCCCAGGGGGGGTTGGAAGCTCTCCACACAAGGACACTCCACAACCTCTCTGGGCAGCCTGCTCCAGCCCTCCAGCACCCTCACAACAAACAACTTTCTCCTCCTGCTCAGATCCAACCTCCTGCGTTCCACTTTGTGCCCCTTGCCCCTTGTCCTGTCCCTGGGCACCAGTGAGCAGAGCCTGGCCCCAGCCTCTTGCCCCCCAGCCTTTATCTCTTGCTGAGCATTGCTCAGATGTACTCTGGGGCTGCTCTGCTCCAGGGGCTCTCAGCCTTTGCTCCTCACAGAGATGCTCCAGGGCCCCTCAGCATCCCTGTAGCTTCTGTTGGACTCTCTCCTGCAGTTGCCTGTCTCTCTGGAACTGGGGAGCCACTCCCAGGTGTGGCTTGACTAGGGCAGAGCTGACCAGAAAAGGTGACTGGATTTTGTAATATCTACCTATTGCTGTATACCTTCATGTTTCTTATGGCATGTAATCTGACCTGGAGACAACTCTCATTGCTGTTCTCCTCCTCTTACATCAGAGGAGAACAAGAATTTTCCTTGCTCCAGAATGTCACAGAATCATAGAATTGTCTGGGTTGGAAGGGACCTCCAAAGCTCACCCAGTCCAACTCCCTCTGCAGTCAGCAGGGACATCCCAAACTAGATCAGGTTGCCCAGAGCCCTCTCCAGCCTCACCTTGAATATCTCCAGGGATGGGGCCTCAACCACCTCCCTGGGCAACCTGTTGCAGTGTTGCACCTCCCCCATAATGCAGAACTTGGTCTTTACATCCAATCTCAGTCTGCTCTGCTCTCATCTCAAACCATTGCCCCTGATGCTGTCCCTGCAGGCCTTTGGGAACAGTCCCTCTGCAGCCTTCCTGTAGCCCCCTTCAGGTACTGGAAGGCTGCTCTGAGCTCTCCCTGGAGCCTTCTCTTCTCCAGGCTGAACAGCCCCAGCTCCCTCAGCCTGTCCTAACAGCAGAGCTGCTCCAACCCCCTGAGCATTTTCATGGCCCTCCTCTGGCCCCAATCCATCAGGTCCAGGCCCTTTCTGTGTTGGGGGGTCCATAGCTGGACACAGCACTGCAGGTGAGGTCTCACCAGAGCAAAGTGGCAGAATCACCTCTGTGAAGTGTTCAGAGTTTGGTACCAACAACAGAAAACCAAAATACCTTTGCTGTCCTTTGTTTCTTCTTCCTTGAACCTGTGGTAAAGATTTCTGGTTGCTGCATTCATGGATTTCAAAGGCTGGTGCAGGATCTTGTACTTGCCCTCCACAGCTTTGTTGATCTCATTCACAGTGCTGTTAACCTGCTCATAGGTGATACGACCTTTCATGTACCTGCAAAAGAAAACCCCGAGGTCAGAAAGCCAGAAACAAAGTTCTGGGTTGATTTTCCTCCTGAGCTGAATGTGTTACCCCTTCTCAGAGGCAGCTTCCCCTGCTTTGTGTTAATGAATAAACCCAGCAGCTGGTTTTCTTCATTTCCTCAATGGTTTAATGACCTTGAAGCCACAACACAACCCAAACCAGAAAGAGGAAACACGGGGAGGCTAAATTAAGTAAAGAATATCCAGTGCTTAAGCTGTGAGGAGCATCCAAAACAGAGTAAAGGTTGTTTGTGCAGTGCAACCTTAAACTACAAGCTCAGAAAAATCAAGTCACTTTGCAGCAAGCATGGCATGAGGCAAAACTGAAAGGATTCTGCCTGAGAGTGCAGTTGGGTTTGTGTTGTAACCATAATTCACCTGTGTTTCATCTCACAGCTCCGCCCTGGGGGCTATGTGAAGACATACCCATTTTCAGTTGTTCTCTGCACGTCACTGAGCTGTACAGACACAGTCTGGCACTACCAGCTTCCACTTCTGAACCTCTCACACAGCAAGGACTGAAGCAAGATTTGTTGATGACAGCCTGGAGGCTCAGAAAGCACTAAAGAGGAAAATAAAGGGCTGTGGAAGTAGTGGAAGGCTGGAATATTTGCAAGTGAGGTCCTTCTGAATTTATAGAAGGGATGCACTGAAGGACAAAGGAAAGACACAGGCAGCAGGCTGTGAAGTCATGGCATGAAAATGAAACCCGAAACTCCTGTGACAGGCCATAAGCTAAGCACAAAATCAAAGTCCAGAAGAACTGGAGACCTGCAGCTTCTCATACTCCCCAGGGGTCAGGACTGGGTCGAGTCTTCTTTAACATCTTCATCAGTGACCTGGGTGAAGGGGCAGAGTGGAGCCTCAGGCAGTTTGCTGATGGCACAGCACTGGGAGCAGTGGCTGACACCCCTCAGGCTGTGCTGCCATGCTGTGAGACCTGGGCAGGAGGAGAGCTGGGAGAGAGGAACCTCATGAAGTTCAGTCAGATCAAGGGTAGGGTCCTGCAGCTGGGGAGGAACAACCTCCTGCACTAGGACAGATGAGAGATTGAGCTCTGGAAAGCAGCTCTGTGGAGAAGGTCCTGGGAGAGCTGGTGGGCAGCAAGTTCAGCATCAGAAGCAATGTACCCTCATGGCCAAACAGGCCTATGGTCTCCTGAGTTGTATGAAGAGTGTGGTCAGCAGGTCAAGGTGAGGCCTTGGTGAGGACACATTGTGAGAGACTAAAGCTTGTGTCTCCTGGTGACTCAACAAAGATAAAATCACTTGCTGTTTGTCCAGACAATAGCTGATGTGCTTTGGGCAGAGCCACTGGAAGGACTCTTGGAAGGTGCAAAGATAACATTGCTCACGGGACTGCAGCTGGCCTACAACAATGGTCCAAGGGCCCAGCATTCACACCTTCAGGACAAGATCATTTCCAGCCATCAGATACCCCAGGAAAGGACAATGGTTCCTGATATGTAAAGAGTGTGTGGGTAGCTAGATGGAGCAGGAGGAGGTGGAGGCCTTCCCCCCCTCCATCCAGTGGCTGCCCAAACTCACCTGAGTACACAGAAAGATTTCCTGGGGAGCGATACCTGGACCTAAAGATGATTTCCCAGAACGATATCCTGGGGAACAACACCTGGACACTTGCCTAAGGGCTAAAAAAATGTATAAAAGACTGGAGCAACTGCTGGCTGAAGAGGAGAAAATTGGAGAAGCAAGATGCAGAAGAAAGCAGACGGCACCACACGTGGGAAACATCACGGAGCAACACCACGGACCAACCCCACGGACCTCGGACTCTGAAAACCCTCTCTCCACCTCTGACCTTTGGTAATATAATCCCTTTCCTATTTTCTCCTTCTTCTCCCTGTTCCTTCTCTTTCTCCCTCTCTATTTTTTCCTTTCTCTCTCCCTCTGCTTCTAATCCATCCACTGTATTTGTGTAATAAATAGTCTAGCTGTTGATATTTTGGCCTCGTTTGTGCCTCTAATTTCACAGCACGGGAATATTCATTAAAAACCTCAATCTCTTTCCCTCTCCGGATCGAGACACACATCTTGACAATTCTGTCCAGTTCTGTGCTCCCCAGTTCCAGAGGACAGGGAACTACTGGAGACAGTCCAGCAAAGGCTAAAAAGCTGCTGAGGGGCCCTGGAGCAGCTCTGGGAGTGAGGAGCAAAGGCTGAGAGCCTCTGGGGCTGTTGAGCCTGGAGAAGAGCATCTCCAGAGGGCATCTGAGCAATGCTCAGCAAGAGAGAAAGGCTGGGGGGCAAGAGGCTGGGGCCAGGCTCTGCTCAGTGGTGCCCAGGGACAGGACAAGGGGGAAGGGGCACAAAGTGGAACGCAGGAGGTTGGATCTGAGCAGGAGGAGAAAATGGGTGTGAGGGTGCTGGAGGGCTGGAGCAGGCTGCCTAGAGAGGTTGTGGAGTGTCCTTGTGTGGAAAGCTTCCAACCCCCTGGGCATTGTGCTGCTGGGCAAGCTGCTGTGGGTGCCCTTGACTGGGCAGAGGGTTTGGACTGGATGATCTCCAGAGGTCCCTTCCTACTCCACCATGGTGAGATTCTGTCAAAACACTGCAGTAAAAGCCAGGGCAACCTTGCCACTGGAATTATCAAGCACTTTCCAGCTGCTGCAAGGCAGCACCATGGTTGGCTGCTCATGCTGGGTTCAATGTCAGTTTGCAGATGGGTGGAATTAGATCACTTCCTTCAAGAAAAATGTTACAATTCCTTTTAAGAATCAATGATATTCTTTAGGTGAAGCAGCTAAAAGCTGTGGTACAAGAAAAGAGTGAAAAGATCAGTGAACAGGACATTGACAGTTCAATTAATCCAGATTTAGTGTCAGAGGTGCAGCAGTTTCAATAAAAACTCTGCTCAGCACACTTCTGCTCAGACAAATGCAACGTGACCACCCCTGAGATGAGCCAGGCTCAGCATCAAGGAGCAACCCAACCCATGAGCACAGAAGGGCTTTGCCTGTGTGTACATTAACTGCTCTTTAATGCTCTGCCTGCCTCCCTCAGCCTGTTTATTGAGCCACAGGGGAGTGTGCAGAGCTATGAAGGTATAAAACACCAGTGTTTAAGCTCCTGTGCTCCTGCTAGCAATGGAGATACAGTGATTCCACTTCATACAGAGTGCAGCCTTGCTGAGCCTGCAGACAACACCAAATGAGGTGGGAGTGGTGGCCTGGTTGAGGACAGAGAGGATCTACAGAGGGATCTGGAGAGGCTGGATTGTTGAGTGAGGCCAAATGGATGAGGCTCAACAAGGCCAAGTGCTGGGCCCTGCTCTTTGGTCACAACAACCCTAGGAACACTCCAAGCTGGGGACAGAGTGGCTGCAAACTGCCTGGCAGAAAAGGACCTGAGGGTGTTGGTTGACAGCTGTTTGAAGATGAGCCAGGGGGTGCCCAGGTGGTCAAGAAGGCCACCAGCATCCTGGCTTGGTTCAGCAACAGTGTGACCAGCAGGAGCAGGGCAGAGATTGTCCCCTTGTGCTGGGCACTGGTGATGTCACATCTCAAATCCTGTGCTCAGTTTTGGGCCACTCACTCCAAGGACACTGAGGGGCTGGAGAAGGTCCAGAGAAGGGCAACAAAACTGAGAAAGGGTCTACAGCAAAAGTCTTGTGAGGAGTAGTTGAGGGAGCTGGGGTTGTTCAGCCTGGAGAAGAGGAGGATGAGGGGGAGACCTTCTGGCTCTCTACAGCTCCCTGAGAGGAGGTTGGAGCCAGGTGGGGGTTGGGCTCTTCGCCCAAGGAACAAATGACAGGCGAAGAGGCAACGGCCTCCAGTCGCCACAGGGGAGGTTTAAATTGGGCATTGGAACAATTTCTTCCACAGGAGGACAGACCAGGCTGCCCAGGGCAGTGGTGGTGTCCCCAGCCCTGAAGGGATTTCAAAGCTGAGTAGATGTGGTGCTGAGGGACATGGCTTAGTGATGACCTGGCAGTGCTGGGCTAACAGCTGGACTTGATCTTGGAAGTCTCTTCCAACATAAGTAATGCACTGATTCGACAGGAGAACACCTCATCTCAACCAGAAGCAGAAACAGAAGCACTATTTGGTTGCAGAAACCTGAGAATCAAGCTCTCCTTGAGAGGCCTTCAGGCATCCAAGACGCTCCCATGGGGCTAGTAGATGTGCTGGGTTTGGAGAACATTCAGCAACCAAAGACCTGGCAGCAGACACAAGAGGGTCCAGAGCAGGGCCACGAGGAGGAGCAGAGGGCTGGAGCACCTCTCCTATGAGGACAGACTGAAGGAGTTGGGGCTGTTCAGTCTGGAGAAGAGAAGGCTCTGAGGTGACCTCATTGTGGCCTTCCAGTATCTGAAGGGGGCTACAGGAAGGCTGGGGAGGGACTGCTCAGGATCTCAGGTAGTGATAGGACTAGGGGGAACGGAATGAAGCTGGAGGTGGGGAGATTCAGGCTGGAGGGGAGGAGGAAGTTCTTGAGTTCATGAGAGTGGTGAAGCCCTGGAATGGGTTGTGCAGGGAGGTGGTTGAGGCCCCATCCCTGGAGGTGTTTAAGCCCAGGCTGGATGAGGCTGTGGCCAGGCTGATCTAGTGTGGGGTGTCCCTGCCCATGGCAGGGGGGTTGGAACTAGCTGATCCTTGTGGTCCCTTCCAACCCTGAC
The DNA here is from genome assembly GCA_033816785.1 of Picus viridis. Taxonomy (NCBI): domain Eukaryota; kingdom Metazoa; phylum Chordata; class Aves; order Piciformes; family Picidae; genus Picus; species Picus viridis. The sequence continues at coordinate 1,736,858 of CM066606.1, forward strand.
TGATACTAGGATACTATGATGACACTAAAGCAGCTGCAGCAGAACCAGATGTTTTCTGGTGTCACTGACTGCACTGACCAGTGACAAGAGTGGCAGTGGGGCCATGTGGTGAGCATGGAGACAGCCTTGTCACAGAGCTTTAGATGCAGGCACCTGGATCTGAAAGTAAACTCTGTCTAAAGCAACTGGAAATGTTTTTTTCTTCTGTGCATAACCAAGGATCACAAAAGCTCCAGGTGTTCCTCATCTTTCTGCCTAGCAAAGGCCAGCAACCCTGTGAATGCTGACATCCACTTCAGCCCATACATACAAAAATAAAAGCTGAGAAGTTCCAAATTCACTCACTTCAGGTTTAAAATAAAGGTAAAAAAAAAAATAAACCAGCTTCCCTGCACCAAAAGCAGAACCATTCAGAACTACCTTTTAACTTAAAAACAAGTGTCCCATTTTCCTTGTTTAATCCACAGAAGCCCTGTTCAAAATAGCCTTTCCCCCCACCCAGGTATGAAAAGCGAAGCACAGGGCTCTGTGCCTCAAAGAAATAACATCAGTATATCACATATATAGGTCTGGGGAGGAGATTAAGCCTCTTAATGGCAAATGCTGCTCCCTCAAAAACACATAAAAGAAATCTATGTTCCCCCAGGTCACCCTCTTCTGAGACTTCAGAGCTGGCACCACTGAATCACAGAACCATTTTGGCTGGAAGAGACCTCTAAGATCATTGAGTCCAACCCTGACCCCAGCACTGCCAGGGCACCACTGAGCCATGGCCCTCAGCACCACAGCTGCACAGCTTGGAAACCCCTCCAGGGATGGGGACTCCACCACTGCCCTGGGCAGCCTAGTCAAGACCATGACAACTCCTGAGAGAAGAAACTGTTCCTCATGTCCAACCTAAACCTCCTCTGGGACAACTTGAGGTCATTTCCTCTTCTCCTGTCCCTTGTTCCTTGGGAGAACAGACCAACCCCCACCTGGGTCCAGCCTTCTTTCAGGGACTTGTAGAGAGCCAGGTGGTCTCTCCTCAGCCTCCTTTTCTCCAGCTCAACACCTCCAGGTCTCTCAGCTGCTCCTCCCCAGCCCTGTTCTCCAGACCTTTCCCCAGCTTGGCTGAATGTGCAGATCCCATGTGGTGAGGATTTCAGGGACAGAATAAAGCAAGTGGTTTCCTTTGCCTTGAATTCAAAGCTAACTCAGACATCTAGTGTGCCATTTCCTTTTTCTTCCTCCAGAAAGTGTCCTTTTTGCATCAGATTTGAAGACCAAAGATAATGTGCAGGTTTCTTACTGTGCTGGAGTGTTCTGTTTGATCAAGGCCTCCTCATCCACACCTTAGTGCAGCACATATCTTCATTAAGTACCAGCTGCAGAGCTCTGAAACTGAAGTCACTGCAGACTCTACTTTCAGTGCCCTGCTGATGTTAGGCAGAGATTCTCCTGCATAATCAGCTGCACAGAATGAGTGAAACCAACCAGAATTTTCCAGTTACAGCCTGCCACAGCTGTGGTAGGAAGGCAGAGAGGAAGGGGACTCAGATGGAAAACCAGGGAGGCACAGCTGGTGAGGGATTCAGGCACATATGGGAGGCATGGTTCTCTGTGAGCACAGCCACGTGGCTCCAGGAGCTGCAGCAGAATGCAGTCATGTCCATGTCACCACTGCCAGTAGAGATCCTGCAGCAGAACCTGTGCTGACCTGGACAACTGGGGTAGGAACCTTATCCTCATCCTCCTAAGGGAATATGTTAGGTGGGAGAAAATATGGGCTGCAAATATTTACTGCAGAGGTCTGACTGTGTCTCTGTGTGATGGTGCCCTTGTACTGGGCCCTGCTGAGGCTGAACCTCAAACCCTGGGCTCAGTTTTGGGCACCTCACTCCGAGAAGGACACTGAGGGGCTGGAGTGTGTCCATACAAAGGCAACAAAGCTGGGGAAGGGTCTGGAAAGGAGCAGCTGAGGGACCTGGTGTTGTTCAGCCTGGAGAAAAGGAGGCTGAGGGAAAACCTTCTGGCTTGCTACAGCTCCCTGAAAGGAGGTTGGATCCAGGTATCAGCCGGTCTCTTCTCCCAGGGGACAGACTCACACAGAATTACAGAAAGATAGAGGTTGGAAAGGACCTCTGGAAATCACCTAGTCCAGCTCCCCACCAGAGCAGGTTCAACTGCAGCAGGTTGCACAGGACAGTGTCAGGGTGGGCTTTGAATGTTTCCAGAGGTTGAGACTCCATCAGCTCTCTGGCCAGAGTGCTCCAGCTCCCTCAGCATAATGAAGCTCCTCCTCATGTTTAGATGGAACTTCCTGTGTTCAATTTTGTACCCATTACCCCTGGTCCTGTCACTGGGCACCAAGTGATGGGATGAGAGGAAACAGCCTCACGTTGCCCCAGGGCAGGTTTGGGTTGGATATTAGGAAAAATGTCTTCCCTGAAGGGGTTGTCAAGGCCTGGCTTAGGCTGCCCAGGGCAGTGGTGGAGTCCCCATCCCTGGAGGGGTTTCAGAGCTGTGCAGCTGTGCCTCTGAGGGACATGGATTAGTGGTGACCTGGCAGTGCTGGGTTAATGGTTTTGAACTTGATGATCCTGAAGGTCTCTTCTAACCAAAATGACTCTGTGATTAAATAATGTGTGTGAAATCACAATCTTAGCAGACTCACCCCATCTTGTATTACAATACTGCCAGGCAACAGGGGAAAAAAAAGCCTTGGTCCATTAATAGATCCATTTAAATTCATCTAACTCTTCCTCCACAGAATGAACATGCCTTCCCCTCCTCAAGAAAAACATTCCTGCAGCTCCCAGACACCACCTTTCTACAAACCAGCAAAGCACAGATGCAGCTGGACCCAGGCTCTCAAACCTTAATCCTACAAGGAAAATGGAACACTTGAAGGAGCTACTGGCAAGGATCAAAGCTTTAACTGGGAAACAAAGATTCCATTTCACTGGAATGGCTTCTGACTGCTTCTCTTAGCAGAGATAAAGGCCAAAGACTCCTGTTGCTTCAGCTTGGAGTGTTGTCAGGGAACACACTGAACCTAGACTCCAGGTAACAATTTTGCCTACAGCTCCAAGAAATGTTTTTTTCCTGCCTTTAGCAGAACACTTTGTCCTTGTCCCCAAAAGGTCATTTGAGGAAAGTTATTCTTACATGACAGGCCTGAGACAAGGAGTTTTATCAATCAGGCCCTGGTGGCAGGGGAAAAAAGACCCAGTTTTTTATGCCAGATACCAGTGATGTCTCAGTAGCAGGGGGGTTTATTTTGTAATGTGGTGTTTGCCTTTTTTCCCCCTCCCCCTGTCAAGTCAAAACTTGAAGGTTGTTTTTATTCTGAAACCAATAATTGGGTCAAAGAAAACCAGCACTTGTCATTATTTTTCCTTCTAAGCTGAACCACAGCTTTCATCTTATGAGGGGATGGCTCTATTCTTTAAATGCCAGGTCTCAGAACAAGAGGATCCAGCTGTTAGCCAATATACTCCTGCATTTAAGCAGCTTTTGAGAGAAGAGGTTTGGAGTCTGATGGATCTTCTGCATCCAGAGAAGTGCAACGAAGCTGGTGAAGGGTCTGGAGCACAAGTCTGGTGAGGAGCAGCTGAGTGGAGTGGGGTTGTTTAGGCTGGAGAAAAGGAGGCTGAGTAGCAGCCCCCTGGTTCTCTACAACTCTCTGAAAGGAGGCTGGAGCCGGGTGTAGAAGAGAGGAAATGGCCTGAAGTTGTGTCAGGGGAAGTTCAGGAACAATTTACACATGCAAAAGGCTATCAAGGCCTGCACCAGGCTGCCTAGGGCAGGAGTCCCCACCCCTGGAGGGACTGAAAAGCTGTGTGGATGTGGTGCTGAGGGACATGGTTTAGTGGTAGACTTGGCAGTGCTGGACTCAACAACCTTAAAGTTCTCTTAACCAAACTAATTCTATGATACACCTAAAAAAGGACCATCATTAGGTCAATTAATTTTCATTAGAACCATACAATTGTTTTGGTAGGAAAAGGCCCTTAAGATCATTGTGTCCAACCATTCTCTGACTCTACCAAGCCTGGTGCCATGTCCTTCAGCACCACAGCTCTGTGCCTTTCAAACCCCTTCAGAGATGGTGTCTCAGCCACCTCCCTGGGAGCCTGCTCCAGTGTTTGAGAATCCTTTCACTGAAGAAGTTTCTTTTCATAGAACCATAGAATTATTAGGGTTAGAAGGGACCCTAAGGTTCATCCAGTTCCAACCTCCCTGCCATGGGCAGGGACACCTCACACCACAGCAGGTTGCCCACAGCCACCTCCAGCCTGGCTGCAAACACCTCCAGGGATGAGGCTTCCACCACCTCCCTGGGCAACCTGTGCCAGGCTCTCACCACCCTCATGGGGAACAACTTCTTCCTCACATCCAATCTCAATCTACCCATTTCTAGTTATGCTCCATCCCCCCCAGTCCTATCACTCCCAAAAGTCCCACCCCAGCTTTCTTGTAGACCCCCTCTTAAGATACTGGAAGGTCAAAAGGTTTCCTTGGAGCCTTCTCATCTCCAGACTGAACAGCCTCAATTCTCAGTCTTTCCCAGCATCCTGAAGAGCCTCTCACCAGCTTCCACATCCAAGCTAAACCTTCCTTGGTGCAACTTCAGGTCATTCAGCATCACAAACAAACCATGTGAAGCTGCTGTCATCCTGTGGAATATGTGATGCATCAGAACACCTCTGCCAGTCCCAGGGGCAAGGGCTCACTGTCTGAAACTGACATTTGACAGCCAAAGTGGCATGGCAGGGTCCAAGGAGAGCCACGGTACTTACGCAGGAATGCCTTTGAATTCATCCACTGTTAATAATCCCACTTGTTTAATGACTCTTATCTTTCTGGTTGGTTTCTTTGGTTGTTCAGGGTTGACAGCTTTTCTTTGACCTTTCTTTTTCACAGCTGGCACAGCAGTGCTGCAAAATGAATGAATATTAAGTGTGTAAACAGCAAACGAGTAGTAAGACAAACCACCCTTAGGTCAGCAGCTCTGCTCGCTCACAGGCTGAAGACCCAGCCCACCTGTGAGGCTGGATGAACACAATCCCTGGTCTAAGTAAGAGAAGGAAAATGAGCCTGCTCTCTTTCAAATCCCATACTGGAGCTGAATTCGTTCCTCCAGGTGAACTGGCAGCAGTCCAGCTGCAGCAGGGTTCAGAATTCACCATGCTGTGACATCTCACAGGACATGAGGCCTTGTATCTTATCAGATGAACCACAGTGCAGAGCTGCAGCCCAACAGGCAGATCTGAAACACTTCCCAGGTTCAGATCTTGTGAGGCCTGACTCATCCATTCAGCTTCTGAAGTGAAGAAATTCAACAGCATCCAGCAGCCTGGGATTTGTAATAGACACATTTTTTTTTACACAAGATCCCAAAAGCTGAGGAATTTCCTGTTTTGAGCATTACTTTTAACTTCCTCCTTCCTCAACACCCTCACCTGAGAACTCAAACACTGAGTTACTTCACAGAATCCCAGCATGGTGGGGGTTGGAAGGGACCTCAGGAGATCATCCAGCCCAAGCCCCCTGCTCCAGCAGGGCACCCACAGCAGCTTGCCCAGCAGCACAGTGCCCAGGGGGGTTGGAAGCTCTCCACACCAGGACACTCCACAACCTCTCTGGCAGCCTGCTCCAGCCCTCCAGCACCCTCACAACAAGCAACTTTCTCCTCCAGCTCAGCCGCAGCCTCCTGGGTTCCAGTCTGTGCCCCTTGCCCTGTCCCTGGGCACCACTGAGCAGAGCCTGGCCCCAGCCTCTTGCCCCCCAGCCTTTATCTCTTGCTGAGCATTGCTCAGATGCCCTCTGGGGCTGCTCTGCTCCAGGCTCCACAGCCCCAGGGGCTCTCAGCCTTTGCTCCTCACAGAGATGCTCCAGGGCCCTCAACATCTCTGCTGAACTCTCTTCAGGAGCTCCCCATCTTTCTTGAGCTGGGCACCCCAGAGCTGGAGACAGTACTGCAGATGTGGCCTCCCTGTGGCAGAGCAGAGAAGGAGGAAAACGACTTCCCTCAACCTGCTGGCCACCCTCTTCTGCATGCACTCCAGAATTTGCCAGCCACCCACCTCCTGTAGGACAGCAAGGAAGGTGCATTTGGCCAAATGCACTGACCTCTGACCACAAGGACAGGGCTGGGCTGAGACGGACAACAGAAATAACTGAAGCAGCACCTGTCTGCAAAGAACTGATCCTCTACTTTGATCTCACTTTCCCACAAGAAGCCACCCTGGTTGGAGGGTCCCCCTGCAGTCATCAGTGCCCCATCTGCTGCCCTGAGGGCAGCACGGTTCGATGTGACACCGCTAAAGCCCCCTGTCCCTGTCCCGTTTTCCAGGGATGTGGCGGACAGCCAGTGCCACCTGCTGGGCTCTCCAGCTGCTGCGTGAGACAGGGACAGGGGAAGCTGCTCTGCAGCCCTGCTGAAGTCTTGGACAACTACAGTTAAACTAAGGGAAGATGTAAACACCTGAAAGACAAAGTGAGGCCCTGCACATGACTAACCTTGGCACCAGTCACAGGGAACACGAGCGAGGAAGGGTGGGGAGTTGTGGTGGTGGGTTTGGAGTAGAGGGATGCACACAAGGAGGGAGGGAGGGAGCTGGTGTTTGCATCTTAAAACATGCTCCTGGCTGCAAGAAAGCTCTTATCTGTTCTGGATAGCACCCCAGCCTGGCCTATTTCTGCTTTGGGGTCCCACCCAGCCCACATTGCCTGTTGTTCTGCATGCTGGCCTGGGCCATGAAAGCACCAAAGCCTGATTTTAAACCTGTCTGTGAAGCAGTGACAAGCTGCTCTCAGGGAACACCTGGAATCCAAAGCATTCGAGACATTGGACTTGATTTTCACTGCAGGGAGGTAAATAAAGACATCAAGGACACAGGAGTGAAACAACAGCTGGAGCCAAGAAGTGTTTGATTTGCCCCTGTGGGCACTTTTGGCCCCTCTGAGATATCAGCAGTGTTCAAGCACTCGCTCTAGAGATGGGTTCTGACCCTTTATGGCCTTCTCCTGCCCTTGCTTGATTGTCCACCCCACACCAGAGTGACCACCACGAAGTGACAAGGTGGGGACAAAGGCTGCTGTGAGAATGGGCATTAACATGGAATGGAAAACCCAGCAGCAAAACTAACAATACAATAGAATACAATACAATAGAATAAACCAGGTTGGAAGAGACCTTCAAGATCATCTTGTCCAACCTATCAACCAATCCAACCCACCTAAACAGCTCAACCATGGCACCAAGCACCCCATCAAGTCTCCTCCTGAACACCTCCAGAGATGGTGACTCCACCACCTCCCTGGGCAGCACATTCCAATGGGCAATCACTCTCTGTGTAGAACTTCTTCCTAACATCCAGCCTGAACCTCCCCTGGTGCAGCCTGAGACTGTGTCCTCTTGTTCTGGTACTGGCTGCCTGGGCACTGACAGGACAAGATTAGAAGGGAAACCAACATCCCAAAGAATGTTTCTGATGCCAGAGGTGACATAATCACTCAGCAAGGTCTACCTGCATCTAAGCAATTCACAGGAGCTAACAAACGTAAGGCAGAGTTCTCCCACATTGAGGTAAGTTATCATAGAGTTGTTGAGGTTGGAAGGGACCTTTAAAAGGTCATCTAGTCCTACCCCACTACACTCAGCAGGGACATCTGCAACCACAGCAGGCTGCTCAGAGCCACAAACAACCTCACCTGGGATGCTGCCAGGGATGGGGCATCTCCCACCTCTCTGGGCAGCCTGGCACAGGCTCTCACCACCCTCAGCACCAAACATTTCTTCCTTCTCTCCACTCTCAAGCTCCCTCTTGCACTTCAAACCATCACCCCTTGGCCTCTCACAACAGGCCCTGCACTAAACTCTGTCCCTAGCTTGCTTCCAGCCCCCTTGAAGCACTGCAAGGCCACCAGAAGATCTCCCTGCAGCCTTCCCTTCTCCAGGCTGAACAACCCAAACACTCACAGCCTGACCTCATATCAGAGCCCTTCCAGCTCTCCCAGCATTACTGTGGCCTCCTTGGGCCCAATTCCAAGTTATGGAAGGAAGGCAGAACCCCAGTGATAATTTCTGAAGAACTTCTGTTCTTTCACACACAAACAAAAATGCAGCATCTGAACTGAACAGGAGGCTGATAAAGGCACAAGACACCACCTGACACATCTTAGGAGGCTGTTTCCTAAACTGAGGGTCCATGTCTGAACAGTGGCATTCAGAAGAAAGCTTCTGCACAAGGCATCGCTTGACCAGCTGAGATTAGCCCCAGCACCTACTCACATGAGACTATTGCTACACAGAGTTCACTTTCACTTCTGTAACTCTATTTCCACATCCTTAGACTTCTACTTTGCTGGAACACATCCTGGAATGCTTGCAGCCTGAAGCCTGTCTGGCACTAGAGGCAAGACCAGCTAAAGCTGACAGAGAAGCGGATCAAGAGGGCTGGGGCAGCCCCAGAGGGAATCTGAGCAATGCACTCAGCAAGTCCTAAAAGACCTCTGGGGGCAAAAGCCTGGGGCCAGACTCTGCTCAGTGGTGCCCAGGGACAGGACAAGGAGCAAGGGGCATAAACTGCAACCCAGGAGGTTCCATCTGAACAGGAAGAGCAACTTCTTTCTTGTGAGGGTGCTGGAGGCCTGGAGCAGGCTGCTACAGAGATACTGAGGGGACTGGAACCCAGGAGGAGAAATTCTCTTCTGAGGCTGCCCAGAGAGGTTGTGGAGTGTCCTTGTGTGGAGAGCTTCCAACCCCCCTGGGCACTGTGCTGCTGGGCAAGCTGCTGTGGGTGCCCTGCTGGAGCAGGGGGGCTGGACTGGGTGAGCTCCAGAGGTCCCTTCCAACCCCCTCCATGCTGGGATTCTGGGATATTTCAAATCCCCACAGAAAGATGATTGAGTTACAGGATTTTTATGTTTTCAAATGAGATGTGGAAGGGCACAGTCAAACTTCAGCTCTAGTGACCCAGCTCTTAGGCCACCAGGTCAGCCTTCACTCCTCAAACACTGCAGCTCTCAAGCTGGTGCCTTTGCCATTCTAAAGCAAAAAACAACATGCTCAGATTGATCACAGAGCTGACTTCCTACTGCACAGTCACATCTACCCCTCGAAGCTTCAACCTGAATAACTTGGTTTTACCTGAGGGATTTGAGTGACCTGAGGTGCTGGCAGCAGCCTGGCAGTGAACACTCACAGAATCACATAATTGTTTTGGTTGGAAAAGTGCTTCAGGATCCTTGAGTCCAATCATTAACCCAGCACTGCGAGGTCACCACCAAATCATGTCCCTCAGCACCACAGCTATGTAGCCCCTACAGGAACAGTGACTCCACTATTTCCCTGGGCAGCCTGGTCCCTTGACAACCCTTTCCATGGAGAAATTGTTCCCCATGTACAATCTAAACTACCCACAGCACAACTTGAGGCCATTTCCTCTTGCCCTATCCCTTGTCCCTTGTCAGAAGAGACCAATCTCCACCTGGCTCCAACCTCCTTTCAGGGAGTTGTAGAGAGCCAGAAGGCTTTCTATCAGCCTCCTTTTCTCCAGGCTGAACACCCCCAGCTCCCTCAGCTGCTCCTCCCTGGACCCTTCCCCACCTTTGTTGCCCTTCTCTGGACCTGCTCCAGCTCCTCAATGTCCTTCTTGCAGTGAGGGTCCCAGATTTGAAGACATAGCCTCAGCAGTGCAAGGGGATGATCCCTTCCCTGGTCCTGCTCACCACACTATTGCTGGTAACAGGCTAGTAGAGAGCAAACTCCAGTATCAACAGATACAAACACCTGGTCTCTCTGAAGGTCACAGTCAAGATACAGTAGAAGGAGTAGAGCTGCAGAGGGCTGCAGCTGGACACTGCCAGGAGCAGCCTCACAACTCCATGCCCAGGCACCACCTACCATATCTGAGGTCGTTTAGGCAGCTGGGGAATGTTTTCACACATGTGCTGTGCTTCCAGCTGTTGTTTCTCAGCAGACTTCCGGAGCTTCTGCAATTAGCATTAAGACTTATCAGCAACCTGGTACTACTGAATGCCAAGCAAGTAACATGATTAGGGCAATACTAGAAGAATTTTTAACTTGATTAGGAAGTGTTCATCCAGTTAAATCAAGCAGTGTTCATCAAGTTGCTCTCTCCTCACCATCTTACATCCCTGTTCCACTTGTAAGCAGCCTCACACATTCCAAGCACACTGCTGAGGATCCAGAAAAGAACAGCTACAGGCTTACCAAAGATCCCCCTGAGTTAGGGTTTTAAGAGCAGGAAAAATAATTACTTTTAGCAGATCCCTCAGTCTTTCCTGCTGGTAAACTTCCATTTCCAATTTATTCAGGAGACCATGCAGGGCAATCAAATCCTTGCCTACTATACGGAGGAAAGATTTGAGGAGGGGCTCTTTAACTGCCAAAGACAGAACATTAAATCAGAAAGCACACAAAAAAAAACTCCAACACAAACCCCAAATCCCATTTCCCTCCTCCCCATGAGCAGCAATTGTTCACTGAGTCTATGCTCCTCAACCACCAGATCTTCCCAGGAGAAGCAGCAATATTCACTGATCAAACAGTCAATATCCTACTCCATAAAGCACTGAGCTGTACCCACCACCACTGCAGGCTGCAGCTGGAGGGCATGGGTCTCAATTGCAGCCTGGCTTCCACAACTGCTTGGCTGCAGCTGGAGGGCATGGGTCTCAACTGCAGCCTGGCTTCCACAACTGCTTGGCTGCAGGTGAAGGACATGGGTCTCAACCACAGCCTGGCTTCCACAACTGCTTGGCTGCAGCTGGAGGGCATGGGTCTCAACTGCAGCCTGGCTTCCACAACTGCTTGGCTGCAGGTGAAGGACATGGGTCTCAACCACAGCCTGGCTTCCACAACTGCTTGGCTGCAGCTGGAGGGCATGGGTCTCAATTGCAGCCTGGCTTCCACAACTGCTTGGCTGCAGGTGAAGGACATGGGTCTCAACCACAGCCTGGCTTCCACAACTGCTTGGCTGCAGGTGAAGGACATGGGTCTCAACCACAGCCTGGCTTCCACAACTGCTTGGCTGCAGGTGAAGGACATGGGTCTCAACTGCAGCCTGGCTTCCACAACTGCTTGGCTGCAGGTGAAGGACATGGGTCTCAACTGCAGCCTGGCTTCCACAACTGCTTGGCTGCAGGTGAAGGACATGGGTCTCAACTGCAGCCTGGCTTCCACAACTGCTTGGCTGCAGGTGAAGGACATGGGTCTCAACCGCAGCCTGGCTTCCACAACTGCTTGGCTGCAGCTGGAGGGCATGGGTCTCAATTGCAGCCTGGCTTCCACAACTGCTTGGCTGCAGGTGAAGGACATGGGTCTCAACCACAGCCTGGCTTCCACAACTGCTTGGCTGCAGGTGAAGGACATGGGTCTCAACCACAGCCTGGCTTCCACAACTGCTTGGCTGCAGCTGGAGGGCATGGGTCTCAACCACAGCCTGGCTTCCACAACTGCTTGGCTGCAGGTGAAGGACATGGGTCTCAACTGCAGCCTGGCTTCCACAACTGCTTGGCTGCAGGTGAAGGACATGGGTCTCAACTGCAGCCTGGCTTCCACAACTGCTTGGCTGCAGGTGAAGGACATGGGTCTCAACTGCAGCCTGGCTTCCACAACTGCTTGGCTGCAGGTGAAGGACATGGGTCTCAACTGCAGCCTGGCTTCCACAACTGCTTGGCTGCAGGTGAAGGACATGGGTCTCAACTGCAGCCTGGCTTCCACAACTGCTTGGCTGTAGCACCCTGTTGTCCTTCATGACCTGCCTCTGTTTAGGTTCCCCTTCCAACAGCAGGTTAGCCTAGGTTGCTTTCTACTTCATGTTACACTCCTTGTCTAATGAGAGCATTCCCATTTTCTGCAAGGAGCTGCAAACCCAAAGCCACTCTTAGTTTCTTTTACCTATCCTTCTTAGCACAAGGGTCCTTGTAACAGTTGCAATCTTTGTGTTGATGTGAGAGCACAAGCCTTCCAGGCTTGAGGATGCCATGTCTTCTGCTCTTGTGCTGAGGAGGAATAAGAAGGAAATAGTTTAAGACTGACCCAAGCTGCAAGCACAAAGTACAGAGGTAGAATTTTGCAAAGGACCCTGATGAGCAAATGAAGAAGTAAATGTAGCAGCTACCTTCTATCTTACTGTGCTCAAAACAGGAGTGACAGCACAGAGACTGGCATTAGGCAAGACAAAACAACTCCTCTAAGCTCTGGTGTATAATCAGTACTTATGAAACCAGATAAGTCTTTAGCACAGAACCACAGACTCCCAGGTCCAACCCCCCTGCCAAGGTGGGTTCACCCAAAGAAGGTCACACAAGATGTCCAGGTGGATTTTGAATGTCTCCACAGAAGGAGACTCCACAACCTCTCTGGGCAGCCTGCTCCAGGCCTCCAGCACCCTCACAGCAAAGAAGTTTCTCCTCCTGTTCAGATGGAATCTCCTGGCTTCCAGTTTGTGCCCCTTGTCCTGTCCCTGGGCACCACTGAACGAAGCCTGGCCCCATCCTCCTGACACCCACTCTTGAAGTATTGATCACCACTGATGAGATCCCCCTCAGACTGCTCTTCTCCAGACTCAAAAGCCCCCGTTCTCTCAGCCTCAACATCTCTGCAGCCCTTTGCTGTAGCCTCTCCAGCAGCTCCCTGGGGGGCCCAGAACTGGACACAGGACTCCAGATGTGGCCTCACCAAGTCACAGCAGATGGGGAGAAGAACCTCCCTTGACCTGCTGGCTGCACTCTTCTTGATGCACCCCAGGATGCCATTGGCCTTTTGGCCATGAGGGCACAGTGCTGGCTCATGGTCATCCTATTGTGCACCAGCACTGCCAGGTTCTTTTCCCCAGAGCTGTTTTCCAACAGTTCAGCCCCAAAATCCATGGGGTTGTTCCTCCCCAGCTGCAGGACCCTACCCTTGATCTGACTGAACTTCATGAGGTTCCTCTCTCCCAGCTCTCCTCCTGCCCAGGTCTCACTGCATGGCAGCACAGCCTGAGGGGTGTCAGCCACTGCTCCCAGTGCTGTGCCCTCAGCAAACTGCCTGAGGAGGTTATACTCATTGTTAAGTTGCTCTCTACTAAAGGAGTGGGAAATTTACTGCCATGTACAAGAAATACCTGGTTTACATCAAGCAGTTCTAAAAGGCTCTCTCTCAGGGAGATTGCAACAGGTGATCAATATTTAAAGAGATGTAATTAAGTAATTAAACAGGGGAAAAAAACATACCCTTGCTGGCTAGCTGAGCATGGGGCCAGGAGGAGGCACAAAAAGCATCATTAGATGATGGTTAGTGATACTTGAGGGAGAGTATTGACTCTGAGAGAGAAAATAATTGATAAAGAAAGCACAACCCAGCTGAAATGCTTCTTCCCCAGGCACAGGGCAAACCTCCCAGACAGCCACAGTGCCCCAGGTAAAATAGAATAGAATAGCATTAACCAGGTTGGAAAAGACCTCAGAGATCATCCAGTCCAACCTATCACCCAGCACCATCTGATCACCTAAACCATGGCACCAAGGGCCTCATCCAGGCTCCTCGTAAACACTTCCAGGGATGGGGACTCCACCACCTCCCTGGGCAGCACAGTCCAATGACCAATCTCTCTTTCCATGAAGAACTTCTTCCTAACCTCCAGCCTAAACCTCCCCTGGCACAGCCTGAGACTGTGTCCTCTTGTTCTGGTGCTGGGTGCCTGGGAGAAGAGACCAACCCCCACCTGGCTACAACCTCCCTTCAGGGAGTTGCAGAGAGCAATGAGGTCTCCCCTGAGCCTCCTCTTCTCCAGGCTAAGCAACCCCAGCTCCCTTAGCCTCTCCTCACAGGGCTTCCCCAGCTCCCTCAGCCTCTCCTCACAGGGCTGTGCTCCAGACCCCTCCCCAGCTTTCTTGCCCTCCTCTAGACACCTTCCAGCAGCTCAACATCTTTCCTAACCTAAGGAGCCCAGAACTGGACACAGGACTCAAGGTGTGGCCTAACCAGTGCAGTGTACAGGGGCACAATGACCTCCCTGCTCCTGCTGGCCACACTGTTCCTGATGCAGGCCAGGATGCCATTGGCCTTCTTGGCCCCCTGGGCACACTGCTGGCTCATGTTCAGCCTCCCATCAACCAGCACCCCCAGGTCCCTCTCTGCCTGGCTGCTCTCAGCCACTCTGCCCCCAGCCTGTAGCACTGCCTGGGGTTGCTGTGGCCAATGTGCAGAACCCGGCACTTGGATGTGTTCAATCTCCTGCCCTTGGCCTCTGCCCATCTGCCCAGCCTGTCGAGGTCCCTCTGCAGAGCTCTCCTGCCCTCTAACAGCCCAGGAAGGCAGCGCGCCCCCCCCCCCCCCCGGCAGCGCTGTTGTGGCTACCGCCCTCAAAACGAAGCTCTGGTTTCGCCTTTCATCACACCACGAACTGGCTGATAACTGGACGCAGCCGTTAGAGATTTGCCCCTTTCGGCCCCCTCCCCGGCCTCAGCGGGAGCCGCTGCGAGCCGCTGCAAGCCGCCACAGCCTCCGCAGCCCAGCTCTCACCGCCGCGATGACCGCAGCCCGTCCGGTCGGAGCAGTGGAGAGGAAGGAGGCTGCCCGACGAAGAGTCCTGGCTGGCGCGGCGCGGCGGGACACAGGCGGGGTCCCTGCCGGAGGGCAGCGATCCGGGCGCGGCAGCGGCTCCGGTTTGAACAGGCCGCGCTCTGACGGCCGGGGAGTGCGCAGGCGCGGGAGGCGGGGAGGGCGGGAAGCGCTCGGGGCGAGGGGCCGGGCCGGAAGGCGATGAGGGGGCGGGGCTGGGGGCGGAGCAGGGCAGGGCGGAGTCGAGGCGAGAGCAGGGTCCGGCTTCAGGCTGCTCCCTCCATGGAGGAGCTGGAGCAGGTCCAGGGAAGGGTCTGGAGAGCAGGGCTGGGGAGGAGCAGCTGAGGGACCTGGGGCTGTTGAGCCTGCAGGAAATGAGGTTGAGGGGAGACCTTCTGGCTCTGGAAGGTTGGAGGGAGATGGGGGTCGGGATCGATCTTTTCCCTAGTATCAGGTGAGAGGATGAGAGGAAAGGGCCTGAAACAGTGCCAGGGGAGGTTTGGGTCGGCGATGAGGAAGAATTTCTTAGCTGCCAGAGTGTTCAGGAATTGGCACAGGCTGCCCAGGGAAGCGGTGGAGTCCCCATGCCTGGAGGTGCTGAAGACGTGTGGACATGGCACTACTGGGATGTGGCTTAATGGCCAGGGTGGTCTTAGGTCAATGGTTGGACTCGATTTGAGAGGCTTTATTCCAGCTGAAACAATTTTATGGTGCTGTGATTTTTATCCCTTTCCCCCCAGAGCACTTTTCAGCCTTCTTCATCCTTTTCCCCTCCGAGAGGACTTCTTTCTTTCTCCCCTCCAGGAACGGGGATGCCCCCAGCCTAAGAACCCACCACAGCATTTGTTAACTGGTTATACAAATCCAGTTTATTTAGGCATTCAACAGAAGACAAAGCCCTCAATAAAAATCAGGTCACTTTTAAAACACATACAGGGACTGGGTATGTCTCCTACAGAGTATCAGCATCATACATTGCCTTTGCAGGGAAAAAGGAAGATAAATAAGCAATTCACACTAAGCCCAAATTATCTTTTTTTTTTTTTCTTTGATTTGCTGCAGATATAAAAGTTCTCTTTTTTATTGCTTTTAGAATAGAATTAAAGAGGTTGGAAGAGACCTTTGAAATCAGCGAGTCCAACCCATCATCCAACACTATCTAATCACTTTGCTCAAAGTAAGAAGAAAACAAACCACTGCTGCCATTCCCCAATTTGCTAATGAAGGAAAGCTCAGCTCCTCAACTCTAAAAACAAAGCCCCTAAAGAACTGAGAACTAAACTGACCTACACATGGGTTAAAAGACCATTTTAAAGCAGTGATGCAGTCCAAGACCTGACTCTGTTCAGAAGAACTTTAAGGAGAAATAAAACACAAACCAGGAGTCACAGGATGCTGCTGGACAATATAGGCCATTGAAACTCTTCATGACTGGAGCAATTTCCACATTTTTAGCGGTGAAAAGCAGTCAGGGCATGAATGGATGCAGGAGTGGCTGCACTAACCCCTCCAGCAGTCCTCTCTACACAACCACAACCAGCCACCCTGTCTTGTGACTCCCACCTCCGAGCTGGTAACTCTTTTTAACCTCCACAATGAACAGAGACAGAGCACATCTTTCAGACAAGCCATAAACACATCAGTAAGAGAAGAACAATGCTTCAAAACCCTGCTTCATAAGCAACACTTGGTAGAAGACAATAATTAAGAGACAAAGAAAACCACAACCCAACAAGCCAGAGGTGTCCCAAGCACTAAAACTTGAAACACATATCCCCTCCTCACCTGAGACTGTTCACATTTGGCTAACTGCCTAAAAATTAACAACTCAGATGTCTGTTCTAGAGTTTTAACTTGGGGTTGTCTTGCACTAAGAACCTCTGCAGTAAACTAAATTAGAATGTAGGACCGACCACAAAGGGGAAAAGCCACACCATTAGATATGGGGAGGCAGGGGGAAACCCCAACAAACCCCCAACAACCCCAAAACCCCCAAAGGAAAACAAAAACCACCCCAACCAACCAACAACCAACACCCCCCAGAAAACCCAAGCCCCCAAAAACAACAACAAAAAAAAACACAGACCAAAAAAACCCCAAAACCCCCCAAACAAAAAAATCCCAAGGCCCCAACAACCCCACAAAAAAACCCTCAAACCCCCCCAAACAAAACCCCCAAACAAAAACCAAACCCTCCAAACCCCCCAAACAAAAAACCCCAAACACCCCCAAACAAAAAACCCCACCCCCCAAAACCCCCAAACAAAAAACCCCACCCCCCCAAAACCCCCAAACAAAAAACCCCAAACAAAAACACCCACCCCTCCCAAAACCCCCACCCCCCAAAAAAAACCCAAACAAAACCCATCCCCCCAAAAAAAAACCTTAAAAAACCCCCAACCCCCCAAAACCCCCAAACAAAAACCCCACCCCAAAACACCCCAAACAAAAAAACCCAAACCGCCAAAATACAACAAAAAAAACCCCCCAAAAAAAAAAAACAAAACCAAAAACCCAAATAACCCCCCCCCAAAAAAAAAAAACAACCCACCAAAACAAAGGAAAAGAACCCCAAACAAAACCAAACCAAGCCAACACACCCCCCCCCCCCCCCCCCCAAAAAAACACAACCCCAAAAGAGAAGTGATTTTAACCCCCCCAGTGATGGAAAGCAGGTGAACCTGGCACCCCAAAGTTGGGGGGGGGGGTTTGCTGTTTAAGCACATCACGGGAAGGGTCTGATCCCTGTGCAGACAACTGGAACCCCTCCTGCGGCCCCAACCTGGTTAGTGACTAAAAACAAGGTTTCTCGTGGCGCTGCCTGAAGTCACAATATTCAAATCAACAACCACCTGACCAAAAAATAAACCCCCCCCACAATAAAAAAAAGTCCCCAAACTCGCAGCGTGCAACAAAAACTCAGAGGGTGGCGCTGCAGGGCACTGAGGGTTGAAATCGCCCTTTGTGTCACCTGCAAGGAACTTCCCACCCCCCACCCCCCCAAAACCAATGCACAATGCTCTTTGTTCCATGTACACAGAATGATCAGCCAGAAGGGTCACACGAGGTCCACTTAGCGTTCGTCTTTGCAAGTCTTATCATCAGGGAAGCAAAAGTGCCAAGGTAACTCTTCTGGATTAAGTGAACACCCCTGAGTAAAGAGGCTGATATCCAGTGTCTTCCCTCTTGCAGGTAAGCACACAGACACTCAGCATGCCGAAGAACTGGAAAAGAGAGAGAGAGAGCTAATTTAGTTCTGCTGCATTCTCTTTAGAACAACAGAACAATGGAATTAACCAGGTTGGAAAAGACCTCAGAGATGGGCAGAGTCCAAGGGCAGGAGATTGAACACATCCAAGTGCCGGGTTCTGCACATTGGCCACAGCAACCCCAGGCAGTGCTACAGGCTGGGGTGGCTGGAGAGTGGCCAGGCAGAGAGGGACCTGGGGGTGCCGGTTGATTGTAGGTTGAACATGAGCCTGCAGTGTGCCCAGGGGGCCAAGAAGGCCAATGCATCCTGGCCTGCATCAGGAAGAGTGTGGCCAGCAGGAGCAGGGAGGTCATTGTGCCCCTGTACACTGCACTGGTTAGGCCACACCTTGAGTCCTGTGTCCAGTTCTGGGCCCCTCAGGTCAGGAAAGATGTTGAGCTGCTGGAAGGTGTCCAGAGAAGGGCAACAAAGCGGGGGAGGGGTTTGGAACACAAGCCCTATGAGGAAAGGCTGAGGGAGCTGGGGTTGCTTAGCCTGGAGAAGAGGAGACTGAGGGGTGACTTTATTGCTGTCTGCAACTCCCTGAAGGGAGGTTGTAGCCAGGCAGAGGTTGGTCTCTTCTCCTAGGCAGCCAGCACCAGAACAAGAGGACACAGTCTCAGGCTGTGCCAGGGGAGGTTTAGGCTGGATGTTAGGAAGAAGTTCTACACGGAGAGAGTGATTGCCCATTGGAATGGGCTACCCGTGGAGGTGGTGGAGTCACCTTCACTGGAGGTGTTCAGGAGAAGACTTGATGGGGTGCTTGGCTGTATGGTCTAGTTGTTTGGGTGGGTTGGATTGGTTGATGGGTTGGACGTGATGATCTTGAAGGTCTCTTCCAACCTGGTGTAGTGTATTATTGTATTATTATCATCGAGTCCAACCTATCACCCAACACCATCTAATCAACTCAACCATGGCACCAAGGGCCTCCTCCAGGCTCCTCCTAAACACCTCCAGGGAGGGGGACTCCACCACCTCCCTGGGCAGCACATCCCAAGGGCCAATCTCTCTTGCTGGGAAGAACTTCTTCTTAACATCCAGCCTAAACCTCCCCTGGCACAGCCTGAGACTGTGTCCTCTTGTTCTGCTGCTGGTTGCCTGGGAGAAGAGACCAACCCCCACCTGGCTACAACCTCCCTTCAGGGAGTTGGAGAGAGCAAGAAGGTCTCCCCTGAGCCTCCTCCTCTCCAGGCTAAACATCCCCAGTTCCCTCAGCCTCTCCTCACAGGGCTGTGCTCCAGACCCCTCCCCAGCTTTGCTGCCCTTCTCTTCCCTTCCAGTCATCAGACCCAAGGTTCATTGGACCTTTTCATCATAGCAGGGGCAGTCTTTGCATACTAAAAAACACTTAGGAAACACATCTAAAGAAAGTGACTTTTTGCATTACAGTAGTAGCTCCAGCTGGATTTTTTTTCCCCTCCCATTAATTCAGACACATTAATTCCAAAGTTATCTTACTGTGGGGAAAATGTGGAGATGATGACAGGCAAGGTCCTGGCGTGAGGGCTCATCATGAATAGTAATGGGATGTGTAAAGGGAGTGTAGAACTCAACACTTCCACAGAGGGAAAGGAAATGAACAATGTTAAGGCCATGAGATCAAACAATCACCTCCCTGCTAGGGCCAAAATGAAGAAAAGGGAAGTTTAATTAAGCCATGGGGATGACATTATCTGGACAGACCCTGGCTTCTGCATTGAGTTCAGGAGCAGGATGGGGTGCTGGTGGACGAGAAGCTCCACAGGAGCTCTCAATGTGCACTTGCAGCCCGGAAAGCCAATCAGAGCCTGGGCTGCAGCAGGAGAAGTGTGGCCAGCAGGGCAAGGGAGGGGATTCTCCTCCTCTGCTCAGCCCTGCTGAGACCCCACCTGGAGTACTGCCTCCAGTTCTGGAGCCCCTATGACAAGAGGGATCTGGAGATGCTGGAACATGTCCAGAGCAGGGCCACGAGGATGAACAGAGGGCTGGAGCACCTCTCCTGTGAGGACACACTGAAGGAGTTGGGGCTGTTCAGGCTGAAGAGAAGGCTCCCAGGAGACCTCATTGTGGCCTTCCAGGATCTGCAGGGGGCTACAGGAAGGCTGGGGAGGGACTTCTCAGGATCTCAGGGAGTGATTGGACTAGGGGGAATGGAATGAGGCTGGAGGTGGGGAGATTCAGGCTGGAGGTGGGGAGATTCAGGCTGGAGGTGGGGAGATTCAGGCTGGAGGTGGGGAGATTCAGGCTGGAGGTGGGGAGATTCAGGCTGGAGGTGGGGAGATTCAGGCTGGAGGTGGGGAGATTCAGGCTGGAGGTGGGGAGATTCAGGCTGGAGGTGGGGAGATTCAGGCTGGAGGTGGGGAGATTCAGGCTGGAGGTGGGGAGATTCAGGCTGGAGGTGGGGAGATTCAGGCTGGAGGTGGGGAGATTCAGGCTGGAGGTGGGGAGATTCAGGCTGGAGGTGGGGAGATTCAGGCTGGAGGTGGGGAGATTCAGGCTGGAGGTGGGGAGATTCAGGCTGGAGGTGGGGAGATTCAGGCTGGAGGTGGGGAGATTCAGGCTGGAGGTGGGGAGATTCAGGCTGGAGGTGGGGAGATTCAGGCTGGAGGTGGGGAGATTCAGGCTGGAGGTGGGGAGATTCAGGCTGGAGGTGGGGAGATTCAGGCTGGAGGTGGGGAGATTCAGGCTGGAGGTGGGGAGATTCAGGCTGGAGGTGGGGAGATTCAGGCTGGAGGTGGGGAGATTCAGGCTGGAGGTGGGGAGGAAGTTCTTCCCCATGAGAGTGGTGAAGCCCTGGAATGGGTTGTGCAGGGAGGTGGTTGAGGCCCTGTCCCTGGAGGTGTTTAAGCTCAGGCTGGATGAGGCTGTGGCCAGCCTGTTCTAGCGTGGGGTGTCCCTGCCCATGGCAGGGGGGTTGGAACTAGATGATCCTTGTGGTCCCTTCCAACCCTGACTGATTCTATGATACTAGGATGTTAAGCTGTACAGGGTGTTCTGCCCAGGTTCAGGTTACAGCTGCTCTTAAATAGAGGCCAGACAAAAACAAACTGATTTGCTGTTATTAAGAGGATCAAATCTGTGTCCACGAGGAGCAGGCTGTAAACCTGGGAGAAGAGGGAACATGGACGAACCACCAGACTCAAATTGATGGGTCTGATCTTCACCAAGCTGTGCTGCTATTTCTTGGAGGTGTCAGCTGTGATGAGATTGGTCTAGGGAGGTGATTCTCCCCTTCTACTCTGGTGAGACCCCACCTGCAGCACTGTGTCCAGTTCTGGAACCCCCATTACAAGGAGGATCTGGACATGCTGGAGCACGTCCAGAGAAGGGCCATGAGGATGAGCAGAGGACTGGAGCTGCTCTGCTGTGAAGACAGACTGAGAGAGTTGGGGCTCTTCAGTCTGGACAAAACAAGGCTCCCAGGAGACCTTCTTGTGGCCTTCCAGTATCTGAAGGGGGCTACAGGGAAGCTGGGGAGGGACTTTTGAGGCAGTCAGGGAGTGATAGGACTGGGGGAATGGAGCAAAAGTAGAAGTGGGGAGATTCAGGTTGGATGTTAGGAAGTTCTTCCCCATGAGGGTGGTGAGACACTGGCACAGGTTGCCCAGGGAGGTGGTGGAAGCCTCATCTCTGGAAGGTTTTAAGGCCACTCAGCTTATTGTAATACGTACCAAATGACCAAGATGGATTCTCTGTTGACTTTCCATCCCAACACCCCCTGCTAGCACTTTGGATCCCTCCCCTTATTGTCAGACAGAAATGGAGACAGCTGAAATAAAGCAGGTGGGGAACAGAGGACTGGGTCTAATTCAGAGCCAGAAAAAGGCTGAAGGCTAACAGGACATACAAGAAGAGCCCCCAGGTCAAAGGGCAAACAATTGTTCAGGGAAGAGACACAAACATTTACCTTCACAATGGCAAACCCCAGGATTACAAGCATAGCATAGCTGAAAACACTCTGCAGGCCAGTCTCCAGCTCCTCTGCACAGCCCTGCCAGGAAAGAGAGGTGAAAATCAGTTAGAATACAGCCCAAATTATCACCTATTTTTTCCCTTTCTTCCTCCCTGACCCTTTAAAGGAAGGAGGACCTCATAGCACCTGCAGGCCTAAGGGCTTCCATGCTTGTCTTCCAGACCTCCTCTTGCTGAAGGAAAGGCACTCACAAACTTATTCACTTTTGCTGCTTCTCAATCTTACCTAGCGGAGGTCACCTAAAGAAGTGCCCAAAACTCAGAGCCAGGAAGACCAGCAATGGTATCTCTAGAAGCCAACTTATGGGCAAGCATCTCAGGCTGCAGAACCTGGCACTCAGTTCTACATTCACAGTCAGCCCTACAAGAGTCTCTTCCTCAGATCTGTTTGAAGTAGATGCCCACAGCTAGTGCTCTGGCCTTGTCATGGTGCTTCTGTGGCAACACGAAATGGAAGAGTTACCATCAGACAGACAAGACCAAACATCAGGCTGGTGCCCCAGCATGGTGTAGGAGCTCTTACAGAGCACAAAGAGAGAGTTGTTAGTCATTGGAATGTGCTGCCCAGGGAGGTGGTGGAGTCATCTGGAGGTGTTCAAGAGGGATTGGATGCGGCACTTGGTGCCATGGTTTAGTTAGTCAAGTGGTGTTGGGTGACAGGTTGGACTTGATGATCTTTGAGGTCTCTTCCACCCTTATTGATTCTATGATTCTAAAGGAAAAGTATAGGGAAAAAAGGGTTTGGGAGACCTAGGGTTAGGTAAGTTCCAGCAGGACTAGGGAAGCAATTCTACCTCTGTACTCAGCATTGATGAATCCACACCTCAAATAGAGGGTTCAGGTTTGGGCCCCTCACTCCATGAAGAACACTGAGGTGCTTGATGAAGCATGTCCAGAGAAAGGCAACAAAGCTGAAGGGTGTAGAGGACAAATCTTATGAGTAGCACCTGAGAGAACTGGGGTTGTTTAGTCTGGAGAAAAGGAGGTTAAAGGGATACCTCCTCACTCTCTACAACTCCCTCACCATGAGAGTGGTGAAGCCCTGGAATGAGTTGTCCAAGGAGGTGGTTGGGGCCCCCTCCCTGGAGGTGTTTAAGCCCAGGCTGGATGAGGCTCTGGGCAGCCTGATCTAGTGTGGGGTGTCCCTGCCCATGGCAGGGGGGTTGGAACTAGATGATCCTTGTGGTCCCTTCCAACCCTGACTGCTATTCATAAACTACATGCTAGAGTGCAAAAGCATACTAAATACACAAAATGCATAGTCTGGGCTTAACACAGAAGCCCACTAAGCCAAAGCTCTCCCAGCCTCCACCAAACCAGGCCAAAAATTCAGGCCTCAAATGCCCCTCCTGCCCATATTAAGCCTCTCTGGACCCTCATTACTGAACCCTTGTGACGCAGCTAAAATTTGGGTCGCCAGCTTCAGGCCCCTGCCAAGGCTGCTCCAGACCAAGCTCCCTCATGTTAGCAAGGATAAGGGAACCAGCCAGGAAGGAAAAAAGAGAGGGGAAAGGGGGAAAATGGAAAAAGGGAGAAGGAACAGCTTGTGCTGTCCCCTTATAAAAGCTAGCTGCAGGCATTCTGGGAATGAAATGAAAATCACGCTTTCCAGTCCACCTCCGGGACCTATCTCTGGACCTCCTGGAGGTCCTCTGTGGTTCCTTAAAGGTACCCGGTCTCAAACCCTGGCATGGCTGCACTGTGAGCTTGTGCCCTTCATCCTCACCTGTGTATTGAGCTCCTGAGGCTGGTCCAGACGCCCTGTGCAGTTCTTCAGCTCCTGCCTGCAGCAGCTCAGTGGGACACTGTTGTTACCGGTGGAATTGAACCACTGTGTGGTTGTCCAGTCGCTGTAGTTCTTCACCCCGCAGCAGTGAAGCTGCCAAACACAGCACAGTCTCAGGGATGTAGGAAGACACACAAACATAGATGCTAAAGTTGAGTTGGACCCCTCTCAGGAGGGCAAGGTCCATCTCCTTCCATACATTATTACCTCCTGCGCCAGGTTACACCCAGCCCAGGAGAGGGTGGGCTGAAAAGAACCTAGCCCCCAGACAAAGAAACCTGACCCAAGTGAGCAGAGAGGCTTGGTCCTCCCTCCCAGGTGGAGGGGTCCCCAGGTCAAAGTCTATTCCACTTCCAGTCCACAGCCTATTAAGGGGGAGCCATTTCCTGTCTCTTTCTCTTGCTCCTGCCCTCCCCTGCCCAAGATGCTGTTCCATGCAGCTCCTGCTGCTGCTGTAACCACGTGGTGGGGCCTGTTCCATGCCGCTCCAGACTCCTAAGAACTGCATCTAAAGAGAACCCACATTGCCCCCAGAGAATCCTTTGCCAGCTGTGCCTGGTTTATTCACCCTCTCTCCTTACACCTTTGTAACCTTCCTTTTACTCAAAAGCTTTTCATACCTTGCTAAACCTACCTTTTCACTTCCAAATCAGTTCAAACCTGTTCCTTTCGTAGTTTTACCTCTCTTTTCTCCTGCCTAATTTGCTTTCCCCTACTGGGAAAAAAAGGGAGAGGGGAAGCAATATGGATCTGTTCCATTGGGGCTTTTGGACTCTGGGAAAGCTTAAACCACGTCACCTCCTTCTTCTTTGTGGAAGCTCTAATACTAAAGAGACAGGCTGTGGGATGGAGTCTTCTCTGTTTTACAGCACAGGATTGTCAGCAGCAGTCACTCAGGTGAGCTCATTTGGGTTGATCCAGCTGACAGTGTCTACCAGGCCATTCATCCACAGCTTCACAGCAGGAGCCCAAGAAGGCCAAAGCTGCAGAATGGGGAGCGCCCTCCATTGCCTTGGAGAAGCCGAACTGCTGCAGGGCCAAGCTCCAAGATACAACCATAAAGATCTACTTCCCCTTCTTTGCCAGGCAAATTCCTTGGCAAGGGCCCAGCTGTTCTTTTCTAAGCAATTCTCAGGTCAGCCAACATATTTTCTTACCTGCTCTTGCAAGTAATCCACAACAGTAGACTCAGGATTTTTCCCATCGTATCTCTCAAAGACTGAGCGCATCGTGCCTTGAACGTCCGTTTTTACCTGTTCAGGGAGAAAAAACACACCCATATCGGTTTAGGTGAAGTGTCTCTCTTCAAATGCAGTATGCTGGACCAGGCCAAGGTCAATGGCATGAGGTTCAACAAGGCCAAGTGCTAGGTCCTTCACTTGGGTCACAACGACCTCACGAATGATCCAGGCTTGGAGCAGAGCGGCTGGAAAATGCCCAGCGGAAAAGGACCTGAGGGTGCTGGTCAGAGCTGTTTGAAGATGAGCCAGGGGGTGCCCAGGTGGCTCAGAAGGCCACCAGCATCCCAGCCTGGGTCAGCAATGGTGTGGTCAGCAGGGCAGGGAGTGTGCCCTTGCACTGGGCGCTGGTGAGGGCGCACTGTGAGTGCTGGGTTCGGTTTTGGACCCTCACTCTAAGAAGGACATTTTGGTGCTGGTTAAGGTCCAGAGAAGGGCAACAAAACTAGTGAAGAGCATGAAGAGACATGTGAGGGACAGCTGAGGGGACTGGGGTTGTTCAGCTTGGAGAAGAGGAGGCTGAGGGGAGACCTTCTGGCTGTGTACAACTCCCTGAAAGGAGGTTGGAGCCAGGTGGGGGTTGCTTTCTTCTCCCAAGGAACAAGGGATATGATAGGAGGAAAAGGTCTCAGGTTGTGCCAGGAGGTTGAGGTTGTTCATTTTGAACATTTTCTTTCAAAATGATTACATTCCAGAAGTATTTATTCCTAACATTTACAACCTACATGACTGCACAGTTCCATTTGCTTGATCTGGTGGAAACTGGAAAGGTCTGTGTCCCCACCATGCCAGGGGAAAACAGAACTAAAAAGCAATGATGATTTAGGTAAACTTCAGGTAGCACTTGACAAGAACCACATCTCTGGATCAAAGTTTGCCTCCTCTGATGCAAAAGCCTTCCTCTGTGAACATCAGGAACTGTTTAATCCAGCTTAGGGATCATTGCCAGGTTCTTAATGTATTCCACATGTTCCCACAAAGGCTGATCCATGTGCTGGGTGGTGACATCCCCACTCCCACTTGCCCCTGCAGACTGCAGGATGGATGGGGTGCAAGAGCACTGGATGTATTCAGCTCTGACAGCACAAGACCTGTTCTTCCTCTCAAGGTAGCACAGAGAGCTGATTCTTCACTCACCTTTTCCCTGTAAACAAATCCCAGGACGAAAGCAGACACTTCAGCAACAAAAATAACCAGGATAATGGCCAAGAACTGAAATTAGAAGAGAGAGAGATCCTAAGGAAGAGCTCCACAGCTCTGGAACCCAACTGCACATTGATTGATCATGCAAAGTTATCCTTATCTGTTCTTGCTTTTACAATCAACATAGGTTCCAGGAAACAATTTAGGAGATCACTGTGCATGGCTGGGACAGAAGCTCCCCAGGACCTGTGCCCAAGGCAGGCAGCCTCCTGAAAGCTGCTGTGATGGGAGATGCACAAAGAGCCTGTCAAACACTTCACAAGGTGGCCAATCATATTTGCATAAATATGAGAACTGAAGTCAGCTGAAAAATAGCTGGAGAGTAGCTCTCTGTGAAGGACCTGGGAGTACTAGTGGACAAGTTCACCATGAGCCATCAGTGTACCCTTATGGCCAAAAAAGGCCAATAATCTCCTGGGGTACATGAAGTAGTGTGGCCAGCAGGTTGTGGGAGGTTCTCCTCCCCTTCTACTCTGCCATAGTGAGGCCACAACTGGAGAATTGCCACCACTTCTGGGCTCCTCAGTTCAACAGAGAAAAGGAGTGATTGCAGACAGTCCAGTGGAGGCTAAAGATTCTGAGGGCCCTGGAGCATCTCTGTGAAGAGAAAGGGTTGAGAGCCCCTGGGGCTGTTGAGCCTAGAGAAGAGCAGCCCCAGAGGGGATCTGAGCAATGCCCAGCAAGACATAAAAGACTTGTGGGGGGCAAGAGGCTGGGGCCAAAGTCTGCTCAGTAGTGCCCAGAGACAGGGCAAGGGGCATAAACTGGAAGCCAGGAGGCTCCA
This sequence comes from Picus viridis, assembly GCA_033816785.1. Taxonomy (NCBI): domain Eukaryota; kingdom Metazoa; phylum Chordata; class Aves; order Piciformes; family Picidae; genus Picus; species Picus viridis. The sequence goes on from CM066606.1 coordinate 1,763,636, forward strand.
CCTGAACAGGAGGAGAAGCTTTGTTGTGAGGGTGCTGGAGGGCTGGAGCAGGCTGCCCAGAGAGGTTGTGGAGTCTCCTGGTGTGGAGAGCTTGCAACCCCCCATGGGCACTGTGCTGCTGGGCAAGCCGCTGTGGGTGCCCTGCTGGAGCAGGGGGTTGGGCTGGGTGATCTTCAGCCTCTACCATTCTGCAGACCTGTTTCGCTTGCTTTGGAAATCCACATCTGTCCCTTCTCCACCAGCTTTCTTCTCTAAAGTGACTGCTCTCCACACTCACCTCCAGCAAAGCAGCCAAGGCAGAGCCACAAAACTGGCCATGGCTGTGGGTGTTTTGTTTCTACAAGGCACAACTCATCATTTAGCCTATGCCTTGCTCACCATCAAGCAGTGCCTTGCACGTAACTCCCTTGAAGGAGCAGTGCTTCAGCATGGAATGACCTTGTACCTTCTGCTCTGTGCACCCTCAGCAGCTCTAGAGGAGCACCTCCCATACCACCCAACAGGTTTTTGTTTGGAAAAGACCTCTAAGATCAAGTCCAGAAGAGAGTGAAGGTGGTGGTGAAGAAGAGGACGTGCAGAAGCAGGCAACACTCACCAGACCCAGGCCAACTCGAGACTCCCGGAAGGTGGCACAGCAGCCAATCAACCCAATGATGAACATCACCACAGCCACACAAAGAATGATCACAGCTGGCAACAGAGCATACTTGTCCTGCAGAAAGTTGTCATAGCTCTTGTAGGTGTTGATGACGTATCCCCCCACATAGCCAAGACCAGCTGCTGCCGCCTGAAATGCAGTAAAAGGAAGTTATTGACAGATATTTATCAAGCACCTGCCCAGGAAAGTACACATGGACCACCTTGGAACAGAGCAGCCAACATTTCAGCTGAAGAAGTAGTGACTACAGCATGCAGACACTCAAGCTTTAAGCCAGGGAAGGCAAAATTCAGCTCCTGTGAACCACTCCTCTACTCATGAAACACCACCAAGGTGAATAGGGGACTCCCGTGGCACGCATCAGCCACAGCCTCCCCACACCCAAGACCACCTACCCTCGACCCAACACTGCACTTGAAGGAATCAACTCCTAAGATGGGCACCACAGGGATGAGTTGCTGGTTTGGGGGGCTTTTTCTGGGTTTGAGGATAAAAAAAAAAAAAAAAAAGCCTTGACCATTTGACTCTGGCGGCAGTTTTAACCACTAAGGCACAAATGTTCTGGATCTCAGGAACACAGCCCCTCCTTTTCCTGCAGGAAACAGACTGCTCTGTCCTCTCAAGCTCTCCTCCAAAAGGAAGTTTTGCAGGCTGAGGCCAACAGAGTGCACCAGTGACAACTGCCCTGGAAATAACACTGATAAGACTCAGCAGTGCCCTGCCAGGGCCTCAGCAAAGGCTTGAAAAAGGTCCCTGAAGAGTTGCAACAGCTCATCCGTGCTCTGCAGTCCTGCAGCACAAGATGACATCTGTAAAATGGAAGCATGGTCCATAACCACGTTCTGGAAGCTGGAGGGAGACCAGGCTGTTTGTTCTCCAGAGGCCTCAGCTGGATTTCATCATGCAGCTCAGGAGCAGTTCATTGCTTCCCTCAGTGCTGCACATTCTAATTAAATCAAACACTCCTCACACTGCAGCTAGGACTTGCTAATTCCTTCACCTTGTTTGGCTTCTTCCCCTCCAGCCAGGTCTGGGTCCTGCCCTTCAATTACCTCCAAGCACAGGGGAGATATTTCAGACAGCTCTCACGTTGCTGGACACTGTTTGTACTTTGAAATTACCAGCATCAGGTGCACCAAGAGATGAAACCAAGTCCAAACTAACCCTTAGAGACATTTAGCACATAGAACCACAGACTGGTGAGGGTTGGAAAGGACCTCTGGAGATCATCCAGTCCAATCCCTCTGCTCAATAAAGGGCACCCACAGCAGCTTGCCCAGCAGCACAGTGCCCAGGGGGGGGTTGGAAGTTCTCCACGCCAGGACACTCCACAACCTCTCTGGGCAGCCTGCTCCAGCCCTCCAGCACCCTCACAGCAAAGAACTTTCTCCTCCTGCTCAAATGGAACCTCCTTGGTTCCAGTTTGTGCCCCTTGTACTGTCCCTGAGCACCACTGAGCAGAGTCTGGCCCCAGCCTAGAACAATCTCAAACACATCTAAGATTACATACAAGGTTACCAAGGTATTTGCAAGAAATTCACACTACAAATTGTTACTGACTTTTGTCTCCTGCTTGGAAGTCTCCTTCTGGAGAGCTCAGTGCAGAACAGGATCCAGCAATGCAGGGAAAATAGAACAGAATAAACCAGGTTGGAAAAGACCTTCAAGATCACCAAAGATCATCACCAAGTACCATCTGATCAAGTAAACCATGGCACCAAGTGCCTCATCCAGGCTCTGCCTAAACACCTCCAGGCATGGTGACTCCACCACCTCCCTGGGCAGCACATTCCCATGGCCAGTCTCTCTTTCTATGAAGAATTTCTTCCTCACCTCCAGCCTAAACCTCCCTGGCACAACTTGAGACCGTGTCCTCTTGTTCTGGTGCTGCCTGCCTGCCTGGGAGAAGAGACCAACCCCCACCTGGCTACAACCTCCCTGCAGGGAGTTGTAGACAGCAATAAGGTCTGCCCTGAGCTTCCTCTTCTCCAGGCTAAGCAACCCCAGCTCCCTCAGCCTCTCCTCACAGGGCTGTGCTCCAGACCCCTCCCCAGCTTTGTTGCCCTTCCCTGGACACCTTCCAGCAGCTCAACATCTTTCCTAACCTGAGGAGCCCAGAACTGGACACAGGACTCAAAAGGCTTGGCCCAGTGCAGCTGGCACAAACCCCAGGGCAGGCAGCCAAGGGGTGGCAGAAGGTTGGTAGACAAGGAGCAGTTCACCTGGCCTGTGGGGCCCTACCACTGCCTGCCCATTGCTGGGCTCACCAGGGGTGGCAAGAACAACTTCCTAAGCCTGGCACTTCTGCCCCAAACATCCCCCACTGACTCATCAGGGCTTCAGGAAGTGCTGCTGGTGTTTGCTCACAACACTGCAAGACAAAGAAAAAATGGAGAGATAAGGCCAGTGGAAATTTTGCAGGAAAGCCCCTGTTTGCAGCTGTGTGACAAAGCTGTCCCTGACCCTGCTGTCCCTCCCACCCACCACAGCTCGCATCCTTCAGGCACCCAGCACCAGCGCTCGCTCTTTTCATACAGAACCCCAGAAGGGGGTGGAAGGCACCTCCAGAGATCCAGTCCAACTCCCCTGCTAAAGCCTCCCTGACAGAGAGCAGAGGTCTTCAGTTGTTTGTGAACAGCCACCTCCTTGCTGGGGACAGGTGAGAAGCAATGCTGTAACAACCTGGGTTCTCTAGACGGGTGCTCAGGCCACACCTGGGCTGGGCTACTCCTCAAGCTGACTTCCCAGAATTATCAAATGGTCAGGGTCAGAAGGGACCTTCAAAGATCATCCAGTCCAACCCCCCTGCACTCAGCAGGGACATCCCCAACCACAGCAGGCTGCTCACAGCCCCAACCTCCCCTGGGATGCTGCCAGGGGTGGGACACCTCCCACCTCTCTGGGCAGCCTGGCACAGGCTCTCACCACCCTCAGCCTCAAACATTTCTTCCTTCTCTCCACTCTCAAGCTCCCTCTTGCACTTCAAACCATCACCCCTTGGCCTCTCACAACAGGCCCTCAGAAGAACTCTGTCCCCAGCTTGCTTCCAGCCCCCTTGAAGCACTGCAAGGCCGCCAGAAGGTCTCCCTAGAGCTTTCTCTTCTCCAGGCTGCCCAAGCCCAACTCTCTCAGCCTGGAGCCTCCCAGCAGAGCCCTTCCAGCCCTGCCAGCACTGCTGTGGCCTCCTCTGGGCTGGACTAGCTCCAGCACGCTGAGCCAAGGGGGCCTATACACACTGGTGCTCTGCTGCAGAACAAACTGGAGCTGTCTCCAGTCACATACTGCACTCACAGCAACACCAATATTCAGTCAGGAGCAACCAGTGTTCTAGGCTACAGGACTATGAGGAGGCTGAGCAGTCCAAACCTAAGCAAAACATAGTAAAGGAGCCAAGCTAGTGGCTGTGAAATTAGGAGGCAGTGTTTTGAGGTTTTGTGGGGCTTTTTTGGGGGAAGGTCTCTCCCAGCACCCACCAATTTCAGTGTGGATTTCAACATCTGGTCTGTTTACCATGGACTACTGTGGGGTTGTAAAGATTGGCCAGCAAATAGAGTAACAAAGTTAGAATAGAACAGAATTAACCAGGTTGGAAGAGACCTCAAAGATCATCGAGTTCAACCTATCACCCAACACCACCTGATCAAGTAAACCATGGCACCAAGTGCCTCATCCAGTCTCCAGGAACACCTCCAGGGATGGGGACTCCACCACCTCCCTGGGCAGCACATTCCAATGGCCAATCTCTGTCTGTGAAAAACTTCTTCCTAACATCCAGCCTAAACCTCTCCTGTCACAGCTTGAGACTCCTGATACAGGCCAGGATGCCATTGGCCCCCTGGGCACACTGCAGGCTCATGTTCAGCCTACCATCACCCAGCACCCCCAGGTCCCTCTCTGCCTGGCTGCTCTCAGCCACTCTGACCCCAGCCTGTAGCACTGCCTGGGGTTGCTGTGGCCAATGTGCAGCACCTGGCACTTGGATGTGTTCAATCTCCTGCCCTTGGCCTCTGCCCATCTGTCCAGCCTGTCGAGGTCCCTCTGCAAAGCCTCTCTGCCCTCCAGCAGATCAACTCCTGCCCCCAGCTTGCTGTCATCTGCAAATTTACTGATGATGGACTCAATGCCCTCCTCCAGATCATCAATAAAGATGTTGAAGAGCATGGGGCCCAGCACTGATCCCTGGGGCACACCACTAGTGACAGGCTGCCAGCTGGCTGTGGCACCATTCACCATCACTCTCTGGGCTCAGCCTCCAGCCAGTTCCTAACCCAACACAGTGTGATCCTGTCCAAGCCAGGGGCTGCCAGCTTGGCCAGGAGTTTGCTGTGGGGGACGGTGTCAAAGGCCTTGCTGAGGTCCAGGCAGACTACATCAATCCACGGCCTGCCCCACATCCACCAGGCAGTCACCTGGGCATGGAAGGAGATCAGGTTGGTCAGGCAGGACCTGCCCTTCCTGAATCCCTGCTGGATTACTTAGAGCATTAAAAAAAATGAAAGCTCTTAAGAACAGGGAAATTCACCGAACACATGTGTTCAGGAGGAACACAGCTTAAAATAAAGGACTTTTTTTGACACATCAATAGGGGACTTTCCCAGGGCCAGCTCTAACATCCTCCACCGCACAAAACTTGGACCTGGTTTGACTTTGCCCCATATCATTAGCTTCTTATGGGCAAAGGAAGATAAAGAGTATTTATCTTTGAAGGCTAACAGCAGTTGTTTCCTGCACTGAACTACTACAAATACACACTGGGAAACACTCAGTATCCACACAGAGACTTTCTGAACTATTCCCCTCAAGGTCTTCACATGACCATCAGTTCTCAGAGGTGTTTTAGTTCATTTTTAAGACTTGGGGAAGGAAAAAAAAAAGAAGTGCAAAACCCCAAATCTTTCTTCTTCCCCCCAGTATCATTGCACAGTAGTGATTTAAGTCAGAGCACCTCTAACTCAGCACAACACCTGATGCATTTGAAGGGCTTTGCTTGTACCTCCACAGGTAAATCTGCTTAAAAGGGTTTGCACAAGGTTTCCTCCATAAATAGTTTGTTTTGTCACCCAGCAGACAGCATTCATGGCAAGGGGAATTGCTCCTGCTTTATGGTGCTGCAAGTTGGAGCAGGGCCAGAGGAGGCGACAGCAATGCTGGCAGGGCTGGAAGGGCTCTGCTGGGAGGCTCCAGGCTGAGAGTGTTTGGGTTGCTCAGCCTGGAGAAGGCTCCAAGGAGACCTTCTGCTGGCCTTGCAGTGATTCAAGGGGGCTGGAAGCAAGCTGGGGACAGAGTTCTTCTGAGGGCCTGTTGTGAGAGGCCAAGGGGTGATGGTTTGAAGTGCAAGAGGGAGCTTGAGAGTGGAGAGAAGGAAGAAATGTTTGAGGCTGAGGGTGATGAGAGCCTGTGCCAGGCTGCCCAGAGAAGGTGGGCGATGTCCCACCCCTGGCAGCATCCCAGGTGAGGTTGGTTGGGGCTGTGAGCAGCCTGCTGTGGTTGGGGATGTCCCTGCTGACTGCAGGGGGTTGGACTGAATAAGCTCCAACCTAAAGTATTCTGTGATCCCCTAAATTTCATTCTTCCCATTCACCACCAGTTTTCCAGATCCTCCCTACCAGTTCCACAGAGTCAAGGTGGTTTCTAGTGACTTCAGGAGAAAACAAAGGCTCTGAGCACTTCCCAGAAAGCTGCTTTCATTCAGTGCTGCCTTTAACGACTTCACAACTCCCATTTACAACTCTACTCTGCCTACACACATCACCCTTTGTCCTGACAGTCTCCCTTGGACCGAGGCAGAGCTGTTTTTTCCCCACTAGGGATAAGGTCAACCATAAATCACTACTTCCCATCCCACTTGCACAGGTTCCTCTCCCTTTTCCTGCCCCAGCCAGCTGGGAAGGACCTCCTGGCTTTGGCTGCCGTTTTCCCACCCTGCTGACAGTGTTCATTTCTCTGAACGTAAAATCAGTTATGGACTCATTTCCCTCATCTGGCTTCATCCAGGACAGCCTGGGACCTTCCACCAGTGGCACAGAGATGCAGATAGGCTCCAGCATGCCCATCAGCCACACAAACAACGGCTGTTACAAAGGGACTGCACCCACCAAGTGCTGCAGCTTCTGCTTCATGGCCACCACAGGCAGAGGAGGAGTTCATAGAAGGGGTGGGGTGGAAGGGAATCACAGAATTGTCAGGGTTGGAAGGGACCTCAAGGCTCAGCCAGCCCCAACCCCCTGCCATGGGCAGGGACACCTCACACCACAGCAGGTTGCTCACAGCCACCTCCAGCCTGGCTGTGAACACCTCCAGGCAGGAGGCTTCCACCACCTCCCTGGGCAACCTGTGCCAGGCTCTCACCACCCTCGTGGGGAACAACTTCTTCCTCACATCCAATCTCAATCTACCCACTTCTACAACTCATCTGGCCCAACTCATGACAAGCCAGCTAGAGCTGCTAGTCCAGGAACACGTTCAGATGGCTTTGGAGCATCTCCAAGGATGGAGGTTTCAACACTTTCCTGGGCAGCCTGTGCCAGTGCCCCATGACCCTCACAGTGAAAAGGTGTTTCCTGAAGTTCAGAGGGAACCTCTTGTGTTCCAGTTTGTGCATGCTGCCCCTCGCCCTGCTGCTGGGCCACCACTGAGAAGAATCACAGAAGTCTCTTCCAACCTAGATGACTAAGATCTTTGGCCCATGAAGCCACCACCAAACCATGTTCCTCAGCACCACTTCTCCAGGGCTTTTGGATCCCTCCAGGGATGGGGACTTCAAGACCTGTCCCAGGCTGCCCAGGGCAGTAGTGACAACCCTCTCAGGGAAGAAATTGTTCCTAATGCCCAACCTAAGCCTCCCATGGAGCAACTTGAGGCCACTTCCTTTTGTCCTACTGCTCGCTCCTTGGGAAAGATCTGACCTCCCCCAAGCTCCAGCCTTCTTTCATGAAGCTGTGGAGTGTTTCAGTTTGTGCCCATCCCCACTGGTGCTGTCACTGGGCACCAGTGAGAGAAGCCTGCTTCCATCCTCTTGGCACCATCCTTCAGCTACTGAGGTATACAAATAAGACCTCCCTGAGCCTTCTCCAGGATGAACTGTCTCAGCCTTTCCTCACAGGAGAGATCACAGAAGAGTTTGGGCTGTAAAGGACCTGATCTAGTCCAACACCTCTGCAGAGAGCAGGGACATCTGCAAATGGTGCAAGTTCCTCAAAGCTCCATCCAACCTGGACTTAACACTTCTGAGGAGGAGGCATCCACAATCTCTCTGGGCAGCCTGACCCAGTGTCTCACCACCACCACCCCCTCCCCAGAGAAGAATTTCTCCCTTAATACCTAATCTAAGCCTACCCTCTTTCAGTATGAAACCATCCTTTCAAGGTGCTCTAGTCCCTTCATCCCCTTTGTTGCCCTCTCTCCAATATGTCTCTCTCTTTTCATGGAAGCCCAGCACGGGATCCAGCCCTCCAGACATGGCCTCACCACTGCTGAGCAGAGGGGAAGGACCACCTTTCCTCCATCTGACAGCAACACTTCTCCTGATGCTTCCCAGTGTACTGCTGCCTCAGGGTCAGTTTGGTGCCCAGCAGGACCCCATCCAGGGCCTTCTCTGCTCAGATGCTTCCCAGGAAATGCACAGCTCTGCTCCTCACTGTCCTACAGCTTTTTCAGCTTCTGATCTCTTGGAAGCCCACAGCTTCAAGTCTCACCTGGCAGTGCTTGGTTAACTGTTGGACTTGATGATCTTACAGCTGCTTTGGTTGCAGGAGGCCTTTATGATTCTCTAAGTCTTTCCCCACCTTTTTCTAGTGGAAAAAAACATAAAGGCCATGAAAAAAAAAAAAAAAACCCACAAAAACCAAACCAAACAACTAACCACACTTTCTGTATTCCCACAGACACTCGAGCTGTGAAAACACTGATCTGCAAAAACAGTGAGAAATAGCTCAGGGAGCTGGCTTTGGATTGGAGCATAAAGCACCCAAACTGTGAGCTCCTACAGCGCTGTCCTCCATTGCCAGCAGCACCAGCAACCCTAGGAGAGACTGCCCACTGATGCTGTGAGGGTCATCAGCCACAGCTTAAAAACCTTTGAACAGCCTCCTCCTGTGGGGTGCAGAGGTGGGACCTAACTGACAGAGCTGTACTGAGCCTGCAAGGGCACGGGAGGCTCTTCAGAGAAGCTTCTCTCTCAACATTCAGCCACCAAATGTGGCTACAGGGCATGTTTCATCCTGCCTTCAACACACACCACAAAGCTGCTCAGCAGGTACAGTGGGAAGAGTTTGCTTTTGCCTTTTCTTACTCAAATCAAAACACGAAGCAGCAGCCAAAAGGCTCTGAAAACCTGTGGCTGTCTTTCAGGGGGTGGGGGTGGTAGTAAATACCCAAACCAACATCTAGTTGAGAGTTTTAACATGCTGCAAACCCACACACTCAGCAGGGGATTCTGGTTGTAGTGGGTTTGTTTTGAAGTTATGCTAAATATGTTCTTCCTTGGAGTTGCCCAAACATGTATCACAGTATCACAGAATCACCAAGGTTGGAAGAGACCTCAAAGACCATCGAGTCCAGCCTGTCACCACAGACCCCATGACTAGACCATGGCACCAAGGGCCACATCCAATCCCCTCTTGAACACCTCCAGGGATGGTGACTCCACCACCTCCCTGGGCAGCACATTCCAACGGCGAATGACTCTCTCAGTGAAGAACTTTCTCCTCACCTCCAGCCTAAACCTCCCCTGGCACAGCCTGAGGCTGTGTCCTCTTGTTCTGGTCTTGGCTGCTAGAGAGAAGAGGCCAACCTCTTCCTGGCTACAACCACCCTTCAGGGAGTTGTAGAGAGCAATGAGGTCTCCCCTGAGCCTCCTCTTCTCCAGGCTAAGCAACCCCAGCTCCCTCAGCCTCTCCTCACAGGGCTGTGCTCAAGGCCTCTCACCAGCCTCACTGCCCTTCTCTGGACACGTTCAAGTGTCTCGATGTCCTTCTTAAACTGAGGGGCCCAGAACTGGACACAGGACTCAAGGTGTGGCCTAACCAATGCAGTGTACAGGGGCAGAATGACCTCCCTGCTCCTGCTGGCCACACTCTTCCTGATGCAGGCCAGGATGCCATTGGCCTTCTTGGCCCCCTGGGCACACTGCTGGCTCATGTTCAGGCAGCTGTCAATCAGCACCCCCAGGTCCCTCTCTGTTTGGCAGCTCTCAGCCACTCTGCCCCCAGCCTGTAGCTCTGCCTGGGGTTGCTGTGGCCAAAGTGCAGCACCTGGCACTTGGACTTGTTGAATGTCATCCCGTTGGCCTCTACCCATCTGTCCAGTCGGTCGAGGTCCCTCTGCAGAGCCCTTCTGCCCTCTGACTGACCAACATCTGCTCCCAGCTTGGTGTCATCTGCAAATCTGCTGATGACTGTCTCAATCCCCTCACCCAGATCATCAATGAAGGTATTAAAGAGCAAGGGGCCCAGCACTGATCCCTGGGGCACACCAGCTGGCTGTGGCACCATTCACCACCACTCTCCAGGCCCGGCCCTCCAGCCAGTTCCTAATCCAGCTCAGAGTGTTGCTGTCCTAGCCAGGGGCCGACAGCTTAGCCAGCAGTTTGCTGTGTTCCCCTGCACCAGGCACTGTGAGGCTGCACCTAGCATCCTGGGTTCAGTTTGGGTCCTCTCACTCCAAGAAGGACACTGAGGGGCTGGAGCGCATCCAGAGACGGGCAACAAAGCTGGGGAAGGGTCCAGAGCACAAGTCTCGTGAGAGGCAGCTGAGGGATCTCAGGGTGTTTAGTCTGGAGAAAAGGAGGCTGAGGAGAGACCTTCTGGCTCTCTACAGCTCCCTGAAAGGAGGCTGAAGCCAGGTGGGGGCTGGTCTCTCCCTTCTTTTTCTTGGAAAGAAAAGTGTAGGTTGGACATGAGGAAGAATCCCTTTCCCAAAAGGGTTGTCAAGGCCTGGCCCAGGCTGCCCAGGGCAGTGGTGGAGTCCCCATCCCTGGAGGGGTTTCAGAGCTGTGTAGTTGTGGTGCTGAGGGACATGGTTTGGTGGTGACCTGGCAGTGTTGGGCTAGTAATTAGACTCAATGATCTTCCAACCAGAATATGTCTTCTTCTGCTCCCCAAGCCTAACTACATGGTTGTTTTCCATCCCTAATAGCCAGCATGCATCCTCTGGTGGGATGTTCTCATGCTGACACCACACACCAGTGAAAACAAGGAATCCTGCCCCAAATCCTGACTCCTAATGCTTAAACCTCTGCCCTGGGCTCAATGTGCTGCCGCTCCTCAAAATCACGGAGCATCACACACACAACAGGACCACGATGAGGATAAAGAAGCACCACCCTCTTCACCCTTCCCCTCAAACACGGACTGCAGGGCAAGAGCTTCCTGCGAGCATAACTTCAGCTCAGCACAAATGGATTTGATCAGCTGCTGCCAAGCTGTTTAGGATCTGAACAGCCAGTTCTGACACAGGATCCCTTCAGTTCAGTATCCGCCTTCAGAAACACCTCCTCCTTTCTTCAGAAGCTGTTCCTGGCTCAGATACCTGACTACATCAAACAGCCAAGTGCGCTGAAGACACAGCAGAGCGAGTAACAAAGCCTGGGAAAAGTGCCTGGGAGGTGGTGACAAAGCAGACACCTCCTGATCTACCCTGACACATTGCCTGCTGCCCAGCTAAACAGGGAGGGATATGGGCTGGGAGGCCACACGGTTGTGTGCCTCCTCCTGCAAGGAAAAGCATAGGCTGAGGTTCTCCAGACACAACAGGACCCTTCCAGTTCCATGATAAAGCAAACACAGCTTGGTGGTGCCGCACTTTGGGGGAAAACAGAGGAAATGCCCAGTTCATAACTTATCGGAGAGCGGCGAGGGAAGACGGCAGCAATCAATGTGATTGATAAGCACGCTTCCACTTTATTGCCCGGATACACAGCTTATATAGCATCTCAGCTAAATATGCCTAAGTGTCATTATTCTATTGGTCTCTGACTGAAGGCAACATTATAATATCCAGCCCACCTGCAATTAGGTCTGTGTACAACATCAAAGGCTCTGTGTACAATCTCAGAAAACTCCCTTCTCACCAGCTCTTCCTTTCCCATCCTGTTATCTTACAAACACACAGCTGCAAGAACAGCTACAAGGCCACAGTGACCTCACTGCCTCAGCATGCCAGCTAACCATGGGCAGTAAGCAACGAGACGGAGTACGGCCTACACATTCTGCTCAAGTAGCTGTTCCACGGAGTCACGTCCCTTAGATTTAAGCCATTCTCCAACAATAACTCAGGAACAAACCAGTCTCTACTGCCCCTGGATGAAGAGTCCTCCAGCTCTGACCTTCTCAGAGAGGGGTAACAAAACAGGACCTCTCGAGCAGCTGTAATTATCAGAGGCAATTCTACATCAGATCTCTGGTTTCAGAGATATGCAAACTGTCAGACGTGTGATGAGACCAACATGAATCACAAGCCAGATCCATAACCTGTCCATCCAGCAGGCCTCCTCACAGCCTCAGGAACTGCTGGGGACAGCCAAGGCTAAGCTTGTTTCTCAAGAGGTGTGCAGGGAAGGGTAAAGCTTCTCACACCACAGCTGCATCACCAGCTGAACGCTTCCCTTTTCCTGACCACACTGAGCCACACCTTGGCTTTCACGTAGCCTGTGAGGCCCCTGACACACAGCAAAGCACATTTTCCTGGAAGTCACTTAAGTTCTGCTTCCTGGTCCTGGGCAGAGCAGCTCACAGTAAGGAGGAATTGTAGAACCACAGAATTGTCAGGGTTGGAAGGGAACTCAATGGCAGGGACACCTCACACCACAGCAGGTTGCTCACAGCCACCTCCAGCCTGGCTGCAAACACCTCCAGGCAGGAGGCTTCCACCACCTCCCTGGGCAGCCTGTGCCAGGCTCTCACCACCCTCATGGGGAAGAATTCTTCCTCACATCCAATCTGAACCTCCCCACTTCTAGTTTTGCTCCATCCCCCAGTCCTATCCCTCCCTGACACCCTCAAAAGTCCCTCCCCAGCTTTCTTGGAGCCCCCTGCAGATCCTGGAAGGCCACAATTCGGTCTCCTGGGAGCCTTCTCCTCTTCAGACTGCACAGCCCCAACTCTTTCAGTCTGTCTTCACAGCAGGGCAGCTCCAGCCCTCTGCTCATCCTCATGGCCCTGCTCTGAACACCTTCCAGCACCTCCAGATCTCTTTTTACTAGGGGCTCCAGAACTGGACACAGAGCTCCAGGTGAGGTCTCAACAGAGTGGAGCAGAGAATCTTCCCCTTGATGCACACCCAAGTGGATCACACCAAAGCACCAGCTCCGATACCAAGCTCTGGCATCAATCCCATCCAGTGCCCACTCTGGCTCATGTGGCTGTTTTTTTTCCCCTCCATGGTTCAGCAACAAGTTCACAGCAGAGCTAGAACAGAACTCACCACTGCCCACCAAAAGCCCCTCACACTGGCTCAAAACATCCCATAGCTCTTCCCAGCTCATCCCAGAGGATCACAACCAGTGCCATGACTGCACCCAAACAAGCATAATCAAGGAGCCTGAGAGAAAACCTGTCCTGAGCTCTTTCAGATGTCGGTGAACACCTGTTACAGGTTTAAGACCAATGTCTTAATTATAAACAAGAGTTTACAAGAGTTTTCCAGAGAATCCAAAAGTCCAGGGGGCTCCATGTCTCGGAGGGGGATGAACAGAATGTAAGAGAGATCTTCATCCCCCCCCACTGGTCTGCAGAATCTCTACATAACCTGAAGCACAGCTCGTTCCTACCCTCTTCTGCTTTTCCCCCTTGTCTCTTCTGACCTTGCTGGCTTGGCTTCCTCACCTCTGCTTGGGTTATGGTGAAAAACAGTGGTGGGGATGAAAGAGAAATTGTTAGCTGGCAGTAGCCCCCTGGGCTATGTCCAGTGGGGTGCACAGGGGGCTCTGAGCTTTCTTGGATTCTATGTATGTAGATGTATACATTTACTGCCTTTCATATTCAGTTTACTTCTGTATTTAATCTACTTTTGTAAACATTATTTTCATACAGCTTCCAAGTTCTGAGTACCTGTGGTAATTTACCCTCTTGGGGCAAATTCCACATTCTGCCTGGTGTAAAAACAAAAAAAACCCCAAGCAAAACAGTACAACCACCACAGCTTTACTTGCTGGATGTGCTAAAAATAAAGCAAAGCTCTTGATTAAGCAGCTTTTTCCACTGCTGTGAATCAGACTGACCCTGTGCCCCACCAGCATCATTTCACAGGGTCACAGGATGTCAGGGGTTGGAAGGGAGCCAAAGACATCATGCAGTCCAACCTCCCTGCCAGAGCAGGGCCATACAATCTAGCTCTGGATGTGTTCCTCTGTGACCTGAGGGGCCTTGAAAGTCTCCAGAGGAGACTTCACAACCTCTCTGGGCAGCCTGTTCCAGGGCTCTGTGACCCTCACAGTAAGGAAGTTCCCCCTTATGTTGAGGTGGAACCTCCTGTGCTGCAGCTTACATCCATTGTTCCTTATCCTATCCCAGGGAGCAACTGAGCAGAGCCTGTCCCCTCCCTCCTGACCCCCAGACCTCAGATATTTATACACATTTATTAAACCCCCCCCCCCCCCCCCCCCTAAGTCTTCTCTTGAGACTAAAAAGCCCCAGGTCCCTCAGCCTCTCCTCATAAGGCAGTGCTCCAGTCCCCTAATCACCCTCATAGCCCTCCGTTGGGCCCTCTCCAGCAGATCCCTGTCCCTCTTGAACTGGGGAGCCCAGAACTGAACACAACCCCTCCCTGACCTGGGGCTGGGAAGAGACCTTCCCCAGCATTCCCATTTTCCTGTCCAGTATCAAACACAGCATTAAAACCTGGCAGACCTGCCTGTCTCCCCCCCCAGTCACAGCTACCAGCAGGATTAAGGATTTGCCCAAGAACACATTGAGGAAAGGTGAGAAACAGGTCACAGGGCTACTGATGCCCAGACATCTACTCATGCTTTGGAGAGCATCTCCAGCCTTTGCTCCTCACCACAACTTTAATCTCATTCAGGTATTAAAAATTTATCCTCTCCACTGGGACAGATTTTTATTATTATTATTTAAGCTGATTTCCCTCTGACTGAGGTTTAAAGGACACCCATTACCAGCACAAGTGATTTCAAACTACTCAGCAGACATATAGGAACCTTTTTTTTTTTTAATGGATAAATTTATGCCTCCTAATAACTAATGATGACTACAAAGTGACACCACAGGAGTACTGTGATTGCTTGAGCTTCCAGTGTGCTCACAGCCTCGCACATCTTGTGCCTCTCACAGCACTCAGCACATCACCCTCAGTTTGAAAACAGGTAGCTTTTGGTCTTGCAGGCAGCAAGGACAAAGGAGATAAGATTAACCACAGAGCACACAGACATCTAGACTGTCTCTTCTCAAAGCAGGCATGACAGCAGTACTCCAAAGTACATCTCATTCATGCTCCTTGGAAAGTCCTGGGTCACAAATCCAAAGAGGGTGAAGAGAGGGTGAGAGAGGGTGAAGAGAGATGGGGGACAGCTGGTGACCATGAGCTGAAGGTCTTCTCAGCAAGGACCAGGTGGAAAGGCAGTACCCACCTCTATACTCCAGCAACCATCTGGAGGCAAATCCCCACACAGAAACTGTAGTTCACACCCTTTTAGCAAAGGGGCAGAACCCAAATGAAGTGTTCTGCTAAAGAGCAGAAGAACCCTTCTGGAGAGTCAACAAAGCTCCTGAAGCACCTGTGACAGGCTCCAGCGCACCCCAAGTGTGTGTGAATGCAAAAGAAGCCAGGGACAAGCTGGGGAAATCCTAGTCCTGGCTTCATCTCCCACAGGAAGAGCAGGAATCTTCCACCTAGGTTAAGGATGCTCAGTTTCCTCCCCTTGACCAGCAGGCACTTCACCTGTCTCCTTCACGAAGCACCATCCAACCAAGACACTGCCAAGAACACTGGAGTCTCTTCCCTCCCTCCTCTCCCTCTCCCAGGTGATCAGAGTCAAACCAGCACCCCTCAGTCTTCACCTCCAGCAGGCCAGCACCCAGTGACCAACATAACCACACACTTGGACCTAATTATGAGGTGCTAAAAAGCAAAACAGGAGGTGGGCAGGTCTCCCACAGCTTGAAGCAACACCGTTGGTAACTGTGTAGTTGAAACAGCTTCAATCAATGCCCCATTTGGAGGGGGTGGGGTGTGTTACTCACACCTACAAGAGGGGATTGGATGTGGCACTGGTGCCATGGTCTAGTCATGGGCTCTGTGGTGACAGGTTGGACTCAGTGATCTTTGAGGTCTCTTCCAACCTTAGTGATACTGTGATACAACCCCCCAGTCTACCCTAGATATGATACTGAGCCCTGTAGGTACCAGAGAAGTAGCTTTCCCACTTCATTGAGAAAGCCCCTACTTGTTATATAGCAAAAATCTGTCTTCACTCCTGCACTCTGATAAGGATCAGCAATCCACAACAGCTTTTTTTTTACCTTTTCAGGCCACTTCTAAGCAACAACCTTTGTCAAAGCAGCAGAGCCACACCAGGTGGTGAATTATTTTCCATAAACACTTCCAAGCTGGGCAAGATTTGCAGCATGTGATGCCCCAGCACAAATTACTCCTCAGAAAAAGGCTCTAATGTTCTTTGCAAATACTGTGTTTTGATAAGGATCTGGAGCCTCATAGAGCCCCAACTGTTTAGAAGGGCTCTGAAAGCGTGCAAAAATAGTCAGTTCCACCTTCCCCACCCTCCTCAAACCTGAATTCCAGGTTCTGCAGTTGTGCTGCAGGAATGCAATTAACAAAGGTAATGGTAGTGGGCAGTGTCTAAACACCACAAGCTTGGGGAGTACCTAGGATAAAAACACAGGGCTGGTCTGGGTCACCCCAAATTCAGAGGCTACAGGCAGGGAGAAGGGTAATTACTAAAGGTCTGTGGATCCAGATGATCTAATCTCAGGCCAGACTCTGCTCAGTGGTGTCCAGGGACAGGACAAGGGGCAGTGGGAACAAACTGGAACCCAGGAGGTTCCACCTGAACAGGAGCAGAAACTTCTTTGTTGTGAGGGTGCTGGAGGGCTGGAGCAGGCTGCCCAGAGAGGTTGTGGAGTGTCCTGGTGTGGAGAGCTTCCAACCCGCCCTGGGAACTGTGCTGCTGGGCAAGCTGCTGTGGGTGCCCTGCTGGAGCAGGGGGGTTGGACTGGGTGAGCTCCAAAGGTTCCTTCCAACCTCACCATGCTGGGACTCTGCAATAGCTTCAGCCATGACCAGAGAGCTCCCCTACAGCAGAAGAAAAGAAACCAGAGACTTCGAGGAGGACAAGAGGCACTTTTACAAGCCAAGCAATGAATGCTACTCTGAACCACAGCTCAGGACACCTCCAGACACAAACAGTAGGATTCACCCCTCAACCCCGTGTTTCTCTCCAGGTATTTCAAGAAACCCTCACCAAACAAACACAGTGAGATCATGTCCCCCGAAGGTCAGTCAAGCTAACACAGCCTCCAGCACTGCAGAGGCTGGTGGTCCTTTCCAGACTTAACCCTTTCACTTCCCAGAGTTAACCTGGAAGCCCAGCACAGCAAGCAGTGGTGATGAGGACCCCACAATGGGTGCACAGGACCGGAAGGCTACAAGCTCCTGGAGGTGACAGCACCCAAACCACATGCCCAGCACGCACAAGGCTTAAGTGGGGCCCTCCCCCAAGAGCAGCAGCAAGTGCTTGGCTGATGACAGGGGGTTATGCAAACTTCCCCAGGCAGGAGGAAAGCCACAGCCTGGTGACCAGAATAATCTCTCCTGAGCAGCCACCCACCCCAGGCCCCACTGCCGGTGCCCAGCACCCCACACCGGTGCTCAGGAGCCCACAACTCCACCTTCCTTTCTTTTTCACTGATTGCTGGCAAGTGTTTATTGAGGAAGCAATCTGGAAGAGCATCAGAGTAGAAAAACGTCGTGGGAGCAAAGTTCTCTGACTTTTCTGCCCCACAACGGGGAGGGCAGCCCCTGCCTAACCATCCTCACCCCACTGCAACCAAACAGCTCCAGGCTGCCAGCCACAGCAGGAGCTTCTGGGCTCTCCTAACAGCCTGTCCTTTAAAGGCTGCCTGAAAAAATACTACCCCAAAAAAGCTGCTTACTACATCACACAGACAACCCCAGAAAAAGCTTACTATGTCAGACAGACCCCCCAAAAAAGTTGGTTACTACGTGAAGCAGATCCCCCTCAAAAAAAGTTGGTTACTACATCAGACAGGAACACACCCCCGGCCCCAAAAAAGCTGGTTACTACTACTACAAAAAGGCTAGTCTTACTACGTCAGACTAACCACCCCAAAAAAACTTCCTGTCACACAGACCCTCCCCAAAAACCTGCTTACTGCATCAGACCAGCCCAAAAAAGCTGCTTACGTCAGACCCTCCCCAAAAAAAAGCTGCTTACTACATCAGACAGACCCCCCGAAGTTGGTTACTATGTCAGACCCTCCCCAAAAAAAGGCTGCTTAGATCAGACCCCCCAAAAAGGCTGCTTACTACGTCAGAACCCCTCCCCAAAAAAGGCTGCTTACTATGTCAGACAGACCCCCTGAAGGTGGCTGCTACGTCAGACCCACTCCCCCAAAAAAGCTGCTACGTCAGACCGCCCCCACAAAAAAAGCTGCATCAGACTCCCCCATAAAGCTACTTACAACGTCAGACCCCCCCAAAAAAAAGTTGGGTTAGTACATGAGGCAGACCCCCCAAAACCCGCGTACGTCAGTCCGACCCCCCAAAAAAAGCTGCTTGTTACGCAGACCCCCCCCCCCAAAAAAAGCTGCTTGTTACGCAGACCGACCCCCCCCAAAAAAAGCTGTTACGCAGACCGACCCCCCCCCAAAAAAAGCTGCTTGTTACGCAGACCGAACCCCCAAAAAAAGCTGTTACGCAGACCGACCCCCCAAAAAAAGCTGTTACGCAGACCGACCCCCCAAAAAAAGCTGCTACGCAGACCGACCCCCAAAAAAAGCTGCTACCCCCCCCCAAAAAAAGCTGCTACGCAGACCGACCCCCAAAAAAAGCTGCTACGCAGACCGAGACCCCCCCCCAAAAAAAGCTGCTACGCAGACCGACCCCCAAAAAAAGCTGCTACGCAGACCGACCCCCCAAAAAAAGCTGCTAGACCGCCCCCCCAAAAAGACCGACCCCCCAAAAAAGCTGCTACGCAGACCGACCCCCCAAAAAAAGCTGCTACGCAGACCGACCCCCCAAAAAAAGCTGTTACGCAGACCGACCCCCCCCAAAAAAAGCTGCTACGCAGACCGACCCCCAAAAAAAGCTGCTTGTTACGCAGACCGACCCCCCCCAAAAAAGCTGTTACGCAGACCGACCCCCAAAAAAAGCTGCTACGCAGACCGACCCCCAAAAAAAGCTGCTACGCAGACCGACCCCCCCAAAAAAAGCTGCTTGTTACGCAGACCGACCCCCCAAAAAAAGCTGTTACGCAGACCGACCCCCCCAAAAAAAGCTGCTACGCAGACCGACCCCCCCAAAAAAAGCTGCTACGCAGACCGACCCCCCCCAAAAAAGCTGCTACGCAGACCGACCCCCCCAAAAAAAGCTGCTACGCAGACCGACCCCCCCAAAAAAGCTGCTACGCAGACCGACCCCCCCCAAAAAAAGCTGCTTGTTACGCAGACCGACCCCCCAAAAAAAGCTGTTACGCAGACCGACCCCCCCCAAAAAAGCCGCCTACTACGTCAGACCGACCCCCCCCAAAAAAAGCCGCCTACTACGTCAGATCGACCCCCCCAAAAAAAGCCGCTTACTACGTCAGACCGACCCCCCCAAAAAAGCTGCTTACTACGTCAGACCGACCCCCCAAAAAAGCTGCTTACTACGTCAGACCGACCCCCCCAAAAAAGCTGCTTACTACGTCAGACCGACCCCCCCAAAAAAGCTGCTTACTACGTCAGACCGACCCCCCCAAAAAAGCTGCTTACTACGTCAGACAGACTCCCCCGGAGTTGGTTATATCAGACACCCCCAAAAAAGCTGCGTACTCCGTCAGGCAGACCCCCGAAGTTGGTTACTACGTCAGACCCCCCCCCCCCAAAAAAAAGCTGCTACGTCAGACCGACACCCCCCCAAAAGCTGCTTACTACGTCACACACCCCCCAAGAAAAGCTGTTCTCTCCAAAATACTACCCCCCCAAAAGAAATACCCCAGCGAGAATCTCAGGATTATACCCAAAAAATCTATCTATAAACACCCTTAAAAAAACAACCAAAACAAGCGGAAACAAAAGTAAGGCTCCACCTCCGTTTTTTAAATTCAGAAACATTAAGAAGAGTAAAGGGGAAACTTCTTGTCCTCTGAAGTGCACACACGCGAGGTTAGCCGCAGGAGCGGGCAACAGAGCTGCCGAACACCAACTACAGGCTCGATCCGTCCCGGCCACCCCGGGAGAGCAGAGCCGGGTCCCGCAGCACCTCCCCCCGCCTTGCTCCCACCCAACACAACCCCCGCTGCGTGTCCCCCGTCCCCCTCTCGGTACCCAGAAGGCGAGGCTGATCAGCAGCAGCACGGTCTTGGAGGTGATGACGCCGCAGTCCATGTCGGCCACAGCAGAGAGCAGGTCCGGACCCACCGAGCGCACAGCGGCTTTGGAGCCTGCCGGGGTCCGCCCCGGAGCCGCCCGCGGAGCCCGGACCCGCCCCGGCGCTTCCCGGCGAAGGGGAGGAGGGTGGTGGTTCCCCGGAGGACAACAAACAAGTTTCCCAGCGGCGAGGGTTGGGATGAGGCGAAGGCAAAAGGCCCAAGCAACTAATTTGTTCAGTTCGCGCCTTGGGTTTTTGGTTTTGGTTTAGTTTTTGTCGGTTTGACGGGGGGTGGTGGTGGTGGTGTTTGTTTGGGTTTTTTGTTTGGTTTGTTTGTTTTTTTGCTTTTAACTTTCAGGCTTAGGGAAATGGAGCTGCTGTGAAACACTCCAACAGGTTTGCATTAAATCTGCCTTCCAAATTCTAGACATGAGCTGGCAAGCCCAGAGCCAGCCCTGTCCTGGGCTGATCCCCTGGGCAGCAGAGGCAGGGAGAGGATTCTGCGCCTCTGCTGGGCTCTGCTCAGACCCCCTGCAGTGCTGGGGCAGCTCTGGAGTGCTCAGCACAGCCAGGGAGCTGTTGGAGCAGGGCCAGAGGAGGCCACAGCAATGCTGGCAGGGCTGGAAGGGCTCTGCTGGGAGGCTCCAGGCTTGAGAGAGTTGGGCTTGGGCAGCCTGGAGGAGAGAAGGCCCCAGGGAGACCTTCTGGTGGCCTTGCAGTGCTTTGAGGAGCCGAGAAGAAAGCTGGGGACAGACTTCTGAGCAGGGTCTGTTGTGAGAGGACAAGGACGGATGGTTTGAAACTCTCAGAGCAGAGAGAAGGAAGAAATGTTTGAGTCTGAGGGTGGTGAGAGCCTGTGCCAGGCTGCCCAGAGAGGTGGGAGATGTCCCATCCCTGGAACCACTCCAGGTGGCATTATCTGGGGCTGTGAGCAACCTGCTCTGTTTGAAGATGACCCTGCCCATGGCACGGGGTTTGGAACTACATGATCTTGGAACTGCAGGAGCTTTAAGGTCCCTTCCAAACCATTCCATGGTATGTGCCACTCACTGAGATGGGAGGCTGATCAGCTGCAGGTGACTCCAGAGGGCTGCAGCTGTTGCTTTATTTCCATCAGCTCAGCCTCTTGCTGTTAAAAACACACCAGAAGAGTTAGGGTCATCACTGAAGGGCTGTTTAGCAAAGCAGACCTCTGGCAAGCCAGACTGAGCTGAACCCAGCTCTCTGCTGAGCTGCAGGATGCAGCAATGACAAGTTTCCCATCTTTGCCCCCTTCCAGCAAAAATAGATGTGAGCTGGTTTCCTCTGGGGGATGTGGATTTTGGGGGTATTGTGCTGAAGCAGCATTCCAGCAGGAAATCATGGAAAGTGAGATTGTGGACGCTCTCTGCCCATTAAGCTCAGCCATAGCTGCTTTGAGAAGCAGCAGAAGGGCTTTCCCCAGCTGCCACCATAGCAGAAATCCCCACACAGAAATGGGGGTGAAGCTGGTTCTTTCAAAGTAAAATGATTTCTTTCTTATTAAGGTGACCTAGCAAATAACTTGCCAGAAGAAGGACGATGTCCCTGCGGGGACACACCCCAGCTGTCTCAGAGAGCCCTGGTATGATATCCCACACTCTTCTCCAACAAATTAAGCCTTAAAGATGCCTGGCTGTGGAAAAAGCAGTCAGCTGTAATCACCTTGTCATCACCCTCCTCTGATCATCTCCCAGAGGAGCCTCTTCTGAGGCATCCTTTCCCCATCCATGTCTCCTCATTTTTCCTGCCCAGGTAGGTGACCCTGCCCTTTTCCTCTCTGCACCACATGTTGAGCTCTTTCCTCCAAAGGAAGGAGCTGATGGTTTTGAAACTCTGCCCCCACCCTACTCCTAGCCCTCACTACTTCCACATGCTCTCCGTATTTAAATTCTCTCTTCTCCAGGTGAATCACAGAATCACGCAGTAGTGGGAGGTCAAAGGACCCTCTGGAGATCACCCAGCCCAACCCCCCTGCTCCAGCAGGGAACCCACAGCAGCTTGCCCAGCAGCACAATGCCTGGGGGGGTTGGAAGCTCTCCACACAGACTCCACAACCTCTCTGGGCAGCCTGCTCCAGCCCTCCAGCACCCTCACAACAAAGAAGTTTCTGCTCCTGTTCAGCTGGAACCTCCTGGGTTCCAGTTTGTGCCTGTTACCCTTTGTCCTGTCCCTGGGCACCACTGAGCAGAGCCTGGCCCCAGCTTCTTGCTCCCTACCCTTTATCTCTTGCCGAGCATTGCTCAGCTCCCCTTTGGGGCTGCTCTTCTTCAGGCTCAACAGCCCCAGGGGCTCTCAGCCTTTGCTCCTCACAGAGATGCTCCAGGCCCCTCAGCAGTTTTGTAGCCTCTGCTGGACTCTCTCCAGTAGTTCCCTGTCTCTCTTGAACTGGGGAGTCCAGAACTGACCTGAGGACTCTAGTTTGTGGCCTCACTAGGAGGAGAGGAGAACCTTTCTTCTGACCTGCTGGCCACACTCCTTAAGGCACCCCGGGAGACCTGGGGCCTTCTTGGCCCCAAGGGCACATTGCTGGCTCCTGGTGAACTTGTTGCCCATCGTCACTTCCAGCTCTTTGTTCACAGAGCTGCCTTCCAGCAGGTCAGCCCCTCAGCTGTACTGGTGCAGGAGGTTGTTCTTTCCCAAAGGCAGGACTCTACACTTGCCCTGGTTGAACTTCACGAGGTTCCTCTCTGCCCAGCATTCCTGAAGTTAAAGCCCAGGAGAAGTGGACGCAGAAGCCCAGGTGACAGCAAACATCAGGTGACTGTCCCTGGGCTGGTCACCACTCCTGACAGGCAGAGGGCATGAAGCTGCCATGTGGTGCAGGGAGGTGCTAAAGGCCTCCATCACATGGCATTCACTTCTGTCCCCACTAGGTCTGTGAGGCATCGCAGGAGGAAATGAGGTTAAAGTGAAACCCTTTGTCCCTGACCAACCTCTGCTGGTTGGGCTTGAACTCTGTATTCTGAGTTGCTTACAACTGATTTCACAAGCAGTCCACAGACTTTCTGATTTTTTTTCTCCCAAGGGCTGAAATTAACCAGCTTCTAATTCCCAATTTAAAACCAGGCCTGTCTCAGCCTGCCAGCCCCTCACCTCCCCCTGAACTCCCCATGCAAACAGCTCTGCGGCGGCTGGAAACACTCTGAACACCCTCCAGGATAAAGTCCATCACCCAGAGCTCACTGGAGAGCCATCAGTTCATAAAACCTCAGCATGACCTTCCTTATCCTCATCATCCTATTGACTCTAATCCTTTATCCCTGTTTCCCCCTCTGCCCACTGCCAGCTGTGGCAGACGTTTTGGTGAGCGCTGGTGCAGCGGAGAAGGAAAATCTGTCTCCTGTGGATGGCATGTGAGGGTGACACAGAAGCAGCTTTCACAGTGGATGATCTTATTTCTCAAAATCAGTTGGGTCTTCTGATAAGCCTTGTGCAAAAGCGACAGGAAGGAAAGAGCAGTCAGCAGAAAGGGCTTTTTAGTTAAGAAACACTGAAATCATCTTTTAGGCAGACCACAAAATTAGCAAAGAGTGAAGTCTGACCAACTGGAACTTCAAATACTTTCAGTTCCTCTTGAAATACTCCAAGTGGTGACTCAGTTCTCCCAGTGGCGATGAAATGTGTTTCCCAGTGTCAAGGGTCAGGGTTGGGCTGGCCACCAGATAACCAACAGAGGCTCCACGAATCCCTTTGCCTTCCCAAACAGAAAAGGAAGAAGGAGAGAGGCTGATGGGGTGGGAAAGAAACTAACCCAGCTGGGATGGAAAGAAGAACAATGCCATGGGATAGAGACACAGAGACACGAACCAATGTGGAACCCAACCCCTGGTGGCAATGGTGGCACCACTGGCACCACTGATGCTGGGGGCAGGCACTGGGGAAGTCCCAGGCTGGACTCAGCAGCAGGTGGGAACTGGATTCAGGAACTGGATTCTGGAACACAGGGAGCAGGATCGAAGACAGAAGGGACAGAGTCACAGGATCACAGGATCTTAGGGGTTGGAAGAGACCTCTGGAGATCTCTGAGTCCAACCCCCTTGCCAGAGCAGGACCATAGAATCTAGCACAGGTTGCACAGGAACACATCCAGATGGGTCTTGAGAGCTTCCAGAGAAGTAGGCAACAACCTTTTCTCACTCCTCTTCTCACCACTGTTATCAGCATGAGGTGCTTCATTAGGTCAAATTCAGATCATGCTGCTGCTTTGCTCTCACACAGCTTTGCACTGTGAGCAGTGACATGGCAGCCTCCTATCCTCTGATGCTCCCTGTTGTTCTTGTAATGTGAAAGGGGGAGTTGCAAACATGGAGCCACATCATCATCTTGGTTTTGCAGCACTCAGCCACAGACCCTTCCTTGTGTTAGCTCCTTCTGTACAGCTGGGATGCTTCTCCAAA
This sequence comes from Picus viridis, assembly GCA_033816785.1. NCBI lineage: Eukaryota > Metazoa > Chordata > Aves > Piciformes > Picidae > Picus > Picus viridis. Next base: position 1,788,272 of record CM066606.1, read on the forward strand.
GAGGGACCCATGTTGTAAATGCAGGTGCTGCTGCTCCTCCTTCAGAAAAATCTACTTTCTGTTATTTTCATGATTCATCCAGGCCCGAGTCCTCCTGGGCCACTGAAGAAGAGGCTTGACCCTGGGGATGCCTCAGCTTGCTCCTGAAGATGCCACCCCTGGGCTGCAATCAATCCCTTGCTGGGCAGCTGAGGGTCACCTCTCCTGTCTGCCTCTCCCCACAGCTGCCCCCTCTGCCTTCCTGCCCCCAAGGTGTGGCACAAGATGTAGTGTGCCCAGGAGCAAGTCTCAGGCAGAGCCTTTCTGCAGCCAGCCCTTGGCAGGAGCTCTTCCCCTCAGCATGGTCACCGCTAGAAGCAGTCTGGCTGTGCCAACTGGCCCTGAGCTGCAGAAAGAGCCTCAGTGAGCAGGGACTGAGCTGGGAAGTCACAGCACTGAGCAGAGCTGGCTCTGGCCCAGCTCAAACCTGAACATCCAGCAACAAATATTAATATTTTCTTGTTTTTCCACTGGGGAAATTGTTCCCATGTGGAATTTAATTAGGAAGGCAAGGACTCAAGTGTGGGTCTCCATCCTACAGCAGCAGAGAGCCAGCCACAGCAGCTCCATTCCCTGAAGCATCCATGTGCAGCTTAGATCTTGCCATAGCACAAGACATGGAATTTGGATTTCAGCCATAGAATCAGACTGGTTTAGGTGAGAAGGGACCTTTAAAACTCACCTAGTTCAACCCCCTGCAGTCATCAGGGACTTCTGCAACCAGAGCAGGCTGCTCACAGCCCCAAACAACCTCACCTGGGATGTTTCCAGGGATGGGGCATCTCCCACCTCGCTGGGCAACCTTGGCCAGTGTCTCAACACCCTCACAGTGTTTAATTTCTCCCTTCTCTCCAGTCTGAATCTCCCCTTTTAGTTTAAACCATTACTTCATAGTCTGCTGAGTAGGTTCTACAGGTAACAACTGCACCAACCCCGAGACAGGAGCAGTTTCAATCCTCACACTCCACTCCATCCACCCTGATGTGCTGGGTCAGGTATTTGGACCAGGCCATCATTTTTACCTCACTTGCTGTTCCAGAGGGACCTGGACAGGCTGGAGAGGTGGGCACAAGCCAACCTCAGGAGCTTCAACAAGACCAAGGGCAGGGTCCTGCAGCTGGGTGGAGGCAATCCCAGGCACAAATCCAGGCTGGGCAGGGACTGGCTGGAGAGCAGCCCTGAGGAGAGAGACTTGGGGGTGCTGGGGGAGGAGAAGCTCAACAGGAGCTCTCAGTGTGCACTTGCAGCCCGGAAAGCCAATCAGCTCCTGGGCTGCAGCAGGAGAAGTGTGGCCAGCAGGGCAAGGGAGGGGATTCTCCCCCTCTGCTCAGCCCTGCTGAGACCCCACCTGGAGCACTGCCTCCAGTTCTGGAGCCCCTATGACAAGAGGGATCTGGAGGTGCTGGAAGGTGTCCAGAGCAGGGCCACGAGGATGAGCAGAGGGCTGGAGCACCTCTCCTGTGAGGACAGACTGAGGGAGTTGGGGCTGTTCAGTCTGGAGAAGAGAAGGCTCCCAGGTGACCTCATTGTGGCCTTCCAGTATCTGAAGGGGGCTACAGGAAGGCTGGGGAGGGACTGCTCAGGATCTCAGGTAGTGATAGGACTAGGGGGAATGGAATGAAGCTGGAAATGGGGAGATTCAGGCTGGATGTGAGGAGGAAGTTCTTCCCCATGAGAGTGGTGAAGCCCTGGAATGGGTTATCCAGGGAGGTGGTTGAGGCCCCATCCCTGGAGGTGTTTAAGCCCAGGCTGGATGAGGCTGTGGCCAGGCTGATCTAGTGTGGGGTGTCCCTGCCCATGGCAGGGGGGTTGGAACTAGCTGACCCTTGTGGTCCCTTCCAACCCTGACTGATGCTATGATACTATGATACTATGACAGCCAGGTGATGAAAGCCTGAGACATGCCTGGTTAGTTCCTCTGTCATATTTCATTACAGTTACAAGATAAAGCTCAAGCAACTCAAAGACATTTTGGTCCCTGGATCTCAGTGTGAAAGTTTGACACCTAAAAGCAGGTGAGGGTCTGGGGGTGTCCAGCTCAGGACTCAAACCAGTAGATCAGGAGGGACAGGCATGCTGACACCACCCCAGGCAGGAGGACAGAGTCTTCCCAGTGAAACCTGGAGGAGAATTTTGTTGAGGAGAGCATTGGCAGGTCAGCTCTTGGGGCAGGGAGGGAAAGGACAACAGGTAGAAGTGCTGGGTCCATCATAGGGTGTAAATCAGCTGGTGGGGAAGCCCTGAGATGCACTGTCCATCTTCATGATGAGATTATTCACCCCTACTTCACTTTTTGTGTCTGTGTGTGGTTACTCTTTGCTGTTTCAAGGCTGAGAGAGAAAGAGAAGAACATCTTCCAGCCCATGGGTGTGGAGAGAGGAGGGCAGCTGACGTTTTCTCCCACTCACCTATGCTCTGCAAGGTAGGGATGAAACAAAGAGCATTTTTCTGATGGCACCTGGATCAGGTGTGCTTGGGGAAAGACTCTCTGGTCTTTGCACCTCAGCAGGTACACCACAGTGACCAGGCCTGACCCGTGGCACCACCAGCCAAGGCCAGACATAGACCAGACCATCAGCTGCCTCCTCATTCACTCAGGAAGTTCAGAGATCTCTTTTCAGCTCCTCAGTATTAGGAAAATATTAAGAAGAAATTCCCCATAATGACCAACCTAAACCTCCCCTGGGGCAACTGGAGGCCATTTCTCTTGTCCTGTCTCTTGTTACTTGGGAGAAGAGCCCAACAGCCACCTGGCTCCAACCTCCTCTCAGGGAGCTGTAGAGAGACAGAAGGTCTCCCCTTAGCCTCCTCTTCTCCAGGCTTCCCCAGGCCCCTCAGCTGCTGCTCACCAGAGCTGTGCTGTAGACCCTTCCTCAGCTTTGCTGCCCTTCTCTGAACACACTCTACTCCCTGAATGTCCTTCTAGGAGTGAGGGGCCCAAAACTGACCCCAGGATTCAAGGTACTGGAGGCATGTTTGTGTGGCTCTCTCCCCATTCTTGACTCAGCCAGTCATGTGGATCTGAGCCAACAGAAAACCCTTAAAAACAACAAATTAATAGCTGTACCCAAGAGACACAAACTCCACAAGTCATAACTTCCCTAAGCAAGTATTTTGAAGATTGCTTGAAGGTGCTGGCAGGAAGGATCAGAAGGGAGCATGACTGGAGGAACCTGATAGAGTCTGGAGTGTGACTGGTGAGGAAACCCCAGGGGAACTCAGAACCAGACAGGAACTGGCAACTTCTCAGAGCCTCAGCCTGGGAATCCCAGGGCACCTGCTGAGGGAGAGAAGCATGTTTGGTCCTGTAAAAAGAAGGGGCCTGGCACAGCCAAGTGCTGGCTCATGGGGCCACCACAAACCCAGACAAAAGAAATGGCCACTGTAGGCAAAGGCTTGGCTTTTATGAGGGGTGGGGATGACTTCAGTTGCCTTACATGGAGTTAGTTTTTATTCTGCAAGAAGAAAACGTTTCTTCTGTTGCTATCAATCAGCTTCTTGCACTTCCTCAAAGAGCACAAAGGTCCCACTGTCCTTGCTGGATTTTGCCACCACAGATTTGCTGAGGTGCTCTTGCTCATCACATGGTGCTGCCCTGTTCCTGACTCATTTCCAGCCCTTCCCTCATGCTGACCTTACTGTTCTTACAGCTGAGCCCAGGCAGATCAAGCCTGAGCAGCCTCTTGCTCTCACTGTTAGGGTTTAGCTACTTGATCTGATCCATCAGAGTGGGGAGAGAAAGGGGACATGACTCCATCTTCATAAAGTGGTTTGAAACCTCAGTCTGCATCTAAAGCTCTGGGGTTATTTTTGCAGTTGTTGATACTCAAATGTCAAAAGGAGGGCTTTGCCTTTAGAGAGAGCTTTCAGGAAAGAGAATCCAAACCAGAGGAGACAATACACTACATATATCCTCTCTATATATACCCCCAGGTGAGGAAGCCATGGAGAATACTGCAGTGACCAGGATCCTCTGTGGCACATAAATTAAGGAGAGTCTGTGAAACAAGCTCAAAGTCAAAAGCCACTTGTCAGCCCTTTGGACCCAAATGAGCTTTTTCAGGAGGGGATGGTCTCAAAGCTGGAGGTTTTGTGTCAATGTTAAGATAAGGCAACAATTCTCATCCACCATGCCATAAAATATTAGGTAAGACTGTAACATACCAAAACATTCAGTCCACCCAACACTTAAATATCAAAGTTTTCAGAGGGAAAAGACACAGCTCCTGGCTGTGAAGTCATTTCCCTCTCCCAAACACCACAGGGGGTAGAAAGGACCTCTGGAGATCACCCAGTCCAACCCCCCTGCTCCAGCAGGGCACCCACAGCAGCTTGCCCAGCAGCACAGTGCCCAGGGCGGGTTGGAAGCTCTCCACACAAGGACACTCCACAACCTTTCTGGACAGCCTGCTCCAGCCCTCCAGCACCCTCACAACAAAGAAGTTTCTCCTCCTGTTCAGGTGGAACCTCCTGGGTTCCAGTTTGTGCTCATTGCCCCTTGGCCTGTCCCTAGGAACCACTGAAAAGAATCTTTCCCCATCCTCTCAAGCCCTGCCCTTTAGCTACTGATGAGCTATTGATGGCAGATCCCTTCCAACCCCACTGTGAAGTTCCCTCTCAGGCTGCACTTCTCCAGGCTGAGCAGCACCTGGTGTCTCTCAGCCTTTGCCTGTCACTCAGCTCTAAACATTGACCTTCTTTTATCTGGATAATTTGTTTAACTTGCTATTAGCCAAGCCCTGATCATCTGCAGCAAGCCAAGTTCTTAGCAGTATCCTGCTAAGCATGCTCCTGGGCTTCAAAACATCATCAGCAGTGTTGTTCCTGTGACTTCTTTCTGGAAAAGGAACTCAGAGCACTGCTGCCCCACATCCAATGCTTCATTCCCCATTTTTCTTCACCCTGGGCAGCTCTGGACTTCATCACCAGGACAAGCACCAGAGGCCTGTTGATCCTGACCAGGGAGCTGATGCTGTGGGGTTCACACAGTGACTATCAACCTGTAGGCATGGGGGATGGAGGAAGAGAGAGGGGAAGGGGAAGGGGAAGGGGAAGGGGAAGAAGGAGAAGGAGGAGAAGGGGAAGGGGAAGGTGAAGGGGAAGGGGAAGGGGAAGGTGAAGGGGAAGGGGAAGGTGAAGGTGAAGGGGAAGGGGAAGGGGAAGGGGAAGAAGGAGAAGGAGGACAAGGGGAAAGGGAAGGGGAAGGAGAAGGAGAAGGAGAAGGAGAAGGAGAAGGAGAAGGAGAAGGAGAAGGAGAAGGAGAAGGAGAAGGAGAAGGAGAAGGAGAAGGAGAAGGAGAAGGAGAAGGAGAAGGAGAAGGAGAAGGAGAAGGAGAAGGAGAAGGAGAAGGAGAAGGAGAAGGAGAAGGAGAAGGAGAAGGAGAAGGAGAAACCTCCATCTCCATCAAACCTCCCCTGGGTTTACACTAAATGTAACATTTATGGTCTGGGATCCATCTGAGAGCCAAACTGGGTCAGCTGCCCTGGCTGACTCCAAACTCTACTGGCCTGTAGACCAAGGCTAGCCTAGGATTCTGTCTCAGCAAAAACCAGGACATAACTCAAAGCTTTTGCAGTCTTGCACCCATCTGTTCCAGCTTCTGCTCCCACTAGATGTCACCAGCTGCATGAGCTGGCACAAGGGAAAACACATAACCATGTATGAAACGCAGAGTAATTGCCTTCTCCTTACAACAGAGTCTGGGGAATGTCCTCAGCAGCCCCAGGGTGGAGGCACACAAGTGGGGATGCTGGAACTGTGGGGCTTGGTACATGCTGGACAGCAAAAAAAGGTTTCAAATGTGTTGCTTTTGCCTGTGAAACAGGGATTGCTGCATGTGTACTTTATTGCTGTGTGGAAAAGGGCTTGGGGGTGTTGGTTGACGGCCAGGTGGAGATGAAACAGCACGTGCCCAGGAGGCCATAAAGGCCACCAGCATCCTGGCTTGGATCGGTAATAGAGTGGCCAGCAGGAGTAGGGCAAGGATTGTCCCCCTGTACTTGGCACTGGTGAGGCCACAACCTTGAATCCCAAGTTCAGTTTTGGGCCCTTGACTCCAAGAAGGGCACTGAGGGGCTGGAGAAGGGTAGCCAAACTGTGAAGGGTCTAGAGCCTAGGCCTGGTGAGGAGCAGCTGAGGGACCTGAGGTTGTTTAGACTGGAGAAAAGGAGGCTGAGAGACCTTCTGGCTCTTAACTCCCTGAAAGGAGGCCAAAGCCAGATGGGGGCAGGGGAGGGGGCTGGTCCCTTCACCCAAGGAACAAATGACAGGACAAAAGGAAATAGCCTCAAGTTGCACCAGGAGATATTTAAGTTGGACTTGATGAACAATGTATTAATTTAAAGACTGTGTAAGCCCTGTCCCGGGCTGCCCAGGCCCGCGGGGGAGTCCCTATCCCTGCAAAGGTTTCAAAGCTGTGTCACTGCGGTGCTGAGGGACGTGGTGCAGCCGTGACCTGGCAGTGCCAACGGTTAGGCTTAATCGTGTTAGAGAAACGATTATGTGACCCTCCCTAGAGCAGGGCAGGAATCTCAAGCGTTTGATAAAGTGCCTCCGAGTCTGCCGCAGGCATGAACACGGATACGTTCTCTCTCACTCACAGAGGATATGCAAGGACAGCATCTGTCTTTTGGCCCAGCTGCAAGACACTCCAACGTGTTTACAAACTCCCTCGTCGACCTTCCCTTAAATTCTCACAGCAGCACCTCGCACCACGCTAACACTACACCTTCCGGGGGCACCAGGCGCTGCGGGCCTTTACTTAACGCGCGACCGGGCCAGAACACAGTGCGCCCTCTACCATGCCCGGAGGACCAGCATCCTCAGAGCCCAGCGCCCACACAGCCGCAGGGCTAAGTGCGAGGACAGAACGCAGACCGAGGCCCAGAGCCCAGGCCGCCACAACAGCGCCACCTGCTCCCTCCATCCGCCTTGAGCGCTCAACTTCCTTTCTGCGCATGTGTCAGTGGCGTCATGAGGTCACTTCCGCCGCTCACCGTCGCTATAACAACGCATGGCGCGTCCAACAGGCTCTGACCGCTGCGGCAGACCGCGTCTTGGGCGTCATGAGGTCACTTCCGCCGCTCGCCGTCGCTATAGCGACGCGTGGAGCGACCCTGCCTGCTGGTACAGGCCGCGGCTTTGTCGTCATGACGTCACTTCCGGCGCTCGGCGTTGCCTTAGCAACGCGTGGCGCGTCCCAGATGCCCTGCTTGCTGGTGCAGGCCGCGGCCATGGCGGCTCAGCGGCGGGTGTTCCGGGAGGTGCCTGGGCCCTTCCCGCACTTCTTTGCAGTGGTGAGAGGCTGCCCCGGAGAGGATGGTGCGGGCTCCTTTAGCGGGCGCCTCAGCCGGGTGGCGGTTGGGGCAGGGCCCTCTGAAAGGAGCAGGGAGTGCTGCGGCGTGGTGGGCTTCCCTGGCGATGCTGGTGCCAGATGGGCTGAGGAGGAACTGTCCCTGGAGGGACTGATTTAGCTGTGGCCGTGCGGGGCCAAGTCGCGCCTTTGGGGGGCCCCGGGGTCCTGCGTGTGTGCAGTGGGGTGATGCTGTACGTCAGGACCTCCAGGGAGCTGTGCTAGAGATGGAGGTGGATGGAGGTTCACAGGATTACAGCATCACAGGATGTCAGGGATTGGAAGGGACCCAAAGAGATCATCAAAGAGGTTACCAGTGGGGAGAACATTTGATATGCATCATAGAATCGTTTTGGTTGGAAAAGGCCTTTAAGATCATAGAGTCCAACCATTCTCTAACTCTACCAAGTCTGGTGCTCAGCCATGTCCCTCAGCACCATATCTCTGCCTCTTTTAAACACCTCCAGGGGGAAGGGATGCTGTCAAGCAGACAGTAAGCAGACTGTAGCTACCCCCTTGGATGTGTAAGGTAAGATTTAAGCTGTAGTCTGGGCAGTAGGCAGGTGCTGGCAGCTGAAGGTATTTCATACTCTTGTAGTGGTGGTAAGCTCTTCAGTTCAAGGGTTTACCCCCCAGCTGCCCTCAACTCCCAGCATTTGGTGTTAGGGACATACTTTTCAACTGAAAACCAGCCCAGAATAGCAGGTGATGTTTTCACTGCTGACCCATGCTTTCTCTGACAGAGAGCCAAGCCTCGGAAGGAACACAGAAAGGAAGATCTTTTCCTGGCCCAGAGGGAGAAGGATGGGGAACTTCTGGAACAGGCTAAGCTGCTAAAGCTGTACCAGCAGTGCCGCAGCGTGCAGGAGTGGCACCAGAGGACCCAGCAGAAATGGCTGCACTGTGCTGTGCAGAGGAAGGTGAATGCCACAATGCAGCAGTACCAGGCAGAGACTGAGGAGAGACGAGAGAGGTAGCAAACCACTGGCTCTCACCAGTATCTGCCCTGCTGTGTTCCACTTCACTGTGTGCTTTGGGGAAAGCTCAGCTCTGTATGTTACACTGTGCCTCGTGGAGTGGTGCATTCATTTGTAACAGAAAGAGTGGTGGGTGCAGGGCTGGCCAGGAGCCAGTGCTGAGCACTGCAGCCCAGAGCCAGCCCTGTCCTGGGTTGATCCCCAGCAGCGTGGGGAGCAGGGGCAGAGAGGGGCTTCTGCCCCTCTGATGGGCTCTGCTCAGACCCCCCTACAGTGCTGGGGCAGCTCTGGAGAGCACAGCACAGAGAGGGAGCTGTTGGAGCAGGGCCAGAGGAGGCCACAGCAATGCTGGCAGGGCTGGAAGGGCTCTGCTGGGAGGCTCCAGGCTGAGAGAGTTGGGCTTGGGCAGCCTGGAGGAGAGAAGGCTGCAGGGAGAGCTTCTGGTGGCCTTGCAGTGCCTCAAGGGGGCTGGAAGCAAGCTGGGGACAGAGTTTTGTGCAGGGCCTGTTGTGAGAGGCCAAGGGGTGATGGTTTGAAGTGCAAGAGGGAGCTTGAGAGTGGTGAGAAGGAAGAAATGTTTGGTGCTGAGGGTGGTGAGAGCCTGTGCCAGGCTGCCTCATGGGAGAAGAGACCAACCCTCACCTGACTGACCTCTGCTATCTTGACTTCCTGGCTTCATCTTGGACTTCATCACTGCACACCTGCCCAGGCATTTGGACTGTTCAGTGACCTCAGCTAGTGTCAGCAAATTTGTTCTGCTCTGTTTCTTCAAGCACAGGCAGACTCTGGTCAGGCACAGCAACAGACTTGTCTGCCCTGCTCTCACTTTGGGCTCCTGGCTCACCTTCTCTCCTGGGAACAGCACACCCTTGCTGCTTCCTCCCACTGCACTCACTACCATGATGATTATACAGAAGGCCTGGGGAGACCTTCTGGTGACCTTTCAGTGCTTAAAGATCCTGGAAGCAAGCTGGAGACAGAGTTTTGCTGAGGGGCTGTTGTGAGAGGCCAAGGGGTGATGGTTTGAACTGAAAGAGGGAGATTGAGAGTGGAGAGTAAGAAGAAATGTTTGACACTGAGGGTGGTGAGAGCCTGTGCCAGGCTGCCCAGAGGGGTGGGAGATGTCCCTCCTTGGAACCATTGCAGGTGAGGTAGTATGGGGCTGTGAGCAACCTGCTCTAGATGCAGTGGACCCTGCTCAGTGGAGGCAGGGGTTGGGCTGGATGGCCTTTAAAGGCCCCTTCCCAAGCCAAAACATTGTAGGATTCTGTAATGGTATGAAGCAAATTACATTCATTTTTAGGTCCTGCAAGCAATGCTTTACAGGACAAAGGTATTTTCTTGTGTTCAGATGGAATTTCACCTTTTTTGATTTGTGTCCTTTGCCTCTTAATGTCACTTGGCACTTCTGAGAAGAAGCCATCTCCCTTTTCTGTGTTCATGCCCTGCAGATATCCACATGCATTGGTAAGATCCCCCTCAGCCTTCTCTTCTCCAGGCTGAACAGTCCCAGCTCTCTGAAGAGAGGGTGCTTTAAGAGAAGTTCTCTTTACAGGAGAAGTAGTCCAGTCCCTCAATCATCTTCCTGGCCTCTCACTTGCTGGGCACCACTGGCCCCCAGCCTCTTGCCCCCCAGCCTTTATCTCTTGCTGAGCATTGTTCAGATCCCCTCTGGGGCTGCTCTGCTCCAGGCTCTACAGCCCCAGGGGCTCTCAGCCTTTGCTCCTCACAGAGATGCTGCAGGCCCCTCAGCAGCTTTGTACCCCTGGCTTATGTTCTTACTTCATGGTAAAGAGAATGAGGTTCATCTCCCAGATTGCAGCTGTGACTCCCACCAGCAGTGCCAGAGTAGATCCATGCTACTGTTGCTCATACAGCAGCAGGGACACCCCATAGTGTGAAAGTGAGAGTCATTTCCTAGGAGCTGCTGTGGCATTTGGGATGGAATTAGGAGTTTCTGGATTCCTGAGTTTCAAGGAATTATAGAATCATAGAATTAATAGAATCATAGAATCAACAAGGTTGGAAAAGACCTCAAAGATCACCAAGTCCAACCTGTCACCCAACACTTCATGACCACTAAACCATGGCACCAAGTGCTGCGTCCAGTCCACTCTTGAACACCTCCAGGGATGGTGACTCCACCACCTCCCCGGGCAGCACATCCCAATGGCTAACAACTCTCTCTGGGAAGAACTTTCTCCTCACCTCCAGCCTAAACCTCCCCTGGCACAGCTTCAGACTGTGTCCTCTTGTTCTGGTGCTAGGTGCCTGGGAGAAAAGACCAACCCCCACATGGCTACAACCTCCCTTCAGAGAGTTGCAGAGAGCAAGAAGGTCTCCCCTGAGCCTCCTCTTCTCCAGGCTAAGCAACCCCAGCTCCCTCAGCCTCTCCTCACAGGGCTGTGCTCCAGACCCCTCCCCAGCTTTGTTGCCCTTCTCTGGACACCTTCCAGCAGCTCAACATCTTTCCTGACCTGAGGGGCCCAGAACTGGACACAGGACTCAAGGTGTGGCCTAACCAGTGCAGTGTACAGGGGCACAATGACCTCCCTGCTCCTGCTGGCCACACTCTTCCTGATGCAGGCCAGGATGCCATTGGCCTTCTTGGTCCCCTGGGCACACTGCAGGCTCATGTTCAGCCTACCATCAACCAGCACCCCCAGGTCCCTCTCTGTCTGGCTGCTCTCAGCCACTCTGCCCCCAGCCTGTAGCACTGCCTGGGGTTGCTGTGGCCAATGTGCAGCACCTGGCACTTGCATGTGTTCAATCTCCTGCCCTTGGACTCTGCCCATCTGTCCAGCCTGTCGAGGTCCCTCTGCAAAGCCTCTCTGCCCTCCAGCAGATCAACTCCTGCCCCCAGCTTGCTGTCATCTGCAAACTTACTGATGATGGACTCAATGCCCTCATCCAGATCATCAATAAAGATGTTGAAGAGCATGGGGCCCAGCACTGATCCTTGGGGCACACCACTGGTGCCTGGCTGCCAGCTGGCTGTGGCACCATTCACCACCACTCTCTGGGCTCAGCCTCCAGCCAGTTCCTAACCCAGCTCAGAGTGCTGCTGTCCCAGCCAGGGGCTGCCAGCTTGGCCAGGAGTTTGCTGTGGGGGACGGTGTCAAAGGCCTTGCAGAGGTCCAGGCAGACCACATCCACAGCCTGCCCCACATCCACCAGGCAGTCACCTGGGCATAGAAGGAGATCAGGTTGGTCAGGCAGGACCTGCCCTTCCTAAATCCATGCTGGCTGGAGTACCCATCCAAGGAATTTACAGTTCTACATGTATAGAGGAGAGTGTTAAACAGCAGGGAGGGACTGTGCTGAATGACAACAGCAGTGCAAGATCAAATTTATATCCACTTGGAAATCAGGTTTCATTTAACAGGGGGGTGGAGTTGTAAGGCAGCACTGGAAATGGATTTGTAAGAGCTTAAACTGTGATGTGTCAAAACCACCTCCAGGGGCAGGGATCCAGGAACAACCCCTGGGTTGAACTTGATGCTCCATTCCTCAGCATTGGCAAGAAGTGCTGAAAGGAGCACACTGCCCATTTTGTCCTCCTCACAGGTAAAATGGTGCTTCTTCATCCCACAGCAGGGCTGCTTTAGCTCTGATTTCAGTGTTTTCATTACAGGCTCCGTGAGCTGCTGGAGGCAGAGGAAAGTAGGTACTTTGCTGAGATGGAGGCACTTGAGGAGACAGTGGAGGAGAAGAAAGTGAAGATGAGGGAGAGAGCAAAACTCCTGAGAGAGAAGAAAGAAAAAGAAAGGCAAGAACTGGTGGCTGAGAAACGAGACCAGCAATTCAGGTATCTTCTCAAGGAGAATTTGGGTCAAGTGAAAACAAAGAGGCAGTTTGTCACTTAGGTCACAGCAACCCCATGGCAAGTTACAGACCTGGGGATGTGTGTTTGGAAAGCTGCAACCTGGAGAGGGACCTGGGGCTGCTGGTTGATAGTCAGCTGAACATGAGCCAGCAATGTGCCCAGGTGGCCAAGAAAGCCAGTGGCGTCCTGGCTGGGATTAGAAACAGGGTGGTCAGAAGGGACAGGAGGTGGTCAGAAGGGACAGGAGGTGATCATCCCCCTGTGCACAGCGCTGGGCACAACAGCTTGAGTGTTGTGTTCAGTTCTGGGGCCATCACTACAGGAAGGACATCGAGGGGCTGGAGGGTGTCTGGAGAAGGGCAATGAGGCTGGAGAAGGGCCTGGAGCACCTGGGCTATGAGGAGCAGCTGAGGGAGCTGGGGGTGTGCAGTCTGGAGAAGAGGAGGCTGAGGGAGACCTCATTGCTCTCCACAGCTACTTGAAAGGGATGTTGGAGCGTGTTAGGGGCTCTGCTCCTTGGTGTCAAGTAACAGGACCAGAGGAAATGGTCCCAAGCTGCACCAGGGGAGCTTCAGGCTGGATGCTAGGAAATATTTCTTTACTGTAAGGGTTCTCAAACACTGGAATGGTCTGCCCAGGGCAGTGGTGGAGTCACCTTCCATGGAGGTGTTTTAGCAGCATGTGGAACTGGTGCTTAGGGACATGTTGACCCTGCAGTGCTGGGTTGAAGGCTGGACTGGATGAGTTGGACCAGATATATTCTGTGATTCTGTGAAGGTGACAGTAATAAACTGAATGGGTACCAAAAGCTCTCCATGGACCCTTCTGCCCTCCCAAACAGAAGAGAATGGGAAGAAAGGAGAGAGACTGATGGGGTGGGAAAGAAACTAACCCAGGGATGGAAAGAAGATCAATGCCATGGGATAGAGACAAATAAACACAAACCAATATGGAACCCAACCCCTGATGGCAATGGTGCCACCATTGGCACCACTGATGCTGGGGGCAGGCACTGGGGAAGTCCCAGGCTGGACTCAGCAGCAGGTGAGAAGCAGATTCAGGAACACAGGGAGCAGGATCAAAGGCAGAAGGGACAGAGTCCTCCTCTGGCAATTGAAGAAGAGGCTTGACCCTGGTGAGGCACCAGCTCGATCCTGAAGATGCCACCCATGGGCTGCAATCCCTTGTTGGGCAGTTGAAGGTCTCCTCTCCTGTCTGCTCCTCCCTGCAGATGCCACTTCTGACTTCTGCCCCCCAAGGTGTTTCACAAGCTGTGGCAGTGCCCTCGGTGTGCCCAGGATCAAGTCTCAGGCAGAGCCTTTCTGCAGCCAGCCCTTGGCAGGAGCTCTCCCTCTCAGCGTGGTCACTGCTAGGAGCAGCCCCTGGCTGTGCCAACCTGCCCTGGGCTGCAGAAGGTGCAGAGGAGAACTCTGTCCCTTCTGTCTTTGATCCCAAACTGTGTGTTCCTGGATGTAGTTCCCAAATCCAGCTCCTAATTGCCATCTGCTGCTGAGTCCAGCCTGGGACTTCTCCAGCACCAGTGGTGTTGGTGTCACTCCCCCAGCGTGTGATGTACATTTACAAGCCATGTGCCAAACTGTGCCTTATTCCAGAGCACTAAAGCCAGCTCCTTCTCAGCACCCAGGTGGCTTCCTCTGCAGCCTGAGGATTTAATTCTTCTCAGTCCTGATGCTAGCCAGGAAGATTCCTTTGTGACACTGTCCTTGGACCACTGAGTCCTGGTGGAATTTGTCCTCATGAAGGGCTCCAACTTGTTTGGGAGGATATTCAGCCCGAGGGCATGTTCATCACTGGGATCTTTAAAGTAAATTGCAAGGCCTTAAAATTAGCATAAAGCCAACATTACATCCTCTTTCTAGTGATCACATCAGAAGCATCCACACAGAGGATGTTGTTACCACAGCAGCTTTGTGCTGCAGCCATAAAATGAATTAAAAAGAATAAACAAAGGGGGGAAGTGGCATAAATGCAGTTTGTCTGTGGGAAGCAGCAACATCCAGGCACAATTTTGATGTTAAGAGGCTTAGGGCAGCAAAGTGAGGAAGCAAGGCAGCCATCTGGGGGAGCAGATGTTTATAGGTTGCTGTAAAAGCTGCTTTGAAGGAATTATTTTGATGAAATCAAGCAATTACAAGGTGATTTTTCTATTAAAATTCTATCCCTGCCCAGCCTCTATTCAGCTTCTCTTCCCCGCTGGGAATTCAGCTGAATTCAGGTTAGTTGATAATGGTGGGAAAGAAGCATGAATTCTTTCTTCCTTCACTGCTGAGAGAGCTTTGAGCCCATTGTGTTTAGGGGAACATTGGTAATGGTAGAAGACTTCAAGGCTTGATAACAATGTGTTTCCCTCAGAACAGCTGAGGAATGTGTTCTTCACCAACACTAACTGTTACAGTGGTCTGTAATCACCACTACCTCCTGCCCACGAGCTGGGAGACAGATCCCAGTGTCAAAAGGCAGGAAAACTGGTCTGGTATTTTGTTAACCTGCTTGAAGGCAGAGGCAGCTCCTGGAGTGGCTCCAGGCATGTGCCTCCTTGTGCTGCCTTCTGCTGCTGTTGTGGGGACAATCTGTACTCAGAAGGTTACCCTCCCATACAAGGAAGTAAAACAGCTGTGCTAGTGGAGCCAGCAGGTGCAGAGAGGGGCTTCTGCCCCTCTGATGGGCTCTGCTCAGACCCCCCTACAGTGCTGGGGCAGCTCTGGAGAGCACAGCACAGAGAGGGAGCTGTTGGAGCAGGGCCAGAGGAGGCCACAGCAATGCTGGCAGGGCTGGAAGGGCTCTGCTGGGAGGCTCCAGGCTGAGAGAGTTGGGCTTGGGCAGCCTGGAGGGGAGAAGGCTCCAGGGAGACCTTCTGGTGGCCTTGCAGTGCCTCAAGGGGGCTGGAAGCAAGCTGGGGACAGAGTTTTGTGCAGGGCCTGTTGTGAGAGGCCAAGGGGTGATGGTTTGAAGTGCAAGAGAGAGGTTGAGAGTGGAGAGAAGGAAGAAATGTTTGGTGCTGAGGGTGGTGAGAGCCTGTGCCAGGCTGCCCAGAGAAGGTTGTAGAAGCCACATCCCTGGCAGCATTCCAGACTTGATATCCATGAAAGGAGACTCAACAGATCACAGTTAACTGTTCCTGGCTGAGAAGAAGTAAGAGGTTAGAAATGCCTTCTAGATATCAATCCAATCAAACAAAAGAGACCCTTTAAGATGATTGAGTCCAGCCATGAAACCAGCACTGCCAGGTCATCACCAAACCATGGCCCTCAGCACCACAGCTACATGGCTTTGAAAGTGCTGCAGGGATGGGGACTCCACCACTGCCCTGGGCAGCCTGGGCCAGGCTTTGACAACCCTTTTGGGGAAGACATTGTTCCTCATGTCCAACCTAAACCTCCCTTGGTGCAACTTGAGGCCAGTTCCTCTTGTCACTTGTTGCTTGGAAGAAGAGACCAACCCCCACCTGGCTCCAACCTCCTTTCAGGGAGCTGTAGAGAGCCAGAAGGTCTCCCTTCAGCCTCCTTTTCTCCAGGCTGAACAACCCCAGCTCCCTCAGTCACTCCTCACAGGATTTGTGCTCTAGACTCTGAAATGTGAGATCTCTGCTTCTGCATGGAATTAGAGGTGAATCATTGTGTTCTCTGGCTGTGCCTCACTCCGTGCTAGAGGTGTCTCAGCACTTCCCCTCCACCATCAGAGCTCCAATTTTGCTCTCTTGCATTGTGAGTGTGGAGTTCTCACTGTGACACCAAGAACAGGGTCAGGCTGGCTTTTGGCACTGTGTCAGCAGCTTGTTGAGCTGCTTCTTTGCCAGAGGAGGTCTGTCTGGGGAAGGGCTCTTTGTGGTGCATAAGCCCTAAGACATTTCTATTGGGCTGGATCAGCATGGAGCTTTACTGGGAAAGCCTCAGAAGATCATAGAACCATAGAACTGCCAGGGTTGGAAGGGACCTCAAGGCTCAGCCAGCCCCAACCCCCCTGCCATGGGCAGGGACACCTCACACCACAGCAGGTTGCTCACAGCCACCTCCAGCCTGGCTGCAAACACCTCCAGGCAGGAGGCTTCCACCACCTCCCTGGGCAGCCTGTGCCAGGCTCTCACCACCCTCATGGGGAACAGCTTCTTCCTCACATCCAATCTCAATCTCCCCACTTCTGGTTGTGCTCCATCCCCCCAGTCCTATCCCTCCCTGACACCCTCAGAAGTCCCTCCCCAGCTTTCTTGGAGCCCCCTGCAGATCCTGGAAGGCCACTATAAAGTCTTCTAGGAGCCTTCTCCTCTCCAAGCCTGCACAGCCCCAACTCCCTCAGTCTGTCCTCAGAGCAGAGCAGCTCCAGCCCTCTGCTCATCCTTGTGGCCCTGCTCTGGACACCTTCCAGCACCTCCACTTCCTTGTAAGATCTTGTAAGCCAAGACATAATGATCACATGCTGGTAGTTACCTCAGCCATAGGTTAATGACATCAGGAGTGGTGCTTACTCTCTGTTTGTGAGCAGGAGGTGACCAAGGGCCAGTGTCACAGAATCCCAGCATGATGGAGGTTGGAAGGAACCTCTGGAGATCAAGGAGTCATAGAATTGTCAGGGTTGGAAGGGACCTCAGGGCTCAGCCAGTTCCAACCCCGCTGCCATGGGCAGGGACAGCTCACACTGCAGCAGGTTGCTCAGATCATCGAGTCCAATCCCCCTGCTAAAGCAGGGGCACCCACAGGAGTCTGCCCTGGGTCATGTCATGGCTGTAGCTATGACAAGCCAATAATGCTGGTGCTGTGGAGACTGACAGTGCTGTGAGGCAGTTAGCTGATGAATAATTAATGTATCTGCTACGCTGGGTTGTCAGCTAAACGTGGTGTGAAGGGGTAGTGTTTGACCTTGTACAAGCTACAGCTGCTGTCATGCACTGCTTCCAGAGTCAGTCAGTGATGTATTGAGATGTCTGCTCTTGTGGACAAGTTCACCATGAGCCAGCAGTGAGTGGTAGCCAAGAAGGCCAGTGGGCTCCTGGGGTGCATTCAGAAGAGTCTGACAGCAGGTCAAGTGGAGGTTCTCCTCTCCCTCTACTCTGTCCTACTGGAGCTGCACCTAGAATCATAGAATCATAGAACTGTTAGGCTTGGAAGGGACCTCAAGGATCATCTAGTTCCAACCCCCCTGCCATCGGCCCAGATAACTGGGTCCAGTTCTGGACTCTCTGCTTGAAGAGAGACAGAGTTAAAGGAGGCTCTGAAGATGCTGAGAGCCCTGGAGCATCTCTGTGAGGAGCAAAGGCTGAGAGCCCCTGGGGCTGTTGAGCCTGGGGAATAGCAGCCCCAGAGGGCATCTGAGCAATACTCAGAGTGCCCCTCAGGAATGAGGGGTAAGAGGCTGGGGCCAGACTCTGGTCAGTGGTGCCCTGAAACAGGACAAGGGGCAATGGGCACAGACTGGAACCCAGGAGGCTCCATTTGAACAGGAGGAGAAACTTCTTAGTTGTGAGAGGGCTGGAGGGCTGGAGCAGGCTGCCCAGAGAGGTTGTGGAGTGTCCTTGTGTGGAGAGCTTCCAAACACCCCTGGGCATTGTGCTGCTGGGCAAGCTGCTGTGGGTGCCCTGCTGGAGCAGGGGGGTTGGGCTGGGTGATCTCCAGAGGACCCCTATAATCCCTCACCATGCTGGGGTGGTTGTAATCTGTAGAAAAGGCTCTCCACATGGTGTGGTGAGGGATCCTTGTACTTCACACCATCCATGTGTGTCTGTCACACTTCCTGAGGGCTTACACATCCTTAACACTTGTAGATCTTCACCACTGTCTGCTAGTTTCACATTTGGATCCTATGAAAATGTGTATCCCCCTGCTTACAGAACAGAACAGAAATGCCTGTCTTACCCAAGCTGTGTGTTGTTTGACAGCACAGGTTGATCTCCCTGGTGCTTTGTCTGCACAAACAGAAGCAGAGCCTGCAGGCAGCATAGTGTTCTTCACCCTGGTGGGCTTGGCAGTGCTGGGTTAAGGGTTGGATGTGATGATCCTGAAGGTGTTTCCCAGCCTGAACATTGGGGTGTTTTTTTTTTCCTGTTGTGTTTGTGTATCCTGAGCTGGAAGCCTCCATCCCTCACCCCCTTGCAGGGCTGCTTCTCCTTCTGAGATGTTTTCCTGTGGCCTTTCAGAGAGCAGTGCGAGGAGCTCCGCGTCCAGTTGGTGAGGAAGCATCGGAGGGAGGTGTGTGAAGACCAGCTGGCACAGTTAGCCCTGAAGGAGGAGCTGAGAAAGCAGCAGAAGAAGGAGGAGCAGATGTTTGCAGAGCTCTGGGAGGAGGACAGGCTGGCTAAGGAGAGGCGTGAGGCAGCCGAGCTGCAGAAGTCAGCAGAGGAGAGCCAGGAGGTGCTGAGTGCGCTCAGAGCCCAGGTAGCAGAGCTCAGCCTGCACAGAGAGGAGGAGAGGAAGCTGAAGGAGGAAGAGGCTCGACTGCTGGTAATGTCCATGCCCCTCTCAATCCAGGGCTCTGCGTAAGGCCCTCCTCATGGCAGGCTTACAAGGCATTGAGGATTAATCCATACCTTCTCTGTATCTTCACTGATTCCATTAGTGTCTGAGAATGTCCTACTAGGATAAGCCTCTTTCCCAGAGCTGTGGCAAATGTCTTCCTGTTCACAAAGGGAAAAATACATCTTTCAGAACAGCCTTGTGAAGGATTTGGGAAGTCAAAGCCTCTCAGAGCCTTTGTGGGAGATGTTCTTATGCTTTTGCCAAACATCTTTGCAATTTTCTGATTTCCAGGTTCCTGTGGGGTAGCTGGAGAGTCTTGTGTCCCTGCTGTGATGTGAGACACCAGGTCACAGATCCTGGCACAAGGAATGGTTTGGGATGGAAGGAACTTCAGAGGTCACCTAGTCCAGACCCTCTGTAGTCAGCAGGGACACCTGCAAGTAGAGCAGGTTGCTCACAGCCCCATACTACCTCACCTGCAATGGTTCCAAGGAGGGACATCTCCCACCTCTCTGGGCAGCCTGGGACAGGCTCTCACCACCCTCAGTGTCAAACATTTCTTCCTAATCTCCACTCTCAATCTCCCACCTCTCTGGGCAGCCTGGCACAGGCCCTCACCACCCTCAGTGTCAAACATTTCTTCCTATTCTTCCTACTCTCCACTCTCAATCTCCCTCCTTCAGTTCAAACCATCACCCCTTGGCCTCTCACAACAGCCCCTCAGAAAAACTCTGTCTCCAGCTTGCTTCCAGGATCTTTAAGCACTGAAAGGTCACCAGAAGGTCTCCCCAGGCCTTCTGTATAATCATCATGGTAGTGAGTGCAGTGGGAGGAAGCAGCAAGGGTGTGCTGTTCCCAGGAGAGAAGGTGAGCCAGGAGCCCAAAGTGAGAGCAGGGCAGACAAGTCTGTTGCTGTGCCTGACCAGAGTCTGCCTGTGCTTGAAGAAACAGAGCAGAACAAATTTGCTGACACTAGCTGAGGTCACTGAACAGTCCAAATGCCTGGGCAGGTGTGCAGTGATGAAGTCCAAGATGAAGCCAGGAAGTCAAGATAGCAGAGGTCAGTCAGGTGAGGGTTGGTCTCTTCTCCTAAGTAACAAGCAATAAAACAAGAGGAAATGGCCTCAGGTTCGGCCAGGGGAGGTTTAGGCTTGACATGAGGAACAATTTCACCCTGCCCAAGGTGGTGGTGGAGTCCCCATCCCTGCAGGGGTTTCAAAGCTGGGTGGCTATGGTGCTGAGGGTCATGGTTTAGAGGTGACCTGACAGTGCTGGGTCAGTGGTTGGACTCAATCATCTCAAAGGTCTCTTTCAACCAGAATGATTTCGTGATTCTGTGAGGAAAGGCTGACAGACCTGGGGCTCTTCAGCCTGGAGAAGAGCAGCCTGGGAGGGGAGTCCTCCACCATGCTGGGTTTCTGTGCTTGTTTGAAAAAGCAGTGGAGTGCATATCTTCTCAGCATCAGCTTCTAGTGCAGAACAGAGCAACCTGGGTGGTCATCCAGTCACCACAAATTGAATCCCAGCATGGTGGGGATTGGGAGGGATCTCTGCAGATCATCCAGTCCAACCCCCCTGCTAAAGCAGCTTGCCATCACAATGGCAGGGTGGGTCTGAAGCTCTCCAGAGAAGAAACCTCTACAACCTAGAGGGACCTGGGGGTACTGGTTGATAGGAGGTGAACATGAGCCAGCAGTGTGCCCAGGGGGCCAAGAAGGCCAAGACGGCCAATGGCATCCTGACCTACATCAGGAAGAGTGGCCAGCAGGAGCAGGGAGGTCATTCTGCCCTGTGCTCAGCACTGGTTAGGTCACACCTTGAGTCCTGTGTCCAGTTCTGGGCTCCTCAGTTTAAGGACATTGAGACACTTGAACGTGTCCAGAGAAGGGCAACAAGGCTGGTGAGAGGCCTTGAGCACAGCCCTGTGAGGAGAGGCTGAGGGAGCTGGGGTTGCTTAGCCTGCAGAAGAGGAGGCTCAGGGGAGACCTTCTTGCTCTCTCCAACTCCCTGCAGGGAGGTTGTAGCCAGGTGGGGGTTGGTCTCTTCTCCCAGGCAGCCAGCACCAGAACAAGAGGACACTGCCTCAAGCTGTGCCAGGGGAGGTTCAGGCTGGAGGTGAGGAAGAAATTCTTCATAGAAAGAGAGATTGGCCCTTGGGATGTGCTGCCCAGGGAGGTGGTGGAGTCCCCATGCCTGGAAGTGTTCAGGAAGAGCCTGGATGAGGCCCTTGGTGCCATGATTCAGTTGATCAGAATGTGTTGGGTGGCAGGTTGGACTTGGTGATCTCTGAGGTCTTTTCCAACCTGGCTGATCCTATGAACCTCTCTGGGGAGCCTGCTCCAGGTCTCCAACACCCTAACAACAATGATTTTTTTTTCCTCCTGTTGAGATGGAACCTTCTGGGTTCCAGTTGGTGCCCATTGCCACTTTTCTTGTCCTTGGGCACCACTGACAAGAGTTTGGCACCCTCCTCTTCACATGTGTCCTTCAGCTATTGATCAGCATAGAGAAGATCATTGATGCTAGCGTTTAAGGCTTGGCAATATGAAATGCAAAGCTCTGAGGAGCTGGGCTGCAGAACAGTGGACTCCTTAGTCCAAGCTAGGCTGTAGAATTTGACATACTTCAAAACAAGCAGAATGAAATTATTTTCTTGTAACAACTGTGAGGTGCTGCCAAGCCTCCCAGGCAGAACAATTCTCCTTAACTGAGCTTTTCAGAAAGAGGCTGTTAGAGGAGAGGAGTTTGGACTTCCCCTGAAGACAGCTGCCTTGGGCTCTGCTGTGGAGATAAATTTCTGGTGGAGTGGTTTAAGTCTCTGAAACAAACAAACAAACAAACAAACAAACAAACAAACAAACAAACAAACCCCTTTCTTCAAAGGGCCCCTACATGGGAGTTTCTGTATGGTAAATGGGACGTAATCATAGAATCATGGAAGTGTCAGGGTTGGAAGGGACCTCAAGGCTCAGCCAGCTCCAACCCCCTGCCATGGGCAGAGACACCTCACACCACAGCAGGTTGCTCACAGCCACCTCCAGCCTGGCTGCAAACACCTCCAGGCAGGAGGCTTCCACCACCTCCCTGGGCAGCCTGTGCCAGGCTCTCACCACCCTCATGGGGAACAACTTCTTCCTCACAGCCAATCTCAATCTCCCCACTTCTAGTTTTGCTCCATCCCCCAGTCCTATCCCTCCCTGACCCCCTCAAAAGTCCCTCCCCAGCTTTCCTGTAGCTTTCTTCAGACACTGGAAGGCCACAATGAGGTCTCCTGGGAGCCTTCTCCTCTCTAGCCTGCACAACCCCAACTCCCTCAGTCTGTCCCCATTGCAGAGCAGCTCCAGCCCTCTGCTCATCCTCTAACAATCATTTTTCAGCAGGAGAGGGATGTGGCAGATGGCCTCATTACAAGTGTTATTTTGGTGCAGAGCTGTTTGATGCTCAGGTGTTTTACCTGCATACAGGACATGCTATGGACAGCTTGGCATCTCTGTGTAGAATGGCTGCTTTGCAACCTGCTGTGGGTGCCCCTGCTGTAGCAGGGAGTTGGACTGGATGATCTCCAGAGGTCCCTTCCAGTCCCCACCCTGCTGGGATTCTGTGATTCTTCTGGGTGTTGTAATGAGCATAGATCACTCAAGGATGCAAAACTGCTTCCTTGTGTGTGCATCAAGGTATCTCAGGCTGGATGACAAAACAAAGACAAGAGTCCTTGCATTGCCTACATTAGATTCCTTCCTTCCCCTTTCCCTCTTTCCTCTCCCTTAAGGAATAGTGATGTCTTGTGAAAGTGATGGAAAGCATGTTCTTCTGACTGTAGTCTCACAAAAGACTCTGCCCCTCTGCTCTGCTGAGACACCCCCTGCAGTGCTGGGGCAGCTCTGGAGTGCTCAGCACAGACAGGGAGCTGTTGGAGCAGGGCCAGAGGAGGCCACAGCAATGCTGGCAGGGCTGGAAGGGCTCTGCTGGGAGGCTCCAGGCTGAGAGTTGGGCTTGGGCAGCCTGGAGAAGAGAAGGCTGCAGGGAGACCTTCTGGTGGCCTTTCAAATGCTTCAAGGGGGCTGGAAGCAAGCTGGGGACAGAGTTTTTCTGAGGGCCTGTTGTAAGAGGCCAAGGGGTGGTGGTTTGAAACTAAAAGAGGGAGCCTCATGTTAGATGGAGAGAAGAAAGGTGGTGAGACACTTTCTCAGGCTGCCCAGAGAGGTGGTAGATGTCCCATCCCTGGAAACATTGCAGTTGAGACTGAACCTCCTGAGCTCTAGTTTGTGCCCCTTGTCCTGTCTCTGGGCACCATTGAGCAGAGTCTGGCCCCAGCCTCTTGCCCCCCAGCCTTTAGTTCTTGCTGAGCATTGATCTGCTCCCCTCTGGGGCTGCTCTTCAGGGTCAACAGGCCCAGGGCTCTCAGCATTTCCTCACAGAGATGTTCCAGGCCATGTTTGTAGCCTCTGATGGACTCTCTGCAGTAGTTTCCTGTCTCTCTTGAAGTGGAGAACCCAGAAATGGACCCAGTTCTCCAGGTGTGGCCTCTGTAGGTCAGAATTGAGAGGGGAGGAGAACCTCTCTTGACCTGCTATATGTACTCTGTGTGTACTTCTTCTGTATGTACTCACCATGGACTCAGCTCTGCCATTCAGTTTCCTTTCCAATGTGAAATGGAGCAGCCTGAAGCCATGGAAATTCAATAGCTGCCCCGCAGAATGTAAGAAGCTAACGTTGGTGCCACCTCATGTCCACTGGAGGTGCAGTCAGTGGCTCTGAGCATCCAGCACAGAGACAGATGTGGAAGCAGATGTGTCTCTGTCCATGGTTAGCAGTGTTGTGGCTGTGTGAAGACCTAGACATAGATCATATGTGCTGCAATGAAATCAGTTTCTCTCAAGGGATGACTCTGAAGTGTTCTGGATCCCACTGGCCAGTTTCCAGTCATCAGGGACCTCTCTGGCTCGCTGGCCAGTGTGGTCCCCATCCACAAGAAGGGTCGGATGGAGAAACCTGGAAACTCCAGGCCTGGCAGCCTGACCTCAGTGCCAGGGAAAATGATGGAGCAGATCATCCTGGGGGCAATAACTGTGCACCTGCAGGATGGCCAAGGGCTCAGGTCCAGCCAACATGGATTCAGGAAGGGCAGGTCCTGCCTCTCCAACCTGATCTCCTTCTATGCCCAGGTGACTGCCTGGTGGATGTGGGGAGGCCTGTGGATGTGGTCTGCCTGGACCTCAGCAAGGCCTTTGACACCGTCCCCCACAGCAAACTCCTGGCTAAGCTGGCAGCTGGTGGCTTGGTCAGCAACACTCTGTGCTGGGTTAGGAACTGGCTGGAGGGCCGGGCCCAGAGAGTGGTGGTGAATGGTGCCACAGCCAGCTGGAGGCCAGTCACCAGTGGCATCCCCCAGGGATCAGTGCTGGGCCCCATCCTCTTCAATGTCTTCATTGACGATCTGGATGAGGGGATTGAGACAGTCATCAGCAAATGTGCAGATGACACCAAGTTAGGAGCAGATGTTGGTCAGTCAGAGGCCAGAAGGGCTCTGCAGAGGGACCTCAACTGGCTGGACAGATGGGCAGAGGCCAACAGGAAGGCATTCAACAAGTCCAAGTGCCAGGTGCTGCACTTTGGCCACAGCAACCCCAGGCAGAGCTACAGGCTGGGGTCAGAGTGGCTGAGAGCTGCCAAACAGAGAGGGACCTGGGGGTGCTGATCGACAGCTGCCTGAACATGAGCCAGCAGTGTGCCCAGGGGGCCAAGAAGGCCAATGGCATCCTGGCCTGGATCAGTGTGGCAGGGTGAGAATGTCCCTCCCCCCCCAAAAAGGATTCCACAGCTAACTCAGCCGGAGAAGCAGATGAAAGCTGTATTTACAAGCAGAAATGGAATGCAATGGATATGTACAAAAACATGCAACAATTACAATATATACAGAAATACACAGCAATGTATGTAATACAGGAGACCTTTTTCCCCCCCTGCAGCCAGGGGGGTTCAGCCTGTACCCCCCTTTCTCCCTCCCTACCTCCCCTTTTTTTTTTCCCCAAAAGGGTTAGAGAGAAAGGCAATTAAGGAGAAAATTCTGTTAGCTCAAAGCGAATGCAAGAGTTAGTTTTCTTACCTTCTGTTGCTTCAGCGAGAGAGAAGACAGACAGGCCCACAGGAACAGAGAAGAACAGACTGACTCCAAACAGACTGAACCCAAAACTTAAAATTGCCTTCTACCAATCCACCAATGAAATTGGTTTAGCATATCTTTGTTTTTGTTACTATCCCAAAACATTCAGCCAGTGTTCAGCAACTGTCCCTTTCTTAAAGGCACAGCCTAAACCGGTCACAGTCAGGAAGAGTGTGGCCAGCAGGAGCAGGGAGGTCATTGTGCCCTGTGCTCAGCGCTGCTCAGGCCACACCTTGAGTCCTGTGTCCAGTTCTGGGCCCCTCAGTTTAAGAAGGACATCGAGACACTTGAAGGTGTCCAGAGAAGGGCAACAAGGCTGGTGAGAGGCCTTGAGCACAGCCCTGTGAGGAGAGGCTGAGGGAGCTGGGGTTGCTTAGCCTGGAGAGGAGGAGGCTCAGGGAGACCTTCTTGCTCTCTCCAACTCCCTGAAGGGAAGTTGTAGCCAGGAAGGGGTTGGTCTCTTTTCCCAGGCACCCAGCACCAGAACAAGAGGACACAGTCTCAAGCTGTGCCAGGGGAGGTTTAGACTGCGAGTGAGGAGAAAGTTCTTCCCCCAGAGAGTGATTCGCCATTGGAATGTGCTGCCCAGGGAGGTGGTGGAGTCGCCGTCCCTGGAGGTGTTCAAGAGAGGACTAAATGTGACACTTGGTGCCAGGGTCTAGTCATGGGGTCTGTGGGGGCAGGTTGGACTCGATGATCTTTGAGGTCTCTTCCAACCTTAGTGATACTGTGGTACTGTTTGGAGTCCATCAGGCATTGCAGTGGTTGGGTGCTGGATGTGCATGTGATAAGTGGTGAGAGCAATGCTTAATGCTAATGAACAACACGCTCTGAGAGGGCTCATGGATGACACTGATTTCCTCACCTCAGCCAGAAAGGCTTAAATATTTACCTTTGTTTGTTGGTGTTCCAATCACAGTGCTCCCAGCTCTTGCTTTGCTTGAAGTAGTGCAGGGGTTTTTACAAGCTGGCTCTTCCCCCTCTCAGGAAGAAGAGCAGCGGCTGCTGAAGCTAGAGAACGAGCAGCTGTGGAGGGAGAGACAACAGAGGCAGAAGGAATGCAGGGAAGGGCTGCTCAGCGCAGCACAGGAGAGGGCACATCGGCTCAGGGAAGAGAAGAAAGGTGAACTGGCCTTGGAGAAGAAGCTCCTGGAAGAATCTCTTCAGGAACCCCAGAAGGAGGCTGAGGAGAAAATGAAAAGAAAGGTAAGAGCCAGAGGTGGTCATTGTGAAGTTAGAATCATTTAGGTTGGAAGTGACCTTTTAAGAACATCAAGTCCAGCTGTTAACCCAGCACTGCCAGGGCACCACTGAACCCTGTCCCTCAGCACCACAGCTACACAGCTTTGAAACCCCTGCAGGGATGGGGACTCCACCACTGCCCTGGGCAGCCTGACACAGGCCTTGGCAACCCTCCTGGGAAAGAAATTGTTCATAATGTCCAACCTAAACCTCCCATGGCACAACCTGAAGCTGTTCCTTTTTGTCCTATCCCTTGTTCCCTGAGAGAAGAACCAACCCAAACATGTGTCTCCAAACTCCTTTCAGGGAGTTGTAGAGAGCCAGGTGGCCTCCCCTCAGCCTCCTTTCCTCCAGGCTGAACAACCCCGAGGTCCCTCAGCTGCTCCTCACCACACCTGTGCTTCAAACCCTTCCCCAGTTTCATTTCCCTTCATAGTATCAGTCAGGGTTGGAAGGGACCACAAGGATCAGCTAGTTCCAACCCCCCTGCCATGGGCAGGGACACCCTACACTAGATCAGGCTGGCCAGAGCCTCCTCCAGCCTGGGCTTAAACACCTCCAGGGACGGGGCCTCAACCACCTCCCTGCACAACCCATTCCAGGGCTTCACCACTCTCATGGGGAAGAACTTCCTCCTCACCTCCAGCTTCATTCCATTCCCCCTAGTCCTATCACTCCCTGAGATCCTGAGCAGTCCCTCCCCAGCCTTCCTGTAGCCCCCTGCAGATCCTGGAAGGCCACAATGAGGTCACCTGGGAGCCTTCTCTTCTCCAGCCTGAACAGCCCCAACTCCTTCAGTGTGTCCTCACAGGAGAGGTGCTCCAGCCCTCTGCTCCTCCTCGTGGCCCTGCTCTGGACACCTTCCAGCACCTCCAGATCCCTCTTGTCATAGGGGCTCCAGAACTGGAGGCAGTACTCCAGGTGGGGTCTCAGCAGGGCTGAGCAGAGGGGGAGAATCCCCTCCCTTGCCCTGCTGGCCACACTTCTCCTGCTGCAGCCCAGGCTCTGATTGGCTTTCCGGGCTGCAAGTGCACATTGAGAGCTCCTGTTGAGCTTCTCCTCCCCCAGCACCCCCAAGTCTCTCTCCTCAGGGCTGCTCTCCAGCCAGTCCCTGCCCAGCCTGGATTTGTGCCTGGGATTGCCTTGACCTAGCTGCAGGACCCTGCCCTTGGTCTTGTTGAAGCTCCTGAGGTTGGCTTGTGCCCACCTCTCCAGCCTGTCCAGGTCCCTCTGGATGGATCCCTTCCTCCAGCATGTCCACTGCACCACACAGCTTGGTGTCATCAGCAACCTTGCTGAGGCTGCACTCAGTGCCACTGTCCATGGCCCCCACAAAGATGTTGAACAGTTCAAGCCTGGTCCCAGGACTGATCCCTGAGGGACTCTGCTTGTCCCTGGCCTCCACTGGGACATGGACCCATTGACAGCCACTCGTTGGGTGTGGCCTTCTCTGGACCTGCTCCTGCCCCTCAATGTCTTTGGAGTGAGGAGCCCAAAACTGAACCCAGGACTTGAGGTGTGGCTCTTGGAGGTGCAGGGCAGTATCTCCTCTAGACTAATTGTTGTGGCCTTTTATGAACTGCACAGTGTAAATGAGATCTAGAAGCCATTTTCTCTGGTGAAGTTGATCCTGTTGTTCCATAGCCTGATGCCTTTCCTCCTGCCATCACTTTGCTTCTCTGAAGAGGCTCATTATCTTTGAAATCCCTGAAGGGATTTAAAAGTTGCTTGGATGTGGTGCTGAGGGACTTGGTTTAGTGGTGACCTGGGAGTGCTGGGTTAAGATTTGGGCTTGATGATCTTGAAGGTCTCTTCCATCCAACAATGATTCTGTAATCCTACAGATGCAAAAACCTCTCTTTAAACATGAAACATTGGATGTCTACATTTAAAACAAGTAGCTTGTCTAACTTCAGGGTGAAAACAGGTCTCAGGGTCACTGTGACAGAGCAGGACACTGCCTTTGTTGTTTAGCTCATAGTATTTTAAGTAGTACATGTAGGTTAGGAAAGCTGCATCAGCTTCCTGCTAGACCTTGGCTGACAGCTAGGGGTGGTACTATTTACTATGGTTTGTTATACTCTGTTGGATCCCAAGAGCAGGTGATGCTGGAGAAGCCTGGTCAGCTGTGAAACTAAGATGCCTGTGGTGTAGCTGAGCTGCTCTGGGGGAAATGATTTGTCCTGTTTTATTTGTCCTGCTCTTGAGCTGTTGTCCAGGCACTGCCAGCTGACCAGGAAGAAGATTCTGCACAGCTCTTTCCCATGGCAGGGTTTGGAGTGCAGCTCTAGGCTCCCAGTTCCCACACTAGCAGCAAAACACCACTTCACTTTTTGAGCTCCAAAAGTCTCCTTTTTTGCATCTTCTATGATTCTGTGATTTACTCAGATCTGCCAGTGTCTGTGTGTTTGCAGCAGGAGCTGCTCAGGGAGCAGCAGACGTACCTGGCACACCTGGCTGAGCAGCTGGATGAGAAGAAACAGCGACAAAAAGAAGTGGACAAGCTCATTGATGAAGAGATGGCCAACGTCTGGGCCAAGAAGGCTGAGCAGATGAGGTTAGAAAAGGAGGCTAGGAAGAAGCTACTGAAAGATGTCCTGAACATCAGGCAAGAGCAGATAGAGGAGAAGTGTAAGTAACAACTCCTTGTGCTCCATAGCCACCTCATAGGTGCTGGTCTTGGCAGATGGAGCACAACACCCTGCTGTCAGCAACACCCTTTGGGCCAGCACAGTTCAGGCTGTATGGCTGAGTGGACAGCCACCACATCAGGCTGCTTCATTTTCTAAACTGGGTGGTTTCCTTTTCCTTGTTGCAGTGCAGAGAAATGCAAAGGAGCAGGAAGAGGTTGCTCAAGAGAGGAAGTTACTAGCTGAAGTGGTCGCAGAACTTGAGCATCAAAAGGAAGAGAAATATGCAAGGTATTTTTCTTCTGCAGCACTGGTTCATTTCATTGCAGATCTGCTACACCCATCAGTAACCTCCTTCTCGTTGTCAGATGACTTTAAGAGCACTGGGTGGGCTTCCTTCCCTTTCAGAGAGGCTCTGCCACTGTCCATCTGACCAGCCCTGACACTGGGGTGCTGGAGGATGTCCAGAGATGGGCAATGAAGTTGGTGAAAGGTCTAGAGCATAACCCTTGTGGTGGAGCAGCTGAGGGAGCTGGGGTTGTTCAGCCTGCAGAAAAGGAGGCTAAGGGGAGACCTTCTGGCTCTCTACAGCTCCCTGAAAGGAGGCTGGAGCCAGGTGGGGTTGAGCTCTTCTCCCAAGGAGCAAGTGATAGGACAAGAGAAAATTGCTTCACATTGGGCCAGGGGAGGCTTAGGTAGGACATGAAACACAATTTCCTCATAGAAAGGACTGTAAAGGCCTGGCCCAGGCTGCCCAGGCACTGGTGGAGTCCCCATCCCTGGAGGGGTTTTAAAGCTGTGTATCTGTGGTGCTGAGGGACAGGGTTCAGTGGTGCCCTGGCAGTGCTGGGTTAATGGTTGGACTTGGTGCCCTTAGAGTTCTCTTCCAATCAAAATGATTCTGTGATGGGGATCTTGTAGGTCTGTTCCAAACTTAATGTTTCCATGGTTCTGTGATTCTGAGCTGCTCCATAGCATACAATCACAGAATCATAGAATTGTCAGGGCTGGAAGGGACCTCGAGGCTCAGCCAGCCCCAACCCCCTGCCATGGGCAGGGACACCTCACACCACAGCAGGTTGCTCACAGCCACCTCCAGCCTGGCTGCAAACACCTCCAGGCAGGAGGCTTCCACCACCTCCCTGGGCAGCCTGTGCCAGGCTCTCACCACCCTCATGGGCAACAACTTCTTCCTCACAGCTAATCTGAATCTCCCCACTTCTAGTTTTGCTCCATCCCTCCCAGTCCTATCCCTCCCTGACACCCTCACAAGTCCCTCCCCAGCTTTCCTGGAGCCCCCTGCACATCCTGGAAGGCCACAATGAGGTCTCCTGGGAGCCTTCTCCTCTCCAGCCTGCACAACCCCAGCTCTCTCAGTCTGTCTCCATAGCAGAGCAGCTCCAGCCCTCTGCTCCTCCTCCTGGCCCTGCTCTGGGCACAGATTTGGTTTCATTTAAATTCTTTTTTTAAAATAAAAACATTTTTCAACTTTGTTGGTATTAAGTCACTAACTCTGATCTCATCATGGTGTTTCCTTACACATCCTTGTGTTGCTCTGTGTGGACCATCACACCACTATGATCTCTCATGTTCATTAAATACATCCCCTCATGCCCTGAGCTGTTATGAGGAGTGGCAGAGCTTTGGGGAGGAGGGCTGATGAAAGGTTAGCTCAGCAGTCAGCCTAGGACAGCTAGTGTGTCCAGCCTGATTGCTAAACTGCACCCACACACATCCCTTAAACAATCACACCGGGTCACCAAAACACCAGGACCTGGCCACACCGGGTTCTCCTCACCTTGCAGTACCTCAGAGCGAGTGCAGTTACATGCAGTAGCTGAAATGTTCCTCTGGGTGTCATGCAAAGCCCAGGGCAAAGGGCCTAATTTCATTTAATATCCTGTTTGTGCTCCTGCCCCTTCCCCACCCTTCTCTGTGGGAGGCAATTTGAGTAGCTCCTTCCACAACGAGTACCTGGTGTGTTTTCTGATGGCCTTGTCGGTTACGATCACCTGGAAATGACAAAGGTCTCCTGAAGGAAACGTGCTGGGCTTCACTATGGATATACACCCTCAGCAAGGATGGCATCCAGTGGTGTTAGGAAGTGTTTGTGGCTCAGGAGCTTTGGGGTAGTGCAGAAGTCTTGACTGGACCATTTTAATGGTGTGTAGGATTCTCTGTGACTCCAGCTCCAGGAGTGCCTGAAATTTAGGTAGGCTCCCAGTGCTGCCCAGATGATAGGGAAAGGAACATGTGAGGTAGAATGGAATAACAGAGTCCCAGCATGGTGAGGTTGGAAGGGACCTTTGGAGATCATCACCCAGTCCAACCCCCCTGCTTCAGCAGGGCACTCACAGCAGCTTGCCCAGCAGCTCAATGCCCAGGGGCAGTTGGAAGCTCTCCAGAGGACACTCCACAACATTTCTGGGCAGCCTGCTCCAGGCCTCCAGCATCCTTACAACAAAGAAGTTTCTCCTCCAGTTCAGGTGGAACCTCCTGGGTGTCACTTTGTGCCCATTGCCCCTTGTCCTGTCCCTGGGCACTACTGAGCAGAGTCTGGCCCCAGCCTCTTGCCCCCAGCCTTTATCTCTTGCTGAGCATTGATTGAGAAAATCCCTATTCAGGGTGCTCTTCTCCAGGCTGCACAGCCCCAGGGGCTCTCAGCCTTTGCTCCTCACAGAGATGCTCCAGACCCCCTCACAACAGCTTTGTAGTCTCTTTGGACTTTCTTCAGTGGTTCCCTGTCTGTCTTGAAGTGGAGGCCCCCAGAACTGGACCCAGTATCCTAGATGTGGCCTCTCTAGAGCAGAGTAGAGGGGGAGAAGAACCTCTGTTGATCTGCTGTTCACACTATTCTCAATGCACCCCAAGACACCATTGGCCTTTTTGGCCACCAGAGCACATTGCTGCCTCATGGCGAACTTGCTGCCACCATCACTCCCAGATCCTTCCCCACAGAGCTGCTTTCCAGCAGGTCAACTCCTAACCTGTCCTGGTGCAGGAGGTTGTTCCTCCCCAGGTGCAAGACCCCACACTTGTCTTTGTTGAAGATGATGAGCTTCCTCTCCATCCAACTCTCCAGCTTGCCTAAGTCTCACTACATGCAGGAATGATTTCTTCTGACAGCCACTTCCCAGAATATCTGTGCAATGCTGCAGCAGGAGCCTGCACCCAGCCTCCCCAGTCAGCAGTGACTTGTTATCCTCAGAGAGAGGGAGTGGAGATGGGGCATGGAGCTGCTGCAGCAGCCAGCTTGAGCTGGCTCTCTGTCCTCTCATCAGCACTGCCAGGGGCTCTCTGGTTACACCTGAAGGAGTTTTGAGTGGTTCTTCAGTCTGAGGTTTAATGCTGGCAGATTAAATAGCAGTAAGAGTAACAGCAATCCTTGCTTTATTTATGTATTTTTTTAGACACAATTCAGGAGTAAAGTGTTTTTGTGTCATTTCCAGAAAAGTAAAGGAGGCTAAAGAATACCAAGAGCAGCTCTGGGCTCAGATTGCCTCTCAGCAGCAAGCCCGGGAGGCTGAGGAAGAGGAGGAGCAGCGAGACTATGAACTGGGCCTGGCAGCAGAGAGAGCTTACCAGGAGAAGCTACGGGATGTTCTGCTGAGGCCTGAGAAGCCAGCAAAAATCCACCCCTTCAGGAGAAAACTCATGTCCAGCTCCCCAGAGGATCACTCACAGTGATTACTGTAGCTCCTTAAAAGCACTTTGCAGGAGTGTTTATGACTGACCCCTCTCCCACCGTGCTGCTCAAAATGTCTAACTGGAAAACCAGGGGAGGGGCAAAAAAAACCCCTAACAACATAACCATAATAACCATGGAGGTTATTTTTCTTTTTCTCTGTGGAGTTTTAATGACAAAGCATTTGACTCTTTAATGCAAGGCTGCTCTGTCTTCCCTGCAGTACATTGTTGTGACACAGATGCTTTGTCTCCCTGTACTGAGAGTGTGTGTAGAAAAGCTTCAGCAGACTCCACATTAAAATGCCTTTCAAATTCCAAACACTTGCAACATTTTGTTATTTGGACCAAAAAGCACTACTCTGAGGTCTTAATTCTCTTGTTAAATAAAAAAACAACTGTGACTCTGTTTTATTATGGGATGGAAGAGGAAGAGCTATTTGCACGTGTCCTGGTAGGTGCTGAAACGATCTGTGGCATATCAGGGTCACCAACCTTGTCTGTGATGCCTCTGTGTGGACAGAATGAATTCTACAGGACTGAATTTATGATGTTTGTGGGGGGAAAAAAAACCAACAAAAGGTTTATTTTCTCATTTTCATGGCAGGTTTTTCTCTTTGGACACCAGTGAAGACACAGAATGTAGGGGACAGAGCGACAGTGTTTTGTGATGGAGCAACACAACAGATGGGCAGATGCCAGCAGGAAGGTCCCAGAAGGGTTTTGGCAGTGGGGTGAAGTGACACCCCCTTGCTGGTCTCTCAGCCCCCCCTTGTGATGTAAGAGGAACAGCAGGTGAGCCTAGGAGGGCCCTTTTCTTCTCCAGCTTCCACTCCTCAATAAGCACTTCCTCTACTTTCTTCCTCCTCCTTACCTTCCCCTTTGCAGTGTTTGGCTGCTGCTGGGGAGTACCAGGACTCATGTAGGGGTTCTGTGTGGGAAGGAGGATGGATGCAAAGCCAGCCTGTTGGAGCTGGTCCAGAGGAGGCCAGAAGCTGGAACCCTTCTGCTGTGAGGTCAGGCTGAGAGAGTTGGGGTTGTTCAGCCTGGAGGAGAGAAGGCTTCAGGGAGACCTTCTGGTGGCCTTTCAGTGCTCAAATTCACCTAGAAGAAAGCTGGGAACAGACTTTTTCTCAGGGCCCATTGTGACAGGACAAAGGGTGATGGTTTGGAACTAAAAGAGGGAGATTCAGACTACAGAGAAGGGAGAAATGTTTTCTGCTAAGGGTGGTGCGACTCTGTGCCAGGTTGCACAGAGAGGTGGTAGATGCTCCATCTCTGGAAACATTCCAGGCTGGGTCAAACAGGGCCGTGAGCCACTTGCTCCAGCTGCAGATGTCCCTGCTGACAGCAGAGATGCTGGACTAGATGTCCTTCAAGAGTCCCTTCCAACCCCAAACCAGCCTGCAATTCTATGAGTACAGAGGAATTCAGAGCTGCTCCTCCTGCTGTGCAGGTGGAAGAGGCCATCCCAGACAACAGAAATAGTTCATCAGTAGTCCCGAGAGCTCAGGTAGTTACAGATCTTTGCTCCCACCTGCTGGGTCAAATTGCAGCAGAATGATTAAGAGACTAATTTCCTGATCTGCTGCAGGCTGCTGGTGTGGCTCTGCACAGGCAATGCAGATTTTTCTTTACTACTGTGCCCTGTCTTTGAAAAATGAACCAAATAGGACCGTCGCCATTCCAGGATTAATTAACCTGTGTTACTGAGGGCTGTGACACCGCTGTTGGGTGCAGCCAATAAGTGAGGGAATAAAAGGGCCACACTGGTGAGCTCAGTGAATTTGAGCTGTCCAGAACTGTAATAAATCTGTTTTTTAATAAAATAATAACTCAGAAGAGGTGGTCAGAGCTATCAAGCATTGACAAAATGTCTGAGGTCCTGCTGCTGGAGGCAAAATTCCTCTGCCGTGAGCGTGGAGTCGGCACAAAAATAAAAGATCAGGCTGGGAGAGCTTTGCCTTCAGCAGAAATGAATTCCCATGGGATAACTAAACTCTTCAGAGAGAAAACTCGTGGTTGAGGAACGTGTTGCTTCTGCAGAGTGCTTCAGCTGTGTCTAGAAGAGTGGGCAAGGCTCACTGCAGGCTGCTGAGTGGATGGGAGGGCCAGCAGGCTTCTGTGGGAGCAGCCCTCATTGCTCCTAACAGATGAACGATGCAGTGAGAATTAATTTCTGTGTCAAGACTACAGAATTTCCTTATCTTAGTGATTTCCCTCTTCTCCCAGCTCCTTTCTCACATTAAACTGGGAAAATCGGGGCACTGAGTAGCACACGCTTGGAAGTGTGCTTGTGTCCTTGCCTAACTCTGACCAACACATTAGATGTGTGACTTGAAGCACCAGCAAGCAAAATGGATCCAAAATGGTGGCTTCCAAGAGCCTCAGGAGCATTTGCTGCTGCTCACATGTGTGGTATTTCCCTCCTGAGTGAGCAACTCTGGAGCCAAGCCATCCATTAAACCCAGAGTGCAGGGACACTGCCGAGAAGCGGAGCAGCCTGGGCCATGGCTGGGTGACCTCACAGGCTCAGAGGATGTTAGGGGTTGGAAGGGACCTCTGCAGATCATCAAGTCCAAGCTCCCTGCCAGAGCAGGACCATAGAATCCACAGGTCACAGAGGAAGACATCCAGATAGGGCTGGAAAGGCTCCAGAGAAGGAGACTCCACAACCTCTCTGGGCAGCCTGCTTCAGGCCTCTGGGAGCCTCACAGTGGAGAAGTTCCTCCTCATCTTCAGCTGGAACCTCCTGTGCTGGCGCTTATATCCATTGCCCCTTGTCCTACAACAGGGTGCAACTGAGCAGAGCCTGTGCCCTCCCTTTTGACCCCCAGCCCTCAGATATTGGTAAACATTGATTAAATCCTGCCTCAGTCTTCCCTCCAGACTTAACATCCCCAGGACTCTCAGCCTCTCCTCCCCAGGCAGTGCTGCAGTCACTTCAGCATCCTGGTAGTTCTCCCTTGGACTCTCTGCAGCAGATCCCTGTCCCTCTTGAAATGGGGAGCCCAGAGCTGGATGCAATATCCCAGGTGTGGCCTCACCAGGGCAGAGTAGAGGGGGAGGAGAACCTCCCTCAATCTGCTGGACACTCTCCTCTTAATGCACTCCTCTCTGCACTGGGGCTGTGAGGAACCCAGAGATGAAACCACTGGCATTTAAAACCCAGGAAGTGACAACCTTTCCATGTATCCAGGTTCCTGAGCTTTGCAGAATACTCTTTATTTTGTTATTAAGTTTTTTATGTTGGTGGAGGAAGCACCGAGAGGAGGAGCCTGCGGGTGGCAGAGCTGGTCACACCAGTCCCCAGTCTCACCATCCCAGCTTTGAAACCCCAGCGCTTGCCAAGGCCTTAGGACCTTTCTGCACCCACCATCTGCTCACGAGGGTTTTCAAACTGGTCCCAGGAGTTCCCACAGTGATGCTTTTGGCCACACACCAGGCACTGAGTTGGGAAGTGGTTCCTGGTGCCCTGTGGCATGGTGCTGGTTTGATCCCCGCTACCCGGGGCTGGGCTGCAGGAGCACCTTGGGGCTGGAGGCTCATGGCAAAGCTGCATCCACCCTGGGACAAAATCAGTTTTATTTGCAGGAAAATCTTCCTCTGATAATGATTCACTTCTTTAGCACTTTCATTAGTTATTAATTAATGCAGCTAGGAACACTTGCTGCAGAAGCAGTCAGTGCTCAGACACCACAGCCCAAACCAGACCTGAGGATCATGTAGCACGTGATGACTTCTACACAGCCCAGGACACCTCCTGTGAAGTATTCAGGACCTGGGGTTGTGTTTAGCAACAGCCAGCTCAGTCCTGATGACTTTTGGAGGTGTCAGGTCTGATGCCCTAAACCTTTCCCTGCAAACTCTCACACACATGCAGAGAGCTTGAGGATTTCCCTGTGTGATTTCTGGTTTGTCCTGCCTGTCTCAATTCAGTGCCAAACTTCACTGCTCCTCTACCTAAACAAAACCCCCAAGCTAATGTGCAACGATGGGGTGCTTGTTGCACAGAAGGTAACTCTGCTCCCAGCCTCTAGCACCAGCACCCTGCCTGACTCACTGAGTCCTCCAGATCCCACTCCATGGTGTCACCCATCTTATCCAGCCCATCCATCCACCCACCCATCCATCCATCCATCCACCCACCCACCCATCCACCCACTCACCCATCCATCCATCCATTCATCCACCCACCCATCCATTCATCCATCCACTCGTCTATCTACCCACCCACCCATCCATTCATCCATCTATCCACCATCCACTCATCCATCCATCCATCCATCCACCTACCCATTCATTCACCCACCCACCCATCCATCCACCTGTCCACCCATCTATGCACCCACCCAACCACCCACCCATCCATCTATCAACCCGTCCACCCATCCATCTACCCAACCACCCATTTACCCACCCACTCATCCATTCACTCATCCATCTATCCATCCATCCATCCATCCATCCATCCATCCATCCATCCATCCATCTCATCCATCCACCTATCCATCCATCCATCCATCCATCCATCCATCCATCCACCCACTCATCCATCCACCTACCTACCTATCCATCCATCCATCCATCCATGCATCCATCCATCCATCCATCCATCCATCCATCCATCCATCCATCCATCCACCTATCCATCCACCCATCCATCCACCTACCTATCCATCCAACCATCCATCCATCCACCCATCCACCCATCCATCCAACCATCCACCCACCCATCCATCCACCCCTGGGGTTTTTATGTGCTGTCACACCAGGAAAAGGCTGGGATTGTGAGCACAAGGAGGAGAACCTGGAATCCCAGCCTGGCGAGGGATGGAAGGACATCACCCGGTCCAACCCCCTGCTCCAGCCCCCACAGCAGCCTGCCCAGCAGCACAGTGCCCAGGGGGGTTGGAAGCTCTCCACACAAGGACACTCCACAACCTCTCTGGGCAGCCTGCTCCAGCCCTCCAGCACCCTCACAACAAACAACTTTCTCTTCGTGTTCAAATGGAACCTCCTGGGTTGCAGTCTGTGCCCACTGCCCCTTGTCTGTCCCTGGACACCACTGAGCAGAGTCTGGCCCCAGCCTCTTGCCCCCCAGCCTTTATCTCAGGCTGAGCATTGCTCAGATGCCCTTCTGGGGCTGTTCTTCTCCGGGCTCGACAGCCCCAGGGGCTCTGAGCCTTTTGTGTGTCAGATGCTCCAGTATCTTTACAGCCCCCACACACCTCCAGCACCCATCCTATCCTTGTAAGGAAGACACCAGCTCTTATTAGTGGGAAAAGAAAGTGGTACTTGGTTCACTTGCACCTTTAATTACCTTTAATGCCATGTAACAGGGGGCACCATAAAATGCTATGCAAGAGCTGGTGCTTGTTAAACATTATGATCCACACAAGTTTTAATTCCCATATGGAAAGAAGCTTCTGCCTTCTGGAAGAGATAATTTCCAGCAACTCAGCACTTAGGACACACTTCAGGGATTTTGTATGATTTGGGGGTTTTCAATTTCCACCTTTAATTACATTTTTAGATGATGACAAATCTGAGGGGGGAGGAAAAAAAGCCATCACACCCAGCACCAGGTGTTATTTCATGGGAATGGCTGTGCTTTGCCTCTGGGGCTGTCACTTCCACCCAGGCTTCACTAAAGCCTTTGCTCCTGGTTGCCTCTGTACTTCACCAGTTGTTGCTGTAGCTGATGCAATAAAAATAAAAGAGCAAGTTTTGTTTCCCTGACAAAGTTATCTTTGCAGAGATTATGAATCATACAATCACAGAACTGTCAGGGTTGGAAGGGACCTCAAGGATCAGCCAGCTCCAACCCCTCTGCCATGGGCAGAGACACCTCACACCACAGCAGGTTGCTCACAGCCACCTCCAGCCTGGCTGCAAACACCTCCAGGCAGGAGGCTTCCACCACCTCCCTGGGCAGCCTGTGCCAGGCTCTCACCACCCTCATGGGGAACAACTTCTTCCTCACATCCAATCTCAATCTCCCCACTTCTAGTTTTGCTCCATCCCCCCCAGTCCTATCCCTCCCTGACACCCTCAGAAGTCCCTCCCCAGATTTCCTGGAGCCCCCTGCAGATCCTGGATGGCCATAATTAGGTCTCCTCAGAGCCTTCTCCTCTCCAGCCTGCACAACCCCAACTCCTTCAGTCTGTCCTCACAGCACAGCAGCTCCAGCCCTCTGCTCATCCTGTCATACACGTTAACCAGGGTAATTTCTAGACAGGTTAGAGGTTTGTCTCCCCCTTTGCCCCTTCCCAAACTGCCCCCTGCAATTCAGCTGGATTCACCAAGGACATCAGAAACGGGGAAAAGAAAATTAAATAAAGAGGTTTGATGCTGGCTGTCCTCCCAGCAGGCTCCAGGGAGGATTAAGGGGGAAATAGTCTAAAGGTGAAAAATATTCCAAAGGTGGGGTGCAGCTTCACCCCCCAAGGAACAAGGAGCAGGAGGGTGAGATGCCACCAGTGATGGCTTTAAAGGAAAGCTGTGGGTGCCAGGTGAATGGCACAGCCTGAAACCACAGGAGGGAGAGAGAGGGATCCCTGCCTCCAGAGTAAACAACCGTGGCAGAGAATAAAGCCCCGCTGAGGACATTTTCTGCCTGCTTAGTTAATATGTAAAATACCTTGAATGAGAATGAATAGCAATAGCGATTAATTAGGAATGCTTTGCATCTGCATCATCCTTCCCGGGCTCAGAAGTGCCTTCTAAGCACGAACTGAAGCACAGCCTGCTCCCAAGGGGACAGAGGGGAGCAGCGTGGCTAGGGGCTGGCCAGCTGGGGACAGGTTTTTGGTCTTTTCTACCCCAGAAACAGTTCCTGGGTGGGTGTGGGATGCAGAAGCTGTGCTGGCGGTGGGGAATCCGAAACCACTTCCCAGGAGGAAGAGAGGGAAATCCCCGTCCCTGGTGTTTTTCTTGAATGTCTTTCTAGTGGTTTCGTGAGGGCTGTGCTGTCACCCCCGACACAGGCGTGTCCTGGCAAAGGCCACCCCACGAAAGCCATTTCTTGCACCCCAGTGTACGTGTCCTCACCTCCAGGGGCTCACGGGCTGGGGGAGACGGCAGAGCCCCAAACCACCCAGGGACACTGCCGTGGGATCGCAGAATCAACTATGATTGTTATTGTTCCGTGGGAAAGGCAGGAGGAGGGTAGGAGGCAACCCCCTCGCCCCCAAACGCCACAACAGATACAGCGAGTTCAGGTGCCTCAGGTAAGGGAACCGAGGCAGCTCCCTCGGGGCTCTGTGCCGAGCTGCGGGCAGGCTCCTGGGAACCCCATGGGAAGCAGGAGGGAAAGGAAAAATGTGTATGAAAGAGGGATTTTATTTAAAAAATAATTAAATAAACTAAAAGGCGATGCCAGCAGTGAAGCGAAGCGCTACCCCGCCACCGAACCCGGCGGCGGGCAGAGAGAGAACCCAGGTCTTTGGGCGCGCAACCGAACCGAGCCGAGTGCAGCCGAACCGAGCCGAATGCTGCCGAACCCAACCGAACCGAAGCAGAGTCCAGCCGGACAGAGCCGAATCCGCCCGAGCCGTGCCGAACCGAACCCAGCGCAATCCCAGACGATCCTATCCGAACTGAGCCGAGCGCAGCCGAGCCGCCCCATACCTGAGCGGGGCGCGGCGGAGGCGGAGCGGTTCTGCCTCCTCCTTCTGCACCTCCCCGGCCGCGCCGCGCCGCGCCGCTCCCTTCCCGGTGCCCGGCCGGCGGTGGCGAGTGTAAAGGTCGCTCGGTCGGTTTCTGTGTCCGGCGGCCGGTCTGTCGGTCGGTCCGGCGGCCTCGCTCGCTGTCTGCCGGCCTCATGCCCCGAGCCTAGCGCTGCCCGCCCCGGCCATGTCTGCCGCGGAGCTCTACACCAAGGTGAGCGGGGCTGGGGGCTCGGAGAGGGGTGCGTGTGTGCTTTCCGTATGTTTTGAGTGAGGTTGTTTCGCCGTCCTGGAAGAGACCCTCAACTTTCCCCCCACCTCCCGGGACGGTACCCTGGGAGCGGAGGACCCCCTGCCCGCGCCTCGCCTTCCCCGCCGCTACCGGCCTGCCTGGGGGAGCCGGGACGGGTCCCCCTCGTTGTCTCCCCGTGGGGGTGAACGGCCTCTCCCGGGGCTTCAGGCAGGACGACGCGGCTGGTTGTGTGCGGGGAAGGGTGAACTTCGCCCGGGGGTCGAGGCGTGGTGACAGCTGCGGCTTGGTCTTTCCTGGGGTCTGTCTGAACACCCTCCCGCTTCCCCCGCTCCTTACGGGGTTATCCCCCCCCGTCGTATATTCTGAAGCAAGAGGGCGGAGGGAGAGGGGAAAACACTCCTGACAACTGCCGTAGCTAACCGAAATGCTCCCGAGCTGCCCGGTTTCCGGAGTCCCGTTTTCGTTTGTTTGTGTTTGTTGTTCCGCAGCTCCCCGGTGTAA
Organism: Picus viridis; assembly: GCA_033816785.1. Classification (NCBI taxonomy): domain Eukaryota; kingdom Metazoa; phylum Chordata; class Aves; order Piciformes; family Picidae; genus Picus; species Picus viridis. The sequence goes on from CM066606.1 coordinate 1,829,075, forward strand.
TCCCCTCGGCAGGTGTAGGACTGAACTCGCCGCTTCCTGATGGCGAAGGGAACATGGCTGGTGCCCTGGCCAGGGCGCTGCGCACCTCGGTGTGCCGCCCGGGGGCATCTGGCTGCCCTCCCCGTCGGCTCCCGGAGAGAAACTCAAATTTTCTCTGGGGGAAAAAAAAAAAAGGCAAGCAAGTTGGGTGCTGATTTTTAAGCAGAGCCTGTGATCTAGACAAGATACTGCCTTTACCGCCCCCCCCTCCTTCTTTCCTTCTTTCTTTCTTATTATTTTTTTTTCCCTTATTAAATTATTTATTGGGTGTGGGATACTTTGGGCTCACGGTGTAGGAATACCCTGGCCAAAGTGGGCTGGCAGTGCACCCCACATGGTTTGGGGCTTGATGTCTTCATCTCAGCGAGAGGTTTGTGTGGAGAGATCTTTTGTGAAGGGATACTGCCTTCCTCCTTCCCCCCCCCCCCCTTATTATTTTTTTTTCCCTTTATTAAATTATTTGTTGGGTGTGGGATACTTGGGGCTCACGGTGTAGGAATACCCTGGACAAAGTGGGCTGGCAGTGCACCCCGCATGGTTTGGGGCTTTATGTCCTCATCCCAGCGAGAGGTTTGTGCGGAGAGAGATCTTTGCCGTTTGGCTCTGCTTGGTGAAATTGCTCCCCGCACGCAGCTGGGAGATCCACAGCAATAAGCGGTAGGGGGAGAGCCCTCTCCCCGCGCTCCGCATCTTCCCGGGGCTTCCCGGGAGTGCTGCGGGCAGCCAGGATCCGGGGAGTGTGCTCAGTAAACGCTACATCGGTGATGCTAGGCAAAGGCTCGTCAAGAAAAGTGTTTGGGCTTCAGAGCAGGCTTTGCTGAAAGGCTCTAAAGTGCCAGCGTCATCCACTGTAATAACGAGAATTTTAGCGTTCTCAATTCTTCCTGTGACCGTGGTCAGAGTGGAGATGCTGCCAGGCTGGCAACAGCCTTCTCGGTGCCAGTCTGCCAGGCTGAACTTTGCTGTAGATTTCTGCTTCTGTAACTCGTTTTGCAGTCTTATTTTATGTAATGGTGGGGGTTGACACTTATTTCTTTGGCTGCTGAAATCAAGTGGATGCAGGATGAGGTGTGAATCTGCTTTGAACTTCTGGGAATTTAGGAAGCCCTTGTCTGTGAGCAGGCTGACCTCAGCCCTTCTTGGGAGTGCTTCAAAAGCAAAGAAGGCTTAGGGCTGGAAAAAAGATCTTTTGCCTTGAAAAGCTGAATGGGAGCAGGAGGAAAGCTGTGGCTGAGCAGCTCTGAGGTGCCAACCACAGCATCGTGTCAGATGAGCACATGGAGGCAATGGGGAGCATCCCTGGGGAGGAGGGAGGCTGGCTGCCAGTGCTAGGTTATCCCTATCAATGGGCTGGTTACAACAGCCTGGTTAATTGGTTCTTAACTTGCTGATCAAGTAATTGACCTGTGTCATGTCTTTGTGTGACCTTGGTTGGGTTTATACTCCTGTTCCTCTGCTGAATGGGTGTAAGGTGTCCTGCTGCTGTGCTGGGACTCGTGGGTGAGGCTTTTGGGAAGCAACCAGGATTGGTGACAATCTGTGTGTGTATCATGAATTTTTAACACCCAAGACTCTTGGGTGTTTCAGCACTGGTCCTTCTGCTGCCCTCCTGTCTTGCAGGGGTATTTTAGGGACACAGCTGGTGTAATAGGTGGTAGGGCTATGGGTGGTCCCTTCAACCCATAGGGGTCATAGCTGGGGCTGAGTGCTGGTGTTGCATTGAAATTTAGGAATGTCCTGCTGGGTTTTCTTCTGCGTGGGGCTTCTGTGCCAGCTTTGGGCTTTGAAGCAGCAGGAAAATGTTTCCTGTGACTTTGAGAGAAAGAACAAAGAAGGCTTTAAAAACCACAACAAACTCAAAAGCCTTAAAATCATAGAATCATGGAATCATTTCAGTTGGAAAAGACCTTTGAGATCAAGTCCAGCTCAAACTCTACCAAATCTGGTGCTAAACAATGTCCTTCAGCACCACACCTCACTGCCTTTTCAACACCATCAGGGATGGGGATTCAGCCACCTCCCTGGGGAGCCTGTTCCAGTGTTTGAGAACCCTTTCAGTGAAAAGCTGCTTCTAAACCTAAACCTCCCCTGGTGCAACCTGAGGCAGTTTCCTCTTGTCCTATCACTTGTTCTTTGGGAGAGGAGACCAACTCCCTCTCCTTACCGGGAGCTGTAGAAAGCCAGAAGGACTCCTCTCATCCTCCTCTGCAGGCTAAACAACCCCAGTTCCCTCAGCTGCTCCTCATAAGACCTGTTCTCCAGGCCCTGAGCTGATGAGTCTGATGGTGCCAGTTGCTGGTGGAGATCCCTAAGGTGAAGCAGACGTGTTCCTCTCCAGCCTACTCTTGAACGGCATTAAGGAGAGTCCTGGTGCTCACTTGCACATCAGCTTTGGGGGTGTGGTTGGTGGGCCTGCCCTGGGCACTTTCCTCTGATAGTGGGTGGAGAGCACAGTGTGGAGACGATAACCTGCTGCAGCTGGAGCAGCTGGGTGTTGATGCGCCCTCTGCATGCTGCTGCCAGAAGATGCTCTTAGGAAGTGACTCGGCATGGTGGTGAGCAGGGGAGAGGAGAGGAGCAGAGAAGAGCAGGAGAGCTTCAGTGGGGTGTTGTGGTTCAGGAGATGACTTTTTCAGGTGCAGAAGTGGGGCTTCCTGGCTCACCTTGCCGGCAGGATGAGGCTTGCGGAGGGAGGGAAGGCGGATGATCCAGCTCCCAGGAATCAATACAGCTGAAAGCTTATTGATCCGATGTGCAGTGTTGCATTAGCACAGCCGCAACAATACCTCCCTTGGAGCACTTCCTCCTCCTCCATCTGCCGAGGAGCAAGTAGCTGAGTGGGACTCCAAGTCCCCAGAGAGGTTGTGGAATCTCCTTCTCTGGAGACTTTCAAGACCCATCTGAATGTGTTCCTGTGTGACCTGTGCTGAATTCTGTGGCCCTGCTCCAGCAGGGGCTTGGACTGGATGATCTCCAGAGGTCCCTTCCAGCTCCTAACATCCTGTGATCCTTTCACATTGCCTTTCCTGCTGGGCTGCAGTGGGAGCTGCTGTGTCCTGTGTAGATAGCTCTTCTGCTTGATGCAGAACATCTCCTGGGACCTTGCAGCATTTTCTTGGGTGCTTAAGTTCGTGCTTGTTAAGTCATGCTGATGACTTTGCTGTGTTAAACTCCACACTACCCTGAGAAGCTCTTAAACTGGAGGGGAACCCATCCTGCAAACCGCAGCAGCTGTGAGTTGCTGGTCTCCACCATGGGATGGCCCCCTCCATGGGATGTCTCATCTGGGTCACTTTAAGAGCAGGGATGACTGGTGTGTTAATAGCCCCCATCAAGCCAGCTAATTAACATCAGCACCTAATTATGAACATGAGAGTAGCTGCAAAGCAGCTTCCACCTTCAAGCATGTAGGCTGTAAATGGCTATGGCGAGACCATTGTAATTCTCTTGGAATCAGGCTGGTTTGGATTGAAAGGGGTTTTTAAACCTCATCCAGTCCAACCCCCCTGCAGTCAGCAGGGTCATCTGCAACTAGGACAGGTTGCTCAGAGCCCCAAACAACCTTACCTGAAAGGGTTCCAGGGATGGGACATCTCCCACCTCCCTGGGAAACCTGGCACAGGCTCTCACCACCCTCAGTGTCAAATATTTCTTCCTACTCTCCACTCTCAATCATTCCAGGGATGGGGGCGTCTTCTGCCTCTCTGGACAACCTCTTCCCACCCCTGATACAGCTCCTGGGGACTTTGGGATTATCTGTCTGTGGGTTTTATATTGTTGCAGAAGAGAATGAGAGTTCAGTATGACTTTTGTCCCAGCAGAAGAGGAGCTGTATGGTGAAGGGTGCAGACCTGGTTCTGGAGCCACTGCCACCAATACATGCAAGAGGACCAGGGAATGTTGTAGCATGGAGGACTCTGGCTTCCAAAAGCCTCTTCCAGATGGAGAAGTAGTGGAGCATCCCCTCATGTGTGCACCACAAACATATTTTTAAGGCTATTTGGAGTCAGTCCTACTCCTGCCATCCAACCTTGAGGTTCCTGCTGGAGTGTGGTAGTGGTGTGACATACCCAGCTGAAGTGGTTGCAGCTGGGCAAGGAATTTCTTTAGCTGCAGCAGGAGGCAAAGGCAGCTGCCTGCTTGCCATGCTCCAGAGCCCTCCAAAGAAACCTTTTGCTGGTGCAGCTGAACTTGCAGTCTGGGTAACCACAGTCCAGTCCCCATGAGCCTGTTGCAGATACCAGCAGTATCTGCTGGGGCTGCTCTGCTCCTCACAGCTGGGTGCTGGGCAGCATGAAGGGAAGACAGGGCCTCTAGAAGATGCCACCTCCAAGCAGCGATTTCATTTGCAACACTGAAGTGGAGCTTAGGCTGGTTTGCATGGGTGGCCTTCATTGTAGAGAGGTGAAGCTCCAGCTCTGGAGCTCCCAACACAGGAAGGATGTGGATCTCTTGGAAAGGGTCCAGAAGAGGTCATGAAGAGCACCTCCCCTATGGGGACAGGCTGGGAGAGTTGGGGCTGTTCAGCCTGGAGAAGAGAAGGCTCTGGGGAGAACCTTAGAGCAGCCTTCTCGTACCTGAAGGGGCTATAAGAAAGCTAGGAGGGGACTTCAGACAAGGGCTTATAGTGACAGGATGAGGGGCAATGGCTTTGAGCTGGAGAAGGAAAGGTTGGGACTGGAGATTAGGAAGAAATTATTTACAGTGAGAGTGGTGAGACACTGGAATGGGTTTCCCAGAGAAGTTGTGGACACCATATCCCTGTTGGAAGTGTTTTAAGACCAGACTGGAGGAGGCCTTGAGCAACCTGCTCTAGCTGGAGGTGTCCCTGCCCATGGCAGGGGGTTTGGAATGAGCTGATCAGCTTTGAAGTCCCCTCCAGCTCAAGCCATGCTATGATTCTTCCTATTGCTGTACCAGGTACCATTGCTTTTGCTCCTGGATGTCCTCCCTTAAAGTTGCTTCATAAAAAGTGTTAATTGTTCATTTGAGTGTGATGAAGAAGTGCTTCTGCCAGGCTGGGGGATAAACTGTGCCTCTATTTTGTCTGCTCCTGGGGTGTTGTGCAGCTCAAGAAAGACTCCTGAGAAGGTTTCAAGCTCTGGGTGAGTGAGAAACCAAGAGGATTTATTTCTGGTTTTATTTCTTTTCCTCTCTTTGTGCAAAATGGCTTTCCCCCTTCCCCCCACACCCCTTTTTTTTTTTCCCTCCCCACCAAGTTATTTTTTAATAGAGGTTCTAGGACTTAATGCATTAAAAAAATAAAATCCTTTTCTGTGGCACTGGGTGTAGAAAAACTCTCTGGTTTTCACTTGGAGTTGTGTTAAATAAAGCAGCTGGAATGAATTGGTGGTTTCTGGCCCCGGGGAGAAGCTTTTCAAAAGCAAATAAATATTGCCAGAAGTGATCACAGGCTGATTGAGTCAATGAATTGGCAGAAACCTTCTGGCATAAAACCTTCTGGAAAGTGATTTATTCTTCAAGGCTCGGGGAAGATGCATCCTTAGCCTTCTGTGCTGGTTTGGGGTTGAGGAGCAACTGGGCAGGGGAGAGGTTTTGTGAGTAGGAAAAAAAAAACCCAACTGCTGGGGATAAGTGTAGGGGAGAGTGGAAGTTTGGGATTCAGTGTCAGGAAGGACATCCGTGGGAGCTCTGCCACAGAGCTCCTGAAACCCTGTTGGGAAAAGCAGGCTGTGCTTGAAGGTTGTTTTGGGGTTGGTTTTCCTCTTGATTTTTAGGTCCTGAGAACATGTCTGGGTCACACCACAAAGGGCAGGGACAGCTCAGAAGCCATGCTGGGATTTTCATTGAAGGATGGGGCTGCCTTGCTGAAGGAGCTGGATCTGTTGGCATACCCCAGTCTCCTCCTGATCTTGCCTCGTTATTATTTGCAGTGGCAGAGAGGGAAGGGAAAAAAAATAATCATTGAAATGTAAAATATGATTGCTCCAGACTGCTCTCTGCAGCTGGGGACTGTGCCAAGGGCATGGCCACCTCCACAGCAGCTTGGGGCCCTTCTTAGCTTCCCCAGGGCAGCATGGAGGAGGGGAAAGCAAAGCCAAACTTGGAGGGTTAAATACCCTTCAGTCCTTTGGTTATGTGGCTTCGAGTAGATAGGAGAGGGGTGAGATGGATGCTGGTGCCTTTGTGGACAGGTGCCCACCTGGACAGACAGGAGGTGGCTGAAGTCTCCCCGTGCTGTCCTGGTGCTGTGCAGGTGCACGTCCTGCTGCAGGGCTGTGAGCTGCAAAAGAGCCCCTGCCTTGATCCTGTTTTGAGAGTGGGGAATTGTGTGTTTGTGTGTGGAAATCCCCATGCACACACCCTGGGTTGCAGCCGTCTGCTGGGTTAACTCCAGGGTGAAGGATGGGAAGCCTGAGGGACGCCAACAGGTCCTGGTTCTTGTGGGGTGGGATGGGGTGAGTCATTCTTACTCTGTTTTTCTCTCTCTTACCTTAATGAAGGAGTTTGTCTGGGGGAATTTGTCACATGCTGGCTGCTGTTGAGGAATTTATTTACAAGGGAGGATTTTTGCTTCATTTGTTCATCTCTGCTACCAAATAACCAGGTCTAGGAAGTAATGACCCTGAACGTGACCTTCTGCATCCCTTCTGGTGACCAGGAAAGAAGCCTGCACGTGTTTGTGTTTAATCCACACTCATGCTCAAAGCTGATCTTGGTCATCGTGGTGCAATGTGGTTCTGGGCACGTTGGGCCTGTAATTTACATAACCACTAACTGATAGCTGTGGCCAAAAAAAGGAGCAGTTTACCCTCACTCCTGATAGTTGTCTGGGAAGGAAGGTGAAGGAGTAGCCTGGGTTTAGCACAAAGGTGGACTTCGGACCTTCTGGGTTAGCTGGCAGTGTCGCATAGGTGAAGCCCTGAGCCGGGCTGCCTTTTTTTTCCTGTGGTGTTATGGGGCTGTTCTTTGACCTGTTCTGCAAACAGAGATATTTTGAGGTGGTTAAAGGAATATCAGCATGAACTGCAGTCCAGGTCAGGAAGATGACTGCTTTTATTGCAGCGAGACCTCCAGCTCTGGCAGGCACCCGAAGTGTTTGCAAAACATCTTGGGGAAGAACTTCCTCTTCAGCAAATGGGGAAAGAAAAATTCATTCCCCCTTTGTGTGGCTGTGTAAAGCAGTGCCCTTGTATGCCTCTGGCCTGCTCTGGAAGATGCACTTTGGGAGGCTGGGTTTGGGCTTAGCCTCCAGAAGAGAGCTGAGAGGTGTTTGGAGCTGGTGGCAAGGCTGGGAAGAACCAGAGGTTGATGAGTGATGGACTTCAGGTCGCCTTCCTTGTTTGAATGCTTTTTGATACCTGGGTCGTGGTAAACTCATTAATTTTACTAATGAGGCTATCAGGCATTTGGCATTACTGCTCCTTGCCTTTCCTGGAGAGGAACATCCCTACAGGAAAGAACTTGCAGCCTGGAAATGGGATTTCCCACCCCAGCTGTGCTTTCATAGAATCAGTCACAGAATGGTCTGGGTTGGAAGAGGCCTCCAAAAGCCATCTGGTCCAACCCCTCTGCACAGAGCAGGGACATCCTCACCTAGATCAGGTGCCCAAAGCCCTGTTGAACCTTGAGTATCTCCAGGGATGGAGCCCTAACCACCTCCCTGAGCCTCCTGTTGCAGTGTTCCACCACCCTCATAGTAAGGAACTTGTTCCTCACATCCAATCTCCATCTGCTCTGCTCTAGTCTGAAGCCATTGCCCCTGGTCCTGTCCCTGCAGGCCTTTGGGGACAGTCTCTCTGAAGCCTTCTTGTAGCCCCTTTACATACTGGAAGGCTGCTCTAAGGTCTCCCTGGAGCCTTCTCTTCTCCAGACTGAACACCCCCAGCTCCCTCAGCCTGCCCTCATAGCAGAGGTGCTCCAACTCCCCGATCAGCTTTATGGCCCTCCTGTGGCCCTGCTCCATCAGGTCCAGGTCCTTCCTGTGTTGAGGGCTCCACACCTGTACAAAGTGCTCCAGGTGAGGTCTCACCAGAGCACAGCAAAGTGGCAGAATCACCTCTCTGAAACTGCTGTCAGTGCATCTTTTGATGTGATTTGCCTTCTGGACTGCAAACTCACACTGCCTGCTCATGTCCAGCTCCTCCCCCACCAGCACCCCTAAATCCTTTTCCTCAGGGCTGCTTTCTATCCCATTCTCCCCAGCCTGTACTGACAGTGAGGATTGCTCCAGCCCAGCTACAGGATGCTGCACTTGCTCATATTGAACCTCATGAGGTTCACCTGGGCACCACCTCTCTAGCTGGTCCAGGTCCCTCTGGATGCCATCCTGTCCCTCTGCTATATTGGCAGCACCACTCAGCTTGGTGTCAGCTGCACACTGCTGATGGGGCCTGGATCCCACTGCCTATAGCAGTGATTAAGATATTAAGCAGTACAGGTCCCAGCATGGATCCCTGAGGGACACCACTGTCACTGCTCTCCATCTGCACTTCAGGCCATTGAGCACCACCCTCTGGATGTGACCATCCAGCCAGTTCCTTATCCCCTTTCCTTTGGTCCTTGGTTTGTCTATGTCCAGAGTATTCTCCAGCCAGCTGAAACCTGTGAGTTGTCAGGGTGGTGAGGCACTGGAACAAGTTGCACAGAGAAGCTGTGGAGGCTCCAAGCCTGGATGTGTTTGAAGCCAGGCTGGATGGGGCACTGAGTAACCTGTTCTAGTAGGAGGTGTCTCTGCCCATGGCAGGAGGGCTGGAACTGGATGCTCTTGAAGGTCTCTTCCAACCCAAACTGTTCTGTGAAATGGATTAAAATTGTCAAAGGCTGTATTGTAGGACAACAAGAACTTTAATCATAAGAGGACTGTAAACCCTTACTATAAGGTGTATACAAGCTCTTAATTGCAAGGTATGGCCCCAAACTTGTGGCTGGTGTGGGATGGTGGTGCAGCTCCTCCAGCAGTGTGGTGGTGTTCTGACCTGCCAGGCAGCCTTTCTTCACCATTTTTAACCAAATCCCATGTGATTGTTTAAAAATGGGTTTCTCTCTTCATTTTCTCTTCCACAAGCTGGGTTTTTTCTAGGCTTCTAGTCCCCTGTGCTTGCCTGTGTGAGGCTGGTGGTGCTGTTAGTACTTTCAGAACCTGCTCTGGACCATTGATGCTGTGTAACACATCTCCATGGCCTCCCTACCTCATGGGATAATTTTGGTTGGAAAAGACTTCTAAGATTGATTCCAACTGTTCAGGTGCAGGGGAGGTTGTAGGATACCCTGACCATGTCCTCCTTAATGCACAGCTGCTTCAGTCCATGTTTCCTGGTCCCTTATGGGCGTTAGTGGTGGTACCAGTGGGGTGGTTTGGTGTGCCTGGATGCTTGGTGCTGGTATGCTTCAGGTGCTGGGTGCTCCTCAGTAGGAGATGTGTGCTGTGCCCACCTGTCCATCCTGCCTTATGGATGTTCCCATTGGGTCTCATACATCCTTCTGAGTTTGCCAGCTTAGTTCCTCCTTGAGAACATTTCCGGCATGCTTGAGGTTGACAAATCCTTTCAGCCCATGCCCACTTCCCACCCTGCTGAACGATGGGCCGCCGTGGGGTAGGGGGCTGGTGGGCTCCATGAAGAGATGAGTCTCACTTGGTGCCTCCACTGATGTGTGGAACCAGCACTTAAACCCAGCTACTCCATGCCTTCACCCCTCTGTGAGTCATCGCTCGGGCTCCCGCTGTGAGGATGCCGCTGAGGTGTGAGGTGCTGGTAGGATGTTTGCAGGGCTGTTGAGGGCAGGATGCATTGTGGATGAATCACGGCCACTACTCACTGAAATGACACACGTCCTGGCGAGTCACCACTCTTCAAAGGGAGGGGAGAAAAGACCCTTAATAGTTTAAAGATGGCTCTTAAGCACAGGGGGGCGGTGATGGGAACGTCTGGTTTCTTCTGAAAGCCCCGCAGGGATGATTTGAGGTGGCTCAGGCAGCTGCCACATGCTGGGGCAGGCTGGATGCGAGCAGGCAGCCGAGGCTGCCAATGTGTGTCTTAGCAAATGAGTGCTGAAAACTGTTTAAAACAAACCAACCCCCCCCCCAAAAGCCTCCCCAAACCCCACCCAAACCTCTGACGGGTGTGTGTGACTCATGCCTGGTGTGAAGCTGGTCCTTGGTGCTACACCCCAAGCAAACAGAGTGCTGGTGTAAGCGTATCTCGGTGAGTGGACTTGGAGGCACTGAGGTGATGGAAGCTCTAATTTTCAGTCTAATTAAGCTGAGTAACTCCCTTGTGGATTTATGCTTCTTAATTACTCTGAGCCCTGATAACATGGGCTTCGCGTGGCAGTACTGGACTGCTGCGGTCTTGGATTGGTCCCATGTCTCCCAGTAGGACTATGTGGACTGTTTGAGAGGTGAGGTGGAGGTGCAGGAGGAAAACCATCTCCAGTCTGACGCAGATTTCTTGTCACCTACCTTCACTGCTACGTTGGAAGGTTGGAAGTAGTGAAGGAAATAAAAGCCCAAGTCCTGCTCATGCAGTTGGTGTCTTAACATCACCACGATGTCCCCTTGCTGTCCTGTCCCCACCTGGCCTTTGAAGAAGTCAGTTTTCTCCTCTGCTAGACCATGAACACCTGCACTACCATAGAATGTTTTGGGTTGGAAGGGGCCTTTCAAGGTCACCTAGTCCCCCCACCCCTGCAGCCAGCAGGAACCTCTTCCACTAGATCAGGTTGCTCAGAGCCCATGTTGTCCAGCCTGAGCTGGAATGCGGTCAGGGGTGGGGTATCACCCATCTTGCAGTTAAGGAAACCAACAAGTCAAGTTTTGGCTGCAGCAAGACCTTTAACACCACTGAATGCTCTTTTGGAAGCTGTGTCTGCTCAGAGTGTGAACCTTTCACCTGTGAGCTGGTGAGGAGCTGCCTTCAGGAGCATCTGCTGAGGCTTCCCTCCTCACATGTTGGGGGTTTTCCCTCCCAGGTGGTGGTGTGGCAGAGATGCAGTTTGCTCTTCTCCTCCTGTGTGCTTGTGGCAGCTTGGGGACAAGTTGTTTGTGGCTGGATGGCTTTCTGGGGGATGGAGGGCTTTGGTTGAAGGACTTTGCTTTTGAGCTGGACCTGCCTTTGGCTCTCCCACAGCGTATTTTATGGCCTGGGTGTCACAAAGATCCAGGCCAGAGAGATATAAAGGTCATGGCTGGCTTCTGTAGAGCCTCAGATTACTAGATCTGAAATCTCTTTCTCTTTGCTTCTTGTCCTTGTTTCCTTTCTGAGGCCTTTGATTTTGTTTGGACCTGGCCAATAAATCTGAATCCCAGACAATGCTGGTGGTGAAGATGAAATGTGCTTTGGTGCAACTGGTGACAGGAACAGCTGTGGATTTCAGCCTCACACCCCCCCACCCCTGGGGATGATTCCTGCCATCCAGCCCCTTGACTGCTTGCTGGGAGCTGCTTTGAAGCTTTATGTGCTCTCATCGTGCCAAAATAAACTCTGAGTTGAGGCTGTCACAGCTAATCTTCATCCTTGCATGCTCTGACCACCTCTCTGCTGATGCAGTGGGTGATGGCTGTGTTCACACCTGCTTTGGAAGCCCATCCCCAGCATGGGGACTGTCCCCGTGGTGCTGGATGAACATGGGCACACCTTTAAGAACCTGACACATTCCTTTATTTGACCGTGCAGGTGGGCTGAAATCATCTTCAGGAGCAAAATGTGCTTCAGTTTGGCTTTCAGCACTTGACACTGCCTGATGAAGAAGGTGGGAAGTATGAAGCTGCTTCAGGCTGCACAGCTCACAGAATCACAGAGTTAGGGAGGCTGGAAAAGACCTCTGAGATCATCAAGTCCAGCCTATGACCCAACACTGTGACATCAGCTAAACCATGGCACCAAGTGCTACATCCAAGCTTTTCTTAAAGACCTCCAGGGATGGTGACTCCACCACCTCCCTGGGCAGCACATACCAGTGCCTAATCAGCCTTGCTGTGAGGGAAGTGCTTCCTAACATCCAACCTAAACCTCCCCTGGTGCAGCTTCAGGCCATGCCCTCTTGTCCTGGCACACGTTGCCTGGGAGCAGAGCCTGACCCCGACCTGACTGCAACTTCCTTTCAGGTAGTTGTAGAGAGCCATAAGGTCCCTTCTAAGTCTCCTCTAGACTGAATACCCCAAGCTCCCTCAGCCTTTCCTCATATGTCTTTCCCTCCAGCCCCCTCACCTCATAGTCCCCAGAGAGTGAGCTATCTGAGCATGGCTGCACTGATGTTTGCATCCCCTATCCCAGTATCAGACAGAAAACTCACTGCTTTTACCCAAAAGCAGCTTCCCTGGGGCCCCTTTTCCTGTCCAGGGCATGGTGTGGTGCCCCAATCAATACCTGTTTTAAACCCAATCTGTTCTCAGAATATGCAGTGTGGCAATGCCTAAATGTCTTTACTCTCCAGGGTTGCACTTTTATTTTCTTTTTTAATACATGTTTTATATATTTCCTTTCCTTTTAACTGCTAAAGAGGTGCTGTCTGCTGGCAGCCTTTGCTCAAGTACAAAGTGTCAGTGCTGGAAGATCACATGAAGTAAATCAGCAGAATGCAAACCCTGCTCTTGCTAAACTTTGCCCAGATCTCAACTAATCACTGACCTGAGAAGCTTTTTTTTTTTCCCCTGCAAGAATGGAGCTCAGCCCTAGCTCCAGTTGCAGCTGTGTGTCCTCTCCTGGCATCCTCCTGCTCCAAGGGATGATAGAATAGAATAGAACTAACCAGGTTGGAAAATACCCTTGAGATCATGGAGTCCACTCTATCACCCAACACCATCTGATCAACTCAACCATGGCACCAAGTGCCTCGTCCAGGCTCTTCCTAAACACCTCCAGGGATGGGGACTCCACCACCTCCCTGGGCAGCACATCCCAATGCCAATCTCTCTTGCTGGGAAGAATTTCTTCCTCACCTCCAGCCTAAACTTGCCCTGGCACAGCTTGAGAGTGTGTCCTCTTGTTCTGGTGCTGGTTGCATGGGAGAAGAGACCAACCCCCAGCTGGCTACAACCTCCCTTGAGGGAGTTGTAGACAGCAATAAGGTCTGCCCTGAGCGTCCTCTTTTCCAGGCTAAGCAACCCCAGCTCCCTCAGCCTCTCTGCATAGTTGTGAATGCTGGATCTTAGGAAGAAGTTCTTCAGTAGGAGGGTGGTGAGGCTCTGGAACAGGCTGCCCAGGGAGGTTGTGGCTGCCTCCTTCCTGAGGGTGTTGAGGGCCAGGCTGGATGAGGCCTTGAGCAGTTGAGTCTGGTTGAGAGGTGTCCCTGCCCATGGCAGGAGACTTGGAGTAGATGAACTCTGAGGTCCCTTCCAACCTAAGCCATTCTGTGATGCATTCTATGATTCTGTGCTTTGGATACAAGTGATATCTGCAGCCTGCTCTGGGTGACTCTGCCTTAGCAGGAGTGTTGGACTAGATGACCCCCAGAGGTCCCGTCCAAACCATTCTGTAATTGAAATGATGATATTCTCTTCTTTTTTTTGACTGCTGTTTTTTATCCTTTTTAGTCTCAGAGGACTCTGCTTTATTATTTGATCATTTGTGAGGCATTACCTAAATGCAGGCTGTTGTTAATCACAGAATCCCAGCATGATGGGGGTTGAAAGGAAACTCTGCAGCAGCTTGCCCAGCAGCACTGTGGCCAGCGGGGTTGGAAGCTCTCCACACAAGGACACTCCACCACGTCTCTGGGCAGCCTGCTCCAGCCCTCCAGCACCCTCACAACTTTCCCCTCCTGTTCAAGTGGAACCAAGTGGGTTCCAGTTTGTGCCCCTTGTCCTCATCCTGGGTACCACTGAGCAGTGTCTGGCTCCAACCTCTTGCCCTCTGCAGGTCCTTTGTCTCTTGCTGAATGTTGCTCAGATGCCCTCTGGGGCTGCTCTGCTCCAGGCTCAACAGCCTCTGGGTTCTCAGCCTTTGTTCCTCACAGAGATGCCCCAGGCCCCTCAATGTTTTGTGCAGTCTCTGCTGGACTCTCTCCAGTAGCTCCCTGTCTGTCTTGTACACTGAGAACTGGACACAGTGCTCCAGGTGAGGCCTCCCTAGAGCAGAGTGGAGGGGTAGAAGAACCTTTTTGACCTGCTGTCACACTCTTCTGAGTGTGTCCCAGGAGACCAACCCCTCTGCCATGGGCAGGGACACCTCACACCACAGCAGGTTGCTCACAGCCACCTCCAGCCTGGCTGCAAACACCTCCAGGCAGGAGGCTTCCACCACCTCCCTGGGCAGCCTGTGCCAGGCTCTCACCACCCTCATGGGCAACAACTTCTTCCTAACATCCAATCTGAATCTCCTCACTTCTAGTTTTGCTCCATCCCTCCCAGTCCTATCCCTCCCTGACACCCTCAGAAGTCCCTCCCCAGCTTTCCTGGAGCCCCCTGCAGATCCTGGAAGGCCACAATGAGGTCTCCTGGGAGCCTTCTCCTCTCCAGCCTGCACAACCCCAACTCCCTCAGTCTGTCCTCAGAGCAGAGCAGCTCCAGCCCTCTGCTCATCCTCGTGGCCCTTCTCTGGACACCTTCCAGCACCTGCAGATCCTTCCTGGCACAGAGGCTTCAGAGCTGGTCACAGAGCTCCAGCTGTGGTCTCAGCAGAGTGGAGCAGAGGGGCAGAATCCCCTCCTTGGCCCTGCTGGCCACACTTCTCTTGCTGCAGCCCAGGCTCTGCTTGGCTCTCTGGGCTGCAAGTGCAGCCCCAGGATTTCAGTGCACAGAAATCTTTCGAACCCTCAGTCCATGCAGTTCGTTAAGTTAATGAGGTTTCATCCTTTCAGCACCTTCTGGAGGCTGTTTGCTGTCTCCCCATGGTCAGTGCTAAGGGCTGGATGTTTCTGAAGTGGGAGGGTGGTGTTGGGGGAAGTCTTCCAAATATTTTTAGTCCTCCTGGGTAGCATTCTGGGGACAATCTGCTGGCGACCGCTTTATCCGGCGCTCCATCTCTCGCCTCCTAACCCTCTGATGTGGCTCATTCAGGGGAGAAATGGCATTACCCACTGCCTCAATCACTCAGATGTCAGCCAGGACTAATCAGGGGAAATTTGGGAAGGTTTAGTAATGCCAGGAGACATGACCCACTTTCAGACAAACGCTTTTCAGACAATAGAGGTTAGGACGTGGAAGCCTTCGTGGGGTGGAGAGGTCTGGTACTGATTTGCCATTTTTAAGTGCTTGCTTTGTTGTGCTGACCCTCTCCCAGCTGCAGGATGGGTTTGTTTGCTGTTCTGATGGTGTTTTGGAAGAAGAAAATGCTGGCACTTGCTGGTTTGGAGGAAACCTGGGTTGCCTGGAGATGTCCATCCCCAGGCTGCAGGTGCCTGTCACCTCTGGGATGCTTCCTTGGCCCCAGGGGCGGCTGGTGGGTGTTGTGATAGTGGATGCAGTGCTGCAGCTCTGGTCCACCTGTGGGTGACCAGTGTGCTGTGGCTCAGGTCTAGCTGTTGGCAACCAGTTGAGGAGCCCATGTGGGAGTTTGCCTTGAATGTCCTAGCTCATGAAGAATGTTAGGGACTGGAAGGGACCTTGAAAGCTCATCCAGTCCACCCCCTCTGCCAGAGCAGGATCACCTAGAGCAAATCACACAGGAAGGCATCCAGGTGGGTCTTGAATATCTCCAGAGAGGGAGACTCCACAACCCCCTGGGCAGCCTGTTCCAGGGCTCTGTCACCCTCACAGGGAAAAAAATGTTTCCTCCTGTTTCCATGGAGCTTCCTCTGCCTCAGCTTCCACCACAGCCCTTTGTGCTGGCATTGGGCATCCCCCAGCAGAGCCTGGCTCCAGCCTCTGGGCTCTCCCCCTGCACATCTTTATCACCAGCAATGAGGTCACCTCTCAGGCGCCTCCTCTCCAAGCTACAGAGCCCTCAGCTCCCCAGTCTCTCCTCACCAGGAAGATGTTCCACTGCCTGCAGCATCTTTGTGACTCTGTGCTGGACTCTCAAGCATTTCCATGAGGTCCTTCTTCAACTGAGGGGCTCAGAACTGGACACAATACTCCAGCTGCAGCCTCACCAGGGCACCAGCTGATGAAGTACATCTGACAGAAGGCTATGAATCCGTGAAGCCAAGTTTCTGTGTTCTTCATGCCACAAACCTTACGTAGGGTTCATCCCTGTTCCAGTGTTCTTGGAGGCCTCTGGCTGAAACACCAACAGAAACTGCAGAGCTGAAGCACTGTGATGTTGCACAACTGTGAGAAAGCCAAACCTGATGCTTAGCTTTGTCATACACCACCTTTTTGTTCTTCAAAGAGAAGAAAAGAGAGTTCTCGAAGTAGTAGCCACCTAATTTTCAGCACTGCAAGTTCTGTCAAGCAACTTGAGGCCATTCCTGTGTGAAGCATTTTCCCTTTGCTGAGCCAAACCAACTTGCGCTTAAAACTTCTTAGAACCCTTTATTAAAAACAACTTTGTCATCCTTCCAGAGTATGGCAACAGCACTTGTGTCTTAATTTCATGTTGGAGCTAAGCTCTGCCTGCCTCTTGCAATTTGCCCTGCTGGTATCAGTGTCCAATGTGATGGAGCAATGTTGGAGCCCCCATCAAAATGGGAAGATGCTGTTTTGTGGGGGAAAAACTGCACCTTGTGGGGTGTGTGTGTGTTGGAACTTCTGCTGGATCCTGGAAGGTTGTCCAGGATTTCAACCTGTTGCTGTGAACTTCCACCACGACTTTTTTTGAGTGATCATTCAGGTGTTTTCTAATGTTCTGCTTTTGCTTCTGGTCATGGACTCTACTGCTTCTCTTCCATACTAAAAACCCCAATCAAACAAGCAATAAAACCCCACTCTTGTTTTCTGAGTGGTTCCCCAAATTCTGTTCCTGTAAGAGCCACATTTATGAGAGGCTTCAAGCATCTCCACCATTTGCCTCACATTGAGGCCTTGCTGCTTCTGCCTTGAAGCCTGTAGACTGGCAGGTTTTTGGGTGCATCTCTGCTGGCAAACATTACTTTGCCATTCTGTTAGCTGGAAGCTGTAGCCCTCGTGCTTGTCTAGGTGAACCCATTTCCTTTGCATCTACCCCTGGCTGGACTGGGCACTGGGATAGCAGACAGGTTGCCCAGGCAGGTGGGAGATGCCCCGTGCCTGGAACGATTCCAGGTGAGGTTGTTTGGAGCTGCAAGCAACCTGCTCTGGTTGCAGATGTCCCTGCTGACTGCAGTGGGCTTGGACTAGATGGCCTTTAAAGGTCTTTTCCAACCCCAAACATTCTATGTATCTATATTCATGGGGGCTCTGAACTCCAAATCATCCTTGTGTCCCATGAAATGCTCAAGTGGAATTTCTGAGGCATTAGCAGTGGATTGGTTGATGGGTTGGACGCGATGATCTTGAAGGTCTCTTCCAACCTGGTGTATTGTATTGTATTGTATTGTATTGTATTGTATTGTATTGTATTGTATTGTATTGTATGTTGAAGCCCTGGTTGAAGTTTGTATGTGGTGCTGAGAGCTTCTGTGTTCTTTGGGTGTGATGGGCAGGAAGGTGGTCTTGCCTACTTGCTCTCACATGCCTGGGAAGCAGCTGGAAAAGATGGGAGGAGCTAACAAGATATCTAAGACCTGGCCAAACCTGTCCTGCAGTCAGAGAGAACTTCAGTGTATTTGGTTTGTCTGGGAGTGCGGAGGCTGTTTTGGAAGGACATGGCTGCACTCCTCCTGCTTGTCCTTAGCAAGTCAGGACAGAGCGAAATGCAGTGGCCAAGCCCTGAAAGAGCCAGCCCCAACCCAGCAGCTGGATGTGCTGGACACGAATATAGATCTGAACCATGGCTCACCTGGTGGGGAACACCCAAGAGGTGTTTCAAGAGGAGGCCCTGGCTGCAGCCACCTTACCTAATTCAACCCCTTAAACAGCACTGCTCCTTGTGTCTCACAGGTTTTGTAGATCATAGAATCATTTTGGTTGGAAAAGACCTTTAAGATCATTGAGTCCAAGTGTTAACCCAGGTCTGACAGGTCACCACTAAACCACATCCCTCAGCACCACAGCTACTTGACTATGAAAGGGGAGAGCTTTCAAAGCTGTGTAGATGTGGTGCTGAGGGATGTGGTTTTAGTGGTGTCTTGGCCATTTATGTCAGCTTTAAAAGTTGGCTTCTGCCTAAAGGCAGTTGTCCAGTGTCCATGATTCAGGCTTGGAGGAGGCTCTTGGGAGTCACAACATCCATCTAGAGGATTCATGGTAGCTGTTTGAGTTGGGGTGTGTTAAGGATGTTGTTATATGGAAGGAGGCCAGTTAAAAATGGAGAGCTAGGTTTTATTTTATTAAGCCTTATTTCCAGGCAGAGATTAAGAAAAGCTGAAGCAACCAGACAACCATGATCATAGGATCATGGAATCTTAGAAAGGTTTTGGGTTGGAAAGGACCTTTAAAGGTCATCTCGTCCAACCCCCCTGCAGTCAGCAGGGACATCTGCTACTGGAGTAGGTTGTTAAGAGCCTCATTCAACCTCATCTGGAATGCTTGCAGGGTTGGGCATCTCCCACCTCTCTGGGCAGCCTGGATCAGGCTCTCACCACCTTCAGTGTTAAACATTTCTTCCCTCTCTCCAGTCTCAATCTCCCTCTTAGTTCAAACCATCACCCCTTGTTCTGTCACAACAGGCCCTGGGGATTTAAACAGTTCCTGGGGATGTACCTTGTGTTTGATTTCTGCAGGTTGAGTGTGTGATGCTGGGATCAGTCTGCTGTGGTGGTAAAGAACACATTAGGACTGATCATCAGACTTAACTGTGGGAGTCTGTGTAGGTCCTGGAGCAGCCCCTATCCTTTTGTATCTTGTGGTGGGAAGAGATTTATGGCTTGTTTTGCCCAGTGTCAGTGCAAAAACAGATGTGGGCTTTCTCCCATGCATGCAGCCCCTGAAGGGAGTTCAGAAGCATTGGAGAAGCAGGGAAATCCCAGCTTGTGAGCTTTCCCAGCTGGTGTTTCTGGCTGGACACAGGCAGTAGGGATGCTGAGGTTTGGTTGTCACAGAATGGTTTATGTTTAAGGGACCTTTGAAAGTCATCCAGTCCAACCTCTCTGCAGTCATCAGGGACATCTGCAGCTAGAGCAGGTTGCTCACAGCCTCAGGTCTGGAACAGTTCCAGGGATGGGACATTATCCCACCTCTCTGGGCAACCCTGGACAGAGTCTCACCTCTCGGTGTAAAACATTTCTTCCTGTCAATACAGCCTGGCTGCTCCCTTTCAGATGAAGCCCTCTGACACTGGAAACTGGGTGTGAAGATTTCTGAGCACAGGTTGAAATACCCTTTTAAACAAGTAGCTTTGCTCTGAAAGGAGCTGTTGTGAAAACCAGTCCCCTGGGGGTTCTCACTGGGATGTCAGGCCTGGCACCTGAAGTGAGCTCTGTTTGTGTCTGTGCTGTGCCTGTCCTGGTTACAGCCACATTGTCCCCTGCCCCTGCATTGCTTGCAGACCTTGCAAAGACCTGGGGTTTAACTGCGCTGGCTTCATTGAAATCCACTGGGATGGAGCTCAGATCCCATGGCTGGAAATACTGGACAGGGACCTACAGGAAGGCTGGGGGGGTCTGTTTAAAAGGGCTTGTAGAGCCAAGATCATAGAATCACAGAATGGCTCAGCTTGGAAGGGACCTCAGAGATCATCATCTCCAGCCCTCCTGCCATGGGCAGGGGCACCTCTCAACCAGACTCAACTGTTCAAGGCCTCATCCAGCCTGGCCCTCCACACCCCCAGGGAGGAGGCATCCACGATCTCCCAGGGCAGCCTGTTCCAGAGTCTCACCACCCTCCCACTGAAGAACTTCTTCCTCAGCTCCAGTCTAACCCTGCTCTCTCTCAGCTTCAAACCATTCCCCCTTGTCCTGTCTTCAGACACCCTCATGAAAAGTCTCTCTGCAGCCTTCCTGCAGGATCCCTTCAAGTACTGGAAGGCAGGTTTAAGGTCCCACTGGAGTCTTCTCTTCTCCAGGCTGAACACCCCCAGCTCCCTCAGCCTGGCCTCACAGCAGAGCTGCTCCAGCCCTTGGATCATCTTTGTGACCTCGTCTGGCCTCACTCCAGCAGCTCTGTGTCTTTCTTCTGCTGGGGACACCAGAACTGAAGGCAGTATTGGAGGTGAGGTCTCAGCAGAGCAGAGTCAAGGGGCAGAATCTTCTCTCTAGCCTTGCTGCCCACACTCCTCTGGCTGCAGCCTAATATGAGGGACACTGGTTTGAAAGTGGAGCAGGGGTGGCTTAGGTTGGACATCAGAAGGAAGTTCTACACAATGAGAGTGGTGAAATACTGGAACAGGTTGCCCAGGGATGTGTTTGAGGCCCCATTCCTAGAGACACTGAAGATCAAATTTGATGTGTCCCTGAGCAGCCCGATCTAGTTAGTGATGTCCCTGCTCACTGCAGGAGGGTTGTACAAGATGGCCTTTGAGAGTCCCTTTCAACCTGGTGCAGTCTGGGTATCTGAAATATCAGCAATGGAGGAGCATGGAGCTATGGGGACATCTTCACCACCTCCATAGAGGAATGATTGAAGGCATCGGGGACAGGTGACCAGCAGGTCCCCAGGGTGTTTGGCTGAGCTAACTTTGCTCTGCAGGGTAGCTTGGCACGTGGCTTTCCAGCTAATGCTGGGGACATAGAATCATAACATTGTGAGGGCTGCAAGGGACCTCAAGGCTCAGGCAGCTCCAACCCCCTGCCATGGGCAGGGACACCTCACACCACAGCAGGTTGCTCACAGCCACCTCCAGCCTGGCTGCAAACACCTCCAGGGATGAGGCTTCCACCCCCTCCCTGGGCAGCCTGTGCCAGGCTCTCACCACCCTCCTGGGCAACAACTTCTTCCTCACATCCAATCTCAATCTACCCATTTCTATTTTTTTCTGTTCCCCCCAGTCCTATCCCTCCCTGACACCCACAGAAGTCCCTCCCCAGCTTTCCTGGAGCCCCCTGCAGATCCTGGAAGGCCACAATGAGGTCTCTCAGAGCCTTCTCCTCTCCAGCCTGCACAACCCCAACTCCCTCAGTCTGTCCTCACAGCAGAGCAGCTCCAGCCCTCTGCTCCTCCTCCTGGCCCTGCTCTGGACACCTTCCAGCCCCTCCAGATCCTTCCTGGCACAGAGGCTCCAGAGCTGGACCCAGAGCTCCAGCTGTGGTCTCAGCAGAGTGGAGCAGAGGGGCAGAATCCCTTCCCTGGCCCTGCTGGCCACACTTCTCCTGCTGCAGCCCAGGCTCTGCTTGGCTCTCTGGGCTGCAAGTGCTCCCTGCTGGCTCCTTTTGAGCTTCTCCTACAGCTTTGCATCTGGAGTGGCCCCAGTTTGCAAAAACAAAACAGCGAGGATGAGGGAGAGCAGGAGAGAGCAAATATTTGCATTTCTCCTGGTGAATCCATCTTGCTAATACCCTGATAGGCCCTGTCCCCCTCTCTAAGTCTCTGCTCTTGCTAAGGTGTTTCTGCCTGTCCCATTTGTTGACAGAAAGCTGATCTTATCTCCAGCTGGCTGGGAACAGGGAGGCTGTGCTTTGGCAGTAGCTTTAGCAACACTCTGGTAAGGGCTCTCTGCCCTCCTTGCAGGGAGAGCCAGCTTGGTGGGGAGCAGCAGGGTGAGAGGTGCCATGGAGGGGACAGCTGAAATGGTGGCAAGGAATGGTTGGTGTTCAGCAGCCTGCTGGGCTGTGGGTGGAAGAGATGAATGGGTTGGTCGTGGAGTTAAGTCAGGGACGCAGCTGTGCAGGTCTCATCTCAGTTTCCTGATAAGGAGGTGACTCCTTGTCACAAAGGAATCCCAGTGACTGTTGTATTTGGCAAGGCAGTGGTCTGAGGTGGTTTTATTCCTCAAGTGTTCTGTGCTCAGGTGGGGCTGAGATTCCTCTGGAAGTTTTCACAGGGTTCCTTCAGGTCTGGGGTTTGTGTGGGTCACATTTGGCTTGGGGAGAACAGCAGCAGAATCTCTTTAAGCTAAACTACTAATTGAGTGTAAACGTATATGTGGAAGGTAATGGAGGATGCATTTTGTTCTCCCAAGGAGCAAGTGACATGATGAGAGACTAACAGCCTCAAGTTGCACCAGGGGAGGTTTGTCTTGGAGATATGGAAAAATTTCCCCCCCAAAGGGTTGTCAGGGCCTGGAAGAGGCTGCCCAAGGCAGTGACGGAGTCCCCATCCCTTGAGGGGTTTCAAAGTTGTGTATCTGTGGTGCTGAGGGACATGTTTAGTGGTGTCCTGGCAGTGCTGGGTGAATAGAATAGAATCAACCAGGCTGGAAAAGACCTCAGAGATCACCAAGTCCAAGCCATCACCCAACACCATCTGATCAACTAAACCATGGGACCAAGTGCCTCATCCAGGCTCTTCCTAAACACTTCCAGGGATGGTGACTCCACCACCTCCTTGGCAGCACATTCCAAAGGCAAATTACTCTTTCTGTGAAGAACTGCTTCCTAACATCCAACCTGAACCTCCCCTGGCACAGCTTGAGACTGTGTCCTCTTGTGGTGCTGGTTGCCTGGGAGAAGAGACCAACCCCCACCTGGCTACAACCTCCCCTCAGGGAGTTGCAGAGAGCAAGAAGGTCTCCCCTGAGCCTCCTCTTCTGCAGGCTAAGCAACCCCAGCTCCCTTAGCCTCTCCTCACAGGGCTTCCCCAGCTCCCTCAGCCTCTCCTCACAGGGCTGTGCCCCAGACCCCTCCCCAGCTTTGTTGCCCTTCTCTGGACACCTTCCAGCAACTCAACATCTTTCCTAACCTGAGGAGCCCAGAGCTGAACACGTGGCTGGACTTTTGAAAACTGTTTTTATTTTCTCCTTCTGTTTGGCATGTTTTCCTGTGTGGACACTTCCTTGTTTCGTGGGAGCTGTGTCTGAGCTGCCATGGGAGTGTGTGTTTGTGTGCTGCTGGGGCAACCACCCACCTGAGGGGAAGAGATAACCTTGGATTTGCCTAACTCGTGGGGGGTACATTTCCAAGTCATGAATGAAATTCAAACCAGGGGGTAAAGGCTACAGAAGATGAATTGAGAGCCCTTCATGCAGAACACAAACAGTCTCCTCTAATACGTGTAGGGGAGACTAAAGCTTACATGAGGCAGGATACTGAAAGACACATCTCCATCAGCCCCAGAATTTTGAGTTGCAGGAAGACATTAAGAAGAACAACTTCCTTGGAAGGGTTGTCAAGGCTTGAACCAGGCTGCCCAGGGCAGTGATGGAGCTCCCATCCCTGGTTTCAAAGCTGTGTAGCTGTGGTGCTGAGGGCCATAGGTTAGGTTAGTGGTGACCTGGCAGTGCTGGCTTCATGGTTGGACTCAATGATCTTAAAGGTCTCTTTCAACCAAAATGATTCTGTGATTTAGGGGATAGTCTTCTAGGGAGCTGCTGTGAGGTATTAATGAGAGGCTACAGGATATCAGTGCTAGAGGATGTGGAAAGCTGCAGTCTCAGTATTTTAACTGGACAGCTGGTAAGGAACTGAGGTGAAGAAAGTAGCTGCCTGGCTGCCTGTGCTGTATCACCCATTTCCCACAGTGAAAAATAAACCTTCCTCTGTGTGAGTTTCCTCAGCTTTGTGACACCTGGCCACTGGGATGCTGGGCAAGCTGCTGTGGGTGACCCTGCTTTAGGAGGGGGGTTGGACTGTGTGATCCCCAGAGGTCCCTTCCCACTCCTGCTATTCTGAGTGGTGAACCAATTTCCTCTTCTTTTGCTGGTTGTCTTTGTCTCACTGGATAGAAGAGGCAAAATATCTGTGTTAACATAGAGTTAACTCATCAGAGAAGTGCACACCTATAGTCTGGCACATGGATGGTCCTGGGAGGAGTAGAGCCCAGCTCCAGTCACCTTCCCAGTGACCTGAAGATGGTTGCAACACCATGGAAGTCCAAGAGCAATCCCACCCTGCAGGAGGCCCTTTCTCTGCTTCCCCCATTCCTAAGCAAATAATGGTGTGTGAATACTTGTTCACTGCTTCAAATACTATAGAATAGAACTAACCAGCTTGGAAAAGACCTTTGAGATCATCGAGTCCAACCTATCACCCAACACCATCTGATCAACTCAACCATGGCACCAAGTGCCTCATCCAGGCTCTGCCTAAACACCTCCAGGGATGGGGACTCCACCACCTCCCTGGGCAGCACATTCCAATGGCCAATCTCTCTTGCTGGGAAGAATTTCTTCCTAACCTCCAGCCTGAACCTCCCCTGGCACAGCTTCAGACTATGTCCTCTTGTTCTGTTGGTGGTTGCCTGGGAGAAGAGACCAACCCCCACCTGGCTACAACCTCCCTTCAGGGAGTTGTAGACAGCAATAAGGTCTCCCCTGAGCCTCCCCTATCCCAGCTTTGTCTCTTGACCACTGCTGCTGTGCTCCAGGCATCTTAAACATCTTGTTGACAAGCTTTAATGCAGGAGTTTTCTTGACCATAACCAGTAAAATGCAGCTTACTTATATCCTTGGTAATCAATTTGTTCTCCTTCAGTTCCTTAGAAATGAAGAGGACAGGGAGGTCGCCCTGGGGATCTTTCCAACATACCCCTCTGCTTAGAAAGTGCTGAAGAAACATCCCATAAATCAAACTCTAGGTCAAAAGCCCTTTGAATTAAGCATGCACAGAGTGATGCTCCACAAGGGTTTTCAGTGCTTGAGTTCTGGCAAGGTGAGGACTAACTGTACAGGTTGATTAATCCAATTACTTCTTCTTAATAAGGCTGGAAAGCCAGTGGTGGAGAGCTTCCTCTGCTATTAAAGGGAGATTTTGGTGGAGATGTTTTGGCATAGCAGTGCCTGGCAGGGAGGACAAGCTGATCTCTTGCCCAGCAGGTGAGGTAATATCTACTTTGAGTTTCAGGAGGTGCTTGTGACTCCAGGGATGCCAACCTCTGTGACCAGAGTTACAGACCAGGAGTGGATCCTGTTTTGCACTTTTCCAGCTGAAATTCCTGCCTTTCCCCTTGCTGCACCCAATGGTTGTGACAGCCTTGTGCTGCTGAGCCTGGCTCCCCCAGGATCATTTTAATCTTAACTCTTATACATTAATATCAATGATCTCAGTGCTTAACAATACCTGAAGAGGCTGGGGCCAGACACTTCTCAGTGGTGCCCTGGGACAGGACAAAGGGCGCAGGGCACAAACTGGAAGCCAGGAGGTTGGATCTGAGCAGGAGGAGAAAGTTGTTTGTTGTGAGGGCGCTGGAGGGCTGGAGCAGGCTGCCCAGAGAGGTTGTGGAGTGCCCTTGTGTGGAGAGCTTCCAACCCCCCCGGGCATTGTGCTGCTGGGCAAGCTGCTGTGGGTGCCCTGCTGGACTGGGATGGTCTGCAAAGGTCTCTTCTGACACCCACCAGTCTGTGATTCTGTGATAAAAGTCACTTAATAGATGGTGGGGGGAAGGGATGTGGTTATGGGTCTCCCTAAAGCATCACAAGGCAGCGTTACAGGTAAGGGGCTGAGAAAACCTGGGGTGAAAGGGCATTTTTGACTGTTCTGTTGGTAATCAGATGTACATGGTGTATGCTGGGCATGATTTGGAGCCTTCCTCGAGGTGCTTACGTGGAGCTGAGCTGATCAGCGGGCCTGCAAAGACAAGCTGACACCGGAGCACTGCTCAGGGCTTTTTGTTTAGTTGAGAATTAGGTGAGAGAAGGGTAATTAGTGCCAATCAACAGGGATTTGCAGAAGGCAGCCTGGAAGGAATTGACTTCTGCAATATCACAGGCTGGTGAAAGTCATAGTCTGCAGACACCTGACCCCCTGTGTGGGGATTTTAATTAAAAGAAGGCAGAAAAGTCTGTAAAACCCCAGTAACACTGTGACAGAGAAAAAGTTGTCTGAATAGTGGAGCTAGGAGCATGGATCTCCTCCTGATTCCCCTTGAAGGTCAGGTCAAGGATTTTTTTCTTCTCTTCATCCTGTGCAATGTGGCAACTTCTTCATCAGTGATTTGATAAAGGGATAACAAGCACAGGAAGAGCTGGGTTAGGTAAGTGGTGCTGGAGTGTGGCTGTGAGTGTCCTGTGGGTGCTGGCTGGATGCAGGGGAGATGCTTGGGAAGGGGGTGTTGAGTCCTCTGCTCCAAAGTGCTGCTTCCCTCATCATGTCTGCACTTTGTCCAGGAGCAGCTGCAAGTGAAGTGCATAGTTAGGGCTTTTCAATACTTGAAACAGGGCTTGTAAGAAAGCTGGGGACAATCTGTTCCTCAGGGCCTGTGTTGACAGGGCTGGGGTGATGGTTTAAACTAAGAGAAGGAGATTGAGAGTGGAGAGAAGGAAGAAATGTTTGAGGCTGAGGGTGGTGAGAGCCTGTGCCAGGCTGCCCAGAGAGGTGGGAGATGTCCCACCCCTGGCAGCATCCCAGGTGAGGCTGTTGGAGGCTCTGAGCAACCTGCTGTGGTTAGGGATGTCCCTGCTGAGTGCAGGGGGGTTGGACTGGATGAGCTTCAAAGGTCCCATTCTGTGACTGGGTTGACTTTAGCACCAGGCTTTCTGTGCTTCCCTGGGGGCTCTGCAGGGGTTTGTGGACGTGTGGAGATTCTGCTTTTCTGGTAGCATGGCAGAGGCTGAGGGGTGATGGTTAAGTGTCTTGTGGAGCAAATGGTGAGTTTAGTGGTGCACCTGGTGGTGCTGGTTCAATGGTTGGACTTGACCTTAAAGGTCTATTCCATCCTAAGCCATTCTATGGCTCTGTCTTGCAGAGGTGAGCCATGATTGACAGAGGATAAATGTGTTGCTTTCTGGGGTTCATTGGGATGGTGATCGATGGGACCAGGACCTGAGGAAAGGCCTCTCACACAGCAACTGCAGCTCTCTAATGCTGTTGAAGGGGTTTTTCTGGGGGGGGCTTTGTCAGGTTGCAAATCAGTGGAGCACATGCTTCAAATACAGCTTTAGACATCCATCCCTGCCTTGTACCCTGTGATCTCATCCCAGCTGCATCCTCACAGCAGGCAGCCTGTCCCGCTGCTGGCGCTGGGCTTCAAAGCAAGGCAAAGGCTCCTGTGCTCAGCCTGGAAAGGCACCACTGCAGAAGGAGGAGTCAGGCAGCAAGACCCCAAGTGCTGCCAGCTCTGATTAGAGAGGCACAGATCTCCTGCTGTAGCAGCTTAGGCTGCTGTGTGATGGTTTGTTAGTGCAGCCACGGCAGGTGAGTCTCCTGAACCCTCCCAGAGAGGTTTGGGTTTGTTGTGTTGAGAGAGTAGAGGAGCAGGATCACAACCTGAGGGGTTGTTGCACTGCCCAGAGCAAACCCAGTTCTCTCAGCCCACCAGGAAATTGCTCCCCAGCCCAGGAAGGGCTTTTCCTGAGTGGTTTGTGCCACCCCAAAGTGCCTGGGGGAAGTCTACCTGTTTTTGCTAGACTTGCTGTGAAAGGAATTTTGCTTCTCAGCCATTGCTGTGTGGAGAACAGGGCTGTGTGTGCCCAAGACCTTGACTCTGAACCTGTTAGTCTTAATTAAGCCTGCAGTAACGAGCACTGCTGGGATGTGGTGGTGAAATGGTAGGGGAGAGGGTGAGAAGACAGGAGTTGGCTGTTAGTTATGTGTGAGACTATTGATTAGTTCTGAGCCAGCAAGGTGCCCTTGTGGCCAAGAAGGCCAGTGGTCTCCTGGGGTGCATGAAGAAGAGATGTGGCCAGCAGGTTGAGGGAGGCTCTTCTCTCCCTCTACTCTGTCCTAGGGAGGCTGCACCTGGAATTCTGGATCCAGTTCTGGGCTGTCCAGCTTAAGTGAGACAGGGAATTAATGGAGCAGAGGCTACAAAGCTGCTGAGAGGCCTGGAGCTGCTCTGTGAGGAGCAAAGGTTGAGAGCCCCTGGGGCTGTGGAGCCTGGAGAAGAGCAGCCCCAGAGGGGATCTGAGCAATGCTCAGCAAGAGAGAAAGGCTGGGGGGCAAGAGGCTGGGGGCAGACTCTGCCCAGTGGTACCCAGGGACAGCACAAGGGGCAATGGGCACAAACTGGAACCCAGGAGGAGAACAGGGGGAGAAAGTTGTTTATTGTGAGGGTGCTGAAGGGCTGGAGCAGGCTGCCCAGAGAGGTTGTGGAGTTTCCTTGTGTGGAGAACTTCCAGTCTCCTGTGCATTGTGATCCTGGCAAGCTGCTGTGGGTGCCCTGCTGGAGCAGGGTGTGGGACTGGATGATCTCCAGAGGTCCCTTCCAACCCCAACCATGATGGGAATCTGAAATCACCCTGGAAATCACATTTATTTAAAGCCTTCAAACATATCTGCAGCGTTTGTATCCTGGCATTGGGGCTCACCTTGCTTGGTGCCAGTTTTACCTCTGGACATGGTGACTTGAAGCTGGTGCAGTGGTGAACCAAAGCCTTTTAATCCCCCCTTCCTGATTAGGGATGCTGCTAATGAGGCGGTGGATAAATGCTGCAGATTCTGCTTGTCCGAGTCACTGCTGTGACACTTTATGCAGATCATCATCTGAGTTAATTTGGGCAGTGGGAATAAAACTCAGCCAGGAGAAACACAGCAGATTTAGTGCTGGTGGGAGATGTGGAGCCATCCATCACTGTCACAGCTCTTCTGGGCAGGGGGAGGAAATTATCCCTGGACCTTGGAGGCACCCAGCAAAGTGTGTGCTTTGCTAGCACAAGTCCAGGATGTGTCTGGATGAGCAGAGATGCTCCCCTAAGTCTAGGAGCCCCAGCCTGACAGGGTCATGGTCTGGGTGTGTGTTTCTGTGCTTTCCCTGGATCTGTCACTGAGAGCATGGGGAGGATGGGGGATGTGAGGCATGATGTAGATGAACTCCTCTGCCTTGCCTGCTTTGTGTGTCTTTATCAGCCCTGGGCAGCACACAAATTGCTCCTCCTCACGCTGAGGAGCTGGAGATGCTTGTGCAGCATGCTCTGATCTTTCCTTTTGCATTTAGCACTCTCACTGAGTTACATTTGCATTCTGTGGCTCAAAATGGTGTGTTTGGTGGGGTTTTGTGTGTGTGTGTAACAACTAAACCACAGTATTTAGTTTACCCTGCTCCTTGAGCATATTTGTGTCATGTGTGTCCCTTGCTGGCTGTTGAAATGTTGACTTGCCAGTCACAACCTCTCCCTTCAGCATTTTTGGGGTTTTATGGAGAGGAAGAATTGGGTCTTCTCCTATTAGAGATCTTTGTGCTGTGTGGGTGGAAACTCTGGGGCTAGATTGGAGCTTGTGGGCTCATGCTGCAGGTGCTGGGGATGCTGAGCTCTTGCAGACATCCCAGCATCGGGTACCCGTGCAGCAGTACAAAGGGTTGTACAGATATGGGCTTGACCTGCTGGAGAGCAGCTCCATGGAGAAGGGCTTGGGTTGGAGTCCTGGTGGACAGCAATGTGCCCTTGTGGCTGAAAGGGCCAGGGATACCCTGGGGCACATTCAGAAGAGTGTGGGCAGTAAGTCAAAGGAGGTCCTCCTACCCCTCCACTCTGTCCTAATGAGGCCACATGTGGAGGAATGGGTCCAGTTCTGAGCTCCCCAGTTCAGGAGGGACATGGAGGTGCTGGAGAGAGTCCAGCAAAGGCTATAAGGATGATTAAGGGACTGGAACATCTGGCTGATGAGGAAAGGCTGAGAGCCCTGGGTCTGTTGAGACTGGAGAAGACCAGCCCCAGGGGGCATCTGAGCAATGTTTATCATTGTCTGAAGGGTGGGTGTCAGGAAGGGGCCAGGCTCTTTTCAGTGGTGTCCTGTGACAGAGCAAGGAGCAATGGATGCAAACTGGAACTCAGGAAGGTCTGCCTCAACATGAGGAGAAACTTCCTTGCTGTGAGGGTGCTGGAGGCCCTGAGCAGGCTGTCCAGAGAGGCTGTGGATTCCTTCTCAGCAGCCTGAGAGGGGAGCTCAGGGGTGAGGGACAAGAGGATGGGGCTACACTCTCTTTAGTGGAGCCCAGTGACAGGACAAGGGGAAATGGGCAAAAAGTGGAACCCAGGAGGTTCTGTCTGAACAGGAGGAGAAAATTCTTTGGTATGAGAATGCTGGAGGTCTGGAGCAGGCTGCCCAGAGAGGCTGTTGAGTCTCCTCCTCTGGAGACTTTCAAGACCTGTCTGGATGCGTTCTTGTGTGAACTGCCCTGGATGACTGTGCTTTGGCGAGGGGCTTGGGCTCGATCTCTGGAGGTCCCTCCTAACCCCTACCATTCTGTGTTTAGGCAGTAGAGGGATGTGCAGCACTGGAACATCCCTACCTGCTCTGTCCCCAGCAGTGAAACCCTCTGCCATCCATCCCTGACTTTTATGAGGGTTTGGTTTCCAAAGAGAGCAGCCAGCATAGAGGTCAGTGGGTCCTGGAGTCATGGCACAGCCTGGGGAGCCCTGACCTGAGTATGATCTTCCCTTGTCTGTCAGGCAGGGGAGCAATCACTCCTGGGATGAAGATTTCATTCAGAGGATGGGAGGGGGGGGGGATTATGCTTTGCCATCTGCCCTGATGCTCAGTGTTGTGAGCAGTAATATCAAGGTTAAGAGCCCACAAGTCCCCTAGCCAAGGATGGCCAAGCACCTGGCCTGTGTCTTGCTGCATCATGAAGATTTTCCCCTCCTGAATCACTGCCACTGGGGCAGAAGGGATTTTTAAGGCTGCAGAAGCCCAGGAAAGCCCTGGAGCTGATGCTTTTCTGTGCCCCCCTGTTGACAGCACCCATGGAGCAGCTCTTCCTGGCATCGAGAAGCACAGTGGTTGGCACAAGGGTGTCTAATACAGCTCAATAACTCCATAATTAGTTACCTTTTAGTCCTGGGGACATGGGAAAATAAAAGTGACATCCACACTCTGAACCCTGCTGTCTGGTATGATCTTCTGATTTGAAGCAGAGATAGCATTTTACTCTTTTCACTGGGACAGGACAAATTTGGGAGCACTGTGGTAGTAGAGGGTTTGTGAGAGCTGTTGGGTGGTTATTGGCCTGGTTCCCATTATGCTGCTGAGCCATTCCTGTGCGGTATATGAAATGTAAATATTCTTGGTAAGCCAGGGCTGAAGCTCATGCTCTTTCCTTTTCCATATGCATTTCTGTCTTCTTCAAGAACATCCAGTAGCACTGCACCATGTTACCCCTCTGAAGAGGCTGGCAGTAAACCCACTGCAAAGAGGGAGGAGAAAAATGCACAGATTTGTCCCAGTCTTCACCTCTCTTTTGGCTGATATGTGTTCACTTGGATTTGCTAAGGTGCACATCACCATCTCTAGGAAGTGTGGGTCAGACAGTGAGGTTGAGAATTGGCTGAAGGACAGAGCTCAGAGGGTTGTGATCAGCACTGCAGGGTCTAGTTGGAGGCCTGTGGCTTGCAGTGTTCCCTAGGAGTCAGGGCTTGGTCCAGCCTTGTTCAACTTCTTCATCAGTGACCTGGGTGAAGGGGCAGAGTGGGGCCTCAGGCAGGTTGCTGAGGGCACAGCACTGGGAGCAGTGGCTGACACCCCTCAGGCTGTGCTGCCATGCAGTGAGACCTGGGCAGGCTGAGAGCTGGGAGAGAGGAACCTCATGAAGTTCAACCAAGGGAAGTGTAGGGTCCTGCAACAGAACTGATGTGAAGGATTGAGCTGCTGGAAGGCATCTCTGTGCAGAAGGAGCTGAGGATGCTGCTGAACAACTTCATCATGAGGCCAGAAATGGGTTCCCATAGCCAAGGGGTCTCCTGGGGTTGTGGCCAGCAGGTTGAGAAAGGTTCTTGTGCCCCTCTACTCTGACCTGGGGAGGCCACAACTGGAGTCCTGGGTCCATTTCTGGGCTCCCCAGTTCAAGAGAGACAGGGAACTACTGGAGAGAGTCCAGCAGCAGCTATGAAGGTGCTGAGGGGCCCTGGAGCAGCTCTGTGAGGAGCAAAGGCTGAGAGCCCCTGGGGCTGTGCAGCCTGGAGCAGAGCAGCCCCAGGGGGAGCTGAGCAATGCTCAGGAGGAGACTGGGGCCAGAGTCTTGTCAGTGTCCAGTGACAGGACAAGGGGCAGTGAGCACAAACTGGAACCCAGGAGGTTTTATCTGAACACTTCCTTGCTGTGAGGGTGCTGGAGGTCTGGAGCAGGCTGCCCAGAGGGGTTGTGGAGTCTCCTTCCCTGCGTAGCTTCCAATCCCCCGACTGTGGACAAGCTGCTGTGGGTACCCTGCTTTAGCAGGAGGGTTGGACTGGATGATCTCCAGAGGTCCTTGCCATCCTCCACCATGCTGGGATTCTGTCTCTAACTTGTACTCAAGTCCTTTCTGAAGTTTTCTTCAGCTGTGTGGAAGAGCCTTGGATGTGGGATACTGGATCTTCATTATTGAATCCCTAATTGCTGGGCAGCTGGTGCTATTTTATTGCCAGTACTGTGGGTTCTCTGCCCTGCAGTCCGCTTGGAAGGATGCTCCTGGAGGAGTGCCTCTGAGCCAGGAGCTATGAAAACTTCCTGGGGTCAGCCATGAGTGTTGTCATTCCTGAAATAACTTTGGGGATTAGAACCCAATAATAACAAAGATGGATTTACTGGCCTCCAGCTTGTCTCCAAGACTTGGAAGCACCAAACAGCCCTGGATAAACTGAGATGGAAGCAATTTTTATTGTTGATTTAATGGTTGTTTGGTGTAGCTTGTTCCATGGCAGGCCAGTATCTCCTC
The DNA here is from genome assembly GCA_033816785.1 of Picus viridis. Classification (NCBI taxonomy): domain Eukaryota; kingdom Metazoa; phylum Chordata; class Aves; order Piciformes; family Picidae; genus Picus; species Picus viridis. The sequence goes on from CM066606.1 coordinate 1,861,629, forward strand.
CTGCTGTGATGGAGCCATCCACTGAGCACGTTGCCCTGGAGTTTGCTGGGAGTGCCTGAGAGCTTCTAGGCAGCAAAACAAAACCTGCCTCTTATTTGGTGTTGGTTTTAATCTGCATCTGCTAACATCTAAATCAAAGCAGGAGGTGGGGATTGACTTTATTAAGCTTCTGCTTAAACTGGGTGGAGTAAAGCAAGGAGCTTGGTAAGGACTGAATTGTTTTGGGTTTATTGGGAATGTGGTAAAAAAAAACCAACAACCCCAAAACCCAAATAAAACCCCACCAAAAAGCCAAGCACAGATTCTTTGTGTTTTTCCTGGAGAGGCTGAGAATGTAGAACTCTTTTGGATTAGTGCTAACACATCATTCAAAGGTGTCCTTGAGGATCAAGGACATGGAGCTTTTAGAGCAGGCCTAGGGGAGGCCACAGCAGTGCTGGCAGGGCTGGCTAGGAGGCTCCAGGCTGAGAGAGTTGGGCTTGGGCAGCCTGCAGAAGAGAAGGCTCCAGGGAGACCTGGTGTCCTTTCAGGATTTGAAGTGGCCTACAGGAGGGCTGGAGAGGGACTTTTTACAAGGCAGGGTGAGGAGTGATGGCTTCAAACTGGAAGAAGCTGGACTGAGATGAGACATTAAGAAGGAGGTGGTGAGGCACTGGACCAGGTTGCCCAGAGAAGTTGTAGAGGCTCCAATTCCTTTCAGTGTTCACAGCCAAGTTGCTTGTGCCCTTGAGCAGTCTGGTCTAGCAGATGATGTCCCTGCCCATGGCAGGGGGTTGGAGATCAGATGATCACTAAGGTCCTTTCCAACCCAAACCATTTCATAATTTGAAGAAAGGCTTTTCATTCTGCCCAACTGGATGGAGACACTGGAGCAGTGGGAGGTTAAGTGGTCTGCCTAGGCTCTGTCTCAAGAGCCTGAAATCAGGGTAGTCCTCCTTTCCCAGGGCTTTGAGACAGACCTGACTGCCCCTATCCCTTTATAGCAAGCTCCTCCAGAAGACTGAGAGGTTGATTAAGCTAGCAAAGCCAGGACATGGCACATAGAACCAGGGAGCAAACAAATGTTTTGGGTTGGAAGAGATCTTTAAAGCTCACCTAGTTCAACCAGCCCACAGGGAGCACATCTTTAGCTAGATCAGGTTGCTCAGAGCCCTCTCCAACCTGACCTGGAAAGTTGCCAGGGATGAGGCATCTACCACTGCATAAAGCAGAGAAGTTATGCTGGAAGTGAGTCTGTGAAAGTAGAGGTTCACTGAGATCATATCATGGAATGGCTCAGGGTGGAAGTGACCTCCGAGAACATCTACTCCAACCCTTCTGCCATGGGCAGGGATGCCTCACAACCAGACTCAGCTGCTCAAGGCCTCATCCAGCCTGGCCTTGGAACACTTGAAGAGGCAGCCATAACTTCCCTGGGCAGCCCATTCTAGACTCTCACCACCCTCATACTGAGGAACAACTTCCTCAGCTCCAGCCTAACACTGCTCTCCCTCAGCTTCAAACTGTTCCCCCTTGGCCTGACTCCAGACACCCTCATGAAAAGTCCCTCTGCAGCCTTCCTGCAGGATCCCTTCAGCTATTGGCAGGCAGCTCTAAGGTCCCCCCCAAGAATTCTCCAGGCTGAACACCCCCAGCTCCCTCAGCCTGGCCTCACAGCAGAGCTGCTCCAGCCCTTGGATCATCTTTAAGGCCCCTTCTGGATTCACTCCAGCAGCTCTGTGTCCTCCTTCTGCTAGGGACAGCAGAACTGGAGGCAGGATTGGAGGTGAGGTCTCAGCAGAGCAGAGCCAAGGGGCAGAATCCCCTCTCCTGCCCTGTCTGTTGGGTGCCTGGGGATGTGATTTTGGCCTGCATCAAGAATAATGTGGCCAGCAGGAGCAGGGAAGTCATTGTGCCCTGTGCTCTGCACTGGTTAGGCCGCATCTTGAGTCCTGTATCCAGTTCTGGGCCCCTCAGTTTAAGAAGGACATTGAGACACTTGAGTGTGTCCAGAAAAGGGCAACGAGGCTGGGGAGGGGTCTGGAGCACAGCCCTGTGAGGAGAGGCTGAGGGAGCTGGGGTTGCTTAGCCTGGAGAAGAGGAGGCTCAGAGGAGACCTTTTTGCTGTCTCCAACTCCCTGAAGGGAGGTTGTAGCCAGGTGGAGGTTGGTCTCTTCTCCCAGGCAGCCAGCACCAGAACAAGAGGACACAGTCTCAAGCTGTGCCAGGGGAGGTTTAGGCTGGAGGTGAGGAGAAAGTTCTTCCCAGAGAGAGAGATTGGCCCTTGGAATGTGCTGCCCAGGGGCAGCTGCTCCATGCTGACGGTGGAGTCCCCATCCCTGGAGGTGTGCAAGAGGGGATTGGATGTGGCACATGGTGCCATGGTTTAGTAGTCACGAGGTGTTGGGTGACAGGTTGGACTTGATGATCTTTGAGGTCTTTTCCAACCTCACTGATTCTGTGGTTCTGTGACCTGGTGGTGCTCATCTGTATGAATTCAACCAGCAAACAGCTTTGGAGGAAGCAGGTTGCAGAAGCTGGAGGCAGGTAAGGCAGGCAGTGTGAAGGTGGTGCTCCAGCATGCCCCCACCACGAGCTACCTCCCGGCCTCATTGGGTTTTAATTAACACTTGTCTCGTAAAGACCTGAGAATGACAAAGTGCTTTTAGTTCAGCTCTGTGTGCTTTGACATGTTTGGGATTTATGGGTGAAAGGCAAGGGTCAGATGCAGGTTGGTGCAGCAGCCTGCCCAGCCTGGGGAGCTTGCTTCTCTGCTGGAGCAGGACAAGGAGGGGAGGAGGGTGGAGATGAAGAGCAGAAATAATGGGGATCTCCTTTCTGGATGTCTGTGTGTGTGCACATGAGAGGACAGCATTATGAATGCTTGGGGAGATGCATTCATCCCAGCCTGTCCTAACAGCCTGTAGATATCTGGCAGGGTGGGAAGCACTTGGTGCTGGGAGCACTTAGGCTGGAGTGGTGATTTCATTCAGGGTCTCCCAGCTGAGGAATAAGCTACCCTGAAGGCTCCTGAGAGGCTCCTCTTTGTTCCACTGCCCTCTGTCCTGCGTGATCCCTTGCACATGTGTGTACACAGAGCCTTGGAAAAATCAGTTCTGTTGCAAAAATTCTCTGTTTTTGTGGTCAGGGTAGCTGGTGGAATGTGAAGTCTTCCACCAACAGGTTGAAAATCCATCCCTGGGTGAGGGTTGCTGAGAGCTGCTACCTTCCACCAGCAGTTCCCACAATTTGCCTGCCTGTCAGATGGCTGCTGGCCATGGCTGATGATGAACTGCTGGAAAGGGTTGATGTGACCTCTTCCTGCTGCAGAAGGTGGATCCAAATTCACTTCACTGAAGCATGCACAAGCACCACCATGATTTTTACAGAACCATGAAACTGTTATTCTTGGAAGAGACCTTTAAAATCTCCAACCATTAAGCCAGCCCTGCCAGGTGACCACTGAGCAGCACCACATCTACACAGCTTTGAAACCCCTCCAGGGATGGGGACTCCAACACTGCTCTGGGCAGCCTGGGACAGGGCTTGACAACCCTTTGGGGGGAAGAAATTGTTCCTCATGTCCAGCCTTAACCTCCCCTGGCACAACTTGAGGCCATTTCCTCTCATTTTGTAGAATAGAATAGAATAGAATAGAATAGAATAGAATAGAATAGAATAGAATAGAATAGAATAGAATAGAATAGAATAGAATAGAATTACCAAGGTTGGAAGAGACCTTGAAGATCATCGAGTCCAACCTGTAACCATAACCTCACAACTAGACCATGGCACCAAGTGCCACATCCAGTCCCCTCCTGAACGCCTCCAGGGACTCAACCACCTCCTCGGGCAGCACATCCCAATGGCGAATCACTCTCTCGGTGAAGAACTTTCTCCTCACCTCCAGCCTAAACTTCCCCTGGTGCAGCTTGAGACTGTGTCCCCTTGTTCTGGTGCTGGTTGCTAGGGAGAAGAGGCCAACCCCTTCCTGGCTACAACCACCCTTCAGGTAGTTGTAGAGAGCAATGAGGTCTCCCCTGAGCCTCCTCTTCTCCAGGCTAAACAGCCCCAGCTCCCTCAGCCTCTCCTCATAGGGCTTGTGCTCAAGGCCTCTCCCCAGCCTTGTTGCCCTTCTCTGGACACGTTCAAGTGTCTCAATGTCCTTCTTAAACTGAGGGGCCCAGAACTGGACACAGTACTCAAGGTGCGGCCTAACCAAAGCAGAGTACAGGGGCACAATGACCTCCCTGCTCCTGCTGGCCATACTATTCCTAATGCAGGCCAGGATGCGGTTGGCCCTCTTGGCTGCCTGGGCACACTGCTGGCTCATGTTCAGCTTCCCATCAACCAGCACCCCCAGGTCCCTCTCTGCCTGGCCGCTCTCCAGCCACTCTGACCCCAGCCTGTAGCACTGCCTGGGGTTGTTATGGCCAATGTGCAGAACCCGGCACTTGGATGTGTTAAATCTCATGCCCTTGGCCTCTGCCCATCTGTCCAGCCTGTCGAGGTCCCTCTGCAAAGCCTCTCTGCCCTCCAGCAGATCAACTCCTGCCCCCAGCTTGCTGTCATCTGCAAATTTACTGATGATGGACTCAATGCCCTCATCCAGATCATCAGTAAAGATGTTGAAAAGCATGGGGCCCAGCACTGATCCCTGGGGCACACCACTAGTGACAGGCCGCCAGCTGGCTGTGGCACCATTCACCACCACTCTCTGGGCTCGGCCCTCCAGCCAGTTCCTAACCCAACGCAGTGTGATCCTGTCCAAGCCATAGGCTGCCAGCTTGGCCAGGAGTTTGCTGTGGGGGACGGTGTCAAAGGCCTTGCTGAGGTCCAGGTAGACCACATCCACAGCCTGCCCCACATCCACCAGGTGGGTCACCTGATCATAGAAGGAGATCAGGTTGGTCAGGCAGGACCTGCCCCTCCTAAATCCATGCTGGCTAGGCCTGAGCCCCTGGCCATCCTGTAAGTGCTGTGTGATCGCACTCAAGATGACCTGCTCCATAATCTTGCCTGGCACTGAGGTCAGGCTGACAGGCCTGTCATTCCCTGGCTCTTCCAACTGGCCCTTCTTATGGATGGGCACCACGTTGGCAGCTTCCAGTCTTCTGGGACCTCTCCAGTGAGCCAGGACTGCTGAAAAATGATGGAGAGCGGCCTGGACAGCTCATCTGCCAGCTCCCTCAGCACCCTAGGATGGATCCCATCCGGTCCCATGGACTTGTGGGGGTCCAAGCGGCTGAGAAGATCTCTAACTGTCCCATCCTGGAACAGAGGAAAACTTATGCTGCTCCCTGGCTCCTTCTGCCAGCTCTGCAGGCCAGCTGTCTGGAAGCCGTTCTGTCCTGCTAGTAAAAATTGAGGTAAAGAAGGTGTTAAGTCCCTCTGCCTTTTCCTCATCCTTTGTTACAATATTCCCCTCCATGCCCACCAAGGAGTGGAGCTTGTCCTTGCCCTTCCTCTTGCTAATAATATATTTATAGAAGGACTTTTTGTTGTCCTTCACAGCAGAGGCCAGTCTGAGCTCCAAATGTGCTTTTGCCTCCCTAATTTTCTTCCTACAAGACCTAGCAACATCCCTAAACTTTCCATGGGTTGCCTCCCCTTTTTCCAAAGATAATACACCCTCTTTTTTTCCCTTAGTTCCTTTAGAAGTTCATTACCCAACCAGGCTGGCCGTCTGCCCCGGCGGCTCATCTTCCGGCACACTGGCACAGCCTGTTCCTGCGCCTTCAAGAGTTCTTCCTTGAAGTAGGTCCAGCTCTCCTGAACCCCTGTGTTTTTAAGGGCTGTTTCCCAAGGAACCTTCTGAGTTAGCTCCTTGAGTAGCCTGAAGTCCGCCCTCCGGAAGTCCAGAGTGGAGGTCTTCTTGCTCCCCCTCTTGGCTTGGCTGAATACCGAAAACTCTATTATGTCGTGGTCACTGGTGCCTAAACACCCTCCGACCACCACATCACCCACCAGCCCTTCCCTGTTGGTGAAGAGGAGGTCAAGCAGAGCCTCACCCCTGGTAGGTTCACGCAGCACCTGGGATAAGAAGCTGTTCTCCATGCACTCTAAGAACCTCCTAGACTGCCTCCTCTCTGCTATGTTGTGATCCCAGCAGATATCAGGCAGGTTGAAGTCTCCCACGAGAACAAGGTTAGGCGATCTTGAGACAGCCTTAAGCTGCCTATAGAATGCTTCATCAAGATCATCCTCCTGGTTGGGTGGTCTATAACAGACTCCAACCAGCATGTCTGCCCTGCTGGTCTTCCCTCTAATTCTTACCCACACGCACTCAACCCGATCATCCCTGATCTCTAGCTCAATGGCATCAAGAGCCTCCCTGATGTACAGGGCCACCCCTCCACCCCTTCTTCCCTGCCTGTCTCTCCTAAATAGCCTGTAGCCGTCAATTGCAGCGCTCCAGTCATGCGAGTCATCCCACCACGTCTCCGTGATGGCAACTACATCATATCTTTCCTGCTGCAACAAGGCTTCCAGCTCCTCATGTTTGTTGCCCATACTTCGTGCATTAGTGTACATGCACTTCAGCTGAGCTGCTGGTTTTGCCCCTGACTCCAGCTTACCACCCTCAGACTCCTGTCTAGGGGGACTGGTTTCAGCCCCTTCCCCCTTTGAAGCTAGTTTAAAGCCCTGTCAATGAGACTTGCTAATTCCCTTCCCAGAATCTTTTTACCTTTGGGGGACAGGCCATTCTCATGTACTGTGACCTTTCCCCTCCTCTGGGACAGATGTACTCCATCTGTTACCAGCTGACCTGGTGCAGTAGAAAGTTTTTCAAGATCAAAAAACCCAAAATTCTTCTGACTGCACCAACCTCTAAGCCACTTGTTGACTACAGCTGCTGACCTGTTCCTTCTCATATTCCCTCCTGCAACTAAGGGTATAGACAAAAAAATTATTTGTGCACCTGAGTCCTCCACTAGATCCCCCAGGACCTTGAGGTCATTCTTGATAGCCCTGGGAGTTCTGGCTGCAACATCGTCATTCCCTAACTGCATAATTATTAATGGATAGTAGTCAGAGGGCTGCACCAGAGTAGGCAGCCTTCTGGTAACATCAGCAACTTGAGCTCCTGGGAGACAACAAAGTTCCCTGTGAGCAGGGTCTGGCTGACATATGGGGCCCTCTGTTCCCCTCAGTAGGGAATCACCAATAACAATCACCCTCCTCTTTTTTTTAAGGGAGCAAGTCTTGATGCCAGGGGAAGGCTGTTTAACCCCAGGCTGACTCACCCCAGGCTGACTCACCCCAAGCTGACTCACCCTGGGATGACTCACCCCAGGCTGCCTGACCCCAGGCTGACTCTCCCTAGGCCGACCCACCCTAGGCTGACTCACCCCAGGCTGCCTGACCCCAGGCTGACTCTCCCTAGGCCGACCCACCCTCCGACCACCCCGGGCCGACCCACCCCAGGCCGACTCACCCCGGGCCGACCCACCCCAGGCCGACTCACCCCGGGCCGACTCACCCCGGGCCGACCCACCCCGGGCCGACCCACCCCGGGCTGACTCACCCCGGGCCGACCCACCCCAGGCCGACCCACCCCGGGCCGACCCACCCCGGGCCGACCCACCCCGGGCCGACCCACCCCGGGCCGACTCACCCCGGGCCGACCCACGCCGGGCCGACCCACGCCGGGCCGACCCACCCCGGGCCGACCGACGCCGGGCCGACCCACCCTGGACCTACCCACGCCGGGCCGACCCACCCCGGGCCGACCCACGCCGGGCCGACCCACGCCGGGCCGACCCACCCCGGGCCGACTCACCCCGGACCTACCCACGCCGGGCCGACCCACCCCGGGCCGACCCACGCCGGGCCGACCCACGCCGGGCCGACTCACCCCGGGCCGACTCACCCCGGGCCGACCCACGCCGGGCCGACCCACCCCGGGCCGACCCACCCCGGGCCGACCCACCCCGGGCCGACTCACCCCGGGCCGACTCACCCTGGGCTGTTTTGCCTCATGGAAAACCCCAGATGGTGTGTCCTCCAGCATCAGAATCACCTCCCCCTCGACCTCCAGTGCCCCATACCTGTTGTCCAAGGGCAGTGGGGGAGGTGAAGGGAGACAGGGAGGTTTTAATTTGTGTCTTTTGAGAGGAACCTTCGTCCATTCCCCTCTGCTTTTTGGATAATCAGCCTCTGCTGGGGGAGCCTGCAGAGCCTGGTTACTCAAGTTGGTCTCTCTTCTACAATCCCATACATCTCTAAGTCTAGTCATCTCATCTTTCAGTCTGGCCACCAGGTTAAGCAGATAGTCAATCTGCTCGCATCTGATGCAGGAATTGTCCCCACTACCCTGCATCTCAACTGCCAGGCTCCAGCACTTTCTGCAGCCATAAGCCTGGACACCCACCTCTTGCTTGTGACACTTGCCTACCTGCTTGTATCCCCCTCAGTCTGCTTGTTCCTTGGAAGAAGAGATCAACCCCACCTATCTCCAACCTCTTTCCAGAGAACTGGAGAGAGCCAGAAGGTCTCCCCTCAGCCTCCTTTTCTTTAGGCTGAATAATCCCAGGTCCCTCAGCTGCTCCTCGCAAGGTTTATGCTCTAGACCCTTCACTCTCCTTTGGACACCTTTGTGGGCTGCTTTGGGGTCAGCATGTCTCTCTGCATCTGTTTTCCCAGGCAGGGCCATGGTTCAGCCCAGCCTAGCCCTGTGTGCAGGTGGAGACTTTGTAGGACTCCAGACACAACCAGCGGCATCTTGGTTTTGAGGCTGCCTTGAGTTGGGTACATCCTGATCCCTGACTATTTCAGGCGTTTCTAGAGCATGTTTGATCTCTTCTGTGCCAGGAGAGCTGGCACTGCATGAAATGACAGTGGTGGGGAAGAAAAGGCAGGCAAGGTGCTCTGCAGAGCTGCAGCAGTGCTCCATGAAGTCCTTCCCATAGTGCTGGAACTTGGAGAAACTGGGACAAGACACAGGGTAGGTGGAGAGCTTAGTGTTGTGTTGCCACCTCACCATCTGCCCCTACTCCTTTCATGCTCCAGCCACATCTGGGGGTCCTGGCCATGCTGCAAGGGTGTACGATGACACGAAGCTGGGGGCAGGAGTTGATCTGTTAGAGGGTATGAGAGCTCTGCAGAGGGACCTTGCCAGGCTGGGCAGATGGGCAGAGGCCAAGGGCAGGAGACTGAACACATCTAAGTGCCAGGTTCTACACATTGGCCACAGCAACCCCAGGCAGTGCTACAGGCTGGGGTCAGAGTGGCTGAGAGCAGCCAGGCAGAGAGGGACCTGGGGGTGCTGGTTGATGGGAGGCTGAACAGGAGCCTGCAGTGTGCTCAGGTGTGACCGGTTTAGGTCACACCACCCACTCTGCCACACCAGGGGACCAAGAAGGCCAATGGCATCCTGGCCTGCATCAGGAAGAGTGTGGCCAGCAGGAGCAGGGAGGTCATTGTGCCCTGTGCTCAGCACTGGTTAGGCCACACCTTGAGTCCTGTGTCCAGTTCTGGGCCCCTCAGTTTAAGAAGGACATTGAAACACTTGAAGGTGTCCAGAGAAGGGCAACAAGGCTGGGGAGAGGCCTTGAGCACAGCCCTGTGAGGAGAGGCTGAGGGAGCTGGGGTTGCTTAGCCTGGAGAAGAGGAGGCTCAGGGGAGACCTCATTGCTCTCTACAACTCCCTGCAGGGAGGTTGTAGCCAGGTGGGGGTTGGTCTCTTCTCCCAGGCAGCCAGCACCAGAACAAGAGGACACAGTCTCAAGCTGTGCCAGGGGAGGTTTAGGCTGGAGGTGAGGAGAAAATTCTTCATAGAAAGAGATTGGCCCTCGGGATGTGCTGCCCAGGGAGGTGGTGGAGTCACCATCCCTGGAGGTGTTTAGGCAGAGCCTGGATGAGGCACTTGGTGCCATAGTTTAGTTGATCAGGTTGTGTTGGATGATAGGTTGGACTCGATCTCAAAGGTCTTTTCCAACCTGATCTATTCTATTCTATTCTACTGTTGCTTGCTGGTGGGGACAGAGAAGATTGGGCTGGGTGTTCTGAACCAGCCCCTTCCCCATGGCACCTTCCTTTCTTCGTGGCACGGAAAGCACTGAGGGCTCATGGTGTGCTGGGAGAAGTCCACCTATTTCCCCTGCCTGATAAAACTGCTGCTCTGGCAGCACCTTTGTGGCAGCACCTTTCACATCTAAGGGTTCCCACTGCTGGAGCTATTGAGCAGCAGTGAAAATAATTACAGAGACTTCATCTAAGACTCTATTGCTCTTTGGCTGCAGAGTGGGACATTAGGTAGCAGCTGCTGCTGCAGCTCTTGGGTCCCTCTGAGTGTTACTTGGCCAGGGAATGGGTTTTAAGAGGAGGGCCAGACCCATCCTTGGTGCCACAGTGCTGGTGTTGTGTGGATTTGCTAGGAGTTTTGTCTGAGAGGAAGTTTGTAAGGCTCTTATTTCCACCATCAGGAAGGGCTGAGGCAGGACATGACCACCCAAATACCAATGGATGGTTACTGAAGGGTTCCTGTTGACTCTCTGTTGAATGGCTGAGTGCAGCATCAGGCTGGATGTGTGGGTCCATGTCTGGCAGCAAAAGCCTGACTCACAGTGACCTCTGCAGAGATTGACACATTTTGTAGTTTGTAGTTTTATAGTTCTTGGGATTATACTCTTGAAGCCCCTTGAGTAGAGAATCAGAATCAGAGACTGGTTGGAAGGGACCTTTGAAAGTCTTCTAGTTCAACACCCCTGCTCCAGAAAGAGGTAGAGGTTGAGGGAAGCTGTGCATGGAGGAGGCAATGTGTCTCAACTCCTGAGAGCAGAGATCTCAGTGCAGCAAGAGTGACTTGCTGGGCCTGGGCAGTCATAGAATCATTGAATAGTTAGGGTTGGAAGGGACCTCAAGGTTCATCCAGTCTAACCCCCCTGCAGTCAGCAGGGACATCCCCAATCAGAGCAGGTTGATCAGAGCCTCCAACAACCTCACCTGCAATACTGCCAGGGGTGGGACATCTCCCACCTCTCTGGGCGGCCTGGCACAGGCTCTCACCACCCTCAGCATAAACAGTTTCTTCCTTCTCACCACTCTCAAGCTCCCTCTTGCACTTCAAACCATCACCCCTTGGCCTCTCACAACAGGCCCTCAGAAAAACTCTGTCCCCTGTTTGCTTCCAGCCCCCTTGAAGCACTGCAAGGCCACCAGAAGCTCTCCCTGGAGCCTTCTCTCCTCCAGGCTGCCCAAGCCCAACTCTCTCAGCGTGGAGCCTCCCAGCAGAGCCCTTCCAGCCCTGCCAGCATTGCTGTGGCCTCCTCTGGCCCTGCTCCAACAGCTCCCTGTCTGTGCTGTGCTGAGCACTCCAGAGCTGCCCCAGCACTGCAGGGGGTCTGAGCAGAGCCCATCAGAGGGGCAGAATCCCCTCCCTGCCCCTGCTGCCCACACTGCTGGGGATCAGCCCAGGACAGGGCTGGCTCTGGGCTGGTAGTGCTTGGTGCTGGCTCATGGCCAGCTCTGCACCCCCAGCACCCCTGAGGCCTTCTCCACAGGGCTGCTCTCCAGCCCTCCATCCCCCAGCCTGTGTTGGTAAAGGGAATTGCTCCAACCCAGATGCAGGACCTTGCACTTGGCCTTGCTTAAGCTCAAGAGCTTCTTACCAGCCCACTTCTCTACCTTGTCCAGATCCCTTTAGGTGAATCCCATTCCTCAAGTGTGTCAACCACACCACTCAACTTGGTATCATCTGCCAGCTTGCTGTGGGTGCATCCCACTGGTCTTTACCTCTGCACCATAGGAGGAGATTAAATCTCATGAGCAGGTTTGTGGCAGCAGGTGTGACTGTCATGGTGGTGTTGTGTGTGAGCAGTGCTGCTTGCTCCAGTCTTTGATCTCTTCATAGGCCCCTTTTGGATTTCTTCTTGGAGCCATAAAGGTGACCTGAGCTTTGGAGTTGCTAAAACCATCAAATATCTCATCTTAAACATTGTTTTATGAAGCCTTGAAGCCTGTTTGCATGCTCACCTCCAACCAGAGAAGTTGTTTCTGGTGTCTTCTGTTGCCTGCTTAGCTCCGTGGGCGGTGGGTTTGAGTTAGGGTGGGCAGCAAGTTCTTGTTTGCTCTGTGCAGAAGACAAACATTGATGGATGCTCTGCTGGGGGAGGGAGTTGTGTGATACAAGCTTCTGGAAAGGTGGTTGTTTTGGGTTTGTTGTGTTGTTTTTTGTTGTTTTGTTTTGTTTTAACCCAGGGAAATCAAACTTCACATTTACCTTGAATCTGTATCGAGGCAACAAGCTTGGTGTACACCTCATCCAGGAGAAGCCTGATTGAAAGTCTGATTGAAAATCAACCTTCTGCTCTATAATTTACCCCAAGCCCTCAAATTAGAATGTTTGTTGGTTGGTTTTGGGGTTGGTTTTTGGGGAGGGGGAAGTGGGGGGAATGTGGTGGTGCTGAAATGAATGGTTTCTGCTGCACTGACTTTACAGGGAGCGGGGGATTGTAGCCATGGTGAATTAATTCATTTCTGATTTAATTTCCTGAGGTTTCCTGGTGTTTAAGCTATTTCTTTCTTCCTTTCCTCCTTCTCCAGTACTCTAGAGTTTGGATTCCTGACCCTGATGAAGTTTGGAGATCGGCAGAAATTACCAAGGATTATAAAGAAGGAGATAAAAGCCTTCATCTGAAACTTGAAGATGAAACTGTAAGCTGCCTTTTTTTTTTTAATGCTGTTACTCTCTTCAGTCCTTTCAGGCTTTGAAATAATGCATGAAGAAGCTGGAGCCACCTCAGATATTTTAGGAAGTATTTTTGATGTGGTTTATTGCCCTTAACGCTTCCATCTTCTCCCTGCCCGCTCCCTCCCCAGACGCTCAAGTTAAAGCAGGCTCCGTGAGAAAAGCCCTTGACCCCTCTCAGCTCTTCTCATCCTGTTGGCAAAGTTGGAACAGTCTGTGGTACCAGGATGAGAGGGGTTTAGAGTAGCACACTGTGTTGGAATTAGCAAGTTTATGGGTTTTGTGGCTGAACAGATTGGAAAGGGGTGATGGTGCCTGCTCCGCCTTGGGTCTAGAGAAAAGCAGGGCTGGTGAGGAGCAGCTGAGGGACCTGGGGTTGTTCAGCCTGGAGAAGAGGAGGCTGAGGGGAGACCGTCTGGTTCTCTCAACAACTCCCTGAAAGGAGATTTGAGACAGGTGGGGGTGGTTTCCTCTCCCAGGCAACAGAACAAGAGGACACAGTCTCAAGCTGCACCAGGGGAGGTTTAGGCTGGATGTTGGGAAGAAGTTCGTCACAGAAAGAGAGATTGGCCATTGGGATGTGCTGCCCAGGGAGGTGGTGGAGTCCCCATCCCTGGAGGTGTTCAAGAAAAGCTTGGATGTGGCACTTGGAGCCATGGTTTAGTTAGTCATGAGGTGTTGGGTGGCAGGTTGGACTTGATCTCTGAGGTCTTTTCCAATCTTATTGATTCTGTGATTCAATGAAAAGGAGGCTGAGGGGAGACCTTCTGGCTTTCTATAACTCCCAGAAAAGAGGCAGGAGCCGGGGGGAGTTGGTTTCTTCTCCCAAGTTACAAGTGACAGGACAACAAGAAACAGCCTTAAGCTGCACCAGGAGAGGTTTAGACTGGATGTTAGGTGAAACTTCACTGAAAAGGTTCTCAAACGCTGGAACAGGCTGCCCAGGGAGGTGGTTGAATCCCCCTCTCTGGAGGTGCTGAAAAGCTGCAGAGAAGTGATGCAGTAGCACCAGACTTGGTAGAGTTGAGAATGTCTGGACTGGAGGACCTTAAAGGCCTTTTCCAACCTTTTTGTGGGTCTGTGACTGGCTACTGGTGGAAGAATCCCAGGGCGCAGAATTTGCTGCTCTGCAGCAGCTTTCTCACGCCTTAGTTTTTCCCTTTAAGTCTAATCTTCTCAAACCCCCCCCCCCCCCCCTTTTTTTTTTTTTTCCCCTTTCCTTTCTTCCCCACAGATTAAAAAAATGTAATAAAGGCCAAAAAATAAAACAGGAGAAAGCCATTTGAATGTAGATGTTTCTTGGCAAGTGCTGCTTTCACAAGCAGTTGGAGCGTGTGCAGCCGGGCATAAATCATCCCCAAAGCAGGATGGAGCCTGGGGAAGGGCAGCTGCCTTCTGTCCTGCACAAAAGTCTCAGGGCTGGGGCTGTCAGGTAGCAGGGTAGGACTGCAGATGAAGCTCAGGGTGGCATTTGCATCAGCTGCAGAGTTTTTGTGGTTATTGGGAAGGGAGCAGCCACGCTGTGTGCCTGCTGCAAGGTGCAGTTCCCATGCGTGGTGCCTGCTGTAGCAGGAAGAGTCACATAGCTCAGCTGTCTTACACTGCCAGGCTGTGAGACCAGGGCAGGCTGGAGAGGAACCTCAGGAACTTGAAAAAAGGGCAAGTATAAGGTCCTGCCCCTGGGGAGGAGCTTCCCCTGCACAGGACAGGTGAGGGGTTGAGCTGCTGGAAAGCAGTTTGGTGGAAAAGGACCTGGTGGGTAACAAGTTCACCATGAGCCAGCAATGTGCCCTTGTGGACAAGAAGCCAAATGGTGTCCTGGGTTGTATGAAGAAGAGTGTGGCCAGCAGGTCAAGGGAGATTCTCTTCTACTCTGCTGTAGGGAGGCCAGCACTGGAGACTTGAGTCCCATTCTGTGCTCCCCAGTTCAAGAGGGACAGAGAACTGCTGGAGAGTCCAGGGGAGGCTACAGAGATGTTGAGGACTGTGGAGGATCTCTGTGAGGAGCAAAGGCTGAGAGCCCCTGGGGGTGTTGAGCCTGGGGAAAAGCAGCCCCAGAGGGGATCTGATCAATGCTCAGCAAGAGCTGAAGCAGGGAGGGGGGCAAGAGGCTGGTGCCAGGCTCTTGTCAGTGGTGTCCAGGGACAGGATAAAGAGCAATGTGTACAATCTGGAATCCAGGAGGTTTTGTCTGAGCAAGAGGGGAAAATTCATTGTTGTGAGGGTGCTGGAGGGCTGGAGCAGGCTGCCCAGAGAGGTTGTGGGGACTCCTTCTCTGGAGAGCTTCCAACTCCCCTGGCCACTGTGATCCTGAGCAAGCTGCTGTGGGTGCCCTGCTTGATCAGGGGGTTTGGACTGGGTGATCTCCAGAGCTCCTTCCCACCCCCAGCATGCTGGGGTTCTGTGATTGTTCACTCATCAGGTAAGGTTTCCTTAACAGCCTAGAGGGTGATCTGCTCAGTTGCTTAAAACAGTTAATAGAAGCCACTTCCTCCAAATTCCAAATGCTCCCAGGAGGGTGAGTAATTTACATCCCTGGGCAGCCAACCATTTCCATACTGCAGGGAGGGTTTTTTCTGTTTTCCCCCATTAGTGAATGGGAAGATGGAGCAGAGGAATGAGGCACGCTTGATTAAGCTGTTCATCAGAAGAATTCTTGCAGAGCAGCACAAGCACAGCCCTTCTGCAGCACATGAATGTGCCAGGCTGGCCAAGAAGCTCATTCATGCTGACATCTGCACCCACTGCATGCTGCTGCTGACCCTCCCTCAGTCAGGATCACCTGCCTTTGTTGTCCTCCCCAGTCTGCCATTTCATGGAATCATAGATCTGTCAGGGGTGGAAGGGACCTCAAGGCTCAGCCAGCCCCAACCCCCCTGCCATGGGCAGGGACACCTCACACCACAGCAGGTTGCTCACAGCCACCTCCAGCCTGGCTGCAAACACCTCCAGGCAGGAGGCTTCCACCACCTCCCTGGGCAACCTGTGCCAGGCTCTCACCACCCTCATGGGCAACAACTTCTTCCTTACATCCAATCTCAATCTCCCCACTTCTGGTTCTGCTCCATCCCCCCAGTCCTATCTCTCCCTGACACCCACAAAAGTCCCTCCCCAGCTTTCTTGTAGCCCCCTGCAGATCCTGGAAGGCCACAATGAGGTCTCTCAGAGCCTTCTCTTCTCTGGACTGCACAACCCCAACTCCCTCAGTCTGTCTCCATAGCAGAGCAGCTCCAGCCCTCTGCTCCTCCTCCTGGCCCTTCTCTGGACACCTTCCAGCCCCTCCAGATCCTTCCTGGCACAGAAGCTCCAGAGCTGGACAGAGTGCAGCTCTGGGTGGGGTCTCACCAGAGCAGAGTACAGGGGGAGAACCACCTCCCATTCAGCATACAGTAGATCTTAGAATCATAGAATTAGAATCATAGAATCAGTAAGGTTGGAAAAGACCCCAAAAATCATCGAATCTAACCTGTCACTTTGAGGAGGGTGAATGATGCTCCTCTTGGAGGTATACTTTTTTCCCCCTCCATCATGATAAATCTGGATGAGGAGATGCACAGATGCCACCTCTCTGTCCCTTGGAAGTACCCAACATGTTCCTGTAGCCTTTGCTGCTTGGTGGGCTTCTTGCCTGGTAGTCCTGTGGCTGGACCTCCTGAATTCACCATCCTGAATCTTGTAGTCCCTGCTCCAAGTCCTATCAAATCATCATATCACTGGTTTGGGGCAATCCCAGGCACCAATGTAGCCTACAGAGCAGGGATTGGCTGTAGAGCAGACCTGAAGGAAAGGCCTTGGGGGTGCTGGGGATGAGAAGCTCAGCAGCAGCCAGCAGTGAGCACTTGCAGCCCAGAGAGCCAAGCAGAGCCTTGGCTGCAGCAAGAGAAGTGTGGCCAGCAGGGCCAGGGAGGGGATTCTGCCCCTCTGCTCCACTCTGCTGAGACCACAGCTGGAGCTCTGTGGCCAGCTCTGGAGCCTCTGTGCCAGGAAGGATCTGGAGGTGCTGGAAGGTATCCAGAACAGGGCCACGAGGAGGAGCAGAGGGCTGGAGCTGCTCTGCTGTGAGGACAGACTGAGGGAGTTGGGGTTGTGCAGGCTGGAGAGGAGAAGGCTCCCAGGAGACCTCCTTGTGGCCTTCCAGGATCTGCAGGGGCTCCAGGAAAGCTGGGGAGGGACTTTTGAGGGTGTGAGGGAGGGATAGGACTGGGGGGGGGATGGAGCAAAACTAGAAGTGGGGGAGATTGAGATTGGCTGTGAGGAAGAAGTTGTTGCCCATGAGGGTGGTGAGAGCCTGGCACAGGCTGCCCAGGGAGGTGGTGGAAGCCTCATCCCTGGAGGTGGCTGTGAGCAACCTGCTGTGGTGTGAGGTGTCCCTGCCCATGGCAGGGGGTTGGGGCTGGCTGAGCCTTGAGGTCCCTTCCAGCCCTGACAGTTCTGTGATTCTGTCATCATCTGAGCATATCCTTAATGATGTGATGCTTTGTGTTCATGATGCTCTTGATGGGCATCTTCCTACCATTCCACTCTTCCCAGCTTGTCCCTGCCTAGCAGTGACATTGGTTTCCACAGAGGTGACCCTTGCTGCAGGTTTTTTACATGCTTTCACTCTTGCTTCTGTTAGAAACCTTGGAGAAATCAAACAGCAATCACAGAGTCTCAGCATGGTGGGTGGTGGAAGGGACCTCCAGAGGTCATCTAGCCCCACACCCTCTACCAAACACAGTCAGCTGTGCTCAAGCCTTTGCAAGAAGCTGGTGATGGGTGTCAAAAGCACTATCTACTACTACAGGCTTCAACTCTAGGCTTCATGAGCAGCACTCATGGGTGCCCTTCTTGGGGTGCCTGGGTGCAGGTGGGTTCCCATCTCATACACAGCACCTCCTTCCTGCCACTGAAGTGCAGCTGCCTGTGTTGCTGAGCACTTCAGGCTCCATCTGTCTTTTCTGGTTGATGTGTCTAGCAGTTTTAGCACTGGGGGAGGAGAGTGGGGAGAACCTTTTCCTTTTTAATCTGGATATTTCCCTGGAATCCAAGGAGGTTAAGAAGTCCTGCAGAGCTTTTGTCCAGCTGAGTTTAGGGTCTGCAACATGGAAGTAGAAAGAGATTAAAGGATTGTTGGAGCAGGTCCAAAGAATTACAGCGAAGCTGGGGAAGGGTCTGGAGAACAGGGCTGGGGAGGAGCAGCTGAAGGAGCTGGGGGTGTTGAGCCTGGAGAAAAGGAGGCTGAGGGGAGACCTTCTGGCTCTCTGCAGCTCCCTGAAAGGTGACTGGAGCCAGGTGGGGTTGGTCTCTTCTCCCTAGGAACAAGCAACAGCACAAAAGGAAATGGCCTGAAGTTGCACCAGGGGAGGTTGAGGTTGGATATGAAGAACATTTTCACTGAAGGAGTGGTTGAGCCCTGTCCTAGGCTGTCCAGGGCAGTGCTGGAGTCCCCATCCCTGGAGGGTTTTCAAAGCCATGTAGATGGCTGAGTGGTGGACTTGACAGTCCACACTGGGTTAATGGTTGGACTTGAGGACCTTGGAGGTCTTCCCCAACCTTTATGATTCTGTACTATGACTCCATGCTGTTCTGTGATTAGGAGGTGTTGTAGATGGTAGCTTAATAAGCACTGCCATGCTGAAACACAGGAACATCTCACTGGCCACTGCTTAGTGCAGATGCTCCCCTAGACCTCTGTTTGATGCTCTTCTGAACAACAGCCCTGCCTGGGCCCAAGTCTGAAAAGCTTCACTGAAGGGGAACAGGGCACACATGTGCATCAGATGGAGACACCAAGCACCATGTCTTCAGGGGATTGAAAGCTGTTGAAAGCCTTTTGTTCCCAACAGCCAACATGCATTACCCAGCTGTTTAGTGCTTCTCTTTTGTCCTTGTGCTTTCAGTGAATTTCCATGGGGTTTGTGGTTGCTGGCTGCACTCTGCATGCAGGAGCAGGCTTCTGCATGAAGAGCTGGTTGTTAAATACCAGCAGGGATCCCTGGTGTCTTTGCCATTAAGATGTGAGGCTGGGTGCAACCTCTTGCAAACTGGTGTTGGAAACATGGCACTGGAGTGTGGAAGAAGCCTGAGGTTGTCAGACATGTCCTGTGTGTGAGGCTGTCCCTGTGTCCTTTTGTCAGCTTCTCTCATGCTGTGATCCACTCATGCAGTGCTAGTGGAGACTGGGGTTCACAGAAGGGACCTCTGGTGATCATCCAGTCCAAGACCCCTGCCGTAGCACCCACAGCAGCACAGTGCCCAGGGGGGTTGGAAGCTCTCCACACAGACTCTCTACAACCTCTCTGGGCAGCCTGCTCCAGCCCTCCAGCACCCTCACAACAAACAGCTTTTCCTCCTGCTCAGGTGGAACCTTCTGGGTTCCAGTTGGTGCCCATTGCCCCTTGTGCTGTCCCTGGGCACCAGTCTGGCCCCAGCCTCTTGCCCCCCAGCCTTTATCTCTTGCTGAGCATTGCTCAATGCCCTTCTGGGGCTGCTCTTCTCCAGGCTCCACAGCCCCAGGGGCTCTAAGCCTTTGCTTCTTACAGAGGTGCTGCAGGCTCCTCATTGCCTTTTGGCACTCCACTGAACTCCTTCCAGGAGTTCCTTGTCTCCCTTGTACTGGAGATCCCAGAACTACACTCAATAGATGTGGCCACACCAGGGCAGAATAGAGGGGAGGAAAAACCTCCTTCAGCCTGCTGGCCACACTCTTCTTCGTGCACCC
This sequence comes from Picus viridis, assembly GCA_033816785.1. Taxonomy (NCBI): domain Eukaryota; kingdom Metazoa; phylum Chordata; class Aves; order Piciformes; family Picidae; genus Picus; species Picus viridis. The sequence goes on from CM066606.1 coordinate 1,881,002, forward strand.
CAGGAGACCATTACCCTTCTTGTCCATGAGGGCATCTTGCTGACTCTGGTGATCATGGAATCACAGAACAAGCAGGTTGGGAAAGACCTCAGAGATCATCAAGTCCAACCTATCACCTAATACCTAACACCTCCTGACAGCTAAACCATGGCTCCAAGTGCCACATCCAAGCCTTTCTTGAACACCTCCAGGGATGGGGACTCTACCATCTTCCTGGGCAGCACATCCCAAGGGCAAATTACTCTTTCTGGGAAGAACTTTCTCCTCACCTCCAGCCTTAACTTCCCCTGGCACAGCTTGAGACTGTGTGCTCTTGTTCTGGTGCCTGGGAGAAGAGACTAACCCCGTCTCTGGCCAGCCTGATCTAGTGCAGGGTGTCCCTGCCCAAGGCAGGGGTTGGAACTAGATGATACTTGTGGTCCCTTCTAACCCTGACTGATACTATGATACTATGATACCTGGGTGCAACCTCCCTTCAGGCAGTTGTATAGAGCAATGAGGTTTCACAGGTCCATCCCCAACCTATCCTGGCACACACAGTTGTTCCTTCCTAGGTGCAAGACTCTGCCCTTGTCCCTAGAATCATAGAATCAACCAGGTTGGAAAAGACCTCAAAGATCATCAAATCCAACCCATCACCTAACACCTCCTGACAGCTAAACCATGGCTCCAAGTGCCACATCCAAGCCTTTACAATACAATACAATACAATACAATACAATACAATACAATACAATACAATACAATACAATACAATAAACCAGGTTGGAAGAGACCTTCAAGATCATCGTGTCCAGCCCATCAACCAGCTCGATCATGGCACCAAGCACCCCATCAAGTCTCCTCCTGAACACCTCCAGTGAAGGTGACTCCACCACCTCCCCGGGCAGCACATTCCAATGGGCAATCACTCTCTCTGTGTAGAACTTCTTCCTAACAGCCAGCCTAAACCTGCCCTGGCACAGCTTGAGACTGTGTCCTCTTGTTCTGGTGCTGGCTGCCTGGGAGAAGAGACCAACCTCTGCCTGGCTACAACCTCCCTTCAGGTAGCTGTAGAGAGCAATAAGGTCTTCCCTGAGCCTCCTCTTCTCCAGGCTAAGCAACCCCAGCTCCCTCAGCCTCTCCTCACAGGGCTGTGCTCCAAACCCCTCCCCAGCTTTGTTGCCCTTCTCTGGACACGTTCCAGCAAGTCAACATCCTTCCTAACCTGAGGGGCCCAGAACTGGACACAGGACTCAAGGTGTGGCCTAACCAGTGCAGTGTACAGGGGCAGAATGACCTCCCTGCTCCTGCTGGCCACACTCTTCCTGATGCAGGCCAGGATGCCATTGGCCTTCTTGGCTGCCTGGGCACACTGCAGGCTCATGTTCAGCCTCCCATCAACCAGCACCCCCAGGTCCCTCTCTGCCTGGCTGCTCTCAGCCACTCTACCCCCGGCCTGTAGCACTGCCTGGGGTTGCTGTGGCCAATGTGCAGCACCTGGCACTTGGATGTGTTCAATCTCCTGCCCTTGGCCTCTGCCCATCTGTCCAGCCTGTCGAGGTCGCTCTGCAAAGCCTCTCTTCTTTCTTGTACGCCTCCAGTCATGGTGACTCCACCACCTCCCTGGGCAGCACCTCCCAAGGGCAAATTACTCTTTCTGGGAAGAACTTTCTCCTCCCTTCCAGCCTAAACCTCCCCTGGCACAGCTTGAGACTGTGTCCTCTGGTTCTGGTGATGGTTGCCTGGGAGAAGAGACCAACCCCCATCTTATTGCCCACCGAGACCACTCTTCCATTCTGCTGGGAGCTGAGCATCAGGACCCATTTCAGACACCCTGTGGGAAGCAAACACCCAGGGGTTTATTTTATTTCCCCCTACACCTCCATTGTGAATGAATAAAATTCATCTTTTCCTGTGGCTGGTGGCTCTGCTGCTGGGTTGGGGATGAGTCAGACACAGCATATGGGCAGCTGTCTGCTTCAGCCACCTAACCTGGCTCTTCAGGTAGCCAAGCAGCAGGCTCTCTGTGCTTCTCCTTGTCCTTCTCTGCCTGAAGGGGTGTAAGATTTTGAGTATGAAAGTGTATTGCATTAAAAAAGGAGTTGAGAAGTTGCTCAGATTGGAGGGATCTGGTCTGGTTTGAAATGAGGCTGCTCTACACAGAGCTGGAAGATTCTCAGGCCAGGTGAGGCTGTGGTTTTCTGCATGGTACCTGTTACTGCTCAGGCCTGGCTGAAGCTTACCTGCCTCTGGAAACAACTTCAGTGTGTGTGTGGACTATCAGTATCCATCAGGACCATCTACTGGTACGGTCATAGCTATTTTCCAAGGAGGTTTCCTGTCTTCTGGCAGTGTTGGGGGGACATAAAGCATTTAGTCTAAATGGACTGCATGAGGTTCAGCAAAGTGCAAGGTCCAGAATTTAGGCTGGGCCAGCCCCAGGCACAAATCCAAAATGGGTGCAGGGTGTGTTGAGAGCAGCCCTGAAGAAAGAGCCTTGGGGGTGTTGGGTGCTGATCAGCTCCCCAGGAGCCAGCAGTGCCCTCAGGCAGCCCAGCAGGCAGCTGTGTGCTGGGCTGCAGTCAGAGCAGTGCGGGCAGCAGGGCAGGAGAGGGGATTCTGCCCCTTGGCTCTGCTCTGTTGAGACCTCACCTCCAGTCCTGCCTCCAGTTCTGGTGTCCCCAGCAGGAGAAGGACACAGAGCTGCTGGAGGGAGTTCAGAGGAGGCCACAAAGGTGATCCAGGAGCTGGAGCAGCTCCGCTGTGAGGCCAGGCTGAGGGAGCTGGGGGTGTTCAGCTGGAGAAGAGAAAGCTCCAGGAGGACCTTATTGCTGCCTGCCAATAGCTGAAGGGATCCTGCAGGAAGGCTGCAGAGAGACTTTTCCTGAGGGTGTCTGGAGACAGGCCAAGGGGGAATGGTTTGAAGCTGAGGGAGAGTAGGCTTGGACTGGAGCTTAGGAAGTTTTCTTCAGTATGAGGGTGGTGAGTGTCTGGAACAGGCTGCCCTGGGAGTGTTCAAGGCCAGGCTGGATGAGGCCTTGAGCAGCTGAGTCTAGTTGAGAGGAGTCCCTGCCCGTGGCAGGAGGGCTGGAGTAGCTGATCTCTTGAGTTCCCTTCCACCCTAAGCCATTCCAGGATTCTGTGACTTCACTGCAGACAGAGCAGGAAGTGCAAGTGTTGACCCTGTCAAGCTGAAGATACCCTTGGTTTGTAAGACACTGAAGGAGCTGCTGGTTTTTGTGTTCTCACCTTTCTCCTCTGTGTCTCCTCAGCCCTATGAGTATCCCCTCGACCTCCAAGGCCACGAGCTGCCTTTCCTGCGCAACCCGGACATCCTGGTGGGGGAGAATGACCTGACAGCCCTCAGCTACCTGCACGAGCCTGCAGTCCTCCACAACCTCAAAGTCAGGTTCCTGGAGTCCAACCACATCTACACATACTGTGGTGAGTGCCTAGGCCATACATTCAGCTCCTGGAAGGCAGTGGGTTAGATCATGTCCACACAGAAACCCTTTGAGACCGCTAGTCAGAGGCCCTGGCAGGAGGAAGGTCCAGGGGCTGTGAATTTAGGGTGGGTGGGAGACACAAATGTATACCAACAAGCTTTAGGTTGCCAAATGAGAGGTGGATGTAGAGGGTTGGTGTCCTCTGAACTTCCCAAGTTCATGATCCTCTTGGTGGAAATCCCTTGTCAGATAAGTTTGGGCACAGCTTTGCCATCTCCTTGGTGGTGAGAAGCAAAAAGTGTAGGACCTAGCAAACCACTGCAGGACAGCAGCATGCCAGAAAGATGCAATCTAGCTGAGAAAGGACCACAGCAGGGTTTTATCCTGAGAAAATCCTTCCTACACTGTTGTTTCCTGCCTTTTCTTGGTGACATTGGAGTGCTCTACCTCTTAAATTCAAACCAAGATGGCTTGGGTTTGTCATTCCTCCCCAACAGCATCCTGGCTTGGATCAGCAATAGTGTGGCCAGCAGCTCTAGGGCTGGGATTGTTTGCCTGTGCTCAGTACTGGTGAGGCCACACCTTGAATCCTGGTTTAGTTTTGAGCTGCTCACTCCAAGAAGGACATTGGGGAGCTGGAGCAGGTCCAGAGAAGGGCAACAAAGCTGGGGAAGGGTCTGGAGAACAGGGCTGGTGAGGAGCAGCTGGTGAGGAGCAGCAGTTGTTGAGCGTGGAGAAAAGGAGGCTGAGGGGAGACCTTCTGGCTCTCTGCAACTCCCTGAAGGGAGGCTGGAGCCAGGTGGGTGTTGGTCTCTGCTCCCAAGGAACAAGGGATAGGACACAAGAAAATAGCCTCAAGTTGCCACAGGGGAGGTTTAGGTTGAACATGAGGAACAATCTCTTCTTCAAAAGGTTGTCAAGGCCTGTCCCAGCCTCCCCAGGGCAGTGTTGGAGTCCCCATCCCTGCAGGGTTTTCCTAGCTGTGGTGCTGAGGGCCATGGTGAGTGGTGAGCTCAGTGGTGAGCTGGCAGTGATGGGTTAAGGGTTGGACTTGGCGATCTGAAAGGTCTCTTCCAACCAGAATGATTCTGTGATCCTATGTCCCTTCCAAGCCCATTCAAGACAGCTGTTACCTAGGAGTGTATGTCAACAGGCTGCAACCTGAGGGCAAGGCAGTGGCAATTCAGCCATTTCCTTTGAGTTACGCTGGGGAACACTGGACATGGAACCCCCTTGCTGGCGCTCCAGCTGACCTTGCTAGCAGTGGTGCAGACAGATGGTTCCCCCACTGAACAGCTGCCACACTTCAGTGAAGTGCATGAGATGATTTCTGTGGCTGGTGTGCACACCTGTGAGGAAGCATTGCCACTGCTGCTGAGGAAAGGTTTGGCAGGAGGAGACTCCTTAATGCCTGTGACATCCATGGCTGTAGGAGCTGTTAGTGGTGGTGGCTTTCCTTCAAGTTGGGAGTGATGTGTAATGTTGGACCCTGGTGTGACTTGCAGCCTTCTAGGTGTGTGCTGCCAGTCAGCTGCAAGCCTATTTTCATCCCAAACCAGTCAAGTTTCATTAGTGCAGCTCCTCATGAGGGTTTTATGATCATCTTGAGCACAGCATCATGCTGATGAAGATACACAGGTTTGGGCTTAGCAAGGGTGAGCTGCATGGGTGCATTGCAGCTTCTGCTTTGGTTACAGCTGAGTCAGGAAGGGGAGCAAAGTGCTGATCTGGCAGCAGGTGTTGAGGCACCTAGAGACCTTCAGCATTGTGGCTGCTAGTTTTTGGTGACAAAAGAGACTCATGACCCTGAAGGAACCAAGCTGTGAACAGAGAGCAGTAGGGCTTGGTGAGGTGAAGCTGCTGGGTCGATATCCTGTGTAGGCAGGTGATGAGGCTTAGCTGACCTTTGCCTTTTCACATGGCTTAAGTTAGAATCATAGAATCAGTCAGGGTTGGAAGGGACCACAAGGATCATCTAGTTCCAACCCCCTGCCATGGGCAGGGACACCCCACACTAGATCAGGCTGTCCAGAGCCTCATCCAGCCTGGGCTTAAACACCTCCAGGGATGGGGCCTCAACCACCTCCCTGCACAACCCATTCCAGGGCTTCACCACTCTCATGGGAAAGAACTTCCTCCTCCCCTCCAGCCTGAATCTCCCCACCTCCAGCTTCATTCCATTCCCCCTAGTCCTATCACTACCTGAGATCCTGAGCAGTCTCTCCCCAGCCTTCCTGTAGCCCCCTTCAGATACTGGAAGGGCACAATGAGGTCACCTGGGAGCCTTCTCTTCTCCAGACTGAACAGCCCCAACTCCTTCAGTCTGCCCTTAAGTTCTGTGTCCTGGTGTTTGCTGTCAGTGAGAGGTGTTTTGTGGTAATTTGAGCATGCCTTGAGCCCTGGCTTGGCCAGCCTGGGAGCACAGCACCCACAAGCTCTCCAGAGCTCCTGGTATCAGAATCATAGAATTGTTTTGGATGGAAGAGACCTTTAAGATTATTGAGTCCAACCATGGACCCAGCACTGCCAGGTCACCACTAAACAATGCCCCTCAACACCACATCTCCATGGCTTTGAAATCTCTCCAGGGATGGGGACTCCACCACCACCCTGGGGCAGCCTGGGCCAGACCTTGACAGCCATTTGGGGGAAGAAGTTGTTCCTAAGTCCAACCTAAACCTTCCCTGATGTGATTTGAGGCCATTTCCTTTCATCATGCTGGTTCTTCCCTGGGAGAAGAGACTAATCCCATCCTGGTTCCAATCTCCTTTCAGAGTGTTGTAGAGACCAAGAAGGTCTGAACACCCCCAGCTTCCTCAGCTGCTCCTCCCCAGCCCTGTTCTGCAGACCCTTCCCCAGCTTTGTTGTCCTCTGGACCCACTCCAGCCTTTCAGTGTCCTTCTTGGGCCCAAAACTGAACCCAAGATTTGATGTGTGTCCTCACCAGTGCTGAGTAGAGGGGGGCAATCATGTCCCCTTTTAAACCTTCAAAACCTGAAGGTGCTTTTGAGGTGGAACTTGTGAGTGCCTCAGTTCTGCAGGGTGCAGAGCAGCTCCCTCGAGCTCAGGGGCAGCACCGTGCATGGCTTTGCCTCGTGTCAATGCAGCGCCTCATCCAGACAGAGCCTTCCTGGAGCTGGAGAGGAAGGGGACTTGAAAGCTTTACTGCAGGCCCTGGCATTCCTTTCCTGTGATTGATGCCTTTCATTCTGGTTTGAGTGCATGCTTTGTTAGGAGCTTTTACTCAGGGTTTAAGCCAGGGAAAAATCCAGGATATTTGTTGGGGTCTTGCAGGGCTTTGGTTGCAAAGGAATTGCTTCTCTCAAGTGGTGGCTCAGGCACTGTTTAGCTCTCCTCTCCCCTCCTGCAAAATCCAGCTTCACACAATGAAGATTAATGAATTTTTGCTCTTCTCACCAGTTCTATTTCCCCTCTCTGTGGCTGTACAGGAGCTTATTGCCTCCTGTCCAAGCACAGTGCTTTGAAGGAGATGCTGAGATAAGAATTATGAGTCCTTCCCCATTCCCTTCTCATCCCCTGTGGTTTTTTTTTCCCCTTCCAAGCATCATATTTAAAAAGAATTGATTGGAACAGCTAATATCAGCCCTGAAAAGCCTGAATTATTAACTCTGCTTGGTTTGTAACCTCTCTCTCTTTATCTCTTTGAAGGTATTGTGCTCGTTGCCATCAATCCATATGAGCAGCTGCCCATCTATGAACAGGATGTCATCTATGCCTACAGTGGCCAAAATGTGGGGGATATGGATCCCCACATCTTTGCTGTAGCAGAGGAAGCCTACAAGCAGATGGCCAGGTAAGCAGGCTCTCTCTGTCAGCAAGGTCAGAGGGATCCATCAGATCAAAAGCAGGCAAAGAGACAGCTAGATACTGCAAGTTGTGGTTGGGCTTGGTGATCCCAAAGGTCTCTTCCAAGCAAAATGATTCTAAATAAACAATTAAAGTGAAAGTGCAGAAAAGACTCTGAAGCTTCCAGATTCTCATCTCTGATGAGAAAATGGGGTTGTCTGTCGTGCTTTTGTATCCCCAGGTTGGTTTGGTATCTCCTCATCGTGGTGGTTGTCTTCACCCATGAGTGCCGTAAGCTCTGTCCCTGTTCTGCAAGACTTGGTTCCTGCAGGAGCCACCCTTGCAAAGTTCTTTCATGTTGAAATGAACTTGAACTGGGCTCCCCAGTTCAGGAGAGACAGGGAACTACTGGAGAGAGTTCAGTGGAAGCTAGGAAACTGCTGAGGGGCCCTGGAGCATCTCTGTGAGGAGCAGAGGCTGAGAGCCCCTGGGGCTGTGCAGCCTGGAGCAGAGCAGCCCCAGAGGGAGCTGAGCAATGCTCAGCAAGAGAGAAAGGCTGGGGGGCAAGAGGCTGGGGCCAGGCTCTGCTCAGTGGTGCCCAGGGACAGGACAAGGAGCAAGGGGCACAAACTGACACCCAGGAGGTTCCACCTGAACAGCAGGAGAAAGTTGTTTGTTGTGAGGGTGCTGGAGGGCTGGAGCAGGCTGCCCAGAGAGGTTGTGGAGTGTCCTGGTGTGGAGAGCTTCCAGCCCCCCTGGGCACTGTGCTGCTGGGCAAGCTGTTGTGGGTGCCCTGCTGGAGCAGGGGGTTGGGCTGGGTGATCTCCAGGGGTCCCTCCCAGCCCCCTCCATGCTGGGATTCTGTGTGACTACATGATGGTCCTTCTCCTCCTCCTCCTTTGAGGTCAGGTATTTCTAATTAATTCTGCTTAATGACCTGCCCCTGTCATGGGCTGCTGAGTCTGCTGGGCAGGCTGGGCTGGTGGGGATCTCTCTGGAACTCATGGATTCAGTGCAGCTGCGATTCAGATGGGGGATCCTTCTCCTGTTGCTGCTTGAATGAGCCTCCTGGAACAAATTCAAACCACTCTGCAAATGTCATGTTTAATAGCTTGGAGGAAGCCATGTTTGAGATAATTTGGTGAGGTAATCAGACTGAACCCAGAAGCCCATGTTAGTTGTTTTTATGGAGACACTGTGATAGAGGCAGTGATTGGCAAACATTTGGAGGTATTTATAGGTCCTTTAAAGCATTGTCTTCACCAGAGTGTGAGTCTTACTTCTCTTTGTTGTGATATTGAAGACTGATGAAGGATTTCACTCTTCCCAGATAAGCCACCATCTATAAAAGAATTTGAGAGGAAGCTCTAAATTGTTTTATTGTGGCTGTGTGGCCTCACACAGCTGTGACTTGTACACAGCTCTGGCTTTAACAACAGGAGTAAGTCCTGAACCACTTAAGGGAGAGTTGCAGCCTCTTTTCTGTAGTGTTTTGGCTGAAACTGGTGAGTTAAGATCCATTTCTAACCAAAGGTGAGCCAGGGTTCAATCCAGAGATGCATCTAGAGGGGCACTGCCATGGGTGGAGATCAGATGGGTTGTACCCAAGCTGCCTCCAGAATGTAATTCATAGTATCATAGTATCATAGATAGTATCAGTCAGGGTTGGAAGGGACCACAAGGATCATCCAGTTCCAACCCCCCTGCCATGGGCAGGGACACCCCACACTAGATCTGGCTGGCCAGAGCCTCATCCAGCCTGGGCTTAAACACCTCCAGAGATGGGGCCTCAACCACCTCCCTGCACAACCCATTCCAGGGCTTCACCACTCTCATGGGGAAGAACTTCCTCCTCACCTCCAGCCTGAATCTCCCCACCTCCAGCTTCACTCCATTCCCCCTAGTCCTATCACTCCCTGAGATCCTGAGCAGTCCCTCCCCAGCCTTGCTGTAGCCCCCTGCAGATCCTGGAAGGCCACAATGAGGTCACCTGGGAGCCTTCTCTTCTCCAGACTGAACAGCCCCAACTCCTTCAGTCTGTGCTCACAGGAGAGGTGCTCCAGCCCTCTGCTCATCCTCATGGCCCTTCTCTGGACACCTTCCAGCACCTCCAGATCCCTCTTGTAATAGGGTCTCCAGAGCTGGAGGCAGTGCTCCAGGTGGGGTCTCAGCAGGGCTGAGCAGAGGGGGAGAATCCCCTCCCTTGCCCTGCTGGCCACACTTCTCCTGATGCAGCCCAGGATCTGACCTTTTGCAAATGCTTCTGGTTTGGATGAATCTGCTTTGAGAAGAATGTGGAGATGTAGAGATCTGTCTGCTGGCAGAGGGAGGTTTAAGACTCTGTTTCGTGAATCCAGGCTAAGCAGCAAGCTGCACAGGGTTTTTTTGTCGGAAGTTGTGGTGGTTTTGCTGGCCACTGTGGACAGAACCCTTGGGTTTTCATGGGCATATGGCTTTTCTGATGAAGTCTGTGCTAGAGAAGACTTGGTGGTTTCCCACTTCCCTGTGTCAGTTTATAGGCAGGAGATTAACAGATGGCTCTAGCCTGAGATGATCAACTCTGCTCTGCTCTTGCATCAGAGTAAATCTGAGTGGTGCAGTTGACATGTCTGAGAGACAGGATCCCTCCAAGAGGCACCTGAGCAGGCTTGAGGAGTGGGATGGTGTGAACCTTGTGGTGTTCAAGAAGGCCAAGTGCAAGGTCCTGCACCTGGGCTGGGGCAGTTCCCTTTACCAGCACAAGCTGGAGGATGCAGGGCTGGAGAGCAGCCCTGTGGAGAAGGTCTTGGGGTTCTGGGGGTGCAGAGCTGGCCATGAGCCAGCCCAGAGCCAGCCCTGTGCTGGGCTGATCCCCAGCAGTGTGGGCAGCAGGGGCAGGGAGAGGATTCTACTCCTCTGATGGGCTCTGCTCAGACCCCCTGCAGTGCTGGGGCAGCTCTGGAGTGCTCAGCACAGCCAGGGAGCTGTTGGAGCAGGGCCAGAGGAGGCCACAGCAATGCTGGCAGGGCTGGAAGGGCTCTGCTGGGAGGCTCCAGGCTGAGAGAGTTGGGCTTGGGCAGCCTGGAGAGAAGGATCCAAGGAGACCTTCTTGTGGCCTTGCTGTGCTTCAAGGGGGTTGGAAGCAAGCTGGGGGCAGAGTTTTGTGCAGGGCCTGTTGTGAGAGGCCAAGGGGTGATGGTTTGAAACTGAAAGAAGGAGACTGAGAGTGGAGAGAAGGAAGAAGGTGAGGGTGGTGAGAGCCTGTGCCAGGCTGCCCAGAGAGGTGGGAGATGTCCCACCCCTGGCAGCATCCCAGGTGAGGTTGTTTGAGGCTCTGATCAACCTGCTGTGGTTGGGGATGTCCCTGCTGATTGCAGGGGGTTGGACTGCTTTAGAGGTCCCTTCCCAGGCTAAAGCATTCTGTTGTTCTTTGAAATCTACTTTTGACACCCTCCTATAATTGATAACTGCTGTCCCAGACGATTAGCAGCACTGTGCTTGCAAGGGGACATGGAAATAAGCACCTTCCAAGCTCTTACACAAGATGCTGGTTGTTCAGCCCTGCTCTTGTGCTTTCTGGGGCTGGTATTATGGTAATTGCAGGCTTGGGCACAAAAGAGTGATTCAGATGGGGTTTGAGAGGAGATTGGAACCTGATTATAGGGATCTGCTGGGTTATTTGAAGTGTACCTTAAAATGCAGCACACTATGTTTAAAATCTTAAAAGCTTCTGGGTGGACATTGTGTTCTCTGCAGCTTGGTCCAGGCTTTTTTCCTCTACAGGGCTGAAGGGAGCTCCTGGAGCAGGGTGTGTGAATGGTGCCTGTCTCCTGTCGTGGTGGAAGGTAGTGGCTTGAGCAGGACTTCTTTAGTAAAGGTTTAGATGGTTTCAACCAGCACCCTCCTGGAGAACCTGGCTGCTCATGGCTTGTGTGGGTGGCTTGTGGCTCTCTGTATAAAAGCTGTCTGGCTGTCCAGGCCCAAAGAGTTGTGGGGAACGGAGTTAAATCCCAGCTGGTGGCTGGTCACCAGTGGTGCTCCCCCAGGGCTCAGTGCTGGGGACAGCTCTGTGTAACATCTTTATCACTGATCTGCATGAGGGGATTCAGGCACCCTCAGTTAGTCTGCAGATGACACCAAACTGGCAGGAGTGTTGATCTGCTTGAGGATCAGGAGGCTCTACAGAGATCTGGCCAGGATGGATCAATGTGCCAAGGCCAATGGGATGAGGTTCAACAAGGCCAAGGGCTGGGTTGCAGCAACCCCATGAAGGCTCCAGGCTTGGGGCAGAGTGGCTGGAAACTGCCCAGCAGAAAGCAGCTGGAGGTGTTGGCTGACAGCAGCTGGATATGAGCCAGAGGGTGCCCAGGTGGCCAAGAAAGCCACCAGCAGCCTGGCCTGGATCACCAATGGTGTGGCCAGCAGGAGCAGGACAGTGATTATCTCACTGTACTGGGCTGGTGAGGTCATGCCTTGAATCCTGTGTTCATGTTTTGGGCCACTCTCTCCAAGAAGGACATTGAGGGGCTGGAACAGGTCCAAAGAAGGGCAACAAGTCTGGGGAAGCGTCTGTCTAGAGCATGAGTGTTGTGTGGAGCAGCTGAGGGACCTGGGCTTGTTGAGCCTGGAGAAAAGGAGGTTGAGAGGAGACCTCCTGGCTCTCTACAGCTCCCTGAAAGGAGGCTGGAGCCAGGTGGGGGTTGGGCTCTTTTCCCAAGGAGGAAGTGATAGGACAAATGGAAATGGCCTCAGGTTGCACCAGGGCAGGCTTTAGTTGGACATGAGGAACAATCTCGTCCCCTAAAAGGTTGGCAAGGCCTCGGGGGTAGTGGTGGGGTCACTGACTCTGAGTAGATGGCCAGGAGACATTGCCCCAAATTTCTGTGTCAAAGGAAAGGAGTGGGAGACTGTTAGGGCCTTTAATTCTCTAGGCTCTGTTACACCATTAAGGGAATGATAGGCCTGTCAGCCTGACCTCAGTGCCAGGCAAGGGTATGGAACAGGTCATCCTGAGTGCGATCACACAGCACTTACAGGATGGCCAAGGGATCAGGCCCAGCCAGCAGGGATTTAGGAAGGACAGGTCCTGCCTGACCAACCTGATCTCCTTCTATGCCCAGGTGACTGCCTGGTGGCTGTGGGGCAGGCTGTGGATGTGGTCTGCCTGGACCTCAGCAAGGCCTTTGACACCGTCCCCCACAGCAAACTCCTGGCCAAGCTGTCAGCCCTTGGCTTGGGCAGCAGCACTCTGAGCTGGGTTAGGAACTGGCTGGAGGCTGAGCCCAGAGAGTGGTGGTGAATGGTGCCACAGCCAGCTGGCAGCCAGGCACCAGTGGTGTGCCCCAAGGATCAGTGCTGGGCCCCATGCTCTTCAACATCTTTATTGATGATCTGGATGAGGGCATTGAGTCCATCATCAGTACATTTGCAGATGACACCAAGCTGGGGGCAGGAGTTGATCTGCTGGAGGGCAGAGAGGCTTTGCAGAGGGACCTCGACAGGCTGGACAGATGGGCAGAGGCCAAGGGCAGGAGATTGAACACATCCAAGTGCCAGGTGCTGCACATTGGCCACAGCAACCCCAGGCAGTGCTACAGGCTGGGGGCAGAGTGGCTGGAGAGCAGCCAGGCAGAGAGGGACCTGGGGGTGCTGGTTGATGGTAGGCTGAACATGAGCCTGCAGTGTGCCCAGGCAGCCAAGAAGGCCAATGGCATCCTGGCCTGCATCAGGAAGAGTGTGGCCAGCAGGAACAGGGAGGTCATTGTGCCCCTGTACACTGCACTGGTTAGGCCACACCTTGAGTCCTGTGTCCAGTTCTGGGCCCCTCAGTTGAGGAAGGAGGTTGACTTGCTGGAAGGTTCCAGAGAAGGGCAACAAAGTTGGTGAGGGGTTTGGAACACAAGCCCTATGAAGAGAGGCTGAGGGAGCTGGGGTTGCTTAGCCTGGAGAAGAGGAGGCTCAGGGGTGACCTTCTTGCTCTCTACAACTCCCTGAAGGGAGGTTGTAGCCAGGCAGAGGTTGGTCTCTTCTCCCAGGCAGCCAGCACCAGAACAAGAGGACACAGTCTCAGGCTGCGCCAGGGCAGGTTTAGGCTGGATGTTAGGAAGAAGCTCTACACAGAGAGAGTGATTGCCCATTGGGATGTGCTGCCCGTGGAGGTGGTGGAGTCACCTTCATTGGAGGTGTTCAGGAGGAGACTTGCTGGGGTGCTGGGTGCCATGGGTTAGTTGTTGGGTGGGTTGGATTGGTTGATGGGCTGGACGTGATGATCTTGAAGGTCTCTTCCAACCTGGTGTATTGTATTATTGTATTAGCATTACCCCATTAGACCATTGTCTCTGTGGGACAGAGTGCCAGCACAGAACTTGAGATGTTTGCTGGTGTGCCAGTGTTAGTGAAGCTGTCCTGTGCTTTCTCACCTGCCCCAGGCTGACAGTGTCCATGAGGTGGGAATGGAGACATCTCCACAGGTGGCTGCAAGTCTCTGCCACATCCTGTGCTTGCTGTTACCCCATCATCAGAGAATGTCAAGTTAAAAGGAGCAGGGAAAAGAACAACAGGGGAGAAAAGCCCTGGGAATCAGCTGGACAAGATGCTGCAGAGGTTGTGCAGCGGCATCTGGTCCCTTTTTTGGGGGACAAAATAGTTCACAAAGCATCTAAACATCTTCTGTGATTTGGACATGAGTTCACACTCTGCTTTGGATGGGAGCTTTTCCCAAAGTGGATGCTTTGCATCTCAAACAGCTTGAAAAAGGGCAAGTGATTAAAATTCATATGTGACAGCCTCTAATTGTGCCCCTGGCCAGCAAGTCTGAAGCTCCCAGCAGTACCCACTGTTGGGCTTGGAGCACTTGGTGGAGTCTGCTGGCTCCAAGTAGCATTAACTGGCTCCCAGGTGCTCCTACCAGAGGTGATGGAATCAGGTGCTGAGGTGGTGGATGGATGGATGGCATTTCCTGATGGACCACTAAGGGAGGACCAGGGGGTAGAGTGCCTCCAACTGTAAGGTAAGATCAGGTTCAGGACCACCTGAGGAAGCTGAACATGACCTGATGGGATGCATCCCAGAGTCCTGAAGGTGCTGGCTGATGAAGTTGCCGAGCCACTTTCCATGGTGTTTGAAAAGCCCTGGCTGTCAGGGGAGGTCCCTGAGAGAAGGGAAATTTTGTCACCATTTAACAAAATGGTAGAAAAGAGGAACCTGGGGATTACTGACCTGTCAGCCTCACCTCTGTGCCTGGGGTGGTCATGGAACAGATCCTCCTGGAAGCTCTGATAAGGTGCATGGAGGGCAGGGAGGTGATCTGGGACAGCCAGCAGGGCTTCACCAAGGGCAGGTCCTGCCTGACCAACCCAGTGGCTTGCTGCAGTGGAGTGACTACATCAGTGGACAAGGGAAGAGCCACAGGTGGCATCTGCCTGGGCTGCTGCAAGGCCTTTGACACATCCTCCACAACATCCTTCTCTCCAAGCTGGAGAGAGATGGATTTGGTGGGTGGAATGTCCAGTGGACAAGGAACTGGTTAATGATTGCAACCAAAGGGCAGTGGTCAACAGCTCAGTGTGCAGGTGGAGCTGGGTGCTGAGTGGTGTCCCTCAGGGGTCTGTACTGGGACCAGTGCTGCCCAATCTCTTCATCAGTCTATAGACAGTGAGGTTGAGGCACCCTCAGCAGGTCTGCAGGGGACACCCAGCTGAGTGGTGCAGGTGAGAAGACTGAGGGACAGGATCCATCCCCAGGGACCTGGGCAGGCTGGAGAGCTGAGCTGAGGAGAGCCTCATGAGGTTCAGTCAGGCAAAGTGCAAGGTCCTGCACCTGGGTTAGGGCAGCCCTTGACATCCATCCAGGCTGGGGGTGATGAGCTTGAGAACAGCCCTGAGGAGAAGGCCTTGGGGGTGCTGGTGGGGGAGGAGCTGGGCAGGAGCCAGCACTGGGCACTGGCAGCACAGGAGGCCAAGGGCAGCCTGGGCTGCATCCAAAGCAGTGTGGCCAGAGCTGGAGAGAGGATCCTGCTCCTCTGCTATGCTCTGGGCAGACCTCATCTGTAGTGCTGGGTCCAGATATGGGGCCCCCAACACAAGAGAGACATGGGCCTGCTGGAGTGGGTCCAGAGGAGGCCACAAAGATGGTGAGAGGGCTGTAGCACCTCTGCTGTGGGGACAGGCTGAGAGAGTTGGGTCTGTTCAGCCTGGAGAAGGCTCCAGGGAGACCTTAGAGCAGCCTTCCAGTACCTGAAGGGTGTCTACAAGAAAGCTGGGAAAAGACTTCAGGAGAATCAGTAGTGACATGATGAGGGGCAGTGGTCTGAAACTGGAGCAGAATAGATTTTGACTGGGCATTAGGAAGGAGCTCTCTTCTGTGAGGGTGGTGGCTGCCCAGAGGTGTGAGCAACCCGAACTGCCTGGGGCTGTCCCTGCTCACTGCAGGGAGCTTGGACAAGATGTCCCTTCCAACCTGACATAGTCTGTGATCATTTGGTGGCTGCTCATAGGTGTTTGAAGTGATTTGTGCTTTGGGTCAGGAGAGTGCAACCATCTCCTGCTCTGATCTTGGTCTCTGTTGCCCTGACAGGGTGCCGTGTGTGTTGCTGTCTTTATGTGCTGCAGAATCACAGAATCCCAGCATGGTGAGGGGTTGGAAGGGACCTCTGGAGGTTGTCCAATCCCAACCCTCCTGCTAAAGCTGGGCACCCATAGCAGCTTGCCCAGGATCACATCCAGTCACTTTTGGAGTCTCTCCAGAGAAGGAGATTCCCCAGCCTCTCTGGGTAGCCTGCTCTAGCTCTGTCACCCTCGAAGTCAGGAAGTTTCTCCTCACAGCACCTCCTGGGTTCCAGTTTGTGCTGTTGTCCCCTTGCTGTGCACCGCTGACAAGAGTCCGTCCCCATCCTCTGGCACCTTTTAGATACTGACCAGCATTGTGCTACTGAAAGTGAACTAACAGCCTGGAGGGAAGGTCCGGGTTGCCTGGGGAGCCAGCACAGCTGCTGATGCCCTGGCTGATTAATTCTTACTTTTCTTCTAGAGAACAAAAGGTCCCTTGTGTGCCCCAGTCCCAGCGGTGGCTCTGATTTCCTTCTGTGTCATCGCTCTGCGCAGGAGCCTGAAGCCTGGCAGAAACTCCCTTTCCAGCTTCATTTCTGCTGAAGTCAGCCTGACCAGCAGCCTTCCAGACAGGAGCAGGGAGTGCTTCTCACTTCTCCCCCTAACCCACACTCTTCTTCTCTTGATCATAGAATCATAGTATCAGTCAGGGTTGGAAGGGACCACAAGGATCATCTAGTTCCAACACCCCTGCCATGGGCAGGGACACCCCACACTAGATCAGCCTGGCCACAGCCTCGTCCAGCCTGGGCTTAAACACCTCCAGGGACGGGGCCTCAACCACCTCCCTGCACAACCCATTCCAGGCCTTCACCACTCTCATGGGGAAGAACTTCCTCCTCCCTCCAGCCTGAATCTCCCCACCTCCAGCTTCATTCCATTCCCCCTAGTTCTATGACTACCTGAGAGCCTGAGAAGTCCCTCCCCAGCCTTCCTGTAGCCCCCTTCAGATCCTGGAAGGCCACAATGAGGTCACCTGGGAGCCTTCTCTTCTCCAGACTGAACAGCCCCAACTCCTTCAGTCTGTCCTCACAGGAGAGGTGCTCCAGCCCTCTGTTCATCCTCATGGCCCTTCTCTGGACACCTTCCAGCACCTCCACATCCCTCCTGTAATAGGGGCTCCAGAACTGGAGGCAGTACTCCAGGTGGGGTCTCAGCAGGGCTGAGCAGAGGGGGAGAATCCCCTCCCTTGCCCTGCTGGCCACACTTCTCCTGCTGCAGCCCAGGCTCTGATTGGCTTTCTGGGCTGCAAGTGCACATTGAGAGCTCCTGTTGAGCTTCTCCTCCCCCAGCACCCCCAAGTCTCTCTCCTCAGGGCTGCTCTCCAGCCAGTCCCTGCCCAGCCTGGATTTGTGCCTGGATTGCCTCCACCCAGCTGCAGGACCCTGCCCTTGGTCTTGTTGAAGCTCCTGAGGTTGGCTTGTGCCCACCTCTCCAGCCTGTCCAGGTCCCTCTGGATGGATCCCTTCCCTCCAGCATGTCCACTGCACCACACAGCTTGGTGTCATCAGCAACCTTGCTGAGGCTGCACTCAGTGCCACTGTCCATGTCACCCACAAAGATGTTAGAATAGAATAGAATAGAATAGAATAGAATAGAATAGAATAGAATAGAATAGAATAGAATTACCAAGGTTGGAAGAGACCTCGAAGATCATCGAGTCCAACCTGTAACCATAACCTCACAACTAGACCATGGCACCAAGTGCCACATCCAGTCCCCTCTTGAACGCCTCCAGGACTCAACCACCTCCCGGGCAGCACATCCCAATGACGAATCACTCTCTCGGTGAAGAACTTTCTCCTCACCTCGAGCCTAAACTTCCCCTGTTGCAGCTTGAGACTGTGTCCCCTTGTTCTGGTGCTGGTTGCTAGGGAGAAGAGGCCAACCCCTTCCTGGCTACAACCACCCTTCAGGTAGTTGTAGAGAGCAATGAGGTCTCCCCTGAGCCTCCTCTTCTCCAGGCTAAACAGCCCCAGCTCCCTCAGCCTCTCCTCATAGGGCTTGTGCTCAAGGCCTCTCACCAGCCTTGTTGCCCTTCTCTGGACATGTTCAAGTGTCTCAATGTCCTTCTTAAACTGAGGGGCCCAGAACTGGACACAGTACTCAAGGTGCGGCCTAACCAAAGCAGAGTACAGGGGCACAATGACCTCCCTGCTCCTGCTGGCCATACTATTCCTAATGCAGGCCAGGATGCCATTGGCCCTCTTGGCTGCCTGGGCACACTGCAGGCTCATGTTCAGCTTCCCATCAACCAGCACCCCCAGGTCCCTCTCTGCCTGGCCGCTCTCCAGCCACTCTGCCCCCAGCCTGTAGCACTGCCTGGGGTTGCTGTGGCCAATGTGCAGCACCTGGCACTTGGATGTGTTCAATCTCCTGCCCTTGGCCTCTGCCCATCTGTCCAGCCTGTCGAGGTCCCTCTGCAAAGCCTCTCTGCCCTCCAGCAGATCAACTCCTGCCCCCAGCTTGGTGTCATCTGCAAATGTACTGATGATGGACTCAATGCCCTCATCCAGATCATCAATAAAGATGTTGAAGAGCATGGGGCCCAGCACTGATCCTTGGGGCACACCACTGGTGCCTGGCTGCCAGCTGGCTGTGGCACCATTCACCACCACTCTCTGGGCTCAGCCTCCAGCCAGTTCCTAACCCAGCTCAGAGTGCTGCTGTCCAAGCCATGGGCTGCCAGCTTGGCCAGGAGTTTGCTGTGGGGGACGGTGTCAAAGGCCTTGCTGAGGTCCAGGTAGACCACATCCACAGCCTGCCCCACATCCACCAGGTGGGTTACCTGATCATAAAAGGAGATCAGGTTGGTCAGGCAGGACCTGCCCCTCCTAAATCCATGCTGGCTAGGCCTGAGCCCCTGGTCATCCTGTAAGTGCTGTGATCGCACTCAGGATGAGCCGTTCCATACCCTTGCCTGGCACTGAGGTCAGGCTGACAGGCCTATCATTCCCTGGCTCTTCCAACTGGCCCTTCTTATGGATGGGCACCACGTTGGCAGCTTCCAGTCTTCTGGGACCTCTCCAGTGAGTCAGGACTGCTGAAAAATGATGGAGAGCGGCCTGGCCAGCTCATCCGCCAGCTCCCTCAGCACCCTAGGATGGATCCCATCCGGTCCCATGGCCTTGTGGGGGTCCAAGCAGCTGAGAAGATCTCTAACTGTCCCATCCTGGAACAGAGGAACCTTATGCTGCTCCCTGGCTCCTTCTGCCAGCTCTGCAGGCCAGCTGTCTGGAAGCCGTTCTGTCCTGCTAGTAAAAATTGAGGTAAAGAAGGTGTTAAGCACCTCTGCCTTTTCCTCATCCTTTGTTACAATATTCCCCTCCATGCCCACCAAGGAGTGGAGCTTCTCCTTGCCCTTCCTCTTGCTATTAATATATTTATAGAAGGACTTTTTGTTGTCCTTCACAGCAGAGGCCAGTCTGAGCTCCAAATGTGCTTTTGCCTCCCTAATTTTCTTCCTACAAGACCTAGCAACATCCCTAAACTTTCCATGGGTTGCCTCCCTTTTTTCCAAAGATAATACACCCTGTTGAACACCCATGTTGAACAAGCCTGGTCCCAGGACTGATCCCTGAGGGACTCTGCTTGTCCCTGGCCTCCACTGGGACATGGACCCATTGACAGCCACTCTTTGGGTGCAGCCATCAAGCCAGTTCTGTATCCATCTAGTGGTCCATCCATCAAACCCATGTGTCACCAGCCTGGAGACCAGGAGGTGGTGCGGGACAGTGTCGAAGGCTTTGCTTGATTAGTTTGTCCCCTCACTTAGGTGTTGAGGCAGGAGACCGAGCCCTCCAAAAGTTTTCTGAAGCCCTCAGTGGGTGCTCAAAACACCTTTCAGAAATGAGGAGCAAGAACTGGGGGATGGCCTCCTGTCATAAACCAAACCTTGAGAGCATCATAAAGCTCTGGCTGAATATTCTGTGTGTTTTCCAGTTGGCACATCTGGATCTCACCATGATAGCAGTGTCATAGCACACATGTGGACCTCTTCCCTGTCAGGGTGTGGCAGCATCTAGAGGCCAAATAAGTGCCATGCTCAAGTCTTAGAGTGAGAAAGATCTTGGGCAGTGAAGGACTTGCAAAAGCCTCTGAAGAAATGCATGGACTGGGAGAAATGCCACAGTCTTTGTTCACAGGCTGATGCTGTCCCAGGTGCAGGTGAACCTCTGCAAGAAGGACTTTGAGGTACCACAGCATGTCCAGAGGAAGGCAGTGGAGCTGGTGAAGGGTCTGGAGAACAGGGCTGGTGAGGAGCAGCTGAGGGACCTGGGGGTGTTCAGCCTGGGGAAAAGGAGCACAAAGGGAGACCCAGACCTATACAGTCCTGGGAAGGGAGGTTGGAGCCTGGTGGGGTTGGTCTCTTGTCCCAAGTCACAAGAGACAGGACAAGATGAAAGTGCCTCAGGTTTCACAACGGAAGGCTTGGTTTGAACATGAGGAACAATTTCTCTCCCAACAGAGTGGTTAAGCATTGGTTAGGGCTGCCCAGGGCGGTGGTGGAGTCTCCATCCCTGGAGGGCTTTCAAAGCTGTGTAGCTGTGGTGCTGAGGGCTGTGGTGTGGTGGTGACCTGGCAGTGCTGGGTTAAGGGTTGGACCTGATGATCTCTAGCATCTTCTCCAACCAAAAGCACTCTTATGGTTCCCTGCCTACAAGCTGTTCCATGTGGCCAGGCAGAAGTATCTTGCTCTGGTCCTGGCATAACTGCTAAATCCAAAATGCAGAATGGTTGAATGTGAAAAGGCCCTGCAGACCTTGACTGACTCTTGTAATGCTGGCAGAAAAGCAGATGTCTTGGTAACCTGCTGGTTGGACTGGAGCTCCTCCTTACCATGGTGAGGATCATAGAGTCAACCAGGTTGGAAAAGACCTCACAGATCATCTCCAACCTATTACCTAACACCTCCTGACAACTAAACCATGCCTCCAAGTGCCACCTCCAAGCCTTTCTTGGACACCTCCAGGGATGGTGACTGCACCACCTCCCTGGGCAGCACATTCCACTGGCCAGTCTTTATTTCTATGAAGAGCTTCTTCCTAACCTCCAGCCTAAACCTCTTCTGGCACAGCTTGAGACTGTGTCCTCTTGTTCTGGTGCTGGCTGCCTGGGAGAAGAGACCAACCCCCACCTGGCTACAACCTCCCTTCAGGGAGTTGCAGAGAGCAAGAAGGTCTCCCCTGAGCCTCCTCTTCTCCAGGCTAAGCAACCCCAGCTCCCTCAGCCTCTCCTCACAGGGCTGTGCTCCAGACCCCTCCCCAGCCTCGTTGCCCTTCTCTGGATGTGTTGTTGGTAGTTCCTAGAGAAGATAGAAATTAAGATATGGAAGAGTGGTTCCGTGGATGGGTGAGTTCAGCTGCTGCTATCAGGGCTGCTGGTCTTGCCTGCAGCTGGGTGGATACTGGATAATCCCCACAGATGATCTGTGTCCTGACTGAGTTGCTGGTGAGGCTGGGGATGGCCACAACCATTCTCCTTCCTGCTGGAGCTTTTGGAAGAAGAGCAGAAATTGCTGCTTTGGCTCTGCCCATAACCTATTAGAGGAGAGAGGAGGAGGGGGTGGGCACGGTGGGGGATGTCCTTTGATAGCACTTGAAATTTCAAGCTTTACAAGAGGATTTAAAACTGTACAATGAGAGAGCAGACAGGAGTTAAAAGAGAGATTAACCCCCGACAGAGATGCAAGAAGAATCAGACAGGCTCCATAAATAGGGCTGGATGCTGTCTCCTATTAGTGGCAGGGAAGGCTTTGTGGCTTCTGGGGAATGAGACTGGGTTGGGGTGGGGTTGCTGTTGCTCAGCAGGGCTTTGTGGCAGGTTCCATCCTAAAACTAAAGCTCTGGTCAGACAAAAGGGTCAGAAGAAAACCCTAATGTCCTTGAATTAGTGCAGCCCTGTGGAGAAGGCCTTGGGCGTGCTGGGGGTGCAGAGCTGGCCATGAGCCGGCACCGAGCGCTGCCAGCCCAGAGCCAGCCCTGTCCTGGGCTGATGCCCAGCAGTGTGGGCAGCAGGGGCAGGGAGGGGATTCTGCCCCTCTGCTGGGCTCTGCTCAGAGCTCCCCTGCAGTGCTGGGGCAGCTCTGGAGTGCTCAGCACAGCCAGGGAGCTGTTGGAGCAGGGCCAGAGGAGGCCACAGCAATGCTGGCAGGGCTGGAAGGGCTCTGCTGGGAGGCTCCAGGCTGAGAGAGTTGGGCTTGGGCAGCCTGGAGGAGAGAAGGCTCCAGGGAGACCTTCTGGTGGCCTTGCAGTGTTTCAAGGGGGCTGGAAGCAAGCTGGGGACAGAGTTTTTCTGAGGGCCTGTTGTGAGAGGCTAAGGGGTGATGGTTTGAAGTGGAAGAGGGAGATTGAGAGTGGAGAGAAGGAGGAAATGTTTGGTGCTGAGGGTGGTGAGAGCCTGTGCCAGGCTGCCCAGAGAGGTGGGAGATGTCCCACCCCTGGCAGCATCCCAGGTGAGGTTGTTTGAGGCTCTGATCAACCTGCTGTGGTTGGGGATGTCCCTGCTGACTGGTGGGAGATTGGATTGGATGACCTTTAAAGTTCCCTTCCAGCTCAGACCAGTTTCTGGTTCTGCAAATTTGAGAAGTGGTCAACCCAAGAGGGATCTTTTCAGTGAGATGGGGAGAAGGGTTTGGAAGAACTACCCCATAAACGTGCCTGTGCCTGGTGTTACACCTCAGGGTTTGCAAAAGCAGCTGGACACAGCTTTTGCAGAGGTGATGTAAAAGGAGATGAAAACAAGAGAGAGACTCCAGGTAACATCTCCCAAGAACCAGAGGAGAGACCCTTCAGTCTTACTCCCTCTGCTGTGTGTGAGGACAGTTATCCCCTGAGGAAAACCAACCAACTAAATGTTCCTTTTCTTCCCTTCTTGTGGTTTATTTCTGGTTTTTTCTTCTTCTTTTTGAGAGTTTGGAATGAGGACAGTGCCATTTGCTAACAGCTTTTATCATAAATGAGACATCCCTCACAGGGAGAAAAAACCACAATCATAAATATCCATAATGGGACAGCACTGGCAGGGGAGAGCTTAAGGTCCTGGAAGGTCAGCTCCTGACTCAAGAGTAATGATGGTGTGTGAAATATCACCAGCTTGGAAGTGGCTGTAAAAGACTACACCAGACAGGTAATTACTGCTGCAGGACAGCTGTTGAAGCTTGGATATGTGAAGGGTCCAACACCAAAAGTCATCACACCTGATGACTTTTAGCCTGGGGAAGAGGAGGCTCAGGGAGACCTTGTTGCTGTCTGCAACTACTGGAAGGGTACCTGCAGCCAGGTGGGGGTTGGTCTCTTCTCCCAGGCAACCAGCAGCAGAACAAGAGGACACAGTCTCAAGCTGTGCCAGGGGAGGTTAAGGCTGGATGTTAGGAAGAAGTTCTTCCCAGCAAGAGAGATTGGCCATTGGAGTGTGCTGCCCAGGGAGGTGGTGGAGTCCCCATCCCTGGAGGTGTTTAGGAAGAGCCTGGATGAGGCACTTGGAGGCATGGTTTAGTTGATTAGATGGTGTTGGGTGATAGAATCACACACAGAATCACCAAGGTTGGAAGAGACCTCAAAGAACACCAAGTCCAACCTGTCACCACGGACCTCATGACTAAACCATGGCACCAAGTGCCATGTCAAATCCCCTCTTGAACACCTTCAGGGATGGTGACTCTACCATCCCTGGGCAGCACATTCCAATGGGTAACAACTCTCTCTGGGAAGAACTTTCTCCTCACCTCCAGCCTAAGCCTCCCCTGGCACAGCTTGAGACTGTGTCTTCTTGTTCTGGTGCTGGGTGCCTGGGAGAAGAGACCAACCCCCACCTGGCTACAGCCTCCCTTCAGGGAGTTGTAGAGAGCAAGAAGGTCTCCCCTGAGCCTCCTCTTCTCCAGGCTAAGCAACCCCAGCTCCCTCAGCCTCTCCTCACAGGGCTGTGCTCAAGGCCTCTCCCCAGCCTTGTTGCCCTTCTCTGGACACCTTCAAGTGTCTCAACGTCCTTCTTAACCTGAGGAGCCCAGAACTGGACACAGTACTCAAGGTGTGGCCTAACCAGTGCTGAGTACAGGGGCACAATGACTTCCCTGCTCCTGCTGGCCACACTGTTTCTGATGCAGGCCTGATTGGACTTGATGATCTCGAAGGTCTTTTCCAACCTGGTTAATTCTGTATTCTGATTACAGTGCTCCCAAACACTGCTGTGAACATCAGGGCACAAAGACTTGCAGCTGCTCTCGCTCACATCCACCCACTGCTTGTTGTCCTGTGTCCTCAGTGTGTGGAGAACCCACAAGGATGGTCCCACTGGTTTCTGAAAGTCCTTCTGTGGTTTCCTTAGTGCACATCAGCTGTGATTGATTTGGATGCTTGTGTAGGAGTTTTGAAAGTGTTGGTGGCTGGTGGTGGTTGAGTTGATGAAGGGTCTTCTTTCTGGGAGAGCCATGGGGTGGAAGAACATCTGGCTTGTCTTACTGGTCTTCACAGAGCTGAACAGTTGGTGTAGCATCTCACAGACTTGGGGAAGAGAAAGCCTCACAGGGCCTGGTGCAGCCTGCTCCAGTGGAAGATGTCCCTGCCCATGGTGGAGGGGTTGGATCTAGATGATCTTAGAGGTCCCTTCCAGCCAAAACCATTCTATGCTTCTTGCCCCTGTGTGATGCTTTGGAACTGAATGCTGGACCCAGGGCATTGGTGGAGCCCCCATCCCTGGAGAGACTTCAAAGCTGTGTAGCTGTGGTGCTGAGGGCCATGGTCCAGTGGTGCCCTGGCAGTGCTGGGCTCAGGGTTGGACTTGGTGATCTTCGAGATCTCTTCCAGCCAAAACCTTTGTATGATTTGATGACACAGTACAAAGCCTCCTCCCTCTGCAGGGCTCCACAGGGGCCAGCTGCTCGTGGGTGGGTTGGGTGGGTGCCAGGGATTGCAGAAAAGAGCATCAGGGTGCCAGGGAGCTGATCAAATTGGCCGTGCGCTCGTTCTCCCTCCCGCTGGAAACGGCGCACAAAGGAATCGCTGACCTCATTTCCACGCGGCCGAGGAGCTCCCCTTCTCCCGGGGGCTGTGCAAAGCATAAATCCTGGGAGAAGGGCATCCCTCCGTCCTGCCTGCCCTCAGGAACTGGCTGGAGGGGGCTGCAAGACAGCTCAGCATTTAGCAGGAAGTTTGAGAGGAGGCAGGCGCTTTCTTCCCTTGTTGAAGGGGCATTTCCAGCCGGCTGCGCAAAGCCGTTTGGTGAGGAAGTGCCTTAATGAGCTGGGACCAGTGGGACTCCCACTGCTCTTTACAGGAGAAGTAACTGGTGTGCTGGAGCATGGCATAAAACACACTCTGACCTCTGCAGAGACATCTTAATTGCAGCTTGGTATTTGATCTCAGCCCTGCAAACGTCAGGTTGATAATGTGTGTTAAATAGTGTTGCACAGAGGGGAAGGGAATGCACTGCACTGCTGCTGAATGCCACAGGAGAGGTTAATTTGTGCCTTACCCCTGCCTTGAGCACTGCTCTTTGTGCCAAACCTTTCCCATTTAGGGCCAAACTGGTATTTTTAGGCTTTTTGCCCAGTAACTGAGAGATGCAGACTCATGTTTTCTCTCTGGCTTCTTGCTAAAACCCAAGTGTCTGTGAGCAAATCAATTCAGCAGTTGCACAGGACAGAGCCTGGGTGTACATCACTCAGTTCAGCACAGACAGGGACCTGTTGGAGGCCACAGCAGCACTGGCAGGGCTGGAAGGGCTCTGCTGGGAGGCTCCAGGCTGAGAGAGTTGGGCTTGGTCAGCCTGGAGAAGAGAAGGCTCCAGGGAGACCTTCTGGTGGCCTTGCAGTGCTTCAGGGGGCTGGGAGAAAGATTGGGACAGACATTTGATCAAGGCCTGTTGGGAGAGGCCAAGGGGTGATGGTTTGAACTGAAAGAGGGAGACTGAGAGTGAAGAGAAGAGAGAAATGTTTGACAGTGAGGGTGGTGAGAGCCTGTCCCAGGTTTCCCAGAGTGGTGGGAGATGTCCCATCCCTGGAACCAAACCAGGTGAGGTTGTTTGGGGCTGTGAGTAACTAGCTGTAGTTACGGGTGTCCCTGCTGACATCTGTAGAGTAGATGACCTTTAGAAGTCCCTTCCAACCCAAACCACTCTGTGGTTCTATGATTCTACATCATCCCCAAAGCATCCTCTTGAGTAAAACCCTAGATGGGACATGCATGGCCTAGCATCCCCCGGGACATCCCCAGCAGCTGAGGCTGCACTCACCCACAATACCAGGCATGAGTGTTGGACCAGATGATCTTTAAAGGTCTCTTCCAGCCCAAACCACCCTGGGATTCTCTGACTCTACAGCATCCCCAGTGCCTCCTCTTGAGTAAAAGCCTGGAGGGGCTGTGCAGGGCCTGACACCCCCTGGGGACACCCCCAGCAGCTGAGGCTGCGCTCACGCCCGATGCTGGGCCTGTGTTACTCTAAAAAGTAATCCCAGTGAGTAAAGCATGCTGCTGCCAGCCTTGCCAGTGAGACTGCTCCAGCCTGCAGTTTGGTGGGGGGAGGGGGTTGGTGCAATCCAGTGCTCATTAAGTTCCTGCATTTTGGTTTACTGCTAACAAATCTCAGGGCTGGTTTTCAGCCGGGGCAGCGCCGCGCTCCAGCCCATTGCGCACCAGGGCTTTGTGACTGTTCTTCTTGTGGCCAGGCTGGATTCAGACTGCAGCACTTGCAGCATTTTTAATCTTCAGATGGCTTTATGAACACTAATCCTCCCAAGCAGCCGGAAAGAAGTAGGTTAAATATGATTTCCACTCTGCAGAGACTCATTGACTGCGTTATGCGATGTGGAGAATTAGTGTCGGAGCTGGGATTAGAGCTGGAGTGACCCCTGACCATTATTTGCAGGGTCTGGCTCTGCCTTCATCTGCTTTTATTTTTTCTTTCCCCCCCCGTCTCAGGGGAGCCATGGGTTTAGTGCAGCTGGTTTTGCTTTTGCTGCTGAGGTCAGGATAAAGTTGGGCAGTGGTTTGATTAAGTGGCTGCTGACCGTGGTGCTTTACTGAAAGAGATGATGGTTCAACAAGACCAGCTGCAGGGTCCTGCATCTCAATCTGTGCCAGGGGAAGTCTAGGCTGGAGGTGAGGAGAAAGTTCTTCCCAGAGAGAGTTGTTAGCCATTGGGATGTGCTGCCCAGGGAGGTGGTGGAGTCACCATCCCTGAAGGTGTTCAAGAGGGGATTGGATGTGGCACTTGGTGCTGTGGTCTAGTCATGAGGTGTTGGGTGACAGGTTGGACTTGATGTTCTTTGAGGTATTTTCCAACCTTATTGATTCTATGATCTGGTTTGGGGACAATCCCAGGCACTGATATAGGCTGGACAAGTGGCAGGCTGGAGAGCAGCCCTGAAGAAAAGGGCTTGGGGGTGCTGGTGGAGGAGAAGTTCAGTATGAGCTGCCAGGGTGCAATTGCAGCCCAGAGAGCCAAGCAGAGCCTGGGCTGCCGCAGGAGAAGTGTGGCCAGCAGGGCCAGGGAGGGGATTCTGCCCCTCTGCTCCACTCTGCTGAGACCACAGCTGGAGCTCTGTGTCCAGCTCTGGAGCCTCTGTGCCAGGAAGGATCTGGAGGGGCTGGAAGGTGTCCAGAGCAGGGCCACGAGGAGGAGCAGAGGGCTGGAGCTGCTCTGTTATAGAGACAGACTGAGGGAGTTGGGGTTGTGCATGGTGGAGAGGAGAAGGCTCTGAGGAGACCTCATTGTGGCCTTCCAGGATCTGAAGGGAGGGACTTTTGAGGGTGTCAGGGAGGGATAGGACTGGGGGGGGATGGAGCAAAACTAGAAGTAGGGAGATTGAAATTGGATGTGAGGAAGAAGCTGTTCCCCATGAAGATGGTGAGAGCCTGGCACAGGCTGCCCAGGGAGGTGGTGGAAGCCTCCTGCCTGGAGGTGTTTGCAGCCAGGCTGGAGGTGGCTGTGAGCAACCTGCTGTGGTGTGAGGTGTCCCTGCCCATGGCAGGGGGTTGGAGCTGGATAGTCCTTGAGGTCCCTTCCAACCCTGACAGTTCTGTGATGGTGGAAATGAGTCCTGTAGCTTCTAAGTGTCTTCTTGTGGGCTTGAGGTTGCTGCTTTGAGATTGAACACATCCAAGTGCCGGGTTCTGCACATTGGCCACAGCAACCCCAGGCAGTGCTACAGGCTGGGGGCAGAGTGGCTGAGAACAGTCAGGCAGAGAGGGACCTGGGGGTGCTGGTTGATGGTAGGCTGAACATGAGCCTGCAGTGTGCCCAGGCAGCCAAGAAGGCCAACGGCATCCTGGCCTGCATCAGGAAGAGTGTGGCCAGCAGGAGCAGGGAGGTCATTCTGTCCCTGTACACTGCACTGGTTAGGCCACACCTTGAGTCCTGTGTCCAGTTCTGGGCCCCTCAGTTTAGGAAGGATGTTGACTTGCTGGAAGGTTCCAGAGAAGGGCAACGAAGTTGGTGAGGGGTCTGGAGCACAGCCCTGTGAGGAGAGGCTGAGGGAGCTGGGGTTGCTTAGCCTGGAGAAGAGGAGTCTCAGGGGTGACCTTCTTGCTCTCTCCAACTCCCTGAAGGGAGGTTGTAGCCAGGCAGAGGTTGGTCTCTTCTCCCAGGCAGCCAGCCCCAGAACAAGAGGACACAGACTCAAGCTGCACCAGGGCAGGTTTAGGCTGGATGTTAGGAAGAAGTTCTACACAGAGAGAGTGATTGCCCATTGGGATGTGCTGCCCAGGGAGGTGGTGGAGTCACCTTCATTGGAGGTGTTCAGGAGGAGACTTGCTGGGGTGCTTGGTGCCATGGGTTAGTTGTTGGGTGGGTTGGATTGGTTGATGGGTTGGACTGGATGATCTTGAAGGTCTCTTCCAACCTGGTGTATTGTATTGTATTGTAAAGTTGACTTTGGAAAACTTCTGTCTGTGTTTAGGTCTGGAGAACGTTTGGCATCTGTTTGTCTTCAAATGCTGCTGCTTTCAGTCAGTATTGGTGAAGACTAAGGGTCTTGGGTGTCTACAAATGCACTCAGAGTCCCTTGGCAGACTGAGGGGTTGTATGACCTGGTGATGAGAACCATCTCTGTCATAGAATCAGGAGACCATTAAGGTTGAAAAGACCTCTAATATCATCAAGTCCAACCTTCTACCCAGCACCTCCATGACCACTAGACCATCTCCCAGAGTACCACATCTACTTGTTTCTTCAACATCTCCAGGGATGGTGACTCCACCACCTCATTGGGCAGCCTGTTCCCAGTACCTGACCAAATGGCTGTCCATGGGTTCAATCCGGTCTCAACTTACCCTGTGAAGGGAGGGCTCACAGGAGGTTCTTCAGTGGTACCCAAGGGGTGAAAGGAGGCAGACTGGCACAGAAGTGTCTGGAGTAACTGTGGATTTATTGATGACACAT
Organism: Picus viridis; assembly: GCA_033816785.1. Lineage (NCBI taxonomy): Eukaryota > Metazoa > Chordata > Aves > Piciformes > Picidae > Picus > Picus viridis. The sequence continues at coordinate 1,910,199 of CM066606.1, forward strand.
CCCTGCAGATCACTCTGATACACAATTTCTCTAAAGGCAGGGGAGGTGATGAACTATATCATGCTAGGGAGTGAGAAAGAAAGGGTTAGTGAGAGAGAAGGAGGGGAGAAAAAAGTGAGGTAAGGCCAGAAGTAAGAGGACAGAAGTATCACCACTCTGAGCCCAGCAGTATTTCATGTGGTTGATGTCTTCTTTATGGTGACAGTTTGTGGTGCTGTCTTTTGTCATGGAATCCTGCAATCATAGTATGATTTGGGTTGGAAGGGACCTCCAAAGGCCATCCAGTCCAACCCCCTCTGCAGTCAGCAGGGACATCCTCCACTAGATCAGGTTGTCCAGAGCCCTCTTGAGCCTCACCTTAAATATCTCCAGGGATGGAGCCTCAACCACCTCCCTGGACAACCTGTTGCAGTGTTCCAGCAGCCTCCTGGGGCATAACTTGTTCCTCACATCCAATCTAAATGGTAGAGTTCTCAATTGTTGGAATAGTCAAGAGGGGGGTCAGAAGAACTGCCAGCTGGGACTTCCCTGAAAGGAGGTTGTAGTGAGGTGGGGGTTGGTCTCTTCTCTCTAGTATCAGGTGGTAGAAGGAGAGGAAATGGTCTGAAAGTGTGCCAGGGGGAGGATTAGGTTGGAGATTGGGAAAAATTATTTACTGGAAAATTAGTCAGGGATGGGAGCAGGCTGCCCAGGGACGTGGTGGGGTCACCACCCTGGAGGTGTTCCAGAAACCTGGGGCCATGGCACCTGGGGCCATGGTTTGATAGCCATGGGGGTGTTGGGCTGACTCCATGATCTTAGAGGCCTTTTCCAGACACAACAGTTCTCTGATTCTAGGAAAGAAGAGTGTGGCCAGCAGGCCAAATGAGGTTCTCCTTCCCCTCTGCTCTGCTCTAGTGAGCCCTCATCTGGAGTATTGCATTCAGTTCTGGGTTCCTCACTTCAGGAGAGACAGAGAGTCCAGCAGAGGCTCCAAAAGCTGCTGAGGGGCCCTGGAGCATCTCTGTGAGGAGCAAAGGCTGAGAGCCCCTGGGGCTGTGGAGCCTGGAGCAGAGCAGCCCCAGAGGGCATCTGAGCAATGCTCAGCAAGAGATAAAGGCTGGGGGGCAAGAGGCTGGGGCCAGGCTCTGCTCAGTGGTGCCCAGGGGCAGGACAAAGGGCAAGGGGCACAAAGTGGCCCCCAGGAGGTTGGATCTGAGCAGGAGGAGAAAGTTGTTTGTTGTGAGGGTGCTGGAGGGCTGGAGCAGGCTGCCCAGAGAGGTTGTGGAGTGTCCTGGTGTGGAGAGCTTCCAACCCCCCTGGGCACTGTGCTGCTGGGCAAGCTGCTGTGGGTGCCATGCTGGAGCAGGGGGTTGGGCTGGGTGAGCTCCAGAGGTCCTGTCTCTCTCACACCGTACTGGGATTCTGTGAGTGTCTGCTTTGTTTTATTGGGCTGGGTGCCTCACCCAGCTCCTGCTGGGTGTGTGACCAGGGCTGAGAGACTTGATGGGTGTTACTCATAACATGACAAATGCCTGCACAAGAGGAGATGAATTTCTTACCTGCAAAGCAGCTTCTGAACAGGTATTGCTGCTTGGAGGTGACACATTGAATTAGCAAAGTGAAGCAAAGCATTCAGGTTGCACAGGCACACAACAGTCCATAGGCTGTGTCAGATGCCACCAAGACTGGCAACCTTCAACTTTTGATATGTTCTTCCCTCTTACATGGAAGAAATAAGCCTGGCCCTTGTTCTGCTTGGACTTATGTGTCTTGATGGCTTTGTCAGTGTCAGAGGGCTGTAGCACCTCTGCTGTGAGGATAGACTGAGAGAGTTGGGGTTGTGCAGTCTGGAGAAGAGAAGGCTCCCAGGAGACCTCATTGTGGCCTTCCAGGATCTGCAGGGGGCTCCAAGAAAGCTGGGGAGGGACTGTTGAGGGGGTCAGGGAGGGATAGGACTGGGGGGAATGGAGCAGAACTAGAAGTGGGGAGATTGAGATTGGATGTGAGGAAGAAGTTGTTGCCAGGAGGGTGGTGAGAGCCTGGCACAGGCTGCCCAGGGAGGTGGTGGAAGCCTCCTGCCTGGAGGTGTTTGCAGCCAGGCTGGAGGTGGCTGTGAGCAACCTGCTGTGGTGTGAGGTGTCCCTGCCCATGGCAGGGGGTTGGGGCTGGCTGAGCCTTGAGGTCCCTTCCAGCCCTGACAGTTCTGTGATTCTATGATTCTGATGGATGGTCCCTGTATGAGGGAGGTCCCTGTATGAGTTTTCCAGGCTTCTTAAAGAGTCGAAACAGAAGTGGTGCAGACCTGTGGGGTTGAAGAGTGCCATTTTTAAATGCCTCATAACTAATTTTAGGTGGTAGCAGAGGCATATGGTGGCATCTGTGGCTATCACTGGAACCTACTCCCCTTTGTATGCCCTGGTGGATGAGCATGAGTGTGCTGTGTGCCAGCCCATGCAGCACATGATTTGTTTGCCATGGGGAGAAGAGCACTGATAAGAGTTGTACCAGCAGAAGAGGCTATGGTGGCATCCCTGAGGAGCACAGGAGCCCCAGAAGGAGCTGGGATTCACCCATAACATTTCACTTACCTGCTCTTCATTCCCATAATTGTTTTTTTTTCTGTGCTGATGCTGCTAGGATGGACTTTATTTGAAGCCACCTTGTTGCATACTGCACCTGTACAGTGGTCAAAGACTGCAGGTTTTATTCCATACTGAGCAGAAACACTTTCTGCCTCATTTTAACCAGTTCTGCTCACTGAGCAGCCTCTTTGCTGCCAAGTGCTCCTTGGGGTTCATCTGTCTTTCCCTGCTGGCACCAGCACCTGGGTAGCTTGGACACCAAAGATGGGAAAGTGTAGTCTGTGTTCTTGAAGCTGGAAAAGAAATATCTGAGTGTTTCTTCAGCACAGACAGGAATAAAGGAGGCCACAGCAATGCTGGCAGGGCTGGAAGGGCTCTGCTGGGAGGCTCCAGGCTGAGAGAGTTGGGCTTGGGCAGCCTGGAGGAGAGAAGGCCCCAGGGAGAGCTTCTGGTGGCCTTGCAGTGCTTCAGGGGGCCCAGAATAAAGCTGGGCAGAGACTTTTTCTCAGGGCCTGTTGTGATAGGACAAGGAGTGATGAAACTAAAAGACAGAGATTGAGAGTGGAGAGAAGGAGAAATGTTTGAGGCTGAGGGTGGTGAGAGGCTGTCCCAGGCTGCCCAGAGAGGTGGGAGATGTCCCATCCCTGGCAGCATCCCAGGTTCTCTGCTTGGGGATGTCCCTGCTGACTGCTGAAGGATTGGACTAGATGACCTTTAAAGGTCCTTCCCAAACCATTCTGAGATTCTCTGATTCTGCAGCATCCCCAATGCATCCCCTTGAGTGAAACCCTAGATGGGCTGTGCAGGGTCTGACACCCCCTGGGGACACCCCCAGCAGCTGAGGCTGCACTCACCCCTGATGCTAGGCATAAGTATTGGACCTGATGACCTTTAAAGGTTCTTTCCAGCCCCAAACTGTTCTCTGGTCCAGTCAGCATGCATTCTCCACCAAAAAAACCCAATGGACTACTTACTGCAAATAAGGAGCTTGAGTGGCTTTGCTGTCCTGCTTGGAAGCCAGCAGCTCTCTCTTTTCTTTTACTGATCTCATAACAACTCCAGAAGTTACCTTGTGCCATGGAGATCGCACCAGACCTATTAAATGCAGCAGCACTGAAGCCATCAGGGCAAACTCTGTACAACCATGACCTGGCAGAGTGGCTGCAGTAGCTGTAAGTGGTGTTGGCTGGGGTTTTTCTCACCAGTAGAATAAAATTAACCAGGTTGGAAAAGGCCTTTGAGATCATCAAGTCCAATCTATCACTCAACACCACCTGATCAACTCAACCATGGCAGCAAGCACCCCATCCACTCTCTTCCTAAACTCCTCCAGTGATGGTGACTCCACCACCTCCCTGGGAACAAATTCCAATGGCCAATCTCTTTCTGTGAAGAACTTCTTCCTAACATCCAGTCTGAACCTCCCCTGGCACAGCTTGAGATTGTGTCCTCTTGTTCTGGTGCTGGCTGCCTGGGAGAAGAGGCCAACCTCTGCCTGGCTACAACCTCCCTTCAGGTAGCTGGAGAGAGCAAGAAGGTCTCCCTGAGCCTCCTCTTCTGCAGGCTAAGCAACCCCAGCTCCCTCAGCCTCTCCTCACAGGGCTGTGCTCCAGACCCCTCCCCAGCTTTGTTGCCCTTCTCTGGACACCTTCCAGCAAGTCAACATCTTTCCTAAACTGAGGGTCCCAGAACTGGACACAGGACTCAGGTTGTGGCCTAACCAGTGCTGTGTAAGTAACCAAGTTCATGATGATGATACTATTAAAGACAGGCAAGCTCAAAGGAGGAAGAAACCACTCAGGATGCCACCTGAAAGACCATATGTGATGAGAAGACTGTGAGTCTGGGTTTCTTCTTGGATAAGCAGTATGGTAGTTTGGTCCCTGCCTCCTCCAGCAAGGCACAGCCAAGTAATTGATGCAGAGGAGTTATGGAAGAGGCCAGAACTGGTAATGAGAGGTCTTAATGATGAATCTTAGAGAGAACAAAAGAGCTTTCACAGAATGGCAGAACGGTCTGGGTTGGAAGGGACCTCCAAAGGTCATCTAGTCCAGTAAGCAGGGACATCCTCAACTAGATCAGGTAGCCCCAAAGTTGATTCAAGACATGAAGCCAATCCACCTTTACATTTTGCCTGTATCAGGAATAGTGTGGCCAGCAGGAGCAGGGAAGTCATTCTGCCCTGTGCTCTGCACTGGTTGGGCCACACCTTGTGTCCAGAGAAGGGCAACAGAGATGGGGAGGGGTCTGGAGCACAGCCCTGTGAGGAGAGGCTGAGGGAGCTGGGGTTGCTTAGCCTGGAGAAGAGGAGGCTCAGGGGAGACCTTCTTGCTGTCTACAGCTTCCTGAAGGGAGGTTGTAGCCAGGCAGAGGTTGGCCTCTTCTCCCAGGCAGCCAGCACCAGAACAAGAGGACACAGTCTCAAGCTGTGCCAGGGGAGGTTTAGGCTGGATGTTAGGAAGAAGTTCTACACAGAGAGAGTGATTGTCCATTGGAATGTGCTGCCTGGGAAGGTGGTGGAGTCACCATCCCTGGAGGTGTTCAGGAGGAGCCTAGATGAGGCACTTGGTGCCATGGTTGAGTTGATCAGATGGTGTTGGGGGATAGGTTGGACTTGATGATCTCAATGGTCTCTTCTAACCTGGTCTGGTCTATTCTATTCTATTCTATTCTATTCTATTCTATTCTATTCTATTCTATTCTATTCTATTCTATTCTATTCTATTCTATTCTATTCTGTTCTGTTCTGTTCTGTTCTGTTCTGTTCTGTTCTGTTCTGTTCTGTTCTATTCTGTTCTGTTCTATTCTATTCTTAGAGCTCTTTTGCAGGGATAGTGCCTGCTGGCAGAGGTCTTGGTTGGCACCTCTTTTTTCTTCTCTCTCACCTCCAGTGATGAGTAGTCTGTCCATCCATGCTTGCAGCCCATGCCAAAGCCTCTCTGCCTGCTCCTTCCCTCATAGCTGACCTGAGCTTTACGTCTTGCATCCTACTCATAGCCTTTGTGGGATGTCCATTGCTGGAGCTCAGCAGGTGGCTGCCCATGGAGATGATCAAACTTCTCTCTTCCTTGATTCAGAGAGAAACCACAATCCTGGCTACTGCTGCTGTGAGTTTGCCCACCATACTTCTGCGTTTGGTGCTTAGTCTTCCTTCCTCACTTTGGGGCTGGCTGTAATTTTCCTCTGCTGGGTTCCTCTGCCTGGTGGCTCGTGCTGCAGAAAGAGCTTTGTCTCGCCCCCGTGGAAGACTAAAAGGTGTGAGACTGCCACGCTGGCAGCCCTCTGCCAAGATCCTGCCAACTGGCTGCCTGCAGGGGAGTCGTGGTGGCTTTGCCAAGAAGTGTGGAGAGCGCACAGCTGTGACTTAGCAAGTCCTAGGTGAGCTGTGGAGGCTGTCCCCACCTGAGATGAGTCACAGGGAGTGCTGGCTCCTGGTTGTTGGCTGCCTCGGTGAGGTTGTGCTGGGTTCACAGCTGATGTTGGCTGCCTGATAGCTGGAGCAATTGGAGCTTCCCCTGGCCTTCCTGCTGGTGGATGCCCAGGAGAGCAGTGGAGCTGCATTAAGATGTACTTTATGAATACAGAATTAACCAGGCTGGAAAAGACCTTTGAGATCATTGAGTCCAACCTGTCACCCAGCACCATCTGATCAGCTAAACCATGGCACCAAGTGCCTCATACAGTCTCTTCCTAAACACCTCCAGGGATGGGGACTCCACCACCTCCCTGGGCAGCACATTCCAATGGCCAATCTCTCTTGCTGGGAAGAACTTCTTCCTGACATCCAGCCTGAACCTCCCCTGGCACAGCCTGAGACTGTGTCCTCTTGTTCTGGTGCTGGGTGCCTGGGAGAAGAGACCAACCCCCACCTGGCTACAACCTCCCTTCAGGTAGTTGTAGAATCAATCCATGAGGAATATAAGCATGGCTGGAAGTCAGATCTCCAGTCCTCTCTTGCTGGAACCATCACAAAGTTGTGGTTTGCTCCGAAGTGTGACATGGTTTCTAACTGTCCAGGGCAGTGGTGGAGTCCCCATCCCTCCAGGGCCTTGAAAGCCATGTAGCTGTGGTGCTGGGAGACTTGGTTTAGTGGTGGCCTGACAGTGCTGGAGTCACAGTTGGACTTGATGATCTCTTAAAGGCCTTTTCCAACCAAGGTGATTCTTTGATTCTGGACTTCTAATAGATCAGCAATAGGCTGGTTGAGCAAGTTTCACAACTAACTGCTCATGTTTTGTTGAGAAGACCCTCAAGGTCTTGAGGGAAGGCTTTGGAGGGGAAATTAAATGCAAAAATTAGAAGCTGATGTTCAGCTGAAGCCTGCTGATGGTTCTCCAGACAAATACCAAGCAGCAGAGGTTTGTGGTTAGGGTGCCACGAGGAACAGTGCTGGGCTGCATGCTCCAATGGTGGGGAAAGCAGCAGCTGTTCATTTCCTGCTGTCTCTGCAAGCCCTTGGAGATGTTCTGGAGGTGTTCAGAGTGTCCTTCATGTTTGAGATGAAGTCTGTCACAGTTGTGTGTTACTCCTTGTTGCTTGGTGGAGTCCTAATAAATCCAGCACCACAATGTCAGGAATGAGGGAAACGGAGATGTGTGGAGGTGGCTGTGGTGGTTGTTGTGGGTTGGATTTGCACCCCAACAAACTGGGGGTTTACCCCCAGAGTAAACTTGCCACACTAACTCAGAGTTTTTAGAAGCAGAGTGAAATTATGTTTACCAAAGTGGACCAAAATGTGAAAGTATAAAGGGCAATAAACATATACAAGGTATATTTACATATATTTACAGTTCAACAGCATCAGAGCACCCCTCTTGCACAAACTTACACCCCCTGGGCAGCCCAGAGGGCTGCTGTTCCAGCTAACAGGTTACCTCTATCCCATCTCAGTCAGTTCTTACCATAGCCTAAACAAGAACAATCAGGCCAAGCAAACAAGGTCAGAGAGCAGAGGGAGAGAGACACAAGCAAGCCAGCAGCAGAAAAGAGAGAGAAAACACTCTGTGTTCCTAAACTATACAGAAAGGTGCAGAACCAATGAAATGGGCACCTCAGTACAGGAGAGGTGTGGAGGTGCTGGAGCCAGTGCAGAGGAGGGCAGCAAAGCTGGGGAAGGGCCTGGAGAATAAATCTGATGGAGAGGAACAACTGAGGGAGCTGGGGATGGTTAGTTTGGAGGGGAGGAGGCTGAGGGGAGACCCCTCAGGTCTCTGCAGCTACCTGAAAGGACACTGTAGAGAGGTTGGTGCTGGTCTCTCCTCACAGGTAATTAGTGATAGAACAAGAGGGAATGGCCCCAAGCTACAACTGGGTAGGTTTAGACTGGATATTAGGAAACATTTTTCATGGCAAGAGTGGTCAGGGCTTGGAATGTGCTGCCCAGGGAGGTGCTGGAGTCACCAACCCTGGAGGCGTTTCAAGGTGGTTTGGATGTGGTGCTTGGGGCCGTGGTTGAGGGGTGAGCCTTGCAGAGCAGGGTTCTGGGCTGGACTTGGTGATCCTGAGGTTCTTTTCCAACCTGGATGCTTCTGTGATGCTGTGAAATAAACTTATCTCTGTTAACTTGCTCAGCTTCTTAGAGAAATTCATCCTGCCCCTGGACTGAACCCTCTTGGGAAAAAACCTCTAATCCTTATTTACAATTAAGCATAATCTTCAAAAGCTGTAACAGATGTGAACAAGCTGTTAGCAGGCAGATCACAGGCTCACAGGATGTCAGGGGTTGGAAGGACCTTCAAAGATCATCCAGTCCAACACCCCCTGCCAGAGCAGCACCACAGAGCCCAGCACAGGTCACACAGGAGCACATCCAGGCAGGGCTGGGAAGGCTCCAGAGAAGGAGACTCCACAACCTCTCTGGGCAGCCTGCTCCAGGCCTCTGGGAGCCTCACAGGGCACAATTTCCTCCTCCTCTTCAGCTGGAACCTCCTGGGCTGCACTTTCCATCCACTGCCCCTCGGCCTGTGCCAGGGGGCAGCTGAGCAGAGCCTGGCCCTGGCCCCTCCCTCCTGCCCCCAGCCCTCAGCTCTTGAGAGACATTGATCAGCTCCCTCTCAGCCTTCTCCTCTCCAGACTCAACAGCCCCAGGGCTCTCAGCCTTTCTATGCAGGAGATGTTCAAGTCCCCCAACCATGCTCATAGATGGGTTAATGCTCAGCAGGTGTTTGTGTGCCCTCTGTCACGGCAGGGATGAGAGGAACCAGTCCATCATTGTGAGCGGGGAGTCGGGCGCGGGGAAGACCGTCTCGGCCAAGTACGCCATGCGCTTCTTCGCCACCGTCGGCGGCTCCGCCAGCGAGACCAACATCGAGGCCAAGGTCCTGGCATCCAGCCCCATCATGGAGGTATGTGGTGGTGTGAAGCTCCTCCCTTCCCCCAGTGTGAAATGGCCACGTTTCAGCTGGGCTGGAGAGCAGATGAGGCTGTGCTTACAAGTGAATTGACAGTCTAGAAACAGGGAATCGCAGAGCCACAGAAGCATCCAGGTTGGAAAAGAACCTCAGGATCACCAAGTCCAGCCCAGAACCCTGCTCTGCAAGGCTCACCCCTCAACCACGGCCCCAAGCACCACATCCAAACCACCTTGAAACGCCTCCAAGGTTGGTGACTCCAGCACCTCCCTGGGCAGCACATTCCAAGCCCTGACCACTCTTGCCATGAAAAATGTTTCCTAATATCCAGTCTAAACCTACCCAGTTGTAGCTTGGGGCCATTCCCTCTTGTTCTATCACTAATTACCTGTGAGAAGAGACCAGCACCAACCTCTCTACAATGTCCTTTCAGGTAGCTGCAGAGACCTGAGAGGTCTCCCCTCAGCCTCCTCCCCTCCAAACTAACCATCCCCAGCTCCCTCAGTTGTTCCTCTCCATCAGATTTATTCTCCAGGCCCTTCCCCGGCTTTGCTGCCCTCCTCTGCACTGGCTCCAGCCAGGGCACTACCAACAACTTCCCTCTCCCTGCTCTCTTCCCACCCGTACAAGGTAAAAGAGGGAAGAGCAGAGAGTAGCTGTTAGTACTTAGCCACAGCAAAGAGCACAGCTGAGGTCAGCAAGCCAGCAGAAGCACCTGCCAGAGCAAAGAAACCAAAAAGAGAAAGAGTTAGTGGAAAGAGAAAGAGTTCACACCAAGTAACTTTATGTTAGTTTTCAGACCAGTGGGATTATGTAGACCTTACTGTTTTCTCTTTCACATCCAAGGGTAACTTATTTGCATTCCATCACTTTCCATTCAAAATGTGTGGAAAATTTTCCTAGGCACAGCCTAAAACCACCCCAAGGTAAAAGCTGCATGGCTTACCTTTCTCCTGCTTGCAGTGATCCCTCTGTGTCTCCAGAAGCCACAAAACCAATGGAGAGCCTTAGAGGCTTTTGAGCCAGACCAGGTCATAGAATTGCAAACTGCTTTGGGTTGAAGGGACCTGCAAAGCTCATCCAGTCCAACCCCCTCTGCACAGAGGAGGGACAGCCCCCACTAGATCAGGTTGCTCAGAGCCTTGTCCAGCCTCACCCTTGAGTATCTCCAGGCATGGGGCCTCAACCACCTCCCTGGGCAACCTGTTCCAGTGTTCCACTACCCTCATGGTGCAGAATTTGTTCCTCACATCCAATCTCAATCAGCTCTTCTCTAGTCTGAAGCCAATGCCCCTGGTCCTGTCCCTGCAGGCCTTTGCAAACAGTCTCTCTGCAAGCCGCCTTGTAGCCCCCTTCAGGTACTGGCAGGTTGCTATTAGGTCTCCCTGGAGCTTCCTCTTTTCCAGGCTGAACACTCCCAGCTCCCTCAGAGCAGAGGTGCTCCAGCTTCACAGAAGCTCTGAGCTGGACTGAAATGGCAGAAATTCACTGACAGCCCCTGTTGAGCCCACCCCAATTGCTCCTCATTTGGTGGTGCTGAAACTGAGCCATGGTTTAGTTGATCAGATGGTGTTGAGTGATAGGTTGGACTTGATGATCTCAAAGGTCTTTTCCAACCTGGTTAATTCTGTTCTGTTCAAGAGCAGCCCCAGCATGGCTTGGTGAGCTGGGCTTTGGCAGGACTCCAGGCTGAAGAGACTGAGGCCAGCAATGCTGTTGTGTTGGAGTGTGGCATTGTCCTGTGCTCAGCCTGTCCTTTGCTTAACCTGCAGGGAAGCTTCACAACACAGGGCCTTGTGGCCAAATATTCTTTCAGATGTGGAGGTGGTGGCTGCTCCAGGATGAAGAGCACTGAGGTGCTGGAGCATGTCCAGGAAATGGCAATGAAGCTGGGGAAGGGTCTAGAGCACAAGTATAGTGAAGAGTGGTTGAGGGGCCTGGGGTAGTTCAGCCTGGAGAAGAGGAGGCTGAAGGGAGACCTTCTGGCTCATTACAGCTCCCTGAAAGGAGGTTGGAGCCAGGTGAGGGTTGGTCTCTTGTCCCAAGTCACAAGAGATAGGACATGAGGAAACTGACTCAAGTTACAGCAGGGGAGGTTTAGGTGTGAACATGAGGAACAATTTCTTCATGGGAAGGGTTGTCAAGGCCTGGCCCAGGCTGTCCATGGCAGTGGTGGAGTCCCCATCCCTGGAGGGGTTTCAAAGCTGTGTAGCTGTGGTGCTGAGGGACATGGTTCAGTGGTGAGCTGGCAGTGCTGGGTTAATGGTTGGACTTGATGGCTTTGAAGTCCCTTCCAACCAAAACAATGCTATGAACCCCCAAACCACCCCAGCCCAAGGTAGTCCAGCATCCTGCTGGCTGATGTGGAGTGCAGGCTGGGACAGTACAAGTGATGGTGCAGGGGAGCAGTTAGAAAGGCCACACAGGTGCAGGGCTGGCAGAGGACACTCAGTGAGCTTCATGTTGGTTTAGTAGTCATGAGGTCTTGGGTGACAGGTTGGACTTGATGTTCTTTGAGGTCTTTTCCAACCTTATTGATTCTATTCTATTATTCATTTGCTCACCTGTCTTCTGTGCCCCTGTGAAATGTAGCTGCAGTACCTGGAACACTCAGTAGTGTCCAAGGAAAAGCTCTTGGTGCTTCCTCTTCTGTATGACCTCAGTTTTACTGCTTTAATTTTCTTGTGTTCCATTCTGGATATGATGCCCATTTCCTTCCATCAGTTCTCCTGCACTTGCTTGAGGCTCCTCATCTCAGGACAGGGGAATGGTGGTAGAAAATAAGGCTGATGTAGCCACAGAGGGCAATGTTGTCCTTCTCTGGCCCTCTTGCATCACCATGAGTTGCTCCTTGGGCTGCTGGATGGATTCCTGTGTTTGCAGTGCTGCGTCCCAGATGCTTGCACATGGGCTGGATTCTCTCCTCTGCTTTCTGCCTCTGCATGTGGCAGCACTACCTGTCCAAGAGGTGACAGGTAGATGATGGAGAGGCACAGAGGGGGCTTTGGTCACATCTCCAAATCCATGCACTGAAGCCTGAACATCTGAAGGTGAACTGCAGCTGCTTCCTGCCCTCTCACAGCGTTCCATCCCCCCCCCCCAAGAAAGCTGGCAGTGGTGACTGTTCTTGAAGAAAGGTGGGGGGTATCCTGTGAGGCAGAAGAGGAGAGCTGTGGGTGTTGGGATGTAGGTGCTCTGATTATGGTACAAACATTGCTGTTTAAATGCATTTTTCCTCTCTAAAAATTCTGGAGGCACCATGTTCTCACTCCAGAGCCCTCCCCAAAGCCCAGAGTTATTGCTCTGCTTTCTGCATCTGAGAAAGACCTTCCTCCCCACCCCCTCTAATTCTTCCATGATTATTTGCCACATCCAGCTGGCAGCCAGTCATTAGTGGTGTCCCCCAGGGATCAGGGCTGGGCCCCATGCTCTTTAACATCTTTATTGATGATCTGGATGAGGGCATTGAGTCCATCAGCAGTAAGTTTGCAGAGGACACCAAGCTGGGGGCAGGAGTTGATCTGTTGGAGGGTAGGAGAGCTCTGCAGAGGGACTTGCCAGGCTGGACAGATGGGCAGAGGCCAAGGGCAGGAGATTGAACACATCCAAGTGCCAGGTGCTGCACATTGGCCACAGCAACCCCAGGCAGTGCTACAGGCTGGGGTCAGAGTGGCTGAGAGCAGGCAGGCAGAGAGGGACCTGGGGGTGCTGGTTGATGGTAGGCTGAACATGAGCCTGCAGTGTGCCCAGGCAGCCAAGAAGGCCAATGGCATCCTGGCCTGCATCAGGAAGAGTGTGGCCAGCAGGAGCAGGGAGGTCTTTCTGCCCTGTGCTCAGCACTGGTTAGGCCACACCTTGAGTCCTGTGTCCAGTTCTGGGCCCCTCAGTTTAGGAAAGATGTTGAGCTGCTGGAAGGTGTCCAGAGAAGGGCAATAAGGCTGGTGAGAGTCCTTGAGCACAGCCCTGTGAGGAGAGGCTGAGGGAGCTGGGGTTGCTTAGCCTGGAGAAGAGGAGGCTCAGGGGAGACCTTCTTGCTCTCTGCAACTCCCTGCAGGGAGGTTGTAGCCAGGTGGGGGTTGGTCTCTTCTCCCAGGCAACCAGCACTAGAACAAGAGGACACAGTCTCAAGCTGTGCCAGGGGAGGTTTAGGCTGGATGTTAGGAGGAAGTTCTTCATAGAGAAATTTGCCTTTAGAATGTGCTGCCCAGGGAGGTGGTGGAGTCCCCATCCCTGGAGGTGTTTAGAAAGAGCCTGGATGAGGCACTTGGTGCCATGGTTGAGTTGATCAGGCTGTGTTGGATGATAGGTTGGACTTGGTGATCTCAAAGGTCTCTTCCAACTCCTATTCTATTCTATTCTATTCTATTCTATTCTATTCTATTCTATTCTATTCTATTCTATTCTATTCTATTCTACTCTACTCTACTCTACTCTACTCTACTCTACTCTACTCTACTCTACTCTACTCTACTCTACCCTACCCTACCCTACCCTACCCTACCCTACCCTACCCTACCACCCTACCCTACCCAACAAAAAGCCCCAACCCCACCAACAGGAAAGACAAACCCAGCTAGCATGAGTTGAATGCTTCATTGTGTCTCGTGCAGGCGATTGGGAATGCCAAAACCACGCGGAACGACAACAGCAGCCGCTTTGGGAAGTACATCGAGATTGGCTTTGACAAGAGGTACCACATCATTGGGGCCAACATGAGGACCTACCTGCTGGAGAAGTCAAGAGTTGTGTTCCAGGTGAAGTGTTGCCACACAGCCCCAGCAGGGTGGGGGTGGAAGGGAGCTCTGGAGCTCACCCAGCCCAACCCCCTGCTCCAGCAGGGCACCCACAGCAGCTTGCCCAGCAGCACAGTGCCCAGGGGGGTTGGAAGTTCTCCACACCAGGACACTCCACAACCTCTCTGGGCAGCCTGCTCCAGCCCTCCAGCAGCCTCACAGCAAAGAATTTTCTCCTCCTGCTCAGGTGGAACCTCCTAGGTTGCAGTTTGTTCCCTTTGCCCCTTGTCCTGTCCCTGAGCACCACTGGTGACCAGTCTGGCCCCAGCCTCTTGCCCCCCAGCCTTTATCTCTTGCTGAGCATTGCTCAGATCCCTTCTGGGGCTGCAGTTCTCCAGGGATTCTCAGCCTTTCCTCCTCACAGAGATGCTTCAGGACCCCTCAGCATCTTCGTACTGGACTCTCTCCAGTGGGTGCGTGTCTCTTTTGAACTGGAGGAGGCCAGACCTGACATAACCCTCCACTTGTGGCCTCCCTTGGACAGAGCAGTGGTGCTTTTTTCATTATTTCTTTTGGATGCTGTACTCCATCAATTCATTAGGCTGAGCTTCTTTGTGGGTTAAAATAAATCACTTGAAGTGTGCAGACAAGTGTCTTGGGTTTTGAAGATGGAGGAGAGAGGCAGAAGAAGGGCTGAGGAGGCAGATTCAAGAAGGTTGTCCAGGAAGGGCATTGAAGTGCTGGAGGATGTCCAAATAAGGCCAGTGAAGCTGGGGAATGGTGTGGAGAACAGGTCTGGTGCAGCTGAGGAAACTTGGGCTGCTTAGCCTGGAGAAAAGTTTGGGTTGGACATGAGGAACAATTTCTTCCCCAAAAGGTTTGTCAAGGCCTGGCCCAGGCTGCCCAGGGCAGCGTTGGAGTCCCCATCCCTGGAGGGGTTTCAAAGCTGTGTAGCTGTGGTGCTGAGGGACTTGGCTTAGTGGTGCCCTGGCAGTGCTGGGTTCGTGGGCTGGACTTGATGGTCTTAAAGGTCTCTTCCAACCTCAGCAATTTGATGACTCCGTGATGCCTCTTCCGCTCGTTTCGTGTGCTGTGCTCAGGACCGAGTTTCTTGGTTTGTGCTGGAGGTCTAGCTCAGAAGCTTGCACAAAACACCTCCCAGCTGCAAAAGCCCTGCCACCAAACATCCCTGAGAAGCCATGGGTGTAGCCCTCCTCTTTTCACATTACTCTGTTTGCAACCTGGTGTTAATTGTACAGTGTACCACGGGCAGGGCAAGGCTTAGCACCTCCTTTCTTCCAGGTGGCAAAAGGTCTCTGTCTTTTGATGGCACCAACAAGGTCTTGATAGTGAAAAGCAGGGGATGGAGTCAGGGTGGCCCTGGATGAGTGGGCACTGGGCTGGTGGTGGGAGCACTTCTGTAACCTCTTTTTGCCTCTGTTAACTCAGTGTTTCCCCCCTCCAGGCAGAAGATGAGCGCAACTACCACATCTTCTATCAGCTTTGTGCCTCTGCAAGTCTTCCAGAATTCAAGGACCTTGGATTAAGTGAGTGCTTCTACCTCCTGGCATGCTGGTGGCCATCTCCTGGGTTTGATAGCAACAGAAAAACATAGAATCATGGAATTGTTTTGGTTGCAAAAGACCTCCAAGATCATTGAGTCCAACCATCGACTTAAGACCACCGTGGCCACCAAACCATGTCCCCAGGTGCCATGGCCACAAGTTTCTTGAACACCTCCAGGGATGGGGTCTCCACCACCTCCCTGGGCAGCCTGTGCCAATCCCTGACCACTCTTGCAGCAAAGAAGTTGTTCCTAATCTCCAACCTAACCCTCTCCTGGCACAAATTCAGGCCATTGCCTCTCATTCCATCACCTGAGACTAGGGAGAAGAGCCCAACCCCCACCTCACTGCAGCCTCCTTTCAGGGAGCTGTAGAGAGCAATGAGGTCTGCCCTCAGCCTCCTCTTTTCCAGACTGAATAAACCCAGCCCCCTCAGCTGCTCCTCATCAGCCCTGCTCTCCAGACCCTTCCCCAGCTCTGTTGCCCTTCTCTGGACATACTCCAGCACCTCAGTGTGTGGAGTGAGAGTCATTGATGAGCTCATGTGTAGCTGTTCAGTAAAAGGAAGTAAAGGGAGGTGAGCTTGAAGGGCTTCTTCTCAGTGGTGCACATCTAAAGGGATGTGGCACTGTGGAAGAGACAGCAGCCCTCCTCACCTCTGCTGTGCTGCATGAAGCATGTGAGGGCTGTGATGCACTGGTAGGTGCTGCTGCTGGGGGTAAGCCATGGCAGATGAAAACTGTGTGTGTGTTGTAGAAAGTGTCTGCAGAAAGAACCACAGTGAGCCATGGGCTGTGAGGAGGTTGTGTGTAAGTGTGGAATAAAGCTTGCTTAAAGATTTGTCTTTGACATGGAGTGGGAGTACAGGCAGGTCTGACAGGACCAGTGGCGTCTTCTCAATCTGTTATTTATTGGTTTGCTTCTTTCAAGAGAGAACTCCTGGAAATGTATCTCAAGTTGGGTTTGGTTGTTGGGTTTTTTCCTTCCCTTCAAGGTTTGCAGCAAAATCTCTGTGAGATACCTGGGTGAGAAGCTTTTCACTTGCAGCAGGGGGCACAAAGATGTGGTGTTACTGATCATTTTGGCTTCAAATATTTGCTGTTGCTTAAAAAGAGAAGTGAGGCTTAAAAACAAGAGATGAAGTGTTTGAGACAGTGAGGAGAGCAGGTTGTGATCCCAACATGGAGCATCTTGCTGCTGCAGAGTCTCACACAGGTTTACATCATGGCCACAGAGCAGTGGCAGACTGAGAGAGAGGTTCAGAGAGTCCTAGGATGGCTTAGGGTGGAAGGGAACTCAGAGATCATCTGCTCCAACTCCCCCTGCCAGATGTCCCCCTGGACATCTCTCAACCAGATTCAGCTGCTCAAGGCCTCATCCAGCCTGGCCTTGAACACCCCCAGGCAGGAGGCATCCACAACCTCCCTGGGCAGCCTGTTCCAGAATCTCACCACCCTCCTACTGAAGAACTTCCTCAGCTCCAGTCTAACCCTGCTCTGCCTCAGCTTCAAACCATTCCCACTTGTCCTGTCTCTACACACCCTCAGGAAAAGTCTCTCTGCAGCCTTCCTGTAGGATCCAGTTGTTGGCAGGTAGCTCTAAGGTCCCCACAGAGCCTTCTCTTCTCCAGGCTGAACACCCCCAGCTCCCTCAGCCTGTGCTCACAGCAGAGCTGCTCCAGCCCTTGGATCATCTCTGTGGCCTCCTCTGGACACACTCCAGCAGCTCTATGTCCTCCTCATGCCAGGGACAGCAGGACTGGAGGCAGGATTGGAGGTGGGGTCTCAGCAGAGCAGAGTTCTTGGTTTCTGGGTGATTCTGGGCCTGTGTGAATGACTTTTTGAGCTAGCTTAGGCATATTGGCCACGCTCACTGAGTGTGGGTGCTGAAATGAGGACAGACTGCAAGAATTGGGGCTGTTCAGTCTGGAGAAGAGAAGGCTCCCAGGTGACCTCATTGTGGCCTTCCAGTATCTGAAGGGGGCTACAAGAAGGCTGGGGAGGGACTGCTCAGGATCTCAGGTAGTGATAGGACTAGGGGGAATGGAATCACAGTCTCACAGTATCGCTAAGGTTGGAAGAGACCTCGAAGATCATCGAATCCAACCTGTCACCACGGACCCCATGAATGAAGCTGGAGGTGGGGAGATTCAGGCTGGAGGTGAGGAGAAAGTTCTTCCCCATGAGAGTGGTGAAGCCCTGGAATGGGTTGTGCAGGGAGGTGGTTGAGGCCCCGTCCCTGGAGGTGTTTAAGCCCAGGCTGGATGAGGCTGTGGCCAGCCTGATCTAGTGTGGGGTGTCCCTGGCCATGGCAGGGGGGTTGGAACTAGATGATTCTTGTGGTCCCTTCCAACCCTGACTGATACTATGATAGTATGAAATGGAAGCACCTCTGTTCGTGGCCTGTTGTCACCAGTAAGTCTCAGTGCCCACCTGGTTGTGCCTGCTCAGCCCAGTGGCACCAAACCACACAACCACACTGATGAGGTTGCTTAAGGTGTAAGATAACTTCTGAGGCTGCCTAGGTTTAACCTCAGCATCCATCCCAGGACACCTGGGTGGTAAAGGAGGGTTTTGCCTGTGCATCAGCCGTGGTGTGAATCCTGGCTCTGGAGGTCAGGGGTTGTGAAGGACCACGGGGCTCCTTTTGACTCTGAAGGTCCAAAACCAACCATAAAATGGAATCATTGACTTGCTTGTGTTAGCAAAGACCTTTAAGATCATTGAGTCCAACCATCAACCCAACACTGCCAGGTCACCAGTGAACCATGTCCCTCAGCACCACAGCTACACAGATTTGAAAGCTCTGAAGGGATTTTGCCACTGCCCTGGGCAGCCTGGTTCAAGGCTTAGCTGATCTTTCAGTGAAGAAATTGTTCCTCATGTCCAAACTAAGCATCCCCTTGGCACAAGTTGAGGGCAGGGGGCCTCCTCTTGTCCTGTCTCTTGATTGCTTGGGGGAAGAGACCAACCCTCAGCTCACCCCAACCTCTTTTTTAGGGGTTGTAGCGAGCCAGAAGGTCTCTCCTCAGCCTCCTTTTCTCCAGGCTAAACAACCCCAGGTCCCTCAGCTGCTCTTCACAATGCTTGTGCTCTAGACCCTTTGTCAGCTTCATTGCCCTTCTCTGGACACACTCAATGTCCTTCTTGTAGGGTAGTTTCAGATGTAATTCAGCCATGTAAAGGAAAACTAATTGGTACTCCTCTTAAAAGAGAAGTTAAACTAAGTCATGACCTAGGTCTGTTGAGCCTGCAGAAGAGCTGACTGAGAGGGCACCTTATCAATGCTCACCAATATCCAAAGAGTGGGGATCAAAAGGATGGGGCCAGACTCTGCTCAGTGGTGCTCATGGACAGGACAAGGGGCAAGAGGCACAAACTGGAAGCCCAGAGAGGTTGTGGAGTGTCCTGGTGTGGAGAGCTTCCAACCCCCCTGGGCACTGTGCTGCTGGGCAAGCTGCTGTGGGTGCCCTGCTTTGGCAGGGAGGTTGGACTGAGTGATCTCCAGAGCTCCCTTCTCCCTGCACTGGCATTCTGTGATCTCATGACAGATCATTGCTGTGGCAGCCAGGTTTCCCCCATTCCAAGTGTGGAAAGGTGTCATAAATGGAAGTCTGCCAGAAAAAAAAGATGCAGTGATAGCTAAGAATTATAGCTGTAGAGCTGTCCTAGTCCCATCAACCACTGCCACCCTTGGATGCATCTTGCAGAGTGATGTGCAGCAGCATCAGGCTGTTAAGCATCTGCTCCATTCAGGCTGGGTAAGCTCATGTTGTGCTGAGGGGACCAGGGTGGACATCAAGCTTCTGACCCAGTCAGCATTTTCACAGAATCACAGAACTGTCAGGGCTGGAAGGGACCTCAAGGCTCAGCCAGCCCCAACCCCCTGCCATGGGCAGGGACACCTCACACCACAGCAGGTTGCTCACAGCCACCTCCAGCCTGGCTGCAAACACCTCCAGGCAGGAGGCTTCCACCACCTCCCTGGGCAGCCTGTGCCAGGCTCTCACCACCCTCCTGGGCAACAACTTCTTCCTCACATCCAATCTCAATCTCCCCACTTCTAGTTTTGCTCCATCCCCCCCAGTCCTATCCCTCCCTGACACCTTCCAAAGTCCCTCCCCAGCTTTCCTGGAGCCCCCTGCAGACACTGGAAGGCCACAATGAGGTCTCCTGGGAGCCTTCTCCTCTCCAGCCTGCACAACCCCAACTCCTTCAGTCTGTCCTCATAGCAGAGCAGCTCCAGCCCTCTGCTCCTCCTTGTGGCCCTTCTCTGGCCTGGTTGCATTCCCTGTTTCTTTTCCCCAGTGCTCCAGAAAGCAGCAGAGCTACTGACAGCTTCCAGGCCCCAGGGGCTTTGTATGGGGTGTGGGGGGGAACAAAACTCTTTTTTCTTACAGCTAATGAAAAAGCTTGCAGGAGGGCTAGGAAGGGCTGGGGACCTTCTGGTGGTGACATGAGTCCCCCAAAAAGTGCAGATTGCAGTGATTTTAAAGGTTAGCAGCAGGCTGGTGTGGAATGCACAGTAGGCTGTTTTTCTCATTATTTTCCTGGTGCTTGGGAAATGTGTTTGTGCATGTTAATGACCTTTCTGAGCCTTTCTTGCTGACTTGCTCCTATCTGGTTTGCAGCCAGCAGAAGCTGGTGCTGAGAGTCAGTTCTGGGTGGGGTGAGGAGGCTGCCCACCTCCTGCGCTCCTCCATCCCTTCCTGGGGCTAAGCCTGCTCCCACTATGGGCACAGCTTAATGGTTCTGGCCTGAATGAAGGGTTGGATCAGGGGATTGCCTGATATCAGCACAGGCTGGGGATGAAGGACTGGAGAGCAGCCCTGTGGAGAAGGACTTAGGGGTACTGGGGTGCAGAGCTGGCCATGAGTTGACATTGAGTGCTGCCAGCCCAGAGCCAGCCCTGTGCTGGGCTGATCCCTAGCAGTGTGGGCAGCAGGGGCAGGGAGGGGATTCTGCCCCTCTGATGGGCTCTGCTCAGACCCCCTGCAGTGCTGGGGCAGCTCTGGAGTGCTCAGCACAGACAGGGAGCTGTTGGAGCAGGGCCAGAGGAGGCCACAGCAGTGCTGGCAGGGCTGGAAGGGCTCTGCTGGGAGGCTCCAGGCTGAGAGAGTTGGGCTTGGGCAGCCTGGAGAAGAGAAGGCTGCAGGGAGACCTTCTGGTGGCCTTTCAGTGCTTTAAGGGAGCTGGAAGCAAGCTGGGGACAGAGTTTTGTGAGAGGCCAAGGGGTGATTGTTTGAAGTGCAAGAGGGAGCTTGAGAGTGGTGAGAAGGAAGAAATGTTTGAGGCTGAGGGTGGTGAGAGCCTGTGCCAGGCTGCCCAGAGAGGTGGGAGATGTCCCATCCCTGGCAACACTCTAGATGAGCTTGCTTGGTCTGTGAGCAACCTGCCCTGGTTGCAGATGTCCCTGCTGCCTGCAGAAGGATTGGACTAGATGACCTGTAGAGCTTTCCTCCCTCCCAAGCAAGTCTGTAGTTCTATAAGCCTTGTTTTAAGGAAGGGCAATTGCATGTGAAGCTCTTTACAGGAGATTCAGATCCTGTGATCTCTTCTTCTGGTGCCAGCATTTGAAAGGCCTCTTGGACTCTCTGGAATTTCAGCTTTGTGTTGTCCTGAAAGAGCTTTGCAATGGCAAGGATGTTTAAATGGTGTAATGCTGGCACTGTGAGTCATTATCCATTCCTTCTGCTCCTGGGACTTAAAGCCTTGTGTGGGGAAAGTGCAAAAATACCTGAAGTGGTCATAGGTGTGTAAAACAGGATAGAAAAATCACAGACTGGTAGAGGTTGGAAGGGACCTCCAGAGATCATTGAGTCCAATTCCCCTGCCACAGACAGCATCACCCAGGACAGTCTGCACAGGAATGCATCCAGGGGGTTTGGAAAGTGCCCAGAGAAGGAGACTCCACAACCTCTTTGGGCAGCCTGCTCCAGCCCTCCAGCACCCTCCCACCAAAGAAATTTCTCCTCCTGTTGAGGTGAAACCTTCTGTGTTCAAGTTTGTGTCCATTGTTCCTTGTGTTATTGCTGTACACCACACAAAAGAGCTTGGCCCCCTCCATTTGACCTCCACCTCTCAAATATTGATAGGCATTGATCAGATCCCTCTCAGCCTTCTCCTCTCCAGACTGAACAGCCCCAGGGCTCTCAGTCTCTCTCCACATGGGAGATGCTCAAGTCCCCTGAGCATCCTCCTGGCTCTGCCTTGGACTGTCTCCAGCAGGTCTCTGTCTCTCTTGACCTGGGGAGCCCAGAACTGTGCACAATACTCCAGGTGTGCTCTCAGCAGGGCAGAGTAGAGGGGAGGGGGTGCAGTAACCTCACAGTCTGCACCATGCTGTGGAGCAGCTCCTCAAATCCCAAATCCATCACAGCTGTGCTCTGGTTGACCTTACTTTGTGTGTGTGGAAGAGGCTTCATCACTGCAGGGAGAAGTTACAGTCACCAAGGTTATGCTTTGTCCATTGGGAAGGAAACCAAAGTTTAAAGGAGGTGGGGGCCCTTCAGGGATGGGGGACAGGGCATGCTGTGGAAAACTACTGCTATCTGATGTGTTTCTTCTCTTTCATCTCTCCCAGCATGTGCTGAAGACTTCTTCTACACTTCTCAGGGAGGTGACACGTCCATCGACGGCGTGGATGATGCTGATGACTTTGAGAAGACCAGGCATGCCTTCAGCCTGCTTGGTAAGGGCTTGCTCTGCCTGGAGCCTCCCCAACAGGGTCTCTTCCAAATGTTTGAAGTGTTTTGCCTGAATTTTCTGTCCCTCCTTACACACTAAGGGGTGTAAAGCCAGGTTGCTGCTGGCCTTAGGTGGTTTTACCTTGTTCTTCACTGTGAGCTGCAGCAGTCATTCTTGCAGCTGTCAGCAGAGCAGCAGTGAAAGGAAGGAAGATGGTGAGTTTAAAAGATAAATAAAGGAGAGGGTTCTGTTCCTCTGCTGGGCTCTGCTCAGACCTCTCCTGCAGTGCTGGGGCAGCTCTGGAGTGTTCAGCACAGCCAGGGAGCTGTTGGAGCAGGGCCAGAGGAGGCCACAGCAATGCTGGCAGGGCTGGAAGGGCTCTGCTGGGAGGCTCCAGGCTGAGAGAGTTGGGCTTGGGCAGCCTGGAGAGGAGAAGGATCCAAGGAGACCTTCTGGTGGCCTTGCAGTGCTTCCAGGGGGCTGGAAGCAAGCTGGGGACAGAGTTTTGTGCAGGGTCTGTTGTGACAAGGGGTGACAGTTTGAAACTGAAAGAAGGAGATTGAGAGTGGAGGGAAGGAAGAAGGTGAGGGTGGTGAGAGCCTGTCCCAGGCTGCCCAGAGAGGTGGGAGATATCCCATCCCTGGCAGCATTGCAGGTGAGGTTGTCTGGAGCTGTGAGCAGCCTGCTCTAGCTGCAGATGTCCCTGCTCACTGCAGGGGGTTGGAGTAGATGACCTTTAAAGGTCCCTTCCAACCCAACCCAATCTGTGATTCTCTTATAAATAAACCATTCAGGAGTCAAAGCTGTGCTGCAGCTTTGAGTTGCTGTTTCTCGCCCTATATACAAGCAGGATAGGAGCTGTGACTTCACAGTACAAACTGTGTTTGGGTTGAGGCTGATGCAGTTTCTCAGGCCATCATCATATTGTATAGAGGATCTGGTTCCCGGAATATTGAGCTGAGAGCAGCCCTGCCATGCCCTGCATGATGCACAGTCTGCTGCTGCTCCAACCTCCTGTGCATGCTGCAGCTGAGCAGTGCTGTATCCTTGCTGCAGCAGCAACTGTTTGAAAGGAAAACCCATTTTTGAAGGGGAAAGCTTTCCCAGTTTCTCACTGTTTATCAGAAACCACATTTGTTAACCTGGTAAGTCTCAGTGCACCTCCATCACATTCACTGTGCGGGGAGAGGAGCTCCTGGTGATCACAGTCAGCAGTGAAGTGCTCCTCAGCTCCTCTGTCACTGTGCTGGCAGTGAGCAGAGAGACTCATTTCAAGTGTGAGAACTGCAAATGTTTCTCCCACGTTGGTCCTCTTTGTGTTCCAGATGGGCTCAGTCCCTGTTTCTTAGGGGTGATAGTTGGGCCCCTGCCCCTGCCCTCCCCAGCTCAGACTGTGTGTCTTTTCTAACTATTAACTACCCCAAAACACCCACTGTCTGCTCCAAGCTTGCCCATGGGACTGTGATCCCCAGAGAACTCTCTCCTCATGCCCTTGACACATGCAGGCTCTCTTTGGACCCCTTCTCTGCCTCCTCAGCACTCCCTGTCTCCTTGCTGGTCCCTATGAAGCTCCTCCACTGCCAGTTTGATGATGGTTTCCTGCTCTTCACAAGCTTCCTCTGGCTCTGTCTTCCCTCACTTTCCTTCAGTGTTTTTCAGCTCTGTCTGCTTCTGTTCAGGGCCTGGTGAAATGCCTGCTACACTTCCTAGTCTTGCCTTTATCATGTGTGATAAGGAGAAGTCAGATTTATCTGCAAATCCCCACCCTGGCCAGGCTTAACTCCAATTAAGAGTGCCAAGTACCAGCAGAGCATTGCTCCTTTTAGTAACCTTGAAACATTTCTCACTGTGCTGATAACAGAAAAGTCCCCAGAGAGGGAGAGGAAAGCTCTTGATAATTCAAAAGCCAGCAGGTGATGTCTCAGACCTTAGGTGGATAATTAGGACGCCAGCACTGAACAGAAAAAGGGACACAGGAGCCCAGTTGGGATGTAAAACTGCAAGATGTGGCAAGAAGGCCATGTGCAGCAGAGATCCTGCTGGGAGTGCTTGCAAAAGCCTGTGAAAAAAATAACATCAAGTGATAACATCTTACAGCCCCAGTGAAGATCCACAGCACCTAGCTCCTGGTGAGGCACTGGGGAGCACAAGGCAGAGCTTCACAGCACCTCCCTGGTGACCCTGCTGCAGCAGCAGGCTGGAGGTGGTGTGCACTGTTTCCCTTCCCTTGGTGGGGCACTGGCAAGAGGTGGTAATTTATCTGCTTGGGCTGTCAGCAGGATCTGGTTGTTGAGCTGTGAGCACAGAGGAGTGACTCCTCCTTCTGCAAAAGCTGCAGAGGCTCTGAAGCTCTGTTCCCATGTGATTGCTGTACAACCCTTTGGGCTGCTGGAAGAGAGCTTTATGATCATCAAGTCCAATCCTTAACCCAGCACTGCCAGCTCACCACTAAACTATGGGCCTCAGCACCACAGCTACACAGCCTTGAAACCCCTCCTGGGATGGAGACTTCACCACTGCCCTCAGCAGCCAGGCCTTGATTAGCTTTTTTGGGGAGGAAATTGTGACTCATATCCAACCAAAGCCTCTCCTGGCACAGCTTAGGGCCATTGCCTCTTACCCTGTCATTTATTCCTTGGGAGAAGAGGCCACCTGGCTTCAGCCTTCTTTCAGGGAGCTGTAGAGAGCCAGAAGGTCTCCCCTCAGCCTCCTCTTCTCCAGACTAAACACCCCCAGGTCCCTCAGCTGCTCCTCACCAGCCCTGTTCTCCAGACCTTCCCCCAGCTTGGTTGCACTTCTGTGAACCTGTTCCAGCTCCTCAATGCCCTTCTTGAAGTGAAGGGCCCAAAACAGACCCCAGAACTCAAACTGTAGCCTCACCAGAGCTGAACTCAGGGGGACAAACCCTGTCCTACTCTTGCTGGCTATGCTGTGGCTGATCCAGGCCAGGCTGCTGGTGGCTTTCTTGACCACCTGGGCACCCCCTGGCTCATCTTCAGCTGCTGTCAGCCAGCACCTCCAGGTGCTTTTCCACCAGGCATTTCCAGCCACTCTGCCCCAAGCCTGGAGCCTTCATGGGTTGTTGTGACCCAGGTGCAGGACACAGTCTTGGCCTTGTTGAACCTCATCCTGTTGTCCTTGGCACATTAATGCAGGCTGGCCAGCCCTCTCTGTAGAGCTTCCTGATCCTCCCCCAGATCAACACTCCTGACAGTTTGCTGTCATCTGTACATTTACTGAGGGTTCCTCGATCCCCTCATGCAGATCAGTGATAAAGATGTTACACAGAGCTGTCCCCAGCACTGAGCCCTGGGGGAGCATCACTGGTGACCAGCCACCAGCTGGGATTTAACTCCATTCACCAGAACTCTCTGGGCCTGGCCATCACCCAGTGAATCATCCACCCATCCAAGCCATGAGCAGCCAGGTTCTCCAGGAGGGTGCTGTGAGAAAGTGTCACAGGCTTTAGAATAGAATAGAATTAACCAGATTGGAAAAGACCTTCGAGATCACCAAGTCCAACCTATCTCCCAGCACCATCTGATCAACTCAACCATGGCACCAAGGGCCTCATCCAGGCTCTACCTAAACACCTCCAGGGATGGGGACTCCACCACCTCCCTGGGCAGCACATCCCAATGGGCACTCTCTCTATGAAGAACTTCTTCCTCACCTGCAGCCTAAACCTGCCCTGGCACAGCTTGAGACTGTGTCCTCTTGTTCTGGTGCTGGTTGCCTGGGAGAAGAGACCAACCCCCACCCCTCCCCATTGCTGTTGCCCTTCTCTGGACACCTTCCAGCAGCTCAACATCTTTCCTAAACTGAGGAGCCCAGAACTGAACACAGGACTCAAGGTGTGGCCTGAGCAGTGCTGAGCACAGGGCAGAATGACCTCCCTGCTCCTGCTGGCCACACTCTTCCTGATGCAGGCCAGGATGCCCTTGGCCTTCTTGGCCCCCTGGGCACACTGCAGGCTCCTGTTCAGCCTATCATCGACCACTGCCCCCAGGTCCCTCTCTGCCTGGCTGCTCTCAGCCACTCTGACCCCAGCCTGTAGCACTGCCTGGGGCTGTGTTTAGTAAAGTCCAGGTAGGCAGCATCTACAGCCTCTCCTTCACCCACTGTGCAGGCTGCCCTGTCATAGGAGATTAGGTTAATCAAGCAGGATTAGCCCAGGCTGAGTGAGCATGGTCATCTGGTTTTCCTCTGTGTGTTGCATGGGGGCATTCTGGATGTCCTTCCCCAGCACCAAGGTCAGACTGACAGGTCTGTGGCTCTGCAGTAGCATCCTCAGTTTAGGGCACATTCACATTAATATTGATCCCATCTGTGATAAGACTGCTTTGATGCAACTCCTTAGAGATAAAGAAATGACACTGGGAGCTCCTCTTGGCATCTCTGCTGTCAAGGGTGGTTGTGGCCAGGTGGGGGTTGGTCTCTCTACACAGAATCAGCAAGGTTGGAAGAGACCTCAAAGGTCATTGAGTCCAACCTGTCACCACAGACCCCATGACTAGACCATGGCACCAAGTGGCACGTCCAGTCCCCTCTTGAACACCTCCAGGGATGGTGACTCCACCACCTCCCTGGGCAGCACATCCCAATGGCGAATGACTCTCTCGGTGAAGAACTTTCTCCTCACCTCCAGCCTAAACCTCCCCTGGCACAGCTTGAGACTGTGTCCCCTTGTTCTGGTGCTGGTTGCTAGAGTGAAGAGACCAACCCCCACCTGGCTACAACTTCCCTTCAGGGAGTTGGAGAAAGCAATGAGGTCTCCCCTGAGCCTCCTCTTCTCCAGGCTAAACAGCCCCAGCTCCCTCAGCCTCTCCTCACAGGGCTGTGCTCAAGGCCTCTCCCCAGCCTTGTTGCCCTTCTCTGGACACAATACAATACAATACAATACAATACACCAGGTTGGAAGAGACCTTCAAGATCATCGCGTCCAACCCATCAAACAATCCAACCCACCCAACAACTAGACCATACAGCCAAGCACCCCATCAAGTCTTCTCCTGAACACCTCCTGTGAAGATGACTCCACCACCTCCACGGGTAGCCGATTCCAATGGGCAATCACTCTCTCCGTGTAGAACTTCTTCCTAAAAACACCTTCAAGTGACACCTTCAAGTGTCTCAATGTCCTTCTTAAACTGAGGAGCCCAGAACTGGACACAGGACTCAAGGTGTGGCCTAACCAGTGCTGAGTACAGGGGCACAATGACCTCCCTGCTCCTGCTGGCCACACTGTTGCTGATGCAGGCCAGGATGCCACTGGCCGCCTTGGCCACCTGGGCACACTGCTGGCTCATTGTTAGGTGGCTGTCAACCAGCACCCCCAGGTCCCTCTCTGCCTGGCAGCTCTCCAGCCACTCTGACCCCAGCCTGTAGCTCTGCATGGGGTTGTTGTGGCCAAGGCAACCATCACCAGAACAAGAGGACACAGTCTCAAGCTGTGCCAGGGGAGGTTTAGGCTGGATGTTGGGAAGAAGTTCTTCATAGACAGAGAGATTGGCCATTGGGATGTGCTGCCCAGGGAGGTGGTGGAGTCACCATCCCTGGAGGTGTTCAAGAGGGGATTGGACCTGGCACTTGGTCTAGTAGGCAGGAGGTTGTTGGGTGAGAGGTTGGACTTGATCTGTCTTTTCCAACCTTATTGATGCTATGATTGTATGATTTCTGAGCCATTGCTCAGAACCTTGCCCAGTGTCACTGGAGAGGTTTGATGACTCTAGAAACCAAGGGCCTGGGAAGGGAATCAAACACCAGAAAAGTTTTGCAGAACACCCAAACCTGCAGCCTTTTAGGTGTGTTTTTTTGTTCCTGCTTTGACCATCAGCTGTCAATTCTCCCTGCAGGAGTGAAGGAGTCTCATCAGATCACCATTTTCAGGATCATTGCTGCCATTCTGCACCTGGGGAATGTGGAAATCCAAGCAGAACGAGATGGCGATACCTGCAGCGTGCCGGTAGGTTGCCAGCAAGGCTGGGCTGTCTGGGGGCTTTGTGCTCTCAGAAATCAGGTTGGAGGAGACCTTTCAGACCATCAAGCCCAACCACTAACCCAGCAGTGCCAGGTCACCACTACACTGTGTCCCTCAGCACCACATCTCCACAGCTCTGAAGTGCCTCTGGGGATGGAGACTGCTCTGGGCAACCTCTTCCAGGGCAACCCTTTTGGGAAAGCAATTGTTCCTCATGTCCAGCCTAGACCTCCCCTGGTACAATTTGAGGCCATTTCCTTGGCTACAACCTCCTTTCAGGGAGCTGCAGGGAGTGAGGTGTCCCTGAAGAAACGTTCCCACGTGTTGCTGCTAACCAAGTGCCAGGTTCTGCACATTGGCCACAACAACCCCAGGCAGTGCTACAGGCTGGGGGCAGAGTGGCTGAGAGCAGCCAGGCAGAGAGGGACCTGGGGGTGCTGGTTGATGGGAGGCTGAACATGAGCCTGCAGTGTGCCCAGGCAGCCAAGAAGGCCAATGGCATCCTGGCCTGCATCAGGAAGAGTGTGGCCAGCAGGAGCAGGGAGGTGATGCTGCCCCTGTACACTGCACTGGTTAGGCCACACCTTGAGTCCTGTGTCCAGTTCTGGGCCCCTCAGTTTAGGAAGGAGGTTGACTTGCTGGAAGGTGTCCAGAGAAGGGCAACAAAGCTGGGGAGGGGGTCTGGAGCACAGCCTGTGAGGAGAGGCTGAGGGAGCTGGGGTTGCTTAGCCTGCAGAAGAGGAGACTGAGGGGTGGTCTTCTTGCTCTCTCCAACTCCCTGAAGGGAGGTTGTGGACAGGTGGGGGTTGGTCTCTTCTCCCAGGCAGCCAGCCCCAGAACAAGAGGACACAGTCTCAGGCTGCGCCAGGGTAGGTTTAGGCTGGATGTTAGGAAGAAGTTCTACACAGAGAGAGTGATTGCCCATTGGGATGTGCTGCCCAGGGAGGTGGTGGGGTCACCTTCACTGGAGGTGTTCAGGAGGAGACTTGATGGGGTGCTTGGTGCCATGGGTTAGTTGATTAGGTGGTGTTGGATGATAGGTTGGACACGATGATCTTGAAGGTCTTTTCCAACCTGGTCTGTTCTATTCTATTCTGTTCTATTCTATTCTGTTCTGTTCTGTTCTGTTCTGTTCTGTTCTGTTCTATTCTGTTCTATTCAGCTCATCCTTTGTAGGAAAACCTTTTCCTCCAGGTTTTCTTTGAGGGCACCTCATCATTTCCTGGTAGCTTTCTTTTTCTCTCTGGAAGATGATGTGTCTGTTTTTCCCTTCTCTCTACCCAGCACATCAGCAGGGTGATTCAGTGGTTGATTACTTCCTTAAGTCCCAAGCCCTCTTTAACTGCTTTCTTCAAAGACTTGTTAGACTGATTTGGGGGAGAGTGAGGAACAGTGAGTCCCAAACAGCTAAAGGTGTGATGCTCTACAACCACTTTGCTAGAAGCAGAGCCATCACTCTATTACTCAGCACTGGTCAGGCCACACCTTGAGTCCTGTGTCCAGTTCTGGGCTCCTCAGGTCAGGAAGATGTTGAGCTGCTGGAAGGTGTCCAGAGAAGGGCAACAAAGCTGAGGAGGGGTCTGGAGCACAGCCCTGTGAGGAGAGGCTGAGGGAGCTGGGGTTGCTTAGCCTGCAGAAGAGGAGGCTCAGGGGAGACCTTCTTGCTGTCTACAGCTACCTGAAGGGAGGTTGCAGCCAGGAGAGAGTATGTCTCTTCTCCCAGGCAGCCAGCACCAGAACAAGAGGACACAGTCTCAAGCTGTGCCAGGGGAGGTTTAGGCTGGAGGTGAGGAGGAAGTTCTACACAGAGAAAGTGATTGTCCGTTGGAATGTGCTGCCTGGGAAGGTGGTGGAGTCACCATCCCTGGAGGTGTTCAAGAGGGGACTGGATGTGGCACTTGGTGCCGTGGTTTAGTCATGAGGTCTGTGGTGACAGGTTGGCCTTGGCGATCTTTGAGGTCTCTTCCAACCTTGGTGATTCTGTGATTACTTTAATGTGGCCAATCCCATATCTGAAGTAGCATCACACACAGCTAATTACCACCACCAAGTAACAGTAAAAATGCCTTAGTGCTGGTTTTTTTTCCCCTCAATCTTTGTTTGTTCAGGAGAGGGAAAAAGAGAAACAAAAGCTAATGATACAGAAAACACCATCCTGTCAATTATCTCTGAGCCCCAGACTGGGTTGTTTGCTCCTCATTAAAATATTAAAATGGGTTGTGTGCACACTTTTTGGTGGTACCCTTGAGATAAAGTGATGTGTAATTAGTAGATACTGGGGGTAATTTGCTTGATTTGTGGCAACACAGACTGCTCTGATAACACTGAGTTCTGTAATGGAGGTCACATTTAATTACCTTCAGATGGAATTGTGTGGTACTAAATCAATCCTCTTGTGACTGAGTCCCTGGTCAAAAAGTTCTCCTAGTGATAAAGCATCCTAGAGGTGCATTTTGTGGCCTTGGAGTTAGTGTCATAAGGTAACACACCCCAGGCTTAAACTTAAAGCCTGGGCAAGGAGCTTGTAGTTGCAGCTCAAGGAGGAGTAAAGGAGGGTGGTGAGACACTGGAACAGGTTGTGGATGCCCCTCCCACAGGATGTGTTCAAGGCCAAGTTGGATGAGTCTTTCAGCAACCTGAGCTAGTGGGAGGTGTCCCTCTTGCATCTAGATGGATCATTAAGGTCCCTTCCAACCCATTCTATGAGTCTGTGAAAGTGCAGAGTCACTTTGCTGTCAGCAGCCTCTGTGGAAGTCTGCTCTGTGTGAAAAATCAAGCCCTTAAGGACAGCCAGAGCAGAGCTAAGTCATGGTTGGGTGTTCCACCATTCAGAGCTCCATGAGCTGTGTCATCCATGTCCTTGAAGACTAGATGAAGTGCTCAATGCTTTTCTGTTGCCTGTCAAGCACAGAGAACCACAGTTATTTCCTTGGAGAGCAGGACGTGCTGCTCACTTCTTGCACTGCTCTGGAAAGCCTCCCCTACTACTCTGTCCTAGTGAGGTCAAGTCTGGAGTGTGCAGTTCGGGGCTCCCCAGTTCTAGTGAGACAGGGAACTGCTGGAGAGAGTCCAGTGGGGGCCATGGAGGTATTGAGGGGCCTGGAGCATCTCTGTGAGGAGCAAAGGCTGAGAGCCCCTGGGGCTGTGCAGCCTGGAGCAGAGCAGCCCCAGAGGGCGTCTGAGCAATGCTCAGCCTGAGATAAAGGCTGGGGGGCAAGAGGCTGGGGCCAGACTCTGCTCAGTGGTGCCCAGGGGCAGGCCAAGGGGCAAGGGGCACAAACTGGAACCCAGGAGGTTCCACCTGAGCAGGAGGAGAAACTTTGTTGTGAGGGTGCTGGAGGGCTGGAGCAGGCTGCCCAGAGAGGTTGTGGAGTGTCCTTGTGTGGAGAGCTTCCAACCCCCCTGGGCACTGTGCTGCTGTGCAAGCTGCTGTGGGTGCCCTGCTGGGGCAGGGGGGTTGGACTGGGTGAGCTCCAGAGCTCCTAAGCCACAGCATGCTGTGATTCTGTGAACCGGCTGTGTTAAAACTCCTTGCTCCAGAGTGTCACCAGCCTGCTGGATTGACATCTTGTTCCCCCTCCACAGAGTGAGGACAAGAGCCTGAACCACTTCTGCGTGCTGCTGGGCGTGGAGCTCAGCCAGATGCAGCACTGGCTCTGCCACCGCAAGCTCGTCACCGCCGCCGAGACCTACGTGAAGAGCATGTCTGTGCAGCAGGTGGTCAACGCCAGGAACGCCCTGGCCAAGCACATCTATGCCCAGCTCTTCTCCTGGATCGTGCAGCACATCAACAAGGCCCTGCACACCACTGGCAAGCAGCACTCCTTCATCGGCGTCCTCGACATCTACGGGTAGGCACCGGGTGCTGCTGGCCAGGCTGCTCCCTTGGCCCTCCCTGCTCTCAGCTCTTGGTTTAGGAAAGATGTTGAGCTGCTGGAAGGTGTCCAGGGAAGGGCAACAAAGCTGGGGAGGGGTCTGGAGCACAGCCCTGTGAGGAGAGGCTGAGGGAGCTGGGGTTGCTTAGCCTGCAGAAGAGGAGGCTCAGGGGAGACCTTCTTGCTCTCTGCAACTCCCTGCAGGGAGGTTGTAGCC
Source organism: Picus viridis (assembly GCA_033816785.1). Taxonomy (NCBI): domain Eukaryota; kingdom Metazoa; phylum Chordata; class Aves; order Piciformes; family Picidae; genus Picus; species Picus viridis. The sequence continues at coordinate 1,942,169 of CM066606.1, forward strand.
AGGTGGGGGTTGGTCTCTTCTCCCAGGCACCCAGCACCAGAACAAGAGGACACAGTCTCAAGCTGTGCCAGGGCAGGTTTAGGCTGGGTGTTAGGAAGAAGTTCTTCCCAGCAAGAGAGATTGGCCATTGGGATGTGCTGCCCAGGGAGGTGGTGGAGTCCCCATCCCTGGAGGTGTTTAGGAAGAGCCTGGATGAGGCACTTGGTGCCATGGTTGAGTTGATCAGATGGTGTTGGATGATAGGTTGGGCTTGATGATCTCTGAGGTCTCTTCCAACCGGGTCTGGTCTATTCTAGTCTATCCTATTGTAGTCTAGTCTATCCTGTTCTAGTCTAGTCTGTACTGTTCTAGTCTAGTCTGTTCTATTCTATTCTATTCTCCCCTCTCCCTCTCCCTCTCCCTCTCCCTCTCCCTCTCCCTCTCCCTCTCCCTCTCCCTCTCCCTCTCCCTCTCCCTCCCTCTCCCTCTCTTTCTCCCTCTCCTTAGCCTGTGGCAGGGGGTGGGAGCAGTAGAAAGGGAGGTGTGGTGGTGGGTTGAAAATTCCCCCGAACATGAAATTGCCTATACCAGCCCAGGTGGAAGCAAATGAAGCTGTGTTTACAAGCAAACCTGCAGTCTAAAATGAAATGCAGTGAATATCTACAAAATATACAATATCTGCAGGTACTTGCAGGTATTTGTAATTTATAAACACCACAAGAACCCCCCTGGACAAAACCAGGGGGCTAACAACAGCTTCCCTGCCCCCTTCCCTCTACCCCCTGTACACAAGGGACAAGAGAAAGAGCAGAGAGGTAGTTTACCAAACTGACCTTTGTGGGAGGTGTCTGTCCAATGGGATCATTTAGAAACTATTATTTTCCTTTTCACATCCAGTGGTGATTTATTTACATTCTACTACTCTCTGCTTCAAGATCTGTGCAAAATTTTCCAGACACAGCCTGAAACTGCCACAGGAGGCCAAAAAGTGCTGTTGAGTGTGGTTTGCAGTTTTGATCCTTCTTTAGCTTGACTCAAACTTGGATGTTGAAGATTTCACCTCAGCATGAGGAGGAACTTTACAGGGAGGGTGATGGAGCGAGCCCAGGAGCAGGCTGCCCAGAGAGGTTGTGGAGCCTCCTTCTCTGGAGACTTTCCAAACCCACCTGGATGCATTCCTGTGCAGACTGCCCTAAGTGATCCTGCTTTGGCAGGGGGTTGGACTGGATGATCTCTGGAGGTCCCTTCCAACCTCTCTTGTACTGTGAGGCTGTGACTCTGACCTTGAAATGGTACATGCAGATCTGTTTGAGCACTGGCTTTTGGCATTTGGGTTGAGTGTCCTGCACCTGTGGAGCAGCCAGCACTATGCACCAGAGCAGATTAGGAGTTGGTCTGATGGAAAGCAGCTCCATGGAGAAGGACCTGGGAGTGTTGGTGGCCAATAAGTTATCCATGAGCCAGCAATGTGCCCTTGTGGCCAAAGGGGCCAGTGGTGTCCTGGGGTGCATTAAGGAGAATGTGGTCAGCAGGTCACAGAGAGAGGTTCTCCTCCCTGTCTACTCTGCCCTGATGAGACCACATCTGGAGTATTGTGTCCAGTCCTTGGCTCCCCAGTTCAAGAGGGACAGGGATATACTGGGGAGAGTCCAACAGGCTAAGAGGATGCTGAAGGGACTGGAACATCTGTCTGATGAGGAAAGACTGAGAGCCCTGGGGCTGTTCAGTCTGGAGAAGAGCAGCCTGAGAGGGGATCTGATCAGTGGTTACAAATATCAAGAAGGGGCCAGACCCCTTCTAGTGGTGTCTTGAGATAGGACAAGGAGCAATGGATACCAACTGGAACACAGGAGTTTCCACCTCCATATGAGGAAAAGCTTCTTAATTGTGAGAGCCCTGGAGCAGGCTGCCCAGAGAGGTTGTGGAGTCTCCTTCTCTGGGGCCTTTCAAGCCCCATTTGGATGTGTTCCTGTGTGACCTGCCCTCTGTGATCCTGCTTTAGCAGGGGGTTGGACTCCATGGTCTCTGGAGGTGCCTTCCAACTCCTACCATTCTATGGTTTACCTGCCATGCTGCCCCTTTTAGGGATGTCCCTCATGCTGTTCAGATCCTCAAGCTCGAGGATGAGGAAAGGGTGAAAGTGCTGATGTGGAGACCAAAAACTGCACTTGTGGTTGCTGTGGGTTTTGAGGAAGCCACTTTGATTCTTCACCTGTGAAACCAGTGCTCCAGGTCCCTTGTGTACCAAGAGCTTTCTTTAGGCAACTCTGGCAAGTGGGGTAAGGTGCAAAAAAGCTTTGCCATAACTAGGAGGAAGGCTTGAAGCCTGCAGCCTCAGGAGCAATAAGGTCCTTTAAAATCAAACTGGGAACCAGTTACTGTCCGGAGTCACCCTGGCACTTGAACACTGGTGGAAGAGGGATGTGAGTCTTGTATGTTAAGAATTTGGTTTAGCTTAAGTGTTGCAAACAAGGAGAGGGTGGAGGAGTGAGGTGGAAAAGGAAGGAGGTCTTCTGAGTTTTGGTTTTCTCCTTCACTCTTTCAGTGCCATCCCATTTCTGTTTCTCTGGGGAGCAAGAACAATGGAGAAGTCGTAGGCTGCTCCATAGAGGTGGTAGATACCACATCCCTGGATCTACTCCAGGTGAGGTGGTTTGGGGCCCTGAGCAAGCTGCTCTGGTTGCAGATGTCCCTGCAGAGTGCAGGGGGTTGGCCTAGGTGAGCTTTAGAGGTCCCTTCCAACACAAACCATTCTATGATTCTGTGGTTCCGGGACAGCAGACACCTGCTGTGCTCCCTTGGTGCACTGAGATGCTCTTGTCCCCCATCTCAAACAAGTTGTATCTGCTCCAGGAGCCAGTCCCTGACCTGGTGCAGCTCCTGAGGTTGCTCAACCCCAAATCCCATGTAATGGCAGACTCCTCATAAGCTCTGCCAGCTCAGGGTGAACCTGAAGTTCAGAATGAAACCCTGCCAAGTGGCTCTGGGTCAGCTTCAAGAAGCTGTTGTGGCTCTTAGTGAGCTCCTGGAATTGGATCTCAAGTGTAAGACCTCTTGTAGGGTTTCTACAGCTGCTGCTGTTTGGGGTCTTGCTTTTAACATCTGCTGGGCAGCCACAGCAGCAGAAAGAGTGACAGGAGCCCAGTGCCTGCCCATCTACCTCAGAAAACTGCTGCCATACTCGAGGTTTACAGGAACCCTTGTTCCGAGTACGGTGCCAGCACAATCCTCTTTGTTTTGGGGTGCTAATGGGATGGCTTGAGGTGGAGAGGTTGCTCTCAGAGGTTTGCAGGTGTCTGGGCTCTCCTTGGTAACGAAGCACAAGACCTGGGACATCTTCAGTCATTATCTGGGAGTGGCAGAGCCTGATGTGAGGACTGTGAGGTGGAAAAAGCTGCTCCTGATCATTATCTCCACGGACAGAGACTTCTGCAGGCTGGGAGGTGATAAGTAAAGCTTTGGGAGGGAGCTGCATGGACAATAGCGGGTCACTGCAGAAAATTGGATGTCTGAGAAAACCAGACACTGGGCTTTCAGAAGTCAGGATCAGAGGAGACTTGAGGATAACGCTCATGAAAGATTAAGGTGGGCTTGAGAACCTGTTAGTGTGGAAGGGGGGTGAAAAAAACACCCAGCCCAAGCCTCCCTGAGCCGCGGGTCTGTGCGTCACGTCCAGCGCGTGGGCAGGCAGATGCTCTGACAGCACTGCTGTCACCAGGGAGCACAGCACCTTGCCTGTGTCACAGGGACCTGCAGCTCCTTCCTGCTGAGAGAGGCAGGCTTGCAGGGGGAAGGGCTTGTAATGCTTGTGTGTGAGCCTGGTCCCATAAAGAGAACATAAATCCCTTCCAGAAGGGCTGTCGCTGGCTGAATGCTGAGTAATTAACAAGCACAGAGTTGATCTGGTGGGAAGAGATCTCTGTGGTCAAGTCCAGCCCAGCACTGCTAGGTCACCACTGAACCATGGCCCTTAGCTACACAGCCACACAGCTTTGAAACCCCCTCCAGGGATGGGGACCCCACCACAGCCCTGAGCAGCCTCTACCAGGACTTGACAGCCACCTTCCATCTAAAAAATTGTTCCTCATGTCCAACCTAAACCTCCCCTGGCTTAACCTGAGGCCATTTCCTCTTGTCCTATCCCTTGTTCCCTGGGAGAAGACACCAACCCCCACCTGGCTCCAGCCTCTCTTCAGGGAGCTGTAGAGAGCTGGAAGGTGTCCCCTCAGACTCCTTTTCTCCAGGAGGAGAATTCAGGGACCTTGAGTACTAAGTTGGAAAGGCAGGAAGCTTACAAGCAGCCTTCACTACACATCTTGTCATCCTAAGAGCACCTCTGCTCTGGCACTTCTGTGGGAGGACTGTCCCCATGGGTGGGATTTCTAAGGATGAGATCCAGATGAAGTGTGCAGGGGCTGTGAGGGTTGTCTCCTCTTTCTCTGCTGCTTAACTCTGTGTCCTTAGTTCCCTCTTGAGCTGAGGTGAGAGGCTGCAGCATTAAAGAACCATTTTTGTATTCATGTCCAGAGAAGGGCAATGAAGCTGGTGAAGGAGAACAGGTCTGGTGGTGAGCAGCTGAGGGACCCTGGGGTTGTTTAGCCTGGGGAAAAGGAGGCTGAGGGGAGACCTTCTGGCTCTCTTCAACTCCCTGAAAGGAGGATGGAGCCAAGTGGGGCTTGGTCTCTTCTCCCAAGAAGCAAGTGACAGGATGAGAAGAAACAGCCTCCAGTTGTGTCAGGGGAGGTTTAGGTTGGACATTAGAAGGAATGTCTTCCTCAGAGGGGTTGTCCAGGCCTGTCCCAGGCTGCCTAGGGCAGTGGTAGAGTCCTATCCCTGGAGGGCTTTCAAAGCTGTGTAGATGTGATGCTGAGGGCCATGGGTTAGTGGTGACCTGGCAGTGCTGGGTTCATGGTTGGACTTGATGACCTTGAATTAAACAAACAGCTGGGGAGGGGTCTGGAGCACAGCCCTGTGAGGAGAGGCTGAGGGAGCTGGAGAAGAGGAGGCTCAGGGGAGACCTTCTTGCTCTCTCCAACTCCCTGAAGGGAGGTTGCAGCCAGGTGGGGGTTGGTCCCTTCCCCCAGGCAACAGAAGAAGAGGACACAGTCTGAAGCTTTGTAAGGGGAAGTTTAGGCTTGATCTTAACAACTTCTTCAAAGAGTGATTGCCCGTTGGGATGGACTGCACAGGGAGGTGTTGGGGTCAGTGTCCCTGGAGGTGTTTAAGAGGAGACTGAATGAGGCACTCAGTACCATGGTCTGGTTGATTAGTTAGGGTTGGGTGATTGGTGGGACTTGGTGATCTTGGAGGTCTCTTCCAACCTGGTTGATTCTGTGTGAAATTCCTCTTCCAACCAGGATGATTCTGTGATGGAAGAATCTCTCCTCTGCTGTAGCAGCAGTGCTGGAATCCATCAGAGGAGTGCATCCACGTGGGTTCCTGGCCTTGGAGAGGAGAGTGTGCTTTCCCTGTGTTGCCATGTGAAGGGAAGTGTGAATGCCCAGGCAGCCAGCTGTGTGCTGGACTTATTTATGAACTTTAAATATTTCAGCATAAACCCCAGAGCTGCAGCAGGTCTAGGAGGTATCAGCCATGCAGCAAAATAAGGAAGAGGAGAAAAGCCAAAGCACAGCTTTAGCCTCTAGTGTGAGGTGTCCCTGCCCACGGCAGGGGGCTTGGAACTGGCTGATTGTTGTGGTCCCTTCCAACCCTGACAATTCTGTGAGTCTGTGATTCCTGACACCTGCTCACAAGTGCTGTCCCTGAGCTGGGATGTGCCTTCCTGGGATCCCTGGGTGGGATCAAATGATGAACAGCCCTTGTAGGACCTCCTGGCAAGGGCATGTGTGTAGCTGGTGACCAAGCCACTCCCTCAGTTAGCAAATTTAGCTGACAGGATCCCCTTAATTAGTGGCTTAATGATGTTTCCCTTGGAGGTGATGTGGTTCAGCTGCTTTACCCTCAGTCAGCACTTGCTGAGAGGGTTCATAAATCTCATCTGGTGTGTTTGAAGTGAAAAAAAGGAGTTCCCACTCCCATATCTTCTCCTCCTGTACCCTACCCCTCTTCTGTTGTGTTTTCCCACCTAGCTGGCTTTGCCTCTCCAGTGTGCATTAAAGCTTTTCTTGCTCCATTGCTCTGCTCAAGAACGTGCAGGCATTGGTATTTCCAAGGAGCCCTGGGAAAGTCATGGCCCTGGAGTGGCAAGAGCTGAAAGTGCTGATCTGTCCAGGGCAATGGGCATGCCACCAAGGTCAAGCACAGAGAGAGTTCTCCCAGGGCACATTCGACACTGAGGCTCTGGACAGGTGTTTGATGTAAACATTCCTTCTGCCCACACACCAGGTTTTGTTGTGCCAAGCACTGTAAAGCTCAGTTGCTGGGATGGAGGAAGGATCTGGAGGTGCTGGAAGGTGTCCAGAGCAGGGCCATGAGGATGAGCAGAGGGCTGGAGCTGCTCTGCTATGGAGACAGACTGAGGGGGTTGGGGTTGTGCAGTCCAGAGAAGAGAAGGTTCCCAGGAGACCTCATTGTGGCCTTCCAGGATCTGCAGGGGGCTCCAGGAAAGCTGGGGAGGGACTTTTGTGGGTGTCAGGGAGTGATAGGACTGGGGGGATGGAGCAAAACTAGAAGTGGGGAGATTGAGATTGGCTGTGAGGAAGAAGTTGTTCCCCGTGAGGGTGGTGAGAGCCTGGCACAGGCTGCCCAGGGAGGTGGTGGAAGCCTCCTGCCTGGAGGTGTTTGCAGCCAGGCTGGAGGTGGCTGTGAGCAACCTGCTGTGGTGTGAGGTGTCCCTGCCCATGGCAGGGGGTTGGGGCTGGCTGAGCCTTGAGGTCCCTTCCAACCCTGACAGTTCTGTGATCCTCTGATTCTTGCTTGGCACAGGCTGCACAGGCTCCAGAGGCAATGCCCACCCTGGGCATGTTGAGAGGGAGCAGTCCCAGGTTGCCTGAGCACAGAAGTTGCTCCTCTTTCCCATTCTCCTTTTGCTGTTGTGTTTTTACATCACCCTTCCCCAGGGGCTCAGGGATGTTGTGTAGTGAAGGCATTACCACCCAGCAATGCCTCAAGAGTAGCTGCATCACCCCGGCTTGCTTCCAGCCCCCTGAGGCACTGCAAGGCCACCAGAAGGTCTCCCTGGAGCCTTCTCCTCTCCAGACTGCCCAAGCCCAACTCTCTCAGCCTGGAGCCTCCCAGCAGAGCCCTTCCAGCCCTGCCAGCATTGCTGTGGCCTCCTCTGGCCCTGCTCCAACAGCTCCCTGGCTGTGCTGAGCACTCCAGAGCTGCCCCAACACTGCAGGGGGTCTGAGCAGAGCCCATCAGAGGGGCAGAATCCCCTCCCTGCCCCTGCTGCCCACACTGCTGGGGATCAGCCCAGCACAGGGCTGGCTCTGGGCTGTAGTAGAGCTCTCTTGGGTACCATGAGGCTGCTGTCCCAGCTCCGCCAGCACCCATTGCCCCAGTAATTATTTCCTCGTCCCTTTATCATCTCAGCATCTTGTTCCTTAAGCAGAGAGCCTTTCCCCTTCCTCTGATACTTAACAGCCATGTGTCAAAGTCTTCTTTCTTCTCCCCATTTCCATGTTCCAACAGTGTCTTAAAAATAGAATTGTAACTATCATAATTCCCTGTGGTAGCTGAAAAATGTTCCCTTTTTGAAGAACAAGCCTGGCTCTGTAGGTGTGGTGTGCTTCAGCCCTGGGGGCTCCACTGGTTCTCTGCTGCTTGCCTGGAGTTTGTGTTACTAAAGCTGCATACTTTTTCTGTTCTCATGGTGACTAGGAAGCCTCTTTTGAGCTTGGTCTAGAGATCTGTTTTGGTGGGGAGGGCTTGGGGAGGGCTTGGGAAGGCCAGGGATCTCCTAGACCAACACCAAGCTCCCTCTAAGGAAGATGTTGGAAGCACCATTTCTCCGTCTGCCTTGCTGAAGTCATTTCCTGACATGCCTCTGATTTTGGTGCTGTCAGGCATGTGATACAGAGACTGTAATTATGAATTTAATACCTTCTTTCTCTGCTCTGTTGAGCTGCATTAAAAGTATCATGTTGGATCTTCTAAGACAGCAGTGATTGTTTCTCCATCACCATGCCCCATGCTCTTTAATACATCTTCATGGATGATCTGGAGGAGGGGATTGAGTCCATGATCAGTAAGTTTGCAGATGACACCAAGTTGGGGGCAGGAGTTGATCTGCTAGAGGGTAGAGGGCTCTGCAGAGAGACCTTGCCAGGCTGGACAGATGGGCAGAGTCCAAGGGCAGGAGACTGAACACATCCAAGTGTCAGGTTCTACACATTGGCCACAGCAACCCCAGGCAGTGCTACAGGCTGGGGTCAGAGTGGCTGAGAGCAGCCAGGCAGAGAGGGACCTGGGGGTACTGGTTGATGGGAGGCTGAACATGAGCCTGCAGTGTGCCCAGGCAGCCAAGAAGGCCAATGGCATCCTGGCCTGCATCAGGAAGAGTGTGGCCAGCAGGAGCAGGGAGGTCATTGTGCCCCTGGACTCTGCACTGGTTAGGCCACACCTTGAGTCCTGTGTCCAGTTCTGGGCCCCTCAGTTTAGGAAGGACATTGAGAGACTTGAAGGTGTCCAGAGAAGGGCAACAAGGCTGGTGAGAGGCCTTGAGCACAGCCCTGTGAGGAGAGGCTGAGGGAGCTGAGGTTGCTTAGCCTGCAGAAGAGGAGACTGAGGGGAGACCTTCTTGCTCTCTCCATCTCTCTGAAGAGAAGTTGTATCCAGGTGGGGGTTGGTCTCTTCTCCCAGGCACCCAGCACCAGAACAAGAGGACACAGTCTCAAGCTGTGCCAGAGGAGGTTTAGGCTGGAGGTGACGAAGAAGTTGTTCCCAGCAAGAGAGATTGGCCATTGGAATGTGCTGCCCAGGGAGGTGGTGGAGTCACCATCCCTGGAGGTGTTCAGGAGGAGACTGGATGGGGTGCTTGGTGCCATGGATTAGTTGATTAGGTGGTGTTGGATGATGGGCTGGATACGATGATCTCAAAGGTCTTTTCCAACCTCATCTGGTCTCTTCTACTCCTATCCTATCCTATCCTATCCTATCCTATCCTATCCTATCCTATCCTATCCTATCCTATCCTATCCTATCCTATCCTATCCTATCCTATCCTATCCTATCCTATCCTATCCTATCCTATCCTATCCTCCCCTGAGCCTCCTCTTCTGCAGGCTAAGCAAGCCCAGCTCCCTCAGCCTCTCCTCCCAGGGCTGTGCTCCAGACCCCTCCCCAGCTTTGTTGCCCTTCTCTGGACACCTTCCAGCAGCTCAACGTCTTTCCTAACCTGAGGAGCCCAGAACTGGACACAGACCTCAAGGCGTGGCTGTGTGTTCCAGCTGGGAGGGCAGATACAGTTGTACCAGCAAATCTCATTCATGCACCGCAGAGGAGACCTCTTGAGTCACTGGAGCTGTGACAAGGAAATGCAGGCACTGTGGGGAAAGGGGAAGGCTATGTGGGATATCAGGGGGTGCAAATAGGTGGTTGGGTCTCTGGTGCTCCCCATCACACAGAGGACACCACTGCAGGGCATAGGAGATTTGGAGATGGAGCAATGCTTAATGCTGATTTATTCATTGCTTTGCAGGTTTGAGACTTTTGAAGTGAATAGCTTTGAGCAGTTTTGTATCAACTACGCCAATGAAAAGCTCCAGCAGCAGTTCAACTGGGTAAGGTCAGCTTGGAAACGTTCCAGGGCCCTGAGCATAAGCTGTAGCAGGGCTGGGTTGGTCTTTGCTGTGCTCATGCCTAGTGGCTTTTGCCTGCAGCCTGGCCAGCGTGAACACAGGCCTTGGGATATCAGTGACTGTGTTGTGTTGGAGCTAGAGCAGATGTTCTCAAGACCAGCCCCATGGAGAAGGCCTTGGGAGTGCTGGGGGTGCAGAGCTGGCCATGAGCAGGCACCAAGCGCTGCCAGCCCAGAGCCAGCCCTGTGCTGGGCTGATCCCCAGCAGTGTGGGCAGCAGGGGCAGGGAGGGGATTCTGCCCCTCTGATGGGCTCTGCTCAGACCCCCTGCAGTGCTGGGGAGCTCTGGAGTGCTCAGCACAGCACAGAGAGGGAGCTGTTGGAGCAGGGCCAGAGGAGGCCACAGCAATGCTGGCAGGGCTGGAAGGGCTCTGCTGGGAGGCTCCAGGCTGAGAGAGTTGGGCTTGGGCAGCCTGCAGAAGAGAAGGCTGCAGGGAGACCTTCTGGTGGCCTTGCAGTGCTTCCAAGGGGCTGGAAGCAAGCTGGGGACAGAGTTTTTCTGAGGCCCTGTTATGAGGGGCCAGGGGGTGATGGTTTGAACTGAAAGAGGAAGATTGAGAGTGGAGAGAAGAAACATTTTATGCTAAGACTGGTAAAACACTGACCTGTGTGTCCCTGAGAAATTGTGGATGCTTCCTCCCTGGAAGTGTTCAAGGTGAGGTTGTTTAGGGATCTGAGCCACCTGCTCTAGTTGCAGATGTCCTTGCTAACTGCAGGGGAACTGGACTAGTTCCAGCACTTTGATCATTGTGACCTCCTCTGGCCCTGCTCCAACAGCTCCCTGTCTGTGCTGAGGTCCCCAGAGCTGCCCCAGCACTGCAGGGGGTCTGAGCAGAGCCCATCAGAGGGGCAGAATCCCCTCCCTGCCCCTGCTGCCCACACTGCTGGGGGTCAGCCCAGCACAGGGCTGGCTCTGTGCTCTGGGCACATGTTGTCAGCTCACATCCTACTTTTTACCCACCAGGAGTGGACACACTCCCCTTTTTACCCCTGAACATGCCTCACAAAGCCCTGGATTTATTTAGTATTGTTAAGTACAAGCACTTAGCTGTGGTGGAAATTAATCTAGCCCTAGGTAATCTTCTGCTTTTGTTGTTAGCACAGAAAAAATTGCTTAATTTTGGGGATAGAAGGGAAAGCTTGTTAAATGTTGATCAGTTAAATACCTTAGCTGTCTGAGGCCATATCATACGCCTGGAGATGAAAATTTGCAGTCTCTCTCCTGCATCAGATTGCTGAAAATGAGAAGTTATGGATTGTGTTGGCACTCTTCACATCTTTCTTAGTTTGTCCAGCTATCACTTCTGAGGGCTTCTCAATTCAGACTCAGAGATGACATCTTTGAAGAGATTTAAAGGGGAAAAAACCCAAACCCAACCCCATCTTTGAAGTGAAAAACTGTGTTTGAAAAATGATTTTTCTAATGTGCTTAGAGGATCTCAGAAATAGCCAGAGACAATTTATCTCCTAGGGCAGAGGTCTGAGATCTATAAGCCATGCAAAGATTTATGTCTTTTAATGAGGATCTGCAGCAGAAGTGTTCCTGAGTCAGTCAGAGTCTGCTGCTGTTTGCCCTTCTAGGCCACTGGGTGCTCTTTGGGAAGCTCTGCTTGCAGACGGGGATGCTGAGGACCAGCCCTGGCTGGGCTCCCAGCTCCTGACCCTGGTGCAGGTCACTGGTTTAATCAGCAGAGAGCTAAAGGAGAGAGGGATTTTTCTCAGCCTGAGAGATAGATGTGTCATTGCCATTTCAATTTATGGCTTCCACCTAGATGGAGTGACAGCTTCACTCATTTTCAACTGAAAGTCACTTAAAGCCTCACTTCTTTTTACCTCCTGCCCCGTGGTTTCCTAGGGTAGAGCTTTCATTATCCTTGCCAGAGGCTTGATGGTGTACAGCAGGGGCTGAGCAAAGCTGTACATGGGGGCACCTAAAGTTCTGTGGCTTCTGGATGTGCTCTGCTCCAGTGGGTGAATGGGGAAGGGGATGGTGCTGTGCTGCCTTGGGTCACAGTCATTAATTCTGCTCTTTTTCCACTCTCAGCATGTGTTTAAGCTGGAACAAGAAGAGTACATGAAAGAGGAAATCCCTTGGACTCTCATAGACTTCTGTGATAACCAGCCTTGCATAGACCTCATTGAGGCAAAACTGGGTATCTTGGACCTGCTGGATGAAGAGTGCAAGGTAAAGAGGACCAGCTACCTTTTCACTGGCATGTCACTTTGGGTAGAAGGTTAAAGAGTGGGATTCAGCCTTGCAAGGGCACAAACGTCTCTCTTCACATCCACTGCTGGAGTGTTCATGGCTAGGCTGAGCTGTTGGTGTTTGCTCTAGGACCTCTCAGAGCCTCCTTGGAAGGTGTTTTCTTCCAGCCTTCTTGGTACCTGCTCTCAAGATGTTGTTGCCGGAGCTCATGTTTCTGGCTTGGCTCTGCTTAGGGGTGGTCCTTGCTTGCAACTTTTGATGTCCTCAGTGTTATCCAGGAGCTGGAGTTCCTCCTTGTCTCACAGGATGCCCAAGTCCTCTTGCAGTAGCTACCTGGGCTGAACTTGATTGTGTTTCCTGTACAGACTTCAGATGCTGTGGTGTGTTGGCTGTAACTAAATTTTAAGGGCACAGCCTAAAACCACCACAGATGCTTGTGTCATTGAGGAGCAGTTTCCTGTCTTTTGCCTTCTATCTCAAACCAGACTGGATTAAATCCTGCTTAAAAGCAGAGAAGTAAGGCCAGAACTGCAAACCGTCTTGAGCATCCAGAAGAAAGGTTGGACTCCTTGTTCAGTCATGAATTACCAAATACCATGGAATCACGGACTAGTTTGGGTTGGGAGGGACCTTTAAAACTCATCCAGTCCAACCCCTGCACTCAGCAAGGATATCCTCAACCAGAGCAGGCTGCTCACAGCCCCAGATGACCTCACCTGGGATGCTGCCAGGGATGGGACATCTCCCACCTCTCTGGGCAGCCTGGTACAGGCTCTCACCACCCTCAGCACCAAACATTTCTTCTTTCTCTCCACTCTCAATCTCCCTCTTCTAGTTTCAAACCATAACTCCTTGTCTTGCCACAGCAGGCCAAGCTAAAAATGGGAGATTTTCTTTAGAAGTGTGAAGAGTAGGTGGAAAGTCCAGAGTCTAGGTACAGTCATGTCAACAGCAGAGCTCAGAGTAATGCCATGATGAATAAAATGCTCCTCCCCTGGGCAGAGCAGTTCAGATCTCTTCCAGTTTTGGTGTCTGCATGACAGTGGTGATGAGGAGACCCTGAAGGGAGTGTGGTCATTTCAAGGTTGTCAAACATTGTGATACTGCAGATAAAGAAACTTGAGCACTGCACATGGGTGGTTGCAAGTGGTCATCAGTGGGGAGGGTGTTCAGGCCCTTTGACACAAAAAGATCTGCCATGCAGTAGCTAGAAGTTGAAGTTAGAATTAACCATGAAATAAGTATTTCTTTTAATGCTGAGAACAGCCTGGTGGAAGGGTGTGGTGGCTGCTTTCAAGCTGAATGTGGCTACCATGTGGAGCCTCAGGCTGGTTTTGCCATGATGCCTTCAACAAGTTCTCTTTGGGAGGAGTTTCCACCAAGCTGTGGATAAATTCTGTGCCAGGAAATGTCTTTCTGATTGGGCTCCACCACAGAAGGCTTTTCATAGTATCAGTCAGGGTTGGAAGGGACCACAAGGATCATCTAGTTCCAACCCCCCTGCCATGGGCAGGGACACCCCACACTAGATCAGGCTGGCCAGAGCCTCATCCAGCCTGGGCTTAAACACCTCCAGGGACAGGGCCTCAACCACCTCCCTGCACAACCCATTCCAGGCCTTCACCACTCTCATGGGGAAGAACTTCCTCCTCACCTCCAGCCTGAACCTCCCCACCTCCAGCTTCATTCCATTCCCCCTAGTCCTATCACTCCCTGAGATCCTGAGCAGTCCCTCCCCAGCCTTCCTGTAGCCCCCTGCAGATCCTGGAAGGCCACAATGAGGTCACCTGGGAGCCTTCTCTTCTCCAGACTGAACAGCTCCAACTCCCTCAGTCTGTCCTCACAGGAGAGGTGCTCCAGCCCTCTGATCCTCCTCGTGGCCCTGCTCTGGACACCTTCCAGCACCTCCAGATCCCTCCTGTAATAGGGGCTCCAGAACTGGAGGCAGTACTCCAGGTGGGGTCTCAGCAGGGCTGAGCAGAGGGGGAGAATCCCCTCCCTTGCCCTGCTGGCCACACTTCTGCTGCAGCCCAGGCTCTGATTGGCTTTCCGGGCTGCAAGTGCACACTGAGAGCTCCTGTTGAGCTTCTCCTCCCCCAGCACCCCCAAGTCTCTCTCCTCAGGGCTGCTCTCCAGCCAGTCCCTGCCCAGCCTGGATTTGTGCCTGGGATTGCCTCCACCCAGATGCAGGACCCTGCCCTTGGTCTTGTTGAAGCTCATGAGGTTGGCTTGTGCCCACCTCTCCAGCCTGTCCAGGTCCCTCTGGATGGATCCCTTCCCTCCAGCGTGTCCACTGCACCACACAGCTTGGTGTCATCAGCAAGCTTGCTGAGGCTGCACTCAGTGCCACTGTCCATGGCACCCACAAAGATGTTGAACAAGACAGGTCCCAGGACTGATCCCTGAGGGACTCTGCTTGTCCCTGGCCTCCCCTGGGACATGGACCCGTTGACAGCCACTCTTTGGGTGCGGCCATCAAGCCAGTTCTGTATCCATCTAGTGGTCACCCATCAAACCCATGTGTCACCAGCTTGGAGACCAGGAGGTGGTGCGGGACAGTGTCAAAGGCTTTGCTCAGGGCCAGGGAAACGACATCAGTTGCTCACCTGCTCATCTATTAATGCTGTCACCTGCTCATAGAAGGCCACCAGGTTTGTCAGGCAGGATTTGCCCTTGGCAAAGCCATGCTGACTGCTCCCAATCACCTCTTCACTATTCTTCTGAGTCAGTAGTGCCTCCAGGAGGATCTGCTCCATGATCTTTCCGGGCACAGAGGTGAGACTGACTGGCCTGGAGTTCCCCGGTTCCTCCTTCTTACCCTTTTTGCAGATGGGAGCAATGTTTCCCCTTTTCCAGCCTGTGGGGACTTTTAAATAAGGGCAGGGAAGAGTGAGGCAAGGGGTGGGGGAGAAAGGTGAAGCAGGGATGGAGCCCTTCACCGTGGTAGCCTAGGTGTTGAGAAGGGCACAGTGAATTCTTGCTGGCTCTGGGGGGATCCATCAGAATGGGACAGAGCTGGTGGCCTGAGGACAGGAGTGCTGTGCTGCATCAGAGGGAAAGATTTTTGGATCCATTATTTAGATTAATATCCCTGTTGGGATTTAAGGAGGTGTGTGACCTGTCCTTGTCTGGGAGAGGTGGCTTGTCAGGTGGCTGCTCTCTTAGCAACAGGGCTGTCTTCTAGATGTGACAGGGCTGTCCCAACCCACTTGTCCCAAGAGCTCAGCCCTCATCTGGGGTACAGACACTCCAACTACCTCTTTGTGATGAGCTGGACTTGGGGCTTTCCCTTTCTCAAATCCAATCTTGGGAAGGCCCATTAAAATGAGAACAAATGAAACTTAATTTGATGGCCTTAAACCCAGCATCTGGCCAGTGCTGGCTCAGAAGGAGGTCAGATTGTTTGCTTGATGTTCAGCACCATTTAATTTGGTCTTTGTGCTATTAAGTTTTCAGGCTCAAACCAGCCCCTGGGTGTTGTGAGGACCATATAGAAAGTTCCCTTCATGCCATGTTGCCCCTTTGCTCCTCTCTGAGGCACCTGGCACTGGTTGCTACTGATGCTGTCAGCTTAGATAGAGCTATTCCTGTTGATCTGCATGGTGATAATTTCTTCATCTATGGGTTCCTTTTTAACCAAAAAAACCCCAAGATCTGTTCCCCTGCTGACATCAAGCTCTAGTGAAGGTCATAGAGTGGTTTGGGTTGGAAGGGACCTCCAAAGCTCATCTAGTCCAACAGCTGGGGTGGTGAATGGTGCCACGTCCAGCTGGCAGCCAGGCACTAGTGGTGTGCCCCAGGGATCAGTGCTGGGCCCCATGCTCTTCAGCATCTTTATTGATGATCTGGATGAGGGCATTGAGTCCATCATCAGTACATTTGCAGATGACACCAAGCTGGGGGCAGGAGTTGATCTGCTGGAGGGCAGAGAGGCTTTGCAGAGGGACCTCGACAGGCTGGACAGATGGGCAGAGGCCAAGGGCAGGAGATGGAACACATCCAAGTGCCAGGTGCTGCACATTGGCCACAGCAACCCCAGGCAGTGCTACAGGCTGGGGTCAGAGTGGCTGAGAGCAGCCAGGCAGAGAGGGACCTGGGGGTGCTGGCTGATGGGAAGCTGAACATGAGCCTGCAGTGTGCCCAGGGGGCCAAGAGGCCCAATGGCATCCTGGCCTGCATCAGGAAGACTGTGGCCAGCAGGAGCAGGGAGGTCATTGTGCCCCTGTACACTGCACTGGTTAGGCCACACCTTGAGTCCTGTGTCCAGTTCTGGGCCCCTCAGGTTAGGAAGGAGGTTGAGCTGCTGGAAGTGTCCAGAGAAGGGCAACAAAGCTGGGGAGGCTGAGGGAGCTGGGGTTGCTTAGCCTGGAGAAGAGGAGGCTCAGGGGAGACCTTCTTGCTCTCTCCAACTCCCTGAAGGGAGGTTGTAGCCAGGCAGAGGTTGGTCTCTTCTCCCAGGCACCCAGCACCAGAACAAGAGGACACAGTCTCAAGCTGTGCCAGGGGAGGTTTAGGCTGGAGGTCAGGGAGAAATTCTACACAGAGAGAGTGATTGTCTGTTGGAATGTGCTGCCCAGGGAGGTGGTGGAGTCACCGTCCCTGGAGGTGTTCAGGAGGAGACTGGATGGGGTGCTTGGTGCCATGGGTTAGTGGATTAGGTGGTGGTGGATGATAGGTTGGACATGATGATCTCTAAGGTCTCTTCCAACCTGGTCTGGTCTCTGCTCTGCTCTGCTATTCTAACCCTGCAATGAGGAGGGACATCCTCCACCAGATAGGGGGGCAGGCAGGTGTGAAGTGGGAGCCAGCAGTAAATTCCAGAGGGCTCTTGAGTTGAGGTTGGAGTTTTAAGGACTGAACCTGTCTCAGAAAGGTGAATGATAAAGCCCCAACCTCTGGAAACAAAAGAGGCTTTTAGGATGTGTTTGGGTTTGGAGGGTTTTAGGCAGCTTTGAGGTCTTAGGAGTTGGAAGCTGTTGCACAACTGATGAAGGCCAAAGGGAGCTTCTGGAGTGGTCCAACCTCCAGTCATGTCCCTGGTCTGCCTAGGAAGTCTAACAACGTCTGTGAGGCTGTAACCTTGGAGCATTCCAAGCATTCTTTTTCTATTTCCTCTTTCCCACTTACCCCCTGCCCCCTCATTTCATTTTCTTTCCCCTCCATTTTATTTTCCCTTTTGTTCCCCCTCATTGTATTTTCCATTTTCCTTTCCCCCATTTTTTCTTCCATGTTTTCCTCCCCCCCCTTTTCTTTTGCCTTCCCCCCTTTCTTTTGCCTTCCCCCCTTTCTTTTGCCTTCCCCCTTTTCTCGTGCCTTCCCCCCTTTTCTCGTACCTTCTCCCCCCATTTTTCTTTTCCTTTTTCCCCTCCTTTCTCCTTTCCTCCCCCATTTCCTGCACCAGAGGGCTACCTCTTAGTTTGGCTTTAGCATACAAAGATGCTGGAAGAACACCAAGAGTTCACCTCTCATGCATGGAGATGTTTCTGGCCCGAGCCAAGGACACCATGACAGGCACAGCACTGAAGTGTAGCACAGACTGATGAGCCTGGAGTGGAAGGAAAGGGGAGGAGGGCATCCAGGAGAACCTCCCTGCTGGTGAGCTGTGAAACATGGAAAGAGTCAGCAGAGGGCTAAGAGTGATGGTGGGAAGTAATCTGGGATAAGAGCAGAGCCCTTGAGATCAAGGAGAGCCCATCAGGAGAGAGGGGCATTAAGGAGAGAAGCTGTCCTAGGGCAGTCCCCTGGTGGGAAGTTGGGAGCACATGTGAAAGGCTTGCTTGCATGTCTGGGATAGCTTTAGAACAGGGCTGGCATTGCAGAGGACTTACTTTGTCAGAGGGGACAGCAGACATCCTGGGAAGATGTTTGAAGGCTTTGTGGTTGAAGGGAACATGAGAAGAGAGCTTCAGTACTCTGGAGAGCAGGAGCCAGTGGAGGTTGATATTTCAAGGGACTGAAATTGTCCTCATAGGACACCTTCACCTGGGGTGGGAGTGGGAATGGGCAAACCAGTGGGAAGCTGTTTCCATTGTCTTGAAGTGCACCTGGTAGGGTTTGCTGAAGGACAGGCTGGCTGGATCAGTCACACCTTTGTTCCAAGTGCACCCTGCTGTTACTATGGATCCTTCCTGCCAAGGAGCGACGTGACCCTGGGGCTGCCACGGCAGGATGTGTCTGAGCAGACCCAGGAGCTGCCTCATCTTCTCAAGCTCCCCAGCATGGATCCATGTTGCTGTGGTGGTTTGGGCTGGGTGCCCTTATGCTGCATGGCACACTTTCTGTGTCCAGAAGTCCAGCCCAGTGGGTGGACACAGGAAACCAGGTACCTCCTACCACACCCCCTGCACCGCTATAAGATCTTGCGTGGGGTCTGCCTCTTGCTCTTTCTTCCCTCGCCAGCACCCAGTAACTGGGGGAGACGTCTCCCGGCCTTGGGCCTGGCTGGGCCCAAGGCCAGGGGGATGGGTGGTCTCAGGCCTGGCCAGCTGAGACTAGCCTAGCAGTGGGGGGAAGAACGAGCCCTGGGGGCCTTGGGCCCACCCTCAGGTGGGGATGGGGTTCATCCGGGTGTGTTTTGGGGTTTCCTCTGTCACTGTTTCTGGTTCCTTTGTGCACCTTCACCTTTTCTATTTAAACTTTTCCATCACTTTTGCAATCCGTTTGTCAGAGTCGTTATTCTGCCTGTGGTGGGGAGGGGGCTGCCTCAACCCACTACAGTTGCCTTCCATGGCACTCTGCCATCGTGTTCATGCTGCCAACCTGCCAAATGCCTTTTCTAATGCTGTTCAAAAGACACTCTTTAACCTGTCCCGGGTCCCTTCTGTCAACTGCCAGGAAGCACTCCAGCCTGCTTCTAGCAGGCCCATGCCCAATCCCACTTGTCTCCAGGCATGGCAGTGCACTTGGCTATCCCAGCAAATGTGTTTTCCTCGCCTGGGTTGGTCAGTTTTCAGCAATCAGAAATCAGCACGTTGCCTTCCTGTGCCGCCCAGTCCTGTCCAGGGGAATTGCTTCTCTGCGAGCAGAGAGATGGAGGTTGCACCTCTGGGCTTTCCTTCCAGGCCAGCTGCCTCATCCCCCAGCAGGGTAACCTCACCTACATCATGCTGTCAGCTTGTGACTTCAGAGCCAGGCACAGCACTGGGCAGTGGAAGGTGTCTGTGGAGCGTGGGGGAAGCCCAGGCTCTCTCCGGGCTTTAGTGCGTGTGGGAGTGATAGGGAGGAATGGAAACGTCAGTAGGTCCTGCTGTGATTGCAGAAGGTTGACTTTTACAGCGTCATAGAGTTGTTCTGGTTGGAAGAGACCTCCAGGATCATCAAGTCCAACTGCTAACCCAGCACCACTGAACCATGGTCCTCAGCACTACAGCTACACAGCTTTGAAATCTCTCCAGGGGTGGGGGCTCCACCACTGCCATGGGCAGCCTGGGACAGGCCTGGACAACTCTTTTAGGGAAGAAATTTTTCCTCAGGTCCAACCCAAACCTCTCCTGGCACAACTTGAGGCTGTTTCCTCTTGTCACTTGTTCCTTGGAAGTGGAAACCAACCCCCACCTGGCTCTAACCTCCTTTCAGGGAGCTGTAGAGAGCCAGAAGGTCTCCCCTCAGCCTTCTCTTCTGCAGACTAAACAACCCCAGCTCCCTCCGCTGCTCCTCACCACACTTGTGCTCTGGACCCTTCCCTAGCTTGGTTGCCCTTCTGTGGACATGCTTCAGCACCTCAATGTCCTTGTTGGAGTGAGGGGCCCTTAGATCATGAGCTTTGAACTGACCTTTGTTGCTTTTATCAAGTTAATTGTCCTACTCTTGAATGTGGTGGTGGAGGGAATCTCCCCTCAAGTCCACAGACCTCAAACATCTCCTTGGCTGTCTGGCAGTTGCTGTGGGCTCTTGAGCTTAGGATTCTACTGGGACTCAAGCCTAGGAGGTGACTCTGGCCATGCTGATTTTGTTTTCAGTACCCCCTGGCAGCTAGGGGGACAGTGGATGGAGATGGGAGGTGCTGCTGGCCGGGGTTATGCTTCCTGACCTGTTTTGTGTGGAGGGATGATGAAGGCAGAGGAGCAGGAGCAATGAGCTGATGAAATTACTGCTGTGAGGTTTTTCCCATTTGGGGATTTCCATCCAGTACTTGCAGAGAGTCAATTTCCTCTTCCCCATCCCCTGATGAAGGCTTCTGCTGATGAGATAGTCTCTAAATAACTTTCTCAGGGGCTCTAAAGGCCTTAATCTGCCAAGCCAACACCAAAAGCTCTTCTAATAGCACAGATAACAGCCCTGTGTTAGGTCTTATCTCCAGGACCTGGTCTCTATCAGGTGCTTCTCAGGCAGCTAAAAATACCCTTGCAGCACAGCAGTGGGCAGGGAGCAGAGCAGGTAGGGACAAACCCTCTTTCAGGGAGGCAGGACTGTGATGGCTTTGAAGTTCAGCTGGGAGATAAGCAGGTTTTTCAGCAGAGATTGGGGCTGGGAGAGCTGCTGCAGCATAGATCTGCTCTCTGCAGCGTCTGGGTGCTCAGGATGTTGTGGTGCTCCTGCTCTGCAGCTTGGTCCTGAGCAAGGGGCACTTAGTGATAGCTCCAGAAAGGATGGGTTTTACATCTAAATATGAAGTGCAGCTGATGGATCTAAACCCATCTGCATTTCTAACTCTGTGATTTAAGCAGGCCTGCTCGTCTCCCATAAATAAATGATGTATCTAATTGCATAAATAAATGCCTTTTAATATTTTTATATATCTATATAGTCCTGTTTCTGTGTGGATCCATAACTGACTTCACTTAGCCTGCAAAATATAAGTAGAATCATAGAATTGCAGAATGGTTTGGGTTGGAAGGGTCCTCTAAAGGGCATCCAGTGCAACTCCCCTGCACTCAGCAGGGACATCCCCAGCCAGAGCAGGCTGCTCACAGCCCCAAACAGCCTCACCTGCAATGCTGCCAGGGGTGGAACACCTCCCACCTCTCTGGGCAGCCTGGGACAGGCTCTCACCACCCTCAGCCTCAAACATTTCTTCCTTCTCTCCACTCTCAATCTCCCTCTTTCAGTTTCAAACCATCACCCCTTGACCTCTCACAACAGGCCCTGCACAAAACTCTGTCCCCAGCTTGCTTCCAGCCCCCTTGAAGCACTGCAAGGCCACCAGAAGGTCTCCCTGGAGCCTTCTCTTCTGCAGGCTGCCCAAGTCCAACTCTCTCAGCCTGGAGCCTCCCAGCAGAGCCCTTCCAGCCCTGCCAGCATTGCTGTGGCCTCCTCCAACAGCTCCCTGTCTGTGCTGAGCACTCCAGAGCTGCCCCAGCACTGCAGGGGGTCTGAGCAGAGCACAGCAGAGGGGCATAAAGGCCACACAAGTGTATCTGGGACAATACTGCTTGCATGGTGGCTGCTTCATTTGCTTCAACAATTCTTCCAGTAACGGAGCAGGATGGGCAGGAGATGCTTGTCCCCATGTCTCTAATCCTCTTGATGTGTTTTGTTGTGCTGTCATGAAGTCAGAGGCTGTTTTGGAGCCTTTGGGAGCTGTCCTGGAGCAATACTTCTCATCTGCCTCAAGTTTTCCTTCTTACTCTGATTCCTCTGTCACTTCTCATCTAAAGGCCTATGTGAAGGTCTGTTAGATGATCATAGAAACAGTTTGGTTGTGCCTTTTTCCCTTACTGTGATTCTTTCAAGGGCAGGCCCATGTAGGTCTTCCACCCTGAATTTAGTGGAAATTAGGATGCAGAAGGATAGTTTGGCACCCAGAAGATTCATGATGCAGAGGGGACATGGAAATCACTTGGCTGTGGTTAGGGAAGGATGAGCCCAACTGTGAGGTTAATGCCTGCTTCATTTGGGATCCAAGTGATCCCACCCAAGCCTGCTGAGATGCAGAAGCTGCTTTAAAATTACCATTTTATTGCTGTTTTTTGTAGTGCTGGTTTAGAATTGCCCTTTTATTATCATGGCTACTTCAGTAAAATACAGAGCACTCTTCTCCCAGAGCGTCCTCAAATATTCCTGTAGCCCACATGGACTCCAGGAAGCCCACCAAGGATGGTGCCCCAAAACCATAGGATCATAGAATTGTCAGGGCTGGAAGGGACCTCAAGGCTCAGCCAGTTCCACCCCCCCTGTCATGGGCAGGGACATCTCACACCACAGCAGGTTGCTCACAGCCACCTCCAGCCTGGCTGCAAACACCTCCAGGCAGGAGGCTTCCACCACCTCCCTGGGCAGCCTGTGCCAGGCTCTCACCACCCTCACGGGGAACAACTTCTTCCTCACATCCAATCTGAATCTACCCATTTCTAGTTCTGCTCCATCCTCCCCAGTCCTATCCCTCCCTGACACCCTCAAAAGTCCCTCCCCAGCTTTCTTGAAGCCCCCTTCAGATCCTGGAAGACCACAATGAGGTCTCCTGGGAGCCTTCTCCTCTCTGGACTGCACAACCCCAACTCTCTCAGTCTGTGTCCAGAGCAGAGCAGCTCCAGCCCTCTGCTCCTCCTCGTGGCCCTTCTCTGAACACCTTCCAGCACCTGCAGATCCTTCCTGGCACAGCGGCTCCAGAGCTGGCCACAGAGCTCCAGCTGTGGTCTCAGCAGAGTGGAACAGAGGGGCAGAATCCCCTCCCTGGCCCTGCTGGCCACACTTCTCTTGCTGCAGCCCAGGATGTGATGTGTCTCTTGATGCAGCATAGCCCACACCTCCTTTTCCATGCCTGACCATGACTTTTTGCTCCCATCCAGGTTCCCAAAGGCACTGACCAGAACTGGGCACAGAAGCTCTACGACCGGCACGGCAGCAGCCAGCACTTCCAGAAGCCTCGCATGTCCAACACCTCCTTCATCATCCTGCACTTTGCTGATAAGGTAACTGGGACTTGGATCTAGAAATGGGAAATGCCTGGGTGGGGAAAAAAGAGACCCATGCGAAGGGAATGTGGAATGTGTGCAGAGAAGGGCCACGAGGATGAGCAGAGGGCTGGAGCTCTTCCTGTATGAGGACAGAATGAGGGGGCTGGGGTTGTGCAGTCTGGAGAAGAAAAGGCTCTGAGAAGACCTAATTGTGGCCTTCCAGTATTTGAAGGGGGCTACAGGAAATCTGGGGAGGGACTTTTGAGGGTGTCAGGGAGGGATAGGACTGGAGGGGATGAAGCAGAACTAGAAATGGGTAGATTCAGATTGGATGTGAGGAAGAAGTTGTTCCCCGTGAGGGTGGTGAGAGCCTGGCACAGGTTGCCCAGGGAGGTGGTGGAAGCCTCCTGCCTGGAGGTGTTTGCAGCCAGGCTGGAGGTGGCTGTGAGCAACCTGCTGTGGTGTGAGGTGTCCCTGCCCATGGCAGGGGGTTGGGGCTGGCTGAGCCTTGAGGCCCCTTCCAGCCCTGACAGTTCTGTGGTTCTGTGAAGATGTGTTTGTAGCACTGTTGAGCTGCTTCCTGGTGCTTAGGATGGCTGGTTGTCAGCAATTTTGGTTCAGTGCTCACATCTAGATCAGCTTGGAGGACTTTGTGCTGAGCTTTAAATAGTTGTGCTTTCCATAGGAGAGGAAAATCCTCTTTCTGAAAGCTGTGGCAAAATGACTTTCTGACTCAAAGTACATTGGAAGAGGGAATGATTTTGTGAAGAGCAGGGTCTGTGAGCCTCAGCAAGGCACATGGTGGTGTGGAGCATGTGAGAGGTGACCCTGGGCTGACCCTACCCATCTGAGGAAGAAGATACTGATTGTGAGACTCTGAACTAGTTGCCTGCTGCTGTAGGGTCTTGCTCATGGGCTCCAGCTTCATTGAAACCCTAAGGTGACAGGTGCCGCTCACAGCAAAGAAGGATCTTGGAAGCTTGCAATGAACCAAAACACCTTTGTTAGACAGGACAATGTGAGACCGACCTGGGGATGTGTCCAGGGAGCCTGACAGTGTAGAATCACAGAGTTGTTTTGTTTGGAAGAGACCTCTAAGACCAAGTCCAACCATTAACCCAGTACTGCCGGCTCACCACTAAGCCAAGTCCCTCAGCACCACAGCTACACAGCTTTGAAGTACTTCCAGGGATGGGGACTCCACCACTGCCATGGGCAGCATGGCCTGGGCCTGGGCCACCCCTTCAGGGAAGACTTTTTTCCTAATACCCAACCTAAACCTCCTCTGGTGTAACTGGAGGTCACCTCCTCCTGTCCTGTTGCTTCTTCCTTGGGGGAAGAAACCAATCCCAACCTGGCTCCAACCTCCTCACAGGGAGCTGTAGAGCGCCAGAAGGCCTCTCCTCAGCCTCCTCTTCTCCAGCCTCAACACCCCCAGCTCCCTCAGATGCTCCTCCCCAGCTCTGTCCTCCAGACCCTTCCCCAGCTTGGTTGCCCTTCTCTGGACCTGCTGCAGCTCCTCAATGTCCTTCTGGGAATGAGGAGCCCAAACCTGAACCCAGAATTGAAAGTGCCTGCACCAGTGCTAAGTTCAGGGGGACCATCCCTGCCCTGCTCCTGCTGGCTACACCGTTACTGCTCCAGGCCAGGCTGCTGGTGGCCTTCTTGGACATCTGAGCAATGCTGACTCATCTTCAGCTGCTGTCAGCCAGCACCTCCAGGTCCTTTCTGCTGGGCAGTTTCCAGCCACTCTGGCCCAAGCCTGGACCCTTCACAGGGTTGTTGTGACCCAGGTGCAGGAGCCAGCACTTGGTCTTGTTGAACCTCACCCTGTTGGCCTCAGCACACTGATCCCTCCTGACCATACCCTTCATACCCTCCCAGCTTAGTGTCATCTGCACACTTACTAAGGGTTCCTCAACCCCCTCACCCAGCTCAGTGATAAAGATGTTGCACAGAGCACTGAGCCCTGGGGAACACCACTGCTGACCAGCCACCAGCTGGAGTTGACTCCATTCCCCACCACTCTCTGTGCCTGTCCAGCCAGACAGCTTTTTACCCACCTGAGAGTACACCTGTCCAGACCATGAGGATCCAGATTCTCCACGAGGGTGCTGTAGGAGACAGCATCTAAAGCTGCACTGAAGTCTCTGTAGTCACCATCCACATGCAGCAGGTGCTGTGAAGCTCTGGAGGTGCTTTCCCTAGCCAGGCTTGCTCTGGATGCGAGCTGCACTTCATGTGGCAAAGTTGTCTTCTGTCCTCTCTCAGTTCTGCCTCTACATCCTAACTCCCTGTAATTTCAAATCCAAGAGATCTTATAAAGCCAGGGCATGTGTTGAGGTTTATTGATTAGCTTGTGAGGAGCTCAGGAGGGAATAAGAGAGTTGTGTAGTGGTGCTGATGATCTTTTGTATTGTCACCCCTCGCTTCCCTGAAGTGCGGATGGTGACCATGCAGAGCAGTTTAATAAGCAAGAAACAGCCTGTGTTTGCAGGAGGGGTTTTGCTTTGGTGCAGCTCCACATTCTGTGATAAAAAGTGACCTCTAAATTCAAGGGTTTTGCCCTCCCTTCTTCCTTTCAGGTTTTCCAGGGGTACTCCAGGCGGTAGGCGAGTGGTGGGACACAATACCTTGTCCCTCTGTGGTTGGACTTTACCCTCTGAGCTTCTTCCTTTGTCTCCTGCCAGGTGGAATACCAGAGTGATGGATTTCTGGAGAAGAACAGGGACACTGTGTATGAAGAACAGATCAACATCCTGAAAGCCAGCAAGGTAAAAGCACCTTGCTGGGAGATAGTCAGCAGTGCTGTTGCTTTCCAAAGTGGGATCTTCACCATTGTGTTCCTCTGCTGTGCCACAACAGGATGTGTCTGTTGGAGGCACTCTCATGAACAGCAGCAAGAATGGAAATGCAATGGGACCAGTTCTGGAGCCTCCATTCCAGGAAGGATCTGGAGGTGCTGGAAGGTGTCCAGAGAAGGGCCTCGAGGATGAGCAGAGGGCTGGAGCTGCTCTGCTCTGAGGACAGACTGAGGGAGTTGGGGTTATGCAGGCAGGAGAGGATGGGTGATAGGTTGGACTTGATGATCTCTGAGGTCTTTTCCAGCCTTATTGATTCTGTGATTCTGTGTGGCGTATCCAGATTCCTCCTCTGTGTGCCACTCCTCCTTCGTGTTTGCAGCTGGGCCTGACCTTCCAAATGCAACCTTAAATAAGGGGCGTGGTGAGAAGAGGAGGAGGAGGAGGAAGAGGAAGTATTGTATGTTAGGAGTATTTCAAGCAGGAATTGGTTCTTGCCAAAACAAGGGATGAGAACAGATGATTAACAGAGCGTTGTCAGTGGGTTTCCCTGCCTCTCAGCAATGAATCCATGTGAAGATGGCAAGATGTGTGTTTTTGCTCTTTCATGAGTGCAGTTGTGAGTCTAAGAACCGTGGAGCTGGGCTTTAGTAAGACCTCAATCAAGATCTCTCTGTGTTTGGGAAGCTCACAGCTTTCCCAGGGTGAAAACTGGGCGTGATTGGAGCTTATTAGAAGCGCCAGGTGACCTGCAGGAGTAATTGGTGCTGTGTGATGAATTATTTAGACAGTGCTGAAGCTGCTGTTGGAGGCAGTGCTGCAGAACTGGCCATGTCTGATAGGGATTTCTGTCTGACTTCCCCCTGTGCTGCAGAAGGGAGATGGAACTCCCTGGAGCGCTGTAGTGTGGAGTGCTGGGGATGGCTCCACCTGCAACTCAGTCCTTAAAAAGCAAATGAGAAACTAATGCTGAAATGGATTTGTTAACAGCATCTCCTCTTCTCTCTCTGCTGCATTCAGGACCATATATAGCATCAGAGCCAGCTGGGCTTTGGTTTAAGAGCAAGAAGGACAAACCCTGCTCCTTGCAGCTCGTTTGCTTGATGTTGGAAAACACTAATGCAGGTTGCTCAGAACCAAAGGTTTGGGTGTTCATGGCCTGCAAACTAAGCCAATGCTCCTTTGGGCCCAGTCTCTTTCCACTGGTTCCCAGTCACAGAACAAGGGCACAGCTTGTGACCCAGGAGGTTCAACCTGAACTGGAGGAGGAAATTTTGTGGTGTGAGGGTGCTGAAGGCCTGGAGCAGAGACAAGGTCAAGAGGGGATTGGACGTGGCACTTGGTGCCATGGTTTAGTCATGAGGTCTGTGGTGACAGGTTGGACTTGATGATCTTTCAGGTCTCTTCCAACCTTG
Source organism: Picus viridis (assembly GCA_033816785.1). Taxonomy (NCBI): domain Eukaryota; kingdom Metazoa; phylum Chordata; class Aves; order Piciformes; family Picidae; genus Picus; species Picus viridis. The sequence goes on from CM066606.1 coordinate 1,969,165, forward strand.
GTGATTCTGTGACGATTGGAGACAGCTCAGCAGAGGCTACAGAGCTACTGGGGGCCCTGGAGCATCTCTGTCAGGAGCAAAGGCTGAGAGCCCCTGGGGCTGTGGAGCCTGGAGCAGAGCAGCCCCAGAGGGGATCTGAGCAATGCTCAGCAAGAGATAAAGGCTGGGGGCAAGAGGCTGGGGCCAGGCTCTGCTCAGTGGTGCCCAGAGACAGGCCAAGGGGCAAGGGGCACAAACTGGAAGCCAGGAGGTTCCACCTGAAGAGAAGGAGAAAGTTGTTTGTTGTGAGGGTGCTGGAGAGCTGGAGCAGGCTGCCCAGAGAGGTTGTGGAGTCTCCTTCCCTGGAGAGATTCCAACCCTCCTGGTCACTGTGCTGCTGGGCAAGCTGCTGTGGGTGCCCTGCTGAAGCAGGGGGGTTGGGCTGGGTGAGCTCCAGAGATGCCTTCTCAGCCCCACCATGCTGGGATGCTGTGATTCCTTGGGATCAGGCATTCAGACCTTGTGAATTCATGGCAGTGGCTCTGTAGGTGAGAACAACATCTCTTTTTGTGATCTGTCTTAAAAACACTCCAGTGTGCTTTGCTCTCAGGATCCTTAGGGCATAGTTTGGTGAACTTCTGCCTTTGATCCATGTCTTCATCAACGTGGGAGCAGTGGCTGCCATCAGTATTCACTGTGTTCTGATTTGTACTCCCACCAAAGTGATGTGCAGGGCAAGGGGGAGCACTCAGTTTAACCTGCAAGTGCTTAGCTGATGGAGCCCTCCCAGCAAGGCAGAACTGCCTTCTGCTAATTAGAATGCAATTGCTGCCTTCAACAAGGTGGTGAAAGAGGTAGCTAATTAGTTTTTTTAGTACTGGTCACCTAAAAGAGTTGAGAGTTGATGTTCCTTGAATGGAGGAGGCTGGTGTGATCAGCAATGGGAAGCATCAGGGCATGCTGTGGAGATACCATATTCCTGTTCTCTGTGATGACAAATAATACACCAACAGTTTTACTCTGCCAGTTGGGAAGGGGGTATCTGTCCTCCTCACTTACCCCTCAACATCCCTGGAATAGATCCTAGGCTGCTACAGGTTCATAGAATGCCTTGGTTTGGAAGAGACCTTCAGGACCATCTAGTTCCATCCCCCCTGCCATGGGCAGGGACACCTCCCACTAGACCAAATTGCCCAAGGACCTCCTTCAGCCTGGCCTTGAACACCTCCAGGAGGAGACATCCACAGCCTCCCTGGGCAGCCTGTTCCAGTGTCTCAGCAATTTCTTCCCAATCCCTAGTCTAAATCTCCCCTTTTCCAGCTCAGAGCCACTGCCCCTCATCCTAGCACCAGAGGCTCTTCTAAAAGGTCCCTCTGAGATTCTTCTCAAACATTTGTGCAGGAGCAGTCATAGAATCACAGAATGGTTTGGGTTGGAAGGGACCTTCAAAGCTCATCCAATCCACCCCCCCCCTGCAGTCAGCAGGGACATCCCCAACCCGTGCAGGTTGCTCACAGCATCATGAACCTCACCTGCAATGCTGCCAGGGGTGGGACATCTCCCTCTGCTCTGAGCAACCTGGCACAGGCTCTCACCACCCTCAGTGCCAAACATGTCTTCCTTGTCTCCACTCTCAATCTTCCTCTTTCAGTTTCAAACCATCACCCCTTGTCTCACAACAGGCCCTCACAAAAAGATTATTTGCAGCTTTCTTTTAGACCTCTTGGAGCACTGCAAAGCCACCAGAAGGTCTCCTGGAGCCTTCTCTTCTGCAGGCTGCACAACCCCAAGCACTGCTGTTGCACCCAGCAAGCAGGTGCAGGGGTTGCTGCCAGTCACAGACCTCCTGGAACCTGAAATCACAGCCAGGGGTTTTACTGCCATGTCAAGCTCAGGATAGTCAGCTGGAGCCTGTCTTGGGTGTCTTCAGCACCAAGCATGTGCCCCCCAGCATGCTGTGCTAGCAGGAGCAGGGAGGTCATTCTGCCCTGTGCTCAGCACTGGTTAGGCCACACCTTGAGTCCTGTGTCCAGTTCTGGGCCCCTCAGTTTAAGAAGGGCATCGAGACATTTAAATGTGTCCAGAGAAGGGCAACAAGGCTGGGGAGAGGCCTTGAGCACAGCCCTGTGAGGAGAGGCTGAGGGAGCTGGGGTTGCTTAGCCTGCAGAAGAGGAGGCTCAAGGGAGACCTTATTGCTATCTGCAACTCCCTGAAGGGAGGTTGTAGCCAGGTGGGGGTTGGTCTCTTCTCCCAGGCAACCAGCAGCAGAACAAGAGGACACAGTCTCAAGCTGTGCCAGGGGAGGTTTAGGCTGGAGGTGAGGAAGAAATTCTTCCCAGCAAGAGAGATTGGCCATTGGGATGTGCTGCCCAGGGAGGTGGTGGAATCCCCATCCCTGGAGGTGTTTAGGAAGAGCCTGGATGAGGCACTTGGTGCCATGGTTGAGTTGATCAGATGGTGCTGGGGGATAGGTTGGACTTGATCTCAAGGTCTTTTCCGGTCTGTTCTGTTCTGTTCTATTCTATTCTATTCTATTCTATTCTATTCTATTCTATTCTATTCTATTCTATTCTATTCTATTCTATTCTACTGTTCTGTTCTGTTCTGTTCTAATCTATTCTGGTCTGGTCTGGTCCTGGTCTGTTCTGGTCTGGTCTGTGTTGGTGTTTCAGTGCTGGGCATGGTGTGCCATAGGTGAGGGAAGTGTGATGCTGGTGCTGTCTTCCATGGGTGGTGCAGAGTGGGCATTGCTTTGGTCTCATGCAGGCAGGGGTGGCATTGTGGATGCTGTTGCATTGTCACTGGGCTGGAGGCCAGCTCAGCTTGATGATAAGTAAAATCCTACCTGGTGACAGCAGCTGTCCTTGGGTTTAAGGATTTACAGCCTGAGTGTGACTGTGACTGTAGTGAAAGCTGGTGTGGGGGCGTCGCTGGGCTCAGGATGTGGAAACTGAACAGCCCTGCTGCACAGACCAGATGTACTGTGGCTTAGAGTGATAGACCTGTTTAGCTTGGGAGACACCTCCAAGATCATCAAGTGCAACCATTAACACATCCCTGCCAGGTCACCACTAATCCGTGTGCCTCAGCACCACAGCTACGCAGCTCTGAAACCCCTCGTGGGATGGGGGCTCCAACACTGCCCTGGGCAGCCTGTTGGTGCTTTTGGGGGAGAAATTGTTCAACCTAAAGCTCCCCTGGGGCAACCTGAAGCCACTTCCTCTTGTCCTATCACTCGTTTTCTTGGCAGAAGAGCCCACCCCCCACCTGGCTGCAACCTCCTTTCAGGGAGTTGTAGAGAGCAATGAGGTCTCCTTTCAGCTTCCTTTTCTCCAGGCTAAACACCCCCAGGTCCCTCAGCTGCTCCTCTCCAGCTTTGTTCTCCAGACCCTTCCCCAGCTTCATTTTCCTTCTCTGGACACATTCCATGTCCTTCTTAGAAGGAAGGGCCCAAAACTGAAGGCAAGATTCCAGGTGTGGCCTCACCAGTGCTGAGCACAGGGGCACAATCCCTGCCAGGGTCCTGCTGGCCTGTTGAAGGTTCCCAGCCTAATGCAAGCTTGAAGATCCTGCCCCTTAAAGGAGTTAGACAAAGCACATTAACTGCATCTGCCAGCTCACCTGTGCTCCTGTTCGTGAAGCAGAAATGTTGCTCCTGGCCTGCCAGGAACCCCAGGCTTGGGGGATCTGAGGAGCTAAGCGTGGTGCTTTCAGGGCTGCTCCTGCCATGCTTGTTCATGCTGAAATGCAGGTAATTAATGAGGAAGTGCTGCTGTCTCTTAATTGTTTGGAAAAACAGGGTGCCTCTGGGGCCATGGTGGGAGCAGGCTGCTGCCTGTCCTCATAGAATCACTGTGGCTGGAAGAGAGCCGTAAGGTCGTGTAGTCCAACCAGGACCCCAGCACTGCCAGGTCACCACTAAACCATGGCACTCAGCACCACAGCCACAGGAGATTATCAGTCACAGGGTCACAGAATGTGGGGGCTGGAAGTGACCTCAAAAACTCATCCAGTCCAAGCCCCCTGCCAGAGCAGAGTCACCCAGAGCAGATCACACAGGAACACATCCGGGTGGGTTTGGAATATCTCCAGAGGGAGACTCCTCAGACCCCTGGGCAGCCTGCTCCAGGCCTCTGTCACCCTCACAGGGAAAAAAATTCTTCCTCCTGTTTCCATGGCACTTCCTCTGCCTCAGCTTCTACCTCTGCCCCTTGTGCTGGCATTGGGCATCCCCCAGCAGAGCCTGGCTCCAGCCTCTGGGCTCTCCCCCTGCACATCTTGATCAGCAGCAATGAGGCCACCTCTTAGGCTCCTCCTCTCCAAGCTCCAGAGCCCTCAGCTCCCTCAGGCTCTCCTCATGAGGAAGATGTTCCACTGCCTGCAGCATCTTTGTGGTGCTGCACTGGACTCTTTCATGCAGTTCCCTATGGTCCTTTCTGAACTGGGGGGTCCAGAACTGGACCCAATACTCCAGCTGCAGCCTCACCAGGGAGAGACCTCATTCCTGGGGGGACACACTGTGCAAAGCAACCTCCTTGCTGCCACGAGGACTGCATGAGTAGCTTGAATTGAAGCCTGGGAGCAAGAATCATTTCACATTCAGGAGGTTTTATGCCTTGGACAGCCCCTCAGCAGCACAGCCCTTCAGCTCACCCCCCTCTTTCTTTTGCTTGTTTGATTCAGTGTGCACAGTTCAAGGCCTGATGAGCTGCAAAGCTGAGTGGCAGTGGTGCTGCTGATGTGGTTTGTGTAGGCAACGCTCCTTGGCTGCACTGCAGTGACCTTTTAATTCCCCTTCCTGGTTCAAGAAGGTGGTGGTGGTGGTGGGTTGTGGTTGCAGACATGTGGTTTCATTCAGCAGGGAGCAGGGCCAGAGGTGCTCAGACGCTGTCTTTCGTTTCAGTATCAGATGGTAGCAGACTTGTTCCAAGATGAGAAGGACGCTGCAGCCACCACTCCCATGGGGAAGGGAGCGTCCAAGATCAGCGTCCGCTCTGCCAGACCAGTGATCAAAGCTGCCAACAAGGAGCACAAGAAAACAGTGGGGCACCAGGTATGGCATTTGAGCAAGTGGGCCCACAGCAAGGAGGGGGACAGGGCGGATGACCCCAGGTGCATTTCCAGAGTTAAGACTTGCAGCAGAGAGAAATCAAAAGGGTCTGAAGTGGGGGAGTGAGGAGGCATTCCTGTGCTGTAGGATGGGAACAGTTGGGCTGTGGCATTTTGGATACCTTCCAGTAGCATCTCTGGAAGAGCCAGACTCAAGGGGACATGATTGGAAGCAGATGAGACCTAGTTTAAGGAGGGTGGAGGTCACTCTGGAGTTCACTGGATTGTATCCCTGTGTGCTGTGGTGCTCTTAACTGGATAAAAAGAGCATTTCTGCCCCTCTTTGGGCAGCCAGGCTGTGCAACACAGAATCCTAGCATGGTGGGGTTTTGGAAGGGACCTCTGGGAATCATCTGTTCTGACTGCCCCTGCTGAAGCAGCTTCAGACACAGACCCGAGGAAGCCTGTGCTGCCTCCACCGGGGAGACCAGCTGGGTAAAGCCCCGCGCAATCGGTTGTTGCTCTTCTACCTGCCTGAGCTGCAGGCCTTGCACACAGGTCTCTGGATGGCTCTTGCTTGTGCCTGGGCTGATGGGGAGGTTCACTTCCCTTCATCCCTCCTCAAAATGAGTGGATTTTTGCCTCCTCAGTTCCGCAACTCTCTGCATTTGCTGATGGAGACCCTGAACGCCACCACCCCGCACTACGTGCGCTGCATCAAGCCCAACGATGAGAAGCTGCCCTTCAGGTAGGTGAACACTCAGATCATTGAATCACCAGGTTTGGGTTGGAAGGGACCTCTAAAGCTCCTCCAGTCCAAACCCCATGCAGTCAGCAGGGACATCTCCAACCAGAGCAGGTTGCCCACAGCCCCAGCCAGCCTCACCAGGGATGCTGCCAGGGATGGGACATCTCCCACGTCCCTGGGCAGCCTGGGACAGGCTCTCACACCCAGGCTCAAACATTTCTCCACTTTCAATCTCCCTCTTGCACTTCAAACCATCACCTCCTGGCCTCTCACAACAGGCCCTCAGAAAAACTCTGTCCCCACCTTTCTTCTAGACTCCTTGAAGCACTGCAAGGCCACCAGAAGGTCTCCCTGCAGCCTTCTCTCCTCCAGGCTGACCAAGCCCAACTCTCTCACAGCCTTGTAGTGAGGCTGTGAGCAAATGTGTTCAGTATTACCCCAACAAAGCAAGCTTTGGGTTTTTCCTCTTGATAAAAGGATTGCCCCTTCATAATCATAGAACTGTTTTGAGTGAAAGAGACCTTTAAGACCATCAAGTCCAACCATAAGCCCAGCACTGCCAGGTCACCACTAGGCCATGGCCCTCAGCACCACAGCTGCACAGCTTTGACACCCCTCCAGGAATGCAGACTCCACCACTGCCCTGGGCAGCCTGGGCCTAACCTTAAACCTCCCCTGGTGCAACTTGAGGCCATTTCCTTGTGTCCTGTTCCTTGTTCCTTGGGAGAAGAGGCCAACCCCCTCCTGGCTCCATCCTGCTTTCAGGGAGTTGTTCCTGTAGTGTTGCCACAACTGGAACAGTTTGCTGCAGTCACTGCTGCTGGGTTTCATTGTGTGGTTTCTTTGCCCCTGGCATGAAGATTAGTGCTGGTCCTTACAGTCCATAGACACACTCTGCTGCTGCTGAGCATTATTGCTTTGCAGTCAGTGTCTTTGCCCAGATTCATCTTGGAACCGCTCTGGCTTAAGTAGTTGCAGCACCAAACAGTGAAAAGTAGGAGAGAACAAGGTGAAGAAGCAGGGATAAGTAGTGTGCTTGGGAAGGGAACAAGAATGTCTTGGTGGCTCCCAAGTGCATGTGGAATAAAGTGAAGATGTCACTTGGATCAGTGCCAGGCAGGTTTCCAGGTGAGTGAGTAAGTGGGAGCAAAAAGCCAGGGTGGGTCTTCCTCTGTAGTTCAGGGATGTATTGCAAGCTCTGGGCATGGTGAGCAAACAGCTGCTGGCCTCTGGCCTTGTTTGACCTCTTGGTGCTGTGTCTGTACCCAGTTTTTTTCCCTGTAACTCCAAAAGAAATTGGCTTCATTATGCAGGGACCTCACAGATCTCCTTGTGATCTCTTCTGGCATAAGCAGGAGGTGGTGACATTTCAGAGAGCTGTGTTATAACTGTAACCTCTCACAGGGCAGTGCTGTGCATCCTGAGAGCTCCCTGTGTGCCTGGTGCCACCTCAGAGAGCAGTGACAGCACCAACAGCATCCTGCAGAGGAGGCCAAGCATCTGTAAACAGGCTTCTCACCCCTGGTCATGTTCTGATGGTGAATACCCAGCAGGAAGCTTCCTTGCCTTGACTCTTCTCCCCTGCAAAGAGTATTAGTGGTTAGAAGACATTCAGGAACTGGCCTATGTATTTAAATTGAGCCCTGGAGAAGGCTGAGAGAGTGAGAGGAAATGGCCTTCAGTGGCACCACAGGAGGTTTAGTTTGGACATTAGAAGAAACTCAGTTGTAGAAGAGCTGAAGTTGTGCAAACTTAGTTTGTCCTCTGAAGATGCTATGGGTGGCAAGTGTCAAGAGGATAATTCTGCAGTCTGAGTGACCACAGAATCCCGGGCTGGTAGGGGCTGGCAGGGACCTCTGGAGCTCACCCACTCCAACCCCCCTGCTCCAGCAGGGCACCCACAGCAGCTTGCCCAGTACCACAATGCCCAGGGGGAGCTGGAAGCTCTCCACACAGGGACACTCACTGGGCAGCCTGCTCCAGCCCTCCAGCACCCTCACACCAAACAACTTTCTCCTCCTGCTCATATCCAACCTCCTGGGGGCCACTTTGTGCCCCTTGTTCTGTCCCTGGGCACCACTGAGCAGAGCCTGGCCCCAGCCTCTTGCCCCCCAGCCTTTCTCTCTTGCTGAGCATTGCTCAGCTGCCCTCTGGGGCTGCTCTGCTGCAGGCTGCACAGCCCCAGGGGCTCTCAGCCTTTGCTCCTCACAAAGAGGCTCCATTTCCTGCCAGCATCTTTGTAAGCCTCTGCTGGACTCTCTCTGGCAGTTCCCTGTCTCTCTTGAACTGGGAAGGCCAGAACTGGACCCAGGACTCCAGGTGTGGCTTCACTAGGTCACAGCAGAGGGAGAGGAGAACTTCCCTCAACCTGCAGGCCACACTCTTCTGCATGCACCTGCACTGAGACTTGGTCTGCTGTGATGCTCCCCTCCTGGTGAATGTCAGAGCTGTCAAAGCTCAGCATTTTGGCCATGAGAGCAAACCAAAATAGACACAGGAGTGGTTCTGGAGAAGCAATGTGCAGATGTCTGCAACCAGCAGCAGTGCAGGAGCCCTGGCGACAGCAGGAGGGGGCTTTGGGGTAGGGTGGGGGGTGGTGCTACCTCCCCACCTACAAGGCTGAAAGCAGAGGTTCAGGTGCCTTTTCCTGGGGGCTCCTTGGCAAGAGATTCTCTCTCCCTCCTCACCCATCATGGGCTGGGGGATTCAAGGCTGTGATCTGGGAATCTCGGTCAGTGTTTGTCTTACTACCACCAGCTGTAGGAATTAGTATCACAGAATGGTTTGGGTTGGAAGGGACCCTTGAAGGTCCTCTAGTGCAACCCACAGTCCATGGTGTGTCTCAAAGTCTCTTTGCTCCTGTGTAAAACTCAGGTCTGGGGAGCACTGGGATGGTTGTGAAGAATCTGCATATCAGAGGCACTTGTGCTGAGAAATACCCAGTGCCAGAATACCTTGGTGAGATGAAACATCAATTACAGTGCTCTGGGTCAGGGCTGAGCTGGTCTCTTGTGGCCTGCAGAACACTCAGTGTTGTGTTTGTTGTTCAGTGAAGAAGCACAGAGGTTTTTCTCTTCCTCAAACCTCAGATCTTTCAGCTCACAGGGACACACCAGCTCATGTTTTGCTGAAATGAGATGTTGAGCCTGGAGAGGAGAAGGGATATCCTAGTCCAGTACATACAGGAGCTACCAAGAGGACAAACTTGTGCTCATAGCCAACTGGGAGGCTTGGCTGAGATACCTGAAGGCTAACTAATCCATAGCACCAAGCACCCCATCCAGTCTCCTCCTAAACACCTCCAGGGATGGGGACTCCACCACCTCCCTGGGCAGCACATTCCCAAGGCCAATCTCTCTCTCTGTGAAGAACTACTTCCTAATATCCAGCCTAAACCTCCCCTGGCACAGCTTGAGACCGTGTCCTCTTGTCTGGTTGCATGGTTTAGTTGATCAGGTGGTGTTGGATGATAGGTTGGATTTGCTGATCTTGAAGGTCTCTTCCAACCTGGTCTGGTCTGGTCTATTCTATTCTGTTCTGTTCTGTTCTGTTCTATTCCATTCCTGCTTTACACCTTGCTGCTAATGTAAGCTTTGTTCCTTAGGAAGGTGAGAAGTGTCAGACTTCCAGCCTGGAGGAAGCAGTGGCAGCATGCAGTGGTGCTTGCTGTGTCTGTGTTGGGCAGAAGACTCTAAGGAGAGAAGTGAGACTGACTTGAGCTCATACCTTTGGCAGTTTTCCTTCCAAATCCTGTTTCAGGCAGGGTTTGTGGTCTCTTAATTGGGGTTCCAGGCCAAAACCAAAAACCTTCCAGGTTCTTCTACCTGCCACGTTGGGGGAGAGGAGTCCATCAATCGTTTTGTCCTACTTTTAAGCTCTTAATGGTATCCTCAGCTCAGAGCTGGAGTTGTTTGCAGAGAGAGAGAGAGAGAGTCCTTGGCTTTCCATGCTGATGAATGTCTCCAGCTGCTCTGGTTACTGCATTTCACCCCCCAGTGAGCAGGGCTTGGCCACGTTGCACAAAGCTCCCCTTGTGTACAGTGTACATTGCCCTGGGGTCTCCTAGGGCTGAAGCTTCCCTGTCCATCCTCCAGTCCTGTTCATGATTTATTGTCATGGAAATCCTGCTCCTGTGGACTCCTCCTTGAAGCAAGTGACAGCCAAGACTGATTTATTTATTTTGCCTCCACTCTGCATGGTGTTTGTAGTGCTGTGGTGAATAACTTGCAGTAGACTTGACAGGTCCAGGGGATTTAAAAATGCAGGAAGCAGCAGGAGACTCTTTCTTATGCTGGTTTTGCACAGTGGGGGCCAAGCAGAATTATTCATGCTGCCTTGACCTGAGGGTGTGAATACTTTGTGCTTTCAGGAAAGAACAAGCAGGTACCTAGAAAGCCTTTGTTCCTCACCCTTGATCTGGAAACCCAATGGAGCTGTGGACACCTGCATCCGTGGGTGCAGGGTTAGGGTTGACCTGCTGGGGAGTGGCAGTGTGGAGAAGGACCTGGCAGTGCCAGTGGATGACAAGTTTACTGTGAGCCAGCAGTGTGCCCTCATGGGCAGGAAGGCCAATGGCCTCCTGGGGTGCATGAAGAAGAGTGTGGCCAGGAGATTGAGGGAGGTTCTTCTCTTGCTCTGCTTTGATTTTGTGAGGCCACTTCTGGAGTCCTGTGTCCAGGAGGGACAGGGAGCTACTGGAGAGAGTCCAGCAGAGAGGCTGAAAAGATGCCTGGAGCCTCTCTGTGAGGAGGAAATGTGAGGGACCTAAGGCTGCTTGGCCTGCAGAAGGGCAGCCACAGAGGGGATCCGATCAATGGTCAGGAAGAGCTGCAGGGTAGGAGCCCAGAGGATGGGGCCAGGGTCTTTTGAGTGATGCCCAGTGACAGGACAAGGAGCAGCAGGCACAACCTGGAGCCCAGGAGCTTCCACATGAAGATGACATAGGGTTTGCTCCAGCCTCTTCACTAATGATGAACTTCCACAACTTTGGAGCTGATATCTGTTCCCCAAAAGAGTCCCTTTCAGGTGGGTTGATGGTGTGGGTTCCTCCTCAGCTGTGCTGACCTTGATCCTGAATCTCCTTGCAGGTTCGATCCGAAGAGAGTGGTGCAGCAGCTGAGAGCCTGCGGAGTGCTGGAGACCATCCGCATCAGCGCTGCTGGCTTCCCATCCAGGTACTGTGCTGGGTGTTCAGAGTGGCCTTGTGCTGCTGCTGGACCATCAGCAGCTCCATCACCTGGGGGGCAAGGCAAGGAGAAGAACACAGTAGTGATGTCAGGACAAACAAGGTTTATTTAGGCTGGTTTGTACCCAGGATGGATCTTTCCTTTTCCAAACCCACCATCGGGTCCTGGGCTCACTGTCAGGTAATGGGCTACAGACTGCGGCTGCTGGAGGGTGTGTTGTGTTTTGTCCATCTGCTGGTCCTTTCAGTATGGTCCTGAGAAGTAATTTGGTGTGGTGAGATCTCTGAAAATGCTGGGGCATGGCAGATCAAGGAGTCTGGTGTTGACCCCATACAGAAACTGACAGCAAGCAGCAGAATAATGGCTCTAGATCCTCTGCATCCAGCTTGCCTGGGAGCTAGTGTTGTACTGTCATAGAACCATTGGGTTGGAGAAGACCTTCAAGACCACCAAAGCCAACCATTAACCCAGCACTGCCAGATCACCACTGAGCCATGTCCCTCAGCACCACATCTACACAGCTTTGAAATCCCTCCAGGGATGGGGACTCCATCACTGCCTTTCTGGGCAGCCTTTCCCTGAAGAAACTGGTCTCATGTCCAACCTAAACCTCCCATGGGCCAACCTGAGACCATTTCCTCTTGTCCTGTTGCTTGTTCCTTGGGAGAAGAGACCAGCCCCCACTTCACTCCAGCCTCTTTTCACAGAGCTGTAGAGAGTGAGAAGCTCTCCTCTCAGCCCCTTCTTTATTTCAGGCTGAACAACCCCAGGTCCCTCAGCTGCTCCTCACTGAACTTGTGCTCTAGACCCTTCACCAGTTTCATTGCCCTTCCTGGGACATGCTCCAGCACCTTCTTGGAGTGAGTGACCCAGGACTTCTTCCCTGCTTTCCTGAAGCTCCCCATGAAAAAGCTTCTTGCAGTGTAGTTTCTTTTATCTCTCTCTCTATATATAGATAGTCTTTTCTGGCTTCAGGAATAGTGATTTCAGCTGCAAAAATGTGTGATGGTACTTGGAGAGAAGGGAAAACAAGGGTTGTAAATAATTATTGCAGCCTTTCACACTGCACATCCAAAGCCTACCAGGCTTCAACCTCCTGCATCTTAAAATGGAAAGGTTGTGGGTGGTGTAGCCCTTGCTGATGGGGATACAAAATTCAGAAGAGGTTTTGAGGGCCTAATAAATCTGAAAACATAAACTATAAATAAGCCTTGAAGATGACAAGGGCAACTAATTCTGAAAATGCATCAATTGCATTTTAGTGCCAAGCAGCTTTGTGTTAATGTCAGCAGAGCCATCAGGCTTTGATAGGGAACAAAGGGGCTATAAATACCCTCAGTGAAGAGCTGGCTGAGCCTGCTGCTGCACCCCAGGAGAAACTCCCTGTCCTGGTTCTGGCGAGGAGTGTGCTGCCCTGAGCAGTGACTCACATCTCCTGCAAAGAGCCTCTGACAATCAGCGTCCCAGCCAGCATGGTGGGGGTCGGAAGGGACCTCTGGAGATCATCCAGTCCAAGCCCCACAGCAGCTTGACCAGCAGCACCACTGCTCTCTTGCCAAGGAGCCCCCAGGAAAAGGCACCTGAACCTCTGCTTTCAGCCTTGTAGGTGGGGAGGTAGCACCACCCCCACCCTACCCCAAAGCCCCCTCCTGCTGTCGCCAGGGCTCCTGCACTGCTGCTGGTTGCAGACATCTGCACATTGCTTCTCCAGAACCACTCCTGTGTCTATTTTGGTTTGCTCTCATGGCCAAAATGCTGAGCTTTGACAGCTCTGACATTCACCAGGAGGGGAGCATCACAGCAGACCAAGTCTCAGTGCAGGTGCATGCAGAAGAGTGTGGCCTGCAGGTTGAGGGAAGTTCTCCTCTCCCTCTGCTGTGACCTAGTGAAGCCACACCTGGAGTCCTGGGTCCAGTTCTGGCCTTCCCAGTTCAAGAGAGACAGGGAACTGCCAGAGAGAGTCCAGCCTTTATCTCTTCTGGAGCACTGATCAGATCCCCCTCTGGGGCTGCTCTTCCCCAGGCTCAACAGCCCCAGGGGCTCTCAGCCTTTGCTCCTCACAGAGATGCTTCAGGGCTCCTCAGTATCTTTGTAACCTCTGCTGGACTCTCTCCAGTAGTTCCCTGTCCCTCTTGAACTGGAGATCACAGAACTCAACTGAGGACTCCATAGGTAGCCTTCTTAGGCCAGAGCAGAGGGGTAGGTGAACCTCCCTCAGCCTCCTGTCCATACTGTTCTGGATGCATCCCAGGACACTATTGGCCTTCATGGCCAGGAGGATGCATTACTGGTTCATGGTGGTCTTGCTGTCCCCCAGCACTCCCAGGTCCTTCTCCACAGAGCTGTTTTCTAGCAGGCCCCCCTCAGTTGTGCTGGTGCAGGAGGTTGTTCCTCCCCAGCTGCAGGACCCTACATGTGCTCTGGTTGAAGCTCTTGATGTTCCTCTCCACCCAACTTTCCAGCCTGTCCAGTGAGAACTGGTGGTCTCCAGCCTGGTGGTCTGCCAGCCACTCCTCCCAGATTGGTAGCCTCATTGGTGGTGCAGACTAACTGGTGGCAGGAGGCAGCTCATTAGCTTAAACCAAATAACAATGGAAAACGCGGTCCTTGTGAGATTTGCTGCCCTCAGGTGCAGGCAATTTTCCTGCAGAGCAAGAAGGGAACCTTCAAAATGCTTTGTTTCAAGAGCAGTTTTTATTACAGAAAGTCTGATTTTTTCAGCCTGTAGGTTTTACACCTGGATATTTGTTGACACCTGAGTATTTGTTGACACCTGAATTGTTACACCTGAGTATTTACTGACACCTGAGTATTTACTGACACCTGAATATTTACTGACACCTGAATATTCATTTACATCTGAATATTTACATCTATTTGTTGACATCTGAATATTTGACACCTGAATATTTATTTACACCTGAATAGTTACACCTGAATATCTAAGTCTGAGTATTTATTGAGATCTCAATATTTATTTACACCTGAATACTTATTTGCATCTGAATATTGACACCTGAGTGTTTATTGACCCGACCCCACCTGAGTGTTCTTTGACACCTGAGTGTTCATTGACACCTGAGTGTTCATTGACACCTGAGTGTTCATTGACACCTGAGTGTGTATTGACACCTCAGTGTTCATTGACACCTGAGTGTGTATTGACACCTGGGTGTTCATTGACACCTGAGTGTGTATTGACACCTGAGTGTTTATTGACACCTGAGTGTTCATTGACACCTGAGTGTGTATTGACACCTGAGTGTTCATTGACACCTGAGTGTTCATTGACACCTGAGTGTGTATTGACACCTGAGTGTTCATTGACACCTGAGTGTTCATTGACACCACCTGAGTGTGTATTGACACCTGACACCTGACACCTGAGTGTGTATTGACACCTGAGTGTTCATTGACACCTGAGTGTGTGTATTGACACCTGAGTGTTTATTGACACCTGAGTGTTCATTGACACCTGAGTGTGTATTGACACCTGAGTGTTCATTGACACCTGAGTGTTCATTGACACCTGAGTGTGTATTGACACCTGAGTGTTCATTGACACCTGAGTGTGTATTGACACCTGAGTGTGTATTGACACCTCAGTGTTCATTGACACCTGAGTGTGTATTGACACCTGAGTGTTCATTGACACCTGAGTGTGTATTGACACCTGAGTGTTCATTGACACCTGAGTGTTCATTGACACCTGAGTGTGTATTGACACCTGAGTGTTCATTGACACCTGAGTGTGTATTGACACCTGAGTGTGTATTGACACCTGAGTGTTCATTGACACCTGAGTGTGTATTGACACCTGAGTGTTTATTGACACCTGAGTGTTCATTGACACCTGAGTGTGTATTGACACCTGAGTGTGTATTGACACCTCAGTGTTCATTGACACCTGAGTGTGTATTGACACCTGAGTGTTCATTGACACCTTGACACCTGAGTGTTTGACACCTGAGTGTTCATTGACACCTGAGTGTTCATTGACACCTGAGTGTGTATTGACACCTGAGTGTTCATTGACACCTGAGTGTGTATTGACACCTGAGTGTTCATTGACACCTGAGTGTGTTTGACACCTGAGTGTTCATTGACACCTGAGTGTTCATTGTCACCTGAGTGTGTATTGACACCTGAGTGTTCATTGACACCTGAGTGTGACACCTGACACCTGAGTGTTCATTGACACCTGAGTGTGAGTGTGTATTGACACCTGAGTGTGACACCTGATTGACACCTGAGTGTGTATTGACACCTGAGTGTTCATTGACACCTGAGTGTGTATTGACACCTGAGTGTGTATTGACACCTGAGTGTTCATTGACACCTGAGTGTGTATTGACACCTGAGTGTTCATTGACACCTGAGTGTTCATTGACACCTGAGTGTTCATTGACACCTGAGTGTGTATTGACACCTGAGTGTTCATTGACACCTGAGTGTTCATTGACACCTGAGTGTGTATTGACACCTGAGTGTGTATTGACACCTGAGTGTTCATTGACACATGAGTGTTCATTGACACATGAGTGTGACACCTGAGTGTGTATTGACACCTGAGTGTTCATTGACACATGAGTGTGTATTGACACCTGAGTGTGTATTGACACCTGAGTGTTCATTGACACCTGAGTGTTTGACACCTGAGTGTTCATTGACACCTGAGTGTGTATTGACACCTGAGTGTTCATTGACACCTGAGTGTGTATTGACACCTGAGTGTTCATTGACACCTGAGTGTGTATTGACACCTGAGTGTTCATTGACACCTGAGTGTTCATTGTCACCTGAGTGTGTATTGACACCTGAGTGTTCATTGACACCTGAGTGTGTATTGACACCTGAGTGTTCATTGACACCTGAGTGTGTATTGACACCTGAGTGTGTATTGACACCTGAGTGTTCATTGACACATGAGTGTGTATTGACACCTGAGTGTCTATTGACACCTGAGTGTTCATTGACACCTGAGTGTTTGACACCTGAGTGTTCATTGACATCTGAGTGTGTATTGACACCTGAGTGTGTATTGACACCTGAGTGTTCATTGACACCTGAGTGTGTATTGACACCTGAGTGTTCATTGACACCTGAGTGTGTATTGACACCTGAGTGTATTGACACCTGAGTGTTTGACACCTGAGTGTGTATTGACACCTGAGTGTTCATTGACACCTGAGTGTGTATTGACATCTGAGTGTTCATTGACACCTGAGTGTGTATTGACATCTGAGTGTTCATTGACACCTGAGTGTGTATTGACACCTGAGTGTGTATTGACACCTGAGTGTGTATTGACACCTGAGTGTTCATTGACACCTGAGTGTGTATTGACACCTGAGTGTGTATTGACACCTGAGTGTTCATTGACACATGAGTGTGTATTGACACCTGAGTGTGTATTGACACCTGAGTGTTCATTGACACCTGAGTGTGTATTGACATCTGAGTGTTCATTGACACCTGAGTGTGTATTGACACCTGAGTGTGTATTGACACCTGAGTGTTCATTGACACCTGAGTGTGTATTGACACCTGAGTGTGTATTGACACCTGAGTGTTCATTGACACATGAGTGTGTATTGACACCTGAGTGTGTATTGACACCTGAGTGTTCATTGACACCTGAGTGTTTATTGACACCTGAGTGTTCATTGACACATGAGTGTGTATTGACACCTGAGTGTTCATTGACACCTGAGTGTTCATTGACACATGAGTGTGTATTGACACCTGAGTGTGTATTGACACCTGAGTGTTCATTGACACATGAGTGTGTATTGACACCTGAGTGTTCATTGACACCTGAGTGTTCATTGACACCTGAGTGTGTATTGACACCTGAGTGTTCATTGACACCTGAGTGTTCATTGACACCTGAGTGTTCATTGACACCTGAGTGTGACACCTGAGTGTTCATTGACACCTGAGTGTTTATTGACACCTGAGTGTTCATTGACACCTGAGTGTGTATTGACACCTGAGTGTTCATTGACACCTGAGTGTGTATTGACACCTGAGTGTTCATTGACACCTGAGTGTTTGACACCTGAGTGTGTATTGACACCTGAGTGTTCATTGACACCTGAGTGTGTATTGACACCTGAGTGTTCATTGACACCTGAGTGTTTGACACCTGAGTGTGTATTGACACCTGAGTGTTCATTGACACCTGAGTGTTCATTGACACAGTGTTTATTGACACCTGAGTGTTCATTGACACCTGAGTGACACCTGAGTGTTCATTGACACCTGAGTGTTTGACACCTGAGTGTTCATTGACACCTGAGTGTTCATTGACACCTGAGTGTGTATTGACACCTGAGTGTTCATTGACACCTGAGTGTGTATTGACATCCTGAGTGTTCATTGACACCTGAGTGTGTATTGACACCTGAGTGTGTATTGACACCTGAGTGTTCATTGACACATGAGTGTGTATTGACACCTGAGTGTGTATTGACACCTGAGTGTTCATTGACACCTGAGTGTTCATTGACACCTGAGTGTGTATTGACACCTGAGTGTGTATTGACACCTGAGTGTTCATTGACACATGAGTGTGTATTGACACCTGAGTGTGTATTGACACCTGAGTGTTCATTGACACCTGAGTGTTTATTGACACCTGAGTGTTCATTGACACATGAGTGTGTATTGACACCTGAGTGTTCATTGACACCTGAGTGTTCATTGACACATGAGTGTGTATTGACACCTGAGTGTGTATTGACACCTGAGTGTTCATTGACACATGAGTGTGTATTGACACCTGAGTGTTCATTGACACCTGAGTGTTCATTGACACATGAGTGTGTATTGACACCTGAGTGTTCATTGACACCTGAGTGTTCATTGACACCTGAGTGTGTATTGACACCTGAGTGTTCATTGACACCTGAGTGTTTATTGACACCTGAGTGTTCATTGACACCTGAGTGTGTATTGACACCTGAGTGTTCATTGACACCTGAGTGTGTATTGACACCTGAGTGTTCATTGACACCTGAGTGTTCATTGACACCTGAGTGTGTATTGACACCTGAGTGTTCATTGACACCTGAGTGTTTGACACCTGAGTGTGTATTGACACCTGAGTGTTCACTGACACCTGAGTGTGTATTGACACCTGAGTGTTCATTGACACCTGAGTGTTTGACACCTGAGTGTGTATTGACACCTGAGTGTTCATTGACACCTGAGTGTTCATTGACACCTGAGTGTTTATTGACACCTGAGTGTTCATTGACACCTGAGTGTTTGACACCTGAGTGTGTATTGACACCTGAGTGTTCATTGACACCTGAGTGTGTATTGACACCTGAGTGTTCATTGACACCTGAGTGTGTATTGACACCTGAGTGTTCATTGACACCTGAGTGTGTATTGACACCTGAGTGTTCATTGACACCTGAGTGTTCATTGACACCTGAGTGTGTATTGACACCTGAGTGTGTATTGACACACTGAGTGTTCATTGACACATGAGTGTGTATTGACACCTGAGTGTGTATTGACACCTGAGTGTTCATTGACACCTGAGTGTTTGACACCTGAGTGTTCATTGACATCTGAGTGTTCATTGACACCTGAGTGTGTATTGACACCTGAGTGTTCATTGACACCTGAGTGTGTATTGACACCTGAGTGTGTATTGACACCTGAGTGTTCATTGACACCTGAGTGTGTATTAACACCTGAGTGTATTGACACCTGAGTGTTTGACACCTGAGTGTGTATTGACACATGAGTGTGTATTGACACCTGAGTGTGTATTGACACCTGAGTGTTCATTGACATATGAGTGTGTATTGACACCTGAGTGTTCATTGACACCTGAGTGTGTATTGACACCTGAGTGTTCATTGACACCTGAGTGTGTATTGACACCTGAGTGTTCATTGACACCTGAGTGTTCATTGACACCTGAGTGTTCATTGACACCTGAGTGTGTATTGACACCTGAGTGTTTATTGACACCTGAGTGTTCATTGACACCTGAGTGTGTATTGACACCTGAGTGTTTATTGACACCTGAGTGTTCATTGACACCTGAGTGTGTATTAACACCTGAGTGTTTATTGACACCTGAGTGTGTATTGACACCTGAGTGTTCATTGACACCTGAGTGTGTATTGACACCTGAGTGTTCATTGACACCTGAGTGTTCATTGACACCTGAGTGTGTATTGACACCTGAGTGTTCATTGACACCTGAGTGTTTATTGACACCTGAGTGTTCATTGACACCTGAGTGTGTATTGACACCTGAGTGTGTATTGACACCTGAGTGTTCATTGACACCTGAGTGTGTATTGACACCTGAGTGTTCATTGACACCTGAGTGTTCATTGACACCTGAGTGTGTATTGACACCTGAGTGTTCATTGACACCTGAGTGTTTGTCACCTGAGTGTTCATTGACACCTGAGTGTTCATTGACACCTGAGTGTGTATTGACACCTGAGTGTTCATTGACACCTGAGTGTTTGACACCTGAGTGTGTATTGTTTATTGACACCTGAGTGTTCATTGACACCTGAGTGTGTATTGACACCTGAGTGTTCATTGACACCTGAGTGTTCATTGACACCTGAGTGTTCATTGACACCTGAGTGTGACATTGACACCTGAGTGTTCATTGACACCTGAGTGTGTATTAACACCTGAGTGTGACACCTGAGTGTTTGACACCTGAGTGTGTATTGACACCTGAGTGTGTATTGACACCTGAGTGTTCATTGACACCTGAGTGTGTATTGACACCTGAGTGTTCATTGACACCTGAGTGTGTATTGACACCTGAGTGTTCATTGACACCTGAGTGTTCATTGACACCTGAGTGTGTATTGACACCTGAGTGTGTATTGACACCTGAGTGTTTTGACACCTGAGTGTGTATTGACACCTGAGTGTTCATTGACACCTGAGTGTGTATTGACACCTGAGTGTTCATTGACACCTGAGTGTTCATTGACACCTGAGTGTTCATTGACACCTGAGTGTTCATTGACACCTTGACACCTGAGTGTTTATTGACACCTGTGTTCATTGACACCTGAGTGTGTATTGACACCTGAGTGTTCATTGACACCTGAGTGTGAGTGTGTATTGACACCTGAGTGTTTATTGACACCTGAGTGTGTATTGACACCTGAGTGTTCATTGACACCTGAGTGTGTATTGACACCTGAGTGTTCATTGACACCTGAGTGAGTGTGTATTGACACCTGAGTGTTCATTGACACCTGAGTGTTATTGACACCTGAGTGTGTATTGACACCTGAGTGTGTTCATTGACACCTGAGTGTTCATTGACACCTGAGTGTTCATTGACACCTGAGTGTTCATTGACACCTGAGTGTTCATTGACACCTGAGTGTTTCATTGACACCTGAGTGTGTATTGACACCTGAGTGTGACACCTGAGTGTTAGTGTGACACCTGAGTGTTCATTGACACCTGAGTGTTCACCTTGTTCATTGACACCTGAGTGTTTTGACACCTGAGTGTTCATTGACACCTGAGTGTTCATTGTATTGACACCTGAGTGTTCATTGACACCTGAGTGTGTTTGACACCTGAGTGTTCATTGACACCTGAGTGTTCATTGACACCTGAGTGTGTTCATTGACACCTGAGTGTGTATTGACACCTGAGTGTTCAGTGTTCATTGACACCTGAGTGTGTATTGACACCTGAGTGTTCATTGACACCTGAGTGTTCATTGACACCTGAGTGTGTATTGACACCTGAGTGTGTTATTGACATTGACACCTGAGTGTTCATTGACACCTGAGTGTGTATTGACACCTGAGTGTGACACCTATTGACACCTGAGTGTTCATTGACACCTGAGTGTGTATTGACACCTGAGTGTTCATTGACACCTGAGTGTGTATTGACACCTGAGTGTTCATTGACACCTGAGTGTTCATTGACACCTGAGTGTGTATTGACACCTGAGTGTTCATTGACACCTGAGTGTTCATTGACACCTGAGTGTTTATTGACACCTTGTTCACACCTGAGTGTTCACCTGAGTGTTCATTGACACCTGATTGACACCTGAGTGTGTATTGACACCTCAGTGTTCATTGACACCTGAGTGTGTATTGAACACCTGAGTGTTCATTGACACCTGAGTGTTTGACACCTGAGTGTGTATTGACACATGTTCAGACACCTGAGTGTGTATTGACACCTGAGTGTGTATTGACACACTGAGTGTGTATTGACACCTGAGTGTTCATTGACACCTGAGTGTTCATTGACACCTGAGTGTGTATTGACACCTGAGTGTGTATTGACACCTGAGTGTTCATTGACACCTGAGTGTTCATTGACACCTGAGTGTTCATTGACACCTGAGTGTTCATTGACACCTGAGTGTTTGACACCTGAGTGTTCATTGACACCTGAGTGTTCATTGACACCTGAGTGTGTATTGACACCTGAGTGTTCATTGACACCTGAGTGTGTATTGACACCTGAGTGTATTGACACCTGAGTGTTTGACACCTGAGTGTGTATTGACACATGAGTGTGTATTGACACCTGAGTGTTCATTGACACCTGAGTGTTCATTGACACCTGAGTGTGTATTGACACCTGAGTGTTTATTGACACCTGAGTGTTCATTGACACCTGAGTGTGTATTGACACCTGAGTGTTCATTGACACCTGAGTGTGTATTGACACCTGAGTGTTTATTGACACCTGAGTGTTCATTGACACCTGAGTGTTCATTGACACCTGAGTGTGTATTGACACCTGAGTGTTTATTGACACCTGAGTGTTCATTGACACCTGAGTGTGTATTGACACCTGAGTGTTTATTGACACCTGAGTGTTCATTGACACCTGAGTGTGTATTAACACCTGAGTGTATTGACACCTGAGTGTTTGACACCTGAGTGCTTACATCTATTTATTGACACCTGAATATTTATTGACACCTGAATATTTATTGATACATGAATATTTGCACCTCAGTATTTATTGACACCTGAGTATTTATTGACACCTGAATATTTATTGACACCTGAATATTTACGCCTTTTATTGACACCTGAATATTTATTGACACCTGAATATTTACACCTTTTATTGACACCTGCATATTTATTGGCACCTGAATATTTACACCTTTTATTGACACCTGCATATTTATTGACACATGAATATTTACACCTTTTATTGACACCTGTATATTTATTGACACATGAATATTTCCAGCTGAGTATTAGTTTCCCATCATTCTGCCATGAGGGTCGCTCCTGAGGACAGCTTTGGGTCAGAGGTCTGTGGGTAAAGCCACCTCCTGCTGTTACCTCATGCTCCTCCATCACACTTAACAAACTTTGTGAGATGGACAACTGAATGTTTGGAGCCTTCAGTAATTTCATTGCCTGGTTCCTTTAAGGGAAAAAAAAGCCCACAGCACACACAAAAATGAAGTTTTAATAGAATTGTTGGTGTTGCCTGGCCCATGCAAGCCAGGGATGTATTCCTGCTGAGCCCTCTGGCTTCGCTTTATCCTTTCCACGCTGCGCTGCCCTCTGCCACTCTCTGAAGCAAACTGAAAATGTATCATTTGGTTTGAAATGGTTCTGCAGCCGTTAAGGGATGTATCTCCTTGCCTGCTCATAAATGACTGTGATGAATGGACTGTCTGAGATGTGTAGATAGTACATCTATCATCAGCTTCTGGGGGTGGGGGGCGGAGAGCAGAGGAGATGCCTCTGCGCTACAAAGCTCGTTCATCTTCTGGCTGCGTGAAGATTAGTCTGTGGAGAATTAATTGGTGCTGATCTCCATGATTAACGAAGCACTCTCTAAACCAAGCCTTTTTTTCATTTGCATTTTGTCAGAACTCCACTCTTTTTCCCCCCTCCCCCCATGACGATCCTGGGGGACGGAGACAGTGAGTCCCCCACCCGTGCAGTTGCTCTGAACAACGTGGTCACAGCAGCTGCTCCAAAATACTTTTCACTTGGAGTTGGTATGCATGAAATCTGTTGGTGAAGGATTCTTGGCATTTTGGCTGCTTCCTCTGGCTGCCTGGAGCTGCCTGTCAGGTGCAGCATCTTCGGAGCAGCTCGGGATGAAACCGCAGCTGCTCAGCTCCATGTGAACATTAAACATGCATAATTGAAACGTATCCTGAGCATCCCTGGAGATAAAGTCATGGGATTTCAGCTCTTTTTCTGTTGTTTTGCAGTCCTTTCAGGGAAACAAAACCATTTCTGTTTGCCCACTCCCAGCAAAGGTATTATGTAAATAGAGAGAATTGGGTTTTTCATTCTACTCTTTGAATGCATTCCAGCTAATTTCAAGCCATGACAGCCTGCCTGCTTCTGAGCTAATTGAGAGGCAAGTCTGTTGTCCTGCACTGAGCAAGGCAAGAGAAATATTCTCCCCACTGCAGTTTCTGTAATAATTTCATGTCAAACTGTGGCTCATTTACTCAACCTGCATGTCCCCAGCCAGGCTCCAGCTCCTCTGGAAAGATCCATGCAGTCCAGCTCCTTACTGCTTTAATATTGTTCCCTGCAGGGGCTGCCACCACAGGGTGCTGGCAGGGTTCCTTACACACAGTTGGGTTTGCTCAGCACATTGTCCCTGGGGTGGTCTTCGACAGTGGGGGGTGACTCAATGTATTTACCTCTGTAATTCATTTACCCTTAATTTATCCATGGAAGGGAGTTTCCTAGTATCATGGTATCTTTCATGGTTGGAAGGGACCACAAGGATCATCCAGTTCCAACCCCCTGCCATGGGCAGGGACACCCCACACTAGATCACCCTGGCCAGAGCCTCGTCCAGCCTGGGCTGAAACACCTCCAGGGACGGGGCCTCAACCACCTCCCTGCACAACCCATTCCAGGGCTTCACCACTCTCATGGGGAAGAACTTCCTCCTCACATCTAGCCTGAATCTCCCCACCTCCAGCTTCATTCCATTCCCCCTAGTCCTATCACTGCCTGAGATCCTGAGCAGTCCCTCCCCAGCCTTCCTGTAGCCCCCTTCAGATCCTGGAAGGCCACAATGAGGTCACCTGGGAGCCTTCTCTTCTCCAGCCTGAACAGCCCCAACTCCTTCAGTCTGTGCTCACAGGAGAGGTGCTCCAGCCCTCTGCTCCTCCTCGTGGCCCTGCTCTGGACACCTTCCAGCACCTCCAGATCCCTCTTGTCATAGGGGCTCCAGAACTGGAGGCAGTGCTCCAGGTGGGGTCTCAGCAGGGCTGAGCAGAGGAGGAGAATCCCCTCCCTTGCCCTGCTGGCCACACTTCTCCTGCTGCAGCCCAGGCTCTGATTGGCTTTCCAGGCTGCAAGTGCACACTGAGAGCTCCTGTTGAGCTTCTCTACTCCCCCAGCACCCCCAAGTCTCTCTCCTCAGGGCTGCTCTCCAGCCAGTCCCTGCCCAGCCTGGATTTGTGCCTGGGATTGCCTTGACCTAGCTGCAGGACCCTGCCCTTGGTCTTGTTGAAGCTCCTGAGGTTGGCTTGTGCCCACCTCTCCAGCCTGTCCAGGTCCCTCTGGATGGATCCCTTCCCTCCAGCTGTCTGCTGCACCACACAGCTTGGTGTCATCAGCAACCTTGCTGAGGGTGCACTCAGTGCCACTGTCCATGGCCCCCACAAAGATGTTGAACAAGACAGGTCCCAGGACTGATCCCTGAGGGACTCTGCTTGTCCCTGGCCTCCACTGGGACATGGACCCGTTGACAGCCACTCTTTGGGTGCGGCCATCAAGCCAGTTCTGTATCCATCTAGTGGTCCACCCATCAAACCCATGCTTCACCACTTTGGAGTAGATGATCTCTAAGGTCCATTCCAACCTAAGCTATTCTATGATGCATTCAGTTATTGTAGGCCACTGAAAAAAACCCAAATGTTCAGTGGTTCAGTGATAATAACTTCAAGCTCTTACTGTATCCCTCTCAGCTCTTCATTCAGGGCTGATGAAATGACATTGCTGTGATCACTCCAAAACAACTGGCTGGAGCTTTTTTGGGCAGCTGATGACTCCTTGAAGAGATGCTTTAGAGAGGCTTCCTCAGAATTTCACCCCAGATTTGGTAGTGGGGACAGCAGTATGCCCTTGTGCACAAGAGGGACATCAAGGAAAGTCTGTCCAGCAGGGCTAGGGAGGTTCTTCTCCTCCTCTACTCTGCCCTGCTGAGACCACACCTGGAATACTGTGTGCAGTTTTGGGCTACCCAGGGCAATAGAGACAGAGACCTGCTGGAGAGAGTCCAGTGGAGGCTATGAGGGTGACTGGGAGACTTGAAGAAAGACTGAGAGCCCTGGGGCTGTGTAGTCTGGAGAGGAGCAGGCTGAGAGGGATCTGATCAATGTCTGCCAATAGCTGAGGGGTGGGGGTCAGGAGGGAGGGGCCAGGCTCTGTTCGGTGGTGCCCAGTGACAGGACAAGGCGCAACAGGGACAAGCTGGAGCCCAGGAGGTGTCACCTCCACATGAGGAGACAACTTCTGTGCTGTGAGGGTGCTGGAGCCCTGGAGCAGCCTGCCCAGAGAGGTTGTGGAGTCTCCTTCCCTGCAGACTTTCAAACCCCACCCGAATATATTCCTGTGTGACCTGCCCTGGGTGACCCTGCTTTGGGAGGGGGTTGGACTGGGTGATCTCTGTAGGTCCCTTCCAACCCCTGACATTCTTACTTGAGCCCTTCCCTTGGTTAGAATTACACAATCTCAGGATAGTTTGTGTGGGGAGGGACCTGTAATGGACCCTAGGTAGTCCAAGCCCTTGTTGTCACCTTGGACATCTGCAACCAGAGCAGGTTGCTTACAGCCCCAACAGCCTCCCCTGGGATGCTGCCAGGGATGGGACATCTCCCACCTCTCTGGGCAGCCTGGCACAGGCTCTCACCACCCTCAGCCTCAAACATTTTCTCCTTTTCTCCACTCTTAATCTCCCTCTTTTAGTTTAAACCATCACCCCTTGGTCTCTCACAACAGGCCCTGACAAAAAGTCTGTCCCTGTCCTTATTAGAGGCCCCTTGAAGCACTGCAAGGCCACCAGAAGGTCTCTCCTCCAGGCTGCCCAAGCCCAACTCTCTCAGCCAGGAGCCTCCCAGCAGAGCCCTTCCAGCCCTGCCAGCACTGCTGTGGCCTCCTCTGGCACTGTTCCACCAGGTCTCTGTGCTGACTCCAGCACTGCCAGGGGGTCTGAGCAGGGAGGACTAGAGGTTGCAGGAGTTGAACCTTTCCAAGTCATACTTGTGCAGAGCAGCAAAACAAGTTGTATGCACCAGATCCTCGACTTCAGTATGTCTGCACCAGGGAGATCTCCCTTGCAGGAGTGGGGGATCATGTTTGTTTCCCTCACAGCACACTCTTGTTAGGTCACTGCACCCTGCTTGAACCAGAAGTGATTTACCCAGGCAGTTACATGATACTCAGCCGCTTTAACTCCTCCTTTCTCTGGGGAGGATCCTGTAACAGCACCTGTGAACCTCTGCAGCTTTCTTCTGCTTGTGGACTGGGGCTGCAGTGAAACTCCTGATGGCCCAGCTGAGTCCCAGTGTGGCAGGGCTTCTGCCTCAGTTTTCTGTGGACATGAAGCCACCAGTGTGATCTCAGGAGTGTGATCTCTTGCTGCAGCAGCAGTGTGGGATAGCTGCCTAGCCTACCATGGGACAGGAAGGCAAGTTGATTTAGCAGCTTCAGGACCAAGGTCTAATCTGATAGCCTCCTACAAAGGCATGAGCAGATGGATAGATGAAGGGAGATATCATCTGTCTTGACTTCCACAAGGGTTTTGGCACTGCCTCACATAGCATCCTCCTAGGTAGACTGAAGAGCAGTGGGTTAGATGATTAGGCCATGAGATGGGTTGGTAACTGGCTCAACAACAGAGTTGTGATCAGCAGTGCAGAGTCCAGCTGGAAGCCTGTGGCCAGTGGTGTTCCCCAGGGATTGGTGCTGGGTCCAGTTTTGGTCAATATCTTCATCAATGACCTGGATTGAGAGGACCCAAAGCCATTTCACTGATGATAGGAAGCTGAGGGGGTGGCTGACACCCCTCAGGCTGTGCTGCCAGTCAGTGAGACCTGGACAGGCTGGTGTTGGGTGAAGGGGAACCTCAAGAAGTTCAATAAAGACAAGAGCAGAGTCCTGCATCTGGGGAGGAACAACCCCAGGCACCAGTACAGGTTAGGAGCTGCCCTGCTGGAAAGCAGATCCATGGAGAGAGACCCTGGAGGCCCAGTGGACAGCAAGTTCTGCATGGGACAGCAGTGTGCCCTTGTGGCCAAGAGGAACAGGGGTGTCCTGGAGTGTACTAAGAAAAGTGTCCAGCAGGTCCAGGGAGGTTCTCCTCCCCTCCACTGACCACACCTGGAATACTGTGTTTAGTTCTGAGCTATCCAGTTCAAGAAAGACGGAGACCTGGTGGAGAGAGTCCAGTGGAGGCTATGAGGATGACTGGGGGACAGGAGCATCTCTTCTATGAGGAAAGACTGAGAGAGCTGGGCTGCTTAGTCTGGAGAAGAGAAGGCTGAGGGGGAGCCTGTTCAGTGTCTGAGAGCCTCTCAGTGGAAATGGTGATGTGGTGCCATGTGTTCTGTTTTTAAGGAGTTTCACAGAATGTTAGGGGTTGGAAAGCACCTCTAGAGATCATCAAGTCCAACCCCTCTGCCAAAGCAGGGCAGGCCACACAGGAACCGAATCACAGAATATATCTGGTTGGAAGAGACCTCAAAGGTCATCCAGTCCAACCCTCAGCCCAACACTGAAGGGTCAAGACTAAACCATGTCCCTAAGTGCCAGGCCCACATGCTGCTAGGACACCCCCAGGGATGGTGACTCCACCACTGCCCTGGGCAGCCTCTTCCAGTGCTCCAGCACCCTCACCATACACAAGTTTCTCCTTGTGTTGAGGTGGAACCCTCTGGGCTCCAGCTTGTCCCAGTTGTTCTTTGTCCTGTCACTGGGCACCAGCAAACAGAGCCTGGCACCTTCATCCTGACACCCACCCCTCAGATGTTGATAGACATTGGTCAGATCCCCTCTCAGCCATCTCTTCTCAAGACTAAAGCAGCTGTGGGATCTCCTCCTCTGCCTCAGCTCAGGAAGGTGATGACTTTTGCTGCTTTCTGCCCAGCTTGAGCCCAAGTCCTCAGTTAGGTCTTCTGCCTCTTCACCATCTGCTCTTTGCTGGAGGAGCCCGTGTGGCACATCCAGGGTGAATTTTTTCCCTACAAATAGCAGCAGTTAATAGCATCCATCCCTAAACTGACCCTGCAGGTTCATGGGAATGCTTTCTCCTTCCCTTTCCTCCCTCCCACCAAGCTGTCCTTGGTGTGAGTAACACCTGAGCCAGGCAGGAGGTCTCCAGCATCGCAAGCTTGGCTGTGTGCCTCGGGCACTGCACGCTCTGCTTCTCCTATCAGGTCTGATTTAGGGCTGCACAAAGCCTCAAACATGCTTCCAGTGAAAGGGGGCTTGATTTGCACCCAGCCAAAGGTGGGAAAATAGGTAATGATAAAACAAAGGCACCTGGGGAGCCAGGTTAAGCTCAAACCCTGCGTGGCACAAGCCAGTAGTGTTGCCTGATTTGCTGCACCTCACCCCAGAGGGAGTTCCCATAGCAAGTGTCTGATGTGTTTTAGTGATAATCCAGTACTTTTGGCTTTGGCAGGGTGCTCAGGTGGCCAAGAAGGCCACCAGCAGCCTGGCTTGGGTCAGCAATGGTGTGGCCAGCAGGGCCATGACAGGGATTGTCCCCTTGTGCCGGGCACTGGTGCAGCCACAAGCTGAATTCTGGGTTTAGTTTGGGGCCCCTCACTTCAAGATGGACATTGAGGAGCTGCAGTGTGTCCAGGGAAGGGCAATGAAGCTGGTGGAGAGTGTGCAGAGCAGGTCTGATGAGCAGCACCTGAGGGACCTGGGGTTGTTCATCCTGGAGAAGAGGCTGAAAGGAACTCCCTGAAAGGAAATTGGAGGCAGGTGGGGCTTGGTCTCTTCTGTCTGGTGATAGAATGAGAGGAAATGGCCTGAAATTTTTCCAGGAGAGTAGTAAAAAATTTCTTTGCTGCAAGAGTGGTCAGGGATTGGCACAGGCTGCCCAGGGAGGTGGTGGAGTCCTCATCCCAGAAGGTGTTCAAGAAATGTGTGGCCATGGCACTTGGGGACAGGGTTTAATGGCCATGGTGGTGCTGGGTTCATGGTCAATGATCTCAGAGGTCTTTTCCAACCAGAACAGTTCTGTGATTGTGTGATTTCAGTATGGGTGGGCCCCAGGGCTGGCCCACCTGGATTTCTTCACTGAAAGGCTTGTCAAGGCCAGGCCCAGGCTGCTCGGGGAAGTGGTGGAGTCTCCATCCCTGGAGGGGTTTCAAGGCTCTGTAGCTGTGGTGCTGAGGGCCATGGGTTAGTGGTGCCCTGGCAGTGCTGGGTTAGCAGCTGGACTCAATGATCTTAAAGCTCTATTCCAACCAAAATGATTCTGTGACAGGGATGAAACTTTCACTCAGTCTTGCTTCTCCAGAGCTGCTCTGGGCAATCTGAGTGTGGGAAGTCCTCTCATCACACCTCCTTTCTTGATTCTGTCTCCTGGGGCCCTCCATCCTTCCTTTTCCTTCAGGAACAGCATTAAGGACTTTTGCCATTTCCATATTCTTTGCAGAAGGTGTCCTGGGTGCAGTATGTGCATGCAGGAGTTGTGTGGCCCTTCCCTGTCTTTACCAGTCCTGGTGGGTTTTTTTGGGGTGTGTGTGTACTTTTTCTCTCCTCATTCTACATTTTCTTCTCCTGTGCTCTTTTAATTAGAGTGTTGCTTTTAATCCAACTGGCTTCCCTCCCCTGATGCCTTTTCTGGACTGATGGGAAACTGCTGGCCATCTCTTTTGAAATATGTGCTGTATTTCTGGTATGTTGATCTAATTAAAAGTCCCAGCTTCCAGCCTTCAGGAGCTTCCATTAGAGATGAAGTATCTTCCAGAGTCCTGAACATAAGAGGTGCTCAGGTAGTGTGGTCTCACCCAGGAAGAACTGAGTAGAATATGACTGAAGGAGTTGGGGCTGTTCAGTCTGGAGAAGAGAAGGCTCCCAGGTGACCTCATTGTGGCCTTCCAGGATCTGCAGGGGGCTACAGCAAGGCTGGGGAGGGACTGCTCAGGATCTCAGGGAGTGAAAGGACTAGGGGGAATGGAATGAAGCTGGAGGTGGGGAGATTCAGGCTGGAGGGGAGGAGGAAGTTCTTCCCCATGAGAGTGGTGAAGGCCTGGAATGGGTTGTGCAGGGAGGTGGTTGAGGCCCTGTCCCTGGAGGTGTTTAAGCCCAGGCTGGATGAGGCTGTGGCCAGGCTGATCTAGTGTGGGGTGTCCCTGCCCATGGCAGGGGGGTTGGAACTGGCTGATCCTTGTGGTCCCTTCCAACCCTGACTGATACTATGATACTATGCCTAAAAAAAGGCGCATATGGGGCCTGGAGGGTGGAGGAGGAATGTTTTCTGTAGGTCTGCTCTTCATACAGTGCCTTCTCATCTTGGCATCCTTGCTTGGGGTTAGAAACAGGGTGGGCAGCAGGGACGGGGAGGTGATCATCCTCCTGTGTTCAGCACTGGTTGAGGCCACACCTCGAGTGCTGTGTTCAGTTCTGGGCCCCTCACTACAGGAAGGACAATGAGGGGCTGGAGAGTGTCCAGAGAAGGGCAATGAGGCTGGAGAAGGGCCTGGAAAGCAGAGGGAGTTGGGGGTGTTCAGCCTGGAGAAGAGGAGGCTGAGGGGAGACCTCATTGCTCTCTGCAGCTGCCTGAAGAGAGGTTGCTGTAAGGAGGGGGCAGCCTCTGCTCCTTGGTGGCAAGGGACAGGACCAGAGGGAATGTTTCCAACTGCACCAGAGGAGGTTGAGGCTGGATATGAGGAATTATTTCTTCACTGAGGGAGTTACCAAACACTGGAATGGTCTGCCCCGGGCAGTGGTGCAGTCACCATCCCTGAGGTGTTCAGGCAGCCTGTGGACCTGGTGCTCAGGGACTTGGTTTGGTGTCAAGCCTTCAGTGCTGGGTTGAGGGTTGGACTGGATGAGCTTGGAGACCTCTTCCAGCCAGATGTATTCTGTGATTTATTAGCTATCTGGACAAGAGGATCCAGTACTTCTGGTTATCTGGAGTGAACCTCAGGCTTGGGCTGTGTAGATTTCTTCCCTGAAGTGTTTGTGAAGAGCTGGAGCAGGCAGCCCAGGGCAGTGGTTGAGTCTCTATCCCTGGAGGGGTTTCAAAGTTGTGTAGCTGTGGTGCTGAGGGCCATGGTTTAGTGGTGACCTGGCTGTGCTGGAATACCAGAGGGACTCAATGAACTTAAAGGTCTCCTGCAATCAAAATGATTCTGTGATTCCCTGGCTTCATTGAGAGAGAGAGCAGGAATCAAAGTCTCCAATTCCCCCCACCTTCCTTTGGTGTTTGTTACCCCTGGGGTTTTGTTTGAAACAGTGGTGGCCACACTTGACCTTGGTGGAGACTCCTGGTGCTTCAATTAAAACCTCAGGTTTTGAGGGGCCCATAACTTACTGCCTTAATTTGGAGGAAGCTGGAACTTGGCAGATGCTGAAGCAGCTTCAGGAGCCAGGCTCCAGGCTCTACATCTAACAGCAGCAGCAGGAGATGATATTTCTTAGCAGTAAGATGTAGTGCTCTAGTTCCTTCAATTAGTGTGGAGTGTTTGGAGCCTTTTCTGCTGGTGACAATGAGGAATCTTCCAAGTGGCTGCTTTGTCTTGTGAGAGTCCAAGGATTTGGGGTTTGTTTTAAGGGTCTTGGCCACAGAGCAGAGCGAATGCCTTGAGTCCAAGTCATATTTAACTGAGTTTGAGAAGCAAAATAGGGAAGAATCTCTATTTGAGTCATGCTGTGTCCTCTCACCAAGATTGGTTTGTTGATGTCTTTTTTTTGGCCAAATCAGGAGATCCATGATCTCCCCAGAATTAACATGCCATTTCCAAAGGGAACTGCATCATTGAACATCTCTGCTATAAGGAAAGGCTGAGAGCCCTGGGGCTGCTTACTTTGGAGAGGAGAAGGCTGAGAGGAATCTGATCAATGTCTGCCAATATCTGAGGGGTGGGGGTCAGGATGAAGGTGCCAGGCTCTGTCTGGTGGTGCCCAGGGACAGGACAAGGCACAACAGGGACAAACTGGAGCCCAGGAGGTGTCACCTCCACAAGAGGAGACACTTCTGTACTGTGAGGGTGCTGGAGGCCTGGAGCAGGCTGCCTGTGGAATCTCTTCTGTAGGCTTTCAAAACCCCCCTTGATGTGTTCCTGTGTGACCTGCCCTGGGTGACCCTGCTTTGGCTCGGGGTTGGACTGGATGATCTCTGTAGGTCTCTTCCAGCCTGTAACACTCTGTGACTGACTTGACACGTAAAATGAGCTGTGAGGAATCACATCAGGAGAAATGAAAACAACTTGCTCCAAGCTAGAAATGCACAAAGGTTGTTCAGGGGCAGGAGGGAGCTGAGACTCAGGGTTAGGTCTGTGGTGACCTCACTTCTTTCAGGTGGCTTTGGTCCTGACAGGACATTCTTCCACAGAAGACTCACTTGCTGCCTGTGATAGGACAAGGAGCAATGGATGTAAGCTGCAGCACAGGAGGTTCCACCTCAACACAGGGGGAATTTCTTCACTGTGAGGGTCACAGAGCACTGGAGCAGGCTGCCCAGAGAGGTTGTGGAGTCTCCTTCTCTGCAGACTTTCAAGGCCTGTCTGGATATGTTCCTGTGTGACCCGAGCTAGATTGCATGGTCTGGCGGGGGGGTTGGACTTGATGATCTCTTTGGGTCCCTTCCAGCCCCTGACATCCT
Organism: Picus viridis; assembly: GCA_033816785.1. Taxonomy (NCBI): domain Eukaryota; kingdom Metazoa; phylum Chordata; class Aves; order Piciformes; family Picidae; genus Picus; species Picus viridis. The sequence continues at coordinate 2,001,964 of CM066606.1, forward strand.
GTGGTCCTGTGATCTGGGCCATCTTGTCCAGACCACACTTTTTTGCCAAGAAAGGTTGGGTCAGATGATCCTTGAGGTCCCTTCCAACCCAGGACTCTTATGATTTTATGAACCATGCTGAGGGCAGTGTATGAGTTTCATGTTTTGAACTCACCTGTGACTCCCAAAGCTTTATTGAAGGAGATGATGCCCAAGATGAAGGCTAATCCTGTCTCTGCTTTGCTTTCAGGTGGTCCTACCACGACTTTTTCAATAGGTATCGTGTCCTTGTGAAGAAGAGAGACCTCTCTAAGAATGACAAGAAGCAGATCTGCCAGACCCTCTTAGAAGAACTTATTAAGGTGAGCTGAGGCCAGATCTTATGGCAATGATTTTGACAGTGTGGAAGCTTGTGGCTTTGGTAAGAGCTGAGTTGCTCTTCCTGCTCCTACTTCACCTGCTGCTCATGTAGGTGCTTCTTCAGCCTAGGCAGCCTGGGGCTTGTTCCAAAATAAGAGACTCTTGCAAGGAGGTGGAGAGAGCAGGTGTGACAAGGGATCTCTTGATTGCAGTCAGGCTGAATATACCATTTCATACCAGCATACCACTGGAGGGACACAAAGATGATGTAAGGGCTGGAGGGGCTCTGCTGTGAGGCCAGGCTGAGGGAGCTGGGGTTGTTCAGACTGGAGAAGGGAAGGCTCCGTCAAGACCTTCTGGTGGCCTCTCAGTGCTTCAAGGGGCCAAGAAGAAAGCTGGGGACAGAGTTTTTCTCAGTGCCTGTTGTGACAGGACAAAGGGTGCTGCTTTGGGACTGAAAGAGGGAGATTGGGAGTGGAGAGAAGGGAGAAACTGAGAGTGGTGACTGCAGGAGGGTTGGACTAGATGACCTTTAAAGGTTCTTCCCAGACCAGTCCATGATCTTTAGTCCAACATTAAATGCCTCTTTGCCCAAATGGCTGTGAATTGGATGCACTAAATTCCCTATCTTGATGTGTGGGAGACTTTTAAGAGCCACCTATATGTAGAAAAAGCTTCCCATAGATGGGACTTGATTCTCTTAAGCAAACAAGAAGCTTGTACCACCTCCCCTCACCCAAGCCGTGCTATCCAGACTTGTGCATGAGGTTTAAGTCACAGATTTGCACCAGAGGGTAGATTTAGATCAGACATGAGAAAGAAATTCTTCACTCTGAGGGTGGTGAGACACTGAAACAGGTTGCACAGAGAGGTGGCAAATGCCCCCTCCCTGGAAACATTCTAGAATGGGGCTCTCAGCGGCCTGCTCTAGCTGAAGATATCTCTGCCCATGGTAGGGGGGGTGGGATTAGATGATCTTCCAAGATCCTTTCCAACCCAAACCATTCTGTGAAGTCCCTTCCAACCCAAGCCATTTGATGATTCTATGGAAGGTTTCTTCCTGTTGTCTGGCTGTTGAGCAGCCCAGAATGTGCACAGCACCTGAGCATATATTGTAATCTTTGATTTCTGTTTTCCATGTGGGATTGTGAGGAATTTCCTCAGCTGGGTTCCCCTCTGCAAAGACCTTATTCTCCTTAAGCACCAAGAATTTCCCTTAGCTGCAGAGCCACATGCAGTGCCATCTATGACTGTGCATGTGGAAGCTTTCTTCTAGGAACCAGGCCTTCTGTTGAAGGCCTCTGGGGGTTGTGTTGTTCTATTCAACTTTAGGAAACAGCCCCAGAATTCCCCAGAAGGTCCCCAAACCCAGCCTTAAACCCAAAGAAACCATTCCAGGTTGGTGTAAACACATGGAATTTAAGAGTGAATCCTAGTGCTGCATTCCTCAGTGGGTGTGAAGCAGCTCAAGTAGTTTGGAGTCTAACAATATTCACTTCACATTAAAAAGGATAAAAAAGGCAATGCAATTAAACTTCCCTTGAAAATAATCATTTTGAAGTTGGCTCATGGGCTGTGACAAGACCCCCAAGAGGGGGACAAGCATTTTCCTAGTCCTGTGAAGAATCATTGCTCCTGTACTGGGCAGTGGTGAAGTTCAGACTTGGGCCCCTCACTACAAGCAGCATGTTTGGTGAGGGGTGTAGAGCACAGGTCTTGTTAGGAGTGACTGAGAAACAGCTAAACAGCTCTTAGCCTGAAGAAGAGGAGGTCCAGCCAACTACCTGAAAGGAATCACAGAATCAGCCAGGTTGGAAGAGACCTCCAAGATCGCCAAGTCCAACTGATCACCCAACCCTAACTAATCAACCAGACCATGGCACTGAGTGCCTCATTCAGTCTCTTCCTAAACACCTCCAGGGATGGGGACTCCACCACCTCCCTGGGCAGCACATCCCAATGGCCAATCTCTCTCTGGGAAGAATTTCTTCCTCACCTCCAGCCTAAACCTCCCCTGGCACAGCTTGAGACTGTGTCCTCTTGTTCTGGTGCCTGGGAGAAGAGAACAACCTCCACCTGGCTGCAACTTCTCTTCTGGTAGCTGTAGACACCAATAAGGTCTCCCCTGAGCCTCCTCTCCTCCAGGCTAAGCAACCCCAGCTCCCTCAGCCTCTCTTCACAGGGCTGTGCTCCAGACCCCTCCCCAGCTTTGTTGCCCTTCTCTGGACACCTTCCAGCAGCTCAACATCTTTCTTGAATTGAGGAGCCCAGAACTGGACACAGGACTCAAGGTGTGGCCTGAGCAGTGCTGAGCACAGGGCAGAATGACTTCCCTTCTCCTGCTGGCCACACTGTTCCTGATGCAGGCCAGGATGCCATTGACCTTGGCAAGGTGGGGGCAGTCTCTTCTCCCAAGTAATAGGCAATAGAATAAGAGGAAATGGCCTCAGGTTGCCCCAGGAGTGGTTTAGGTTGGATGTTTGGAGGAAGCATCACCAAAAAGGTTGTCAAGCATTGGAACAGGAGTCACCATCCCTGGGAGATTTAAGAGACTTGTGGATGTGGTGCTGAGGAGCATGGTTCAGCGGTGACCTGGCAGTGACCCTGGGCTAAGGGTTGGGCTTTGGAGTCTGAAATGGTCTCTTCCAGCCAAAACAGTTCCATGCTTCTATGAATGTCTCCGTCACCCAGTTAAGGAAGAGCTGATAAATTTGATTGAAAGTGGGGGGGGGGGGGGTTATTTATTTATTTGTTAATATCTGTTGAGCTATAAATTATCTTAAAACCCCTAATGCTTTGCCCTGAATTAATTTTGCCCTTTATGCTTTTGAAAAGGACCCAGACAAGTTCCAGTTTGGACGTACCAAGATCTTTTTCCGTGCAGGCCAGGTGGCATATCTGGAGAAGCTACGGGCAGACAAGTTCAGAGCTGCCACCATCATGATCCAGAAGACAGTGCGTGGCTGGCTGCAGAGGCTCAAGTACAGGAGGCTGAGGCAAGCTGCAGTCACCATCCAGCGCTACGCCCGAGGGCGCCTGGCCCGCAGGTGGGTGTCCTGGGAAGCACTGGGGGGTTGGTTTCCCCAGCATTAACTTTAGCCAGACTACCTCAGCTAGAGGCAAATGGAAGCTGTAGTTACAAGCAAAATCTGCACTGTACAATGGAATCAGCAAATGTGCAGATGACACCAAGTTGGGAGCAGATGTTGGTCAGTTAGAGGGCAGAAGGGCTCTGCAGAGGGACCTCGACCAGCTGGACAGATGGGCAGAGTCCAGTGGGATGGCATTCAACAAGTCCAAGTGCCAGGTGCTTCTCTCTCCTCCCCTCCTCTCCTCTCCTCTCCTCTCCTCTCCTCTCTCCTCTCCTCTCCTCTCCTCTCCTCTCCCTCTCTCCCTCTCCTCTCCTCTCCTCTCCTCTCCTCTCCTCTCCTCTCCTCTCCTCTCCTCTCCTCTCCTCTCCTCTCCTCTCCTCTCCTCTCTCTCTCCTCTCCTCTCCTCTCCTCTCCCTCTCCTCTCCTCTCCTCTCCTCTCCTCTCCTCTCCTCTCCTCTCCTCTCCTCTCCTCTCCTCCTCTCCTCTCTCTCTCCTCTCTCCTCTCCTCTCCTCTCCTCTCCTCTCCTCTCCTCTCCTCTCCTCTCCTCTCCTCTCCTCTCCCTCTCCTCTCCTCTCCTCTCCTCTCCTCTCCTCCTCTCTCTCCTCCTCTCCTCTCCTCTCCTCTCCTCTCCTCTCCTCTCCCTCTCCTCTCCTCTCCTCTCCTCTCCTCTCCTCTCCTCTCCTCTCCTCTCCTCTCCTCTCCTCTCCTCTCCTCTCCTCTCCTCTCCCTCTCCTCTCCTCTCCTCTCCTCTCCCTCTCCTCTCCTCTCCTCTCCTCTCCTCTCCTCTCCTCTCCTCTCCTCTCCTCTCCTCTCCTCTCCTCTCCTCTCTCCTCTCCTCTCCTCTCCCTCTCCTCTCCTCTCCTCTCCTCTCCTCCTCTCCTCTCTCTCTCCTCTCCTCTCCTCTCCCTCTCCTCTCCTCTCCTCTCCTCTCCTCTCCTCTCCTCTCTCCCTCTCCTCTCCCTCTCCTCTCCTCTCCTCTCCTCTCCTCTCCTCTCTCCTCTCCTCTCCTCTCCTCTCTCCTCTCCTCTCCTCTCCTCTCCCTCTCCTCTCCTCTCCTCCTCTCCTCTCTCCTCTCCTCTCCTCTCCTCTCCTCTCCTCTCCTCTCCTCTCCTCTCCTCTCCTCTCCTCTCCTCTCCTCTCCTCTCCCTCTCCTCTCTCTCCTCTCCCTCCCCCCCTCCCCTCCCCTCCCCCTCCCCTACGCCTATTCTACTGCTATTCTATTCTATTCTACTTCTATTCTACTCTACTCTACTTCTATTCTATTCTATTCTATTCTATTCTATTCTATTCTATTCTATTCTATTCTATTCTATTCTATTCTATTCTATTCTATTCTATTCTATTCTATTCTATTCTATTCTATTCTATTCTATTCTACTGTGTCCAGTTCTGGACCCCTCAGGTTAAGAAAGATGTTGAGCTGCTGGAAGGTGTCCAGAGAAGGGCAACAAAGCTGGGGAGGGGTCTGGAGCACAGCCCTGTGAGGAGAGGCTGAGGGAGCTGGGGTTGCTTAGCCTGGAGAAGAGGAGGCTCAGGGCAGACCTTATTGCTCTCTCCAACTCCCTGAAGGGAGGTTGTAGCCAGGTGGGGGTTGGTCTCTTCTCCCAGGCAAGCAGCACCAGAACAAGAGGACACAGTCTCAAGTTGTGCCAGGGAGGTTTAGGCTGGAGGTGAGGAGGAAGTTCTTCCCAGAGAGAGTCATTGGCCATTGGGATGTGCTGCCCAGGGAGGTGGTGGAATCACCGTCCCTGGAGGTGTTCAAGAGGGGATTGGACGTGGTACTTGGAGCCATGGTTTAGCCGTCAGGAGGTGTTGGGTGACAGGTTGGACTTGATGATCTCTGAGGTCTTTTCCAACCTCATTGATTCTGTGGTTCTGTGCATATGTACAAGATACACAGGATTGACAGTATTACACAGATATTTACAATCAGCAGATAACAAGGAAAACACTCTGGTCCAAAAGACCAGGGAAGCTGCTCCACTGCCCCCCGCCAAAAAACTTCCCAAACCCTGCCCCCTCTTCCAGAGAGAGAAAAGAGGAGTTGAGAGAAAGCAGTGTTAGTCTTACCTCAAGGTCAGCCTGAAGCCTCCTGGGCAAAGCAGAACAGCCAGGGTCAGAATAGGAGAGAAAAGGAATGGAAGTGAAATGTGAAGACTTGTTCTGATGCAGCTCCTTTTACCCCAGACATTTATCCAGTGAATTTGTTCAGAATAATCTTTTGTTTTCCTTTGTTTACACCCAGCAGTGATTTGTTGATATTTTCCTACTGTTCTGCTCCAGATCTGCAGCTAAATTTTAAAGGCATAACCTAAACCTGCCACACAAGCCCTTTGAGGGTGGGCTGGGTGGGGGGAGGTCAAGTAGGGGGAAAAAATCCACACTCGTGGACACTTCCATTCTGAAGCTTTTCCATGGCAGAGGAAGTTCCATGGAAACAGGAGGAAGAATTGTTTCACTGTGAGGGTGGCAGAGCCCTGGAACAGGCTGCGCAGGGGGGTTGTGGAGGCTCCCTCTCTGGAGATATTCCAAACCCACCTGGATGTGTTCCTGTATGAGCTGCTCTAGGTGCTCCTGCTCTGGCAGGGGACTGGACTGGATGAGCCTTGGAGGTCCCTTCCAGCCCCTCACATTCCGTGAGACTGTGAAATGCTCTTTCTTCAGCAGCCCAACAGCCAGGCTGTGTTTGACAGCTCACAGGCTCAGAACACCCTGAACTTGAACTCACACTTGTCCCAACTCGATGGAGGTGTGGAAGGGCTAAGAGGGATGGAAATAGCCTCACCCTTTAGGAAGGGGCTCACACATAGCAGGGCTGAGCCTCTGTCAGTCAGAGGTTAGCACTGCCATGACAGGAATTTGCTCTCTCTTCTATTTCTAGGTAGGAAAAGAAAATAAACTGGGGTTGGACTGAATGATCTCTTGAGGTCCCTTCCAGCCCCTAACCCTCTGTGATTCTGTGATCTTGCAGACATTAAGTTTGGGGGATTTGCATGAGAAGCTTTGAACAGGCTCTTCATGAGGTGTAGCATTTCATCCCTGTGAGAACAAGGCCCATATTATGCATGCAGGCACCACGGTGCTGAAGGTGTCTCTGCTAAAGTCAAGACTCATTCCTGGCCCATCTCCAGCTTTATTCAAGGGCAAGAGATGAAAATCCTCAGTTTGATTTCATAGTGCATTGATTTAATTTGTAGGTGCTGAGCCAGCACCAAGACAGGTGAGGGGCTGACCCACTGGAAGGTAGTTCTGCTGAGAAGGACCTAGGAGTGCTGGTGGAAAATTAAGTTCACCATGAGCCAGCAATGTGATTTTGTGGACAAGAAGGCCAATGGCATTCTGGGGGCATCAAGAAAACTGTTGCCAGCAGGTCACAGAAGGAGGTTCTCCACTTTTCTCCACTCTGCCCCAGGAAGGTCACATCTTTTGTGACCACTTCAGGGCTCACCAGTTCAAGGGAGACACCAACAGAGGCTACAAAGCTGCTGAGGGCCCTGGGGCATCTCCGTGAGGAGCAAAGGCTGAGAGCCCCTGGGGCTGATGAGCCTGGAGCAGAGCAGCCCCAGAGGGCATCTGAGCAATGCTCAGCAAGAGAGAAAGGCTGGGGGCAAGAGGCTGGGGCCAGGCTCTGCTCAGTGGTGCCCAGGGACAGGACAAGGGGCAAGGGGCACAAACTGGAACCCCAGAGGTTGGATCTGAGCAGGAGGAGAAAGTTGTTTGTTGTGAGGGTGCTGGAGGGCTGGAGCAGGCTGCCCAGAGAGGTTGTGGAGTGTCCTTGTGTGGAGAGCTTCCAACCCCCCTGGGCACTGTGCTGCTGTGCAAGCTGCTGTGGGTGCCCTGCTGGAGCAGGGGGTTGGACTGGATGATCTGCAGAGGTCCCTTCCAAACTCCACTGTAACTGGGTTATAATCAGATGACTGAAGCACTCTGTGATTTTCGGGTGGAAGTGTTGCACAGAACCAATATTTTTCTGTTGTCTGGCTTGGCCAGGGAGCTCTTTGCTAGTTGGTATGCACTCCAGTTCTGCAGGCCTCAAGTTTGCACTTCCTTGATATCCAAGAGGAGTTCTCAGAATTGATTTGCTGGATGCTTTGTGATGAGAAACATGACTCCAAATCTCTGGCAGTGGGCTTATTTACAGCACAGAGGAATGGAGCCCGGTGTTTAGCTCTCCATCTGCAGGAACATCAGGATTCCTCACCTTGGTGGCCTGCTGGGATTTCTCTAGGCACTGCCACGCTGGAGGGCAGGCTGCTGGTAGCAGATGTGGGGTGGGAGGGAGGCACCAGCCCAGCAATGTAAGAGCATCCCAACACACAGCTCATCTTGCATCTTGTGCCCCTTGTTCATGTCAGATGCTGCCTGTTCTCCTGCATCTAGCCAAGGTGGCTTCTGGCTCTTCATGGGTAAGAACAAAGAGTAGCTTTAGGTCCTTTCAGCTTTTTTCCCTTCTGCTTTTCTGCATAGAGGAGCTGTGGTGTGTGGTCTGTGTGCTTCGTCTTTGAGCAGCAGTGTTCCCCCCGGTTCTCAGTTAACATCTACAAATCAGAAGTGGTGCTGCCTAAGCTGCAGCCCAGTGAGCTCTGCTTGCCTGTGGGCCTTGTGAGATGCCACCTGTATGCTGCAAGGCTCCTGAACACTCACTGCTTCATTCATGACCATAGAATCATTGAATGGTTTGGGTTGGATGGGACCTTTAAATGCCACGTAGCCCAACCCTCCTGTAGTGAGCAGGGACATCTGCAACTAGAGCAGGTTGCTCAGAGCCCCACACAACCTCAACTGGGATGCTGCCAGGGATGGGGCATCTCCCACCTCTCTGGGCAGCCTGGCACAGGCTCTCACCCCAGTCAGTGTAAAATCTGTCTTCATTTGATCTAGTCTACATCTTCCCTCTTTCAGTTTCAGGCCATCACCCCTTGTCCTGTCACAACAGGACCTTGCTCAAAAGATTGGACCCCATCTCTTTTTCTAGGCTCCTTTAAGTATTGGAAGGCTGCAAGGAGGTCTCCCTGGCTGAACTGCTGCACAAAAGTCAATTCCTATCAATTATTCAAGCAGCTGAAGGTGAAGAACTTCCATGTTGCTTCCAGGAATCCCTCTGAATCATACTGCATCTTGGAAGAACATCAGACTTCCTAATGGATTTTCTGGTGTTAGTTGTGCTTCTGAAAGAGAAGGGCTCAAATAAGCCAAGCTGGGCACTTTGGTGACTGACTTAAAACTGAGCACAGCTTTTTCTGCTCTCCAGGAGCTCATCTACTTCTCTAGGACCATAGCTGCAGATCCTTCTCAGCAGTCCTTGAACCTCACTTGAAGACAAAGCAAATGAGACCTAATCAATAAAAGGAAGGTTAAGACCAAGAGGGTAGGAGGTTAACTTCAACTTCCCCACTTGCAGATCTACAGACTTGGGTTCTCCTTCTGGGGAGAGCTTCTCGTGGCCTGTCAGTACTTAAAGGACTCCAGAAGAAAGCTGGGGACAGACTTTTTGACAGGGCCTGTTGTGACAGGACAAGGGTGATGGATTGAAAGTAAAGGAGGGAGATTGTAGGTGGAGAGAAGGGAGAGATGTTTGAGACTGAGGGTGGTGAGAGCCTGTCCCAGAGAGGTGGGAGATGTCCCATCCCTGGCATCATCCCAGGTGAGGTTGTGTGGGGCTCTGAGCAACCTGCTCTACTTGCAGATGTCCTTCCTCATGGGGATGAGGTAGGTGATCTTTAAAAGGTCCCTTTCCAACCCAAACCGTGCTGTGATTCCGTGGTTTGACTTTTCATCAGTCGAGCATCCCTGTAGGAAGAGGAGGAAACCCTCTTGATGTCACAGTGACAGGGTTATTACCTACAGGAGAGGCTGTGAAGCCGAAAAGCACCTGCTGCAGGCTGTCTCCAGCATGAGTTCACCTCCTGGTGTAGGTTTCATGGATATGGATGACACCTGAATTACTGCTTTGTCCTCTTTTTGGATACAAACCATCCCTCATCCTCCCGAGTGCACCGTGGTTGAGTGGGTCCGAATGAGAGACCATCACCCTTAGACAAAAGCAGTGTCTAAGCCAATCCCTTATGGCTCTCCTAGTTCTGACAGTGCTGTTCAGGAAACAAAGCAGTGGATCAAGTTCTCTGTGTGATGCTTCATGCTGGGAGCAAGAGGCAAGTCTTCTCCTTCTATGATCAGGTGACTGCCTGGAGGATGTGGGGCAGGCTGTGGATGTGGTCTACCTGGACCTCAGCAAGGCCTTTGACACCGTCCCCCACAGCAAACTCCTGGCCAAGCTGTCAGCCCCTGGCTTGGACAGCAGCACTCTGAGCTGGGTTAGGAACTGGCTGGAGGCTGAGCCCAGAGAGTGGTGGTGAATGGTGCCACAGCCAGCTGGCAGCCAGGCACTAGTGGTGTGCCCCAAGGATCAGTGCTGGGCCCCATGCTCTTCAACATCTTTATTGATGATCTGGATGAGGGCATCGAGTCCATCAGCAGTAAATTTGCAGATGACAGCAAGCTGGGGGCAGGAGTTGATCTGCTGGAGGGCAGAGAGGCTTTGCAGAGGGACCTCGACAGGCTGGACAGATGGGCAGAGTCCAAGGGCAGGAGACTGAACACATCCAAGTGCCAGGTGCTGCACATTGGCCACAGCAACCCCAGGCAGTGCTACAGGCTGGGGTCAGAGTGGCTGAGAGCAGCCAGGCAGAGAGGGACCTGGGGGTGCTGGTTGATGGGAGGCTGAACATGAGCCTGCAGTGTGCCCAGGCAGCCGAGAAGGCCAATGGCATCCTGGCCTGCATCAGGAAGGGTGTGGCCAGCAGGAGCAGGGAGGTGATTCTGCCCCTGTACACTGCACTGGTTAGGCCACACCTTGAGTCCTGTGTCCAGTTCTGGGCCCCTCAGTTTAGGAAGGAGGTTGACTTGCTGGAAGGTGTCCAGAGAAGGGCAACAAAGCTGGGGAGGGGTTTGGAGCACAAGCCCTATGAGGAGAGGCTGAGGGAGCTGGGGTTGCTTAGCCTGGAGAAGAGGAGGCTCAGGGCAGACCTTATTGCTCTTTAAACTACCTGAAGGGAAGTTGTAGCCAGGAGGGGGTTGGTCTCTTCTCCCAGGCAAGCAGCACCAGAACAAGAGGACACAGTCTCAAGCTGCGCCAGGGGAAGTTTAGACTGGACATTAGGAGGAAGTTCTACACAGAGAGAGTGATTGCCCATTGGAATGTGCTGCCCGGGGAGGTGGTGGGGTCCACCACCGTTGGAGGTGTTCAGGAGGAGACTTGATGGGGTGCTTGGTGCCATGATCGAGTTGTTTGATGGGTTGGATGCGATGATCTTGAAGGTCTCTTCCAACCTGGTTGTTTTTTATTATTATTATTATTATTATTATTATTATTATTATTATTATTATTATTATTATAATAAATTCGGGCCCCAAACAAGCCAATTCCCAAATCTAAGGGAGATTATTGACGGACGTTTGTTTAACTGCGTAACAGCAAACTGAACACGGATTCTGCTGTGGAAGGAGAGCAGCCTGGCACAGAGCTGACCACATCCCTCATTACTTACTCTCTGTGAACTGCTGGAGGCCCTGCTGATGAATGTTGCCAAACCAGTGCACACCAGTTTAAATGTCAGCTTGGATTTGCTGCTGCAGTCACTGAGTCGGTAGATAGCCTCTGCCATGCTTGGTTTGTTAGAGATAGGGAGGGGACGGAGCCAACCTGCACCTTGATTGGCTCTAAGACTGTTCATGGCAAGGGAAAGAAGTGGAAGATGCAGGTTTGATGCTGTGTTGGAGTGCTGAGGTGCGTAGATTCCTGGCTCCAGTGCTGCTGGGTGCCATGGACACTGTCACGTGGACATACACCTCCCCATTACTCCGATGGAGACACGCCATCAGCTGCTCCTCTCGCAGCCCTGCTGCTGGGGTGGTCTTTGTTAGAACTGTTGAATTGTTTGGGTTGGAAAAGACCTCTAAAGTCATCAAGTCCACCCATGAACCCATCACTGTCAACTCACCACTAAACCACGCTCCTCAGCCTCCACATCTGCACAGCTTTCAGAGGCCCAAAACTGAACCCAGGATCCAAGGTGCGGCCTCGCCAGTGCTGAGCACAGGGGCACAATCCATGCCCTGTTCCTGCTGGCCACACCATTGCTTCTCCAAGCCAGGATGCTGGTGGCCTTCTTGGCCACCTGGGCACCCCCTGGCTCATCTTCATCTGGCTATTGGCCAGCACCCCCAGGTCCTTTTCTGCTGGGCAGTTTCCAGCCCCTCTGCCCCAAGCCCCACTCAGGTGCAGGACCCTGCACTTGGCCTTGTTGAACCTCGTCCCACTGGCCTCAGCTGTCCCTCTGTAGAGCCTCCCAACCCTCAAGGAGCTCAGCACTTCTCCCCAACTGCACTTCTCCCCACCTGCAAATTCATTAAGGGTGCCTTGCTCCCCTCATCCAGATAATTGATAAAGACATTAAAGACAACTTGGAGCCCTGAGGAACAGAAGAGTCTGAGGCATTCTTGCATGACCTCAGACTCCTGTTGGTCAAAAGGTGGTTTGGTTTTTTTGTCTCTCAGAAAGAGGTGGAGCTTAGGTTTCCTACTAACCTTCCTCCTGTGCTCTACAGGCTTGCTGAGCACCTGAGGAGGACCAGAGCTGCCATTGTCTTCCAGAAGCAGTACCGCATGGTGCGGATCCTGCGAGCTTTCCGGCGGGTCCGCAGCGCCACCCTCACCATTCAGGCCTTCGCTCGAGGCATGTTTGTCAGGAGGGTCTATCACCAGGTATGGCCCCACGGGGTGTCTGTGCCCTGGGGAAGAGCTGGGGCAGCCTTCCTCTGTACTTCCAGAGGACTGGAGCACCTCTCCTATGGGGACTGGCTGGAGAAGATGGAGCGGTTCAGCCTGGAGAAGAGAAGGCTGCAGGGAGGCCTTTAGAGCAGCCTGCCAGTCCCCGAAGGGGGCTACAGGAGAGCAGAGGAGGGTGTTTACAAGGGCTTGTATTGACAGGATGAGGGGGAATGGATTGAATCATAGAATTGTTAGGGTTAGAAGGACCTCAAGGATCATCCAGTTGCAACCCCACTGCCATGGGCAGGGACACCTCACACTAGAGCAGGTTGAGGAGGTCAGATTCAAACTGGAGATTAGGAAGATATTCTTGACAGTGAGGGTGGGGAGGCACTGGAACAGGTTGCCCAGGGAGGCTGTGTATGCCCCTTCCCTGGAGGTGTTCCAGGCCAGGTGGGACAAGACCTTGATCAGCCTGCTCTAGTGGGAGGTGCCCCTGCCTGTGACAGGGGGATTGGAACTCGATGATCTCTAAGGTCCCCTCCAACCCAGTCCATTCCCACTGGCTCAGCAGTGATGTATTTATTGTTGTGGCCCTTTTGATGTTTTCTGAAGCTGACTGCCTCTGGTGCTTCTGGAGGGCCCGTGGTGATGGCCAACAATGCCATTTGGAGCCACACAAGCAAAAATGATTCTGGCAGTGGCACCTCAGTGGAGCAGCTAAATGAAGTTAGTCATTCAGGTGCTGGGAGGCATTGTGGAAATGTCATTTGAGATCACCCAGGCTCTGCAGAAACCTCCCTGGCAAACTCAACTTGTGTCTGAGCTGTGCTGCAGGTGCCCTTTCCAGCACGGTGGGAAGACCAATAGGGTCTGTCATGGAAGGCTGCAAGTCATTTATTGATATAAATCCCTTTTTAATTAGTTCTTTCGCTTAGCTTTCTCTGTCAGACCAGGAGCTGAAAGCAAGGAAGTAAAGATTTGATGGCAGCAAGTGGTACAGTGAGAAATCATCTATCAAGGAGCTGAGAGCAGCTCTGGGCAATCTTCTGTCTGCTCCTCAGATCCAGCCTTACTTTGGTAGTCACTTAAATGTGTGCCTAGCTGTGGTCACAGGGATAATCTGGTTTCCGGTTCAACTCAGGGGTCTTGCAAGTTTTTTTCAGCCTAAATAACTCTGTGATGCTTGAAGAAGTCAGAGGTGGTGATGAGCTAGGAGGGGTAGGCCTGCTCCTGGAGATGATGGAGGTTACCTGGGCACCTGCTGACCTGGGCAGGGAGATCAGGGCTGTGCTGGATGCTGGTGGTCAGGAAATTGTGCTGCCACTGCTTTTTCACATCTGCTCTTCAAATCAGAAGCCTGTGCAGGAGAGGCACCAGGTCCAGCATTTAAGCTCTCTGGAGATTCAAGGCAACCCACCATCTTAACAGGATGTAGAAGCTGGTTGAAAGTCAGGCTTCTCAGAGCTGAGCAGCCTTAATGCCTGAGCACCTGGATGTAGGAGTTGGATTCATAGATTCACAGAATGCTTTGGGTTGGGAGGGACCTTAAAGATCATCCAGTTCCAACCCCATCCCATGAGCAGGGTCACCTCCTGCTAGCCCAGGTTGCTCAAGGTCTCATCCAACTTGGCCTAGAACATCTCCAGGGAGGGGGCATCCACAACCTCTCTGGACAAACCTCTCTGAAGAACTTTCCCATAAGAGATAAGGCTGAATTCCTCCCTTCCCATCTGTGAAAGGGGACACAAAATAACAGCCTCTATTTCCACCCATCACCCCTTGCACCTCCCAGGACACTTCTGCTTAAGAGGAGAATAGATTCTCCCCCTCTGCTCCACTCTGCTGAGACCCCACCTGGAGCTCTGTGTCCAGATCTGGAGCCCCTATCATAAGAAAGGTCTGGAGGTGCTGGAGGGTGCCCAGAGAAGGGCCATGAGGAGGAGCAGAGTGCTGGAGCTCCTCTCCTGTAAGGACAGACTGAAGGAGTTGGGGTTGTGCAGTCTGGAGAGGAGAAGGCTCCCAGGAGACCTTCTTGTGGCCTTCCAGGATCTGCAGGGGGCTACAGGAAAGCTGGGGAGGGACTTTTGAGGGTGTCACGGAGGGATAGGACTTGGGGGCGATGGAGCAAAACTAGAAGTGGGGAGATTCAGATTGGCTGTGAGGAAGTTGTTCCCCATGAGGGTGGTGAGAGCCTGGCACAGGCTGCCCAGGGAGGTGGTGGAAGCCTCCTGCCTGGAGGTGTTTGCAGCCAGGCTGGAGGTGGCTGTGAGCAACCTGCTGTGGTGTGAGGTGTCCCTGCCCATGGCAGGGGGCTGGGACTGGCTGAGCCTTGAGGTCCCTTCCAGCCCTGACAATTCTACAAGATGGAAGGGCAGAGGCTCTGAGTGCCACATTGCAAGCCAAACCAGGTGACTGTCCTGCTGTTGCCCACTCCTCTGCAGGTGCTGGCAGAGCACAAGGCCATCGTGCTGCAGAGGTTCGCCCGGGGCTGGCTGGCCCGGACGCGGTTCCGCCGGCTGCGGGCGGCCACCCTCACCCTGCAGTGCTGCTACCGCCGCATGAAGGCCAGGCAGCAGCTGAAGGCCCTGAAGATCGAAGCTCGCTCGGCGCAGCACCTGAAGAAGCTCAACATTGGCATGGAGAACAAGGTGGTGCAGCTGCAAAGGAAGATCGATGAGCAGGTGCGTGCCAAGGTCTGCTGGGACAGCTGCGGTCCTGCTGCTGCTGCGGCTGTGCCTCTCCGGTGCTGTCCTTCCCTCTCACAGCTGTGTTCCTGCTGCTGCTGCTGCTGTGCCTCTCTGGTGCTGTCCTTCCCTCTCACAGCTGTGTTCCTGCTGCTGCTGCGGCTGTGCCCCTCTGGTGCTGTCCTTCCCTCTCACAGCTGTGCTGGGACAGCTGCGGTCCTGCTGCTGCTGCTGTGCCTCTCTGGTGCTGTCCCTCCCTCTCACAGCTGCGGTCTTGCTGCTGCTGCTGTGCCTCTCTGGTGCTGTCCTTCCCTCTCACAGCTGCGGTCCTGCTGCTGCTGCTGCTGTGCCTCTCTGGTGCTGTCCCTCCCTCTCACAGCTGCGGTCTTGCTGCTGCTGCTGTGCCTCTCTGGTGCTGTCCCTCCCTCTCACAGCTGCGGTCCTGCTGCTGCTGCTGCTGTGCCTCTCTGGTGCTGTCCCTCCCTCTCACAGCTGCGGTCCTGCTGCTGCTGCTGCTGTGCCTCTCTGGTGCTGTCCCTCCCTCTCACAGCTGCGGTCCTGCTGCTGCTGCTGCTGTGCCTCTCTGGTGCTGTCCTTCCCTCTCACAGCTGCAGTCCTGCTGCTGCTGCTGCTGTGCCTCTCTGGTGCTGTCCTCCCTCCCTCTCACAGCTGCGGTCCTGCTGCTGCTGCTGCTGTGCCTCTCTGTCCTCCCTCTCACAGCTGCTGCTGCTGCTGCTGCCTCTCTGGTGCTGCTCCCTCCCTCTGCTGCTGCTGTGCCTCTCTGGTGCTGTCCCTCCCTCTCACAGCTGCGGTCTTGCTGCTGCTGCTGTGCCTCTCTGGTGCTGTCCCTCCCTCTCACAGCTGCGGTCTTGCTGCTGCTGCTGTGCCTCTCTGGTGCTGTCCCTCCCTCTCACAGCTGTGGTCCTGCTGCTCTGCTGCTGCTCTCTGGTGCTGTCCCTCCCTCTCACAGCTGCGGTCTTGCTGCTGCTGCTGGTGGTACTGTCCCTCCCTCTCACAGCTGCGGTCTTGCTGCTGCTGCTGCTGTGCCTCTCTGGTGCTGTCCCTCCCTCTCACAGCTGCGGTCTTGCTGCTGCTGCTGCTGTGCCTCTCTGGTGCTGTCCCTCCCTCTCACAGCTGCGGTCTTGCTGCTGCTGCTGCTGTGCCTCTCTGGTGCTGTCCCTCCCTCTCACAGCTGCGGTCCTGCTGCTGCTGCTGGTTTTGGTCTGTCCCTGCTGGGTCCTGCTGCTGCTGACAGCTGTGTTCCTGCTGCTGCTGCTGCTGTGCCTCGCTGGTTTTGTCCTGTGGCCTCCTCTGACCCTGCTCCATAGCTCCCTGTCTGTGCTGTGCTGAGCACTCCAGAGCTGCCCCAGCACTGCAGGGGGTCTGAGCAGAGCCCATCAGAGGGGCAGAATCCCCTCCCTGCCCCTGCTGCCCACACTGCTGGGGATCAGCCCAGGACAGGGCTGGCTCTGGGCTGGCAGCGCTCGGTTCCAGCTCATGGCCAGCTCTGCACCCCCAGCACCCCAGAGGCCTTTTCCACAGGGCTGCTCTCCAGCCCTCCATCACTCAGCCTGGATTGGTACTGGGGATTCTCAGGCCTAAGGGCAAGACCTTGCACTTGGCCCTGTTGAACCTCATGATGTTCACAGGAGGCACTTCCCCAGCTTGCCCAGGGCCCTCTGGATGGATCCCATCCCTCAGGTGTGTCCACTGCTCCACTCAGCTTGGTGTCATCTGCAAACTGCTTGCTGAGGGCGCTCTTTCCCACCTACTCAGATGTTACTCTGACAAATACCCTCTGTGTTACTTCCCAGTGCTGTACAGAAAACCTCAGGAATGAGTATAAACAATGCTGAGCAGGACCCAGCTGTATCCACTAAGAGCAGTCAGGAACTTCTCACCCATCTGTAACCTTAAAATGCCCTTTTACAGGCAGGGGAATCATTCTCTGGTGGTTGGGATGCCTGCTTAAACATGGAATGGTTTGGGCTGGAAGGGACTTTAAACACCAGCTGCTTCCAACCCCCCTGTGCTATTTAGTAATAGCAGTTTCTGTCTGGGATGTGGTCAGGAGCACTTACACATCACACCTGGTTTCTTTGCCACTGTAAATCTCCCCCTGCATGACACCAGAGGTCCTTTGTCCATGAAGATGATGAGGAATGACTTTGCTTTGGCTTAGATACTTCATAGGCAAGACAGGCAAGGGTTTGCCTTACACTGACCTCTCTCACTCTGGTCATCACTGGCTCCAAAGTGCTCACCCCAGTAGAGTCTGCCCTGAACTGTGGTGTTCAATTTTGAAACTCCTGCTTGCCTGCAGGTTTACCACAACCTGGGAGCAAAATCAAAGCCCCAAACAACCTTAGGCATAAGGGTTTCTGCATATTTGTACATCAGAAGCCTGTCTGATGTGACCCTTCTTCTGGAGAGTGTTTGGTGGAATTCATTTGGACAAGTCACTTCAGGTCCACGTGTTTGTGAGCAGAGTGTGGCCAGCAGGTCACAGAGGGAGGTTCTCCTCCCTCTACTCTGCCCTAGTGAGGCCACATCTGGAGTATTGTGTCCAGTTCTGGGCTCTGCACTTCAAGGGAGACAGGGAATTAATGGAGAGAGTCCAGCAGAGGCTGTGAAGATGCTGAGGGGTCCTGGAGCATTTCTGTGAGGAGCAAAGGCTGAGAGCCCCTGGGGCTGTGCAGCCTGGAGCAGAGCAGCCCCAGAGGGGAGCTGAGCAATGCTCAGCAAGAGAGAAAGGCTGGGGGGCAAGAGGCTGGGGCCAGACCCTGCTCAGTGGTGCCCAGGGACAGGCCAAGGGGCAAGGGGCACAAAGTGGAACCCCAGAGGTTGGATCTGAGCAGGAGGAGAAAGTTGTTTGTTGTGAGGGTGCTGGAGGGCTGGAGCAGGCTGCCCAGAGAGGTTGTGGAGTGTCCTTGTGTGGAGAGCTTCCAACCCCCCTGGGCACTGTGCTGCTGGGCAAGCTGCTGTGGGTGCCCTGCTGGAGCAGGGGGTGGAGTGGGAGATCCCCAAGGGTCTCTTCCAAGCCTGACACTTGTCTGTGGTTTGGGCTGGGCTTGTGCAGTGAGCATGAACCTCTGCGCTGGGCCTGCTGAACCACTCCTAGCTCTAGGAGGAGTGTGGGTGTAGAAGAGTGAAGAGAACCCAGTCTTTAGTGAATGCTGACTTTCCTGTCATGGATTCTGGAGTGTCAGCAAGGTCTGCTTTGGGGAAGGAGACGTGAACAGCTTTTAGGCAGGCAGAAATAATGAGCTGGAGCTCAGTTTTGATCTCCCTCCAAGTCTGTGCAGTGCCTCTTGAAGGAGGTACTTTGATGTTCTGAGTGCCTCTTCTGCAGGCCAGAACCACTGCTGTCTTCTGCTCGTGGCAGCACATCCAGTGAGCTAATTTTACCCCCCTTTCAGGGCTGGGATGCTTTGGATGTGCTCATGAGCCCCCTTCCAGTGGACTTTCTCCTCAGCTTGTCACATCCTGTTTTCCCTGCAGCATCCATTTCAGTCCTGGCTCATCCATGAACACCACCTTCCAAACACCCCAATTAAAGATAAGGAATAATCACAGCCAGCCTGCAGTGATGTTAATTTTCTGACTAATCATGGAAGAAAGTGTTTGTTTGGGTTTTGGTTTCTTCTGTTTCTGCTACTTCAGCTCATGCATGAGGAGAGAGATGCAGCACTCCCTGTGCCCCTGAGGGAGAGAAGGTCTTTCTTTGAAAGCATTCAGTCCTCTGGTTTGCACATCAGCCTCAGCTCACCCACTGCAGCATCTGGAGCTGGGGGTATTCAGTTCTGGTTCCACATCAGCTGAGGGATTTGCTCTTGCACAGACAAGAAAGATTTAACTCTGTTTCTGCTGTGAAATAATCTGCACTGGACCACTTCTTTTTCTGGCCTCATGGGACCAGTGATCTTCTTTGTATTGTGCTTCTCAGTTAAGTGAGGGTTTTGGGGTGTTTTTTTGTTGTTGTTTTCAGTGTGTGTATTTCAACTGCCTGAGACACTTCTAAGGCTGGCAACTAAGTTAGTGCTCATGCAGCCACCACTCACTGCATGAACTGTCTGTGACCAGCAGGATCCCTCTAAGCATTGGATGGGGAGCTTGGTGCCATGGTTTAGTTGATTAGATGGTGTTGGGTGATAGGTTGGACTTGATGATCTCAAAGGTCTCTTCCAACCTGGTTAATTCTATTCTATTCTATTCTTCTATTCTATTCTTCTATTCTATTCTATTCTATTCTATTCTATTCTATTCTATTCTATTCTATTCGCCTAGCAGGAGTCCAAGTTGGAGATGTTACCAGAAGGCTGCCCAGTCTGGTACAGCCCTCAGATTATTATCCCTTATTGGTCATGCAGTTAGGGAATGATGATGTTGGTACCAGGCCTCCCAGGGCTATCAAAAATGACCTCAGGGCCCTGGGAGATCTGGTTGAGGGGTCAGGTGCACAAATAATTTTTACATCGATACCGTTAGTTGCAGGAGGGAACACAATAAGGAACAGGTCAGCCGCTGTAGTCAACAAGTGGCTTAGGGGCTGGGGCAGACGAATGAATTTTGGGTTTTTCGATCTTGGGGAACTTTCTACTGCACCAGGTCAGCTGGTAACAGATGGAGTACATCTGTCCCAGAGGAGGGGAAAGGTCATAATACATGAGAATGGCCTGTCCCCCAAAGGGAAAAAGATTCTGGGAAGGGAATTAGCAAGTCTCATTGACAGGGCTTTAAACTAGCTTCGAAGGGGGAGGGTCGGAAACCAGTGCCCTTAGGCAGGAGTCTGGAGGTGATAAGCTAGAGCTAGAGGTGAAACCAGCAGCCCAGCTGCAGTGCATGTACACTAATGCACGAAGCATGGGTAACAAACAAGAGGAGCTGGAAGCCTTGTTGCAGCAAGAAAGTTATGATGTAGTTGCCATCACAGAGACGTGGTGGGACGACTCACATGACTGGAGCGCTGCAATTGATGGCTACAGGCTCTTCAGGAGAGACAGGCAAGGAAGAAGGGGTGGAGGGGGTGGCCCTGTACGTCAGGGAGGCACTGGATTCTGTTGAGATGGAGATCAGGGATGATAGGGTTGAGTGCTTGTGGGTGAGAATTAGAGGGAAGACCAACAGGGCAGACATCCTGGTTGGCGTCTGTTATAGACCACCCAACCAGGAGGAGGATGTCGATGAGGCATTCTATAGGCAGCTTAAGGCTGTCTCAAGATCACCTGACCTCGTTCTCATGGGTGACTTCAACCTGCCTGATATCTGTTGGGATCTCAACACAGCAGAGAGGAGGCAGTCTAGGAGGTTCTTAGAGTGCATGGAGGACAGCTTCTTATCCCAGGTGCTGCGTGAACCTACCAGGGGTAAGGCTATGCTTGACCTCCTCTTCACCAACAGGGAAGGGCTGGTGGGTGATGTGGTGGTCGGAGGGTGTTTAGGCACCAGTGACCACGACATAATAGAGTTTTCAGTATGCAGCCAAGCCAAGAGGGGCAGCAAGAAGACCTCCACTCTGGACTTCCAGAGGGCAGACTTCAGGCTGCTCAAGGAACTAATTCAGAAGGTTCCTTGGGAATCAGCCCTTAAAAACAAAGGGGTCCAGGAGAGCTGGACCTACTTCAAGGAAGAACTATTGAAGGTGCAAGAACAGGCTGTGCCGGTGTGCCGGAAGATGAGCCGCCGGGGCAGACGGCCAGCCTGGATGGGCAATGAACTTTTAATAGAACTTAGGGAAAAAAAGAGGGTGTATCATCTTTGGAAGAAAGGGGAGGCAACCTACAGAATGTTTAGGGATGTTGCTAGGTTGTGCAGGAAGAAAATTAGGGAGGCAAAAGCCCATTTAGAACTTAGACTGGCCTCTGCTGTGAAGGATAACAAAAAGTCCTTCTATAAATACATCAATAGCAAGAAGAAGGGCAAGGACAACCTCCACTCCTTGGTTGACACGGAGGGGAACGTTGTAACAAAGAATGAGGAAAAGGCAGAGGTACTTAACACCTTCTTTGCCTCAGTCTTCACTAGCAGGGCAGAACGTCTTCCAGACAGCTGGCCTGCAGAGCTGGCAGAAGGAGCCAGAGAGCTGCATAGTTTCCCACTGCTCCAAGAGGAAGTTAGAGATCTACTGAGCCGCTTGGACCCCCACAAGGCCATGGGACCGGATGGGATCCATCCTAGGGTGCTGAGATTGCTGACAGATGAGCTGTCCAAGCCACTTTCCATCATTTTTCAGCAGTCCTGGCTCACTGGAGAGGTCCCAGAAGACTGGAAGCTGCCAACGTGGTGCCCATCCACAAGAAAGGCCAGTTGGATGAGCCAGGGAATTATAGGCCTGTCAGCCTGACCTCAGTGCCAGGCAAGATTATGGAACGGCTCATCTCGAGTGCGATCACACAGCACTTACAGGATGACCAGGGGCTCAGGCCTAGCCAGCATGGATTTAGGAGGGGCAGGTCCTGCCTGACCAACCTGATCTCCTTCTATGATCAGGTGACCCGCCTGGTGGATGTGGGGAGGCCTGTGGATGTGGTCTACCTGGACCTCAGCAAGGCCTTTGACACCGTTCCCCACAGCAAACTCCTGGCCAAGCTGGCAGCCCGTGGCTTGGACAGGAGCACACTGCGTTGGGTTAGGAACTGGCTGGAGGGCCGAGCCCAGAGAGTAATGGTGAATGGCACCACATCCAGCTGGTGGCCTGTCACTAGTGGTGTGCCCCAGGGATCAGTACTGGGCCCCATGCTCTTCAACATCTTTATTGATGATCTGGATGAGGGCATTGAGTCCATCATCAGTAAATTTGCAGATGACACCAAGCTGGGGGCAGCAGTTGATTTGCTGGAGGGCAGAGAGGCCTTGCAGAGGGACCTCGACAGGCTGGACAGATGGGCAGAGTCCAATGGCATGAGATTGAACACATCCAAGTGCCGGATTCTGCACATTGGCCACAGCAACCCCAGGCAGTGCTACAGGCTGGGGTCAGAGTGGCTGGAGAGTGGCCAGGCAGAGAGGGACCTGGGGGTACTGGTTGATTGTAGGCTGAACATGAGCCTGCAGTGTGCCCAGGCAGCCAAGAAGGCTAATGGCATCCTGGCTTGCATCAGGAACAGTGTGGCCAGCAGGAGCAGGGAGGTCATTGTGCCCCTGTACACTGCACTGGTTAGGCCACACCTTGAGTACTGTGTCCAGTTCTGGGCCCCTCAGTTTAGGAAGGATGTTGACTTGCTGGAACGTGTCCAGAGAAGGGCAACAAAGCTGGTGAGGGGTTTGGAACACAAGCCCTATGAGGAAAGGCTGAGGGAGCTGGGGTTGATTAGCCTGGAGAAGAGGAGACTGAGGGGTGACCTTATTGCTCTCTACAACTACCTGAAGGGAGGTTGTAGCCAGGCAGAGGTTGGCCTCTTCTCCCAGGCATCCAGCACCAGAACAAGAGGACACAGTCTCAGGCTGCGCCAGGGCAGGTTTAGGCTGGATGTTAGGAAGAAGTTCTACACGGAGAGAGTGATTGCCCATTGGAATCGGCTACCCGTGGAGGTGGTGGAGTCACCTTCACAGGAGGTGTTCAGGAGAAGACTTGATGGGGTGCTTGGCTGTATGGTCTAGTTGTTGGGTGGGTTGGATTGTTTGATGGGTTGGACGCGATGATCTTGAAGGTCTCTTCCAACCTGGTGTATTGTATTGTATTGTATTGTATTCTATTCTATTCTATTCTATTCTATTCTATTCTATTCTATTCTATTCTACTCTACTCTACTCTACTCTACTCTACTCTACTCTATTCTATTCTACAACCAAAGATGGGGTTTTGGTTCAAGAAACATTTGGCTTTTCTAAATCACATCATGACCTTGGTCAGCCTTTCCAGGGGACACTCTGGGAGTGTGTTTTTAATAGTCATGAGGTCTGTGGTGACAGGTTGGACTTAGCATCATAGTATCAGTCTGATCTTTGAGGTCTCTTCCAACCTTGGTGATATTGTGATTTACTGCGATACTGTGATATTCCATTCCATTCCATTCCATTCCATTCCATTCCATTCCATTCCATTCCATTCCATTCCATTCCATTCCATTCCATTTTTATTGGGAATAAAACCAGCCCCAGCCTTCCTGCCCTTCTCTGGACCTGCTGCAGCCCCTCAAGGTCTTTCCTGGAGTCAGGGGCCCAAAGCTGAACCCAGCACTCAAGCTGTGGCCTCACCAGTGCCCAGTCCAGGGGCACACTCCCTGCCTTGCTCCTGCTGCCCACACCATTGCTGATCCAGGCCAGGGTGCCATTGATCTGCTTGGCCTTGGGGACACCCTGGCTCATCTTCAGCTGTCTGTCTCCCAGCACCCTCAGGTTCTTCTCTGTGAGCAGCTCTCCAGCCACTCTGTCCCAAGCCTGTGATGCTGCATGGGGCTGGTGTGGCCCAAGTGCAGCACTCAACACTTGGCCTTGCTGAATCTCATACCTTTGGCCTCAGCTCCTTGACCAAGCCTGTCCACATCTCTCCAGGTTGCCCCCCACCCCCCAAATGTTGCAAACCAACTGCTTTAAGCCACCCTGCTTGGAACCTGTGTTGATTAATGATGAGCACATGCCTGGAAATATTAAGTACCAGAAGAGTGTCACCCACCATGACCCAGCATTTTTAGAGGTTACTTTAGCCTGGAGAAGAGGTGGCTCAGGGCAGAACTTACTGCTCTCTACAACTGCCTGAAGGGAGGTTGTAGCCAGGTGGGGGTTGGTCTCTTCTCCCAGACAACAGAACAAGAGGACACAGTCTCAAGCTGTGCCAGGGGAGGTTTAGGCTGGATGTTAGGAAGAAATTCTTTCCAAACAGAGAGATTGGCCATTGGGTTGGGCTGCCCAGGGAGGTGGTGGAGTCCCCATCCCTGGAGGTGTTTAGGAAGAGCCTGGCTGAGGCACTTGGTGCCATGGTTGAGTTGATCAGATGGTGTTGGGTGACAGGTTGGACTTGATGACCTCAAAGGTCTTTTCCAACCTGGTTAATTCTGTGTAATTCTGTATTCCTTTGTTGGGCCTTTGGTGCTGGTCTCATTATTTGTCTTATTTTCCTTTTCTCCTGCTGGCTGCAGAGCAAGGAATACAAACTGCTGAACGAGCAGCTCTCCACACTCGCCTCAGCCCACTCCTCTGAGGTGGAGAAGCTGAAGAAGGAGCTGGTGCATTATCAGCAGAGCCAGCGAGGCGATGGCAACCAGCTTGTCAGCCTGCAGGAGGAGGTGGAGCACCTCCAGCTGGAGCTCCAGAAAGCCCATGGCGAGAGGAAGGTGGTGGAGGACAGCTACGTGAAGGAGAAGGACCTGCTGAGGAAGGTAGGTCCATTTGTCATGGCTCATGCTGGGTGGGTGGTCCTGCTGTTGGACCAGAATTGTTTCAGCTGGGAGAGACCTCTCAGGTCATCCAGTCCAACTGACAACCCAACCCCACCATGGCCACCAAACCAAGTCCCACAGTGCCAAGGCCACAGGTTCCTTGAGCACCTCCAGGGATGGGCGCTCCACCACCTCCCTGGGCAGCCTGTGCCAGTCCCTGACCACTCCTGCAGGGAAGAAGTTGTTCCTAATCTCCAACCTAAGCCTCCCCCGGCACAATTTCAGGCCATTTCCTCTCCTCCTATCAACCTGAGACTAGGGAGAAGAGACCAACCCCCACCTCACTCCAACCTCCTTTCAGGGAGTTGTAGAGGGCAATGAAGTCTCCCCTCAGCCTCCTTCTTCCCAGAATGAACAACCCCAGGTCCTTCAGCTGCTGCTCTTAAGATTTGTTCTCTAGACCCTTCACCTACTTCATGGGAAAGAATTAGTTCTTACTCTTTAATGGCAGTTTTTCCCCCTGTTTTGGCACTGAATACCCCTACACTTTGCCTTCTAACCAGGTCATAGGGCAGGTGGACACCTCTGTAGGAGCAGGGACTGCCTCTTGTCAGGAGGATGCTCTGTTTTGATGCCTTTTGCACTGCCAGCCACCAAGAACCTCCCTGAATTCAGAGCTGCCTAGGAGTAAGGAAGCTTAAAACCCAGGGACATGCCAGAGCTCCTTGTCCATAGGGTGGTTCCTCCTGGCATGTGAAGAAAAACACTGGAGAAGGCTGTTGCAGGCTGTCAGTGTTAGAAGTGCCTCCTCAGCTCAGCCTGCAATGGGACATGAAGGCATGGAATGGGACATGAGGGCATGGCTTCTACCAGACAAGTGGTCTTAGTGGCTGGTGTTGCAGGAATCATACACTGGTGTGGGTTGGAAGGGACTTCTAGAGGCCCCTAGTCCAACCCTCCTGCCCTGAGCAGTGACTCTTCCACTAGATCAGCATGCTCAAAGCCCCCTCCACCCTGGGCTTTGAACTCTGCCAGGGAAGAAGTATTCACAACTTCTCTGGGCAGCCTGGGCCAGTGTCTCACAGTGAAGAACTTCTGGCCTTGTATCTGGTCTGAATCTCCTTTCTTTTGGTTCAAATCTCACAGTGAAGGACTTCATAACTTGTATCTGGTCTGAATCTCCCTTCTTTTGGTTCAAATCTATTACCCATTGCCCTGTCACTACATGCCCTTGTTAAAAGCCCCTCCTCAAGGTTCAGAGCATACAGAGTGTGAGCTGTGTGGGGACCAGCTCATCCCTCCTTGGCAGAGGCACAGCTACAGCAGGATCTAAGCTGGTGGTTGTGAGCTTTCGTAGAGCCTGGAGCTGTCATGCAGACTAAACTCCCATGCTGTCTGCATCTGGAAGTGGAGGTGGAGCAGTGCTGCCTCCATTATACCCAAAACTGAGAGGAGGAGTCCAGAATGGTGCTTCTTGTGTGACAGCCTTGAACCCCAGTCAATTCTGGAGGTGATTTGTGAGGTTTTTTAATTAATGTGGAATTAGCTGTGTTTTTATTATGGTGGAAGAGTGCCCAGATGAGGATCTTCTGAGTCACCTCCCTCAGCAGCACCTGCCCTGGCCAACTTCCCACTGTAGATAACTCAGATGTTGAGGCAGTATGAGAAGCTGTCAGGACTATGAGGCAGGAATTGGGGGTGCTGACCATGAGCTGCCAGCCCAGAGCCAGCCCTCTCCTGGGCTGATCCCCAGCAGTGTGGGCAGCAGGGGCAGGGAGGGGATTCTGCCCCTCTGATGGGCTCTGCTCAGACCCCCTGCAGTGCTGGGGCAGCTCTGGGGTCCTCAGCACAGCACAGACAGGGAGCTGTTGGAGCAGGGCCAGAGGAGGCCACAGCAATGCTGGCAGGGCTGGAAGGGCTCTGCTGGGAGGCTCCAGGTTGAGAGAGTTGGGCTTGGGCAGCCTGGAGAGGAGAAGGCTCCAGGGAGACCTTCTGGTGGCCTTGCAGTGCTTCAAGGGGCTGGAAGCAAGCTGGGGACAGAGTTTTTCTCAGGGTCTGTTGTGAGAGGCCAAGGGGTGATGGTTTGAAGTGCAAGAGGGAGATTGAGAGTGGAGAGAAGGAAGAAATGTTTGAGGGTGGTGAGAGCCTGTGCCAGGCTGCCCAGAGAGGTGGGAGATGTCCCATCCCTGGCAGCATCCCAGGGGAGGCTGTTTGGGGCTGGGAGCAACCTGCTTTAGGAGGGTTGGACTAGATGAGCTTTAGAGACCCCTTCCTGCCTCACCCATGCAATGATTCTTTGGCTCTGTGTTCAGGATGCTTTACCCTGAGCACCTCACTCAGCTGAAATGTGATTTTTTTGGCTCAGGATGATCAGCCTGTAGATGTGCTGTCTCTTGGCTGGACCAAGAGCTGTTAGTCTGCTCTTCCCTTGTGTGTTGCACCCACACAGAGACATGAAATCAGGGATTTTTCTTTTCTCCAGCCCTCAATGAGAGGATCCTTGTTGGCACAGGGCTCAGTTCCTTCGCTGGTTGCAGCAGAGGCTTTCAGAGCCTGACAGGAAGCTTGGTTTTGAAGGTGATGCAGCTGGGGAGGAACTGCTTCTCTTTGCTCCTGATTGCAAGTCTGCTGTGAGCACTTAGGAGAAAGGTTGATTTAATGACCAGTGAGGTGCTTCCAAAAGGCAAGAAAAGCAAGCAAAGGCTTCCCCTTGCTGTGGAAGTGCCTAGGGCAGACCACAGGCTGTGAACTTCGCTGAGACAATGAAAGGTTTAATTATAAACCATTTCCACTGAGCAGTGCAGGGTCCCACTTAGTTGCTTCCTTCAGTTGCTTGTCAGCAGGAGCACAGAGAAGACCTCTCTCACAGAATCCTGGAATCATTGTGGTTGGGAAAGACCTTTAAGATCATGAGTTCAAACAGTGACCTAATTCTGCCAAGGCTGAGGCTAAGCCATGCCCCTCAGTACCATATTTCTGTGTTCCTTAAACACCTCCAGGGATGGGGATTCAGCCACCTCCCTGGACAGCCCTTTGCCAGTGCTTGAGAACCCTTTCAGTGAAGAAGCTTCTTCTAATGTCCAACCTAAACCTCCCCTGGTGCAGCTTGAGGCCATTTCCTCTTGTTCTATCACTTATTCCTCTGGAGAAGAGACCAACTCCCCCTGGCTCCAGCCTCTTCTCAGGGACTGGTAGGGAGCCAGAAGGTCTCCCCTCAGCCTTCTCCAAACTAAACACCCTCAGGTCCCTCAGCTGCTCCTCCCCAGCCCTGTTCTCCAGATCCTTCCCCAGCTTCATTGCCCTCCTCTGGACCTGCTCCAGCTCCTCAATGTCCTTCTTGGAGTGAGGAGCCCAAAACTGAACCCAGCACTCAAGGTGTAGCCTCACCAGTGCTGAGTACAGGAGGACAATCCCTGCCCTGCTCCTGCTGGCCACACCATTGCTGCTCCAAGCCAGGATGCTGGTGGCCTCCTTGGCCACCTTGGCTCATTTTTTGGGTGGCTGTTGACCAACACCCCCATGTCTTTCCAGCCACTCTGCCCCAAGCCTGGAGCGTTGGTGGGGTTGTGACCTAAGTGCAGGGCCCAGCACTTGGCCTTGTTGAATCTCATCCCCTTGACTTCATCACACTGGTCTAGGCTGGCTGGATCCCTCTCTAGACCTTCCCAACCCTCAAGCAGATCAAGACTCCTGCCCAGCTTGGTGTTATCTGCCAGCTCACTGAGAGTGCCCTTGATCTCCTCACCCAGATCACTGATAAAGATGTTAGAGGAGGGATGGGATGAGGTTGGTTTTGGTGCAAAATGGTGACACCAAGCCTGAGGTCAGCACATTCAAACCAGTGCTGGCTCTACATACCTCAAACTGTGAGGTGCTCTCAGTCTCCAGACTCCCAACTTTTTTCTCACTCTTGGGCACTTAGAACTATTTTGGTGTCCACAGTGTTGAGGATCTTTTTTTGGCACCTTGAGTCTTTGTGTGTTTCTAGCTGGTTTGTTTGGGGTTTTGAGTTGTGGGTGGAGGGTGTGATGGAGCCAGCACATGGAATGGCGTGCTGCTGGGGTGATGTGTCAGCTTGTTCTCTTACCTGACAGCAGCAGGCTGCTTCCACTTGGTAATGTGGTGGGGCTTTGGGTTCTGAGTGAACATCAGAGCTGCTGAGGATGGGCAAAATTACATGGCTCAGTTGCTGCCAGTGGCACTCCAGCCTTCTGGTTGTGACAGGTGGCCTGGCTTCCCGTTGTTTTTAGTAAAGAGGTAGTTAAATGAGTAAAACCCAAACAAACCCACAAGCAAAAACCCCAACAGGATATTCTGCAGGCTCTATTTTCTGTTTCCATCAGTTGGTGTTTCTGCTAATTGCTGTGTTTGCTCCTGTTCTGCTATCAAAGGCCCTGGTGGGCTCCATGTGTCACTATAATACAGGTTCTGCGCTGCTGTGAAGTGTTAAAGTGATTATCCTTTAACTACCTGAAGTTAAAAAGGCTTCAGCTGCTTAGCACTGGTGCCCAGGTGGACAGGAAGGTCACCAGCATCCTGGCTTGGAGCAGTAATGGTGTGACCAGCAGGAGTAGGACAGGGTTTGTCCTGTGCTGGGGACTGGTGAGGCCACGCCTTGAATCCTGGGTTCAGCTCTGGGCTCCTCACTGCAAGAAGGACATTGAGGAGCTGGAGCAGGGCCAGGGAAGGGCAACCAAGCTGGGGAAGGGGCTGGGGAACAGGGCTGGGGAGGAGCAGCTGAGGGAGCTGGGGGTGTTGAGGCTGGGGAAGAGGAGGCTGAGGGGAGACCTTCTGGCTCTCTGCAGCTCCCTGAGAGGAGGCTGGAGCCAGGTGGGGGTTGGGCTCTGCACCCAGTGAACAAAAGATAGGACAAGAGGAAATTACCTCAACGTGCACCAGGGGAGGTTTAGGTTGGCCATGAGGAACAGCTTCTTCCCACAAAGGGTTGTCAAGGCCTGTCCCAGGCAGCCCAGGGCAGTGTTGGAGTCCCCATCCCTGGAGGGGTTTCCAAACTGTGCAGCTGTGGTGCTGAGGGCCGTGGCTCAGTGGTGCCCTGGCAGTGCTGGGTTAAGGGTTGGACTTGTGGTGAACTTAAAGGTCTCTTCCAAGCAAACCCAAATCCTGTGATTCTCTTCTGTGGTTTACCTACTTCAGTGCCATATTGCTTGAAAAAAAATCATCAGCAGTTCAGTGCTGGGGCTGCAAGGTAGTGGTGAAGCTCTTGGAGCTATGGAAGGAAATAATCCTCTGCTCTGATGAGACTGAGGAGTTTCCCTCCTGCAGACTGTGGTCACCACGTCCAGCAGCCTGGTGATTTGTAAGTTTCTGTTGAAAACATCAGTCTGGGGGAGAAGCACCTCAGGAGCAGGGAGGTTAGGCTCAGGAGCAGGGAGGTTAGGCTCAGGAGCAGGGAGGTTAGGCTCAGGAGCAGGGAGGTTAGGCTCAGGAAGAGACAAGTTAGGCTCAGGAAGAGACAAGTTAGCCTCAGGAGCAGGGAGGTTAGCCTCAGGAGCAGGGAGGTTAGCCTCAGGAGCAGGGAGGTTAGCCTCAGGAGCAGGGAGGTTAGCTTCAGGAAAAGGGAGGTTAGGCTCAGGAACAGGCAAGTTAGGCTCAGGAACAGGGAGGTTAGCTTCAGGAAGAGACAAGTTAGGCTCAGGAGCAGGGAGGTTAGGCTCAGGAGCAGGGAGGTTAGGCTCAGGAGCAGGCAGGTTAGGCTCAGGAGCAGGCAAGTTAGGCTCAGGAACAGGCAAGTTAGGCTCAGGAACAGGAACAGAGGTTAGCTTCAGGAAGAGACAAGTTAGGCTCAGGAACAGGGAGGTTAGCTTCAGGAAGAGACAAGTTAGGCTCAGGAACAGGGAGGCTAGCTTCAGGAAGAGACAAGTTAGGCTCAGGAACAGGGAGGCTAGCTTCAGGAAGAGACAAGTTAGGCTCAGGAACAGGGAGGTTAGCTTCAGGAAGAGACAAGTTAGGCTCAGGAACAGGGAGGTTAGCTTCAGGAGCAGGCAAGTTAGGCTCAGGAACAGGCAAGTTAGGCTCAGGAACAGGGAGGTTAGCTTCAGGAAGAGACAAGTTAGGCTCAGGAACAGGGAGGCTAGCTTCAGGAAGAGACAAGTTAGGCTCAGGAACAGGGAGGTTAGCTTCAGGAAGAGACAAGTTAGGCTCAGGAACAGGGAGGCTAGCTTCAGGAAGAGACAAGTTAGGCTCAGGAACAGGGAGGTTAGCTTCAGGAAGAGACAAGTTAGGCTCAGGAACAGGGAGGTTAGCTTCAGGAAGAGACAAGTTAGGCTCAGGAACAGGGAGGTTAGCTTCAGGAAGAGACAAGTTAGGCTCAGGAACAGGGAGGTTAGCTTCAGGAAGAGACAAGTTAGGCTCAGGAACAGGGAGGTTAGCTTCAGGAAGAGACAAGTTAGGCTCAGGAACAGGGAGGTTAGCTTCAGGAAGAGACAAGTTAGGCTCAGGAACAGGGAGGTTAGCTTCAGGAAGAGACAAGTTAGCCTCAGGAGCAGGGAGGTTAGGCTCAGGAGCAGGGAGGTTAGGCTCAGGAGCAGGGAGGTTAGGCTCAGGAGCAGGGAGGTTAGGCTCAGGAGCAGGGAGGTTAGGCTCAGGAACAGGCAAGTTAGGCTCAGGAACAGGGAGGTTAGCTTCAGGAAGAGACAAGTTAGGCTCAGGAACAGGGAGGTTAGCTTCAGGAAGAGACAAGTTAGGCTCAGGAACAGGGAGGTTAGCTTCAGGAAGAGACAAGTTAGGCTCAGGAACAGGGAGGTTAGCTTCAGGAAGAGACAAGTTAGGCTCAGGAACAGGGAGGTTAGCTTCAGGAAGAGACAAGTTAGGCTCAGGAACAGGGAGGTTAGCTTCAGGAAGAGACAAGTTAGGCTCAGGAACAGGGAGGTTAGCTTCAGGAAGAGACAAGTTAGGCTCAGGAACAGGGAGGTTAGCTTCAGGAAGAGACAAGTTAGGCTCAGGAACAGGGAGGTTAGCTTCAGGAAGAGACAAGTTAGGCTCAGGAGCAGGGAGGTTAGCTTCTGGAGCAGGCAGGTGAGGCTCCGGAGGAGGGATGTTAGTCTCTGTTTTCGCAGTGCAGCTCTGTGCTTCAGCTGCTGGAGTACAA
Source organism: Picus viridis (assembly GCA_033816785.1). Classification (NCBI taxonomy): domain Eukaryota; kingdom Metazoa; phylum Chordata; class Aves; order Piciformes; family Picidae; genus Picus; species Picus viridis. Next base: position 2,033,277 of record CM066606.1, read on the forward strand.
AGGCAAAGCACAAGGGACAGACCTTTCAGACAGCACAGGAAGCCCCAACAAAGCTTCCTCTTGGAGGCAGGTGAAATGCAATCCCCTGCATGGCCCTGCCCGCAGCAGCCCCTGACTCTCTGCCTTGTTCCCCAGCGCATAGCCGACTTGGAGGAGGAGAACGCTCTCCTGAAGCAGGAGAAAGAGGAGCTGAACAGCAGGATCCTGGGGCAGTCTGAAGGTAAGGAAGACTGCTTGGAGCAGCAAAAAGCCTCCACCCAGACAGCAGTTTTCTCCTGCATGCTTTTGCTGCCGTGGGGAGTGTTGAGCTCCTGGGTGTTTGTGTCGTGGTCGGGTGGTGCAGGCAGTTGCGTCGGTGCTGTCCGCCTGGTGGATGGCAAAACAGAGACTGGGATGGCTGTGTCAGCTCTGGGGCCCTGGCTCCAGGAAGGACGTGGAGGGGCTGGAGTGTGTCCAGAGGAGGGCAGTGAAGCTGGTGAAGGGTCTGGGAAGGAGCAGCTGAAAGACCTGGGGTTGTTTCATCTGGAGAAAAGGAGGCTGAGGGGAGACCTTTTGGCTCTCTACAGCTCCCTGAAGGAGGCTGGAGTGAGGTGGGGGTTGGGAACAAGTGATAGGATGAGAGGAAATGGCCTCAAGTTGCACCAGGGGAGGTTTAGGTTGGACATGAGAGGACATTTCTTCAGTGAAAAGGGTTCTCAAACTCACTCACTCAGTGTTCCAGTGAACAGGCTGCCCAGGGAGGTGGTTGAATCCCCGTGCCTGGAGGTGATTCAAAGAGGCAGAGATGTGGTGCTGAGGGCCGTGGTTTAGCCCTGGTTGGACACAATGATCTTACAGAGCTGTTCCAGCCAAACCAATTCTGTGACTTGGTAAATTATGGAATAAAGTTCCTACAAGGGCTGTTGCAGCATTTGCTGCAGGTGATGCTGGGGGTGGAGGGCAGAGAATGGCAGTGCCTGAAGATTGATGGATCAAGTATCCAGGCAGCGGCACAGGTGAGGACACTGAGCCGTGACAAAAGGATTTTCCTCATGTGGCAGGACTCTGAGTGTTCTTTAAGGCAGAGACTCAGACAGTGAGGCAAAGGGGAGAAGCAACCTGGGGGAATCCCAAGCTGTGAAGGCAACTCTCAGACATGCCCTGAGCTTTTTCAGGTGATTTTGATCCACAGAGAGCACTGTGCCTTCTTCTGTGAGGTGCCTGTCCCTGCTCTGTGGTGCCCATGAGGGACCCCTTGCTCCCAGCCCCATGCCAAACAAAGGAATGAAAATAAGATGTTAGAAAGAATCCTGCTGCAAGTATTTCTCATCTCTCATAGGTTGCTCTGGGGGTATCAGAGCCTGGGGAAGGCAAGTGATCCAAATGGCAGAGGGACAGATCTCAGTTATAAATGCCTCTAAATGTTAGAGGATGATTTGTGTGTTCTGGGTCAGGAATCTGTACTGGGTGCAGCCTTGTTCAACATCTTCATCAGTGACCTGGGTGAAGGGGCAGAGTGGAGCCTCAGGCAGTTTGCTGAGGGCACAGCACTGGGAGCAGTGGCTGACACCCCTCAGGCTGTGCTGCCATGCAGTGAGACCTGGGCAGGAGGAGAGCTGGGAGAGAGGAACCTCATGAAGTTCAGCCAGGGCAAGGGGAGGGTCCTGCAGCTGGGGAGGAACAACCTTCTGCACCAGGACAGATGAGAGGTTGAGCTGCTGGAAAGCAGCTCTGTGGAGAAGAACCTGGGAGAGCTGGTGGGCAGCAAGTTCAGCATAAGCCAGCAATGTGATTTGTGTGGCAAATGGTCTCCTGGGGAGCATGAAGAAAAGTGTTGCCAGCAGGATGGGGAAGCTTCTCCTGTCCCTCTACTTTGCCCTAGTGAGGCCCATCTGGAGTCCTGCATCCAGTTCTGTGCTCCCCAGTTCAGGAGAGACAGGGAACTGCCAGAGAGTCCAGGGAAGACTACAAAGCTGCTGAGGGCCCTGGAGCATCTCTTTGAGGAGCAAAGGCTGAGAGCCCCTGGGGCTGTGCAGCCTGCAGCAGAGCAGCCCCAGAGGGGAGCTGAGCAATGCTCAGCAAGAGATAAAGGCTGGGGGGCAAGAGGCTGGGGCCAGGCTCTGCTCAGTGGTGCCCAGGGACAGGACAAGGAGCAAGGGGCACAAAGTGTCCCCCAGGAGGTTGGACCTGAGCAGAAGGAGAAAGTTGTTTGTTGTGAGGGTGCTGGAGGGCTGGAGCAGGCTGCCCAGAGAGGTTGTGGAGTGTCCTTGTGTGGAGAGCTTCCAACCCCCCTGGGCACTGTGCTGCTGGGCAAGCTGCTGTGGGTGCCCAGCTGGAGCAGGGGGGCTGGACTGGGTGATCTGCAGGGGTCCCTTCCATCCCTGCCTCACTGGGGTTGTGGAGGTGTGAAAGTTTTCTGCCAGAGATCGTTTTGCTAGCTGTTGCTTTGTTAACCAGAAGTTCGTTTCAGACACTATACCCATTGTTTCTTTTGGTGTTTTGGTTTCTTCCTTCCCTTTGTTTTGAAGGTGAGTTTGCACAGGACACAGTTGAGGAGAGCATGCAGATGAAGAAGGAGCTGGAGGAGGAGAGGTCTCGTTACCAGAACCTGGTGAAGGAGTACTCAAGGCTGGAGCAGCGGTACGACAACCTGCGGGATGAAATGACTATCATCAAGGTAATGGCCCTGGAATGATCCCTGCTCTGCCCTCCCCTGCAGCCGGGCTGGTGTCTCACTCGCCCCCCACCCCCTGTCCCCCTCCCACAGCACCTCACAGAGCTCACAGTGCCGTGCAGTTTGTGCTTGGTGTTGCTAGGAGTGAAATTCAACCCCCACCCCACAAAACAAAGCCCACCCTCAAACCCCAGCCACCTGGACTCAGAATTTCAGCAGCCAAAGCCTTTTTAGGTTGAGCTTTGCTGAGTTCCAAGGACTGCTGAAAATCAGATATTAATTTGGGTGGATTAGGTGGAAGGTTTGAGCATTTGAAGGGAGCCTCGGAGGGGGTTGTGAAGGGCATAATCTTGAGCTCCACTTTGTGTGCTCTCAATTCACAGGCACCTGGAGTCATGAAAAGCCTTTAATTCATGCAGAGCTTTTAAACTGAGCTTCACAGTTCGTTTTCAGCTGTTCCCCTGGGCTCACATTGTGGTAAAGCAAAAGAACTAGTGAGGAGAATTCGCTGTAAGGCAATAGCCAAGCCTCCTGTAAAGCTGAGCTTAATGTATAGGCACACACACAACAGAAAGATGCTTGGTGAGGAATCCTTCCTTATAAAGGCTGAAGGTGTTCTGTATCTGCATTGCTCCTTGGCAGCAGTCCCCTGGGCACAGAAGAAGCCCATCCAACCAGAGCAGTTTGGAGTCTGATTCCAACTACCCATCCATATCAACCTCTGAGATAGGAGACACTGAGGATGTGATACAACAAGTGGAGGTACTGTACATGGGGCAGGATCAGGGGGAGGAGGAGAGCCCTGCTCTGTGGGACTGGGGGCATGGAGGAGGAGTGGAGGTTGGACTACAAAGTGTGAGGGATTATGGTGATTGAACAAGAGGAAATGGCCTCAGGTTGCAACAGGAGAGGTTTAGGTTGGACATGAGGAGCAATTTCTTCCCCAAAAGGGTTGCCAAGGCTTGGACCAGGCTGCCCAGGACAGTGTTGGAGTCCCCATCCCTGGAGGGGTTCCAAAGCTGTGTAGCTGTGGTGCTGAGGACCATGGTTCAGTGGTGAGCTGGCAGTGCTGGGCTAATGTCTGGGCTTCTGGTGATCTTAGAGGTCTCTTCCAACCAAAACCATTCTGTGCTTCTGTGATTTCATCCTACAGAAAAACCTGGTGAATTTTGAGAGCCCTTGTGGGGCCGTGGTGCAGCTGCAAGTCCCTGTTCATGTGTGGGCTCAGACTTAAACAGGGCTCCAGAAATAATGCAGTGCTGGTTTTGGGGGCCATGCCAGCTCAAAGTCTGATGAACACCCATCAAGGCAGGCAGCATTGTTCCACTAACAGCAATGGCAGTGACCCTGTGGCAGTGCTCCTCCACAGGAGCTCATTGCCCCCTTGCCCCTAGCATCTTCATGGGTGCCCTGCTGGCCAGCACGTCCCTTGAAACCAACAGCCTCTGCATGCAGACAAGAGGAGCAGGAAGGGTTCCCTGGCTATCAAGCATCATGTGGAGAAGGCAAAAGTGGGCTGTACTTGCATGTGGTTTCTAAGCTCAAGAGCCTACATGGGGGTTGGTGGTGCTAGGATCTACCAGGGCCCTGCAGAAACCCCCACTTCCCTTGGCTCTGTTAGGCTTGCTTTAGGATTTCTGAGCAGCTCTGGGAGCAGTTGTGGAGGTCAAATTCATCAATACTGGCAATGCTGTGATAGAAAATATTCAGGGTGAAGCCAATTAAAAAACAACTAATAAATATTTGGCTGGAAGGGCCTCAGTAGGGCATTTTTTCATGTTCTTAGCTGAGGTCCCAACCAACCCAGTTAGTTATTGGCCTGTTAAAACACTCAGGGACCTGTTAAACATAGAATTGTCAGGGCTGGAAGGGACCTCAAGGCTCAGCCAGCCCCAACCCCCTGCCATGGGCAGGGACACCTCACACCACAGCAGGTTGCTCACAGCCACCTCCAGCCTGGCTGCAAACACCTCCAGGCAGGAGGCTTCCACCACCTCCCTGGGCAACCTGTGCCAGGCTCTCACCACCCTCCTGGGCAACAACTTCTTCTTCACAGCCAATCTGAATCTTACTGCCCCTGTTTCTTTGCTTTAAAAATAGCTGCTCAAAGTAGGGTTGGGTGTTGGAAACTGTGTCTTTGAGGGGATGCTTCTCTTACCAGCTGGTTGAGTCCCCATCCCTGGAGGGGTTTCAAAGCCACCTAGCTGTGCTGCTGAGGACCATGGCTCAGGGGTGGACTTGTCCGTGCTGAGTGAACTGTTGGGCTTGATGATCTTAAAGGACTCTTCCAACCCAAGCAAATCTGTGATGCACAGTCAGGGTGTATCTGGCACTCTCCATGGCTATAAAACTTGACTGAGGTCTTCTCTTTGCCCTGCCCAGGAGGTTGGGATGGAGAAAGCTGCCATGGACATGAGCCTCTTCCTGAAGCTGCAGAAGCGAGTGAGGGAGCTCGAGCAGGAGAGGAAGAAGCTGCAAACCCAGCTGGAGAAAAAGGAGCAGGAGAGCAAGAAATCCCAGGTAAGAGATGTCCTTCCTTGATACCAACCCTTCATGTTTTGTTGGAGACATGGACAATGGCACTGAGGCTCCCTCAGCAGGTTTGCTGATGACACCAAGCTGTGTGGTGCAGCTGACAGGCTGGAGGGAAGGGATCCAGCCAGAGGGACCTGCACAGGCTGGAGGGAAGGGATCCAGCCAGAGGGACCTGCACAGGCTGGAGGGAAGGGATCCAGCCAGAGGGACCTGCACAGGCTGGAGGGAAGGGATCCAGCCAGAGGGACCTGCACAGGCTGGAGGGAAGGGATCCAGCCAGAGGGACCTGCACAGGCTCAGAGCTGGGCCCAGGACAACCTCAGGAGGTTCAACAAGACTAAGGGCAAGGTCCTGCAGCTGACTCAGGGCAATCCCAGGCACTGCTAGAGGCTGGGCAGGGACTGGCTGGAGAGCAGCCCTGAAGAAAAGGACCTGGGGGTGCTGGGGGAGGAGAAGTTTACCAGGAGCCAGCAGGGAGCACTTGCAGCCCAGAGAGCAAATCCCATCCTGGGCTGCATCAAGAGAAGCAGAGCCAGCAGATTGAGGGAGGTGATTCTCCCCCTCTATTCCACTCTGCTGAGACCCCACCTGGAGTACTGCCTCCAGTTCTGAAGCCACTATCATAAGAAAGATCTGGAGGTGCTGGGAGGTGCCCAGAGAAGGGCCACGAGGAGGAGCAGAGGGCTGGAGCTGCTCTGCTATGAGGACAGGCTGAGGGAGTTGGGGTTGTGCAGTCTGGAGAGGAGAAGGCTCCCAGGAGACCTCATTGTGGCCTTGCAGGATCTGCAGGGCGCTACAGGAAAGCTGGGGAGGGACTTTTGTGGGTGTCAGGGAGGGATAGGACTGGGGGGATGGAGCAGAACTAGAAGTGGTGAGATTGAGATTGGCTGTGAGGAAGAAGTTGTTGCCCAGGAGGGTGGTGAGAGCCTGGCACAGGCTGCCCAGGGAGGTGGTGGAAGCCTCCTGCCTGGAGGTGTTTGCAGCCAGGCTGGAGGTGGCTGTGAGCAACCTGCTGTGGTGTGAGGTGTCCCTGGCCATGGCAGGGGGTTGGGGCTGGCTGAGCCTTGAGGCCCCTTCCAGCCCTGACAGTTCTGTGATTCTCTGTTTCTGTGCTTGGCTGCCTGAGGACACATGATGGAGGGTTTGAGGTTTGAGTGTGACAGGATACAATGAAGAGGTAGCAAGTGCCCTTTGGAAATTGAAAATACACCTTTTTTTTGTCTTTTTGGCAGCTAAGGCAACTGGGCAGGAGAACTGATGGCTCTAGTATTTGCTTTTTTCATAAACTGGTAACAGGACAGCATCTGAAGTATGTTGAAGGAGGTAGAATGAACTTGGAGCATTTGGTTCTGCTGCACTGATCCTGTTTCCTCTCTTTTGAGAAGTGTGGAATCAGTTCTGTTAGGTCAGAATGAGGAATGGGAGCCTGAGGGTCAGGAGGCTCTGCAGAGGGATCTGGACAGGCTGGGTCAATGGGCTGAGGCCAGTGGGATGAGGTTCAACAAGGCCAAGTGCCAGGCCCTGCACCTGGGTCACAACAACCCCATGAAGGCTCCAGGTTTGGGGCAGAGTGGCTGGGTGCTGGGTGACAGATGGATGAAAATGAGTCAAAAAAGTGCTTAGGTGGCCAAGAAGGCCACCAGCAGCCTGGCTTGCATCAGCAATGGTGTGGCCAGCAGGAGGGAGGTGATGCTGGCTCTGTACTGGGCACTGGTGAGGCCAGACCTAGAATCCTGGGTTCAGTTTTGGGCTCCTCACTCCAAGGACACTGAGGAGCTGGAGCAGGTCCAGAGAAGGGCAATGAAGCTCAGGAGGGTTCTGGAGAACAGGGCTGGTGAAGAGCAGCTGAGGGAGCTGGGGGTGTTCAGTATGGAGAAGAGGAGGCTGAGGGGAGACCTTCTGGCTCTCTACAGCCCCTGAGAGGAGGCTGGAGTGAAGTGGGGGGTGGTCTCTTCTCCTCGGGAGCAAGTGACAGGACAGGAGGAAATGGCCTCAGGTTGTGCCAGGGGAGGTTTAGTTTGGATGTGAGGCAGAGTTTCTCCCCTGAAAGTGTTGTCAAGGCCTGGACCAGGGCAAGAAGCTGTCCTCTGAAGCTTCACAAGCAATGAAGAAGTCACCAGCAGTAATTGTTTCCTTTCTTCACCAGATGTTCTTACTGCTCACCTCTAGCCATCTGCAGGAAACACAAGGAAGTGGGAAACTTCCTCAGCCTCATCCTAGCTACAGAGACAGATTGAAACACCTACTCCCAGCCACTGTGTTCCCCTGGTGTCACTGTTTGAAAGCTGCCAACATCTCAGGGAGACATCAAACTGTTTTCTCTGCCCTGCTAGGTGTTGCTGGGACACTGCCTAATGCCATGTTGTGGTGGAGTTGGCTGGCAGTGCTACAACAGGGCTGGCTGCTGGTGGAGACAAGCCTGAGCCACCCTGTGCCATGTGCCAGTTCCTCTGGATGCTTGTAAATGTCAGTTCACTTCTTTTATCCATGCAGGTGATTGAAATGAAGCCTGAAGTGACTTCAGAACATGAAGAGACTGCATACAACAGTCTGAAGGTGAGTGAGGAGGTTCTGCTTTGTGTTGTCACCTATTGCTTGGCTCCAGCACCCCTAACAGCAGCCCAAAGCCTCCTGGGGTGCATTCTGGCAGTTACAGAGAGCAGCTGGAAAGCTGTAGCTCTCCATCAGCTGCTTGGCCTGGGGTGGGCTCTTTGGGGTCCCATCAGTTCTGCTCTGATCTACCCACCTGAGTCCTGCCCATGTATGGTGAGGGATGCTTCTCCTCTCTAGGATTTCCTTGGGTGTCCTTAGACACTGCAGGTCTCAGCACTTGCTCTGCAGCAGGTGTGAATTCTCATGGCTGAAGGCCAATTTATTTCTTCTTCTAACCCCCTGCTCTGCTTCTTACCTACTTTGCATCCATCCCCTAGGTGCCACTCAGGTCAAGCCCAACTGAATCTGCTGCAGGAGCTGCAGTAATAGCCTCCACCTCTCACCACAGTCATCCTGTGTCCTCCCAGCTATTACCTTACCCTGCAATTCACCTTGTCCCCATTCTCCAAATCCTTACAGTTCTGCCTCCCTCATATTCTCCCTGTGACATACAGAATGCCCCCAGCCTGCTAGGCTCCTGTGGTGGCTTGTGTGTTTTGTGTCCCTGTGCTTTAACTGCACCCAAATGCTTCTGGCCTTGACTTTTAGGCCAGGTCTTATGTCCTGACCACCTGTGCAAAAGCAGTTTCCTGGGACAGGCTGGTTTTGTGTGGTGGTGATGGTTTGTTTTGGGGTAGTGCAGAGCTGCATTTCAGATGCTGCTTCTGTCCCTGCCACCTCATCATGTTTCATACATTCACAGAATGGGTTGGGTTGGAAGGGACCTCAAAGATCATCCAGTTCCAATCCCCTGCCATGGCCAGGGACACCTCCCACCAGCCCAGGTCACTCAAAGCCACATCCAGCCTGGCCTTGAACACCTCCAGGGAGGGAACAGCCACAACCTCCCTGGGCAACCTGTGCCAGTGTCTCACCACCCTCACTGTCAAGAATTTCTTCCTCATCTCCAGGCTCAATCTGCCCTCCCCCAGCTCAAAGCCATTGCCCCTTGTCCTGCAACTACAAACTCTTGTCAAAAGTCCCTCCCCAGCTCTCCTGGAGGGTCTTCAGGTACTGTAAGGCTGCTCCAAGGTCTCCCTGGAGCCTTCTCTTCTTCAGGCTGAGCAGCCCCAACTCTTTCAGCCTGTCCCCAGAGGTGAGGTGCTCCAGCATGTGTGTTAGACTCTTCTTCTGCCTTCTCCCAATTCCCTCTATTGTGGTAGAGATGAAGAATCCAGAGGGTCATGTGTTATCCAAGGTAAGACCACACTAACCCATCTGAGAGCAGTGGTGCCACAGCTACCACTGTGTCACAGAATATCTTGAGTTGGGAGGGACCCATAAGGATCATCCTCAGCTCCTCAGAAGAATGCAAAACAGCAGAGATTGGAGGCAGAGATGTGTGTTTGAACTGTCCAAGAGCACCTCTCCAGCAGTAGCTTTTCCTGGCACCAAAGCCTACCCTATTTTAAGCCTCTGGGCATGTTTTTGTCTCTGCTGTTTGTGGCTGAGGGAAGCCCTGCTGAGTTTCATTAGTACCTCTGCACAGCCCAGGAGTAGAAGCCTAGCAGGAGCTTTAAGATCATTACCCAAGTGTCCTCCACTTGGAAGTTTGCAGTTTCTTAACCTTGTGAAGCCAAGTGAAGTTGTAGTTTGGAAGGGGAAATCCCAGCATATGTGCACCACCACCTTGTCTTGATGGCTTCTGGAGTCCTGACCTGAGTTCACAGATGGGGCTTTCTTCAAGTTCTAACCCAGAAAGCTCAGAATGGAAGTGCTAATTTTGGATTTTCCCACTTTCTGCATTCCTGACATAGCCCTAGAAGTCTAACAAAGCTTCATGACTCTCTATTAGAACAGAACAGAACACAGTACAATAGACCAGGTTGGAAGAGACCTTCAAGATCATCAAGTCCAACCTATCACCCAACACCATCTAATCAACTAAACCATGGTACCAAGTGCCTCATCCAGGCTCTTCCTAAACACCTCCAGGGATGGGGACTCCACCACCTCCCTGGGCAGCACATTCCAAGGGCCAATCTCTCTTACTGGGAAGAACTTCTTCCTAACATCCAGCCTGAACCTCCCCTGGCACAGCCTGAGACTGTGTCCTCTTGTTCTGGTGCTGGCTGCCTGGGAGAAGAGACCAACCCCCACCTGGCTACAACCTTCCTTCAGGGAGTTGGAGAGAGCAAGAAGGTCTCCCCTGAGCCTCCTCTTCTCCAGGCTAAGCAACCCCAGCTCCCTCAGCCTCTCCTCACAGGGCTGTGCTCCAGACCCCTCCCCAGCCTCGTTGCCCTTCTCTGGACACCTTCCAGCAGCTCAACATCTTTCTTAACCTGAGGGGCCCAGAACTGGACACAGGACTCAAGGTGTGGCCTAACCAGTGCTGAGTACAGGGGCAGAATGACCTCCCTGCTCCTGCTGGCCACACTCTTCCTGATGCAGGCCAGGATGCCATTGGCCTTCTTGGCTGCCTGGGCACACTGCAGGCTCATGTTCAGCCTCCCATCAACCAGCACCCCCAGGTCCCTCTCTGCCTGGCTGCTCTCAGCCACTCTGACCCCAGCCTGTAGCACTGCCTGGGGTTGCTGTGGCCAATGTGCAGCACCTGGCACTTGGATGTGTTCAATCTCCTGCCCTTGGCCTCTGCCCATCTGTCCAGCCTGTCGAGGTCCCTCTGCAAAGCCTCTCTGCCCTCCAGCAGATCAACTCCTGCCCCCAGCTTGGTGTCATCTGCAAATTTACTGCTGATGGACTCAATGCCCTCATTCAGATCATCAATAAAGATGCTAATACTGTTTCATAACAACTGGTAGCATGTGCTCCCCCACAACAACAACAACAAAATAAGCAGGGTCCTTTAACTTGGGAGCTTAAAACAGGTGGAAAGATCCACTGGGAAGAAAACACAGCTCAGAGTTTTTAATTGACACTGCACTGTTCAAGGCCAGGTTGGAGATGGAGCTTTGAGCACCATGATGCTGTTAAAAATGTCCCTGCCCTTGGCAGGGGGGCTGGAGCTGGATGACCTTTAAGGTGCCTTCCAACCCAAACCAGTCTCTGACCCTCTGATGCAAGGCTTAAGACTGGAGCAAGGTAGATTTAGGTTGGATATCACAGCATCACAGAATTTCAGGGGCTGGAAGGGACCTTGAAAGATCATCCAGTCCAACCCCCTGCCAGAGCAGGATCACCTACCCCAGATTACACAGGAGGGAGGAAGTTCTGCACAAATGAAAGTGGTGAATCAGAACAGTCTGGGTTGGAAGAGACCTCCAAAGGTCATCTAGAGGGGGTTCCCTCTGCAGGAAGCAATGAAATACTGGAACAGGTTGCCCAGAGACATGGTTGTGGCCCCAGCTCTGGAGGCATTCAAGATCAGATTTGATGGGGCCCTGAGCAACCTGATCTAGCTGTCAACTGCTGACTGCAGGGGGCTGGACAGGATGACCTCTAAAGGTCCCTCCTGACCTGATGCATTCTGCTTGGGATATGAAACCTTCCTGGTGGGAGATAGTTCCCTGAGCCATGCCTGCACAACAGGAAATTCCCCACGGAAACAAATGCCTTTTCTGGCACATTCTTGTCAAGCTGGGAAGTGGGGAGTGGGAAGGAAAGCGCTGAGGAGCCCTTCCCTGACTGTGTTCTGAGCAGGAGCACAAGGCAGGATGTCATTTCTCGCTCTTTGCATAGCTGGGGTGTTTGTTTCATCCCTTAGACTCCAGAGCTCATCACAGGAGGAACTTCTAGAGGAGTTTATTTTCTTTTCCTACCTAGAAATAGAAGAGAGAGCAAATTCCTGTCATGGCAGTGCTAACCTCTGACTGACAGAGGCTCAGCCCTGCTATGTGTGAGCCCCTTCCTAAAGGGTGAGGCTATTTCCATCCCTCTTAGCCCTTCCACACCTCCATCGAGTTGGGACAAGTGTGAGTTCAAGTTCAGGGTGTTCTGAGCCTGTGAGCTGTCAAACACAGCCTGGCTGTTGGGCTGCTGAAGAAAGAGCATTTCACAGTCTCACGGAATGTGAGGGGCTGGAAGGGACCTCCAAGGCTCATCCAGTCCAAGCCCCTGCCAGAGCAGGAGCACCTAGAGCAGATCACACAGGAACACATCCAGGTGGGTTTGGAATATCTCCAGAGAGGGAGCCTCCACAACCCCCCTGGGCAGCCTGCTCCAGGGCTCTGCCACCCTCACAGGGAAATTTTTTTCCCTCCTGTTTCCATGGAACTTCCTCTGCCTCAGCTTCCACCACTGCCCCTTGTGCTGGCATTGGGCATCCCCCAGCAGGGCCTGGCTCCAGCCTCTGGGCATCACCCTGCACAGCTTTATCAAGAGGAATGAGATCACCTCTTAGGCTCCTCCTCTCCAAGCTCCAGAGCCCTCAGCTCCCTCAGGCTCTCCTCATACAGAAGATGTTCCACTCCCTTCATCATCCTTGTGGCTCTGTGCTGGACTCTCTCAAGCAGCTCACTGCCTCTCTTGACCTGAGGGGCCCAGAGCTGGACACAATGCTCCAGATGTGGCCTCACCAGGACAGAGTGGAGAGGGAGGAGAACCTCTCTTGACATACTAACCACAGCCCTTCTAATCCACCCCAGGCTACCCTTGGCCTTCTTGGCCACCAGAGCACATTGCTGGCTCATGGTCAACCTCCCATCCACCAGGACCCCCAGGTCCTTTTCCCATTCACTGCTCTCCAGCAGCTCAGTCCCCAACCTATACTGTTACATGGGGTTGTCCTTTCCCACAGCACAGGAAATCTCCCTTTCCACCTCCAAAACATCGCATTTAAGCTTCTTCACTGATGCTGGTGGGCAGAGGGTGAGTGGGCAAGGGACAACAGGCAGCTCACCCATGCCTGTGGGCACTGTAATGCTGCTCCATTAAATCGACCAAGAAAGGAGGTGAGGATGAGTTTAAATGGAATCCCTGAGCAGAGCCCAGGATATGTGAGCTCTTAGGGCAGGGCTGTTGGTCATTGGTTTCTTTCCTCATCTTCCTGGCTTCATTTCAAGATTAGTATGAGCAAAGTTGCTGGGTTAGGAACTAGCTGGAGGGCCAAGCCCAGAGAGTGGTGGTGAATGGTGCCACAGCCAGCTGGCGGCCAGTCACCAGTGGCGTCCCCCAGGGATCAGTGCTGGGCCCCATGCTCTTTAATATCTTCATTGATGATCTGGATGAGGGGATTGACACAGTCATCAGCAAATGTGCAGATGACACCAAGCTGGGAGCAGATGTTGGTCAGTCAGAGGGCAGAAGGGCTCTGCAGAGGGACCTCGACCACCTGGACAGATGGGTAGAGTCCAACAGGATGGCATTCAACAAGTCCAAGTGCCAGGTGCTGCACTTTGGCCACAGCAACCCCAGGCAGAGCTACAGGCTGGGGTCAGAGTGGCTGAGAGCTGCCAAACAGAGAGGGACCTGGGGGTGCTGATCAACAGCTGCCTGAACATGAGCCAGCAGTGTGCCCAGGGGGCCAGGAAGGCCAAGGGCATCCTGGCCTGCATCAGGAACAGTGTGGCCAGCAGTAGCAGGGAGGTCATTCTGCCCCTGTACACTGCACTGGTTAGGCCACACCTTGAGTCCTGTGTCCAGTTCTGGGCCCCTCAGTTTGAGAAGGACATCGAGACACTTGAAGGTGTCCAGAGAAGGGCAACAAGGCTGGGGAGAGGCCTTGAGCACAGCCCTGTGAGGAGAGGCTGAGGGAGCTGGGGTTGCTTAGCCTGGAGAAGAGGAGGCTCAGGGGAGACCTCATTGCTCTCTACAACTCCCTGCAGGGAGGTTGTAGCCAGGTGGGGGTTGGTCTCTTCTCCCAGGCACCCAGCACCAGACCAAGAGGACACAGTCTCAAGCTGCGCCAGGGGAAGATTAGGCTGGAGGTGAGGAGAAAGTTCTTCCCAGAGAGAGTGATTGGCCCTTGGGATGTGCTGCCCAGGGAGGTGGTGGAGTCCCCATCCCTGGAGGTGTTCAAGGGGGGACTGGATGTGGCACTTGGTGCCATGGTCTAGTCATGAGGTCTGTGTTGACAGGTTGGACTTGATGATCTTTGAGGTCTCTTCCAAGCTTGGTGATTCTGTGATACTGTGATAGGTGGTTCCTGGAGTTATCAGTGTGGCTGAGCTATGCAAAGAAGAGAGAAACACAGAAAAGAAGAAGGATCCCCCCCCCCCAAAAAAAAAGAAAAAGGGGGGTTGGACTTGATGATCTTTGAGGTCTTTTCCAACCTCACTGATTCCATGATTCTGTGTTTCTATGATCTCTGGTGGTCCCTTCCATCCTCTAATGTGCTGTGATACTGTGGACACACCTACAATAATGACAACAAAACCAAATATACAAACAAATGAAAACCTCCACAAAACAAAAGACCACAAGAACCAAGAGGGTAAATTAAATAAAAGAGGAGGGGGGGGAAAGAGGGGAAAGAAAAGAAGGGGGAAAAGGGAGGGGGAAAAGAAAGAGAGAAATGAAGGAAACAGGAAAGGGGGGGGAAGGGGGAAAGGAGGACAAAAGTATGTAAGGAATAAGATGAACAAGTGGGAGAGAAAAGACGACTAAGGAAAAGCAGAGCAAGGGGGAGAACAAAGGAGAGGAAAGGAAAACTAAGGAAAAGGAGAAAAAGAGAGAGGGAAAAAAGGATGAAAAAGGAAAACTAAGGAAGAGGACAAAAAAGAGGGGGAAGAAAAACCCCAAGCTGCCCATTTCCCTCTGGTGAGCTGTGGACAGCGTGGGGGCTTTGCTGCCTGGCAGCATCTCTTACCCTTACTGCTCTCTTCTGTTTTAATGACAGAGAGTAGAAGGCACCTGAGTGTGTCCTGTTAGAGACAGTGTCAGACAGGAACCTCAGGAAGTTCAATGAGGTGTAGGCTCCTTCCTGCACCTAGGGAGGAACAACTCCCTGCACCAGGACAGGTGGAAAGCAGCTCAATAGAGAAGGACCTGGGAGTGCTGGGGGACAAGAAGATCACCATGAGCCCCGGTGGCCAAGAAGGCCAATGGTGTCCTGGGGTGCATCAACCAGAGTGTGGCCAGCAGGTGGCAGAGAGACGTTCTCCTCCTTGTGTACTGTGCCCCAGTGAGGCCACATCTGGGAAACTGGGTCCAGTTCTGGGCTCCCCAGTTCAAGAGAAACAGGGAACTACTGCAGAGAGTCCAGCAGCAGCTTAGAAAGATGCTGAGGAGCCCTGGAGCAGCTCTGGGAGTGAGGAGCAAAGGCTGAGAGCCCCTGGGGCTGTGGAGCCTGCAGAAGAGCAGCCCCAGAGGGCATCTGAGCAATGCTCAGCAAGAGATAAAGGCTGGGGGCAAGAGGCTGGGGCCAGGCTCTGCTCAGTGGTGCCCAGGAACAGGACAAGGGGCAAGGGGCTCAAACTGGAACCCAGGAGGTTGCATCTGAGCAGGAGGAGAAAGTTGTTTGTTGTGAGGGTGCTGGAGGGCTGGAGCAGGCTGCCCAGAGAGGTTGTGGAGTCTCCTTCTCTGGAGAGCTTCCAACCCCCCTGGGCACTGTGCTGCTGGGCAAGCTGCTGTGGGTGCCCTGCTGGAGCAGGGGGCTTGGACTGGATGATCTGCAGAGCTGCCTTCCACCCCCATCCATGCTGGCTTGTGGGATGCTGGTATTTGTTCAGCTTGGGGCACTCTGGCTGCTCCAGATGCCAGCGCAGCAATCCTGCTCACAAGTCTGCAGTGACCAGATGTGTGCTCTGCTGTTTATCATCTGTAAGGATTTATACCTCTGTTTCCCTATGGAAATGAGGTTTGCACAGCTGTGCTAGAGACAGGCTCTGCAAATTGCACTCAGTGTCCTCTTCCCCACCAGGCATTTGGTAGCTGGTTAGCTCACCTCAGCCCAAGCCGATACTGAGGCAGGTAGCTAGCAGGGATTGTGGAAGAAAGCTGGGGGAGGGGAGTGTCAAAACAAGGCCAAGTGCTGGGTCCTGCACTCGAGTCACAACAACCCCATGAAGGCTCCAGGCTTGGGGGAGGCTGGCTGGAACATCCACAGCAGAAAAGGACCTGTGGGTGTTGGCTGACAGCAGCTGGAGATGAGCCCAGGGGATGCCCATGTGGGCAGGAAGGCCACCAGCAGCCTGAGCTGGAGCAGCAATGGTGTGGCCAGCAGGAGCAGGGCAGGGATGGTCCCTGTGTACTCAGCACTGCTGAGGCCACACTGTGAATCCTGGGTTTAATTTTGGGTCCCACACTCCAAAAATGACATTGAGGAGCTGGAGCAGGTCCAGAGAAGGACAACCAAGCTGGGGAGGGGTCTGGAGAACAGGGCTGGGGAGGAGCAGCTGAGAGCTGGGGGTGTTAAACCTGGAGAAAAGGAGGCTGAGGGGAGACCTTCTGGCTCTCCACAGCTCCCTGAGAGGAAGTTGGAGCCAGGTGGGGGTTGGGCTCTTCTCTCAAGGAACAAGAGACAGGAGAAGAGGAAATGGCCTCAAATTGCTCCAGGGGAGGTTTAGGTTAACAGTTGAAGAACATTCCTCACAGAAAGGGTTGTGGAAGCCTGCCCCAGGCTGCCCAGGGCAGTGTTGGAGTCCCCATCCCTGGAGGGGGTTTCAAAGCTGTGTAGCTGTGGTGCTGAGGGCCACAGTGGTGGTGAGCTGGCAGTGCTGGGTTCTTGGTTGGACTCAGAGATCTTAGAGGTCTCTTCCAACCTAAATAATTCCGTGGTTCTACAAAAGGCAGCACAGAGAGAGAAGCACTTGGGTCACAGTGGGGAAAGAGCTTGTGCTGTTGTGGACACTAGAACATCCACATGGATGGGCACCTGTCCCTAGGGAGCAGCCAGACACCAGGCTCTGTAAGCTCTCTTGCAGGCATCTCAGGTTGTGCCATGCAACAGTTGGATGATGTTCCCCTTGGGTTTCATCACTGTCTGAGACACCTTGGTGCCGGGAGCTGGGATCAGTCCTGGGTGCCACCATGCAGCAGCTGGTGATGGAGGATCTGGTGCAAAGGAAATTGGGCTGTTGGGATTCAGGCCATGAGCAGGAGCCTGGGTGTTGTTCATCTTTATGCAGGAGAAGCAGCTGGTGTCAAACCTGTACAGTGCTGCCCTTGCCTGTCAGATGCCAGCTGCTGACAAGATGTCAGGGCAAGAAAATCCTTCAGCTGCAAACTGAGCTCTCTTCATGATGTCTGTCTGCCATGATGAAGGATCATTGTCAGCTGGCTCCTTCCACCCTGTCTAATGGGTATGGAAGATGAGCTAACCACGTGGGGCTTGTGGGGATTTCTTGATGGGTGGAGAAGAAACAAATGTGTTTGGCTTCTCTAATGGTTTGCCTTTGTGTTTAAAAGCTATTTCAACACCTCCCCTCTGTCACCCTGTAGAGCTGTGATCAGGCAGCAGCAGGCCACTGGTGACAGCAGAAACCTTTCCTGACCCACACATGGCCTGGACTGGCAGCAGTTCCAGACCCTGCCATGCACTGATTGATCAGCTCTGGCCATCAGAGGTTGAGGGGTCTCAGAAGAGGGTCATAGAATCATGGACTGGTTTGGGTTGGAAGGAAGCCTTAAAGGTCACTTAGTCAAAATCCCTGCAGTGAGCAGGGACATCTGCAACTAGAGCAGGTTGCTCACAGCCCCAAACAACTCCAGCTGGTTCCAAGGATGGGACATCTCCCACCTGTCTGGGCAGCCTGGCACTGGCTCTCACCACCCTCAGTCTCAAACATTTCTCCCTTCTCTCCACTCTCTCTTTCAGTTTCAAATCATCACCCCTTGTCCTGTCACAACAGGCCCTGCTCAAAAGTCTCTCCCCAGCTTTCTTTGAGGTCTGTCTTAGCACTGCAAGGCCACCAGAAGGTCTCACTGGAGCCTTCTCTTCTCCAGCCTGGCCAAGCCCAACTCTCTCAGCCTGGAGCCTCCCAGCAGAGCCCTGCCAGCCCTGCCAGCATTGCTGTGGCCTCCTCTGGCCCTGCTCCAACAGCTCCCTGGCTGTGCTGTGCTGAGCACTCCAGAGCTGCCCCAGCACTGCAGGGGGGTCTGAGCAGAGCCCATCAGAGGGGCAGAATCCCCTCCCTGCCCCTGCTGCCCACACTGCTGGGGATCAGCCCAGGACCGGGCTGGCTCTGAGCTGGCAGCGCTCGGTGCCGGCTCATGGCCAGCTCTGCACCCCCAGCACCCCTAAGGCCTTCTCCATGGGGCTGCTTTCCAGCCCTGCATCACTCAGCCTGGGTTGATACTGGGGGTTTCTCAGACCCAGGTGCACTTGTCCTTGTTGAACCTCATGATGTTCACACAGGCTTGTGTAGATCCCTCTGGATGGACCCCATCCCTCAGCCGTGTCCATCGGCTCCAGGCACTGCAGGACAGTTCATCTAAACTGGTTAGCGGTTTGGTGTCTTCCAGAGGCAAGAGCTGGAGTCGGAGAACAAGAAGCTGAAGAATGAACTGAACGAGCTGAGGACAGCTATTGCAGACAGGGCAACCCAGAACAACTGCTCCAGTGACGTTCAGGACAGCTACAACCTCCTTCTGAACCAGCTGAAGGCGGCCAACGAGGAGCTGGAAGTGCGCAAGGACGAGGTGCTCATCCTGAGGTCACAGATCATGAAGGCAGCCCAGCAGAAAGAGAGAAACATGGTAACTAAGAGGGTAATGGATCTCCTTTTCCTGTTGTCTTGCTGGACATTCACTGACTGCTTGAGCCATGCCATGCCTGCTCTGGTATGCTCTGTGTGGCAGGATGGAGCAAGGAGGTTCTGCAGGGTGCTAGGAGGTTCTGCTGGTGGGTAGGATAATCCATGGCAGCATTTCAGGCTGTCCAGGGCTATATGTCCCCTGATGCTCTGTACTGCTGTAAGGGGTTTGACCCTGTACCCTGTACCCACCAGAGAACAGCATCCCCAGCCCTGCAGAGAGATGGGTTTGGCCCTGTACCCCATACCCCACCCGAGAACAGCATCCCCAGCCCTGCAGAGAGATGGGTTTGGCCCTGTACCCCATACCCCACCCGAGAACAGCATCCCCAGCCCTGCAGAGAGATGGGTTTGGCCCTGTACCCCATACCCCACCAGAGAACAGCATCCCCAGCCCTGCAGAGAGATGGGTTTGGCCCTGTACCCCATACCCCACCCGAGAACAGCATCCCCAGCCCTGCAGAGAGATGGGTTTGGCCCTGTACCCCATACCCCACCAGAGAACAGCATCCCCAGCCCTGCAGAGAGATGGGTTTGGCCCTGTACCCCATACCCCACCAGAGAACAGCATCCCCAGCCCTGCACAGGGATGGGTTTGGCCCTGTACCCCATACCCCACCAGAGAACAGCATCTCCAGCCCTGCACAGGGATGGGTTTGGCCCTGTACCCCGTACCCCACCCAAGAACAGAATCTCCAGCCCTGCACAGAGATGGGTTTGGCCCTGTACCCCATACCCCACCCGAGAACAGCATCTCCAGCCCTGCACAGAGATGGGTTTGGCCCTGTACCCCATACCCCACCCGAGAACAGCATCTCCAGCCCTGCACAGAGATGGGTTTGGCCCTGTACCCTGTACCCACCAGAGAACAGCATCCCCAGCCCTGCACAGGGATGGGTTTGGCCCTGTACCCCATACCCCACCAGAGAACAGCATCCCCAGCCCTGCACAGGGATGGGTTTGGTGGCCTGAGATGTTCCTGGTGATGCTTTGTGACATCTGGCTTATTCTGCAAAGAAGTGGGGTGGGGATAAAAAGAACTTCTGTACCAGGTTCTGCTCAGTTGGTGGTGGTGTTTGTAATGTGCTTCTGCTGTAGCTGTAATGTGATTCTACTCTAGCTCAAAGGCAAGAGGAGAGTCTGTCCCATCACATTTGTCTGAGGGCTCTTTTGTTTAGAGCCTGTTCTGATTGAAGAGGATATCTTCTGAACACTCTCTCCAGGGCTTTTTAGCTCTCTGCCTTATCATTCCTCAAGGTTTTCGGTTGATACTTCACAGCCTCCTCCTATCTCCCTCCCAGTTTCACTGCATCCCTCTTCCATCTCCTAATCTCTGCTGCTCTGTTTACACACGAATGAGTTCATGGACGGACACCCCAGGGAGGCTCTGTTGAGGGTGCTTGGGAGCTGTTGGTTATCAGGTGCTTTGGAAGACAAGAGGGGGATGTGCAGGATGTCATGCTGCAGTGTTTTGCATGTCACATTTAGGAGAGCATCACCACCAATGCCAGCTGGCCCAACAGTGACAAGCACATCGACCAGGAGGACGCGATCGAAGCCTACCAGGGGATGTGTGAGACCAACCGGTAAGTGTGGCAGGGATTCCTCCAGCTGTAGAAGCTGCTGACCTAAGTGTTCAGAGGTGGGATCCTGACCAAAACTGGCATGTTTTGTTAGAGAGCTACCAGCTTCTGGATTGTGTTCTGCACCTTGGGTCAAGGATGGGCCATGGAGATGGGACCAAAGATGTGTATCGTGGGTGAGGAGCCGTTGCTGGGGCATTGTGTCCTCAAGAGAGGGGAGATACCCAATGCCAGGCACAAATCCAGGCTGGGTGCAGAGAGCAGCCCTGAAGGAAGAGATCTGGGGGAGCTGGTTGCTGAGCAGCTCCCCAGGAGCCAGCAGTGCCCTCAGGCAGCCCAGCAGGCAGCTGTGTGCTAGGCTGCAGCCAGAGCAGTGCGGGCAGCAGGGCAGGAGAGGGGATTCTGCCCCTTGGCTCTGCTCTGCTGAGACCTCACCTCCAATCCCACCTCCAGTTCTGGTGTCCTCAGCAGGAGAAGGACACAGAGCTGCTGGAGGGAGGCCAGAGGAGGCCACAAAGGTGATCCAAGGACTGGAGCAGCTCTGCTGTGAGTCCAGGCTGAGGGAGCTGGGGGTGTTCAGCCTGGAGAAGAGAAGGCTCTGTGGGGACCTTAGAGCTGCCTGCCAATAGCTGAAGGGATCCTGCAGGAAGGCTGCAGAGAGACTTCTCCTGAGGGTGTCTGGAGACAGGCCAAGGGGGAATGGTTTGAAACTGAGAGAGAGCAGGGTTAGACTGGAGCTGAGGAAGAAGTTCTTCCGTGGGAGGGTGGTGAGAGTCTGGAACAGGCTGCCCTGGGAGTGTTCAAGGCCAGGCTGGATGAGACCTTGAGCAGCTGAGTCTGGTTGAGAGGTGTCGCTGCCCACGGTTCAGAGCAGATCTCTTGGGTCCCTTCCAACCTGAGCCATTCTGTGATCCCGGGCAGTAGAAAAGCCAGCATGGAAGTGAGCAGAAGTGGGTTTTGGCTTTGCTTCTAGTACATAAACAGTGTTAGGACTGGTCTGGGGATGTGTTCAAGAGTTTGATTTTGAGTTTGTATCTAAGAGTTTCATTTTGAGTAAGTCCTCAGGCAGTGCTGGGACGTCAGTGAGGTTCTCCTCTTGGTTTGCCAGAGGAAAAAGCCCATGATGATGATCTGAGCTCATGAAGCCACACTGGATTCTGTGGCAACACCCAAATCATTGGCATATTTGTATCCAGAGGGTTAATATGGTGAAGGTGCTCATGATGCTTTGCAAGGCCTTATTAAATCAGTCCTTGCAGGAGGACATCAGTTAAGAGAGTGGTATCTTGCAAGAAGACCAAAGGATGTGGATTGCAGAGGAAGGTAATATATAAAGTAAATATTTACAAGGAAATGGAATGTTCATCTCCTTCTCTTTTGACAAACACACATGCTTCAGGCTTTTTTCCCTTAAGAATTTGTCCTCAGCAGGGTGCTCACAAGACCTAGGAGCTGTGGATCAATAGCTTTTAATAGCCTTTGCCTCCTTGTAAGCTGGATGCAGAAAGCTGTCAGCAGTCCAGGCTGGGAAGGACCCTGCCTGAATGTGGAGTTGCTCTGTACCTGTAGGAGTATGAGCAGAGGCAGGCTCTCTGGGGGTGCAGCAGGACCAAGTGTGAAGAGATGCTTGGCTCCTTCAGAACTGGATCAGAGAGTCATAGAATGTTAGGGGCTGGAAGGGACCTCCAAAGCTCATCCAGTCCAAGCCCCCTGCCAGAGCAGGGTCACGTAGAGCAGATCACACAGGAACACAGCCCCCTGGGCAGCCTGTTCCAGGGCTCTGGCACCTTCACAGTAAAATAATTCTTCCTCCTGTCTCCATGGCACTTCCTCTGCCTCAGCTTCCACCACTGCCCCTTGTGCTGGCATTGGGCATCCCCCAGCAGAGCCTGGCTCCAGCCTCCGGGCTCTCCCCCTGCACATCTTTATCAACAAGAATGAGGTCAGTCCTTAGGTTCCTCTTCTCCAAGCTGAAGAGTCCTCAGCTCCCTCAGTAAGGAAGATTCATGGACGGCCCAGAAGGTGTGGTGGGAAATCCATTGTGCCTAGATTGATGTGCAGTGCATGGGTAGCTGTGAGATCAGCTTTGGTCATCATGTCTGTGCTGGATGTCTCCCAATTCCCTACCACAGCAGGGGCTGCATTGTTTGAATTTGTGTCCATTTCACTTCTTGAGGAAGCCCTGAGAAGCAGTGGATATCTCTCTGTGAGTACATTAGGGAAGCTCTAGGGGAAGCTGTGGAGATCTCTCTGTGAGTACATTAGGGAAGCTCTAGGGGAAGGGCCTGGTGATCTCGAGGAGTAGGAAGACTTGGGGTCCATCACTCTCATGACTCTCTTCTCACCTGGACATCCATTTCTGGCTGGATCAGGATCAGGATCAGTGTTTGGAATGTTTTTCAGCTTGTTACCAGGAAATATTTGCTCTCCTGAGGTGAACTTGCTGGTGCAATTCCTGCCCCTGCTGCAGTGCAGGTGATGAGGATGGATTTAACCATCTCCTTTCTGGCAGTAAATCAGTGGGGCTCAGTGTCCTGGCTGCTGCAGGGTATGGGGTTGGGTAGCTTAATCACCTACTCTCTGCCCACCTTCTCCTGGAGCTGTGGGCACTGCTGTGGAATGAGAAAAGCCATCACCAGGCCCAGCTTTCAGAGTCCCAGCATGGTGGGAGTTAGAAGGGACCTCTGGAGATCATCCAGTCCAAGCCCCCTGCTCCAGCAGGGCACCCACAGCAGCTTGCCCAGCAGCACAGTGCCCAGGGGGGTTGGAAGCTCTCCACACAAGGACACTCCACAACCTCTCTGGACAGCCTGCTCCAGCCCTCCAGCACCCTCACAACAAACAACTTTCTCCTGCTGTTCAGGTGGAACCTCCTGGGTGTCAGTTTGTGCCCCTTGCTCCTTGTCCTGTCCCTGGGCACCACTGAGCAGGGTCTGGCCCCAGCCTCTTGCCCCCCAGCCTTTCTCTCTTGCTGAGCATTGCTCAGCTCCCCTCTGGGGCTGCTCTGCTCCAGGCTGCACAGCCCCAGGGGCTCTCAGCCTTTGCTCCTCAAAGAGATGCTCCAGGCCCCTCAGCAGCTTTGTAGCCTCTGCTGGACTCTCTGCAGTAGTTCCCTGTCTCTCTTGAACTGGGGAGCACAGAACTGGACCAGGTTTTCTAGATAGGCCTCACTGGGTCAGAGTAGAGGTGGAGAACCTCCCTCTGTGACCTGCTTGCCACACTCTTGTTAATGCACCCCAGGACACCATTGGCCTTCTTGGCCACCAGAGCACATTGCTGGCTCATGGTGAACTTGCTACCAGCACTCCCAGATCCTTCTCCACCTTCTAGCAGGTCACCCCTCACCTGTCCTGTGCAGGAGGTTGTTCCTTCCCAGCTGCAGGACCCTGCACTTGCCCTGGTTGAACCTCAAGAGGTTCCTCTCTCCCATCTCTCCTCCTGCCCAGGTCTCACTGCATGGCAGCACAGCCTGAGGGGTGTCAGCCACTGCTCCCAGTGCTGTGCCATCAGCAACCTGCCTGAGGCTCCACTCTGCCCCTTCACCCAGGTCACTGATGAAGATGTTGAACAAGACTGGATCCAGTCATGACCTCTAGGGAACCCCACCAGCCTTAATTACTCCCTAAACTGCATTTTCCAGTGTGCAGCTGCAGGGATGGTTGGTTTCTGCTCAGGTGTTGGAGGAGATGCAGTCAGATGAGAGCTGCTGCTTTCACAGGGCAAGTGCCTGAGCTCTGTGGGGTGGTGTGACTGGTCCCCAGCAGTGATCACTGCTTGGCCATCCTGGAGCACAGTCTGCTTTCACTCAGCCTGCTGGGGGACTCTGGTACTTCTTCTTCACCATCCTGGTTTCCAGAACCTTGTCTGGAGCTCAGCTTGTGTGCTACAGCAGCTTAAGCTCTGCAATCACCCTCATTTTCTGCAGTGATTAATCCATTGGCTTGTTAATCACCCCCACCTTCCCCCTTAATATGGATCCCCCTGCCTTCAGTCTGTGTTTTGGGTTGGTTTATCATCTGTAGACCACTCGATGGCAATCAACAAGATGAAAACAATGCTTGGGGAGCATTGATCTCTGTTCTGGTCAATAGCAATTAACATTCCTTCCCCTCAGCACAAACCTGCATTTGGGCTTAGGCAGCTCTGTCCCCATGAGGAATAAAACTGCTTTCCCTTTCTAATCATGATCAATAAATGTTTTCAGGGAGACCTTTTCTGGTGGGCTTGCAATTCTCAAGTGGGATTAATAAGCAAGGTCCACTACTTGCTCCCACCTGTGCTGCAAGAAGCACTCCTGTTTCTCTTTACCCAGACAGCTCTGATTCTGTGGGTGGTTTCTAAGCAGGGTGGATGCCCTTCCATCAGGCAGGCCTGACCCATGTGGGAAAGCCATGTTCCAGCCTTGAGTTCCTCCTGGAATGAAGTCATCATGTCAAAAACCATAGAGGAGTTCAGACTGGGAGGAACCTTACAATCCCACTCCAATCAGCAGGGACATCTCCAACTAGAGCAGGCTGCTCCAGCCTGCAATGCTGCCGGGGATAGGACATCTCCCACCTCTCTGGACAGCCCAGGACAGGCTCTCACTACCCTCAGCACCAAACATTTCTTCCTTCTCTCCATTCTCAATCTCCATCTTGCAGTTCCAACCATCACCCCTTGGCCTCTCACAACAGGCCCTCAGAAAAACTCTGTCCCCAGCTTTCTTCTAGGCCCTTGAAGCACTGCAAGGCCACCAGAAGCTCTCCCTGGAGCCTTCTCCTCTCCAGGCTGCCCAAGCCCAACTCTCTCAGCGTGGAGCCTCCCAGCAGAGCCCTTCCAGCCCTGCCAGCATTGCTGTGGCCTCCTCTGGCCCTGCTCCAACAGCTCCCTGTCTGTGCTGTGCTGAGGACTCCAGATCTGTCCCAGCACTGCAGGGGGTCTGAGCAGAACCCATCAGAGGGGCAGAATCCCCTCCCTGCCCCTGCTGCCCACACTGCTGGGGATCAGCACAGGACAGGGCTGGCTCTGGGCTGGCAGCACTTGGTGCCAGTTCATGGCCAGCTCTGCACCCCCAGCAGCCCCAGGGCCTTCTCCACAGGGCTGCTTTCCAGCCCTGCATCCCCCAGCCTGTGCTGATAGCCCCAACCCAGGTGCAGGACCTTACAGTTGTCCTTGTTGAACTTCATGGGGCTCACACAGGCCACTTCCTAAGCTTGTCTAGGTCCCTCTGGATGCATCCTGTGTTGGTGTCACCACTCAGCTTAGTGTCACCTGCAAACTTGCTGAGGGTGCACTCAAATGATCACAGGGCTGGAGCACCTCTCCTGTGAGGACAGACTGAAGGAGTTGGGGCTGTTCAGTCTGGAGAAGAGAAGGCTCCCAGGTGACCTCATTGTGGCCTTCCAGGATCTGAAGGGGGCTACAGGAAGGCTGGGGAGGGACTTCTCAGGCTATCAGGCAGTGATAGGACTAGGGGGAATGGAATGAAGCTGGAGGTGGGGAGGTTCAGGCTGGAGGTGAGGAGGAAGTTCTTCCCCATGAGTGTGGTGAAGGCCTGGAATGGGTTGTGCAGGGAGGTGGTTGAGGCCCCGTCCCTGGAGGTGTTTAAGCCCAGGCTGGATGAGGCTCTGGCCAGGGTGATCTAGTGTGGGGTGTCCCTGCCCATGGCAGGGGGTGGAACTGGATGATCCTTGTGGTCCCTTCCAACCCTGACTGATACTATGACACTATGAAATGCCTTAGCAGTCTAGGCTTGGCTCAAATGCCTTAGCAGTCTAGGCTCGGGATGGAGGCTGGCTCTGTCTTGGTGGGAGAGAGAATAGAGCCAGGTGGGAGGTAGACCTTCTGTTGCCTCTGTGTCCGTATAACCTAGAGCCTTTAAATACAGCAGGAGGAAAACAGGGGTAACTGCCAGGTGCTGCTAACCCTGCCCACCTATTGACTCTCCTTCTCCACACTGCTCTCCTGGAAAGCCTTTTGATGCCTGTTCAAGGGGAAATTAGAATTTAAAAGCAGCCCCTTCAAAACAAGGTGAACTCAGCCTTTTTTTCTTCCCTTCCCCCTCCCCCTTGCTGCATTTCAGCTGCTAAAGGGAAGAGCATCAAGTTACTTTCCAGCTAATTTCTTGCTTCACTAACTGAATGTAAAGCTTTGTTGCCCCTTTCAGGTCTGGGGGTCTTTCTTCCAAGCCTGTTTGATCTTGGTGGAAATGTAAAGTCAACAAAAGAGGAGGTGATGATGTTTGAGATAATCACCAGGCAGCTCAAAGCAGATCAGGCTTAGGCTTTGAAATTAACTCCTGTGATTAACTTCCAAGTGGTTTCTGTAGAGTACCCGGGTCCTGGGTTGTTCTTTCTCCTGAGTACATCCCACCTGCAAGCTGCACACTGAATGGCTGATGCTGGCTTCACCTGGAGGATGTTCTTGCAGGTGCTGCTTCTGCATGAAGGAAGAGTGCAGACAGCAGATCACAGAGGAAGATCTCTTCCTCCACTACTCTGTCTAGGGAGGCCACATCTGGAGTCCTCCATCCAGTTCTGGGCTCCCCAGTTCATTAGAGGCAGGGAACTACTGGACAGAGTCCGGCAGAAGTTACAAATATGCTGAGGGGCCTGGAGCCTCTCTGTGAGGAGCAAAGGCTGAGAGCCCCTGGGGCTGTGCAGCCTGGAGCAGAGCAGCCCCAGAGAGCATCTGAGCAATGCTCAGCAAGAGAGAAAGGCTGGGGGGCAAGAGGCTGGGGCCAGACTCTGCCCAAAGTGGCCCCCAGGAGGCTGCATCTGAGCAGGAGGAGAAAGTTGTTTGTTGTGAGGGTGCTGGAGGGCTGGAGCAGGCTGCCAGAGAGGTTGTGGAGTGTCCTTGTGTGGAGAGCTTCCAACCCCCCTGGGCACTGTGCTGCTGGGCAAGCTGCTGTGGGCACCCTGCTGGAGCAGGGGGCTTGGACTGGATGATCTCCAGAGGTCCCTTCTGACCCCTACCATGCTGTCGTTCTGTGAAAAGGCCATCAAGGAAAGGATTCCTATCTCTTCTCACCACTCAAATGTGGCTGCTCTTATCACTCCTTCCCACTCCCTCCTGTATCTCATCTGAGATGCATTAGGTTTTGTTTCTTCAGTTAGTGAGAAGTCTGTGTTTGAAAATGAAATGCACTTTTTTCTTTGTGAAGGGCTGGTCATTATCTGAAGATACCTGAATTCACATCCCTGAGGTTTGGTGTACCAACACCTCCTTTAAGCTATTTGGAGGAGGGGAGGGAGGACTTTATGAGTGGGAATTACTCAGAATCATGAAGGGACTCAGCAACCTGCTTTGGCTGCAGATGTCCCTGCTGACTGCAGGGTAGTTGGACTGGATGAGCTTTGAAGGTCCCTTCCAACCAAAACCATTCCATGGTTCAGTGAAGGCAGTTTGCCAGCTGCAGGTCACCAGCTGCTCTCCTGGTCCTGTACCTCCAAAATAAGGAGAAAGGAGAGAGGAAGCTGTGAGTCATGTCCTCTCAACTCCTTTCAGCCTTAATTGAGAGAAGGACTCAGCCAGCATTTTAGGAAATTATCTTGGCACGTAGTAATTAATCTAATTAGCTAAAAAGGGCTCCTATTGACTTTTAATGTCTTGGTCAATATGAAAACTGGGAGAAGGGGATCTCAATGGTTTTTGAGCCAGTTCTTTAGTCAGGTGGACACTGGCTGAGAGCTTATTTCCCAGGGCTGCTTTATCTTAGGACACTGGCACCCTCTGGAGCTGCTCTCCTCTTTTGCCACTAGGCATATGATGGGAAAAGAGCTAGTAGTCCAAGGTTATCCAGGGTAAAAGAGAATAGAACTAACCAGCTTGGAAAAGACCTTTGAGATCACTGAGTCCAACCTAAATGCTGCTCATCCCATGGGGTTTCCCTGGTTAATTTTATGTCATGAATAGTGAATTGTGCCAGGGGAGGAGTAAGTTGGACCTGAGGAAATAATTCTCCATGGGAAGGATTGGCAAGGCCTGGAAGAAGCTTACCATGGCAGTGGTGGAGTCCCCATCCCTGGAGGGCTTTCACAGGCATGTAGCTGTGCTGATGAGGGATGTGGGTTAGTGGTGACCTGGTAGTGCTGGGTTTATGGTTGGACTTGATGATCTGGAATCACAGAATTGTCAGGGTTGGAAGGGACCTCAAGGCTCAGCCAGTTCCAACCCCGCTGCCATGGGCAGGGACACTGCACACTAGAGCAGGTTGCCCAGAGCCACCTCCAGCCAGGCCTTCAACACCTCCAGGCATGAGGCTTCCACCACCTCCCTGGTCAACCTGTGCCAGGCTCTCACCACCCTCCTGGGAAACAACTTCCTCACATCCAATCTCAATCTCCCCATTTCTAATTTTGCTCCTTTCCCCCAGTCCTATCCCTCCCTGACACCTTCACAAGTCCCTCCCCAGCTTTCTTGTAGCCCCTTCAGATCCTGGAAGGCCACAATGAGGTCTCCTCAGAGCCTTCTCCTCTCCAGACTGAGCAGCCCCAACTCTCTCAGTCTGTCTTGGAACCAAAACAATTCTGTGATGCTGAATGGGAAAGAGTTTAGCCATACAAGAAAAGAAAACTCAGGTTCTGGCTTCCAGGAGTTGGAACATCTCAGGGATGATGATAACCTGCCAGGAGGCTGGACTGAGTGATCTGTGATGGTCCCTTCCAGTCTGAAAGGTTTCAGATTCCCATGCTGGTGTGGTGGGTCAGGGAGGAAAAAGCTGCCTGAGGATACACCACACAGCTGAGGAGAGGGAAGCTCCACAAGTCAGGGTGGTTGTCCTCCAGGCTGTGACCAGGTGTGCTTTAAAAGAATGATAATGACATGTGTGTTGGTTCTTCACCTTTTCCCCTCCTTTGGCAGCTGACCTTTTCTCTTTCTCTGTCCTCTTGTTTCCTTCTCTGTCCTTTATTTCTAGCAAGACTGAGGACTGGGGGTACCTCAATGAAGATGGGGAGCTCGGGCTGGCTTATCAAGGCCTAAAGCAAGTTGCCAGGTCAAACACTTCCTTTTGCACCCATTGCTTCCTCTCCTCTCTCCCGCTTTTTGCTTGCTCTTTGGCTTCTTTCTCTTCCTCTGCTGCTATCCTGTTCTCCTGTCTAGGACCCTTTGTCCTCTGTAGGGCCTGTTGTCTCCTCTCTGGGGGCAGCTGGGACAAACTGGGGATTTGATACCCTCACTAATATTCAGAGGAGTTGATGTGATGCTAATTGGGCATTGCTGATGGTCAGCAATGCCTGGGCTGTGGGTGTTGGGAAGCTATAAACTCCAGGAAGCCCCCCCCCCCCCCCCCCCCCGAGCCCCATTTTAGATGGTTTTTTCCCCCATGCACCTCCCTAAAGTATTTCCTCTCAATCCTTAACATGCCAGAAAGGGAGTCCCTGTGCTTGTGATGCTGCCTGCTTTGCATGCTCCTGTTTTGCATGCTTCTAGGTATAAGGAGGAAAGTGCATGGTGGGCACTCAGTGCCATCCTTCAGCAGCATGGTCTGGTGGCACATAGCCCAGTGGGGCACCTTGGAGCCATACCTGCCACCTCCATATCCTCTGGAGGTGTTGGTCATTCTGTAGTGATGTCTTATCACAGTATTGCCAAGCTTGGAAGAGACCTCAAAGATCATCCAAGCTCATGAATGCTGAGAAACACAGTGAGGAAAGCAAGGCAGAAGACTCCTGGATTCTTCTCCTGGTTCAACCTGGTGCTTGAAAGAGGAGATGCTTAAATGTTAACCAGCCTGTGCTCTCCTGCAGGGTGGTTACAAACCTTGAGTATATATGCTTTTAATAAAAAAAGTGGGAAAAGAGCTGGCTGAGAGCAGTGTAGAGAGGAGGAGGGGAAATGAAGCATGGCAGAAAGTCACCTGAAGTGGTCAGAGGAAAGCCAGCAGTAACAGGAAGGATACCAGAGGTGATTCATTTGTTTTTCAAAGCAGTGTAGGAAGCCAGGTTCATGGAAGGATTGTGTTGTTCTGAGGGTGGCTCACAGTCCATCCTGAACCGACATGAGGACATGAAATGAAAATTAAGTACTTAAATACTTACTCCATGCTGAGCTTGTGTGTTCACAGCCTCTTAAGAACATAATTCCTGACAAGATGATTACCAGGCTGGCTCTGTTACTGCCCATGTTGCTGTAGTTGCAAGAGGTGCTTTTCTGTCTCCTGCTGGAAAGTGGGTGTGCAGATGGAGTTGTTTGGATCTTAAAAGAACAACAACAGAAAAAGCAATGTTTTTCATCCAGAAACCTTCCATAAAAAGCCTATGGGTTTTTATACAAGCCTTATAACACCCCCTCCTCCCCGCCCCCCACTTAATTGTTCCTGCAGGGCAGCAGTTCACAGATGTAAATCTCCATGAATTTCCCAGTGGACTTGATGGAGTTGTAGATTTTTTTTTCCCCCACTGAATCAAATGGTTTGAGTCAGAAGGGAACCTTTAAAGTTCATCCAGTCCACCCCCTGCAGTCAGCAGGGACATCTGCAACTAGAGCAGGTTGCTCACAGCCCCAGACAACCTCACCTGGAATGCTGCCAGGGATGGGATGTCTCCCACCTCTCTGGACAGCCTGGCACAGGCTCTCACCACCCTCAGCCTCAAACATTTCTCCCTTCTCTCCACTCTCAATCTCCCCCTTTTCTCCCTCATCTTAACAGGCCCTGAGAAAAAGTCTCTCCCCAGCTTTCTTCTAGGTCCATCTGAGTATTGAAAGGCCACCAGAAGGTCTCCCTGGAGCCTTCTCCTCTCCAGGCTGCCCAAGCCCAACTCTCTCAGCCTGGAGCCTCCCAGCAGAGCCCTTCCAGCCCTGCCAGCATTGCTGTGGCCTCCTCTGGCCCTGCTCCAACAGCTCCCTGTCTGTGCTGTGCTGAGCACTCCAGAACTGCCCCAGCACTGCAGGGGGTCTGAGCAGAGCCCATCAGAGGGGCAGAATCCCCTCCCTGCCCCTGCTGCCCACACTGCTGGGGATCAGCCCAGGAGAGGGCTGGCTCTGGGCTGGCAGCGCTCAGTACCAGCTCATGGCCAGCTCTGCACCCCCAGCACCCCCAGGGCCTTTCTCCACAGGGCTGCTGTCCAGCCCTGCATCCCCAGTCTGGCTTGATACCAGGGGTTGTCTCAACTCAGGTGCAGGACCTTGCTGCATGTCTGTGGATGCTCTTGGATAAATGCTAAGCACCCAGCACCAGGGACTTCCTCAGCTTTGAGGGTTGCTGTTTGCATGCGATGCCTGAGCCACCTGTGTGGTGTCTGCATCTGTGCCCATGGAGTACCTCCATGGGGTACAGCAATGACATGTGCTTGGTCCCCTTCCTCTTTGCCACAGTCACCCTGTGCAACCTGGGACTAACTCTTTGCAGGTTCTGTCTTGGTGGCTGTTCCTCCTCCTTCTGCAGTCACTCATTTTACTGTTCTTGAGAGAGCTGGAGTCCTAACAAGGAGATTTCCATTAAGCAGGGGGTAGAAGATAGCCTTATAAAAAAATCAATTATCAAGCCTCTTGCCACGATTTTCAGCACAGGAGGGCAGTTAATGTCTCAGTGATGAATCATTCTTCCACTGGATTAATGAGGGTTTAGCAGATGGCAGGGTAATGTTCTAAATAAATACCTTAGTAACCCTTTAGCTCAACATTTCTCCCCTGGGCTTGTCAGAGCAAGGCTGGAAGGGGATCTGGTACAGGGAAAAGGAGGTAGGAGAGGGTAGCAGGAGGAATTGCTGGAGAAAACGTTGAGTAACCACCTCAGAGTGGGAGGAAGGCCATGTATGGTGACGTCTGTCAGCTCTGTATCACTGCATTGCCATTTTTATGTCATGGAGTAGAAGGAAACCCACTGCTGAAGAGTCCTGGTGAGGTCAGCAGGGATGATGAAAGCAGGAGCTGGCCAGGATGGCCTTGTGCATAGCTCTCTGCTGGTAGTTCATGAATCACAATTGAGGTGGACACAAATATCCTGCTTTTTAAGCAAAGGTAACTATCAGCTCTACAAACAGCTAGGAGGGAGCAAAGTGTTTCAGCTTCTGCCTTTTGGGGAACTCCCAGCAGTAGCAAATGGAGCCTGTGGGCAGTCCAGCCCTGTGGGGCTCTTTGCAAGACACAAAGCTCAGTTTCCAGGAGCCAGAACTGATGTCTGGGAGGAGGTGAGCACCAGAACTGATGCTGCAGGCATTGATCTGCACCACTTTCTTGCCATGTGTTTGCTTTGGGTGAATGGGAAGAATCAAGGAACACAAATTAGTGGTACAGTTGCAGGGAAAAAAAAAACCCAGACTTGGATTTTTTTTTCCCTGCCTTTATCTAAAAAATACAAAACCTAAACCAAAACAAACTCTTGGTCTCATGTCTCTGTTCTCAAAAGTGTTTAGTCTATGATAGATCAGTCAACAGTTCTAATGTGGCAATAGTGGCCACAGAAGTTCTTTGCCTGTGTCAGGTTGATAGGGAGGCTGCCCAGGAACCCAAGCTGGCTGGATCTGAACTCAAAACAGTGGTTGATAACAGGGTGCTGAGGTCACAGGCTGAGTGGTCTGGCCCTTTTCTCAGGTTGCTGGAGGCACAGCTCCAGGAACAGAGAAGAGAGCACGAGGAGGAGATGGAAGCTCTGAGAAACCAGGTGGATACCATGCAAGAAGAGCTGGAGAAACAGCAGCAGGCTTTCCTGCAGACCCTGCAATTGTCTCCAGAGGTCCAGGTGGAGTTTGGACTTCAGCAAGAAATCACACGTCTCACCAATGAAAATCTGGTAAGAGGCTGCAGGCAAAACACTGCCAAAGGGAAAAACATTGAGAGGAAGGGGGTGGGAAATGTGAAGGGGAGGAGAAGGCACTGGGGTTTCTTCCACCTCTCCTCAACTCTCTGTAGGATGCTGCAGCATCAGCTGGTTGGACTTAATGATCTCAAAGTTCTTTTCCCCTCCTGACTTCAGCTAAGGGCTTCTTGCCTTTCTCTACATCTCTGTTATCTAAGGAGTGTTGGAACTGTTTAGTTGTGATTAACAGCCAGCAGTAAAATGCTTTGGGTGGTTTGTTGTGAGCACTGCCTGCTGCAGGCTGCATCTAGAAAAAGCAGCCACACAACCTCCACAGTTAGGGAATCAGAATTGTTTTGGTTGGAGGAGACCTTTAAGATCATTGAAACCTGCCATGAAGCCAGCACTGCCAGGTCACCACTAAACAAGTCCCTCAGCACCACAGCTGCATGGCTTTGAAACTGCTGCCCTAGGCAGCCTCTTCCAGGCCTTGACATCCCTTATGAGGAAGAAATTGTTCCTCATATCCAACTTAAATCTCCCCTGGAGCATTTCCTCTTGTCCTATAACTTGTTAGATGGGAGAAGAGACCACTTGTCTCCAACCTCCTTTCAGGGAGCTGTAGAGAGCCAGAAGGTCTCCCCTCAGCCTCCTCTTCTTCAGGCTCAACACCCCCAGCTCCCTCAGCTGCTCCTCCCCAGCCCTGCTCTCCAGACCCTTCCCCAGCTTGGTTGCCCTTCCCTGGCCCTGCTCCAGCTCCTCAATGTCCTTCTTGGAGTGAGGAGCCTAAAACTGAATCCAGTACTCAAGCTGTGGCCTCAGCAGTGCCCAGCACAAGGGGACAATCCCTGCCCTGCTCCTGCTGGCCACACCAGTGCTGATCCAGGCCAGGCTGCTGGTGGCCTTCCTGCCCACCTGGGCACTTCCTGCTGTCACCCAGCACCCCCAGGTCCTTTTCCACTAGGCAGCTTTCCATCCACCCTGCCCCAAGCCTGGAGTGTTCATGGGATTGTTGTGACCTAGCCTTTGTGGTGTAGGGAAGGGTCTCTCTGAGCAGCCCAGAAATAAGATGGCTCTTCTTTGGCCCAGATGCTGACACCATGCCATAGTGGTGCACAGAAATGGTGCAGCTTGACTGCAGCCTCAGACTCACCTCAGATGAGTTGTTCTTGGGCTTCTTTTTGTTTCTCTAGCCCCATGCATCCTTCTGTTTTTCAGGATCTTAAAGAAACGGTGGAGAAGTTGGAAAAGAATGAAAAGAAGCTGAAAAAGCAGCTGAAGGTTTACATGAAGAAGGTCCAAGATTTTGAAGGTGATTTAGCTTTTGGTGGACATTGGGGTGGAGAACAGCACTCTGGGCTGCAGGTTTTCCTTTTCTGCTTTCTGTCAGAGACAGATTTTGCTCATTCTGGCATTTAACTGGCACTGAGCTCATCCCTGGTGTGACAGCAGGGAACTGAGAGTCCAGATGAAGCTCCTGGGTCATGCTTAGGCTGCATTTGAGGAAGCAGAGCTGTGGGCAGCCTGGGCCAGGCCTTGACAACCATTCTGGGGGAGGAAATTATTCCTCATGTCCAAACTTCCCCTGGTGCTATCTGAGGCCATTTCCTCTTGTCCTGTCACTTGTTCCTTGGAAGAAGAGATCAACCCCTACCTGGCTCCAACCTCCTTTCAGGGAGCTATAGAGAGCCAGAACGTCTCCCCCTCAGCTTCCTTTTCACCAGGCTGAACAACCCCAGCTGCCTCAGCTGCTCCTCACAAGACCTGTGCTCTAGACCCATCCCAGCTTCAGTGCTCTTCTTGGATTGTGGGGCCCAACACTGAAACCAGGATTCAAGGAGGGGCCTCACCAGTGTTCAGTACAAGAGTACAATCCCTGCCCTGCTCCTGCTGGCCACACTATTGCTTATCCAAGCCAGGATCCTGGTGGCCTTCTTGACCACCAGGGCACACCCTGGGTCATCTTCATCTGTCTGTCTACCAGTCCCTCCAGGTCCTTTTCTGCTGGGCAGCTTCCAGCCACTCTGCCCCAAGCCTGGAGCACTGCAGGTGCAACTTGTGATCCAAGGGCAAGACCCAGCACTCGAGCTTGTTGAACCTCATCCCACTGGTTTTAGTCCTTCAATTCAACCTGCCCAGAGCAGAGACAGATAACCAGTAGCTCACAGCCCACTCCTCTGATCTGGCCTTTTTGATTTGTTTGGGGTCTTTTTGTTTGGTTGGTTGGTTGTGGGTTTTTTGGAGGAATTAAACCCAGTTAGCAATAAAATATATTGTCTGCTCCCTGTGATCACAGAACACCAGAAATGTGTTCTGTGACATCTGTACTGCATAGAAGGAGCTTCCCATTCTCTGGAGGCACTGAGACTGAATCACAGCACCTTGTCCTCATGAGCTAATTTCTGCAAACAAGGCATGATGTGAAATTAGGCTGAAGAAGTGGAGGGTTTCCACAGCCAGCACAGCTGGTCCCAGTGTCATTTGCATGCAGCAGGCTGCTGAGCACTGCAGTCCCTGCACGCTGGCCTCTTCTGTTTCATTAAGCTTTGATGGCAGCAGAAGGCTCCATGGTGTGCCACTGCAGATCTTCAGCTCAGCAGCCAGTCAGAGGATGAGATGCTGAGGTGTTTGTCCACTGCCTGGCTGGTTTTTCACCCCCACTGTGAAAATCATATACTGAAAACCTTCAGAGAATCATAAAATCACAGAGTAGTTTGGGCTGGAAAGGGCCTTTAAAGGTCATTTAATCAAACCCCATTGCAGTCAGCGGGGACATCCCCAACCAGAGCAAGTTGCTCACAGCCCCAGACAGCCTCACCTGGGATGCTGCCAGGGGTGGGACATCTCAGGGCAGCCTGGGACACTACCTTCAGGCTCAAACATTTCTTCCACCTCTCCACTCTCAATCTCCCTCTTGCACTTCAAACCACCAGTCCTTGGCCTGTCACAACAGGCCCTCAGAAAAACTCTGTCTCCAGCTTGCTTATAGGCTCCCTTGAAGCACTTCAAGGCCACCAGAAGGTCTCCCTGGAGCCTTATCTCCTCCAGGCTGCCCAAGCCCAACTCTCTCAGCCTGCAGCCTCCCAGCAGAGCCCTTCCAGCCCTGCCAGCATTGCTGTGGCACTCTGATTGCTCTTACAGACTATAGAAAATGAAAAGTCACAGAACCCCAGCATGGTAGGGGTCAGAAGGGACCTCTGGAGATCATCCAGTCCAAGCCCCCTGCTCCAGCAGGGCACCCACAGCAGCTTGCCCAGCAGCACAGTGCCCAGGGGGTTGGAAGCTCTCCACACAAGGAGACTTCACAACCTCTCTGGGCAGCCTGCTCCAGCCCTCCAGCACCCTCACAGCAATGACATTTTCCCTTGTGACTTCATCCTTTCCTCTTTAGGTCCCATTTTTGCACTCTTTCCTTCATTCCCAGTCAGAATTTCTGCTGGCCTTTAATTCAGGACCTGATTGTGATATTTTTATAAGCCTGTGGAGTCTGATGACATTATTAGAGATTTAATGTCTCATGCTTTTACCTTTTGTCTGGTCTAAAAGCCAGCAGAAGGTGTGAAGAGTTCTTGATCACCAGGCACTCCCTCTCTCTCCTCTCTTCACAGCATTCCAAGCCACGGTGCCAGAAGAGAGGAGGCAGCATGAGCCTAACATGCAAGTCACTGTCCAGAGGAAGGAGAAGGATTTCCAGGGCATGTTGGAGTACTATAAAGAAGATGAGCCCCTCCTCATCCGAAACCTCATCACAGGTGAGTAATCTGCTCTGCTCCTGTGCCTGGCTCCTTCTTCATTTGCCTGGCAGAGTCTGTGAACTTCAGATCTCGAGACAGACAAACAGATCTGCTGCAGCTGAGCCCTGGTGTGGCTGCAAGGTGGTGGGGAAAGCAGTTAGGGTAGGTAAGGAGCACAGCACTAAGCAGACAGACCAGTGTGGGTATAATGATAGAATCACTGAATTGTTTTGGCTGGGGAAGGCCTTTGTGATTGTCCAGTCCAATGACAACCCAGCACTGCCAGGTCACCACTAATCCATGTCCCTCAGCACCACAACCACATAGCTTTGAAATCCCTACAGGGATGGGGACACCACCACAGCCCTGAACCACCCAGGTCAGGCCTTGACAACCCTTTTGGGGGAAGAAATTGTTCCTCATGTGGTGGAAGCCTCATCCCTGGAGGTGTTGAAGGCCAGGCTGGATGTGGCTGTGAGCAGCCTGCTGTAGGTGAGGTGTTCCTGCCCATGGCAGGGGGTTGGGGCTGGCTGAGCCTTGAGATCCCTTCCAACCCTGACAATTCTGTGATTCTAAGAGGATTTTAAAAATAAACCCCAAACCTTCCAGATCTGAAGCCTCAGACAGTGTCTGCTACAGTTCCTTGCCTTCCTGCCTACATCCTCTACATGTGCATCAGGCATGCGGATTACATCAACGACGACCAGAAAGTGCATTCCTTGCTCACCTCCACCATCAACGGCATCAAGAAAGTGCTGAGGGTAGGTGGCCACTTTTCTTTTCTCTTGGGCATGAGACATGTAAGATGATTACAACCAGGCTCACAGGTGTCAATTTTGCCCCTCCAGAAAAACAACAGTGACTTTGAGTTGACCTCCTTCTGGCTGGCCAATACCTGCCGCCTGCTGCACTGCTTGAAGCAATACAGCGGAGATGCGGTAAGGAACTCATCACTGAGCTTCAGGATGTTGGATCTTCAGGCCTCCTGGGTCTCAGGGCTTCCTTCTGGCTGGGATGGGAGGCCATCTCAACCTTTGCTCTTTTGTTCATTTGGATATAACACGAGGTGGCTTGTAGGTTCACAGAAACACAGAGCAGCTTGGGTCCCAGGGACCTTGCAACCCCCCTGCAGGCAGCAGGGACATCTGCAGGTACAGCAGGCTGCTCAGAGCCTCAGCCAACCCAACTGAACGTTTCCAGAGTGGGACATCAGCCACCTTTCAGGGTAACCTTGGCCAGTGTCTCACCAGCCTCAGTGTAATACATTTCTTCCTTCTCTCTGGTCCAAACTACACCACAGGTTCATGGGGTAGGTTCATGGGGTGCATGAAGAAGAGCATGGCTAGCGAGCCAAGGGAGCCTCTCCTCTACCCTGCTGAGGCCACATCTGGAGTCCTGGGCCCAGTTCTGGGCTCCCCATTTCATTAGAGACAGGGAGCTACTGGAGAGAGTCCAGCAGAGGCTACAAAGATGCTGAGGGGCCCTGGAGCAGCTCTGGGAGGAGCAAAGGCTGAGAGCCCCTGGAGCAGCCCCAGAGGGGATCTGAGCAATGCTTGGCAAGAGATCAAGGCTGGGGGGCAAGAGGCTGGGACCAGACTCTGCTCAGTGGTGCCCAGGGACAGGACAATGGGCAAGGGGCACAAACTGGAACCCAGGAGGTTCCATCCGAACAGAAGGAGAAAATGGGTGTGAGGGTGGTGGAGGGCTGGAGCAGGCTGCCCAGAGAAGCCTGGGGTGTCTCCTTCTCTGGGGAGATTCCAGCCCCACCCTGGACACTGTTATCCTGGGCAAGCTGCTGTGGGTGTCCCTGCTTGAGCAGGGGCAGATGGACTGGATGATCTCCAGAGGTTCCTTCCCACCCCCACCGTGCTGGGATTCATGGGGCCTTGCACCAAGGCATTTGAGAGCTGAGTCCAGGACCCTTAGAACACAGCACAACACAGAGTGTTCTGTATTCCATACCCAACTTGGACTTGTCTCAAGGGAGGGATTTCCTTCTGATAGTTTGCTTTTGGAGGCCTGGTTTTAGTAGGTCCC
This sequence comes from Picus viridis, assembly GCA_033816785.1. NCBI lineage: Eukaryota > Metazoa > Chordata > Aves > Piciformes > Picidae > Picus > Picus viridis. The sequence goes on from CM066606.1 coordinate 2,071,784, forward strand.
ACAACTTTTCATTACCCTAGGACTTCGAAGAGGGGAAAGCTGTTCCAAATCTTGCCATTTTCTTCTGCACATTTCTACTAATTTTGATTCCCCCTGTTCTGTCAAAAGCAGCCAACAGTTCGAGGGAGCAAAACTTCAGAATCATAATGTCAGATCTCTTCCTGCCACCTCAGTCATGTTCCATTAGCTGAAATAAGTCTGATGATAGCCAGTGCCTTCTGACAAAACCAGACCATCGCTGTCCTCTTAGTGCATCACACCCTGCCATACGCTCTAGGCACTGAAATGTTCAGCAGGAGCCAAATTGCAGAGTTTCTCATGTAATCCTGAGTAAAGATCAAGGTCTTCATGGGCTCAAATTAATTACTCAGGTCATTCACAGCAGTGTCTAAACCCTCAGTGCTGGACTTCCCAGGTTTTCACTAGACAAGTGATGATTTCTAACAGTTAGTGCTCCTGTTTTGCCCTATTCTGCCTGGATAACAACATCACGTTTTTAAAGGAGACCCCCACCAAGAAAACCAGAAGGGTGGTTAAAAAAAAGCAACCAATCCACCAACACCCCACCAACCTTAATTTTCACATTCTTTGCCGTGATTTCCTGCGCTATGTGAACCTGCTCTTTGCAAATTCTGTTGATGATTTGGTGCAAAAGCAAAGGGGAGAAAAAAAAAAAACAACCCACCAATTCTGAGCAGTTTGTAAAATAAGCAGTTGTTTTTTAGCTGGAAATCCTTCATGTCTGAGCACAGAACTTGGGGGCTGCAGCATCTGTGTGGTAAAAAAACCCTGCTGTGTCTGCAGGGAGTAAATGCAGCTACCTGGAGAGACTGCTAAACTTCAGGTCAGTTTAAAATGCTGGGCTCAGGAGTCTTGATCTTTTCCACAATGCTCTAAAAAGAATGAAGTTTGGTAACATTTGGGTATACTGTACTCTTATTTTAACACGGTGTTTGTACTGGATTGTAAATAAGTACAAAGGACAATGAAACCAAGTGTTTTCATCTCCTCCTGCTCAGGGTTTCATGACACAAAACACACCTAAGCAGAACGAGCACTGTCTGAAGAACTTTGACCTGACTGAGTACCGCCAGGTGCTGAGCCACCTCTCCATCCAGATCTACCAGCAGCTCATTAAGATAGCAGAGAGCATAATCCAGCCCATGATTGGTGAGTTCACAGCGTGTTAGCCTTTAGGAGAATACTTTTCTCCTGTAAATATCTACTCTGACCTTTGTGCAGGGATAGCATGGCATTCCCCAAAGGCAAAACTGCACTTGGAGGAGAGGTTCAACAAGGCCAAGTGCTGGGTGCTGCACTTGACTCACAACCACTCCATGAAGGCTCCAGGCTTGGGGCAGAGTGGCTGGAAACTGCCTAGCAGAAAAGGACCCGGGGTTGTTGGCTGACAGCTGGCTAAGGGTAGGCTAGCATGTGCCTAGGTGGCCAAGGCAGCCACCAGCATCCTAGCTTGGATCAGAAATGGTGTGGCCAGCAGGACCAGGGTAGTGATTGTGCCCCTCTGTTTGGCACTGGTGAAGCAACACCTGGAATCCTGGGTTCCATTTTAGAATCATAGAATCACAGAATGGTCTGTATTGGAAAGGACCTCCAAAGGTCATCCTAGTCCAACCCCCCTCTGCAGTAAGCAGGGGCATCTTCAACGAGATCAGGTTGCCCAGAGCCCTGGCAAGCCTCACCTGGAATAATTTTGGGCTCATGACTCCGAGGACATTGAGGTGCTGGAGCGTGTCCAGAGAAGGGCAACAAAGCTGGTGAAAGTTCTAGAGCACAAGTCTTGTGAGGAGCAGCTGAGGGACCCGGGGTTGTTGAGGCTGAGGGGAGACATCCTCAGTCTCTACACCACCAGCACCCCCAAGTCCTTTCCATCCCTTCATTCCCCATCCTGGATTGATACTGGGGTTTGCCTCCACCCAGGATTATCACAGTAAATGAGCAATGTCCCACTTTCAGTCCTCCCAGCACCCACTGTGTGGCACCATGAGACTGCTGCATGTCTGTGACTGCCCACGGGTGGATCAGTTCTTACCTCTAATGACTAATAGCTCAGTTCAGGCTCTCTTAGCTCTGGTTTTTTTCCCCTTTTTCAGTGTTTGCAGTGTTGGAAAATGAGAGTATCCAGGGGCTTTCTGGTATCAAGCCAATAGGCTACAAGATTCGCACCTCCTGCGAGGCAGATGGTGACACCACCTACACCTTAGACACAATCATTCGCCAGCTGAACAACTTCCACAGCACCATGTGTGACCAGGGCATGGACCCTGAGATCGTGGAACAGGTCTTCAAGCAGCTCTTCTACATGATCAATGCAGTTGCCCTCAACAACCTCCTGCTGAGGAAGGATGTCTGCTCATGGAGCACGGGCATGCAGCTGAGGTGGGACTTTGGGCTGGGATGTACCCACTCAAGAGAATTTTGTTTGTTTATAAGGTGATGGTAAAGAGGAAAATGAAATGCTGATGGGTCTGCTGGTTTTACAACAACTGTTGTAGTGCTGAAGGCTCATTGAAGGATGGAGAGCAGCCCTGTGCAGAAGGCCTTGGGGGTGATGGGGATGCAGAACTGGCCATGAACTGGCACCGAGCACTGCCAGCCCAGAGCCAGCCCTCTCCTGGGCTGATCCCCAGCAGTGTGGGCAGCAGGGGCAGGGAGGGGATTCTGCCCCTCTGATGGGCTCTGCTCAGACCCCCTGCAGTGCTGGGGCCAGCTCTGGAGTCCTGAGCACAGCACAGAGAGGGAGCTGTTGGAGCAGGACCAGAGGAGGCCACAGCAATGCTGGCAGGGCTGGAAGGGCTCTGCTGGGAGGCTCCAGGCTGAGAGAGTTGGGCTTGGCCAGCCTGGAGAAGAGAAGGCTCCAGGGAGACCTTCTGGTGGCCTTCCAGTGCTCAAATGGATCTAGAAGGCGGCTGGGGACAGATTTTTTCTGAGAGCATGTTAAAATGAGGGAGAAAAGAGGGAGATTGAGAGTGGAGAGAAGGAAGAAATACTTGACAGTGAGCATGGTGAGAGCCTGTCCTAGGCTGTCCAGAGAGGTGAGAGATGCCCCATCCCTGGAACCATGCCAGGTAAAGTTGTTTGGGATTGTGAGCAACCTGCTCTAGTTGCAGATGTCCCTGCTAACTGCAGGGGGTTTGCACTAGCTGACCTTTAAGGGTCCCTACCTACCCAAACCTGGGGTGCTATGGAATTTCAAAGGGTGCCTATTGCCAACCTGACAGAAAGGGGCTGTGAATTTTTATCAGCCCTGGCATAAATCTTTCAAGTTACTTCTTGCTGTAAATGATTTAAACCTGCCTTTTGCTACTCTCTCCCTTTCCCCTGGAGCCTTGGAGTGGGCCCAGGCAAAGGTGGGTTTTTTTGGTGCAGATATTTTCAAAGGTGCTTGGGTACCTTGCAGGCTTTCGTTTCCCCCCCCCCCCCCAGCATCTCAAAACTTGTTCAAAGCTTGATTTAAATTTCTTTGGAAACTGGGCTGCTGCAGGAAAGCACGTCCCTTGTGCTGCCCAGCTGCTGCATGGCTCATCTCTTTCTGAGGAACGTGGAATGTAAATGTTTGTCTCTTGCTTTGTGCAGCACAGATGATGGCTCACAAAAATCCACCTTTACCAGTCTCTTTCTTGGCATTTTTGTCTCCCAGCTCACGTTTTTATGCCTTGGTTCTTGCTCAGGTTTAACATAAGTCAGCTGGAGGAATGGCTGCGTGGGAAGAACCTGCAGCAGAGCGGAGCAGCCCAAAAACTGGAGCCCTTGATTCAGGCCGCGCAGCTTCTGCAGCTGAAAAAGAAAACCTCGGAAGATGCTGAGGCCATCTGCTCCTTGTGCACATCACTGACAACACAGCAGGTAGGGAGTTAAATTAAGAGTTAAAGGGGTGGGGAAGGATGGTCTTCTGGTGCCACACCTTTACTGCCCAGGCTGAGAGTGTCTTTCACATAATGGGGACAATCTGTCCTTGCCAAGACTGGTGTTTGGTTCTGAGCCTTGTCAGAGGTGGTCTCCTTGGTGGCTTCTCTCTTACAGTGCCACTGATGGTGCTGGACCTTCAGAAATCTGTAAAGAGCAAACCCAGCCCTAAGGAGTTCATGGCATAAGTCAGACAGCATTTTAAACCCATCTTGTTCTTAGCCTTAGAATTAACCAGGTGGGAGAAGACCTTTGAGATCACCAAGTCCAACCTATCCCCCAGCACCATCTGATCAACTCAACCATGGCACCAAGTGCCTCATCCAGGCTCCTCTTGAACACCTCCAGTGATGGTGACTCCACCACCTCCCTGGGCAGCACATCCCAATGGCCAATCACTCTTACTGGGAAGAACTTCTTCCTAACATCCAACCTAAACCTCCCCTGGCACAGCTTGAGACTGTGTCCTCTTGTTCTGGTGCTGGGTGCCTGGGAGAAGAGACCAACCCCCACCTTAGCCTGGAGAAGAGGAGACTGAGGGGTGACCTTATTGCTGTCTACAACTCCCTGAAGGGAGGTTGTAGCCAGGCAGAGGTTGGTCTCTTCTCCCAGGCAGCCAGCACCAGAACAAGAGGACACAGTCTCAAGCTGTGCCAGGGCAGGTTTAGACTGGACATTAGGAGGAAGTTCTATACAGAGAGAGTGATTGCCCATTGGAATGGGCTGCCTGGGGAGGTGGTGGGGTCACCGTCATTGGAGGTGTTCAGGAGGAGACTTGATGGGGTGCTTGGTGACATGATCTAGTTGTTTGATGGGTTGGACACGATGATCTTGAAGGTCTCTTCCAACCTGGTTTATTGTATTGCACCTGGCTACAACCTCCCTTCAGGGAGCTGGAGAGAGCAAGAAGGTCTCCTCTGAGCCTCCTCTTCTCCAGGCTAAGCAACCCCAGCTCTCTCAGCCTCTCCTCACAGGGCTGTGCTCCAGACCCCTCCCTATGTTCAGCCTACTGTTGTTGTCCACTGCCAGGGTCTAGCCTGGCTAGGTCTGCAAGATGCCCACCAACAATTCATATTTGGGGCAGGAGGGTGAGAACTGCCAACCTAGCCTGGCCAGGTCCAACTTCAATGGATTCTCCATTCCAGGAGGATATAAACTCAAGTTATTGCTGTTGTGAAGGAGCATCAGGAGAAGCATGGTAGAGATGGTATCTGTGGACTGGTCACCCACATCACCAAGTGCCATCTTGGTGGAGTCCCTGTTGTGTAAATCTCTTGCTCAACTCTGTTTCCAGTTTACAAATATGACCATAAGAAGTGAGTCTGACAGGTCCATGGAGGCTTAACCATATCTCATAGCAGGCAAAGGAACACCAGGATGACACTTACCATAGAATCATAGGATTCTTTGGATTGGAAGGGGCCCTAAGTATCATCTAGTTCCAACATTTCTGCCACAGGCAGGGATAAGGTCCACTAGATCAGGTTGTTCAGAGCCCTGCCCAACTTGGGCTTGAACACTTCTAGGAATGGAACATCCAGAACTTCTCTGTCCAACCTGTTCCAGTGTCTCAACACCCTCCCAGTGGAGAAATTCCTTCCTTCTGCCTAATCTAAATCTACTCTCTTTAAGTTTAAAGCCATTACCCCTTGTCCTATCACTACACACCCTTTTTTACTCCCTCTCCAGCTTTCTTGTACAACACCTTTAGGTATTGAAGGCTGCTATAAGGTCTCCCTGGAGCCTTCTCTTCTCCAGGCTGAACAGTCCCAACTCTCTCAGCTTGTCCACACAGCAAAGGCGCTGCAGTCCCCATGATCACCTTTGTGGTCCTTCTCTGGATCTGCTCCAACAGGTCCTCATGTTAGGGACATCTCCAACATGTCCTTCTTATGTTAGAGGCCCCAGAGCTGAACACACAACTCCAGGTGGTCTCATGAGGGCGGAGCAGAATGGCAGAACACCCTCCCTCAACCTGCTGGCCACGACGCTTTGGATGGAGAAGCTTCTCGTGCTGCTTCTGCTTCTGAGTAGTGTCATGAGAGTCTTGTTATGGCCATATTAAGACAAACTCTGAAAAATCTCATCACTCTCTGAAATGCTTTTTTGTTCAACAGATTGTAAAGATACTTAATCTCTACACTCCTGTGAATGAGTTTGAAGAACGTGTGACTGTGACCTTCATTCGAGACATACAGGTAAGTGAAAGGAAGTGGGAGAGAGAGTTCTCATGGCATCTGTAGGAAGTCATCACTAACTCAGGCATTCTGTAATAGCCATGCTGTTGCTTGTTGTCCTGGATTCAGTGCTCTGCATGTGCACATGCTTTCCTGCAACCTAAAGCTCCAGGGGTGACCAGGGTGTTCACCACAAAGAGCAGTAAGCACCTAAGTTCCCAGCTACTAATGAAGCAGGAACTCTTAAAGGACAACTCAGAAGTCAGGTTGCAGGAGTCGGTGGAGCATCGTTGAGTTCCTGCTGAGGTACAAGGCAGAAACTAACCACTAAAGGGAAAAAAAAACCACTAAATTAAAACCAAGGAGGAGGCAGGAAAAGGAAACAGAAACAAGTTCATCTCCTCCTAGAATATGCCTTCACAACTAAGTGACTAGGTCAAAAGTGGTCTGCTACTATTGTGCATTGCTGCTTTTGCTGTGCAAGGCGGTCATGTTGTTTGCAAGCCTTTGTGTGGACATACAGAAAATGTAGCCAGGATCTCTGAAATGGCGTTTTCCTACAGTCAGTGTAGAAGTTCCTCTAAATATTTGCTCAGAGGAAGGCTTCTGAAATAGAGAACTAAATAATTCTCACTGTTTTCTGCAGTATCTCTAAAACTGTCTACGTTCCTAGACCTCAATGATGATGAAAAACATGGTCACACCTTTGCTGGTAACAAGCATGGTCGTACCTTTGGTGGTGATAAACATGGTCCAACCTTTGTTGATGATAAACATGGTCAAACCTTTGGTGATGATAAACATGGTCAGACCTTTGGTGATGATAAACATGGTCCAATCTTCAGTGGTGATAAACATGGTCCAACCTTTGGTGATGCTAAACATGGTCAAACTTGTAATGATAAGCCCCAGAAAGGCAAAGAGAAGGTGAGAAACTGGTGCTAACTGTTTTCTTCTCCCACCCCTCACAGATGCACTTGCAAGAGCGAAATGATCCCCGCAGCTGCTCATAGACTTCAAGCACATGTTCCCGGTTTTGTTCCCCTTCAACCCATCCTCCATAACCATGGACTCAATTCATATCCCTGCTGCTCTCAACTTGGAATTTCTCAATAAGGTCTGAAGGAAAGTATGATTAAACCCAGTGCTCCCACCCAGAGATTCCCCCCTAAGCTAAGAGAAAATATCACAGATGGAGTTTAAGGAACTCCTTAAATATGGACCAAACAGGTTTCTGGAAGAACCAACACACAGTGGTGAATGGATGATAAAACTGTGCAGTCAAGAAAGAGGCTAATCTCTGTGTGATTTCCCATACTGACTTTTGTATGTATAATGTACCTCAGGAAAGCAGTACTGGGCATAAAAAGTAAAATTAAGTTACCAAAAACAAAAAGGAAAAAAAAAAATTATCCCTCCAACACCCCAAAACACACAAACCAAGACACCACAATGAAACCAACACTTCAAACATGAGGCCAGGCACATGCCCTAACAAGAAGCATCCAGGACAAATGCACATGCTTTATTTTCACCCAAAACTTGCTTTTTGTTTTGTTTTGTTTTGTTTTTTCCCCCTTCTTTTTTTTTCCCCTTTATTGGCATCTTGTAGCTTCTCTTTCAGCTGGTAAAGCTGTTGTGGTGGACTGTAGAAAAGAACATTAAACCTCAAGGCTGAATTTGTGTCTCATAAACTTTTTTTGTCCATGCTCCACTGTGCCAAAAAAAGGACTTTGTGTGAGTGAGAGGGTAACAAAATGTCATCAAGTTGCAGAGTCTAAGCTGGTCTTGTAACTGAGACTCTGAAACAAACAAGGTACCAAAAGCCTTTGGAAGATCTGAGCCTCCATTGGTGTGATCTGCAAACTACCCTTGAAACAACAGCTTCTTTTTTCCATTAGTGAGTGGACAAAATGGTGCAAAATTATTCTTTCCCACTCCATTAACTGAAAAAAAATCAGCATTTTGCCCATTGCATATAAGTATGACCTAATTACAATGAATGGTGTGAACTAGCTTGAGCCTTTCCCCAAAAACTTTACTGATTCACACATATATATTAGTCATAAATCACTTAAAGTTTTGGGGGTTCTTTTTAACCCTCCCTGAAAGAAGTTCTATCAATGTAGATGTTGAGTAAAACAATCCAGAGGGCAACTTCCCCAGCTGATTTCAATGCCAAGTGGACAAGGACTTTCAAATTAAGTTCAAATCAGAAGAAAAAGGAATTACCATCAAAAAAATGTGCAATGCTTATTTTGTTTGTTCTGAGGAGTTTTTTGGGGATTGAAGTCTCATTTTACCTTAACAAGCAGGAAGCATAAGCTGCTGTTGAAGAAATTGCTACACAGGAGCAGACACCTGTAGATGAAATGCAACTGCTTATAAAATCTTATTTTTTTCCATTTTGAACAAATCTGTAAACTACACATGTGTTTATAGGAAAATGCTTGTAATAGTCACTGTAATATTCATCTGGGGATATGAAAAACAAACAAACAAAAATTTGTGAAATAAACACTTTTGAAGAAATTGTGACTTTGGGTCAAAAATGGGAACGTAGAAACACACCTTTTATAGGTAGACTTAGTCCATGTTCATTGAGTCCTGCACAGTGTAAACTGTAAAATATCATCAAGTCCATAGAACTGTTGAGGTTGGAAGAGACCTTTGAGATCATCAAGTCCCAACTGCTCTTCTAGAGCTTGCAATCCCACCACTGCTAAGACACTGCCACTAAATCATGTCCCTCAGCACCACATCCACACCTCGTTTAACCGCTTCCAGGGATGGGGACTTCACAACCTCCCTGGACATCCCACTCCAATGCCTGATAATCCTTTCTTTGAAGAAATGTTTCCTAATATCCAACCTGAACCTCCCTTGGCACAACTCAAGGTCATTTCCTCTTGTCATGTCTCTTGTTGCATGTGGTGAGGCTGATCCCCACCTCATTCCAACCTCCTTTGATGTAGTTGTAGAGGGAGATGAGATCACCTCTCAGATAGACTAAACTAAAGACTAAACAACCTCAGGTCCCTCAGCTGCTCCTCACAAGCCTTGTGCTCCAGACCCTTCCCCAGCTTCATTGCCCTTCTCAGGACATGCTCCAGCCCCTCAATGTCCTTGGAGTGAGGGGCCCAAAACTGAACTCAGTACTTAGGGTGTGGCCATACCAGTTCTAAGTAGAGGAGGATGATCACATCCCTTCTCCTGCTGGCCACACATTTCCTGATCCAAGTAAGGATGCTGTTGGCCTTCTCAGCCACCTGGGCACACCTTTGGCTTATATTCAGATGGCTGTTGACCAACACCCCCAAGTCCTTTTCTGCCAGGCAGTTTCCAGACACTCAGCCCCAAGCCCGTAATGTTGCATGGTGTTCTTGTGACCCAGGTGCAGTACTCCACATTTGTACCTTATTGAATCTCATCCCATTGCTCTCAGCTCATAAACCCAGCCTGTTCAGATCTCTCTGCAGAGCCTTGCTGCCCTCTAGCAGATCAATACCCAACTTGGTGTCATCTGCAAACTTACAGAGGGTGCATTCAATTCCTCCATCTAAGTCACTGATAAAGGTGTTAAACAGAACTGGCCCCAACATTGAGCCCTTTTATTTGCCCACCAGCTGGATTTAACTCTATTCACCACCACTCTCTGGGCCCAGCCATCCAGTCAGTTTTTCACCCAAGATATTGTGTGCCTGTCCAAACCATGAGCAGCCAGTTTCTCCAGGAGGGTGCTGTGGGATAATAATGTCAAAGGCCTCACTAAAGTCAAGGTAGCTAACATCAACAGCCTTTCCCTCATGCATCAGGCAGGTCACCTTGTCACAGAAGGAGATCAGATTGGTCAAATAAGATTTGCCCTTCATGAACCGATGTTGACTGGGCCGGATCATCTTGTTGTCCCATGCATGATAAATGATGCCACTCGAGATGACACGCTCCATGCCTTCCCCTGGCACTGAGGTCAGGCTGACAGGCCTGTAGTTTCCTGGATACTCCTTTGACCTCTTTTTGTAGATGGGCATCACATTTGATGATACCAGGGCTGCTGAAAAATGATGCAGAGTGGCTTAGCAAGCTCTGCTGCCAGGTCCTTTACTACCCTTGGGTGGATCCCATGTGGGCCCATAGACTTTTGTGTGTGGTGTAACAGGTTACCAAACATCTCTCCTTGGAGCATGGGGGCCTCATTCCTTTCCCCTTCTCTGTCTTCCAGTTCAGGGGGCTGGGCATTGATATTTACCTCTTTGTATTGGGAACAGCTGTACTTGAAAGTTGCTGTCCAAACACCTCAGAACTTTTCAAAGTTCTCAAAACTTCTACTTAAGACTTTGACAGGTTTGCACATTACATCTTCATTTCAGAGGTACTGGAATACTGCAAGCTGATTAGAAACCAACTGAGTGTGGAATCATAAGCTCTTGAAGACAGAAGAATGGAGAAGAAAGGATGTAGTGCCAGCCTCTGTGTAGGTGCTTAGATGAGAGAGACATCAATATCAGAGAGAGAAAATACAGTGAAACAGTAAAAACACAGTAAAAGAGAGAAAATACAGTGAAACAGTAAAAACACAGTAAAAGAGAGAGAAAATACAGTGAAACAGTAAAAACACAGTAAAAGAGAGAAAATACAGTGAAACAGTAAAAACACAGTAAAAGAGAGAAAATACAGTAAAACCCTCTGGGTTTTTTTCAAGACAAAGTTGCCTGTCATTGTGTGTTCCCTGATCTCTAGCTTCATGAAGCCAGTGGAATCATAGAATGGTCTGGGTTGGAAGGGACCTGCAAAGGTCATCCAGTCCAACCCCCTCTGCAGTCAGCAGGGACATCCTGCACTAGATGAGGTTGCCCAGAGCCCTGTCCGGCTTCACCTTGAGTGTCTCCAGGGATGGGGCCTCAACCACCTCCCTGGGCAACCTTTTCAGGGTCCCACTACCCTGAGAGTAAAGAACCTGTTCCTAACATCCGATCTACATCTGCTCTGCTCTAGTTTGAAGCCATGGCCCCTTGTCCTATCACTGCAGGCCTTTGTAAACAGTCCCTCTGCAGCCTTCTTGCAGATCACCTGCGGGCACTGGAAAGTCATTATTATGTCTGCCCGAAGCCTTCTCGTCTCCAGGCTGAACACCCCCAGCTCCCTCAGCCTGTCCTCATAGTAGAGTTGTTCCAGCCCCCTGATCATTTTCGTGGCCCTCCCCTGGATCTGCTCCATCAGCTCCATGTCCTTCCTCTATTGAGGGTTCCAGAGCTGGACACAGTACTGACTCCAGGTGAAGTCTCCCCAGAGCAACGTGGCAGAACCATCTCCCTCCATCTGCTGGCCACACTGCTTTCGATGCAGCCCAGGATGCCATTGGCCTTGTGGGCTGCAAGCTCACACTGAATGATGCAGGGAAGGCTGTAAAAAGATTTTTATTTTTTTCTAATCAAAGCCAGGATTGTTCACAGTAGGTAGTTGTAGAGGGTGAGTGCAGCAGAGGGCGAGGAAGCTGTGAAGGGCCTGGTGAATAAATCTGATGAAGAGCAACTGAAGGATCTGGGGATGGTTAGTTTGGAAAAGAGGAGGCTGAGGGGAGACCTCATTGCTCTCTACAGCTACCTGAAAGGACATTGTGGAGAGGCTGGTCTCTTCTCACACGTAATTAGTGATAGAGCAAAAGGGAACAGCCTCAAGCTGCAGCAGGGCATGTTTAGACTGAACATTGGGAAACATTTTTTCCCAGCAAGAGTGGTCAGGGCTTGGAATGTGCTGCCCACGGAGGTGGTGAAGTCACCAACCCTGGATGTGTTTAAAGGTGGTTTGGATGTGGGGCTTGGGGATATGGCTTAGGGGTAAACCTTGTAGAGTAGGGTTCTGGGTTGGACTTGGTGATCCTGAGGGTCTTTTCCAACCTGGATGTTTCTGTGATTCTGTGAGATCTCCTCTCAGCCTCCTCTTCTGAAGACTAAACAAGTTTCATTACAGCCATTCCTCATAACACCTTTCCTCATAGGAAATCCATAACACTTAGAATTGCATCAATGAAGACAAAGAGGAACTTTTATCTGTATATGAAATAAAACCTATGTACTGACTACTGTACTGATCCTCCCATCTCCTGCCAAACAGTCTGAATTGTCCCAGTGAAGTTTTAATGAACATAAATCTTACCTCAGTGTGCATTTTTCAACCTTGGAAGTTTGGAAGGTGGGTTTTGTGGATCCTCGACACACAGCCAGGAGGTTGCAATGAATGGGTTCAAGCAGCACACCAGAAGGCAAGGACTACTCATAGACTCATTCTTTCTGAGGTCTGTGTCACTCTCATTTCATGTATAAATAAGATCCTAACTTGGATACACAATCACAGAATTGTCAGGGTTGGAAGACACCTCAAGGATCAGCCAGTTCCAACCCCCCTGCCATGGCCAGGGACACCTGACACTACAGCAGGTTGCTCACAGCCACCTCCAGCCTGGCCTTCAACACCTCCAGGGATGAGGCTTCCACCACCTCCCTGGGCAACCTGTGCCAGTCTCTCACTACCCTTACAGTGACGAACTTTCTAACATCTAATCTGAATCTGCCCTCCTCTAGCTTGGATCCATTCCCCCAGTCCTGTCACTCCCTGACACCCTCAAAAGTCCCTCCCCAGCTTTCCTGTAGCCTCCTGCAGATACTGGAAGGCCAAAAGAAGATCTACTTGGAGCCTTCTCTTCTCCACACTGAGGAACCCCAACTCTCTCAGCCTGTCCCTGCTGGAGAGGAGCTCCAGCCCTCTGCTCATCCATGTGGCCCTTCCTTGTGTCCATATATTTCTTGTATTAGAGGTTCCAGGTTGAAAAGGACCTTTAAGACCATCAAGGCCAACTGTTAACCCAGCACGGTCTGGTCACCAATAACCCACAGCTCTCAGCACTACAGCTAGTCACTAGTGGTGTCCCCCAGGGATCAGTGCTGGGCCCCATCCTCTTTAATAATCTTCATTGATGATCTGGATGAGGGGATTGAGTCAGTCATCCACAAATTTGCAGGCAACACCAAGCTGGGAGCAGTTGTTGATCTGTTAGAGGGCAGAAGGGCTCTGCAGAGGGACCTCGACCGCCTGGACAGAAGGGCAGAGTCCAACAGGAGGACATTCAACAAGTCCAAGTGCCAGGTGCTGCACTTTGGCCACAACAACCCCATGCAGAGCTACAGGCTGGGGTCAGAGTGGCTGAGAGCTGCCAAACAGAGAGGGACCTGGGGGTGCTGATCGACAGCTGCCTGAACATGAGCCTGCAGTGTGCCCAGGTGGCCAAGAAGGCCAATGGCATCCTGGCCTGCATCAGGAAGAGTGTGGCCAGCAGGAGCAGGGAGGTCATTGTGCCCCTGTACTCTGCTTTGGTTAGGCCACACCTTGAGTCCTGTGTCCAGTTCTGGGTCCCTCAGCTTAGGAAGGACATCAAGACACTTGAATGTGTCCAGAGAAGGGCAACAAGGCTGGGGAGAGGCCTTGAGCACAGCCCTGTGAGGAGAGGCTGAGGGAGCTGGGGTTGCTTAGCCTGGAGAAGAGGAGGCTCAGGGGAGACCTTCTTGCTCTCTCCAACTCCCTGAAGGGTAGTTGTAGCCAGGTGGAGGTTGGTCTCTTTTCCCAGGCACCCAGCACCAGAACAAGAGGACACAGTCTCAAGCTGTGCCAGGGGAAGATTAGGCTGGAGGTGAGGAGAAAGTTCTTCACCGAGAGAGTTGTTAGCCATTGGAATGGGCTGCCCAGGGAGGTGCTCAGGAGGGCGCTTGGTGGCATGGTTTAGTCATGAGGTCTGTGGCCTGTGGTGACAGGTTGGATCTCTGAGGTCTCTTCCAACCTTGGTGATTCTGTGATTCTATGTGGCCACATGGCTCCAGTGTTGGGGACTCCACAGGCCTTGACAACCCTTTTGAGGAACAAATTGTCCTTCATGTCCAACGTAAACTTCCCCTGGCACAACTTGAGGCCATCTCCTCTTGTCCTGTCTCTTGTCCCTTGGGAGAAGAGACCTAACCCCACCTGGCTCCAGCCTCCTCTCAGGGAGCTGCAGAGAGCCAGAAGGCTTCCCTCAGCCTCCTTCTCTCCAGGCTAAACACCCCCAGCTCGCCCAGCTGCTCCTCCCCAGCCCTGTTCTCCAGACCCTTCCCTGGACCTGCTCCAGCTCCTTCTCGGAGCGAGCCTCAAAACTTAACCCAAGGTTTGAGGTGTGTTCTGTACAAGGGTGTGCTCATTCTTCTCCACCCAACGCCAGAAAGAGCCAAGCCTTGGGGGCAGCGACCGCGCTGTGCCCACCACGAGCTGTGAGGCGGCTGAGCCCTGCAAACCTCCGTGAAAATCCCCGCGGAGGCTCTCGGGGGGGGGGGGGGAGTTCCCCGCCGTGATGGTGAGGAGCTGTCCTCCGGGCTCTTATAGGGTCTTATCGAGGCTTTTTCCCACCTAAGCGAGCCTATGATTCCCGCGCACAAGCTCCCCCCGGCTGCTGCGGGGCTCGGGCAGGCACCGCCCTGGCCGTGAGGGACGGCACGGGACCCAGTTTCCCGCCTTCGCCGTCGCCAAGGCCGCGCCGCACCTCCCGCTCGCAGATTCGCCAAACCCCGCGCCGCCCTTTCCAGGCACAGGGAGAAATGAAACCAAGTAAAAGAAAAAGGAAGTACTTTTACTAATTTAGTGTGTGTTTGGTTTTTTTTTTTTAAATCTTTTATTTATTTTTAAATATGTATTTAGAATGACAAATGGCGCCTGGGCGTTCCCTGCCCGCCCCGCCCTCGGCGTGGCGAATGTGCGGCGGGTGAGTGGCCGGGATCGGCGGACGGCGCAGGGCAGCGGACATGGCGTTGCTGCGCGGTGAGGCTCCGGTCAGCCCCCGGCGGGGCAGGCGGCTACCCCACTCCGGGACGTGGGGATAAAGGGAGCTTTCAGCAGGGGTGGCCGGTGTCTGAGGGGCAGCGAGGCCATGGCTGGCTCTGGTGCGGGGGTGCGGGTGTGAGGGAATGGTGACCCCACGGCAGGCCCTGAGGGGCAGCCCGGTTTTAGTAGACCCATAAACTTGTATTGTCCGTCAGAACAGCCAGAGTGGAGCCTCTAAAGCCGGTCTTGGCTCTCCTGGGTGGGATTTCGTCTCGGCTCTCTGAGCCGTCCGGGTGATAAACGCTGGAGATAAAGCCTTAAGCGCTGAGGTGCAGGGGGTGGAGAAGGTCGCAAGCCCCTGGGATTTGAGCGCTATTTGAGTATTTATTGAATAGAGGACGTTTGACTTTCTGTAGAGCTTAAGCTCGCTGTGGTACAGACGAACCTGCGAAAGGGTGCATATGCGTGTCGGGTAACTGTCCGTGTCACTTGGTGTGGCGCTTCAGGTGTCAGTGACTAAGTTTCTTCTGTCACATCCAGCCCCTACCTGTTCTAGCACCGACAGTGCAGAATAACTTCTTTCTAAGTGTTTTGTGTGAAGAAGAGGGGACTGGACGTGGCACTTGGTGCCATGGTTTAGTCATGGGGTCTGTGGTGACAGGTTGGACTCGATGATCTTTGAGATCTCTTCCAACCTTAGTGATACTGTGAAGTGCTTTATCTCTCTCTTAAAAATGAGATAAATGCACCCTCTAATGCCTACTCTTGCTTAAAAACAAAGCTAAAATGTATCAGAAAGGGCATTCTTTTAATCTGTTTGGCAATGCTTGGCTACTTAAGTCATATCCTACCTAAATAACAGCTGTAAAAAAAATGTAAGTCACAGTTTGAGCTTTCAGTGTGCAGAGCCTGTCTGGTCAGTGTTGCAGCAATTCTGTTTTGCTCTGCTGAAATGGATAATGCAGAGCAGCTTTGCCCATACTTGTTGGTTGATAACTTTCTGTGTCTGTTTCAGGATCTTCTTTTATCTCTTGACAGGATGTTTTTTTCATATGCTCTTCTTCCTCCTTAACAGTTGGGGTTTAGGCATTAAAAATAGAATCTGAGGAAGAAATACCCCATTTGAGAAATGTTGAAATGTTGCTGTCATACAGGGATCTGTTAGTATAGGTCTGAAACATTCTCAGACCTGTACTAGCAGATCCCTGTTTGACAGCAAGTGTTTAACCAAATGAGATCAAATGATGTCTTGAATTGAGTGTCTGATAAGGATTCAGAGTGACCTTTGCTTTCTAGCCCCCAAAGTTTCCACATCCTTATCCATCTGGAAGCATTTGCTCTCACCCAGTGTTGATCACCCTGGAAAACTGCAGAGACTTATGCAAGTCTTGTCGTGGTCATGTTGCACACTAATGGAGATTTAGGACTTCAGCTACCCCTTGTTACCCCTCCTGAAATTCTGTAGAGGGATTTATGTTTTAATGCCTGCAGTTATGTTTCATTGAGCAGCCAGAAGGTGAGCTTGGGTGCAGAACTGATCCACATTAAAATTAACCCCTCCTTTCCTACTGACTCTGGGTTAGTCTTCATCTCCTGCAGTTGTGTGATTTGCTCAGGTTTACGTTCTGGAGCAGCCATGATGAAAGAGAGAGAGAAATGGTAATGTGAAAGGAAGGCTTAAGGGCAAAGTTCCATCCTCAACCCCAGAGCGTTTGTGTGTCAGCAGGACATAGGTGATTCAGCAGATAATGTGGATAACCAACAACCTGGCCAAAAGGGAAGAGAGCAAGTTCTTTAAGCTTGGGCAGGTCCACAGCAAAGCCTTGTTGGTGCAGTTTTGGAGGAGGCAGAGGGACAGAAGTCCAGTGGGCAGGAGGAGTGTTGGCAAGATAAGTGTCAAGGCCTGCTTTACTCCAGGGGAGATAAGTTTGGGAGCATGAGATTGTGCATAAAAGAGCTAAGGGGCCTGGTTTTGCGAGTGTTGTTAACATTTAATGAAGACTCAAACAACATCCCATCAATTATTGTTACCTTTTGGATAGATCAATGCAGATTACTACTCTAAATTTAGATCTGTAACTTGAACTAATTCTGCAGTGACTGTGTTGAAAACTCTTTGTTTTCCACAAATATAAATCAGTTAAAGGATCCTCACCTCTGTTAAGAAACCTTGTGGTGGTTTGCACCTGGTGCCAGTTCAGGTTTTTTCAGCTTTTTTTAAAGAAAATACTTACTACCAAAGTCAAAACTGTTTGGTTAGCAGGTATCCCAAAAGGTAGGTATCAGAGGCAGCAGCAGGCTTTGAGGGTGTTCCTCTGTGTTGCTATCTTCATGGCTTTCCTGGTGGAAAAAGACCTTGAGGTGTTGGTCAATAGCCACTGAAGATGAGCCAGCATGTGGCCAAGAAGGTCAACAGGATTGTGGCTTGAATAAGAAATAGTGTGGCCAGCAGGACTAGGGCAAGAATTGTCTCCCTGTGCTCAGCACTGGTGAGGCCACAGCATGAATCCTGGGTTCAGTTTTGGGCCCCTCACTCCAAGAAGGACACTGAGGGTCTGGAGTATCTCCAGAAAAGGGCAGTGAAGGATCTGGACAACAGATCTTGTGAGGAGCAGCTGAGGGACCTGGAGTTGTTCCATGTAAACACGAGGAAAACTTTTTTTCACTTTGAGGGTGATGGAACATTGGAACAGGCTGCCCGGGGTGGGGGGGTTCTGGAGTCTCCCTCTCTGGAGATAGGCAAAACCCACCTTGATGTGTTTGCAGGTGATCCTGCTGTGCTGGGGGTTCTACTGGATGAGCATTCGAGGTCCCTTCCAACACCTAACATTCTGTGATTCTTTGATTTTGTGAGTTGTTCAGCCTGAAGAGAAGGAGGCTGAGGGGGGGACCTTCTGGCTCTCTATAGCTCTCTGCAAGGAGGTTGAAGACAGGTGGGTTTTGGTCTCTTCTCCAAGGAACAAGTGACAGGGCAAGAGGAAATGGCCAGGGAGAGTTTAGGTTGGACATTAGGAACACTTGTTTTTACCCAGAAGGGTTGCCAAGGCCTGGACCAGGCTGCTTAGAACTGTGGTGGAGTCCTCATGCCTGGAGGGATTTCAAAGCCATGTGGTGCTGAGGGATGTGGTTTACTGGTGACCTGCCAGCGCTGGGTCTTGAAGGTCTTTTCCAAACAAATAGTTCTGTGAAAGCCATATTGGTTTTTGCATTCATCTTCATCCTTTTAGCTGCAATTTTTGCTTAGTCTGCCTCAGGCTGTTTCCTGATCTTCTGAGCATGTTCATTACCTGTTTCGGATCTCAACATTGTGTTCAAGTCCTTGTCAGTGGTGCAAGCTTGACCTTCACCAGTTTGCAAAGTCCTTCTCTATAAATGAAGCAGCCTGGGATCCAAATATGTATGAGATAGAGGAGCACCCTCTCCCTGAGAAACCAGGCAGAGAATGTGGCTCACGGGACCTGAGGATGGTGTTCATGAGTAGCTTAATGAAGAGGCATTTTCATTCTTAGGACTATATTTATCCTTCCAGTGGTGCTCAAAATAACTGTGGATGTTTCATGGCAGCTGTAGAAAAGGGATGTGTGAGCTCTGTTGTTCAACTGGGTGAAAGTTCACAGGCTGCCTCCCACATGCTTCTGTGCACAGAAGCAGGGAACTGCTGCAACAGGCAGTCTGTAGGGGTAGGATTTGGCTCAGAGACACCTTCTCCCACACTGAAGTTCTTACAGGCCACTTCTGACCACTATTTCTATGCATGAGTTTGCACATGCTCTCCTGGCTATTGAAAATTGGATTTTCTTCCTCAAAAATTCGGAGACTGATGGCTAATGCAGTTTAGATCATAGGATCCCAGCATGGTGGGGGTTGGGTGGGACCCCTGGAGATCAT
Source organism: Picus viridis (assembly GCA_033816785.1). Classification (NCBI taxonomy): domain Eukaryota; kingdom Metazoa; phylum Chordata; class Aves; order Piciformes; family Picidae; genus Picus; species Picus viridis. The sequence goes on from CM066606.1 coordinate 2,090,614, forward strand.
CCAGTCCAACCCCACTGCTAAAGCAGGGGCACACACCGCAAGCTTGCCCAGCAGCACAATGGCCAGGTAGGTTTTGGAAGCTCTCCACAGGAGACTCCACAACCTCTCTGGGCAGCCTGCTCCAGCCCTCTAGCACCCTCACAGCAAAGAAGTTTCTCCTCCTGTTCACATGGAACCTCCTGGGTTCCAGTTTGTGCTTGTTGTCCCTTGTCCTATGATTGGGCACCAGTGACAAGAGCCTGCCCTGTCCTTTTGACACCTTCTGTGGTGTGACAGCCTCTTTTGTCCACCCAGTATTCAAAATACCTGGTTTGGTTTTGAAAACTCTCTGCTGAAGAGAGGTACCTCTGTAATCTTCCCAGCTTTTCATCCTGAATGCTGACTGCCTACCTTCCCTGCCCATCTGGATAACACCTGCTTCTCTTTTAGGTGTCTTCATTGTTGCAGCAAAGAGAACTCCTTTTGGGTCCTATGGAGGATTGCTGAAGGGCTTGACAGCCACTGACCTGACAGAACATGCAGCTCGAGCTGCCTTGGCTGCTGGCAAGGTCTCTCCTGAGATCATTGACAGTGTCGTTGTCGGCAATGTCATCCAGGTTGGTAGCACAGAAGATTTACTTGGCAGGAATTATCTGTGTCATCTTGCCCTATAGATATTTCCCTCTGCACTGCAGCCAAGAGTAAACCAAAGGGACAGAAGTGAAATGGGTGAGTACAATCACAGAGCGGTTTCAATTGGAAGGGACCTTTAAAGGTCATCTAGTCCAAGCCCTCTGCAGTCAGTTGGGACATCTTCAATTAGAGCAAGTTACTCTGAGCCCTGTCTAGCCTGGAATGTTGCCAAGGATGGAACATGTCCCACCTCTCTGGGCAGCCTGGGTCAGTGTCTCACCACCCATTTCTTTCTATCTAGTCTAGATCTCCCTTTTTTAGTTTAAATCCATCACCCCTTGTCTAAAGTAGAGCAAGAAAACTGGTGAAGGTTCTAGAGTACAAGTCTTGTGAGGAGCAGCAGAGGGGCCTGGGCTTGTTAAGCCTGGAGACAAGGGGGCTGAGGGGAGACCTGGCTCTCTACAACTCCCTTAGAGCAGGCTGGAGCCAGGTGGGGGCTGATCTGTTCTTCCAAGGAGCAAGCAGTAGGACAAGAGGAAATGGTGCAGAGGGACAAGGTTTAGAGGTGACCTGGCAGTGGTGGGTTAGCTGTTGTACTTGATGAACCTAAAGGTCTTTTTCCAGCCGGAATGATTTTGTGTTCCTGTGTAGAGACATTGGTCTTTTTCGGTCATACAGGAAGGTGTGTTTATGAAGCTGTTCCTAGGGCTCAGGATTTCTGTTGAACATACACTGTGATGCAGTGACACTGACTTCCCATCCAGACTTTCACTTCCTAGAGATGCTGGAGTGTAACAAAACCTCCGCTTGGTTCTCTCCACAGACCGCCGCAGACGCCATCTACATTGCACGACACGTTGGTTTGCGAGTGGGAGTTCCTGTCCCAGTTCCAGCCCTCACTGTCAACAGACTCTGTGGCTCTGGTTTCCAGTCCATTGCCACTGGATGTCAGGTACAAAGGTCTTTTTCTTTCCTCTCTATTAGTTGTAACCTTTATCAGATTTTAACATGAGAGAAGAGATGGGTGTAGAAATGTGTTCTTGGTGTTTGGGATGAGCCATGATGTGGATTTTTAGCTCCCACTGTTCTTTTCTCTAGTGAGATCTGCAAAGGTTTTCCACACTTTGACCTACACTGAAAAAATTCTGTTTGAGAATTTGGCCCCTCAGATCAGAAAGTATGGTTGTGAGGTCTGCTCCAGAGGTGGTGTTTTATCACTGCAGCTAATGTTGCTCTTCTTTTCGGGTGCACAACAAAGCTGCAGCTTCTCTTCTGAACTGCTTAAGTGTGCACAAAACTTGTGGTAGCCACAGAAAGCATCCCAGCAGGTACTCTAAAAACGAGTCATAATAATTATTAACTAATCATCTCAAATGTGTATCACAGGTTACTGTCAGTCAAGGGTCAGGGCTGAGCTGGCCATCAGAAAAATGACAGTTGCACTTTATGAACCCCCTTGTCTTGAGAAAGGGAAGAAGGAGAAGGATGGGAAGGAAATTAAACCAGCTGGGATGGAAAGGAGAACAATGCCATGAAATAGAGACAAAAAGACACAAACCAATATGGAACACAACCCATCATGGCAATAATGGCACCATTGGCACCACTGATGCTGGGGGCAAGCACTGGAGAAGTCACAGACTAGACTCAGGAGCAGATGGGAACTCGATTCAGGAACTTGTGGGTCAAGATGGAAAGCAGAAGGGACAGAGTCCTCCTGGGACACCCGCCAGTGAAGAAGAGGCTTGACCCTGGTGAGGCACCAGCTCGATCCTGAAGATGCCACCCATGGGCTGCAATCCCTTGTTGGGCAGTTGAAGGTCTCCTCTCCTGTCTGCTCCTCCCTGCAGATGCCACTTCTGACTTCTGCCCCCCAAGGTGTTTCACAAGCTGTGGCAGTGCCCTCGGTGTGCCCAGGATCAAGTCTCAGGCAGAGCCTTTCTGCAGCCAGCCCTGACAGGAGCTCTCCCCCTCAGCGTGGTCACTGCTGGGAGCAGTCCCTGGCTATGCCAACCTGCCCTGTGCTGCAGAAAGTGCCTCAGTGAGCAGGGACTGAGCTGGGAAGGGACAGCACTGAGCAGAACCATTTTCAGGAAGCTCTGAGATTGCATTTGTTCTCTATGCTTTGGCACTGATGAATTGGTGCTTTTTGAGTCTTTCCTTTGATTTCATGCTGGGTGCATGACTAGGTGACAAGGTCCTTTTCTAAAACAGCTGTCTTACAAAACCAACAAATTAAATCCTAGATCTGTTTTGTTTTTCTGTGAACAGGAGATTTGCCTCAATGAGTCAGAAGTTGTCCTCTGTGGTGGAGCTGAGAGTATGAGCCAGGCTCATTATGCAGTCCGTAACATTCGATTTGGAACCAGATTAGGAGCAGAACTCAAGGTCTAGTATTTTCCCTTTCCTTCTTTGTTGGTTGCTTTTTTTCCTCCTCACTGAAAAAAGTCATGGTTTTTGTAGTGAAAGTAGCAGGCATATAGGCACTAAATCCTTGCAAGTGAAATTATTGGAGCTTAGATGCAGATTAAGTTGTTCAAAGCATTGATCTGTATTCAGACATTACCAATATATTCAGACATTATTGGAATCACAGAATCATTTAGGTTGGAAGAGATCTTTAAGACGATCAATTCCAACCATTAACCTAAAACTGCCAAATCAACACTAAACTACATCTGCACAGCTTGGGAATCCCTCCAGGGATGGGAACTCCAGCACTGCACTGGGCAGACTGGTCAAATGCTTAACCACTCTTTCAGGGAAGAAATTGTTCCTAATGTCCAGCCTAAACCTCCCCTGATTCAACTTGACACCATTTCCTCTTGTCGTATAACTTGTTAGATGGGAGAAGAGACCAATCCCCACCTAGCTTCAGCCTCCTTTCAGGCAGTTTTAAAGAGCCAGAAGGTCTCCCCTCAGCCTCCTTCTCCCCAGGCTAAATAACCCCAGTTCCCTCAGCTGCTCCTCACCAGCCCTGCACTCCACACCCTTCCCTAATTTTGTTGCCCCTCTCTGGGCCTGCTCCAGCCCCTCAATGTCCTTCTTGGAGTGAGGAGCCCAGAACTCCAGGATTCCAGGTGTGGCCTCACCACTGCTGAGTACATGAGGACAATCACTTGTCTAGTCCTGCTGTCCATGATGCTTCTGAGCAGGATGCTGGTGGCCTTCTTGGCCACCTGGGTACACGATGGCTCATGTTCAGCCAGTTGTCAACCAACAGCCCTAGGTCCTTTTCTGCTGGGCAGTTTCCATCTGCTGCCCAAGCCTGGAGCATTCATGGTGGTGCTGTGATCCAAGTGCAGGACCCACACTTGGCCTTGTTGAATTTTGTTCCAGTGACCTTGCCCCATTGATCCAGCCTGTCCAGGTCACTCTCCCTCAAGCAGATCAACACTTAATAAAGGTATTAAACAGCACTGGGCCAAATACTGACTGAGCCCTGGGGAGCACCACTTCTCACTGGCTGCCAACTCATCAGGTTAAGTGGTTCAACTCCATCAAGTTAAGTGAAGTTAGACTGGGGTCTTTTCTCACCTGAGATGTTTTAACTACAGAAACCTTTAACTCAAGTGAGGTCACCTGAGTTAAACTTAGAAAGAGATGTGAGTTTCCAAGAGGCTGCTGAATAATTAGGATGTTTCAGTACCTGAAGGGGGCCTACAAGAAGGAGGGAGAGAGACTGTTTACAAAGGCCTGCAGTGATCGGATGAAGTGCAACCATTTCAGACTTGAAAAGAGCAAATTTAGATTGGATGCTAGGAATAAATTCTGCCAGAGGAAACACTGCAACAGGTTGCCCAGGGAGGTAGTTGAGGCCCCATCCCTGGAGATACTCAAGGTGAGGCTTGACAAGGCAACTTGATCTAGTTGAGGATGTCCTTGCTGACTGCAAAGGGGTTGGACTGGATGAGCTTTGGAGGTCCCTTCCAACCCTGACCATTCTATGATTCTATGCCATTGATAAATGTTAATATTATTGTGCTTTACCCTTTTCTTTCCATAATGCTCTGTGCAGCTGGAGGACACCCTGTGGGAAGGCCTAACAGATACTTATGTTAAGATACCAATGGCAGTTACAGCTGAAAACCTGGCATCAAAACACAACATCACACGAGAGGACTGCGACCGCTACGCCTTGCAAACGCAGCAGAGGTGCAAAGCTGGTGAGTAAATCTGGGAGCAGAAGTGCCAGTCTGTGCTGGGTTGAGATTTTCCCCCCAACATTAACTTTGCCAGGCTAGCCCAGTTGGAAGCAAATGAAAGCTGTATTCACAAGCCAAAACTGCAACCTACAGTGGGATGCAATGAATATGTACAAAATACACAGGAGTTACAGTAGTCACAGGTGTTTGCAATTAACAAACAGCACAAGAAGCCCCCTGGTCAAAAACCAGGGGAAGCTACTAGCTTCTCCCTCTCTGGCCCATTAGCCCCCTTTACAAAAGAAGGGAGAAAGGATCAGAGGAATGCTAATACCAAAGCAATGCTGCCAAGATCAAGCAGAAGCAAGTTAGCGTCTTTCCCCAGAGCCAAGAAGCGAGAAGAGAAGAGAAGAGAAGTTGGTTTGGTACAACCAATCTGGTGGTAGATATCTCTCCAAGAGGATTGTCTAGAATTATCTGTTTTCCTTTTTACACCCAGTAGTGATTTATTTACATTTTACTACTTTTCTGCTCAAGATCTGTGAAAAATTTTAAATGCAGAGCCTAAAACTGCCACACAATCTGATACCAGTCAGTCTTTAGCACAGATGCAAATTTTGAAGTAGCTCATATGTCATGGTCTAAGTCTAAATCCTTTTCCTTTTGCAAATCATACGCTGTTTGACAAACCCTGAACAGTTAGAGAAAATGAAATATGAAGAGGGGATGTTTGTGTATGAACTGTTCTCTGGCTGGTTTGCATGGCCAAAGACATAATAGAGAAGTGCACACATGTAAACTTAATGAGGTTCAACCAGGGCAAGAGCAAGGTCCTTCACCTGGATTGAGCAACCCCTGGTATCAACCCAGGCTGGGGGATAAAGGGCTGGAGAGCAGCCCTGTGCAGAAGGATTTGGGTTGCTGGTGGTTGCAGAGCTGGCCATGAGCTGGTACTGAGCGCTGCCAGCCCAGAGCCAGCCCTCTCCTGGGCTGATCCCCAGCAGTGTGGGCAGCAGGGGCAGGGAGGGGATTCTGCCCCTCTGATGGGCTCTGCTCAGACTCCCCTGCAGTGCTGGGGCAGCTCTGGAGTGCTCAGCACAGCCAGGGAGCTGTTGGAGCAGGGCCAGAGGAGGCCACAGCAATGCTGGCAGGGCTGGAAGGGCTCTGCTGGGAAGCCAGGCTGAGAGAGTTGGGCTTGGGCAGCCTGGAGAGGAGAAGGCTCCAGTGAGACCTTCTGGTGGCCTTGCAGTGCTTCAAGGGGCCTAGAAGAAATCTGGGACCAGACTTTTGTCAGGGCCTGTTGTGACAGGACAAGAGGTGATGATTTGAAATTAAAAGAGAGAGATTGAGGGTGGAGAAAAGGAAGAAATGTTTGACAGAGAAGGTGCTGTGAGCCTGTCCCAGGCTGCCCAGAACATGTAGTAGATGTCCCATCCCTGGCAGCATTCCAGGTGAGGTTGTTTGGGACTGTGAGCAACCTGCTGTGGTTGGAGATGTCCCTGCTGACTGCAGGAGCCTTGGACTGGGTGAGCTTTAGAGGCCCTCTACAACATAAACCATTGTGTGATTCTCGTGTAATACAGAGGCATTGGGTTGCTGTGAAATGGATTGTGTAGAGGATGGTAGGCCAAAAGCCAGTAGAATATGTAATGGTCATGCTGGAACTTCAACATCCATTACAACCCAAAGGGAACTTAAGGAGCAAAGATCTAAGCATAGTTTTAGATTCTAATCATGGTGCTTTTTATCATCTTTTACTCCTGAAGGAAGATTGTGTATTTTTTCAATGGGAGTAGCAGAGCTTTTGTAACAACTGAGTTGTCTGTTACTTTCCCTCCTGATCTTCCAGCTAATTCCTGCCATTCCTTGAGCCTTTGATAGAAACTTTGTCCCTGAAGAGGCCTTTGCTTCTGTCTTGCTTTCTAGGATTCCACCTTGCTGTTTGTATTTCTGTTTCTTATAACCAGTTCATATAATTCCAGCATTGTATGGGTTGAAAGGGACCTCTGGAGATCATCCAGTCCAAGAGCACACACAGCAGGTTGTTGAGGATCACAGTGTCCAGGTGGGTTTGGAATGTCTCCAGAGGAGACTCCACATCCCATTTGGCCATCCTGCTTCAGGCCTCCAGCATCCTCACAGCAAAGAAGTTTTTCCTCATCATTTCACCCTATTCCACACTAAAGGGAGTCCTGTGGCTGATCAAGAAAGAAAAGGATTTTGTGGAATGTGTTGAAAAACTAAATAACAAGTCCAATATCTTTAGCTTTAAATCCTTTAAAGATTTCTAGAACAGTTTGAAGTGGCTGAGGCTCTTGATTCAGGTTTTTGGAGACAGGAATTGGCTTTAAACCTACCCATTCATATAAATATGAGACAGAAGGTAGCCTTCAGCTGCCTGAATATTGGCAGCTAAGTGCCAACTGAGTAGTTCAGTTATGTAAAGCTGAAATAACACTTTCCTCTTCAAGACTTTGGAGGAGTTTCAGAATGTATTTGTCAAGTTTTTGCCCAGTTTCTCAAAAGACAAACAAACACTAAAACCCCAGGCCAGCCTGTTTAAACACCATAAAGCTGTCCCTGACCTCTTGGTTAAAACAGAGCAAAAGTTGTGTGCCCATGAAGGCAGGATTACTGCAATCCTCCCGATATTTGTATCAGAATCCTTTTATTTTCCTTTCTGCTTGCAGCTCAAGAAGCTGGTTACTTTAATGCCGAGATGGCACCACTCGAAGTGAAAACGAAGAAGGGGAAAGAAACTATGCAAAAGGACGAGCACCCAAAACCCCAGACCACTCTGGAACAACTGGCAAAACTCCCAGCTGTCTTTAAAAAGAATGGAACAGTCACAGCTGGGAATGCTTCAGTGAGTACGTCAAAGCCTTGGGTTGTGACACCTCTGAGGTTCTCCACTGTTACTGGTGCTGTGTTCAAGTTGCACCAAGCCACCTTTGGCTGTCAGTGGTGTCTGCTGACCAAAGTGATTCCTCCTTCTGCAGCTGACTGCCCCTTGTTGACTCTTCCTGCTCCAGAACAGCAGATGAAGCTGGGGAGGGGTCTCCAGCACAAGCCCTGAGGCTGAGGGAGCTGGGGTTGCTTAGCCTGGAGAAGAGGAGGCTCAGGGGAGACCTTCTTGCTCTCCAACTCCTTGCAGGGAGGCTGTAGCCAGGTGGGGGTTGGTCTCTTCTCCCCGGCAAGCAGCACCAGAACAAGAGGACACAGTCTCAAGCTGTGCCAGGGGAGGTTTAGGCTGGAGGTAAGGAGAAAGTTCTTCCCAGCAAGAGAGATTGGCCATTGGGATGTGCTGCCCAGGGAGGTGGTGGAGTCCCCATCACTGGAGGTGTTTAGGATGAGACTGGATGAGGTGCTTGGTGTCATGGTTTAGTTGATTAGATGGTGTTGGGTGATAGGTTGGACTCAAGGATCTCAAAGGTCTTTTCCAACCTGGTTAATTCTCTTCTTCTCCCTCTCCCTCTCCCTCTCCCTCTCCCTCTCCCTCTCCCTCTCCCTCTCCCTCTCCCTCTCCCTCTCCCTCTCCCTCTCTCCCTCTCCCTCTCCCTCTCCCTCTCTCCCCTCTCCCTCTCCCTCTCCCTCTCCCTCTCTCCCTCTCCCTCTCCCTCTCCCCTAAGTTTGCTCCTCTGGGTTGTCACTGAGGCATGGACACCTTCTCATCATCCTTTAATTCTGCAGTTGCTGCCTGCAGTGGTGTGGTGGGTTGAACTTACCCCCCAGATAAAATTTGCCAGACCAGCTCAGTTGAAAGCAAATGAAACTATGTACAAGCAAAACTACAATCTAGAAATACGAAATGCAATGAATATGTACAAAATATACAACATTTACATTTATTTGTAATGTATAAACAGCACAAGAATCCCCTGGACAAAACCAGGGGGTTACCAACAGCTTTCCCCTCTCTGCTCCCTTCCCCCAACCCAAAGAGAGGTAGAGCAGAGAGTACTTAGTCACAACAAGAAATGCAGCCGAGATCAGCAACAGCCAAGCAAAAGCACCCACTAGTATCAACTAGAGCAAAGAAGTTGAAAAGGGGAGGAGTTAGTTTACAAAACTGACTTTATGTTAGTAATGAGACCAGTGGGATTATTCACAGAATCACAGAATGAACCAGGCTGGAAAAGACCTCAGAGATCATCAGGTCCAACCTATTACCTAATACCTAACACCTCCTGATGGGTCCAAGTGGCACATCCAAGCCTTTTCTGATCACCTTCGGGGATGGTGACTCCACCACCTCCCTGGGTAGCACCTCCCAGTGGCCAATTATTCTTTTCTGGGACGAACTTTCTCCTCACTGCCAGCCTAAACTTCCCCTGGCACAGCTTGAGACTGTGTCCTCTTGTTCTGGTGCTGGTTGCTTGAGAGAAGAGACCAACCCCCACCTGGCTACAGCCTCCCTTCAGGTATTTGTAGACATCAATGAGGTTTCCCCTGGGCTTCCTCTTTGCCAGGCTAAACACCCCCAGCTCCCTCAGCCTCTCCTCATAGGGCTTTAGACCTTGTCATTATTTTCCCTTTCACATCCAGTGGAAGTTTGTTTACATTCTACCACTTCTCTGCTCAATCTGTGGAAAATTTTTCCTAGGCATGAGCCTAAAAGTACCATAAGTGGATGTGTAGAATTAATCATCTGCTTCCTTTTCAGGGTTATTGATAAACATTTACTTCACAAACCATGTGTCATATTATCAATGAAGCTGCTGCTGCTCATCCTTGTACCACAAGGAGTATCCTCTCTAGTCCAAACCACCCTTTGCTCTTACCCAGAGCAGACTGAGTCCCTAAAGAGCATGTCATTACAGACAGTTCCTCTCACAATCATTATGTTCATCAATTACTCAATATTCTTTAAGCCACTAGGAGCATATCATCTGAATTCCTGCCTAAACCAGACCACAGGCACAATCAGTCTGTAAAGTATCTTTTATAATTAATAGTACCATGTGCTGGTCACAAGTGCTGCTCCCTGGGGGTCAGTCCTGGGGCCAGTTCTCTTTCAGTATCTTTATCAAAGATCTGAATGAGGGGATCAGGGCATCCATGGTAAGTTTGCAGATGACACAAAGATGGGCAGCAGTGTGCTTGAGGATTGGGAAGCTCTACAGAGGAATTAGAATAGAATAGAATAGAATAGAATAGAATAGAATAGAATAGAATAGAATAGAATAGACTAGAATAGAATAGAATAGAATAGAATAGAATAGAATTAACCAGGTTGGAAAAGACCTCAGAGATCATCAAGTCCAACCTATTACCCAGCACCATCTGATCAACTAAACCATGATACCAAGTGCCTCATCCAGGCTCTTCCCAAACACCTCCAGGGATGGTGACTCCACCACCTCCCTGGGCAGCACATCCCAATGCCCAATTACTCTTTCTGTGAAGAACTTCTTCCTAACATCCAGCCTAAGCCTCCCCTGGCACACCTTGAGACTGTGTCTTCTTGTCTTGGTGCTGGTTGCCTGGGAGAAGAGACCAACCTCTGCCTGGCTACAGCCTCCCTTCAGGGAGTTGCAGAGAGCAATGAGGTCTTCCCTGAGCCTTCTCTTTTCCAGGCTAAGCAACCCCAGTTCCCTCAGCTTCTCCTCACAGGGTTATGCTCCAAACCCTTCCCCAGCTTCGTTGCCCTTCTCTGGACACCTTCCATCAAGTCAACATCCTTCCTCAACTGAGGGGCCCAGAACTGGACACAGGACTCAAGGTGTGGCCTAACCAGTGCAGTGTACAGGGGCAGAATGACCTCCCTGCTCCTGCTGGCCACACTCTTCCTGATGCATGCCAGGATGCCATTGGCCTTCTTGGCTGCCTGGGCACACTGCAGGCTCATGTTCAGCTGCTGTCAACCAGCACCCCCAGGTCCCTCTCTGCCTGGCTGCTCTCAGCCACACTGAGCCCAGCCTGTAGCACTGCCTGGGGTTGCTGTGGCCAATGTGCAGAACCTGGCACTTGGATGTGTTCAGTCTCCTGCCCTTGGACTCTGCCCATCTGTCCAGCCTGTTGAGGTCCCTCTGCAGAGCTCTCCTACAGATCAACTTCTGCCCTCACTTGGTGTCATCTGCTGTCCCACAACTGCAGAAACGCAGAACTTATTGATGATGGACTCAATCCCCTCATCCAGATCATCAATAAAAATATTGAGCAGGATGGGGCCCAGCACTGATCCCTGGGGGATACCACCAATGACTGGCTGCCAGCTGGATATGGCACCATTCACCACCACTCTCTGGGCTTGGCCCTCAGGCAAGTCCACTGGATGTGGCCAGTGGGATGAAGTTCAACAAGGTAAAGTGCCATGTCCTACACTTGGGTCTTGAAAACCCTGTGAACATTGAGGCAGAGTGCGTGGAAAGCTGCCTGACAGAGAAGGACCTAGGGGTGCTGGTGTACAGTCAGCTGAAGATGAGCCAGCATGTGCCCAGGTGGCCAAGGAGGCCACCAGTATTCTGGCTTGGATCAGCAGTAGTGTGGCCAACAGGACCAGAGTGTGGATTGTCCCCCTGTATTTGGCACTGGTTAAGACACACCTTGAATCCTGGGCTCGGTTTTGGGCTCCTCACTCCATGAAGGACACTGAAGGGCTTGAGCAGGTCCAGAGAAGGACAATGAAAGTGGTGAAGGGTCAGGAGAACAGGGCTGGGGAGGAGCAGCCTGAACAGTGACCTGGGGTTCAGCCTGAAGAAAGGGAGGCTGAGGGGGGACATTGTGGCTCTTTACAGCTCCCTGAAAGAAGGCTGGAGCCAGGTGGAGGTTGGTCTCTTCTCCAAAGGAGAAAGTGATAGGACAAGAGGAAATGGCCTTATGTTACACCAGGGGATGTTTAGGTTGGACCTGAGGAACTATTTGTTCCTCAAAAAGTTGTCAAAGCCTGGAGGAGACTGCCCAGGGCAGTGGAGGGGTCCCCGTCCCTGGAGGGGTTTCAAAGCTCTGTGGTTGTGATACTGAGGGCCATGGTTCAGTGGTGACCTGGAAGTGCTGGTTTAATGGTTGGCCTTAATGATCTTAGAGGTCTTTTCCAACCAAACTGATTCTATGTTACCCAGTATTTACAGCGTTAACTTTAAGGCCTGCAGAATGATATTGGGAGTGCAAGGAAGACTCTTAAGTGGCCCCAAAAAAATTGCCTTCCTAAAACATTGAAATTAATTCAACTTGACATTAATTCAGCTTCTTTTCACAGTCCACAGAAGAGTGAAAGGTTGTGGTTGCTTGGAGTAAACAATAACACAATTGTCTGTGAAGAGTACCTTGGACTCAAGGGGGTTTTCTGAGCAGCATTATTTAATTTAAAAAGAGAGGGCTTTTGGTTTGTTGGTGTTTTTCTCTGCTAAGAATGTTTTTCTCACTGCAAGGGGGTGTGTGATGGAGCTGGTGCAGTAATCATTGCCAGTGAGGCAGCACTGAAGAAGCACAGCCTTACTCCTCTGGCAAGAATTGTAGCCTATCACTCATCTGGCTGTGACCCGTCCATCATGGGCATTGGTAAGTCCTCATAAAGCACATTTTAGAGCATCCAGCAGCATTAAAAAGGTGTTCTGGAGGAGGGAAAGCCTGCAGTGTGCTGAATATCAGCACTGAAGACATTTGTGTTGCTGAGGGACTGTCCATTCCATTCCACTCTCTCCCATGCATTTAAAAACTGTTTTTCCTCCTAAAACTCTTTTTAGTTCTGTCAAGGGTTGTGGCTGAGCTGGCCACCAGGCAAGTGACAGAGGCTCCATGAACCCCTCTGCTTTCCCAAAGGGAAGAAAGAGACTGATGGGATGGGAAAGAAACTAAACCAGCTGGGATGGAAGGGAGAACAATGCCATGGGATAGAGACATGGAGACACAAACCAATGTGGAACACAACCCCTGACAGCAATGATGGCACCATTGGCACCACTGATGCTGGGAGCTAGCACTGGAGAAGTCCCAGACTGGACTTGATTCAGGAGTTGAATTCTGAAACTGGATTCAGGAACACATGGATCAGGATGGAAGACAGAAGGGAATGTGGATGTGGTCTACCTGGACCTCAGCAAGGCCTTTGACACCGTCCCCCACAGCAAACTCCTGGCCAAGCTGTCAGCCCATGGCTTGGACAGGATCACTCTGTGTTGGGTTAGGAACTGGCTGGAGGCTGAGCCCAGAGAGTGGTGGTGAATGGTGCCACAGCCAGCTGGCAGCCAGGCACTAGTGGTGTGCCCCAAGGATCAGTGCTGGGCCCCATGCTCTTCAACATCTTTATTGATGATCTGAATGAGGGCATTGAGTCCATCAGCAGTAAATTTGCAGGTGACAGCAAGCTGGGGGCAGGAGTTGATCTGCTGGAGGGCAGAGAGGCTTTGCAGAGGGACCTCGACAGGCTGGACAGATGGGCAGAGGCCAAGGGCAGGAGATTGAACACATCCAAGTGCCGGGTTCTGCACATTGGCCACAGCAACCCCAGGCAGTGCTACAGGCTGGGGTCAGAGTGGCTGAGAGCAGCCAGGCAGAGAGGGACCTGGGGGTGCTGGTTGATGGGAGGCTGAACATGAGCCTGCAGTGTGCCCAGGCAGCCAAGAAGGCCAATGGCATCCTGGCCTGCATCAGGAAGAGTGTGGCCAGCAGGAGCAGGGAGGTCATTCTGCCCCTGTACACTGCACTGGTCAGGCCACACCTTGAGTCCTGTGTCCAGTTCTGGGGCACTCAGGTTCGGAAAGATGTTGAGCTGCTGGAAGGTGTCCAGAGAAGGGCAACAAAGCTGGGGAGGGGTCTGGAGCACAGCCCTGTGAAGAGAGGCTGAGGGAGCTGGGGTTGCTTAGCCTGGAGAAGAGGAGACTGAGGGGTGACTTTCTTGCTCTCTCCAACTCCCTGAAGGGAGGTTGTAGCCAGGCAGAGGTTGGTCTCTTCTCCCAGGCAGCCAGCACCAGAAGAAGAGGACACAGTCTCAGGCTGTGCCAGGGCAAGTTTAGGCTGGAGGTTAGGAAGAACTTCTATACAGAGAGAGTGATTGCACATTGGAATGTGCTGCCCAGGCAGGTGGTGGAGTCACCATCATTGGAGGTGTTCAGGAGGAGACTTGATGGGGTGCTTGGTGCCATGGGTTAGTTGTTTAGGTGGGTTGGATTGGTTGATGGGTTGGACACGATGATCTTGAAGGTCTCTTCCAACCTGGTGTATTGTATTGTATTGCATTGTATTGTATTGCATTGTATTGTATTGCATTGTATTGTATTGCATTGTATTGTATTGTATTGTATTGTATTGTATTGTATTGTATTGTATTGTATTGTAAAAGAGTCCTTCTGGACCACTGAAGAAGAGGCTTGACCCTGGGGATCCCTCAGCTTTCTCCTGAAGATGCCACCCATGGGCTGCAATCCCTTTTGGGCAGTTGAGGGTCACCTCTCCTGTCTGCATCTCCCCACAGCTGCCACCTCTGGCATCCTGCCCCTAAGGTGAGGCACAAGCTGTGGCAGTGCCCTCGGTGTGCCCTGGATCAAATCTCAGGCAGAGCCTTTCTGCAGCCAGCCCTTGGCAGGAGTTCTCCCCATCAGTGTGGTCACTGCTAGGAGCAGCCCCTGGCTGTGCCAACCTGCCCTGAACTGCAGAAAGTGCCTCAGTGAGCAGGGACTGAGCTGGGAAGGGACAGCACTGAGCAGAGCTGGCTCTGGCCCAGCTCAAACCAGGAGGAGTTTCCTGTAGGAAATTGCCCTGCAAAATGTATAGCTGTGAGTTGTCCTCCTTGCCTCTTGCTGCGGGAGCTCTGGCCATGTGTGCACCTTAGTTGCTCAGTCTAGGATTAGGTTTGAGAATACATCTCTGCCGGTGTTACTTCGGCAAACCAACTGCTTCTCTCTTCTCCTTTGTCCCATATTTTATGCTTCCTAATCAAATCGCTGTTAAGGAAAACAAACCCTCAAAGCCAACCCAGACACTCGGGGTTTTCCCCTTCTGTTCAGTTGGTAGACAGCATTGTGTCCCGGCACTGCTTTTCCTTCTGGCCTTTCTGCTCAGAGAAGTCATTGTTGCCTGGTCCCCGGTGCCAGTAGAGATGCAAATGAAGCATTGTCAGGTTTGTTTTCCTGATCAGACTATCTGAGTGACACAACCTTCAAAGCAAATGTGGAGGGAGGGGTTTTTTCGCTAGACTTCATGCTGTCGTTGCCCTTTTTAAACCAGCTCATTCATTCTAGGTCAGGCAGCTCTTTTAGCTTGTTTAAAAACTTCATAAATCATATGGAGGAACAGTGAGGATCCAAACTCCTTCACACCACAGCTTGTCCCCAGCGAGTGGAAAAAGCCTGATGAGATTCATCGACATGACAGCAACAGATCTGAGAACAGGATTTGAGACTGAGCAACTGTCCTTTCACATACTGATAGTGATGGGGAGTGCTGTTTCACAATGGCTGGTGGGAGAATTCTTTATTTGAGAGGGGGAAAAAAGTCTGCTTGGCTGTCATTAATGGTCTTTCCATTGTCCAAGTGAGGCCTTCCCATTGCTCTCAGGAATAACAGCCCTGCTGAGACTCATCCCTAATGAGCTGAGAGTCTGGTATTAAGCTGCCCCGAGGCTTTCTGATAATCCACTGAGCTTTGAACTGGGCCCTTTCTTCCAACTTTTCTGTCTGTTCAGACACTTACCTATTTTTATGGGGTTTGTTCCTTGAGCTCTTGAGCTGTCAACACCATTTTTGGGTGGTGAGGTGGCCTTTAGGATTGTTAATGTTTCAGGTTTAGGGGATTTCTTGTTTAGCCATCAGCCACCATTTAACATCTCAGTATCTTTGTCCTCCAAGCACATACTTCATTAACCCTTTGGAGTGTCTCCTTCCTTAGCTAGCTGTGCTTGGAGATTAATATCCACCAGTGGATTTTACTAGGTTGTAGCTGTCAGCTTTCTTCCAGAGGAGTGTTTTGTTGCCAAACTCTGTAATGCTCTCCAAAACCCAAAAATCTTGCTGGCTTCCTCTGGCTGGACCTGGGTCCAAGTAAACATATAATTTTTTAATTTTTGTTTTAAAAAGAAGATTTTTCAGGTAAATTATTGGAAGAACACGGAGTCACTGAGCGGTAGGAGTCAGAAGGGACCTCTGGAGATCATCCAGCCCAACACCCCTACTAAAGCAGGGACACCCACAGCAGCTTGCTCAGCTTCACAGTGTCCAGGTGGTTTTGGAAGCCGTCCAGAGAAGGAGACTCCACAATCTCTCTAGGCAGCCTACTCCAGGGCTCCAGCAGCCTCACAACAAACAACTTTCTCCTCCTGTTCAGGTGGAACCTCCTGGGTTTCAGTCTCTGTCCCTTGTCCTGTCTCTGGGCACCACTGGCAAGAGTCTGGCCCCATCCTCTTAGCCCCAGCCTTTATCTCTTGCTGAGCATTGCTCAGATCTCCTCTGGAGCTGCTCTTCTCCAGGCTCAACAGCCCCAGGGCTCTCAGCTTTTCCTCCTCACAGGCTCCAGTTCCTGTCAGCATCCTTGCAGCCTCAGCTGGACTCTCCAATAGTTCCCTCTCTCTTTTGAACTGGGGAGCCCAGAACTTGACTAGGGACTCCAGATGTGGCCTCACAAGGGCAGAGTAGAGTGGGAGGAGAATGTTCCTCAACCTGATAGCCACGTTCTTCTTAACATTCCCTAGGACACAGTTGGCCTTCTGGGCCATGAGGGCACATTGCTGGCTCATGGTGAACCTGTCCACCAGCACTCCCAGGTCCTTCACAGAGTTGCTTTCCAGCACGTCACTTCCTCACCTGCAGTGGTGCCTGGGGTTTTTCCTCTCCAGCTGCAGGACCCTACACTTGCCCTGGTTGAATTTCCTGAGTTTCCTCTCAGCCTGCCCAGGTCTCACTGCATGGCAGCACAGCCTGAGGGGTGTCAGCCACTGCTCCCAGTGCTGTGCCATCAGCAACCTGCCTGAGGCTCCACTCTGCCCCTTCACCCAGCTCATTGATGAAGATGCATTTATGAAGCTCCTAAAGCATGAAGCTCCTGGACCCAGTCTTGACCCCTGGGGAATCAGCAAAACAAAAACTAACCAGAACACGACCACCAAAATCCAGAACAGCCTGCCTCTTTTGGTATATCTGGAGGCTGCAAGCTATGAGGAGAGAGTGACCCTGAAGTAAGAAGGGAAGGAGAATGCCTCAAAACTGTCATGTGGTTGTCTTACTCAGCTGTGGAGCATCAGCTCTGTTGACTTGAGCTCTGTTTGTATGTACCAAGGTAGCTGTGCCCCAGTGATGACATTGCTGACTTTCCCTGGCAGTGTGTTGAGAAGGCTGCCAAAATAGTTTTGAGATTCAGAACTTCTCTCACCACCAAATAAAGCAGGTGGTATCCAGGGTGTTTGCAGAGTTCAGAGGCTATGCAGAAGCTCTTAGGAGTGGATTTGGTGAGGCTTTATGAAGCTGTCTAATGTATTTATAAGTCTTCATTTAATTGTTTTTACTTGGCTAACTGAACAAAACATTTCCAAACAGGCCCTGTACCTGCAATTACTGAGGTTCTGAAGAAAGCAGGCTTGACCCTGAAGGATATGGACTTGGTAGAGGTAAGGAGTTTTAACATGAGCAGTGAGGTTACTCCTGAGCTTTTTAGCAGAAACATTCTATTCATACCTGTAGCTCATGATCTCAAGGTGGATGTTTCTGGAGCCCACCTGCCTTAGCTCACATGCCTGACCCTGGCCATCTACTTTCTACCACGTGGTTGCACAGTCATGACAAAAATCTTGGGCAGATGGAAGCTGAAAATGGCATGACAGCATTCCATGGGGGGGAAGTACCCTCATGTGACAAGAGGTTTGACTCTGTGGGCTGGACTGTTCATGTAGAAGTTCTTCACACTTCTCTGTCTGTGAACAAGCCCAGGTTTTGTCAGAGCAGTGGGCACTTCATGAGCACACTGCAGCAGAATATTGCAATCCTCTGTTTGTATTCCACATACTTGCTTTGTGTCATGTGCCAGAAGGATTTGGGTTGGCCTGACAGTTTCTGTGTTCTCTTACACACTTTTGTAAGCAAAATGTTTAGTATTTTTCTCAAAATGGGCTGGATGGAGGGGCAGAGTGGACCCTCAGCCTTTTTCCTGACACCAAACTGGGAGGAGTGGCTGATACCCTCTCAGTGCTGCCTTTCAGTGAGACCTGGACAGACTGAGAGCTGGGTGGAGAGGAAGCTCATGAAGTTCTATAAGGGCAAGTGTAGGGTCCTGCAACTGGGGAGGAACAACCCCAGGAACCAGGACAGGTTGAGTGGCTGGAAAGCAGCTCTGTGGAGAAGGACCTGAGAGTGCTGGTGGACACCCAAGTTCACCATCAACCAGCAAATTGCCTTTGTGGCCAAGAAAGCAAATGGTGTTCTGGGGTACATGAAGAAGAGTGGTCTGCAGGTTGAAGGAGGTCCTCTTCACCTACTCTGCCCTTCTGAGGCCACCCATGGAGTTCTGCATCCAGTTGTGAACTCCTCAGTTCCAGAGATGGAACTACTGGAGAGAGTCCAGCAGAGGCTACAAAGCTGCTGAGGGGCCTTGGAGCATCTCTGTGAGGAGCAGAGGCTGAGAGCCCCTGGGGCTGTTGAGCCTGGAGCAGAGCAGCCCCAGAGGGGGATCTGAGCAATGCTCAGCAAGAGATAAAGGCTGGGGGGCAAGAGGCTGGGGCCAGACTCTGCTCAGTGGTGCCCAGGGACAGCACAAGGGACAAAGGGCACAGAGTGGAACCCAGGAGATTCTATCTGAATAGGAGGAGAAAGTTGTTTGTTGTGAAGGTGCTAGAAGGCTGGAGCAGGCTGCCCAGAGAGGTGGTGGAGTGTCCTTGTGTGGAGAGCTTCCAACCCCCCTGGGCAAGCTGCTGAGGGTGCCCTGCTTGAGTAGGGGGTTGGACTGGGTGATGTCCATCAAGAGATCCCTCCATGCTGGGATTCTGTGACCTGGAGAGGAAGCACGCCTTGTTTCATCCTGAGTGCACAGATGCTGCTGAAAGCTTGTGTGGAAAGCCTGAGGTGAACAGCTGTGTTGTTTCTCTCATATTTTAGGTGAATGAGGCATTTGCACCTCAGTATCTTGCTGTGGAGAAGGTGTTGGGCCTTGACCCTGAGAAGACTAATGTCAATGGAGGTGCCATTGCCATAGGCCATCCCCTGGGGGCTTCAGGATCACGGATCACAGCCCACCTGGTTCATGAGTTAAGGTTTGTATGTGGCTGAGAGCTGCTGGTAGTGACTGCACTGCTGATGAGTTTATGCCTGCCAAAGGTTGTACTGGGGGCTAAAATCACAGAACCATGCAGTTGGTTTTGGATCAAAAGACCTTTAAGATCATCAGATCACCAAGTCCAGCAGTTAGCCCAGCACTGCCAGGTCACCACTTAACCATGTACCTCGGCACTGCAGCTGCACAGCTTTGAAACCTCTCCCAGAATGGGGACTCCGCCACTGCCCTGGGCAACCTGGTCCAGGCCTTGACAACCCTTTAAGGGAAGAAATTGTTCCTCATGCCCAACCTAGGCCGCTCCTGGTGCAACTTAGGGCTGTTTCATTTTGCCCTGTTGCAGTTACTAGGGACAAGAAACCAACCCCTACCTCGCCCCAACCTCCTTTCACAGAGTGGTAGAGTGAGGGATAAGGTCTGTCCTTAGCCCTTTAAGCCAGTTAACTATCTTAAAGCTCTTCTCACAGAGGTGTGCCTCTTCCTGTATGAATTTGGTGCCCCTGTGTTCTAGTCCGAGTCCTGCAGCTGGCCTCATACTCTATGACAAGGATCACAGAATTGTCAGGGTTGGAAGGACCTCAGGGTATCATCTAGTTCCAACCCCCTGCCATGGGCAGGGACACCTCACACTAGATCAGGTTCTCCAGAGCCACATCCAGCCTGGTCTTAAAAACCTCCAGGACTGAGGCTTCCACCACCTCCCTGGGCAACCTGTGCCAGTCTCTCACCACCCTCATGGGGAACAACTTCTTCCTAATCTCTAATCTTAATCTCCCCATCTCTATCTTGGATCCATTACTGCCAGTCCTATCACTACCCAACACCCTCCAAAGTCCCTCCCCAGCTTTCTTGTAGCCCCTTCAGATACCAGGAGGCCACAATTAGGTCTCCTTGGCGCCTTCTCTTCTCCAAACTGAACAACCCCAACTCTCTCAGCTTGTCCTCCTAGGAGGGGTGCTCCAGTGCCCTTATCCTTTCTCTAGACCCGATCCAAGCCCACAGTATCAGCAGGTTTCCTTTTGAAATATCCTGTGTGCAAAGTCTGTTCTTTTCCAGGTGGTGCTTTTAGAAGGCATTGCTCTAACCTACTTCAGTCCATTTTCAGGAATTTTGACTCTCTTGGCTTGCTTGAACTGCTTAGCACCATTTTAACAAGACTGTTCTGCCCCTCAGGGCAGAGCTCACTGTATCATTTTGCTTGTACTTACAACACTTGTACTAGCATTCAGCCAAGAAGCCCTCAGTTAATCTGCACCTTGCAGAAAACTCTTTCTTGGGAGTGTGGCTGTAAAAAGCTTTCTAAAAATGACTTTGGCAATAAAATTATGTTTCAGTTACAGCAGTTTTGCTGTGCATTGAGAGTACACCATCAGTATGCTGTAATGTTGTCCCTTGCTGTTTTGTATTCCTGAGAACAACATTTCTTAGATGCTGAAGGGCTCTGACCTTGCTCTTCTACACAAATACTTCAACCTCACTGGAGGCTTCATAGTACTCTTCTAGAAAAAGAACCACACTCACGTTCTAAAGCTCCTGTGGGAGCTGGGGATGTTCAGCCTGGAGGAAAAGAGGCTGAGGGGAGACCGTATTGCTCTCTACAAGTCCCTGAAAGGAGGTTGGAGCCATTTGGGAGCTGGTCTCTTTTCCCTAGGGACAAGAGGTAGAACAAGAGGAAATGACCTCGAGTCGCACCAGGGGAGTTGTAAATTGGACATGAGGAACATTTTCTTCCCCAAAAGGGTTGTCAAGGCCTGATAGAGCCTGCTCAGGGCAGTGGTGGAGTTCTCATCCCTGAAGGGATTTCAGAGCTGTGTGGTTGTCATGCTGAGGGATGTGGTTTAGGAGTGACCATCTGTGTTAATGGTTGGGACTCAATGATTTGTTTTTTTCAGCCTAAGTGATTCTAAACCATCATTTTCAGTAGTTGCTAGCTCATAGCTGGTTTCTTTCTATGAGATCAGGACAACAGCTGGGAGGGTTGCATCAAGGTAAATACCTTCTTCTGCTACTTCTCCCTGCAGGCGTCGTGGTGGGAAATACGCCGTTGGGTCAGCTTGCATTGGAGGCGGACAAGGGATTGCTCTCATCATCGAGAACACAGCCTGAGAGATTCTGGGGTCTGCAGCCTTGCCTGAACTGCTACTTCCCTGAGAAACTCCTAACTCCTGTGACAGTGCATCACCACCACCTCCCTTCGTTCTGAGCCATTCCTGCAAGGAATAGCTGAGTTGTGAGAAGAGCAGACTCAGTGATGCCTTTCTGACTAAAGGAAGCGCCATGACGATGTGATTCCACACCAATCAAGTCTTTCCTGAAGAAGCCTCTTTCCAATCAAAGTTAAGGTATTTCTGTAGGCAAAATTCTTTCCCTTTCCTGAGGAAATTGCCTGTCAACCTTCACCAAACCTGCCTTAAAATAGCAGCTTCATTTTAAGCAAGTACTGCTTGAACTCTTCCTCAGCAGCTGCTGCTGCCTGCCACATGTCCGTCTTTTATGATATGGGGATAAATTAGAGACCTCCTGAAGTGTACACTAACAGTAGATGGAGGGATAAGACAATGAGCCAAAGCTGAAATTGCCATTGTGCCTCCCAAAAGAACAATAAATCTTGCAGAAAAGAAAAAAGAGAAGGGCTTAGTGTTTGTCTGTTTGTTTTCAGAATAAATCCCTGTGGGAACTGCTTCTTCTTGGTAAGTCACTGGGTTTGGAGAGACTGGCTGTGCGGCCAAGGAACAACTGGTGGCTTACTGGGAAGCTTCTAGAGAACTGCAGCAAATCCACCAGCCTTTCAAGGAGGGGATGGCAGTTGTGCCTAGCTGTGTTGCTGCATACTTGCAGTAGCTTAACTTCTTCTGATAGTGCTGTCCATATCTCTTGTGTCACTTAGTGTGGCATTTGAGCAGCACACAGCTGAGCAAGCCATCCAGCCTCTCACAGGCAGTGGAGTTCCAGTTATGAATCATTTGACATGAAAGACTCATGTGGATGAAACAAGATCTCCACTGACTCACTGAAGTCTTCTAGGCTCACTGTGCTGTCAAGAGTCTTTTACAGCTTGCTCTGGTGTCCATCTCTTCATCCAAGGATCATAGAATCATTTTGGTTGGAAAAGACCTTCTAGATCATCAAATCCAACTGTTCTCCAACTCTGCCAAGGCTGGTGTTAAACCATGTGCCCCAACACAGGATCCCAGGAAGTCAGGGGTTGGAAGGTACCTCCAGAGATCATTGAATCCAACAGCTCTGCCAGAGCAGGACCATGGAATCCAGCACAGGCCACACAGGAACACATCCTGATGGGTCTTGAGAGTCTCCAGATGAAGGAGACTCCACAACCCCTCTGGGGACCCTGTTCCAATGCACTGTGACCCTCACAGTGAAGAAGTTCATCCTCATGTTGAGGTGGAACCTCCTGTGATGGAGTTCTCCATTACCCTTGTCCTTTACACCACACCTCTGTGTCTTTTGAGCATCTCCAGGGATGGGGATTCAACCCACCTCCATAGGGAGCCTGTTCCCGTTTCTGACCCCCACTCTTTTGCTATTTATCAGGACTGAGAAGGTCCCATCTCAGTCTTCTCCAGGCTAAAGAGCCCAAGTGCTCTCAGCCTCTCTGGACCAGCTTTCCAGGCCCCTCAGGACCATTGCAGCCTCCACTGGAGTCTGATAGTTCCCTGTCTGTCTTGAGCTGGGGAGCCCAGAGATGGATGCAGTAACTCCAGATCCTCACAGTTAGCTGGACGGATCCTGTGTCAGAGACAGAACATGCTGCTTTGTAGCCTGCACCTGCTAGGTAGAATAAAACAGTAGCAAAGCCTTTGTGCCTACTGTCAAAATGTTGCTTATGAGCAGCTGCCTCTTCCCACTCCACCGGCATGAGCTGTGACAACTCTGAAAAAACAGCTGGTTGTTCCAACCTGACTGCCTCACCTAGCAAGAAATTCAGGTTAGGATGAGTTTGGATACAGCTGGTAGGTAACAGCTGAGATATTCCCATCACTGTTCCTTGGGTTTCATGGGTGCATTTTCTCTAATAGGTATATTCAGTGTTTGTGTCCTGGGCTGATCCCCAGCAGTGTGGGCAGCAGGGGCAGGGAGGGGATTCTGCCCCTCTGATGGGCTCTGCTCAGACCCCCTGCAGTGCTGGGGCAGCTCTGGGGACCTCAGCACAGCACAGCCAGGGAGCTGTTGGAGCAGGGCCAGAGGAGGCCACAGCAGTGCTGGCAGGGCTGGAAGGGCTCTGCTGGGAGGCTCCAGGCTGAGAGAGCTGGGCTTGGGCAGCCTGGAGGAGGAAAGGCTCCAGGGAGACCTTCTGGTGACTTTTTGGTATGTAAGGGAGCCTAGAAGCTGGGGACAAACTCTAGAGTGTTGTGACGGGACAAGGAATGGTGATTTGAGCTGAAAGAGATTGAGAGTGGAGAGAAGGAAGACATATTTGACACTGAGGGTGGTGAGAGCCTGTCCCAGGCTGCCAAGAGAGGTAGGGTCTCCCACCTGGCAGCATTCCAGGTGAGGTGGTTGGGGGCTGTGAGCTACCTGCTCTAATTGCAGATGTTCCTGCTTAGTGTCTTCCAACCCAACCAGTCTGTGATTGTGAGGCATGGATTAAACAAAAGCCCAGCTGCTCTGAGGCAGCCATCCAGATGTTCATCCAACACAGTATCTGCTTTCCTTTATCTGCTCTTAGTTAACTTTGGCTTTCTGAGGTTTCACTGTTCAATATGCAGTTGGCACATCACTTCTACAAGAGCAAGATCTTTTCTGTTCTGAGTTCCTTGCATAATAACCAATAACTGATTCCCTCTTCCTTCTTGGCTCTAGATAAGCCCTGAACTCTTTCTTTTCACGGAGCTGGCCACAGTTTTTTTGCAAGCTCTCATCCCTGTGTAGTAACAGTTCTCTAAGACTTCACCACGGCTCAGGGACTGTAAAACATAATTGCTTCCTGCACTTTATTTGTCACATAACCTTTCTTTTCCCCCTTTTATCACTCTTGGTTTTTTGTGTGTTTTTTTTTTTAATCCCTTTTGAGATCCATGTGTAATTCTATCTGTGTGAGCTGAATTTGGGCATCCTGAATGATGTTCTTAAATGCATCGTGATGTGCAGCTCACTTTACAGATAACTTATGAACATGTTATCAGCACAGACACTCTGCATCCTGTTAGTATCCTTTCTGTGCTGTGTGAGCCAGCTGCTTATTCCCACATCACTCCATTTTTATCCTGTTCATTTCCTCTTAGAACCCCTGGTGAGGGGCTTTGCCATTCTGAAGTGAAGCAGTTCAATCCCTTTGTGTGAAGATGCTGGGGCTTGTGTGTTGCACTTGTAATACCTGCAACTTGGAATTGTCAGGGTTGGAAGGAACCTCAAGGATCAGCCAGTTCCAACCCCCCTACCATGGGCAGGGACACCTCACACTAGAGGAGGTTGCTCAGAACCACCTCCAGCCTGGCTTTCAAAACCTTCAGGGATGAAGCTTCCACCTGGGCAACCTGTTCCACAGCTTCCAAGTTTTCATGATCAGTGTTTGCTTTCACAGGGGCAGATTTAGCTGGAAGAGACCTCTAAGATCACTAACCCAGCACCGCCAGATCACCACTAAACCTTGTCTCTCACCACCGCACCTGCAGGGATTTTGATGTGCTGCTTTCCACTTTGGTAGTTCCTGATTTCACTTTTGAGCCTAGAGTGTGGTGTTCCCAGATTTGCAGACTCTGGTCCTGTGCAAGGTTGTGCAGCAACAGGATTTTCTATGCTTCAGAATATTGGCTTTTCCTTATCAAGCTACTGTTAAAGATGGCCAGCAGCTTGAGGGAGAGGATTCTGCTGCTCTGCTCTGGTGAGACCCCCAGCTGGAGCACTGTCTTCAGAAGGACCTGGACCTGCTGGTGCAGGGCCAGAGGAGGCCACGAAGATGGCACAAGGACTAGAAGCTGTCTGCCATGAGGCCAGGCTGAGAGAGTTGGCATTTTTCAGCCTGGAGAAGAGAAGGCTCCAGGGAGACCTTCTGGTGGCCTTGCAGTGCTTCAAGAGGCTTAGAAGAAAGCTGGGGACAGAGTTTTTCTTGAGGGCTGTTGTGCCAGGACAAGGGGTGATGGTTTGAAACTAAAAGAGGGGGATTCAAACTGAATTATTTTATGCTGAGGGTGGTGAGTCACTGTCCCAGGGATGCTCCATCCTTGACAACATTCCAGGTGAGGTTGTTTGAGGCCCTGAGCAACCTGCTCTAGTTGCAGATGTCCTTGCTGACCAAAGTGGGGTATTGGACTAGCTGACCTTAAAGGTCTCTTCCAGCCCAAGCCATTGTGTGATTCGTGATCACAGGCACTCAGAGCTGACCTCTGAGACAGTCTTCCACAATCTATTGGGCTCCCAAGCCTTGAGGGTTTGGCCTGAACCTCTTTACTCACAAGTGCAATCATTTCTGACAGACTAACAGCAGTAACACCTACTCCTTGTACATCATTCCCAAGCACATTCTCCAGTTTCCCGGATACAGCAATGGCTGAACTGTGCTTTTGCCCTTGGGAAATGAAGACATCTCCGCTGTGAGCAGGTGGGACTAGGGGAATTGATCAGTGTCCTGGAAGGAGCAGAAGATGGGGAAGGAGGGTGTGGGGCTTAGCGGGATGATTGCCGTGTGGTTTACTCCTGCGTGCAGCTGTAGCTTTCTACCACTGGGTGGGGCGTTTTAAACACCTTGCAGATCTCCCTCCGCCACAGGGGCGTTTGTCCCCCTTCTCGCAGCCCCGCTCGCCTCCTAAGTGCGGGATGGATTAATCTTGAAACTGAAACACCCCAAATCTCAGTTCTCGTTTCTCCTTTTAAGGGTTTCCAACGGGCTGGTGCCACCCTTCCAACACCTCTTGGCTACCCTGCACCCTGGAGTCTTCGGTGCTGCCTGATTTCAAGTGACTTAGAAAGCTTCTGATGTTTTACAGAGTGGGTTCCAGCTGCAGTTTGAGAGGGCTTGTTCAGCAAGGTGATGACTGGAATGCTGTGTCAGGCAGAAGATGAAGAGGGGAATAGATTCTGATTCCTTTGTCCAGGAAAAAAATGCTGTTAAACCTAATCATACTTAAGTGAGAGACAGGAAGGAGGTGCAGAGACCTGATGGAGTTAGATGCACTGCTGCATCAGTTCCTGCACTACGTATAAGCAGTTCTGACTTGCTCCTAGTGGAGCTCAGACAATGAGGATGGGAGGTTGTGTCTCATTCTATTAAAAGAGAAAAACTGCATCTTGAAGCTGCTGAAGTGCACCATTTCAGGCACATCCCACCTACTTGTGAGTGTTATTTCTAGTAAGCCATGCCTTGATCTGTAAATCCAGACATTTTCCATCTGGTGTGATGCTGGGCAGGGCTCTGTCTCGCCTCTCCACCTGGTAAAGTAAGTGTTGTCCAACTGGGTCAGCTGGCTGCTAGACAGGCGGGGGGATCAGAGGGAGGATTAATCCTTCTGAAAGGTCACAAGCTGAGGGTTTAGCAATGAGGGTGCAGTTCTCATCCTCTGAAAACACCTACAAGGAGCTGGTGCTAGTGCTGTCTTTGCTCTGCTGGGTGTATCTCCATGAAAAAACAAATTGAAGTGAGCTTGCATCAGGAGTGGAGTCTGAATGACACATGTGGTTGGTTGGTTTACTTCTCTGGTGGGCAAGTATTTCTTGTGGAAGGTGAGTTAGAATGAAAAAGTCAATGTTTTGGACCTTCTTGAAGGCTGCCCTTGGAGAACAAATGCAACTGGAGAGCTGGTAGTGCTAGGTCAAAATGCTGGAGCCACAGGAATTGCAGGTGTAAGCTCAGGCTGCTAATCCCACAGCTATTTGAAATCACCAGCATGAGAAATTCACCCTGGCAGGTATCAAGGCAGAGCAGCTATTGTTTTTCCTCTGGTGCTCACTCTCTTGGTCTGATTCAGCAGAAGCAGGCTGTATGTTCACACCCTGCCTGGGCTGAAGCTGTGTTCTGAGAGCTCAGGAATTGCCCAAATGTGGCATTAAGCCCCGTTGTGAAACCACAGCTTTAATCTCTCTGAAAATCAGCGAGACAGCAAGCTGTTGCAGAGCTCTCCAGCAGCAAGCTCCGGTCAGGTAACATGAGTGGCCACAAAGAGATGGTAGTCTCTGGTCTAGACACCAACAGTGGGCACCCATCTTGGGTCCAGAGTAGGGCACTGGGTCCAGAGAAGGGCAGCAAAGCTGGGGAAGAGTCTGGACAATAAGTCTTGTGAGGTGTGGCTGAGGGCCCTGGGGTTGTTCAGCCTGGAGAAAAGGAGGCTGAGGAGAGACCTTCTGGCTCTCTACAACTCCTTGAAAGGAGGTTGGAGCCAGGTGGAGGTTAGTCTCTTCTACCAGGTAACAAGTGACAGGATGAGAGGGGACAGCCTCAAGTTGCCCCAGGGGAGGTTTAGGTTGGATATTAGAAGAAACTTCACTGAAAGTGTTCTCAAACACTGGACCAGGCTTCCCAGGGAGGTGGTTGAATGCCCATGCCTGGAGGTGTTTAAATGACACAGATGTGGTGCTGAAGGACATGGCTTAGCACCAGACTTAGTGAGGTTGGGGAATGGTTGGATCGTCTTGAAGGTCTTTTCTGGCTTGGTGAGGTTGGGGAATGGTTGGATTGTCTTGAAGGTCTTTTCTGGCTTAGTGAGGTTGGGGAATGGTTGGTTTGTCTTGAAGGTCTTTCCCAAGCAAAACCATGCTGACCCGTGGTGGTGGTGGTTGAAGAGAGCAGAGCTTGTCTGTGCTGCCATCAGCTTGCATGGCTCGTTGCTGTCCCAAACACAGGTGGCACAGTAGGTCCTCTGCATTAGTCCAGGCCACTTAGATGCTTCTGATTACATTTTTTAGCTTCTGTGAGCTAAAAACTGTGAGGGTGGAAGAAACAGGAAGAGAGGAAAGGTTTTCACAGAGTCCTAGCATGGTGGGAATTGAAAGGAACCTCTGGAGATCATCTAGTCCAATCCTGCTGCCAGAGCAGGGTCAGGATAGTGTCCAGGTAGGTTTTGAAGGTCTTCAGAGAAGGAAACTTCTCTGGTTTGTGCTTTTATTTCCCTGTTGGTGTCTGATAGCCTATGTGAAACATTTATCCTCCCTGCTTGCTAACTGGTCACTTCATGAAGCTTGAAAACACCATCTGACTACATCTCCAAGGCAAACTCTTGCAAGGAGTTTTACTTCAGGAAATCCTAACATTGTCAGCAAGCTGGAGCTCAGAATTCTCATGGTGTTAGCTTTTTTCCCTGCAAGTTCCTCACAGTCCTGTATCCAAAGATGCCTCTTCAGTGTTGAGAGGAGGTCTTCCATTTCACAGGTTTTCTCTAGCAGTGTATTTACCATAGCTGGTGCCAGGGAGGAAGGATACACAAGATAAAATCATTGGGGTTTTGGTTTTTCCTGTGAGAATATTTCACACTTAACAGTGTTTGGTTGGTTTTGGTTTTTTTCCCCCTTCTGCTGCAGTTATTTATAATTAGAGACTGATCTTGTCCTGAAAAGGGATTTGCAAAAGCTAGAGTGTGAAGGAGAAGAAAACAAGATTAAAACTTCACCTTTACATCTCCAGAAGCTTCTGCATCACAGGATCCTCGAATTGTTTGGGTTGAAAGAGACCTTTAAGATCATCAAGTCCAACTTGATACTTCATGAGTAACACCAAACCTGGTGAGATCCAGCAGGTCCACAGTTGGTCAGGTGGTAACAAACTGACTCAGCTAGAGGAAAGTGTTTAACCTGGTGGTGAGCCAACAGGAGGGCTCAGCATACCTGATGACTCCTGCAGCAGTGTCAAGTGTCAGTATTCAGATACTTAAGATTCAGGGGAAGGCAGTGAGGATGTAGGGTATGGAGTAGATGGGGTATGGAGTGGGGCATGGAGTAGACGGGGCATGGACTCAATGGGGCATGGAGTCGACAGGGCATGGAGTAGGGTGCGGAGTGGGGCATGCAGTAGACGGGGAATGGAGTAGATGGGGTATGGAGTAGGGAATGGAGTAGATGGGGTATGGAGCAGACTGAAGTTGAGGGAAATGGCAAGCATGGGTCTGACTGTTGGAGGAGCTGCACACACAGCACAACTGCCCTCCACCAACACAAGCATTTATTAATTTCTCCTATTCCTCACCAAAAAGAAGAGTGAGGTTCAGGTGCTGTATGCTGTACCAGGGCCTCTCCACCTATTGCATTACTGCCTGGGAACATCAAGTCCTGCTGCTCTGTGCAGAGCCCTTCTAGGAAGATCTTCCTGGGACATGGTGACCTAGTACTGAAGCTCCCAGAAGCCAGGTTCTCAAGAACTTCCTATTGCTCAATGCTGAGGCTCTCCTCAAATGGCTTCCAGATACCTCAGTGGTGGCCCTGTGACTCCTGTACTTGAAAGCATGTCTGCTCCTTGCTCAGGGCTGTTTGTTTCCTGTGCTGGAGGGCTGGTCACTGTCCTTAGCCAACAGCTTCTGGCCCTTGATCTGCCCAGTACTGTGGTGGGAGGGATGGTGACTGAGTGCCCTGGAAAAATGCAGTTGCAGCTCTAAAAATAGATGCCCTGAGAATCATTTTAGAGCCCATAAACACCAAAGAATCTGTGGTGTGTCACTACCCCTGTGTGATTCCAGTCTAACTCCAGTCTCCGTCCCCTCCCCCTCCCCTCCCTCCCCTCCCCTCCCCTGTCACAGTACCTGTCACTTGGACATTAGTGCAATTAGGTGGTACAGCTTCTGGGGGTAGGAAGAGCAAAGCTAGATGTGTCACTGCTGTCTGCATGATGTCTGCATGAGATTGCTGTAGGTGTGCTGTAGAGCCCTGCACCTGGGAAGGGACAGCCCCCTGCAGCAGGACAGGTGAGGGTTGACCTGCTGGAAAGCAGCTCTGTGGAGATGGACCTGGGAAGGTTGGTGGACAAGAAGTTCACCATCAGATAGCAAAGTGCCTTTGAGGACATGAAGGACAATGGTGTCCTAGGGTGCATAAAGAAGAGTGCAGACAGCAGGTCAAGGAGGTTCTTCTCCCCCTCTACTCCGAGGTGTTCTCCTGCATCAGGAGAAGTGTGACCAGCAGGTCAAGGGAGGTGCTTCTCCCCCTCTACTCAGCTCTGGTGAGACCCCACCTGGAGTACTGCATCCAGTTCTGGAGCCCCTATTACAGGAGGGATGTGGACGTGCTGGAGTGTGTCCAGAGAAGGGCCATGAGGATGATCAGAGGGCTGGAGCACCTCTCCTGTGAGCACAGACTGAAGGAGTTGGGGCTGTTCAGTCTGGAGAAGAGAAGGCTCCCAGGTGACCTCATTGTGGCCTTCCAGGATCTGAAGGGGGCCTATAGGAAGGCTGGGGAGGGACTTGTCAGGGTATCAGGTAGTGATAGGACTAGGGGGAACGGAATGAAGCTGGAGGTGGGGAGATTCAGGCTGGAGGTGAGGAGGAAGTTCTTCCCCATGAGAGTGGTGAAGCCCTGGAATGGGTTATCCAGGGAGGTGGTTGAGGCCCCGTCCCTGGAGGTGTTTAAGACCAGGCTGGACGAGGCTCTGGCCAGCCTGATCTAGTGTGGGGTGTCCCTGCCCATGGCAGGGGGGTTGGAACTGGATGATCCTTGTGGTCCCTTCCAACCCTGACTGATACTATGATTCTATGATTCTCTCCTTTGGCTTAATAAAGTGATGGAGTCCTGGGTCCGGTTCTGGGCTCCTCAGTTCTAGAGAGACAGGGACTGTTGGAGAAAGTCCAGGAGAAGCTACAAAGCTGCTGAGGGGCCCTGGAACATCTCTGTGAGGAGCAAAGGCTGAGAGTCCTGGAGCAGAGCAGCCCCAGAGGGCATCTGAGCAATGCTCAGCAAGAGATAAAGGCTGGGGGGCAAGAGGCTGGGGCCAGACCCTGCTCAATGGTGCCCAGGGACAGGGCAAGGGGCAATGGGCACAAGTTGGAACACGGGAGGTTCCACATAACCACAAGGAAAAATGTTACTGAGGAGGTGACAGATCACTGCAGCAGGCTGCCCAGAGAGGTTGTGGAGTGTCCTTGTGTGCAGAGCTTCCAACTCCCCCTGGCCACTGTGCTGCTGGGCAAGCTGCTGTGGGTGCCCTGCTTGAGCAGGGGTTGGACTGGGTGATCTCCGGAGGTCCCTTCCAGCTCCCACCGTGCTGTGGTTCTGTGATTCCATAAAGCAGATGTCAAAACCCAGCACATGTCCAGTAATTCACCAAAACCTGACTTCCACATTCATGGCCCTGCTCTCATTTTCCATTCCAACCCTTAAGCTTATCCTGGCAGCAGGCTTAGGAGATGGCTGTTTCCCAACACAGACCTGAGCAATTGGAAGTCTGCTGTTGACATTGGCCAAGAAACAGGTTGCAGATGGTGAGCTGGGTGGTGTGATCCATCACCTGACATTCAGATCAGTCACATGCAAGCATCTCCAGCTGAAGCAGCTCTTGATCTGCTTGTGATAAAGGCTTGCAGGCAACCAAAGGAGGATCCCCTGCTCCCCAGAAGCGTGGGGCTGTGGCGATTGCAACGCAGGTTTCAGAGCACACGTTGGTCCTGACTGGTTTTGTGCAACTGCTTGATTCATCCTGACCTGGCACTTGGGCCCTGCTGTACTTCTGCACATCACACAGCAGTCTGGTGTCCCAGATGAAGTAAGATAAGGTTGTGTTGGTGTGTGCCATGCTCACACAGCCTGATTAGGAAACGAACACTCAGCAGTTGCTGAACCCAATACCTTTGTAGGCTGTGGTGTTTGTCCTAGGAGAAGTTGGAGGGCCGAGCCCAGAGAGTGGTGGTGAATGGTGCCACGTCCAGCTGGCAGCCAGGCACTAGTGGTGTGCCCCAAGGATCAGTGCTGGGCCCCATGATCTTCAACATCTTTATTGATGATCTGGATGAGGGCATTGAGTCCATCAGCAGTAAATTTGAGGACGACACCAAGCTGGGGGCAGGAGTTGATCTGCTGGAGGGCAGAGAGGCTTTGCAGAGGGACCTCGACAGGCTGGACAGATGGGCAGAGGCCAAGGGCAGGAGACTGAACACATCCAAGTGCCAGGTGCTGCACATTGGCCACAACAACCCCAGGCAGTGCTACAGGCTGGGGTCAGAGTGGCTGAGAGCAGCCAGTCTAGTTCTGGGGCCCTCAGTTTAGGAAAGATGTTGAGATGCTGGAACGTGTCCGGAGAAGGGCAACAAAGTTGGTGAGGGGTTTGGAACACAAGCCCTATGAGGAGAGGCTGAGGGAGCTGGGGTTGCTTAGCCTGGAGAAGAGGAGGCTCAGGGAAGACCTTATTGCTCTCTACAACTCCCTGAAGGGAGGTTGTGGACAGGTGGGGGTTGGTCTCTTCTCCCAGGCACCCAGCACCAGAACAACAGGACACAGTCTCAGGCTGTGCCAGGGGAGGTTTAGGCTGGATGTTAGGAAGAAGTTCTATACAGAGAGAGTGATTGCCCATTGGGATGTGCTGCCCGGGAGGTGGTGGAGTCACCTTCACTGGAGGTGTTCAGGAGGAGACTTGCTGGGGTGCTTGGTGCCATGGGTTAGTTTTTGGGTGGGTTGGATTGGTTGATGGGTTGGACAAGATGATCTTGAAGGTCTCTTCCAACCTGGTGTATTGTATTATTATTATTATTATTATTTTAAGTTGTATTTCTTATGTAAATTCATGATTCCTGAGGCCTCTTGTGGCAAGCATGGGTCACCTTGGCCTGTTTGGAAGTGACCATCAGCTCTTTTGCAGCCTGGATTGGGTAGGAATAAAGCCCTTTGGCTCAGCAGCCATCGTAAGCACATTGGAGTTTATTAAGCTGTTTCTTAAACCACCTGCAAATGAAGCTCCCCCTGCCCCCTTCCTAGCCATGGGGAGTTTGTGATTGAAAGGCAAAAGGAGGACTCCTCCAGGGGAAAAATGATGTCCTAGAGATGCTGTGAACATGGCTTATCGGATTTTTGGGAGGCTAGTGGTGTCCCTCAGGGTTCTGTACTGGGACCTGTGGGGATCACAGGATGTCAGGGGCTGGAAGGGACCTCTGAAGATCATCTAGTCCAACCTCCCTGCCAGAGCAGGACCATGTTTAATGTCTTCATCAGCTTGCAGATGACACTGGGCTGAATGGTGCAGCTGATGTGCCTGAGGGATGGGATCCATCCAGAGGGACCTGGAAAAGCTGGAGAGGTGAGGCCATGTAAACTTCGTGAGGTTCAGCAAGGCCAAGAGGAGGATCCTGCACCTGGGCTGGGACAATCCTCATCATCAACACAGGCTGTGGAATGAAGTGAAGGAGAGCAGCCCTCTGGAGTTCTGCAGCCCTCTGGAGTCCTGCAGGCTAACCTCAGATGTTTTGGGCCCTCCTGTGTCCCTTGGTTTAGGGTGTAACAGACACTGACCCCTTTGAAAATGCGAGCTGTATTCAGGTTTGGATGTGAGAGCCAAAATCTGCAGATACCTGGTGGTGTGTTTCTTTTGGTCGAGAAAACAAGTCATAATGTAGGCTGTGACTGTACCAAAGTGGGATGGACCTTCTTGATTAAGACCAAAAAGAACTTCAGGAACATCCCGTTGCAACCCTGTGCCATGGGCAGGGACACCCTCCACTAGACCAGGCTGCTCAGAGCCCTGTCCAGCCTAGCTTTGAACAATTCAGGGATGAGGCATCCACAGCTTCTCTGGGCAGCCTGTTCCAGTGCCTCACCACTCACATAGTGAAGAATTTATTCCTTTCAGCTAATCTGTCCTCTTTCAGTTTAAAGCCACTACTACTGCTGGAAAGCAGTAAAGGGGAATGGGACCTGGGGGTCCTGGTGGGTGGAAGGATAACCATGAGCCAACAATGTGCTCCGGTGGCCAAGAAGGCCAATGCCATTCTGGGGTGAATTAGAAGGGGTGTGACCAATGGGTCAAGAGAGGTTCTCCTCCCCCTCCACTCTGCCCTGGTGGGGCCACATCTGGAATATTGTGTCCAGCTCTGGGCTCAGGTCAAGAGAGGCAGTGAGCTGCTTGAGAGAGTCCAGCACAGAGCCACAAGGATGATGAAGGGAGTGGAACATCTTCTGTATGAGGAGAGCCTGAGGGAGCTGAGGGCTCTGGAGCTTGGAGAGGAGGAGCCTAAGAGGTGATCTCATTCCTCTTGATAAAGCTGTGCAGGGTGATGCCCAGAGGCTGGAGCCAGGCCCTGCTGGGGGATGCCCAATGCCAGCACAAGGGGCAGTGGTGGAAGCTGAGGCAGAGGAAGTTCCATGGAAACAGGAGGGAAAAAAATTTCCCTGTGAGGGTGACAGAGCCCTGGAGCAGGCTGCCCAGGGGGGTTGTGGAGTCTCCCTCTGGAGATATTCAAGACCCACCTGGATGTGTTCCTGTGTGATCTGCTCTGGGTGACTCTGCTCTGGCAGGGGGCTTGGACTGGATGAGCTTTGGAGGTCCCTTCCAGCCCCTCACATTCTGTGACCCTGTGATTCTGTGACTGCTTCTCCTATCAGTCCATGCCCTTCTAAAATGTCCCTCTCCAATGTGGTGGGGCTCATCCAGTCTGAACCCTGAAGTTACATGCTAGGAGTGCAGTTCAGTGCTGCAAAACAGGGGGGAAAGATGGGACATAAGGGAAAACTTCTCTACTGCAAGAGTGGCCAGGCATTGAAACAGGCTGCCCAGGGAGGTGGTGGAGTCACCATCCCTGGAGGCATTCAAGCAATGTGTTGACACAGCACTTTGGGACATGGTTTAATGGCCATGGTGGTGGTAGGTCAAAGGTTCTATGACCTTGAGGAGACTCTTTTCCAACAGTTCTGTGATTTTATGAAACTGTATGATTTCAGGGGAAACCTGAAGCACCTGAGCAACCTGTCTTCTTCCTTGCCTTGCAGGGGGATGCCAGCCCTTGTAGCCTGCTGTCTCCCTGTGGACTAGGGCTACACCTGCTCATCTTCCTGTGAGACAGCCAAAGAATCATGGGGACTAGGTCCTGTGCCTTTCCTGAGGCCTGGGGATAGAAGGGCTCTTGTCTCTCTTGAGACAGAGTTATGCCACTGCCAGTGTCACAGAACCCCAGCATGGTGGGGACTGGAAGAAACCTTTGGATATCCTCTAGTCCAAGCCACCTCCTCAAGCAGGGACACCCTCAGCAGCTTACACAGATTCACAATGGCCAGGGGGTTTGGAAGGAGACTCCACAACCTCCCTGGCAGCCTGCTCCAGGTCCTCAGCACCCTCACAACAAAGAACTTTCTCCTTCTGTTCGGATGGAACCTCCTGGGTTCCAGTTTGTACCCATCCCCCTAGTCCCTGGGCACCACTGAGCAGAGTCTGTCCCCATCCTCTCAGTCCCCACCCTTTAGATGTTGATCACTGTTGAGAAGATCCCAAGACGCTTGTCCCCTTGATAAGTACTTGGAGCTGGATTTGTGGTGGTCCCCTCTCACAGCCAGAGCAAATATGGAAGTCCTGGGACCAGTCTGTGGCACAAGGCATGGCCTTTCCCTGGGGTTTGTCCTCTTTGTTCTGTGCTTCAAACCCATGAGTACCCTTCCAGGTGGCAGAGGTGCCTGTCAAGATGGTGTTAACTCTGCTGTAATGCACTTGAGGCTTCAACAGCCTGGCCTGGATGAACTGCTCCTCAGAGAACTGGATCTCTCGTTGTTTATTTTAGACCAGGTTCGAGCTTGGGTTTTGGTCTTACTCAGCAGCAAGCTCTCTTGCCTTGCACACTGGTTTTACCTGCTCTGTCACCACCCACAGCTCCTCAGCAGCTGGTGTGAGGTCCTCTGGAGGTTGGGTGGCTGGGGGTGTTCATCAAGGGCTGAATAGAACAGAATAAACCAGGTTGGAAGAGACCTTCAAGATCATCATGTCCAACCTATCATCCAACACCACCCAATCAACTGAACCATGCAACCAAGCACCCTATGAAGTCTCCTCTGGGATGCTCTGGGATTGTTGCTTTCAGCCAAGCAGGGCAGCAGGGGGAGGTTAGGATGTGCTGGAGTGTTCTCACAGCTGCCAGAGGTTCTTTGGGATGATCTGGAAGAGGTGAGACCTCAGGTTTAGCCCTCAAGATGCCCTGGATAGCTGCTGCAGCTGCTTTTGCAGGGCTGTCCATGTGGGCCACTGGGGCTAGTGGGTTCATAGCCATCATTTGTCCACATCAGCACTCCCAAAGCAGCCTCTGAGAAGACCCAACTGGTACTGGCAGAGGAGATGAGCATCTCCAGGGTACTTTGGGCTCAGGAACGTGCCATGTCTGGCATGACCTGAGTGTGACAATGTGCAGCACCCATGAAACCTGTGTGTCCATGCAGCCACATCATGTGGCTGATCATGATGCCCTGAGACTCCGCTGAGGAGAGCTCCACATCTCCTACAAAGAGATGGCCTGGTGTCTAGCTGAGCTTTGCCCAAGGGCTTCCTGATGCCTGCAAGAGGACTGGCAGAGAGCTTGTGGCCTGGTGTTGATGTTTGGGGTTTTTTTTTCACCAGTTATTTCAACAGGACTGTGGTCAGGGTGATTACAGGCTCTTTGGATGAGCTGGATGCCTGCTGGGACTTCAGAGTTCATAGGTGGTCATCCAAGAGATGTATTTACGTCCATGCTCATCTTATTTTTGCACAAATTATGCAACCCATTCTGCAAGTTTCATTTCCACTCCTCAGGGATCTCAAGAAGTGGAAATGAGGGTGACAAGTGGGTCTGGAGGGACAGAGCTCTCAGGAGCTGGGAGGCTGCCTGGCAGTGTTGCAATGGGCAGCCCCGGGAGGTCTGGTGGAAAATAAGCTGATGAGGGATTTTTTGCTCATTGAGAACCTGCATTGTGCCAGTCTGGCTTAAATGTTGTTGAGGAGGACTTGAGTGCTCAAATCAGGATAGTCAAAGAACCATGGAGGTATGTCCTAACCATAGGGATTACATTATCATTAGGTCACACCAGGCCCACAAGATCTCCATGGGTTTGAAGTACCTCCAGGCATGGGTGCTGAGCAGGTGGTCCTGGCCTTCACAACCTATTGGGGAAGAAATTGTTCATCATGTCCAACATAAACCTCTCCTGGCACTATCTGAAGCCATTTTCTCTTGTCCTGTTGCTTGCTCCTTGGAAGAAGAGACCAAGCCCCACCTGGCTCCAACCACCTCTCAGGGAGCTGTAGAGAGCCAGAAGGTCTCCCCTCAGCCTCCTCTTCTCCAGCCTCAACACCCCCAGCTCCCTCAGCTGCTCTCCAGACCCTTCCCCACCTTTGTTGCCCTTCTCTGGACCTGCTGCAGCTCCTCAGTGTCCTTCTTGGAGTGAGAAGCCCAAAACTGAACCCAGCACTCAAGGAGTGGCCTCACCAGTGCTGAGTTCAGGGGGACAGTCCCTGTCCTGACCCTGCTGGCCACACCATTGCTGATCCAGGCCAGGCTGCTGGTGGCCTTCTTGACCACCTGGGCACACTCTGGCTTATCTTCAGCTGGCTCTTGACCGGGTCCTTTTCTGCCAGACATAGTTCTAACAACCCCTACAATGTTAATTATGGTAGTCCTTGCTTGTAGTTAGTGCACAGTCTTGGGCTGGGGAGTAGGAGGCTCTGTGGCAAAGACAGAGACCTCTAAAGCTTAGAGGATTTTATAGCTGTTCCCAGCACCACAAGGTTTCTCTACCAAATTGTACTTAGTGTTTTAGGCTTCAAAGGAAACCACAGTGGAGAGAGTCCAGCAGAGGTTACAAAGCAGCTGAGGGCCCTGCAGCATCTCTGTGAGGAGCAAAGGCTGAGAGCCCCTGGGGCTGTGGAGCCTGGAGCAGAGCAGCCCCAGAGGGCATCTGAGCAATGCTCAGCAAGAGATAAAGGCTGGGGGGCAAGAGGCTGGGGCCAGGCTCTGCTCACTGGTGCCCAGGGACAGGACAAGGGGCAGTGGGCACAAAGTGGCCCCCAGAAGATTGGATCTGAGCAGGAGGAGAAAGTTGTTTGTTGTGAGGGTGCTGGAGGGCTGGAGCAGGCTGCCCAGAGAGGTTGTGGAGTGTCCTTGTGTGGAGAGCTTCCAACCCGCCCTGGGCACTGTGCTGCTGGGCAAGCTGCTGTGGGTGCCCTGCTGGAGCAGAGGGGGTTGGACTGAGTGATCTTCAGAGGTCCCTGCCAGCCCTCACCTCTCTGTGTGGTTCTTTGCAGACTTGCTGCAGCCAGCTCCTTCAGCTGGCTCACTGTGCTCAGGCAGTGACACATCCACCCAGAGGAGGATTTTTTTGTGGCTCACACCTCTCAGAAGACTCGACTGTGGTATTGGTGTCTGGCTTGGTTTTTCTGAGCTGTGGATTCAGCTGAGGCCACCATGCAGCCAGCTCCTCAGCAAGGCTGTCACTTTTGGTATGATTTCAATTCAAGTGGGGTTCTTCTGAAAGAGTGGCTTACAGAAGAGTTTCCCCTTCATGCTTGCTGCTTCTGGAGCGTGTCCAGAGAAGGGCCACAAGGATGAGCAGAGGGTTGAGCACCTCTGGTATGGAGACAGACTGAGAGAGTTGGGGTTGTGCAGTCTGGAGAAGAGAAGGCTCCCAGGAGACCTAATTGTGGCCTTCCAGTATCTGCAGGGGGCTACAAGAAAGCTGGGGAGGGACTTTTGAGGGGGTCAGTGAGTGATAGGACTGTGGGGGAATGGAGCAAAACTAAAAGATTCAGATTGGATGTTAGGAAGAAGTTGTTGGCCATGAGGGTGGTGAGAGCCTGGCACAGGCTGCCCAGGGAGGTGGTGGAAGCCTCCTGCCTGGAGGTGTTTGCAGCCAGGCTGGAGGTGGCTGTGAGCAACCTGCTGTGGTGTGAGGTGTCCCTGCCCGTGGCAGGGGGTTGGGATTGGCTGAGCCTTGAGGTCCCTTCCAACCCTGACAGTTCTGTGATTCTGTTGCACCAAGGACAAACCTGGGTTGGGAAATCCAACGCTGATCTTGTAAAACAGCTTCCACTGTCCTCTGATTACAACAGAGGAGCAACCATGTGGCAGCAGGAGACACAAAACTCTCCCAGCTGGGTGACGAAAAGAAAAACAACCAAACAAGTACAAGAGAACGAGAAACGTGGAGGGGGGAAGAAAAAGAAGGAAAGGAAGGAGGACTTTGCAGCTAAGCATCATGCCCCAGAAGGTGCAGGACTGGGCCGCGGTGCCACGCATCTGGTGCAGCTGAGGTCAGGCTCGCCGGGGCTGTGCTTCAGGCTCGTTTGGGATGTGTGCATTCCTCGCCTCGCCTCCCTCCAGCATCATCCGCAGCCGCCGGACCAGATTGGCTGCCAGCGAGTCAGCCCATATCTTACTAGACGGAAACTTGAGACCCCACCAAGCCCAAATGTCAGATGCTGCTTAATCAGATGAATAGCGAGCACTCACCAGCAGCCAGCACCGGCGCTCTCCGAGTTTCTTCAGGGGCAGCGTTTTGTGTCCCAGCTTTGTTTCTCCATGTAACGTGGAGGAGGGGGGTGGGGGGTGGGAACAAGAAGGGGAAAAAAAAAAAAAAACCTGTGTGGAGCTGGCAGCGTTTGTGGAAAGCTGAAAACAATCCAGAACGGATGAGCTGCTTCCCCTCCCTGCTCCTGCTGCACCTTCTCCGGACAGCTGGGTGCTGAGGATGTGACCAGTCAAGTGCAAGTGTGGAGTTGGGGGTTGCAGTGCAAGGCTCCAGCAGTAAAAATGGGGGCTCCTTCCCCACAAGCTGGGAGGCTGGAACTACATCATCAGGGCTCCTTCCAACCCAAACCATTCTATGACTCTAGAAGGCTTCTCCTTCCCAGATGTTACTCCTGCGGCTCCCCTCTAGATATCTAAATGTCTTCTGGTCACAGTCACTCACCCAGGAAGGATTTTCTGGCAGCTGGGGGCTTTTGCTGCTGCTCAGCTACTCCCCAGAGCACCCTACACACACCTGTGTGGCCACACCATGGCTCTGGGGGGATTCTGGTGGGACACCCTTTGCCTGAGGCACCCAGCTAAGCATGAGGGTCATGCAGGGGCTGCTGTCAGGAGGAGAAGCTGGTTTGATCAGGCTCTTTTCCCTTCCAGTTTGAGCATGACCTCAGGTATTTGCTTGCTTGAATGCATGGTTGTTGCAGTACTGTGTCACTGCAGGATGCAGTGCACCCTCAGCAAGTTTGCAGATGACACCAAGCTGAGTGCTGTCATCTGACACAGCTGAGAGATGGGATCCATCCAGAGGGACCTGGGCAAGCTGGGGAAGCAGCCTGTATGAACCCCGTGAGGTTCAACAAGGACAAGTGCAATGTACTGTATCCAGGTTGGGGCAATTCCCTTTACCAACACAGGCTGGGGGATGCAGGGTTGGAGAGCAGCCCTGTGGTGAAGGACTTAGGGGTGCTGGGGGTGCAGAGCTGGCCATGAGCCGGCACCGAGTGCTGCCAGCCCAGAGCCAGCCCTGTCCTGGGCTGATCCCCAGCAGTGTGGGCAGCAGGGGCAGGGAGGGGATTCTGCCCCTCTGATGGGCTCTGCTCAGACCCCCCCTGAAGTGCTGGGGCAGCTCTGGAGTGCTCAGCACAGCCAGGGAGCTGTTGGAGCAGGGCCAGAGGAGGCCACAGCAATGCTGGCAGGGCTGGAAGGGCTCTGCTGGGAGGCTCCAGGCTGAGAGAGTTGGGCTTGGGCAGCCTGGAGAGGAGAAGGATAGAATAGAATTAACCAGTTGGAGATCACCAAGTCCGACCTATCACCCAACACCATCTAATCAACTAAACCATTGCTCCAAGTGCCTCATCCAGTCTCTTCCTAAACACCTCCAGGGATGGGGACTCCACCACCTCCCTGGGCAGCACATCCCAGTGGCCAATCTCTCTTGCTGGGAAGAACTTTCTCCTCACCGCCAGCCGAAACCTCCCGGCACAGCTTGAGACTGTGTCCTCTTGTTCTGCTGCTGACTGCCTGGCAGAAGAGACCAACCTCCACCTGGCTACAACCTCCTTCAGGGAGTTGCAGAGAGCAAGAAAGTCTCCCCTGAGCCTCCTCTTCTGCAGGCTAAGCAAGCCCAGCTCCCTCAGCCTCTCCTCCCAGGGCTGTGCTCCAGACCCCTCCCCAGCTTTGTTGCCCTCCTCTGGACACCTTCCAGAGGTGAGGGGCCCAGAACTGGACACAGTAAAGGCTCCAGGGAGACCTTCTGGTGGCCTTGCAGTGCTTCAAGGGACCTAGAGAAGGACTGGGACAGAGTTTTTCTGAGGTCCTGTTGTGAGAGGCCAAGGGGTGATGGTTTGAAGTGCAAGAGGGAGATTGAGAGTGAAGAGAAGAAATGTTTGAGGCTGAGGGTGGTGAGAGCCTGTCCCAGGCTGCCCAGAAAATGTGGCATATGTCCCATCCCTGGCAACACTCTAGATGAGGTTGTTTGGGGCTGTGAGCAGCCTGCTCTAGTTGCAGATGCCCATGCTGACTGCAGGGTTTTTGGACTGAATGAGCTTCCTTCCCCCTGCAAAGCAGTCTGGAATTCCATGGCTCTCACAGAGCAATGCTGCATTGCCACAGGCCAGCAACTTTCTCCTCACCTCCAGCCTAAACCTCCCCTGGCACAGCTTGAGACTGTGTCCTCTTGTTCTGGTGCTGGCTGCCTGGGAGAAGAGACCAACCTCCACCTGGCTACAACCTCCCTTCAGGGAGTTGGAGAGAGCAAGAAGGTCTCCCCTGAGCCTCCTCTTCTCCAGGCTAAGCAACCCCAGCTCCCTCAGCCTCTCCTCACAGGGCTGTGCTCCAGACCCCTCCCCAACTTCGTTGCCCTTCTCTGGACACCTTCCAGCAGCTCAACATCCTTCCTAAACTGAGGGGCCCAGAACTGGACACAGGACTCAAGGTGTGGCCTAACCAGTGCTGTGTACAGGGGCAGAATGACCTCCCTGCTCCTGCTGGCCACACTCTTCCTGATGCAGGCCAGGATGCCATTGGCCCTCTTGGCCGCCTGGGCACACTGCAGGCTCATGTTCAGCCTACCACCAACCAGCACCCCCAGGTCCCTTTCTGCCTGGCTGCTCTCAGCCACTCTGACCCCAGCCTGTAGCA
This sequence comes from Picus viridis, assembly GCA_033816785.1. Lineage (NCBI taxonomy): Eukaryota > Metazoa > Chordata > Aves > Piciformes > Picidae > Picus > Picus viridis. The sequence continues at coordinate 2,132,531 of CM066606.1, forward strand.
CTGCCTGGGGTTGCTGTGGCCAATGTGCAGCACCTGGCACTTGGATGTGTTCAATCTCCTGCCCTTGGCCATCTGCCTAGCCTGGCAAGGGCCCTCTACAAAGCTCCTCTACCTTGGAGGTATTCAAAAGCCACATGGATGTGGTGCTGAAGGATGTGGTTCAGTGGCAGTGGCTCAGCAGTTGTGGTAGGATTGTGAGCTCTAGAAGAGCCCTGGTGAGGCCATGCCTGAAATATTGCATCCAGTTCTGGGTCCCCAGCTCAGGAGGGACAGGGATCTGCTGCAGAGAGTCCAAGGGAGGGCTGCAAGGATGCTGAAGGGACTGGAGACTGCCTGGGGAGGAGAGGCTGAGAGCCCTGGGGCTGTTTGGTCTGGAGAGGAGAAGGCTGAGAGGGATCTGATCAATGTCTCTCAAGGGCTGAGGGCTGGGGGGCAGGAGGGAGGGGCCAGGGCCAGGCTCTGCTCAGCTGCCCCCTGGCACAGGCCAAGGGGCAGTGGATGGAAAGTGCAGCCCAGGAGGTTCCAGCTGAAGATGAGGAGGAACTTGTGCCCTGTGAGGCTCCCAGAGGCCTGGAGCAGGCTGCCCAGAGAGGTTGTGGAGTCTCCTTCTCTGGAGCCTTCCCAGCCCTGCCTGGATGTGTTGCTGTGTGACCTGTCTGTGCTCCTGCTCTGGCAGAGTGCTTGGGCTGGATGATTTGCAGAGGTCCCTTCCAACCCCTAACATCCTGTGAACCTGTGAAAGGCCTCTTCCAACCTCATGGTTCCATGGAATGGACACCAGGCTGCTCTCCTGGAAGATGCTGGGGGAGCTGCCAGCCAGCACGGCAGGTCGCTCTGCTCCTCTGCCACGGCTCCGCTGAATCACCCTGACCACCTCAAACCCCTGGGCAGCAGCAGAGGGCTCAAACCCACCTCCAGAAGGACAGCTGGGATTTTTCCAGCGGCTCCAGCATGCTTTGGATCCAGGCCATGCATTCAGGAGCTGTGCTGAGGGTGGGACACCTCCGGTTTAATTTCAGCCCCCTATTTAAGCTCAGCACTCCGGAGTCGACGCTCAAGTTGCTTTCTGCAGCCTCTGGGGAGAGAGAAAGTGAGACCTGCACATAGCAGCAAGCTTAATCTGTGTTAAGAAAAAAGAAGCCAAGATGATTATCAGCCATTTAATGTCTAGGTGGCTGATGTTAGGGGAAATGAATCCCTTCCTTTGCATCGGCCACTTGAAGAACAGAGTTGCTAATGTCTGCTAAAGACCATCAGCTTCTCCTCTGTCCTTCAGTCCTGTGGATTATTCCCATGGAGTTTGTTCACTGCACGCTCTTGTTTTGTTTCTAACACCTTGTAGGTGTGGAATACCAAACCTTAGTTAATGAGGAGCAGCTGAGGGAACTGGGAACTAGAGAAAAGGAGGCTGAGGGGAGACCTTCTGGCTCCCTACAGCTTCCTGAAAGGAGGTTGGAGCCAGGTGGGGGTTGGTTTCTTCTTCCAACGAAAAAGTGACAGGACAAGAGGAAATGCCCTCAAGTTGAGGTTTAGGTTGGACATGAGGAACAGTTTCTTCCCACAAAAGGCTGTCAAGGCCTGGCCCAGGCAGCCCGGGGCAGTGGTGGAGTCCCCATCCCTGGAGGGGTTTCCAAGCTGTGCAGCTGTGGTGCTGAGGGCCATGGCTCAGTGGTGACCTGGCAGTGCTGGGGTCAGGGTTGGACTTGGTGACCTTGAAGGTCCCTTCCAACCAAAACAATTCTGTGATTCTGCTATCTCCTGTTTAATCATGTCTGCCTTGATTAAAGAAAACCAAATGCAGATGTTTGAGGCTTGAGTGCATGCTTCCAGGGGCAGCATCTGCCTGCACCTGTGGCCTTCAGCTAGAAAGCAGCTGCAAAGGGGGTAGGGATGTGTGCAGAGGCAATAGCAGCTCTGATGAGAGCAATGACAGACACCAAGCTCTGTGTGTCTGAGTAGGAGGAAGTAGCAAATATGTGAGCTGTGTCTTTTGGTACTTATGCATTGGTGCAATTTGAGTGTTGCAGCACCCCTCCCCTGCTGTTACTTAATGTTTGGTCAATTCTCCTACCCAACCATCTCCTTGGAGAACCCTCCAGGACTTGCATAGAGCAGGAGAACATTTGTGAGCAGCTCATTTCCAACCTTCTGAGGGTTAATCAAGACAGTCCTCTGGAGAAGATCATATTAAAACACACACCACAGAATGGGCTGGGTTGGAAGGGACCTTAGTGATTATTTCCCATGGCAGGGGGGTTGGAACTAGATGACCCTTGACATCCCTTCCAACCCTAACAATTCTATGATCATCCTGCCATGGGCAGGGACACCTCCCACTAGACCAAGCTGCTTAGGGCCCTCTGTAGAAGAGGATTTCACAGAATCACACAGAATTGTCAGGGTTGGAAGGGGCCTCAAGGCTCAGCCAGTTCCATCCCCCTGCCATGGGCAGGGACACCTCACACTGAAGCAGGTTGCTCACAGCACCTCCAGCCTGGCCTTAAACACCTTCAGGCATGAGGCTTCCACCACCTCCCTGGGCAACATGTGCCATACCCTCATGGGGAACAACTTCTTCCTAACATCCAATCTAAATTTCTCCAGGCTGAGCATCAACCCTGTCTCCAGGAAGCTAAAATTGTGGAGTCTGCATCATGTCCAGAGAAGGGCAATGAGGCTGGGGAGGGGTCTGGAGCAGATCCCTGTGAGGAGAGGCTGAGGGAGCTGGGGTTGCTTAGCCTGCAGAAGAGGAGGCTCAGGGGAGACCTTCTTGCTTTTCTACAACTCCCTGAAGGGAGGTTGTAGCCAGGTGGGGGTTGGTCTCTTCTCCCAGGCAGCCAGCACCAGAACAAGAGGACACAGTCTCAAGCTGTGCCAGGGGAGGTTTAGGCTGGAGGTGAGGAGGAAGTTCTACACAGAGAGAGTGATTGCCCATTGGAATGTGCTGCCCAGGGAGGTGGTGGAGTCACCATCCCTGGAGGTGTTCAAGAGAGGACTGGATGTGGCACTTGGTGCCATGGTTTAGTAAGTCACGAGGTCTTGGGTGACAGGTTGGACCTGATGATCTCTGAGGTCTTTTCCAACCTTCTTGATTCCATGATTCCATGAAACCCCTGCCAGTTCTATCAGCTTAAGGCAGCAGCGAGCATGATTCCTGTATTTATCCTCCAGCTCCAAGAGCAGCTGGGATATTTTCCTGCCCTGCAGTGTTCTCCTTGCCTTCACCCACTGTTTATTCAAATAAAAAAAAAGGGGGGCAATGATTGATAAAATAGGAGGGAGCTTTTACACAGGAAAAAAACCCCAACCCAACAACAAAAAGAAAAGTGTTGCAACTGGCAATGTAAATAACCCTCTGTGTTTCTGGAAATTCAAGTACAAACTGCTGGCATGGGGCCACCAGCTGATGCATAAAGTCTCCTTGTTTCAAGAAATCAAGAGGAAATAAAACTATGTCTGATTTATTGGAAGGGAGGGGAAAAAAAAAGATATTTTAGATGTCATAGGAAGCTTGCAAAAAAAAAAAAAAAAGATAAAATAATTCAATTTATCTCTCAAACTGAGGAGTGTTATGTGTGTGGAGTACATACAGGAGGTTTCACTCCCAGGCTTTTTAGTATAGAAAAACTTTCTCCTTCTCTTCATGGAAATGAGGGATCACAGGATGGTTTGGGTGGGAAGGGACCTTTGAAGCTCATCCAGTCCAACCCCACTGCAGTCAGCAGGGACATGCCCAACCACAGCAGGTTGCTCATAGCCCCAAACAGCCTTCTATGCCCAGGTGACTGCCTGGTGGATGTGGGGTAGGCTGTGGATGTAGTCTACTTGGACCTCAGCAAGGCCTTTGACACAGTCCCCCACAGCAAACTCCTGGCCAAGCTGGCAGTCCCTGGCTTGGATGGGAGCACACTGCGTTGGGTTAGGAACTGGCTGGAGGCTGAGCCCAGAGAGTGGTGGTGAATGGTGCCACAGCCAGCTGGCAGCCTGTCACTAGTGGTGTGCCCCAGGGATCAGTGCTGGGCCCCATGCTCTTTAACATCTTTATTGATGATCTGGATGAGGGGATTGAGTCCATCATCAGTAAATTTGCAGATGACAGCAAGCTGGGGGCAGGAGTTGATCTGCTGGAGGGCAGAGAGGCTTTGCAGAGGGACCTCGACAGGCTGGACAGATGGGCAGAGGCCAAGGGCAGGAGATTGAACTCATCCAAGTGCCAGGTGCTGCACATTGGCCACAACAACCCCAGGCAGTGCTACAGGCTGGGGTCAGAGTGGCTGGAGAGCGGCCAGGCAGAGAGGGACCTGGGGGTGCTGGTTGATTGGAGGCTGAACATGAGCCTGCAGTGTGCCCAGGGGGCCAAGAAGGCCAATGGCATCCTGGCCTGCATCAGGAAGGGTGTGGCCAGCAGGAGCAGGGAGGTCATTGTGCCCCTGTACACAGCACTGGTTAGGCCACACCTTGAGTCCTGTGTCCAGTTCTGGGCCCCTCAGTTTAGGAAGGATGTTGACTTGCTGGAAGGTGTCCAGAGAAGGGCAACAAAGCTGGGGAGGGGTTTGGAGCACAGCCCTGTGAGGAGAGGCTGAGGGAGCTGGGGTTGCTTAGCCTGGAGAAGAGGAGGCTCAGGGGTGACCTTCTTGCTCTCCCCAACTCCCTGAAGGAAGGTTGTAAGCAGGCAGAGGTTGGTCTCTTCTTCCAGGCAACCAGCACCAGAACAAGAGGACACAGTCTCAGGCTGTGCCAGGGGAGGTTTAGGCTGGCAGTGAAGAGGAAGTTCTACACAGAGAGAGTGATTGCCCATTGGAATGTGCTGCCCAGGGAGGTGGTGGAGTCACCATCCCTGGAGGTGTTCAGGAGGAGACTTGATGGGGTGCTTGGTGCCATGGGTTAGTTGATTAGGTGGTGTTGGATGACAGATTGGACATGATGATCTTGAAGGTCTCTTCCAACCTGGTCTGGTCTATTCTATTCTATTCTATTCTATTCTATTCTATTCTATTCTATTCTATTCTATTCTATTCTATTCTATTCCCTCACCTGTAATGCTGCCAGGGGTGGGACATCTCCCACCTCTCTGAGCAGCCTGGGACAATCTCCCTCCTTTAGTCTCAAACCATCACCCCTTGGCCTCTCACAACAGGCCCTCAGAAAAACTCTGTCCCCTGTTTGCTTCCAGCCCCCTGAAGCACTGCAAGGCCACCAGAAGCTCTCCCTGGAGCCTTCCCTTCCCTAGGCTGACCAAGCCCAAGTCTCTCAGCCTGGAGCCTCCCAGCAGAGCCCTTCCAGCCCTCAGATCATTTTTGTGGAAGGAAAATGTCTCAAACAGTTAGGAGCAACATGGAGCAGCAGTCTCTACATTTCAGTGTTGAGCCCTCCCTTGCTAGGAGCATCACAACTGTTAGTCTGCAAGGGAGAAATCCCCAGTAAACCAGTGAATGAAGTGAGAGTTGCTGGAAGATGCTACATACAAAAAAAATGGGGTGGGGAACCCTTCACTTATGTGTTTCAGAGGTGTGGTACGTGAGAAAAAATCTTGAGGTGGCAACTTTATCACAGATGAGGCTGGTGAACCACGAGGGTGGGGAAAGACCGGCACAGGTTGTGCAGAGAGGTGGTAGATGCCCCTTCCCAGAACCCATCCAGGTGAGGTTGGACAGAGCAATCTCTCTCAGTTGCAGATGTCCCTGCTGTCTGCAGAGGGTTGGGGCTAGATGGCCTCCAAAGGTCCCTTCCAATCCAAACTATTCTACAGTTCTGTATTTTCCTAACACTGGTCTGAAGTAGAGTCTAGAGCAAGGACAAGAACCCAAAGCTGATCCCAGGTGCCTTGCACATCCCTATGAGCCACCAGAGCTGTGTCTTCATGGGAAAGAAAGGATTAGAGAGTTTCAGCCAGAGGGAAGTGGTATGAAGACCCTTAAACGTGAGCAGGGTTGTCCTCATCACCCTTCACCTGCCTCGAGACGCACTCTAACAGTGATGGCTGAGGAGCGTAGATAAAAGCTGAGCCTAAACAAGATTTCCCAACTAAAACAAGTTCCAGACACAGATAAAGAGGGAGTCATTCTGAGTGCAAATCCCTCAGCCCTGTGTAATTCTGGGCTCTTTCCTCTTTGTTCATTAACACGGATAATCATGGAATCACAGAATGGCTCAGGTTGGAAAGGACCTCGGAGATCATCTACTCCAACCTCCCCACCATGGGCAGGAACACCTGCCCAGGATCACAGAATGGCTCAGGTTGGAAGGGACCCACGAGATCTGCTCTGAACCGTGGGCAGGGACACCTGTCAACTAGACTCAGCTGCTCAAGGCCTCATCCAGCCTGGCCATGAACAGCCCTGGAGGGAGGAGGCAGCCACTACCTCCCTGGGCAGCCTATTCCAGAGTCTGACTGCCCTGATACTGGAGAACTTCCTCAGCTCCAGTCTAACCCTGCTCTCCCTCAGCTTCAAACCATCCCCCACTTGTATTGTCTCTGGAAACCTTCACGAAAAGTCTCTCTGCAGTCTTCCTGCAGGTTCCCTTCAGCTATTGGAAGGCAGCTCTAAGGTCCCCACAGAATCTTCTCCAGGCTGAACACCCCCAGCTCCCTCAGCCTGTCCTCACAGCAGAGCTGCTCCAGCCCTTGGATCATCTCTGTGGCCTCCTCTGGCCTCACTCCAGCAGCTCTGTGTCTTTCTTCTGCTGCGGACACCAGAACTGGAGGCAGGATTGGAGGTGAGGTCTCAGCAGAGCAGAGCCAAGGGGCAGAATCCCCTCTCCTGCCCTCTGCCCACACTCCTCTGGCTGCAGCCAGCTGGGCTGCAGGAGGGCACTGCTGCATCTTCAAGGTATGAACCATGGAGGAAAACTAGAGTGTGAATAATGCAGAGATGAAGATCAGCCCTGGTTCCTCCCCACTGGTACAGCTGCATGTTGCAGTTGTATCTCTGAAGCACAAAGTTGCTGCTTTTACCAACAGACCTTATTCTCAGAAAGTCCTTTGAGACAGCCAGCAGCAGGGTTGTGATAATGGTGAGCTTGCTCAGTTGAGTATCAGGATCAAAACTCTTTAGCTCCTGCTACCTCTTAACCCACCACACCATTCCAGGATCTTGGAAAGGGGCTCTACTCATGCAGGAAGGGCAGGGAATGAGTCTGTGAATGTGTATGTAATGTGGGGAAGGTGATGTAAAAAGACCTGGGCTGGGAGAACCTCGTGGCTATCTGAGACCAGCCCCGCATCTGCGGTGGGCTGCGCTCTCATACACCTCCACCTGTGGACCTATCCCAGCTGTTCCCAGTCACAGTGAGGGACTGCCTCCTTTTTTCTTTTGGCTCCACTAACCATTCTGAAGATAAGTTAGGTCTCGTTAAAGCCTTTTTTAGGTCTTGATCATATCATGGGGCGGTTGGGTAGGTGCAATAAGCCTGGGCATGGGCTACAACTTGCACCCATCACACCTTGCACCAGTAGAACCTGCTGGTGCACCCTCCTCCCCGGGGCTGGTTGAAGAACCAGTGGAGGCATATTCCCACATAAGGCAACATGGTTCAAGAAGCATTGTTGCTGCAGTGGAGGATCTCCAGACTGTGTCAGGAATCCTTCTCTTTGGTGGCTGAAAAGGGCTGAGGTCATCTGCTTGGTGACAACTGATTTCATACCTGAGATCTGGGGGTTGAGTTGCCTGTGGGCAATGGGTGGGTTTGGTGTTCTTTAATGCAGCTGTTGTGTGTGTGGGAAAAGGCTCTTTGCACTTTGTCGAGAGAACTTCCCTGTGCAAAGATGTTTTGGTTTTGCTTTGTTTTGTTGTTTGGGGTTTTGTTGTTTTTTTTCTCCTAAAGAAGATGAGTTTTATTCTGGATGCCACCAAAACTGTTAGCTGATTCTGGTCTTCATAAACACTGCTAAGAGGAGGAACCCCAAGGGAAAGGTCAGGCAGTGCCCTCCAGCTATGAAATTTCTGAGTTTCACTCCACATTGATCAACCTACAGCCCCCTGAAAGGAAGTTTGTTACAGTTTTAGGGCTATGCTTAATTGCAAATGAGGTTTTCCCGAGGGTTAGAGGGCTGGACAGAACAGTGAAAGCTAAATTTGCCTCACCCCACTGGCCTGCAGAATTTCTGGTATTTTGTTTTCTCCTTCTCTGGGCTCTCCCTTGCCTGGCTTCTTGCTTCTCTGTCTCGTCCTTGGACCTTGCTTGCTTGGCTGGATGGTTTCTCTTTTGTCTTGTTTTAAGGTACAGTGGGTGGATGGAGATAATTTAGCTGTACACAGCCCTCTGGACTTTTACATCCAGGGGTTTGTGTGTCTGTACAGGGGGGAGAGAGAGAGGGAGATGGGTTATTTGCACAAGGGGGTGTTGTGCTGCTGTTGAACTGTAAATACATGTAAATATATTTTGTATGTGTTTATTGTCTTCTATACTTTTCATATTTAGTCTGCTGGGTGTTCATTTTACTTCCAAATTCTGAGTAAGTGGTGGTGAATTTACTCCTTGGGGTAAATTTCCATATGGTTGTGTGGTGCAATCCAAACCACAGCAAGGCTGCAGCCAGGTGGGGGTTGGTCTCTTCTCCCAAGGAGCAAGAGATAGGACAAGAAGAAAGGGCCTCAAGTTGCACCAGGAGGGGTTTAGGTTGGACATGAGGAACAATTTCTTCATGGGGAGGGTTACAATACAATACACTACACCAGGTTGGAAGAGACCTTCAAGATCATCGTGTCCAACCCATCAACCAATCCAACCCACCCAACAACTAACCCATGGCACCAAGCACCCCATCAAGTCTCCTCCTAAACACCTCCAGAGATGATGATTCCACCACCTCCACGGGTAGCTGATTCCAATGGGCAATCACTCTCTCTGTGTAGAACTTCTTCCTAACATCAAGCCTAAACCTGCCCTGGCGTAGCCTGAGACTGTGTCCTCTTGTTCTGGTGCTGGCTGCCTGGGAGAAGAGACCAACCTCTGCCTGGCTACAACCTCCCTTCAGGGAGTTGGAGAGAGCAAGAAGGTCACCCCTGAGTCTCCTCTTCTCCAGGCTAAGCAACCCCAGCTCCCTCAGCCTCTCCTCACAGGGCTTGTGTTCCAAACCCCCTCACCAACTTCGTTGCCCTTCTCTGGACACCTTCCAGCAAGTCAACATCCTTCCTAAACTGAGGGGCCCAGAACTGGACACAGGACTCAAGGTGTGGCCTAACCAGTGCAGTGTACAGGGGCAGCATCACCTCCCTGCTCCTGCTGGCCACACTCTTCCTGATGCAGGCCAAGATGCCATTGGCCTTCTTGGCTGCCTGGGCACACTGCAGGCTCATGTTCAGCCTCCCATCAACCAGCACCCCCAGGTCCCTCTCTGCCTGGCTGCTCTCAGCCACTCTGCCCCCAGCCTGTAGCACTGCCTGGGGTTGCTGTGGCCAATGTGCAGAACCCGGCACTTGGATGTGTTCAATCTCCTGCCCTTGGACTCTGCCCATCTGTCCAGCCTGTCGAGGTCCCTCTGCAAAGCCTCTCTGCCCTCCAGCAGATCAACTCCTGCCCCCAGCTTGCTGTCACCTGCAAATGTACTGCTGATGGACTCAATGCCCTCATCCAGATCATCAATAAAGATGTTGAAGAGGATGGGGCCCAGCACTGATCCTTGGGGCACACCACTAGTGACTGGCATATCACTGTGACTGGTTGTCAAGGCCTGGCAGAGGCTGTGAGAGTCAGAGGCCAGAGGTGGAGTCTTCATGCTTGGGGGAATCTCAGAGTCATGTAGATGTGGTTCAGTGGTGAACAGGCAGCGCTGTGTTAAGGTTTGGACTCAATGATCTCAATAGCATTTTCCAACCAAAATGATTCTGTGATACCTTCCTGTCCATGAGCATCACAGCTCATGGATCTGAGACAGAAGCTTTGCTCACAGAGGTTGATACAGCCTCTATCTGTGGAGACTTCTGTGACTCAGCTTGGATAAAGCCTTGAGCAATCTGGTATGGCTTCATCACTGACCTTGCTTGGAGCAGGGGTTTGGGCTGGAGACCTCCTGAGGCCCATTGCAACCTGAATCATCCTGCCAGCCTGATGCTGAGGTTGCTAGACAAGCTTGATGATTACCTCTGGGTCTCTTCCTAATGAACAGCTGCTCATTTCCAATTCATATGATTTGGAAACCAGCTTCCTACTTCTTGTCTGTTGTCCAAACCCTTCATTGCAGCTAGGAAGCCTGACTTCCTATGAGTTTCTGTCCTGAGGCTGAGTGACTTTGGCATTTAAGGAAGTATCATCTCTGACTGAAAGCCTTTGAGAGCCAAGGCGTGCCAAGGAGTCACTGGTCTGTGTTTCTCTAAGATACCAAAGAATCCCAGCATGGTGGGAGTTGTAAGGGCCCTCTGGAGCTCACCCAGTCCTACTCCCCTGCTCCAGCAGGGCACCCACAGCAGCTTGCCCAGCAGCACAGTGCCCAGGGGGGTTGGAAGCTCTCCACACCAGGACACTCCACAACCTCTCTGGCAGCCTGCTCCAGCCCTTCAGCACCCTCACAACAAACAACTTTCTCCTCCTGCTCAGGTGGAACCTCCTGGCTTCCAGTTTGTGCCCCTTGCCCCTTGTCCTGTCCCTGGGCACCACTGAGCAGAGCCTGGCCCCAGCCTCCTGCCTCCCAGCCTTTGTTTCTTGCTGAGCATTGCTCAGATCCCTTCTGGGGCTGCTCTTCAGGCTCCACAGCCCCAGGGGGTCTCAGTCTTTCTTCCTCACTCCCAGAGCTGCTCCAGGGCCCCTCAGCAGCTTTGCAGCCTCTGCTGGACCCTCTCTAGTAGTTCCCTGTCTGTTTTGAACTGGGGAGGCCAGAACTGGACCCAGTACTTCAGCTCTGGTGTCACTAGGCCAGAGCAGAGAGGGAGAAGAACCTCCCTTGACCTGCTGGCCACACTCTTCTTGATAGAATAGAATAGAATAGAATAGAATAGAATAGAATAGAATAGAATAGAATAGAATAGAATAGAATAGAATAGACCATGTTGGAGGAGACCTTCAAGATCATTGCATCCAACCTATCACCCAACACCATCTAATCAACCCAACCATGGCACCAAGCACCCTATCAAGTCTCCTCCTGAGCACCTCCAGGGATGGTGACTCCACCACCTCCCTGGGCAGCACATCCCAATGGGCAATCACTCTCTCTGTGTAGAACTTTCACCTCACCTCCAGCCTAAACCTCCCCTGGCACAGCTTGAGACTGTGTCCTCTTGTTCTGGTGCTGGCTGCCTGGGAGAAGAGACCAACTCCCACCTGGCTACAACCTCCCTTCAGGGAGTTGGAGAGAGCAAGAAGGTCTCCCTGAGCCTCCTCTTCCCCAGGCTAAGCAACCCCAGCTCCCTCAGCCTCTCCTCATAGGGCTTGTGTTCCAAACTCCTCCCCAGCTTAGTTGCCCTTCTCTGGACACACTCCAGCAGCTCAACATCTTTCCTAAACTGAGGGTCCCAGAACTGCACTCAAGGTGTGGCAGTGTACAGGGGCAGAATGACCTCCTGCTCCTGCTGGCCACACTCTTCCTGATGCAGGCCAGGAGACGATTGTCCTTCTATTCCATGAGAGCACACTGCAGGCTCACGGTGTCATTGTCTACCACTCCCAGACCCTTCTCTGCAGATCTGCTTTCCAATAGGTCCAGCCCTCACCTGTGCTGGTGCAGGGACTCCCTGTGGCCACACAGGCTGGTTCCTACTCCAAGGGGATACCCTTTTGGGGTCTTCCTCTTCTCTCCAGTACAAACTTTCAGAAACCTTGTTTAAAAATGATCGTTTTTGAGACCACTTCTTTGTCCTCTCTGTGCAAGCATGGTGGAAGGAGTGGGATCCCAAACGTCTCTTCTACATTCACATGGAAAGCAGAGCTGCAGACAAGCCTCAGATGTCTTGGGCCCTCCTGTGCCTCTTGGTTTAGGATATAACAGACAGTGACCTCTTTGAAAAATGTGACCTGTATTCAGGTTTGGGTCTGAGAGCCAAAATCTGCAATTGTTTGGTGTTGTATTTCTTTCAGCCGTAATGTGGGCTGTGACTGTACCACAGTGGGATGGACCTTCTTGGTTTAGGAGAAGATCAAAAAGAAGCCAAGTGCTTTGTAGGAGGCCCTTGGTGCCCTTTAGCCTCTGATCCTCCTCCCCCTGTCTCCTTCTCTTCCTTTTTTCCTTTCCTTTGCTTTCTTTGTCGCCTTTTAGTCCTAGAATGTGCTGCTGAAAGAAAAATTAATAGATATGTAGCTTTGTGCAGTGCTACTAGGGCTGTGTAGAGCAAAATCCCACCTTGCCTTCCCTTTTGGTGGCTCCATTCAACTGCTTTCTGCCATGGGACAGGCTTATGACAGACTCTTGGTCACTAGAACACTGTGGTCTGTCCTAGAGTTCCCAGGGCTCCCTTTTGTATGTGTGTGACTGTTTTCAGTGTCCCTCAGCCAAACTTTGTGTTTATTGACTATGATGACCAAAGCACAGCACAAGTCCTGGGCTTCAGGTGATTGCCTTGTGAATTGGGATCCAAACACCATGCTCCTGAGGCCATGAAGCCCTAGCATGGCCTGGTAGTAGCAGTCAGTGTCTGGAAAGAGTGCTTTTACCATAGACAGGAAAGATATATGGTGAGTGAGGCTCCCTGGTGTCTCCTATGTAAGACATCAGGAGATATCTAAGCTTCAGCTTAGTGCCCCAAAGCATGATGAGCCCACATCTTCAATACTGGGATTGGTTTGGGGCTTCTCACTCCAAGAAGGACATTGAAGTGCTGGAGTGTGCCAGCAGGAGTAGGGCAGGGATTGTCCCCTTGCAGTAGGCACTGGTGAGGCCACACTGTGAATCCTAGGTTCAGGTTTTGGCTCCTCATGCCAGGAAGGACATTGAGGAGCTGGAGCAGGTCCAGAGAAGGGCAACAAAGTTGGGGAAGGGTCTGGGGAACAGGGCTGGGGAGGAGCAGCTGAGGGAGCTGGGGGTGTTCAGCCTGGAGAAAAAAGGCTGAGGGGAGACCTTATGGCACTCTACAGCTCCCTGGAAGGAGGTTGGAGTTGGGTGGGGGTCGGGCTCTTCTGCCATCTAACAAGTTATAGGACATGAGGAAATGGCCTCAAGTTCTGACAGGGGAGGTTGAGGTTGGGCATTAGGAACAATTTCTTCCTGGAAAGGGTTGTCAAGGCCTGGACTTAGCTGCTGAGGGCAGTGGTGGAGTTTTCACCCTGGAGAGGTTCCGACGCTGTGTAGCTGTGGTGCTGAGGTGACCTGGCCCTGCTGGGTGAATGATTTGACCTGATGATCTTAAAGCTCTCTTCCAACCATGTGAGGTCATGAAGCCCCATAAAAAGCACTGTGATGAGGTGCATCCTTGCAGACATTCCTGGTCAGGTTGGATGGGGCTGTGAGCTACTTGATCTAGTAGAAGATGTCCCTGTGGACTCCCAAGGGCAGGGCTAGATGACCTTTAAAGGTCCATTCCAATCCAAATAACTCCATGATCCTATGATCTGCAAGTCACTGCTGCCTTCTTGTGAAGGTTTTCTATCCACTATCATCCAGATAAAGGTAAGGAAGGAAAGAATATCAAGAAAACAAGGGTGAGGACCAGGACTTGCTAGGGTCTGGAGGTGCTGCCAGCTTGCACTTGGGTGGTTGTGCTGTGTTCCAGATCCCGAAGGCAGCGGAGTGGCAGCAATCTGGCAGCACGAGGGGATGGCATGAAAACCCTGTACCTCCTGGAGAGGATAAAGGGCAGTCTTGCCCTGCAGAATATCACATGTTCAGCTGTGTGATTTGAGGCAGACAGGTTTCTCTGCTGGGAGAACCAGGATGGAGGAATGCAGCTTGTGTTTCACGCAGAAGTGTGGGCTTGGTTACGCTCTGGCTCCTGCCACTCCAGGAAGGTCCATACCTGCTGATGGGTCTAAGAGCCTGAGCAGCAACCTGCCCCCATTTACATACATTAAAATAAGTGTTTCAACAAAGAAGGCTGTGTTCTGGCTAATTCTCCATTCAGGGCCCTGGTCAGCTCTGAAACGCCATCAAGGAGAAGATTGGCCTCGCCAGGGAGAGGTCACAACTACAAAGAAGCAGAGGCAAGGATTTCTCTGAGTGCTGCAGATCAAGGGGTTGGTCCCTCCCTGCTTCCCACGCTCTTTGTGTTGCATTCCCAAGAGGAATATGGTGCAGGAGGGTGGTGTGAGTCCAAGAACAGGGCCTGAAATGGCAGTGGTGTGAGCAGAACTCCTGACATGCTCCATATTTTCAAGGCCAGGCTGGAGGTGGCTCTGAGTAACCTGGTCTAGTATGAGGTGTCCCTGAATATGGCAGGGGCGGGGGATGGGACTAGATGATCCTTGATGTCCCTTCCAACCCTAACAATTCTAAGATTCTATGATTCTATATTCAGCAAACCAGCAGAGAAAGCTCTTAGAGGAGAAGGAGTAGCCCCAGTTAGTAAGGGAAGTTGTGATAATTACACTGCAGTGATGCCTGGGTCTCACACGTGGTTGTTAGTTTCAATGAGAGGCTTCAAAGCACTGCTAGCTAAGTGCTTCTGGGCTCCTCTAGCAGACAGGGAAACCGAGGCACACAGCTTGGGTCTTTACTCCAGATGAGGAGGTGGCTTAGTGCTAGAGGTGGAGACAAATCTCACTGCTTTTGCGGTGAGAGCAGCACAGGTGCTGAAAGCCAAAGCAGTTGTCCCGGTTGGGAGTGTGACCCACCACAAAGCTCAGGTGCCTGAGATGAGATTTACTGAATCCCAGCATGGTGAGGGTTGGAAGGGAGCTCTGGAGATCATCCAGTCCAACCTCCCCTGCTCCAGCAGGGCACCCACAGCAGCTTGCCCAGCAGCACAGTGCCCAGGGGGGTTGGAAGCTCTCCACACAAGGACACTCCACAACCTCTCTGGCAGCCTGCTCCAGCCCTCCAGCACCCTCACAACAAACAACTTTCTCCTCCTGCTCACAGAATCACAGAATCAACCAGGTTGGAAAAGACCTCAGAGATCGTCAAGTCCAACCTATCACCTAATACCTAATACCTCCTGACAACTAAGCCATGGCTCCAAGTGCCTCATCCAAGCCTTTCTTGAACACCTCCAGGGATGGTGACTGCACCACCTCCCTGGGCAGCACATCCCAATGGCTAACCTCTCTTGCTGGGAAGAACTTTCACCTCACCTCCAGCCTAAACCTTGCCTGGCACAGCCTGAGACTGTGTCCTCTTGTTCTGGTGCTTGGGTGCCTGGGAGAAGAGACCAAACCCCACCTGGCTACAACCTCCCTGCAGGTAGCTGTAGAGAGCAAGAAGGTCTCCCCTGAGCCTCCTCTTCTCCAGGCTAAGCAACCCCAGCTCCCTCAGCCTCTCCTCACAGGGCTGTGCTCCAGACCCCTCCCCAGCTTTGTTGCCCTTCTCTGGACACCTTCCAGCAGCTCAACATCTTTCCTAAACTGAGGGGCCCAGAACTGGACACAGGACTCAAGGTGTGGCCAGAGGGGACTGGAAGCTCTCCACACAAGGACACTCCACAACCTCTCTGGGCAGCCTGCTCCAGCCCTCCAGCACCCTCACAATAAAGAACTTTCTCCTCCTGCTCAGATGCAGCCTCCTGGGTTCCAATTTGTGCCCACTGCCCCTTGTCCTGTCCCTGGGCACCACTGAGCAGAGCCTGGCCCCAGCTTCTTGCCCCCCACCTTTTATCTCTTGCTGAGTATTGCTCAGCTCCCCTTTGGGGCTGCTCTTCTCCAGGCTCAACAGCCCCAGGGGCTCTCAGCCTTTCTTCCTCACAGAGGTGCTCCAGGGCCCCTCAGCAGCTTTGTAGCTTCTTTTGGACTCTCTCCAGCAGTTCCCTGTCTCTATTGAACTGGAGAGCTCAGAACAGTGTTTCTGCTCTGGTGTCACTAGGCCAGAGCAGAGAGGAAGGAGAACCCCTCTCTACTTACTGGTCACACTTTTCTTGATGCACTCTGGGACCCTGTTGTCCTTCTTGTCCACCAGGGCACATTGCTGGCTCATGATGAACTTGTCCACCAGCACTTCCAAGCCCTTCTCCACAGAACTGCCTTCCAGCAGGTCACCTGCCCTGGTGCAGGAGTTTGTTCCTCCCCAGCTGCAGGACCCTACACTCACCCTGGCTGAGCATCACCAGGTTCCTCTCCACCCAGCTCTCAGCCTGTGCAGCTGTCACTGAATGGCAGCATTTTGGTGAAGTTCAAACCTGAATAATTTTGACCCCCACCCTATCCTGCTGCCTTGTACTGTCTTCTGGACCCATCCCACCTTGCTCCAGGCAGGTTCTCTCAATTGCACAGGGATTCCTGGAGGCCCTTCAGAGGAATTCCAAATCCAAGCCATGACAAAGCTCTGTCTGCAGACCGGGTTTGCAGGAAGCTTTCTGTGCCTGGCAGCAAGCCCAGGCTTGAGATCTGAATACCCCCAAGCTAAGCCTGGTGAAACTCTTGCTTCTTTCTGGGCTGAAGCTGCACTCAAGCTGAGTTTTTCCCCTTGGTTTTATAGGCTTGCTCGAATTTTATTGCAAGCTTGATGATTGGAAAACAGCAGTCACCAAGGCCTCTTGGAGCAGGTGGTGGCTCTCCAAAGAGGCCAGGAGTCCAGCCCCACCTGCAGAGCAAATAAACCTGTGGGACATGTAACAAGGGTGCAGGTGATGGGGGAGGAAAAGGACCCACCTGGCACCTCCTGTCTGAGGTGGGCTTGGCTCTTCCAGCCAAAACTCCACCGGATAACCTGTCAGAGCGGACAGGGAGGCCAGGATCCAAAGGGGAAGGATTCAAACCCTCCAAGCTGGAAGATCCATACCTGCTGCTCTCCTAACACAGAAACCATCTGTATGTGCTTCTAAATTCGATGCTGGCTGATGGAAAAAGTTGTCGTCCCATAAAGCAGGCGGCTGGAGCAGCTGGCTGGCAGGGCTGCCGCGGGGAGCAGTGTCCAGCCCACATCATGTTTTGGCAAGTCCATCTCTGTTTCTAGCTGCCTTTGGAAGGGTTCCCAAGATATTTAGGGCTTTATGAATTAAAAAAATAAAAGAAAAAAATGAAAGAGAAAATCAAACCTCTGTTGCAGGACATCACTCCATAAGCATCCCCCTGCAGTCAGCTGGAGTGAGGGGCCAGAGCAGGCAAACAGCTGTCTGCAGCAGACTGCTCGCCCTGGATTTCATCCAGCTCAGCAACCATTATCCCTCTCTTGTCTTCTGTGGACACCCTGAAAGAGAGATGATCTGATAACAAAATGCCTGGAGAAGGCTTTTATGGGCAAGGGAGCCCCACAGGCGTATGGGGTCAGGCATCCTCGAGCACTGGGAAGCCTGACCTCCGCTGCTTCAGCTTTTCTAACAAGCACCTAGTGATGTATTTTCCAATGTTCTGGCTGTTGCAGCTTGTTGAATGATTTATCTCACAGGTGAGTTGCAGCAAATCAAAGCCATGGGATGAGAGTCAGCTGCTGGGAAGCAGCTCTGCATGGAAGGAGCTGGGAGTGCCGGTGGGACAGGAAGTTTGCCGTGAGCCAGCAACGTGCCCTCATGGCCAAGAAGGACGATGATGTCCTGGGGTGCATTGAGAAGAGTGTGGCCAGCAGGTTGAGGGAGATTCTCCTGCCCCTCTGCCCTGCCCTAGTGAAGTCACATCTAGGGTATCATGTCCAGTTCTGGTCTCCTCAGTTCAAGAGACAGGGAACTACCAAAGAGAGTCCAATAGAGGCCACAAAGCTGCTGAGGGTCCTGGAGCATCTCTGTGAGGAGCAAAGGCTGAGAGCCCCTGGGGCTGTGGAGCCTGGAGAAGAGCAGACTGAGAAGGGATCTTCTCAATCAATACTCAGCAATAGATAAAGGGTGGGGAGCAAGAGGCTGGGGCCAGACTCTTGTCTGTAGTGTCCAGTGATGGGCCAAGGGGCACAAACTGGAACCCAGGAGGTTCCACCTGAACAGGAGGAGAAAGTTGTTTGTTGTGAGGGTGCTGGAGGGCTGGAGCAGGCTGCCCAGAGAGGTTGTGGAGTGTCCTTGTGTGGAGAGCTTCCAACCCCCCTGGGCACTGTGCTGCTGGGCAAGCTGCTGTGGGTGCCCTGCTGGAGCAGGGGGCTTAGACTGAGTGATCTCCAGAGGTCCCTTCCCACCTCCATCAGTCTGTGATTCAGTGAATGCAGATGTTAGTACTGATGATCACTGCCTAGGCTTGAAGGGTTTGAGGCTTGAGTGGCCGCTGGAGTCTGGGCACTCATCAGGCCAGCTTCTTGCCTCTTTTGTTCTCCTATCCCCTCCTAAGACAGCATCTGGACAGTGAGGTTCAGGAGCTGCCCTGCTGAATCTCACACTCTGCAGGAGATGACAGGAGCTGGGGAATGCTGGCTGGGATTCAAGGCTCTGCAGGCTGTGGTGGAGGCTGCATGGTGACGTCTGTCCCAGTGTTGCCCAACCACTAACCACACACAGGTGACTGCAATCACAGCTGCTTGTAGGCACCTTTGGCTTCTCCTCGGCTGGATGACAAAGAGCTGGACAGGAGGATGGGACTGACCTTAGTGTCACCATGATGACCAAATATGCTTGTTTCTATTTCAGGCTGAGGGTTGTTTTTTTTTGGGGGGGGTCTTTTAATGGATGAGGGCTGCCGAGCTGCGGTAATTAAGCGTTTTCTCCTCTCCATGAGTACCCTGGACAAATATCCATCTGCATATCCTGCAGCTCCACTGGCATCTCAAATAATTCTCTTCTGGGGGGTGCTGTTTGCTGTTTGTTGTGTTTAAATGTCCCTTTGCTGAATGAAAGGGGTGTTTGCAAAAGGTGTCAGCGCTGGGTTGGTGTTTGCCAGCGCTGACGTCCTCGTGGCTGGCTGGGAGGCCAAATGCATTGTGCAAACACAGGGAGGAAGAAGTGGTGATGTGAGCGACCTTTGCTTCATGATAGGAAGTCCATAGCATTGTGAGCAGCCCACTGCAGCCAAAGCAGAGAGCTAAAGGGCGGCCATCCTTTCAGCCTTCATCCATCTGTCCTTGGGAATTTCCACTCCTCTTTGACCCCTACTACCAACTTCCCTGCAGAGCAGGGAGGGAAAGGGCATGGAGCATCTCTGTGAGGAGCAAAGGCTGAGAGCCCTGGGCCTGTTGAGAGTGGAGAAAAGCAGCCCAGAGAGGATCTGAGCAAGGCTCAGCAAGAGATAAAGCATGGGGGGCAAGAGGATGTAGCGAGGCTCTTGTCAGTGGTGCCAAATGCCAAGGCACAATGGGCACAAACTGGAACCCAGGAGGTTCCATCTGAACAGGAAGAGATAGTTGTTTGTTGTGAGGGTGCTGGAGGGCTGGAGCAGGCTGCCCAGAGAGCTTGTGGAGTGTCCCTGTGTGGAGAGCCCAACCCCCCTGGGCATCATGCTGCTGGGCAAGCTGCTTGTGGGTGCCCTGCTGGAGCAGGGGGTGGTTTATGATTTCCAGAGGTCTCTTCCAACCTCTACCATTTTGTAATTCTGTGAAAAATAGTCCACAGAGATATCTGCTCTAGCTAAACATGCACTGGTAGCCTGAGTAACCAGCTTGGGTGAGATGGACTTCAAGGGTCCCTTCCAACCCAAACCATTCCACGATGCGCCAAGATGCTGAAGGCCTTTGAGAAGCAGGTTAAACAAAATGAAGGCTTTAGTGGGCTTCAGGATCCCACAGGCTGCTTTTTATTCAGCCTGAAATAAATTGGAGGGAGGAGTAAATACATGCCAATCAGAAAAATAGAAGGAAAAAAAATGAAAGGAGGGTTACCTAATGTAATCCAGCATAGTCTTATGGAGGGAACACCCTGGGGATGTGTAGTTGGAAGGTAAAACAACCATGTATATAATGTTATGGGAAGCTGTCAGCAAGTGGCTGTGTTCCACACAGGCATCCAAGATGTTCTCTTTCATGTGTGAGCCAATTCTCAGCTTGGGGAGGACCAGCCATGGTGATGTTAGCTTTTTATGATGTCCTGTTCTGCAGCAAAAAGAAAACCAAACCCAAACCAGGGCTTTGGAGAAGCAATTTATATCCATCTTTTAAATCTTGCTCCTCTGCTTCACTCTGTATTTTCTAACAAGCACCTGGTGTAAAAGTGTGACTGAAAGGAGCTGGGCCAGGCTGCAGTATCACAGCTGCAGAGCTGTGATACTGTGATTTCGAGGGCTGGTTTCTGTTCCCCTGCAATGGTAACCTGGGAGGTCACCTGTAAGGAGCCCTGGTGCTGGTGGGACATCTTCCATGCAGTATACACAAACACATTCATAGGAGACACCCCTCGAGGCTCAGGTATGTGTTGAGCTTGAAAACCAGATGCTTATTCTGGAGGCCAGAGTGAAATGTCTCTGTATGCCCCAGCCACAAGAGTAAGCTGGAGCAGGGGAGGTTGAGACTGGAGGTGAGGAAGAAATTCTTTGCAGTGAGGGTGATGAGGCACTGGAGCAGGCTGCCCAGGGAGGCTGTGGATGTCCTTTCCCTGGAGGTGTTCAAGGTCAGGCTGGATGAGGCCTTGAGCAACCTGGGCTGGTGGGAGGTGTCCCTGCCCATGGCAGGGGGCTTGGAACCAGATATCTTTAAGGTGCCTTGCAACCCATTCCATGATCCTGTGATAGAAATAGTTTCCTCCTTAGCAGCTGACTCCATTCAGGGTTTGAATCTGACACTTTTGCCAAGCTGGAGATTTCCTGGCTCTTTCTAACCAGCAAGTTTCTCCCTTTTTTGCTTTCCTGGGCTGGGATATGTGATGACATTCACGAGCCTCTTACCTGCTCTGTGGCTTATGTGAGCAGCACACTGTCCAAGAGCCTGACCTGGGACCCTCCCTCCATCTGCAGCTCTGGGAGAGGATAGCAGAGCAAGAGCTTGAGAGATCTTTGTACAATGGAGCAATTCACTCAGTTTTAAGGCTGCAGGAGCCCCAGCTCACCTTAAAATTGCCTGTGCTGAGCTGTGCAGCATCCATATGTATCAGCTTCCTTTAGGAAAATCACTTGCAAAGCCCAGGTTTGACTCCAGAAATTCATTCACCTCAGCATTTATCTTCAGCTCAGGCACCATCTTCTACGTGGGACCTGACACTGATTCAAACCAGACTGAGGGGTTTCATCAATATACATATATTATATTGTTTTTTTTTCTTTAAGAGCACCATGCCAAAGCTGGATACAATTGAAGAAAATAACTTTTCTTTTGGGTTAGAATCATGGAGTTGTTAGGGTTGGAAGGCACCTCAAGGCTCAGCCAGTTCTAGTCCCCCTGCCATGGGCAGGGACACCTCACACCACAGCAGGTTGCTCACAGCCACCTCCAGCCTGGCTGCAAACACCTCCAGGCAGGAGGCTTCCACCACCTCCCTGGGCAGCCTGTGCCAGGCTCTCACCACCCTCATGGGCAACAACTTCTTCCTCATAGCCAATCTCAATCTCCCCACTTCCAGTTTTGCTCCATCCCCCCAGTCCTATCCCTCCCTGACTCCCTCAAAAGTCCCTCTCCAGCTTTCCTGTAGCCCCCTTAAGATCCTGGAGGGCCACAATTAGGTCTCCTCAGGTCCTTCTCTTCTCCAGAGTGAACAGCCCCAACTCCCTCAGTCTGTGCTCACAGCAGAGCAGCTCCAGCCCTCTGCTCATCCTCGTGGCCCTGCTCTGGACACCTTCCAGCCCCTCCAGATCCTTCTGGGAGCAGAGGCTCAGAACTGGATGCAGAGCTCCAGGTGAGGTCTCAGCAGTGTGGAGCAACTCCTGTAGCCTCAACCCAACAGCTGACAAAAGGGAGATCTCAAGGGCTGAAGATACCCAACAGGAGGTGGCTTATTGCTTATGAAGCCCTGAATCTCCCCATTTCTAGTTTTGCTTTATTCCCCCCAGTCCTATCATTACCTGGGATCATAAAAAGTCCCTCCCCAGCTTTCTTGTAGGCCCACCCCCCTTTTTACTTCTGCTTTTTTTGGGCGGGTGGTTCGTTTTGTTTTTTTCCCCTTTTGCTTTCTTCCCCCCCCTTTCTTTCCCCCCTTTCCTTTCTTCCCCCCTTTTCCTTTCTTCCCCCCCTTTTCCTTTCTTCCTCCCCTTTTCCTTTCTTCCCCCCTTTTCCTTTCTTCCCCCCCTTTTCCTTTCTTCCCCCCTTTTCCTTTCTTCCCCCCCCTTTCCTTTCTTCCCCCCTTTTCCTTTCTTCCCCCCTTTTCTTTCTTCCCCCCTTTTCCTTTCTTCCCCCCTTTTCCTTTCTTTCCCCCCTTTTCCTTTCTTCCCCCCTTTTCCTTTCTCCCCCCCTTTTCCTTTCTTCCCCCCCTTTTCCTTTCTTCCCCCCTTTTCCTTTCTTCCCCCCTTTTCCTTTCTTCTCCCCCTTTTCCTTTCTTCCCCCCCTTTTCCTTTCTCCCCCCCTTTTCCTTTCTTCCCCCCTTTTCCTTTCTTCCCCCCTTTTCCTTTCTTCCCCCCCTTTTCCTTTCTTCCCCCCCTTTTCCTTTCTTCTCCCCCTTTTCCTTTCTTCCCCCCTTTTCCTTTCTTCCCCCCCTTTTCTTTCTTTCTCCCCCTCTTTTTCTTCCCCCCTTTTCTTTCTTTTTCTTCCTTTTTGTTTCTTTCCCCACCCTTTTTCTCTCTCCCCCTTTTTCTTTCTTTCCTTCTTTTTCTTTCTTTCCCTCTTTTTCTCCCCCTTTTTCTCCCCCCTTTTTCTCCCCCCTTTTTCTCCCCCCTTTTTCTCCCCCCCTTTTTCTCCCCCCCTTTTTCTCCCCCTTTTTCTCCCCCCTTTTTCTCCCCCTTTTTCTCCCCCTTTTTCTCCCCCCTTTTTCTCCCCCCTTTTTCTCTCCCCTTTTTCTCCCCCCCTTTTTCTCCCCCCTTTTTCTCCCCCCTTTTTCTCCCCCTTTTTTCTCCCCCCTTTTTCTCCCCCCTTTTTCTCCACCCCCTTTTTCTCCACCCCCTTTTTCTTTCCCCCCTTTTTCTTTCCCCCCTTTTTCTTTCCCCCTTTTTCTTTCCCCCCTTTTTTCTTTCCCCCCCCCCTTTTTTCTTTCCCCCCTTTTTCTTTCCCCCCTTTTTCTTTTCCCCCCTTTTTCTTTTCCCCCCTTTTTCTTTTTCCCCCTTTTTCTTTTTCTCTCCTTTTCCTTTTCCCTCCTTTTTTCTTTTTCCCTCCTTTTTCTTTCTTTCCCCCTTTTTCTTCCCCCTTTTTCTTTTTCCCTCCTTTTTCTTTCTTTCCCCCTTTTTCTTCCCCCCTTTTTCTTTTTCCCTCCTTTTCTTTCTTTCCCCCTTTTTCTCCCCCCTTTTTCTCCCCCCTTTTTCTCCACCCCCTTTTTCTCCACCCCTTTTTCTTTCCCCCCTTTTTCTTTCCCCCCTTTTTCTTTCCCCCCTTTTTCTTTCCCCCCCTTTTTCTTTCCCCCCTTTTTTCTTTCCCCCCCCCTTTTTCTTTCCCCCCTTTTTCTTTTCCCCCCTTTTTCTTTCCCCCCCCTTTTCTTTTTCCCCCCTTTTTCTTTTTCTCTCCTTTTCCTTTTCCCTCCTTTTTCTTTTTCCCTCCTTTTTCTTTCTTTCCCCCTTTTTCTTCCCCCTTTTTCTTTTTCCCTCCTTTTTCTTTCTTTCCCCCTTCTTTCTTTCTTTTTCCTTTTTTCTTTCTTTTTGCACTTTTCCTTTCTCCCCCCTTTTCTATTTTCCCCCTTTTTCTTTCTATTTTCCCCCTTTTTCTTTCTATTTTCCCCCTTTTTCTTTCTATTTTCCCCCTTTTTCTTTCTATTTTCCCCCTTTTTCTTTCTATTTTCCCCCTTTTTCTTTCTATTTTCCCCCTTTTTTCTTTCTATTTTCCCCCCCTTTTTCTTTCTATTTTCCCCCTTTTTCTTTCTATTTTCCCCCTTTTTTCTTTCTATTTTCCCCCTTTTTCTTTCTATTTTCCCCCTTTTTTTCTTTTTCCCCCTTTTCCTTTCTTCCCCCTTTTCCTTTCTTCCCCCTTTTCCTTTCTTCCCCCCCTTTTCTTTCTTCCCCCCTTTTCTTTCTTCCCCCCTTTTCTTTCTTCCCCCCTTTTCTTTCTTCCCCCTTTTTTCTTTCTTCCCCCCTTTTCTTTCTTCCCCCTTTTCTTTCTTCCCCCCTTTTCTTTCTTCCCCCCCTTTTCTTTCTTCCCCCTTTTCTTTCTTCCCCCCCTTTTCTTTCTTCCCCCCTTTTCTTTCTTCCCCCCTTTTCTTTCTTCCCCCTTTCTTTCCCCCCCCCTTTTCTTTCTTCCCCCCTTTTCTTTCTTCCCCCCTTTTCTTTCTTCCCCCCTTTTCTTTCTTCCTCCTTCTTTATTTTCCCCCTTTTTCTTTCTTTCCCTATCTTTTTCTTTCCTTTTTCCCCTTTTTCTTTCTCTCCCCGCCTTTTTCTTTCTTTTCTCCCCCCTTTTTCTTTCTTTTTCTCCCCCCCCCTTTTTTTTTTTTCCAGGCGTGCAGAGAGTTTCACTCCACATAAAACACTTTGGCTGTGAAAGTCGGAAGCGTGCCTCTACCAAGGGGAATTTCTGCTGGGGGGGGAGGAGAGGGAGAGAGAGAGGCCAGGCTGCTGGAGGATGAATGAATAAATGAGTGAATGAATGAGTGTAAAAACTGTGTGATACCAAGTATCTGGGGGGTTACTTGGAGTCAGTGAACTTCAACTGCAGCGTAGGTAACACCTCAGGCCCTGCCTTCCAATGGCAAACGGCTTCTGGCAGGGCGAAATCAGGAGAGTTTGTGCACCAATGAGCGCTGCCTGTGGGAGTGAGTCACATTCAGAACAGAGTTTCAAGTTTGTGGTCTGGCAGATCTGGAGAGGTGATTAAACCCACATAAAAGGCCATTATTAATAAGGGCTTCTTCTGTAGCCCTGTGCCTGCATTGGTTCATTCAGATGGGGCAGGAGAAGCAGAGAGAGAGTGGGGGTGTGGGGAGGGGTGTTGAGGGGGAAGGAATAATGAAAAAGTCACTTAACCGAGCATGAGTCACTGCAATCCTGGGTGAAATACAGCCCTGTGAGTGTTCCATGGGCTCTGCATACCTGCTGGCACTCTTATCATGGAATTCCTATCTTGGACAGAGACTGAAACTTTGGGAGTTGCGGAGCAGTTGGCCCAGAGGAGTTTTTTAGCCTTGGCGTTTATCTGAGGTGGCTTTGAGGAAGGTTTCCACCTCCTCCTCCTCCTCCTGGCTGCTCAGCAGTGCCCTGCCTGCTGTCCCAAGCAGTGTTGCCTGGCTGGGATGGTGTGGGGTGGGACCCCATCACTATTTGGCACTGGAGGGTTAGGTCAGCCCCTAACAGCTTGGCCAGGGTTTTCCTGGAGCAGTACCCAGCTCTGCATGGGCTCCTGACAAGATGCTTCTTGTCTCTCCATTTCCTCCACCACAACCAATTAACTTGTTTCTGTTAACTCTGTCTTTCAATTTCATTTCATTTCATTTCATTTCATTTCATTTCATTTCATTTCATTTCATTTCATTTCATTTCATTTCATTTCATTTCATTTCATTTCATTTCATTTCATTTCATTCCTTTTCTTTTTTTTTTTTCATTCCATTTCATTTCATTTCACAGAATGGTTTGGGTTGGAAGGGGCCCTAAGGACCACCCACTTCCAACGCCCCTGCCATGGGACACCTCCCACTAACCCAAATTGCTCAAAGTCTCATCCAGCCTGGCCTTGAATACCCCTAGGGATGGGACATCCACAGCCTACCTGGGTAGCCTGAGTTGGAATAACTGCTCTTGATTTCTGTCTCAGGAGAAGACAGACTTGGACCTGTTGGAGAGGGGCCAGAGGAGGCCACAGCAATGCTGGCAGGGCTGGAAGGGCTCTGCTGGGAGGCTCCAGGCTGAGAGAGTTGGGCTTGGGCAGCCTGGAGAAGACTCCAGGGAGACCTTCTGGTGGCCTTGCAGTGCTTCAAGGGCCTAGAAGAAAGGTGGGGACAGAGTTTTTCTGAGGGCCTGTTGTGACAGAACAAGGGGTGATGGTTGGAACTACAGGAAAGAGATTTAGACTAGAGAGAAGGAATATTTTTGTTGGACTGAGGGTGGTGAGAGCCTGTCCCAGGCTGCCTGGAGAGGTGGGAGATGTCCCATTCCCAGGACCATTCCAGGTGAGGTTGTCTGGTTGTCCGAGCAGCCTGCCTTAGCTGGGGATGTCCCTGCTGACTGCAGGGGAGTTGCATGAGCTTTAAGGTCCCTTCCTGCCAAAACCTTTCTTTGGTTCTGCGACTGTTACCATCAGTGTGGTGTCTCTAATGCTTCCATCCCTGGAAGCCCTCTATTAGAGGAAGTGTTTCTCGTGATCAGCTGCAAGGTTGCTCCGTCTGGGAGATATTTCTGCTCTGCATTCCTCCTGGTGTGCACGAGGCATCCTAGAACCAAACGTTGTGAGATCCCTGTTTTATCTGCAGGAAAATGATATCACAGAGTAAAGGGAATTGCAGCCCCATCTGTAGTAGCACCCCCCCCCCCCAAAAGCAACAGTCCTGCCTCTACCATCAGACCTTCATTCCCCATGCACAACACTCGTGGGGATGCCTGGAGGTGCCTCTCCCTGCAGCCCATGCTCTGCCATCCTCTTGACCTACAATTCCTCACTGCAGGAAAGATATGGGTGCAATTCTGACACACCTTTGCTACCACAGCTGCCAGGGAAAGTGCAAGAAGTAATGATGTGGAGGATGAGAAGGTGGGGAAGTTAAGGAGTGTACCTCCTGATATCAGATTATAAGTGGGAAAGAGAAGACAAGGACACAGATGGAGGTTGGAGCTGCCTCTCTTATCTTGGGAAGGCCAAATGAGACAATTTCCCAGGAGAATTTGATCAAAACTTCGTCAGGAAGTGAAAGCATTCAGCAAGGCTGCAACCCAGATCTTATCCACAGCAGCTGGTTAGATCTTCAGATAAGCTCTTCTCAACCTGATGCAGACA
This sequence comes from Picus viridis, assembly GCA_033816785.1. Taxonomy (NCBI): domain Eukaryota; kingdom Metazoa; phylum Chordata; class Aves; order Piciformes; family Picidae; genus Picus; species Picus viridis. The sequence continues at coordinate 2,159,373 of CM066606.1, forward strand.
CCTAGAAGAGAGGAGATGTCTGTGGTCCTAATATGGTCTTTTTAAAGAGCAGGATGATGTTTTTTTCTGTTTCATAGCCTTCTGAAACTCTTCTCCTGAAACTCTGAACCTTCTGAAAGCTCTTGCCTTGGCCTGAAGTTGGTGTTTTTCTCCTTATTCCACATGAGTCTACAAACCATCACATCACAGGCTGAGTAACACAGAGGGATGCCACAGGACACATTAAAGGTCAGGCTGGCTAAAGTTCTGAGAAACCTGATCTAGTTGCAGATAGAATGGTCCAGAATGGAAGAAACCTCCAAAGCTCACCTGGTCCAACCCTCTCTGCAGTCAGCAGGGACATCCTCAACTAGATCAGGTTGCCCAGAGCCCTGTCCAGCTTCACCTTGAATATCTCCATGGAAGTGGACTCAACCTTCCTGGCCAACCTGTTCCAGGGTTCTACCACCCTCATAGTGAAGGATTTCTTCTTGATATCTAAATATGCTCTTCTCTAGTGTGAAGCCATTGCCCCTGGTCCTGTCCCTGCAGGCCTTTGGGAACAGTCTCTCCCCATCCTTCTTGTAGACACCTTCAGGCTGTTCTAAGGTCCCCCTGGAGCCTTGTCTTCTCCCCGGCTCCCTCAGCCTGTCCTCATAGCAGAGGACATTTTTGTGGCCCTTCTCTGGACCCTCCATCAGGTCCATGTCCTTCCTGTACTGAGGGCTCCAGAGCTGGATGCAGTACTCCAGGTGAGGTCTCACCAGAGCAGAGCAGAGTGCAGAATCACCTCTCTGCATCTGCTGGCAATGCTGCTTTGGATGCAGCCCAGGTTGTGATTTGCCTCCTGGGCTGCCTGCTCCTGTCCAGCTTCTCCCCCACCAGCACCCCCAAATCCCTTTCTGCAGGGCTGCTTTCTAACACCTCTTCCCACAGTCTGTATTGATAGTGAGGGTTGTTTTGGCCCAGGTGCAGAACCCTGCACTTGCTCCTGTTGAACCTGCTCTTGATGTCCCTGCTGACTTCAGGGGCTTGGACTAGATGACCTTGAAAGGTCCATTCCACCCCAAACCAGTCTGTGGTTCAAAGACACCAGGTCTCTGCATTCGTGGGGAAGTGTGAGCAAAACTACCTTCACCATCATCTTCCCAACCTGCTCAGGGGCTCTGCAAGGAGGTGCAAGGTCTTCATCCACCTCTGGAGCAGAAGGGAAAAGGGCTTCTTTGTCAGGTGACCCTATGGGTATCTCCACCAGGCTGGTTATTGAACTGGTGATCCTGTCAGAGCCTGGCTGAGGTCAGGCTATTCCTACCTGATTGCATCCTGCAATTTTCTACCTAGGAGAACAACCCAGGATGAACTAAATGTTTCTGCAAGCAGATACTGCTCTAGTATCTTTGGAATGCAACCTAATAAACAAACAAATCAGCCCTTCCTCTCTCTTCTGCTGCCATGCCAGGCTGGGTGTTATCCTGAGCTCTACTGACATTTATCCAACTCATTTCCCATCAGATATATGTGTGAGGCATGACAGAGTGACAGAAATGTTTCAGCTGGAAGAGGCCTTCAAGATCATGGAGCCCAACCTGACTCTACCAAAGTCTGGTAAACCTTTCTCATTCCTTTGTCTTCCTGCTGAAGGGGCAAAGTGCAGCTGGTCTCTGCCATGCCCCCGGGTCATTCATATTGTTATGACCTTTCATATGGAAAGGAGATAGGAAATAATTCTTGATCATGCCCCTGCCCCAAAGAATGGTCCAATCCTGCTTGTCCCACTTGGAGCTGATACACTTCAAAGGACTTGATCTCCTCCCTGTGTTGAGGGTCTCCTGGACAAATAGCTCTTTGGATAGGAGCAGACTGATTCAGCACCCAAGCACATGATGCAGCCAGGTCCACAGTGTGGCACATGGGTGGAGAAAGCCCTCTTTAGTTACAATTTGTGAGTGATAAGAGCTAGATCTGGGGTCAAGCACGTTCTGATCTGAAGGTATTGCTGCAGGCCGCGCAGCTTTAGCTCAGGTGCCAGGGAGAGCTGGAATGGGACTCAATTTGCGACGGCTTCCCTGAATGGCTGGGGAAGCTGGGAGCACTTATCTGGACAGGCATCAGCCAACAGATTTAGCTAATCTCCATGCTGTTACCTCTTCCCCTTATTTATCACTCTCTGACTGATGCATGTGTTTCACATTAGCTGGTAAAGGCTTGGGCCAGGGTCTCCACAGCGCCTGGCTCTTCCTTGCAGGGCTCATGGGAAGGAGCTTTGGTTGGGAATGACAACCAGGCAGGTCACCACCAGGATCTGTCTGGTGAAAGCGTCACCTTATGGTCCACAGAGAATTAACTCCCCATGGTCCAAAATCACTGTGCATGTGTGCTGCCTGTCTTCCAGGGAAGAAACAGGCTGCCCAGAGAGGTGGGAGATGTCCCACCCGTGTGAACCACTGCAGGGGAGGGTGTCTGGGGCTGTGAGCAACCTGCTCTGGTTTGGGGATGTCCCTGCTGACTGCAGGGGGGTTGGACTGGATGAGCTTGAACGGTCTTTTCCAACCCAAAAGATTTTATGATTAAAAAGGAAATAATTTCAAAGTAGGTCATATAAACATTGAATTAATTTCAAGGTAGGAGAGTAGAAGGATCTGCTGTGTTGTTGTCAGATGATAGCATTAACTCATGGACATCAGCTACATGTGACAAGTAAAAAGCACCTGCCTAGTAACGTGGATTTGTGCGAGGGGAAGGGAAGAAAAAAGTGGGGGGAGGAGGAGAAAAAAAGTCAAGATTGAGGGCACAGAGTTCTTCAGAATGGCAAACTTTAGCAGTGTGTTAATAAGCTTCAATCAGCAAAATGAACTGACATCAGGAGGGTTTAAAAGCTGTGTTTCTCTGATCATTCCTGGGCAGGGTGGATCTAGCTGATTCCCTCCCAAAGTCCTGTGTGGGACTGGGTGAGCTGCGAAGGTGGCTTCCAACCCGAACCATTCTATGAAGGAGAGTGGCTGATGAAGGTCCTTACCATGCCCCAAGGGGTGGGAAGGGTCCAGGTGAGAACGTGAGTCAAAACTGGCACTTGGGAACAAGGAGCTGCCCATCCCCAAGCTGGGCTGAGCCCTGCTCTGCCGGACAGGTTCTGTGCTGTTTGCATAAGCTGGGTGTCATGGGAACAGGGCAGCCGGTAACAGCCCCAGGTGCCCTTACAGCATCCTGCCCTGCCAGCTGGGAAGGGCTGGCGGGATCCCTGGAGAAGGGAAAGCCTTTCCCTGCACAAGGATGTGAAAGTAAAACCCAGCTACGAAGGCTTTCCGTAGGTGAATTCTGAGAAGCTCTCTTTTTCGTCTGTTTGGGTTTTTTTGTGCTTGGGGTTTATTTTGTGCACGTGTTTGGGGCTTCCCTCTCTTTATTTATCTTTGTTTGTTTCCAGCAAATTTCTGCTTCTGCCAGGCAGAGAGAAATTTCTCACTCTGGAGACAACTGTGATGTTTAATCTCTGTTTTTCTTTTTGTTGTTGTTTTTGCTCGCTTGCATTTTTCTCTTTTAATTTTTTTTTTTTTTCTTTTTTCCTTTTCCTTTTCCCTTTTCCTTTTCCTTTTTCCTTTTTCTTTGTTCTTTTTCCTTTTTCCTTTTTTTCTTTTCTCTTTTTCTTTCTTTTTTTTTCCTTTTTTCTTTTTTCTTTTTTTTTTTTTTTTCTTATTTTTTCTTTTTTTCCTTTTTCCTTTTTTCTAATTTTTTCTTTTTCCTTTTTCCTTTTTTCTTTTTTTTTCTTTCTTTTTCTTCTTCTTTCTTCTTTTTCTTTTTCCTTTTTCCTTTTTCCTTTTTCCTTTTTCCTTTTTCCTTTTTCCTTTTTCCTTTTTCCTTTTTCCTTTTTCCTTTTTTCCTTTTCCCTTTTTTCCTTTTTCCTTTTTCCTTTTCCCTGTTTTCTTTTTCCTTTTTCCTTTTTCTTTTTTTTTTTTTTCTTTCTTTTTTCTTCTTTCTTTTTTCTCTTTTCTTTTTCCTTTTTCCTTCTTTTTTTTCTTTTTTTCTTGTTTTTTTCTTTTTTTTTCTTTTTTCCCTTTCTCCTTTCTCCCTTCCCCTCTCCCTTCCCCCTCTCCCTTCCACCTCTCCCTTCCCCCTCTCCCTTCTCCCTCTCCCTTCCCCCTCTTCCATCCCCCTCTCCCTTCCCTCCTCCCCTCTCCCCTCTCCCCTCTCCCTCTCCCTCCCCCGTCTCCTTTCCCCCTCTCCTTTCTCCCACTCCCTCTCCTTTCTCCCACTCCCTCTCCTTTCTCCCACTCCCTCTCCTTTCTCCCACTCCCTCTCCTTTCTCCCACTCCCTCTCCTTTCTCCCACTCCCTCTTCTTTCTCCCTCTCTCCCCTCTCTCTCTCCTCTTTCCTTTTTCTTTATTTTCCTTTTCTTCTTCTTTCTTTGATCTTCATTTTTCTTTGGCTTCCAGCAAATTTCTGCTTCTGCCAGGCAGAGAGAAATTTCTCACTCTGGAGAAAAATGTGATGTCTCATCTTCTGAGAAAGCCTCAGAGCCCTTTCTGGGGAAGGAGGGATTTTTGCAGCAGTAATTTGGTGGATGTGTTCACCCTGCCTGGCGACACAAGAGGCTTTCAGCAGCGGCTGAGGCTCTTCTCATTTCCTTGAAGTGATAGCTGGGGAATTTGGCTGGGCTGCCACCAGCTGCTGCTCTTCAAAGGAAAAAAGCCCTCAGTGCAGCCTCATATTGAGAAAACATAAACCTCAAAAATCTCTGCTGAGCCCTAGTCCCATGCCTGGGTCACTTGCCTGGGAGGTAGGACTTTGGGGGCAATCAGCTAGATCCACCCTGCCCAGGAATGATCAGAGAAACACGGCTTTTAAACCCTCCTGATGTCAGTTCATTTTGCTGATTGAAGCTTATTAATCCATTGCTTAATTTTTGCCATTCTGAAGAAATCCATGTCCCCAATCTTGATTTTTTTTTTTTCACCCCCCCCCCCTTTTATTTCTTCCCTCTCCCTTCCCCTCACACAAATCCACATTCCTAGGCAGGTGTTTTTTACTTGTCACATGTAGCTGATGTCCATGAGATAAATGCCATCATCTGACAACAGCACAGCAGTTCCTTCTACTCACCTACCTTGAAATTATTTCAATGCATACATGTATATATGTGTGTATATATATCACAGTATCACCAAGGTTGGAAGAGACCTCAAAGATCATCGAGTCCAACCTGTCACCACAGACCTCATGACTAGACCATGGCACCAAGCACCCTATCAAGTCTCCTCCTGAACACCTCCAGAGATGGTGACTCCACCACCTCCCTGGGCAGCACATTCCAATGGGCAATCACTCTCTCTGTGAAGAACTTTCTCCTCACCTCCAGCCTAAACTTCCCCTGGTGCAACTTGAGACTGTGTCCTCTTGTTCTGCTGCTGGCTGCATGGGAGAAGAGACCAACCCCCACATGGCTACAACCTCCCTTCAGGGAGTTGCAGACAGCAAGAAGGTCTCCCCTGAGCCTCCTCTTCTGCTGGCTAAGCAACCCCAGCTCCCTCAGCCTCTCCTCACAGGGCTGTGTTCCAAACCCCTCACCAACTTCGTTGCCCTTCTCTGTACAGGTTCAAGTGTCTCGATGTCCTTCTTAAACTGAGGGGCCCAGAACTGGACACAGGACTCAAGGTGTGGCCTAACCAGTGCAGAGTACAGGGGCACAATGACCTCCCTGCTCCTGCTGGCCACACTCTTCCTGATGCAGGCCAGGATGCCATTGGCCTTCTTGGCCACCTGGGCACACTGCTGGCTCATGTTCAGGCAGCTGTCGATCAGCACCCCCAGGTCCCTCTCTGTTTGGCAGCTCTCAGCCACTCTGACCCCAGCCTGTAGCTCTGCATGGGGTTGCTGTGGCCAAAGTGCAGCACCCGGCACTTGGACTTGTTGAATGCCATCCTGTTGGACTCTGCCCATCTGTCCAGTCGGTTGAGGTCCCTCTGTAGAGCTCTCCTACCTTCTGACTGACCAACATCTGCTCCCAGCTTGGTGTCGTCTGCACATTTGCTGATGACTGTCTCAATCCCCTCATCCAGATCATCAATGAAGATGTTAAAGAGGATTGGACCTAAAGAAGTGTTTAGGAGGAGACTGGATTGGGTGCTTAGTGCCATGATTTAGTTGATTAAATGGAGTCGGGTGATGGATTGGACATGATGAACTCAAAGGTCTCTTCCAACCTGGTCTGGTCTATTCTATTCTATTCTATTCTATTCTATTCTATTCTATTCTATTCTATCCTATCCTATCCTATCCTTTCCTACCCTTTCCTATCCTTTCCTACCCTTTCCTATTCTATTCTATTCTATTCTATTCTATTCTATTCTATTCTATTCTATTCTATCCTATCCTATCCTATCCTATCCTTTCCTACCCTTTCCTATCCTTTCCTACCCTTTCCTATTCTATTCTATTCTATTCTATTCTATTCTATTCTATTCTATTCTATTCTATTCTATTCTATTCTATTCTATTCTATTCTATTCTATCCTATCCTATCCTTTCCTACCCTTTCCTATCCTTTCCTACCCTTTCCTATTCTATTCTATTCTATTCTATTCTATTCTATTCTATTCTATTCTATTCTATTCTATTCTATTCTATTCTATTCTATTCTATTCTATATTGTGGGAAAATGTGGTAAATGCAGGACCACAGGTAGGGGGGTGAAAGCCCAATGAACTGTAGAAATGCTTAGAGATCTTGATCTGGACTAGGAGCCTATCCCAGAAATTAAGATGTCTTCTCAAGCCTGTCCTCCTCACCTCTGCCTCATAAAGACATTTGAACCCAGTGTCAGTGTTTGGGCCTGGCTCTCTCCCTCACATCAATTAGCACTTAGTCACTTCCCTGCCTCTGCTTCCAAAGGCAGAAAGCTGCTTGAAATCACAGTGCCTTCTTTGAAACCATGCATTCATGGAGGTTTGTTCACCTTTTCATTTCTGAGCTGTTTGATCACTGCTTTCCCCAGCATCCACAAGAAAGAGTGCTTGGGTTTGTGTTGGTGACAGCTAAACTTTTCCTGTAAGCACAGGAGCCTGCAGCTAAGATGTTAAAGAAACCACTCAGCACCACGGACCTCAGAGGGTGGTGAGAATCATAGAGTCATCAAATGGTTTGAGTTGGAAAGGATCTTCAAAGGTCACCTGGTCCAATCCCTCTGCCATGTGCAGGAACATCTTCAAGCAAATCAGGTTGCTCAGACCCTCATCCAACCTCCCCTGGGATGCTGCCAGGGATGGGACATCTCCCACCTCTCTGGGCAGCCTGGGACCGGCTCTCACCACCCTCAGCCTAAAGCACTGCTTCCTTTTCTCTCCACTCTCAATTGCCCTCTCCTAGTTTCAAACCATCACCCCTTGTCTTGTCACAACAGGCCCTCAGAAAAACTCTGTCCCCAGCTTTCTTCTAGGCCCCTTAAAGCACTGCAAGGCCACCAGAAGGTCTCCCTGCAGCCTTCTCTTCTCCAGGCTGCCCAAGCCCAACTCTCTCAGCCTGGAGCCTCCCAGCAGAGCCCTTCCAGCCCTGCCAGCATTGCTGTGGCCTCCTCTGGCCCTGCTCCAACAGCTCCCTGGCTGTGCTGAGCACTCCAGAGCTGCCCCAGCACTGCAGGGGGGTCTGAGCAGAGCCCATCAGAGGGGCAGAATCCCTCCCTGCCCCTGCTGCCCACATTGCTGGGGATCAGCCCAGGACAGGGCTGGCTCTGGGCTGTGAGCATACACTGTCTGCTCATGTCCAGCTTTTCACCTGTCAGAGTGAAGAAGAGTGAGTCAGCTCTGTTTTTATTTAGTGCCCCACCATGGAAGGTATCGTCATGCTTTGGACACATAAGGCTCACCTTGTGAGTAATTCCAACACTTGGCTGCAAAGAAGGTGCACCATGGAAGCAGAGACTTTCCCCCCTGCTATTTGATGCCTGCTAAATGATTGTGAAGGTCCTTTGGGCATGCTTCCAGCTCTGTGAAGGAGTACAAGAGTGCTGATGATTGTTAGGACTTCAAGCCATAATGTGTGGTTTCCACGTGGAGAGGAGTGCTTGATAGAATAGAATAGAATAGAATAGAACAGAACAGAATAGAATAGAATAGAATAGAATAGAATAGAATAGAATAGAATAGAATAGAATAGAATAGAATAGAATAGAATAGAATAGAATAGAATAGAATTAACCAGGTTGAAAGAGACCTTTGAGATCACTGTGTCTAACCTATCACCCAACACCACCTAATACCATGGCAACAAGCACCCTATCAAGTCTCCTCCTGAACACCTCCAGAGATGGTGACTCCACCACCTCCCTGGGCAGCACATTCCAATGGGCAATCACTCTCTCTGTATAGAACTTCTTCCTAACCTCCAGCCTAAACCTCCCCTGGTGCAGCCTGAGACTGTGTCCTCTTGTTCTGGTGCTGGTTGCCTGGAAGAAGAGACCAACCTCCACCTGGCTACAACCTCCCTTCAGGGAGTTGCAGACAGCAAGGTCTGCCCTGAGCCTCCTCTTCTCCAGGCTAAGCAACCCCAGCTCCCTCAGCCTCTCCTCACAGGGCTGTGCTCCAAACCCCTCCCCAGCTTTGTTGCCCTTCTCTGGACACCTTCCAGCAGCTCAACATCTTTCCTAACCTGAGGGGTCCAGAACTGGACCCAGGACTCAAGGTGTGGCCTAACCAGTGCTGAGCACAGGGGCAGAATGACCTCCCTGCTCCTGCTGGCCACGCTGTTCCTGATGCAGGCCAGGATGCCATTGGCCTTCTTGGCTGCCTGGGCACACTGCAGGATGTTCTAACATCCTCCCCAGGAGGGAAAGACTTCAGCCCCATGCAGAGCAGACCTTCATTAGCCTTGTACCACCTTTGCTGAACAAATACAGTATCACTTGGATTTACAGGACAGTGCTTCAATCAGTTACTTAGCTGCAATTTGAGTTCTAGAGAATATAGAATCATAGGGTTGGGAAGGATCTCTGTCAGCCCAACAACATCATGCCCACTAAACCCTGTCCCAAAGTACCATGTACTCCTGGGTTTTGAATAGCTCCAGGGATGGTGACTCCACCACTTCCCTGGGCAGCCTGTTACCAGAAATTTTGACATGTCAAATCACAGCTTAGGCTCAAGGAATTGAGTTTATTAGAATCACAGAACTGTCAGGGCTGGAAGGCATCTCAAGGATCAGCCAGTTCCAGCCCCTCTGCCATGGGCAGGGACACCTCACACCACAGCAGGTTGCTCACAGCCACCTCCAGCCTGGCTGCAAACACCTCCAGGCAGGAGGCTTCCACCACCTCCCTGGGCAGCCTGTGCCAGGCTCTCACCACCCTCATGGGGAACAACTTCTTCCTAACATCCAATCCACTTCTAGTTTTGCTCCCTTCCCCCAGTCCTATCACTCCCTGACAGCCTCAAAAGTCCCTCCCCAGCTTTCCTGGAGCCCCCTGCAGATCCTGGAAGGCCACAAGAAGGTGTCCTCAGAGTCTTCTCTCCAGACTGCACAACCCCAACTCCCTCAGTCTGTCTCTATAACAGAGCAGCTCCAGCCCTCTGCTCCTCCTCGTGGCCCTTCTCTGGACACCTTCCAGCACCTCCAGATCCTTCCTGGCACAGCGGCTCCAGAACTGGACCCAGAGCTCCAGCTGTGGTCCCAGCAGAGTGGAGCAGAGGGGCAGAATCCCTTCCCTGGCCCTGCTGGCCACACTTCTCTTGCTGCAGCCCAGGCTCTGCTTGGCTCTCTGGGCTGCAAGTGCACACTGCTGGCTCCTGGTGAGCTTCTCCTCCCCCAGCACCCCCAAGTCCTTTTCTTCAGGGCTGCTCTCCTGACAGCCTCTGCTCAGCCTCTATCAGTGCCAGGGATTGCCCAGACCCAGCTGCAGGACCTTGCAGCTCCAGAGCTGGAGCCAGAGCTCCAGGTGAGGTCTCAGCAGAGTGGAGCAACTCCTGCAGCCTCAACCCAACAGCTGATAAAAAGGGAGATCTCAAGGGCTGAAGAGACCTAACAGGAGGTGGCTTATTGCTTATGAAGCTCTTCAGGACATGGATCAGTTTAGAAATGAGCTACTGACATCTCAGGATGCTCACTGCCATTTTGTGCTCTTGAGCCCAACTGGTGAAAAGAAATCATGAGGTAGTAGGTGTCTGCCCTGAAGTGTGGTGGTTGAAGACTAAGGGGTGTCCCTGGGGAGGAGATAGGGAATAGATCCACTGGGTGGCTTCCTAACATCATGCTGTTTTGAAAAGGCAAAAGCTCAAGCAAGGGGTTTGACCAGATGACAAATTGAAGGTTTACACATGAAGTTGCCTCTTGTGGCTTGGTGGAGCTGCAAGGGCCTTACGTGTGGTAGATGCCTCACGTCGAGACAGATGGCAGTGAGGGAGCTGGACCAAAAATAGCCTTTAAAAGGTGAAGATCACTTCTGACCAGCATCAGCTGGTGTAAAACAGCATAGGCCTTTACTGTATCACAGAATGGTAGGGGCTGGAAGGGACCTTTGGTGATCACCCAGTCCAGCCCCCTGCTCAAGCAGGGCCACCCACAGCAGCTTGCCCAGCAGCAGAATGGTCAGAGAGGTTTGGAATCTCTCCAGAGAAGACAACTCCACAACCTCTCTGGGCAGCCTGCTCCAGTGCTCTGTCACCCTCAAAAGAAGGAAGCTTTTTCCTCATGTTACGTGATTTAGACAGAACCATTTCAGAGTCCTCTGAGCCATGGAGAATGTCAAGGTGTAAGTGAGCAGCAATGATGTTCCTGCTGAGCAGCCTGCAGTGATTAGGTGGAAAGCACTGAATGTCTCTTAAGGACCACGACTTCATGCACATGTTCCCCTGTCTTGCTACAGCTCAGAGAGACTTTCTTGAGGTTTCATGGTCACCAAATACACATTTTTGGGGGTATTTCCCCCTCCCATATCTGACCAGCAGACTTTTGTGACCCAAGCGGTGTGTGACCTAAAGCAAACCTCAGTGCCCATCAAAGCACCGCTCGGAGGAGGTAGCACTTGAGGGTCGTATCCTTGCATCTCAGTTTGAAGAGCTGCCAACCCCAGAGGAGAAGAATACCTTGTTGTGTCTCAGCTTAACTGCTCACCCAGCTGTTCCCCTAGACAGGACAGGCAGATGAAAGAGTACTCAAGGTTAAAAACATAGATTTGGAGTAAAGGAACAAAGATAAAAGAAGGTAAAACAACAAAAATCTCTCCCTAAGGTTGTGTCTAACTACAGAGGTGGTGCTTAGCTGTCTCAGCACTTTGGCTGGCACATTGCCCCTTCTCCTGGAAAGAAGCTGGGGTCACCCCCTCTTTCCTCCAGTAACTAAGGCAGCTCTCACACCTTTGTTTCTTCTCCTCTAGAAAAGGAAGAGGCGCAGACCCTTCCAGTTAACAAGCCCAACCTCAAGTACCCCTAGCTGTGTGTGTGTCTGCTCTCTGTGACTGTACAGTCATGGACTTGGGAGAGGAGAGCTCCTGTCCTCCTGAAGCCTTCTGTGAATGTTTGTGCCTTAGTTAGCACTTCACTGGCTTCTGCCTTCTTTCTCCCTGCTCGGCCTAGAGACGTGCCAGTTAAAACTCTTTGTATCTTAAGAACATCCTGACTTCTCCAACTGTTTATCACTCTTTCTTTCTTTCTTTCTTTCTTTCTTTCTTTCTTTCTTTCTTTCTTTCTTTCTTTCTTTCTTTCTTTCTTTCTTTCTTTCTTTCTTTCTTTCTTTCTTTCTTTCTTTCTTTCTTTCTTTCTTTCTTTCTTTCTTTCTTTCTTTCTTTCTTTCTTTCTTTCTTTCTTCCTTTCTTCCTTTCTTCCTTTCTTCCTTTCTTCCTTTCTTCCTTTCTTCCTTCCTTCCTTCCTTCCTTCCTTCCTTCCTTCCTTCCTTCCTTCCTTCCTTCCTTCCTTCCTTCCTTCCTTCCTTCCTTCCTTCCTTCCTTCCTTCCTTTCTTTCTTTCTTTCTTTCTTTCTTTCTTTCTTTCTTTCTTTCTTTCTTTCTTTCTTTCTTTCTTTCTTTCTTTCTTTCTTTCTTTCTTTCTTTCTCTTTCTTTCTTTCTCTCTTTCTCTCTCTCTCTCTCTCTTTCTCTCTTTCTTTCTTTCTCTCTTTCTTTCTCTCTTCTCTTTCTTTCTTTCTTTCTTTCTTTCTTTCTTTCTTTCTTTCTTTCTTTCTTTCTTTCTTTTTCTTTCTTTCTTTCTCTCTTTCTCTTTCTCTCTCTCTTTCTCTCTCTCTTTCTCTCTTTTTCTCTCTTTCTTTCTTTCTCTCTCTCTTTCTTTCTCTCTTTCTCTTTCTCTCTCTCTCTTTTTTTCTTTCTTTCTTTCTCTCTTTCTTTCTTTCTCTCTTTCTTTCTCTCTTTCTCTCTCTCTTTGTCTCTTTTTTCTCTCTTTCTTTCTCTCTCTCTCTCTTTTCTCTCTTTCTTTCTCTCTTTTTCTCTCTTTTTCTCTCTTTCTTTTGTTCTCTCTCTCTTCTTTCTCTCTTTCTTCTTTCTCTCTCTTTCTCTCTTCTTTCTCTTTCTTTCTCTCTTTCTCTTTCTCTTTCTTTCTCTTTCTCTCTTTCTTCTTTCTTTCTTTCTTTTTCCTTCTTTCCTTCTTTCCTTCTTTTTCCTTCTTTCCTTCTTTCTTTTTCCTTTCCTTCTTTTCCTTCTTTCTTTCTTTCTTTCTTTCTTTCTTTCTTTCTTTCTTTCTTTCTTTCTTTCTTTCTTTCTTTCTTTCTTTCTTTCTTTCTTTCTTTCTTTCTTTCTTTCTTTCTTTCTCTTTCTTTCTTTCTTTTCTTTTTTTTTCTTCTTCTTTCTTCCTTACTTTCTTTTTCTTTGACTCGAAGCCCTGCATGACAAAGTCCATGAGTACTTTACTGGGGGCCCTGTGCAGGAAACGTGCTGCCAATTCCCCTACACGAGGCCAAGGGAAGAAAGCCAGAGGCTCAGGAAGTAATGGGAGTTGAGAATGTTGGCCTTAGGGTTCATACCCATTATGTTAAGAATTAACAGAGCCGTGTGAACACCTCAGCCCACGCCTGTGGTTGGTAAGTGAAGGTTTACAGCTGACCAGATGACTGCTGGAGTCTGTTGAGCTCGCTGGGCTTCTGCTAGGGCTTTTAAAAGGCTGCCTTTTGCTTTTCAGCACTTCTCCACACCATGTGAGGCAACACCAACATCAAGGTGCTGAAACCCAGCCTTGGCCCCTCTTGGCATCTCCATGGCTTGCAAAAGATGTGGTGCCGGCAGCCTGACAGCGAAGGGACACACTGTGAGTGCAAACTCCTTGCATGAAAGAGTAATGAGGTCTGTGGTGGAAAACAAGTGCTGGTAATGTTGAGAAAGACCAGCACCAAAAGAGAAGACCCTGGGATAGCCTCCTGATCATCACTGGGTGCATCTGCTCATGCTTACAAGTGAGAGCTTGATGGCTGCGTGCTGAGCCTTGTGTATTGCCCAGGAGATGGTCACTCAGCTGTTGAGTGGAGATGCTGTGGAAATGTGTGAGCTTGTGTATAAGGCCTCATCTAGAGACCTGCCAGCAGAGCAAATGAAGGCAGGATGTCCTCAGGAAGGATTCACCCAGCCAGTCCACTGAGGGTTGTGCTAGCCTGAAGACCCCAGTGCTGACCAGAGCTGCTTTGGGGAGGACTGTGGCACTGGAACCGACCTGTCCCAGATGAGAGGGAGGGAGCGTTTCTCCCTTCCCACTTTGCAGCCATTAATCTGAAGATCAACTTTTTCTATGCCATCTGAATGTTCTAGGGAATTCCCCAAAGCATTCAGGTTGGCTGGGATCTGCTCAGCACCCAGAGCTTTCTCATGTCATGCTGGCTTCATTCTTTCCTCCTATCATCCATTATCCCGTACGTGCTCAGCTGCCTTCATGCCTTGCCTCCCAACATCGTTTACATAAGAGTAAAATTAGCAGCTTGAGTAATTATGAATAAGTCCCATTAGACAAAGAGGCCTTTAGGCTGAATGTGGGAAGCCAAAATGTCTGGCATTGCCAACCTTCAACACACCCAACAGCAGGGAAAAGAATCTCTTTTGGAGTTTCCCAGAGATTACAAGGGGTTTAGGAACCCAGATCCCATTGATGCTGAGCAGAAGGCAGGTGCAGGCATGGGGGATGCTTAGGATGGAAATGTTCAAGCTGCCCAAGCTGGGATCTTTGCTCTGGCTTCACATTGGAGACCTCATCTCTGCAGGCTGGTCATGTGTGACACCCAGCCATCAGCACCACTCCCATGTCTGCGTCCTTCTAGGTTATTCTGCTGTGGTGCTGAACGTTGCTGAGATGTTTCATAGAATCATAAAAGTTGGAGAAGGCCTCCAGGATCACTGAGTCCAACCATTAACCCAACACTGCCAAGCCCACCACTAAACCATGTCCCTAAAAGCCACATCTGTGCAGTTTTTAGAACGCTTACAGGGATGGTGATGCCACAGCCTGTTCCAGGGCTTGACCACACTTTCAGTGAGGAAGTTTTTCCTAATATCCAACCTAAGGAAATCTGAGGCCATTTCCTCTCATCAGGGAGGAATGAGAGGTACTTGAGGCTGTTTCTGAGAGCAAGGGGCTGGTCTTCAGCCAGCTCATCCATGGTTGAGGTCTGGGCAAGCAAAATTACACCTGATTTAAAAGGGGGTGGGGGGGGGTGGAAGAGAAAGATAAAAGCTCGGAGTCTGGGTTTGGTGTTTTCCAGATTGAAGCCACATCTGATGAGGAGAAGGGGTGGTGCTGAGCTGAGGCCAGGACTCCAGCTGTTGCTAGTGAAAATAATGATTCTTTTTTGTTTTACTAGGAAAAAGCTACTCACCAGCAGCAGAGAGAGAGTTTTACTTGAGTAGAAACTGCAGGCCTGTCTCTTCCTAGCTATATATATATATATATATATATATATATATGTATATATTAATAAAAGAAGTCTTAAAAAGACAGCTTGGAAAGAGCTTGTGGTGTTGCCTCCAAGGCATGAGGATGCTCTTTCCATTTTTGCATGTATTTGCACACTTCCTGGCATAAAAAAGCACCTTCTTTAAAAATATTAAACTAGATGTAAAAAACCCCATCAGGCCTATGGACAGCTTTCCAAAGAGAACCACCACAGCCACCCCGGGAGTAGGCCATACCTGCACTGCAACAAGCTTCAGGGCTGCAAACCCTCTCCCCCCACCCCGAGTGACAGAGCACATGTGCATTTTAAGGTCTGAGCTGAGCACTGGAAGCCCACTGTGGAAAGGCAAAAACCCAGAGATGACATCAGGGCACACACACAGAATCACAGAATTATTGAGGTTGGAAAAGACCCCTGAGACCATCAAGTCCCAGCCTATGACCTGACACCACCACATCAGCTAAACCATGGCACCAAGTGCCACATCCAAGCTTTTCTTAAAGACCTCCAGCGATGGTGACTCCACCACCTCCCTGGGCAGCACATCCCAGTGCCTAATCAGCCTTGTTCTGAGGAAGTGCTTCCTAACATCCAACCTAAACCTTGCCCTGGCACAGCTTCAGGCCATATCCTCTTGTCCTGGCACATGTTGTTTGGGAGCAGAGCCTGAACCCCACCCGACTGCAACTTCCTTTCAGGTAGTTGTAGAGAGTGATAAGGTTCCCCCTGAGTCTCCTCTCCTCCCACCTGAACACCCCCAGCTCCCTCAGCTTCTCCTCATCAGCCTTTCCCTTCAGTCCCTTCCCCAGGCTGGTTGCTCTCCTCTGGACCCACTCCAGCACCTCAATATCCTTCCTGCAGTGAGGGCCCAGAGCTGCACACAGTGCTGGAGGGGACACCTCGCCAGTGCCCAGTACAGGGCAGAATTCCATCCCTGCTCCTGCTGGCCACACTGCTCCTGATCCAGACCATGATGCCACTGGCTTTCCATGCCCCCTGAGCACACTGCTGACTCATGTTCAGCTGTTGTCACCCAGCACTGCCAGGTTCTTCTCTGCCAAGCTGCTCTCCAGTCACTCATCCCCCAGTCTGTAGCCTGGATGGGGTTATTGTGGCCAAAGTTCAGCCCATCCAGAGGGACCGTGACGGGCTCAGAGCTGGGCCCATGACAACCTCATGAGGCTCAACAAGACCAAGGGCAAGGTCCTGCAGCTGGGTCTGGGCAATCCCAGGCGCTGCTAGAGGCTGGGCAGGGACTGGCTGGAGAGCAACCCTGAAGAAAAGGACTTGGGAATGCTGGTGGATGAGAAGCTCAAGAGGAGCCAGCAGTGAGCACTTGCAGCCCAGAGAGCCAAGCAGAGCCTGGGCTGCAGCAAGAGAAGTGTGGCCAGCAGGGCCAGGGAGGGGATTCTGCCCCTCTGCTCCCCTCTGCTGAGACCACAGCTGGAGCTCTGGGTCCAGCTCTGGAGCCTCTGTGCCAGGAAGGATCTGGAGGTGCTGGAAGGTGTCCAGAGAAGGGCCACGAGGATGAGCAGAGGGCTGGAGCTGCTCTGTTATAGAGACAGACTGAGGGAGTTAGGGTTGTGCAGTCTGGAGAGGAGAAGGCTCCCAGGACACCTCATTGTGGCCTCCCAGGATCTGCAGGGGGCTACAGGAAAGCTGGGGAGGGACTTTTTAGAGTGTCAGGGAGTGATAGGACTGGGGGGGATGGAGCAAAACCAGAAGTGGGGAGATTGAGATTGGATGTGAGGAAGAAGTTGTTGCCCAGGAGGGTGGTGAGAGCCTGGCACAGGCTGCCCAGGGAGGTGGTGGAAGCCTCCTGCCTGGAGGTGTTTGCAGCCAGGCTGGAGGTGGCTGTGAGCAACCTGCTGTGGTGTGAGGTGTCCCTGCCCATGGCAGAGGGGTTGGGACTGGCTGATCCTTGAGATCCCTTCCAGCCCTGACAGTTCTGTGATTCTGTGACTGTGTTCTTGGCCTTGTTGAATCTCATAGCACTGGCCTCAGACCAGACTCAGGCTGGCCACACACTGGCCTACACAGACCCACTGCTGGGGTGCCAGCAGAGGCAAACTGACAGGAGCATCCATCTGAGCCTCTGACCATCAGATTTCCACTGCTGCCAGTCTCATTTTTGTGTGGTGCTGGTTTGGTTTCCTTTTGTTCCATGCCATAAAGAGAACCAAGTGCTTCCTGCACTCTTTATATCTGATTCTGAAATGCTGCTCTTCCCACTTGGAAGCAGATGACTGGCTTACAGCTCACTGGATTTCAGTGTTACTCCCCAAAAAGCTTTGAGAGCATGATGTGTTTGGGTTTTTTCCCCCTACACCACAAGGACTTATTTGCATTTAGGTTTGTTTATTATTTTTTCTTTTTTCTTTTTTTCCCCCCCCCCAGTTCTGCCTCTGATTGTTTCCTGTTCCCTCCAAGTTGTCTTTCCCTCCCCTCCCCCATTACCATTTTGTATAATTTTGATATATTTGCTCTGCCAGGGTTTCTGTTTTATCCCAGCTGTCATCTTTCTTCAGGGTTTCAGTCAGCCTGGCCAGCTATAGCCTGTAGGGGCCAGAATAAAAAACTTTGTTTGGCAGAGGTGTTGAATAGCTCCTTGGAGAGACCACTTCACTGTACACAAAGACATCAGGGAGAAGAAATTTCCTTCTGGCTTTCTCCTTTCTTTTCTCAGCCTCCTCTTCCTTTACATTTGGTCTCCCAGGGCTGCTGCTTGATGTCAATTTGCTTCAAGGTTCATTTTACCATCTCTAATCCTCTGATTCTTCAACATTTCATGGGCTTGCTTCCTAACAAAAGGGGGTTGGAACTTTCATTTCTGAGGCTTTCTAATTGCAGATGGGGTCCCACAGCCTTTCCTCTCCACTGCTTCATTTTTAAGAGATGATTTGAGCTGATATCACAGGGCAGGAATTTCCCCAGGTAAGCTTCACACTGGATGATATAACCAACTTGCTTTTACTTTGCTCTTCAATATTCCCACTTGATGCCTGTGAATTTTGCTCACTTCAGTACCAGCTTCATAAAGAAGCCAAAAAATCTATTTCAGTTCACTACCAGCTTCATAAAGACACCAAAAAATCTCCTTCAGCTCACCACCAGCTTCATAAAAACACCAAAAATCTCCTTCAGCTCACCACCAGCTTCATAAAAACACCAAAAATCTCCTTCAGTTCACTACCAGCTTCATAAAGAAGCCAAAAAATCTATTTCAGTTCACTACCAGCTTCATAAAGACACCAAAAAATCTCCTTCACTTCACTACCAGCTTCATAAAGACACCAAAAAAATCTATTTCAGTTCACTGCCACCTTCATAAAGACTCCAAAAAATCTCTTTCAGTTCACTACCAGCTTCATAAAGACACCAAAAAATCTCCTTCACTTCACTACCAGCTTCATAAAGACACCAAAAAATCTATTTCAGTTCACTGCCACCTTCATAAAGACTCCAAAAAATCTCTTTCAGTTCACTACCAGCTTCATAAAGACACCAAAAATCTCTTTCAGTTCACTACCAGCTTCATAAAGACACCAAAAAATCTATTTCAGTTCACTGCCACCTTCATAAAGACTCCAAAAAATCTCTTTCAGTTCACTACCAGCTTCATAAAGACACCAAAAATCTCTTTCAGTTCACTACCAGCTTCATAAAGACACCAAAAAATCTCTTTCAGTTCACTACCAGCTTCATAAAGACACCAAAAAATCTCTTTCAGTTCACTACCAGCTTCATAAAGACACCAAAAAATCTCTTTCAGTTCACTACCAGCTTCATAAAGACACCAAAAAAATCTATTTCAGTTCACTGCCACCTTCATAAAGACACCAAAAAATCTCCTTCAGTTCACTACCAGTTCCATAAAGACACAAAAAAATCTCTTTCAGTTCACTGCCACTTTCACAAAGACACCAAAAATTCTCCTTCAGTTCACCGCCACCTTCACATAGACACCAAAAGAATATCTTCCTTGCAGTATTTTGGCTTCTTAACAAGAAGTCATTTGCTCAAAACTCTCTTTTCTCTGCAAAGAAAACTTTAAGCAAGGTTGCAGGACTGCAGGTACTGAAGGTCATGGGAACCCCTTGCTAAGATTAGCCCTACTTCTTCCTATCAATAGCTCTAAAGTGGTGTTAGAACTTTAAAGAGAGCACTGTGTGAGCTTTAAGGAGAATTTCCTTCCCCCCCAGCCCCCTCCAAGTACAGGCTAAAAAGCACTTTTATCCCATGGCTAGGGCTGGGTGCTAACTGGAGCTCTATGGCTATGGGCTGATGTTTTCTATTCAGGGCCTCACAGTGAATGCATTGTTTGGAGAAGAGCTGAGCTGCAGAGGTTGGAACAATTTCATAAGCAGAAAACTATCACAAGGTGTCTACCAGGAGCCTTCAGATGGAAGGGAAACCCTTTGATGGGGAGCGTTAAGCAAATGAGATTTACACTGTACAGCTCCAAGGGTGGAACAATAAATAACGTTTAAAAACACCAAAGCTGACATTTCACTTTCCTCAGGTCAGCCCCACAGAGTCCCAGCATGGTGGGGGTTGGAGATCACCCAGACCCAACCCCCCTGCTCAAGCAGGGCACCCACAGCAGCTTGCCCAGGATCACAGCGGCCAGCGGGGGTTGGAAGCCCTCCAGGGAAGGAGACTCCACAACCTCTCTGGGCAGCCTGCTCCAAAGAGGTTTTCCTCATGTTTAGGTGGAGCTGCTTCTGTTCTAGTTTGTTCCTGTTTCCCCTTGTCCCGTCTCTGGACACCACTGAGAAGTGTCTGGCCCCGGCCTCTTGATTCCTGTCCTAGAAATAAGGCCATAGAAAGCCCTCCCTGGAGCATTCTGCAAGCTGAACAACGCAATGTCTCTCAGCCTGCTCTTGCACAGAAGGTGCTCCAGACCCTCCATGATCAATCGGACTTGTTCCAGGCTAACCAGCTGCTGAAGGAAAGGGGCTAACAAATCAGCACCTGAAGTGCACTGATCCACGGACATCTGCAGGCTGAGATCTCTTCCCACTGGAAGGCTGCACAGCAGTCTCCATCTGGTTTTGGGTCCAAGGGCATCCTGCTCTCTGGTTTAGCAGAAGGAGGGCTGAAGCTCTGTGGTGTGCTGGACTCACCTGAGGGCAGGGATCCATCCAGAAGGATCTTCACTGGCATGAGAAACAGCCCAGCGCCAACTGCATGAGGTTCAACAAGTCACAGTGCAAGGTCCTGCAGCTGGGTTGGGCCAATCCCAGGCACAAATCCAGGCTGGGTGCAGAGTGGGTTGAGAGCAGCCCTGAAGAAAGAGCCTTGGGGGTGTTGGGTGCTGAGCAGCTCCCCAGGAGCCAGCAGTGCCCTCAGGCAGCCCAGCAGGCAGCTGTGTGCTAGGCTGCAGCCAGAGCAGTGTGGGCAGAGGGCAGGAGAGGGGATTCTGCCCCTTGGCTCTGCTCTGCTGGGACCTCACCTCCAATCCTGCTTCCAGTTCTGGTGCCCCCAGCAGAAGGACACAGAGCTGCTGGAGGGAGGCCAGAGGAGGCCACAGAGATGATCCAAGGGCTGGAGCAGCTCTGCTGTGAGGACAGGCTGAGGGAGCTGGGGGTATACAGCCTGGAGAAGGCTCTGTGGGGACCTTGGAGCTGCCATCCAATAGCTGAAAGGATCCTGCAGGAAGGCTGCAGAGGAACTTTTCATGAGGGTGTGTAGGGACAGGCCAAGGTGGAATGGTTTGAAGCTGAGGGAGATCAGGGTTAGACTGGAGCTGAGGAAGAAGCCCTGCAGTAGGAGGGGTGGTATCGTAGTATCAGTCAGGGTTGGAAGGGACCACAAGGATCATCTAGTTCCAACCCCCTGTCATGGGCAGGGATACCCTACACTAGATCAGGCTGGCCAGAGCCTGAGAGAGACTCTGAAATAGGCTGCCCAGTGAGGCTGTGGCTGCCTCCTCCCTGGGGGTATTCAAAGCTAGGCTGGGTGAGGCCTTGAGCAGCTGAGCCTGGTTGAGAGGTGTTCCTGCCATGGGCAGGGACATGGGTTGGGGTAGATGATCTCTGAGATCCCTTCCAACTTGAGCCACTCCATGATTCTATGACCACTTCACATGAGAGCCTGGACTGCAAAAAAATGTAAATAGGCACTGGTGGCCCCCAGCAGCTGGAGTCACACACTGGTAAATTAAGAATGAAGTGCCTTTTTGCCAAGGCTTTGATTAACCACGTGGAACAACCATCATGGGAGAGGATAGGTCTGCATTTCTCGCTGTCTTCAGCTCCAGACAGTGTGTTTCTCAATAGCATGCTTTAGCCAAACATGAGCTATTGTGAATAGTGGGGGTGGAAATGAGGAGGAACTAGATAATTTTCCTTTGCTGAAGAAGCCTTTGGCACCATGAATCAGCCTTTCAGTGGGAAGCCCTAAGCAGTACAAGAAGGATCCTCTGGAGCATGGTCTGTCCTTTTCAGAGAGAGAAAACCCTCCAAAATCACATCTTGTTCTTCCTGCTGTGCTAGCCAGCCCTGATCCTGCTCAAGGGATGGCTTTGTCTCTCTCTCCAGCTGCATCAGGATATTTGTCGTCACAGCACAGGAGAGTCTTTAGTAATTGCCTGGTGCTTTAATCTCTCTCCTGCAGAAGTCAGGGTCCTTCCAAGCTGGTTTTACCTCCTCTTGCTAAGAGCCAAGCAAGTATGAGAGCACTCTGTGAGCTGGGCATGCCAACAAAGACCTTAGAGGGAGCAGAAAAAACACCAAGAAACTCTTTAGTTTCAGTTTTAATTTAGACTTCAGTATTGGTAGGAATGCTTTTAATTGGAATCATCTGCCAGGGGTGCCCAGCAGGACTCAGGTTGATCAGCAGGGGGCTCTGTGATGAAGACATGGTGATTCTGCCCTCTTCTCCACTCAGCTGAGACCCCTCTGCAGTGCCGGGGCCAGCTCTGGGGTCCTTAGCATAGCACAGATGTGGACCTGTTGGAGAGGGGCCAGAGGAGGCCACACAAATAAGCAGCCTTGTCTAGTGGAAGATATCTGCACCTGTATCAGGGAAGTTGGAACTAGATGGTCTTTAAGGTCTCTTCCACCACAAAACATTCTCTGATTTCATGCTCATCTCTCCTGCTTGGACTGTGAGCAGCTCTGGCTGCAGGCAGGCTCAGGAGAGACTTGCATCCTGCTCTCCCCAAATTGCAGGTCTGGGGTGAGAGTCGTAAGGGCACTTTGAGTCCATTTGCACTTGTGCATTTCGGTGGCAACTTCCCTGTGCATCAATGCCCACAGCTCACTTTGGGCTCAGAAATCAGGCAAGTTCCACCCCCACTGCTGTGGTGACACTGCAGGCCCAGCCAGAGTTGCAAATGTCCCACCAAGGTGGGTGAATATGCAGCTGCATTTTCTTTGCAGCCTTTCTTTTGGTGCAGTGACCTGAAAATAGTTCTCCTACTGGCAAAGAGAATCACAGAATGGTTTGGCTTGGAAAGGACCTTTGGATGTCATCTAGTCCCAACCTCCTGCAGTCACCGAGGAACATCTGCAGCTAGAGCAGGTTGCTCACAGCACTAAACAACCTCACCTGGAATGCTGCCAGGGATGGGACATCTCCCACCTCTCTGGGCAGCCTGGGACAGGCTCTCACCACCTTCAGTATCCAACATTTTTTCCTTATCTCCACTCTTTATCTCCCTCTTTCTTAGAGGCCCTTTGAAGCCCTGCAAGACCACCAGAAGGTCTCCCTGCAGCCTTCTCTTCCCCAGGCTGCCCAAGCCCAACTCTCTCAGCCTGGAGCCTCCCAGCAGAGCCCTTCCAGCCCTGCCAGCATTGCTGTGGCCTCCTCTGGCCCTGCTCCCCCAGGTCCCTGTCTGTGCTGTGCTGAGGGCTCTACAGCTGGATGCAGTACTCCAGGTGAGGTCTCATCACACTGGATATAAAGTGCCTAATCCTGTTTTTTTTACCTTTTCCCCATCACTACCGTTTCTCCCCTCCCCATATCACTGTAGATGCATCTGCAATGCATCATCGCTGCTCTATCACTGCATCTGCATCTTTTCCAGCTGAAACCTTCCAGGACATCCTTTCCCACCAGACAGATAAGAGCTGCAGATACAACTTCCCATACAGCTTGCTGAAAACAAGATTTGTCTGAATGTGTTTGGCTGGCTGAAGGTTCTCCACCAGTTCTGGGTGCAACTGCCCTGCCCTCAACGGTCGCTGCCCTCCTGCCAATGATAATATCACCCCGCAGATCTTATCAGCCTTGCTGTGCAGGCATATTTCAGGTTCATTGATTAAAAGAGGTCAATTAGCATTGCAATATTTCCCACCTTTTAAAAAAATAAATAAATTAGTGATTAATCAGGTTTGAGTCCAAATTCTTGAGATGCCAAAGCTGTGAGAGTCATTCTCTCCAAAGGAGTGGAGACATGATGCTTCATGAAGGGAATTACACCTTGAGTTGGGAATTCCCATCATTCCTGCCCACCCTGGTATCTACAGGTATAATCTGTCCCATCACAGTACCTGTGGGGTAAACGGAGCTGTTGGAAAATGAGGATGTTTTGGTTGTGTTGTTTCTTCTTCTTTTTTTTTCCATGGAAAAATGTGCCATGCTCTGTAAGTGCTCCCCAACCTTGCTGGCTTTCAGAGTGTGCCAAAAAATGTGGTCTTCTAAACCCTGAGAGGTATGACTCTCATTTGAGCCTTCCCCTACCCAAATTCCTCACAGGTTCATCAAACCTAGGATGCAGTGGTGGAGGCTCCATCCCTGGAGGGGTTTCAAAGCTGTGTAGCTGTGGTGCTGAGGGACATGGTTCAGTGTTGACCTGGCAGTGCTGGGGTAATGCCCAGGTGGCCAAGAAGGCCAATGGCATCCTGGCCTGTATCAGGAACAGTGTGGCCAGCAGGAGCAGGGAAGTCATTCTGCCCTGTGCTCAGCACTGCTCAGGCCACACCTTGAGTCCTGTGTCCAGTTCTGGGCCCCTCAGTTTAGGAAAGATGTTGAGCTGCTGGAAGGTGTCCAGAGAAGGGCAACAAAGCTGGGGAGGGGTCTGGAGCACAGCCCTGGGAGGAGAGGCTGAGGGAGCTGGGGTTGCTTAGCCTGCAGAAGAGGAGGCTCAGGGGAGACCTTCTTGCTCTCTCCACCTCCCTGAAGGGAGGTTGTAGCCAGGTGGGGGTTGGTCTCTTCTCCCAGGCAAGCAGCACCAGAACAAGAGGACACAGTCTCAAGCTGTGCCAGGGCAGGTTTAGGCTGGATGTTAGGAAGAAGTTCTTCCCAGCAAGAAAGATTTCCCATTGGAATGTGCTGCCCAGGGAGGTGGTGGAGTCACCATCCCTGGAGGTGTTTAGGAAGAGCCTGGATGAGGCACTTAGTGCCATGGTTGAGTTGATTAGATGGTGTTGGGTGATAGGTTGGACTTGATGATCTCAAAGGTCTTTTCCAACCTGGTTAATTCAATTCAATTCAATTCAATTCAATTCAATTCAATTCAATTCAATTCAATTCAATTCAATTCAATTCAATTCAATTCAATTCAATTCAATTCAATTCAATTCAATTCAATTCAATTCAATTCAATTCAATTCAATTCAATTCAATTCAATTCAATTCAATTCAATTCAATTTGATTCAATTAGATTCAACTCCTCTTCTCTTCTCTTCTCTTCTCTTCTCTTCTCTTCTCTTCTCTTCTCTTCTCTTCTCTTCTCTTCTCTTCTCTTCTCTTCTCTTCTCTTCTCTTCTCTTCTCTTCTCTTCTCTTCTCTTCTCTTCTCATGGTTGGACTCAGTGATCTTAAAGGTCTCTTCCAATCAAAATGATCCTACAAAACTCATGCTGTAACCCAAATGGAAAGCTCTGGGGCAGTCAGGACTGGGTAGATCAAATGTTCTGCTCCAGGACCACTCCTAAATTGGAACAATCCACCCAACAACACTGCCACTGCTTCTCTTTGGGTACTCTTCGGCTCAGTCACCACCAAGCATGCATACAAGGCTTGGGTGCTGTCACAGGGCTCGTGCTGTCAGTGGTCACATTTTGCAGCCTGTGAGTTCAGTGTTGACAGTGGGATATCTTTTGGCCAAGGCTGGTATGAAGTAACCAGAGCAAATGTTTTATTGGCATTTAGTACACACCCTTCTGGGGGTGTGACTGCTCAACACCTACAGCCTGAATTTCACTCTGAATTAATTCCATGCACAGAAACTGGGAAAACATTTGTGTGTGTGTGTGTGTGTGCATCAAAAGCACAGCCCAAAATGGAGCTGATGTAGAACAATATCCTGAAATTGTAGTTGTTTTTATCCTCCAGTTTAGATTTAGATCCTTTAGGTCTCTTCAGGAACCACAGAATGGTTTGGGTTGGAAGGGACCTTCAAGATCATCCAGTTCCAACCCCCTGCCATGGGCAGGGACACCTCCCATCAGCCCAGGTTACTCAAGACCTCATCCAGCCTGGCCTTGAACACCTCTAGGGAGGGGACACCCACAACCTCCCTGGGCAGCCTGTGCCAGTGTCTCTCCTCCCTCACTGGAAAGAATTCCTTCCTAATCTCCCATCTAAACGAAGAAACACCATTGGGACTGATCTGGAGCTTTTTCTGCAAAAGTGTCCCTTAAATGGGGACCAGCAGGTTGAATAAAATCACTTGAGGTTATCAAGAAAACAACTTACACAGCAAAAGGAAGGAGACATCTGACATTCTCTTAAACCTTTATGTAGTTCCTTTTGGAGACAGGTGAGAGGATGAGATCATTCCGAAGGGAAGCATTGTGGATGGGATGAGATGAGATACATTTTGCTGATGTCCTGCTTGGTTTTGTTTGGTTTGGGTTGGCGTAGGTTTTTTTTGCTAGTCTAGAGTGGATGAAGGAACTCTGGTAAAATTAAGGTATTCTTCCAGCTGTGGTAGCAAACTGTCAGCTCTTGGTCAAGAGGCTGATATTACAAATCAACAGTCATACTTCATCTGTTAAAGGTCTCATAGGAACCTAGGACCGTCTCACCTGAGGATTTTTCTCATGCATAAAGAGGAGGGGTGGAAAAGGCCAGCTCCAAGGCACAAATGTGGCCCAGCTTGTGGAAATAGCAGCTCTCAGGGTAGCTCCAGGTCTTTTCTGGCAGCACAAATGGTTTGGGACTTCACAAATCCCAGCAAACCCTGCCACAGATTCTGGTTTGGTTGAGGGACACCTGAATCATTGCGTTCCCAGTGTGGCTGTGGGCTCTTGGGTTAACAATGCAACCTTTTGTTTTAGCCTGGCTTTTGAAGTCCTATGTCAGTGCTCCCCAGATACTAAAGCTAAATTTTCTTTTAATGAGGCTTAAAGGAGCAAACAAGGTCCTTGCAGCTCTCATGCAGCTGTGCAACATCATTTCTCAACGCCCTGTGCTGAACCCAGGGCTTCGTTTCAGCCCTGAAGAGTCTACTAAATGCCAAGGGACCTTCAATGTTCAAGGCTTTGGCATAGCCAAGGGATGGGAAATATGCTGGTCCTCAACAAGCCCCCCAGAAAAGGCTACTTGGAGAAAGTTTAGCTCTTAACTTCTCCCAAACAGTACAGGTTGCTCAGAGGGGTGGTAGACATCCCATCCTTGGCAATGCTCCAGGTCAGGTTGGATGGGACTCTGAGCAACCTGCTCTATCTCAAGATGTGCCTGCTGACTGCAGAGGAGTTGGACTAGATGAGCTTTGAAGATCCCTTCCAACCCAAACCATTCTGTGGGTCTGAGGTGCAGACAAATCCTGGTTACTTCATTGCTGTGCAGATCTTTCAGTCCAAGTATTACGTGGTGGAATACTTTGAGGACTCCCAGGATGAAGGCACTGGATCCACCTTTGCAAGGTCAGAGCGCTCCTTCAGTGCCATCTCCCAGTTGGGTTTGAGCTGGTTTGCACCCTGGGAGCTGGATTCCTTCTGGGAGCCAAACCAAGGGAGTGGGGACTTTTGAGTGTCACCTCAAAAACCCCTTACATTTCTGAGTCCCAAAGAAGCTGGGATGTGGACCAAGGGCCAAGCTCTGATTTACAGGCTCAGAGCAAATGTGGGTGTTCTGGTTGCTCCCAGATCCTCGTCCTCCCCCCTTCGCCTGGGATCCCCATCTCTGGTGCACGGGTGGCTAAGCTCCCATGGAGCAGCTGCTCAACAGCTGCAGGTTACACTTCACATATGAAAGAAAGCCCAAATCTGTGTGAAATTTCCAGTGGTTTAACAGCTGTTGCTTGAGCCAGGCTGTCTGTGTCACGTATATGGGGACACTGGAAAGGAGAGAGGCAGGGCAGACAGCTGGGAGCTGTAATTTCCCCAGCCCCATAGTTTTAATCTGCTTTTGCTCATGTCAGAGCCTTCTCAGTGAAAATTTGAGAATGGAGGAGCCTTTGGATTTATTTTCCTGCCTTTTCTCACCCTCTGCCTCACGGCTGCACTGAACCAAACTCTGTCATTAAGGGATTTATTTCTAGGGGGAACTTTTTTTCAGTGGGATTTGTTGCAACTTGTTTTAGATAGCTGAGCAAGTCAAACCCTAGCTCTACTGAATGGAGAGGAAGCAGCATCCAGGAATGGTCAGTTCAGTTAAATTCAGTGTTGATTTCATAGATTCATAGAATGGTTTGGGTTGGGAGGGACCTTAGAGATTGTCCAGTTCCAACCCCCCTGCCATCAGCCCAGGTTGCTCAAGGCCTCATCCAACCTGGTCTTGAACACCTCCATGGAGGGCGCATCCATGACTCCCTTGGGCAAGCTGTTCCAGTGTCTCAACACCCTCATTGGAGAGAATTTCTTCCTAATTTCCAGCCTAAATCTCTCCTCTTCCAGCTTCAAGCCATTCCCTTGCATCCTATCACTGCAAGCCTTTGTCAGTCCCTCCTCAGCTCTCTTGTAGCCCCCTTCGGGCTGCTCCAAAGTCTCCTTGGAGCCTTCTTTTAACCAGGGTGAACATTCCCAACTTTCCCAGTCTGTCCCCATAGGGAGGTGCTCCAGCCCTCTGATCACCTTTGTGGCCTCCTCTGGACCTGCTTGAGCAATTCAGAGCAAAACAATTTGTTTTCTGAAGCCAGGACTTGGTTGGAGTCGATGATCTTAGAGGTCCTTTCCAGCCTTAGTGATTCTATGATCCTGGACTTCTCTGACTCTTTTTTTGTCTTTTGACTCAAAGTCTTCTGTTGGAGTCGATGATCTTAGAGGTCCTTTCCAGCCTTAGTGATTCTATGATCCTGGTCTTCTCTGATTCCTTTTTGAGCATTTTGGCTCAAAGTCTTCCTTTTATTTTCCTTCCTCTCTTTTTTCTCCTTTTGGTTCCCCCCCCCCCCCCCTTCCCCTTGCAGTGCTGAAGGTAGACTCCACTATGTGCTGGATCTTCTGGGCTGGTGTTCCGGAGAGATGAGAACCTGCTGAAGGAGAGGTGTTACTGAAAAAATCAGGAACTTAGTTGTGTACTGAGGAAAACACCACACAGAGCAACCTGCCAAAGGATCTGCAGGGTGTTTAAAACATCTCCACATTAATAGGCTGTGCTGTGACCAACTGACTAACATTGTTTGCCTGTGGAGAGGGAAGGTTTTTAAGCCCAGGACATCGCAGGAAAAGGTCTGGTTCACCAGCAGAGTTTCATTTACCTCAGTCAACAAGAAAGTGCAGGATAAAAGTCATCTGTGTCATTGCTGGAATTTACTCTGCAAACACCTGGTGCAAACACTTGTTTGTACTTCCCAACATTATGTGCTCTCTCTGCATTTAGAAAAATAAAACCTTCTTAATCAAAACCCCTCCCTGTTCTTTAGTATTTATTTTATTGTTTTTTAACTAAAATTGTATTTCTACCAGCAATCCTTCAAGTGGCCCTTAAAGATGAGTCCTGGTTAACCAAAAAGGGAAGTGATTTTTAGCATTGGTGCTGCAAAGTAAATTAAAACCCACACAGCACACACCGAGCAGGATGTATCTCCCCAGCACTGCTCAGCTCTACCTTCACAGAATCCTCCTGTGGTGCAGGTTGGAAGGGACCTCTGGAGATCACCCAGTCCAAGGCCCCTGCTCAAGCAGGGCACCCACAGCAACTTGCCCAAGCAGCACAATGCCCAGGGGAGTCTGGAAGCTCTCCAGAGAAGGACACTCCGCAACCACTCTGGGCAGCCTGCTCCAGCCCTCCAGCACCCTCACAACAAAGAAGTTTCTCCTCCTGCTCAGATGGAACCTCTTGGGGGCCACTTTGTGCCCCTTGCTCCTTGTCCTGTCCCTGGGCACCACTAAGCAGAGTCTGGCCCCAGCCTCTTGCCCCCAGACTTTATCTCTTGCTGAGCATTGCTCAGATCCCCTCTGGGGCTGCTCTACTCCAGGCTCCACAGCCCCAGGGGCTCTCAGCCTTTGCTCCTCATAGAATAGAATAGTATAGAATAGTATAGAATAGTATAGAACAGAACAGAACAGAATAGAACAGAACTAACCAGGTTGGAAGAGACCTTTGAGATCACCAAGTCCAACCTATCCCCCAGCACCATCTGATCAACTCAACCATGGCACCAAGTGCCTCATCCAGTCTCCTCCTAAACACCTCCAGGGATGGTGACTCCACCACCTCCCTGGGCAGCACATCCCAATGGCTAACAACTCTCTCAGGGAAGAATTTTCTCCTCACCTCCAGCCTAAACTTCCCCTGGCACAGCTTGAGACTGTGTCCACTTGTTCTGGTGCTGGTTGCTAGAGAGAAGAGGCCAACCCCTTCCTGGCTACAACCTCCCTTCAGGGAGCTGTAGAGAGCAAGAAGATCTCCCCTGAGCCTCCTCTTCTGCAGGCTAAACAACCCCAGCTCCCTCAGCCTCTTCTCACAGGGCTGTGCCCCAGACTCCTCCCCAGCCTCATTGCCCTTCTCTGGACACCTTCTAGCATCTCAACATCTTTCCTAAACTGAGGGGCCCAGAACTGGACACAGGACTCAAGGTGTGACCTAACCAGCCCCTCAGCACCTTTATAGCCTCTGCTGGACACTCTCCAGTAGTCCCCTGTCTCTCCTGAACTGGGGAGCCCAGAACCAGACACAATACTGCAGGTGGTGCCTCCCTAGGGCAGAGCAGAGGTGGAAGACAACCTCCCTCGACCTGCTGGCCACACTTTTCTCAGTACATTCTTTCGTGGCTGCTATTTCCCTGCTTTGCAGCTTGCCTGGTGACTCAGTATCTGCTCAGATAATGCCCGCACCAGGGAACCACATCTGGATTGAAGAAGGTCTCCTACAACTGTGCAGGAGATGGCATTTCTCTCTCTGTAATTCTTGGCTGCTCTGGTTGAAACTGTATCATGAGATGGGGTTTGAGTACAAGATCAAAATGCTTGGGTATTCATGTCCCAGGATGCCATTCCTGCACCCCAAATGTCCTTACACATCCAATGGCTCCACAGGGATGGGGTACCAGGGAGGGAGAGAGGTGGAGAGGCAGAGGGGAGACCTTGAGCCAAATATGCTGGTGGAAGCCCTGCATCTTCCTGTGGCTTCCCCCAGCAGCTTGAGCACAGCCTTAGTAACTCTCAAATCATAGAATCATGGAATGGTTTAGGTTGGAAGAGACCTTTAGGATCCTCAAGGCCAGCTGTTAACCCAGCACTGCCAGGTCACCACCAAACAATGTCCCTCAGCACCACAGCTACACAGCTTTGGAACTCCTCTGGGGATGGGAACTCCACCACTGCCCTGGGCAGCCTGGGCCAGGCCTTGACAGCCCTTCCCATGAACAAAATGTTCCTCATGTCCAACCTAAGCCTCCTCTGCTGCAGCTATTGCAGTGCTCTACAAGCAGAGCTTGGTAGCTGTGGGCTTGGAGCTACAGGGCTCATGCTCAAGGATGGCTGGAGAGGGCCAGGATCGCTGGAGGCCCCCAGCCTGGTGAGACCTGGGCTGGTCCCCAGCAGCTGATGGGATGAGACTGTGGACATGCTGCCCATGGAGGGGAGAGCTGAAAACAGGTCTGATCCTGCTAAGGTGGAGCTGTCATCTTCCACAGCCCCTGCAAGCACTCTGGCATGCCTAAAAGCTCTACTTGGCACAACAGTGTGGAAAAAAAGTGCCCCATGGTGTCCCCAACTCCCAGCACCACCCTCACTGTCCCACTCTGGAGCTCCAGGGGTACAGCACACTGCACCTCTGAGGTGGGTCCCACTGAGCACACAGGGTGTGATGCCAGCAGGGGTACAGGACACTGCACCTCTGAGGTGGGCCCCACTGAGCACACAGGGTGTGATGCCAGCAGGGGTACAGGACACTGCACCTCTGAGGTGGGTCCCACTGGGCACACAGGGTGTGATGCCAGCAGGGGTACAGGACGCTGCACCTCTGAGGTGGGTCCCACTGAGCACACAGGGTGTGATGCCAGCAGGGGTACAGGACACTGCACCTCTGAGGTGGGTCCCACTGGGCACACAGGGTGTGATGCCAGCAGGGGTACAGGACACTGCACTTCTGAGGTGGGTCCCACTGGGCACACAGGGTGTGATGCCAGCAGGGGTACAGGACACTGCACTTCTGAGGTGGGTCCCACTGGGCACACAGGGTGTGATGCCAGCAGGGGTACAGGACACTGCACCTCTGAGGTGGGTCCCACTGAGCACACAGGGTGTGATGCCAGCAGGGGTACAGGACACTGCACCTCTGAGGTGGGTCCCACTGGGCACACAGGGTGTGATGCCAGCAGGGGTACAGGACACTGCACCTCTGAGGTGGGTCCCACTGAGCACACAGGGTGTGATGCCAGCAGGGGTACAGGACACTGCACCTCTGAGGTGGGTCCCACTGGGCACACAGGGTGTGATGCCACCAGGGGTACAGGACACTGTACCTCTGAGGTGGGCCCCACTGAGCACACAGGGTGTGATGCCACCTGACATGGCAGGGGACGAGGTGAGGTGACAGCACATGTTGTTTATGCCTTCCCCATGATGGGATCCTCCCAACCCTGGTGCCAGGGGCTTGGGCACCACCAGAAATTCCAGAGCAGAGGATGCCAAGGCTGGATGGTCAATGGTTGGGTTTTGTTGCCTGGCTTTAAACAGCTCCCTGTGAACAACTGTTGTGGGTGAGGGGTGGGAAGGGGAGGGGGTGTGGGGGAGGGTTGCCATGGCAAAATGGGATTTGCTGGGAATGAATAGCTTTCTTTTTCTGCCCTGGAATGAATGGGTTGCTAAGACCTCCCTGCATATGAAGGCTGTAGGTGCTACGCTGGGTGGAAGAGGCAGCGAACAATATCTGGCCCCCACGCCACCTCACCACCAGCTTTACCTTACCCACAGGCCTCTTAATACAACTCAATCTTATTACACACAGACACACACACACACAGACACACAAAAAAAGTGATCTCAAGAGCAGATTGAGAGAGACAAAATGTTCCCAGTGGGATCTGGCCGTGTCTCTTCCCCAGTCCCCTCCAACAAGGGGGATTAGGGGCAATGTTTGCACTGACTGTAACTAGGACATAAAGACCATGGTTCATTTCTTCCCATTCAGCTAATTCTTTACATTGCAGACACTACAGGATCCATTTAGGTTTTGTTATGGGGTGGTGGTTTTGTGGGGTTTTTTGTTGGGTTTTTTTTTGCTTTGTTTTGTTGGTTTTGGTTTTTTTTTTTTTTTTCTTCTTCTTGCTTTTGTGAAAGGAGGTTTGGGGAGGGGGAAAGCTGGAGGGGGGTGGGTGAGGGGAAGCTGAGGAAACTGTTGGCATCTCCAAAGAAAAGTCTCTTTTCAAGCTTCAGCCTGCATCCCACAGCCCTTCTCTGCTGGGGATGCAAGGAGCTGCTGGTCCTGGCTTGAGCAGTGGCTTTTGCAGGCCACCTTGCTTTGAGATGAGGGCCATGGTATATTCACCCCCCCCCCAAAAAAATAATAAATGCCCCCAAACCAACAACTTTTAAGAAATAAAGTGATTTAAGCTGGCAGGTTTGACTTCCCCCATCGAGCCTGGGCACTTTAATTCAGCTTGCTGACAGCCATCTCTCATTCCTGGCACGTATCACAGTATCATAGTGTCAGTCAGGGTTGGAAGGGACCATAAGGATCATCCAGTTCCAACCCCCTGCCATGGGCAGGGACACCCCACACTAGATCAGCCTGGCCACAGCCTCATCCAGCCTGGGCTTAAACACCTCCAGGGACAGGGCCTCAACCACCTCCCTGCACAACCCATTCCAGGGCTTCACCACCCCAAGGCCAAACTACAGCACCAACTATAGGTATGGTTTTATCATGGAACCACAGAGTGCTTTGGATAGGAGAGGACCTTTAAAGCTCATCCAGTCCAACACCCCTGCAGCAAGGAGGGACACCTGCAGCTAGAGCAGGTTGCTCACAGCCCAAAACAATCTCACCTTGAGTACGTCCAGGGATGGGACATCTCCCACCTCTCTGGGCAGCCTGGCACAGGCTCTCACCATCCTCAGGGTCAAACATTCCTTCCTTCTCTTCACTCTCCATCTCCCTCTTTTAGTCAAACCATCACCCACCCCTTGTCCTGTCACAACAGGCTCCAGCTTTCTTCTAGGCTCCTTGAAGCACTGAAAGGCCACAAGAAGGTTGGGTGACCTTTGTGAGGCAGAATCTGACCATGTGGGAAGGGTTTGGCCAGTGCCCCAGGGTGAATATCTCTGCCATCCATGCAAAACCTGACATGCACTGATTGACAGTGTTGATGTTTCTCCCATTTGGAAGGAAACCTCTCCAGCAGCCAAAAACCTCTTTGTGGGACACTGGATTTGTGCAAAGGGGATGGAAGATGCTCTTGAGTTTGCACAGCAGTCATGCTGAGCCCTAAGCCTGTCTAGAGAAGGCTCAGCAAGGCCCAGCAGCAGGACAAGGGGCAAGGGCACAAACCAGGAGCTTCCTTCTGAATGGGAAGAAGAAATCTTTGTTGTGAGGGTGCTGGAGGGCTGGAGCAGGCTGCTCAGATAGGTCATGGAGTCTCCTTCTCTGCAGAGCTTCCAGTCTCCCTGGCCATTGTGCTGCTGGGCAAGCTGCTGTGGGTGCCTTGCTTGAGCAGGGGCTTGGACTGGGTGATCTCCAGAGGTCCCTTCCAGCCCCTACCAGTCTGTGATTCTGTGAGGCAATTGCATCTGGAACACCTTTGTACCAGTCCTGAATCCAACCCCATCCCTCTTGTGGGGCACAGATATGGGTAAAGAGAAGGTTAACACTGCTGAAACACCTTCTGGCTGACCCAAGAACATGATTTGTCTGCTCCAAAACCATCCATCCATCCTGCCTCCACAGACAAGCCCTGCTGATTCACAGCAGGTTCAGGGGAGGTTATGTGGCCAAAAAATGAAGGATTATGAGATGAAGGAGGAACTCACAACTCTTTTGAGGTGGAGGCCAGGCAGGTCTGTGTGTCACAGGCAGTGCTAGGACACAGTGACCCATCTCTGCCTGATGGTCCCTCGCTCCTCAGTGCTGAAGGGGAATCCTGTGGACATAAGAGTTGTAGAGCAGACCTCAGGGCTTCAAAGTGTTGGCTGTGGTGTTTTGTTTTCTGCTTTAATGGTGAACTTCCAGTCTCAGCAAGGAAAAGTGCACAGTGTGGACACACCTCTTGTCTAAAAATTTGGTCTCCATAGCTGGAGGCCACAATGCCTGTGAGGAGCAAACTGTGTGTGTGCACAGACACAGAGGGGGAAAAGCAGATAACTGCAGAATCATCTAGGTTGGGAGAGACCCTTAAGATCACTGAGTCCAGCCATCAACCCAGCACTGCCAGCTAACCACTGAATCATGGCCCTCAGTACCACATACGGCTTTGAAATCCCTCCAGGGATACACACAGCTTTGCAATCTCCCCAAGGATGGAGACTCCACCACTACCCTGGGCAGCCTGCTCCAGGCCTTGACAACCCTTTCAGGGAAGGCACTTTTCCTAATATCCAACCTAAACCTGTCCTGGTGCAACTCAGGGCTGTTTCCTCTCGTCCTATCTCTAAAGATGACCTAAAATTGCACTGTGCAGCTGGGGTGACCTTAGCTAATGTGCCCCAAATGTGTGTGATGATATATCTTCCACTTCTCACCTCCATTCTTGGCTCTGGGAGAGCCAGCAGATGAATCTGATCTGTCCTTTGGGGGAGCACAGACTTGCCAAGAACTTCAGCACATGCTTGAAGTGGAGGATAATGCCTGAGCAGGTTTTTCTGCAGCACTCAGAAATATCCTAGGAATGGGCCAAGTGCTGAAAGGTGTTACCTATTCCTGGGCTCCTTCCAGCAGAGTGAAGGCATGGATGGTACCTTGGAGAAAGTCATCTTCCTGCCATTTCAGCTCTTCTCATGAGGCACGCTGAAAGGTGAAGAGGGTAGTCATGGAAAGCAGGGAATAGCTGAGGATAAATTTGGTGGGGGTGAAGAATCCTGTCGTGAGCCAGATCCAGCACTACGGTGAGGAATTCCATCCTGGGCAGCTGCTAAGAAGGACACAGGGGGTGGGATTCTGGTCCAGATTGCCTGAGGGAGCTGGGATTGTTTAACCTGGAGAAGAGGAGGCTCAGAGGAGACCTTATTGCTGTCTACAACTACCTGAAGGGAGGTTGTAACCAGGAGGTGGTTGGTCTCTTCTCCCAGGTAACAGAACAAGAGGACACAGTCTCAAGCTGTGCCAGGGGAAGTTTAGGTGGGGAGGAAGTTCTTCCCAGAGAGAATTGTTAGCCATTGGGATGTGCTGCCCAGGGAGGTGGTGGAGTCACCATCCCTGGAGGTGTTCAAGAGGGGACTGGATATGGCACTTGGTGCCATGGTTTAGTCATGCGGTCTGTGGTGACAGGTTGGACTTGATGACCTTTGAGTTCTCCTCCAACCTTGGTGATGCTGTAATTTGGTGAGTCTGTGAACCTAGATATGCTCTGATGTCTTCATGTGTGGTCACTCTCTGATTTCCTATCAGCTGGCAGAGATCTAACCACTGTGGTCAAGCAGGTGGAGGATAACCCACAGCTGCTTTTAGAGTGAGCAAAGCGCTCTCCAGACTGCATCACCTGCATCAGCTCTTGTGGGAGCTCAGGTGTTCAGAACTGACACAGACACCTCAGTTCAGGTGTCTCTCATAGGATCATATAACTGTTTTGAGTGGGGAAAAAAACCCTTTAAGATCATCAAGTCCAACCATTAACCCAACACTTCTAGGTCACCACTAAACCATGTCCATAAGTATCATCTCTCTTGGGCTGAGCCTTGGAGCTGCTCGCACTGACAGCTTTGGTTCTGCTGACTGTTATTCACCAAAAATATGCAGGGCACTTGATCTGCCCATGCCAGGAATATCTATGGGTGCTACTCACCAAAGCTGCATGGTGTTAATCACAGTATCATAGAATGGCTTAGGCTGGAAGGGACCTTAGAGATTATCCACTCCAGCCTAACTGCCATGGGCAGGGACAACTCTCAACCAGACTCAGCTGCTCAAGGCTTCCTCCAGTCTGGCCTTGAACATCCCCCAGGGAGGAGACAGCTATAACCTCCCTGGGCAGCCTCTTCCAGAGTCTCACCACCCTCATTGTGAAGAACTTCTTCCTGAGATCCAGTCTAACTATAGCAGTTGTCCTGATGACCAGGGAGGGATGGATGAATTAATCTGAAATTCATAGCATCCCAGCATGATAATGTTGGAAGTAACCTCTGGAGATCATCCAGTCCATCCCCCTGCTCTAGCAGGGCACCCACAGCAGCTTGCCCAGCAGCACAATGCCCAAGGTGGGGCTGGAAGCTCTCCAGAGAAAGAAACTCCACAACCTCTCTGAGCAGCATGTTCCAGGGCTCCAGCACCCTCACAGTGTTCTGGCCACTGGACCACCTTCCTGTGTTAATTAATAAGGACAGGGGAAGTGTGGTGTCAGGCTCAGGGCTGTGTTAGCTCAGCTCTCACAGTCCTGTGCTGGGTGAATAATTTGTCTCTTCACACCTAAAGAATTTGGAAACAGGGTTGAGTTTTATTCCCTTGGGATTAACACTTGTTCTCACTTTTGTGGAGTGGGAAACTAAGCTGGATTCAGTTCATTACTGCCAAGTGTGAGTGATGCTCTGGCTGCAGAAATGCAACAAACTTCTAACATCAGCATCATCCTGCTCCACCTTCTTCCTGGTCAAACAAAGAGGTCAGACCTTTGTGCTTCTCTGGAACAGGGAAGTGAATTGGTTTGAAGTGAGCTGAGGGTGTATCCACACTTCCTGATTGGTGTTTAAAAAATCAGGTGAGGAGAAGAGCACACGTTGACATCAGGAGATGTTCTGAACCTCCATGTGCTCATCAAAGGTGTGCTGGAGATGCAAAACCCAAAACCCCAAACCTCTTACATTTTCTGTTGCAGAGGCAGAGAACCCATCACACCGTGGGGAAACACAGCACCACAGGATTGTTTTGATGGGGAAAGACCTCTTCAATCATTAAGCCCAACCATCAACCCAACACCACCATTAAACCACGTCCCCAGGTGCCATGGCCACACATTTCTGGGGCACCCCCAGGGATGGTGACTCCACCACCTCCCTGGGCAACCCTGTTGCATAAGGGAGAAGTTAAATATGCAGGACACGTTTTACTCATTTCACTCGTCATGAGACTTCATCTGGGGCAGAGCTCAAGCTTTAGGTACTACCTGTTCTACTTTTGGCCAGAGGGATGGACTCAAATATCCAACTTCAATTTTTGTTCAAATGGAGATCTTGTCCTTTTTTTCCCCTTTTATTTCCACACCCCCTTCCTTTTTTGGATTTAAATCAGAGGAAGCCAGCAAACAGTTAGTTCCAGGTGGATTACCTTGGTTACCAATTAACCTGGAGGAGTTAGCTCAGAGATTTTGCTTTCAGCTAAAAGCTATATCCCCTTATCATCCAAGTTATGCAGTGACAAAGCTGCTGCAGGTGCCTGCAAGCACTTGGAGCAATTAATTACCTGGGTATTTCCTCCCTTGGCAGGAGGAACGCTGGCTGCTGGCACTCTCTCAGCTAACACCAACCTGGACAGCCTCAGCAGCCTGTAAATTACTGCTGGTTCCCACATCCAGAGCTACACAGGCATGGAAGTCAGTTCTTATCTTGGTATAGAGGAGATCCCTTCTCCTTTCAGTGCAGGTGACCCTGAGAACATCTTCAGACTTAGTACCTGAAGATGCAACTCACCTAAAAGCAGACTGGTGGGTTGTTTCTGAGCACATCCACGATGGATCATCCAAAGTCTGCCAAGCCAAGGAGTGTCTCTCTTGGTCAGCTTCGTTTCAGAAACCCAAGTGCAATCCAAAAGCTCAGAAAAAAACCCCAAACCCTCACTGAAGATCTGGCAAGTCCACAGGAACATCATTGAGCTCACCAGGTTCAGAGGGATGCATTCATCCCAAGTCCAGGTGGAAAAGGGGAGTTGAAGATGATAGAATCTGAGGGGTAGGGGTTGGAAAGGATCTTCAGAGATCATTGAGTCCAATCCCCTTGCCAAAGCAGGATCACCTAGGTCAGGTCGCACAGGATCACATCCAGACAGGTCTTGAAAGTCTCTAGAGAAGGGGACTGCACAACCTCTCAGGGTAGCCTGCTCCAGGGCTCTACCATCCTCACAGTGCAGAAGTTTATCCTCATGTGGAGATGGAAAGATAACCCTGTAGTAAAACCACTGCCCCAATTCAGAAGCTTGGTCTTGGTGTCTCAGGTGGTTTCTCAGGAGGGCTTGGCCACAAGGACATGTGCTCTTGCTGCTGCCAGAGTAATTAGCCCCTGCTGTCAATTACCCCACCAGCTGGGACAGGAAATAAGTTAGATTATGAGGTCAGCTTCTCCATGCCAAACTTGCAAGAAGCTAGGCAGTGAAGCTGGAACAGCACTGGGAGGGCAGCAGAAGAAAAAGCAGAAGATGGTTGGTGAAGCAATTATAGAATCATGGAATTGTCAGGGTTGGAAGGCACCTCAAGGATCATCCAGTTCCAACCCCCCTGCCATGGGCAGGGACACCTCATACTGGAGCAGGTTGCTCAGAGCCACATCCAGCCTGGTCTTCGAAACCCCCAGGGATGAGGCTTCCACCACCTCCCTGGGCAGCCTGTGCCAGGCTCTCACCACCCTCATGGGGAACACCTTCTTCCTCACATCCAATCTGAATCCACCCGCTTCTAGTTTTGCTCCATTCCCCCCAGTCCTGTCCCTCCCTGACACCCTCAAAAGTCCCTCCCCTGCTTGCTTGTAGCCCCCTTCAGATACTGGAAGGCCACAAGAAGTTCTCCTGGGAGCCTTCTCCTGTCCAGACTGAACAACCCTGACTCTCTCAGTCTGTCTGAGAACGCCTCCAGCCCTCTGCTCCTCCTTGTGGCCCTTCTCTGGACACCTTCCAGCACGTCCAGATCCTTCTGTTGTGTCTTCAGACCATGCAGTGGCTTAGGGGATGGTCTAAGGGTTTTATTTCCAGCTGAGACATTCACTTCAGGGAAAGATGAGTCTTATTTCTATGGACTGTCTTCATGAGCACTTGCTGTGGCTGGTGGGGTTGTTATGCTGGAGGAGCAGGGAGGAAAACACAGTGGTGCAGATGGACATGCAAGTAGTCTGTGTCAGGATGTTCTCCTGGTTCCTACATACAAGCTTGCTGTTGAATACTATCTGTGTGTAACCAAGGATACAGCATCTCTAGCTCTGGTAATGAGACCCTTCTGCATTTCATCTGTTTCTGACAGACTGTGACTGCAAAATAAAGAATAGTCCTGCTTCCCTCCTCCTTCCCCCTTGTTTTTTCAGGGATCTTTGGAGTAGTGAAAAATGAACTAAGGGGGATTTTAATTCTTGGAGATGCTACTCTGCTCAGTTACTAGACTGGAGAAATATTTCTTGGCTAAAGGTCCAATACAACTGTTGGAATGTGTCCTGGTTTGAGCTAGACCAGATCTAATTCTGGTCAGGGATTGGAGTTCCCAGCTCAGCCTCTGCTCAGTGATGGCACTTTCTGAAGTTCAGGGCACGTTCTCGCAGCTGAGGGCTGCTTCTAGCAGTGGCAACACTTAATGACACACACCAAGGGCACTGCCACGGCTTGTGCCACACCCTGGGGGCAGGATGGCAGAGGTGGCAGCCGTGGGGAGGAGCAGACAGGAGAGGTGACCCTCAGCTGCCCAGCAAGGGATTGATTGCAGCCCAGGGGTGGCATCTTCAGGATCGAGCTGGTGCATCACCAGGGTCAAGCTTCTTCTTCAATTGCCACAGGAGGACTCTGTCCCTTCTGCCTTCGATCCTGTTCCCTATGTTCCTGAATCTAGTTCCCATCTGCTGCTGAGTGCAGTCTGGGACTTCCTCAGTGCCTGCCCCCAGGATCAATGGTGCCAGTGGTGCCACCATTGCCATCAGGGGTTGGGTTCCACATTGGTTTGTGTCTCTATTTCATGGCATTGTTCTTCTTTCCATCCCAGCTGGGTTAGTTTCCTCCCTACCCCATCAGTCTCACTGCCTTCTTCCCTTTCTGTTCCCTTTGGGAAGGCAGAGGGGCTCATGGAGAGCCTTTGGCACTCTTCTGGTGGCTGACACCCTTAAAGGAGCTGGGAAGTGTGATGTTTAGAAAACAACTTGTCACAAATTATTAATTCCCTGGCTTTCTTATTTTCCTGTTGTTTACCTTTCCTAGTAGGTGTTTCCTGTGTCCATGTGTTGGTATTCTCAGAGAATGCAGTGGGAGTGTGTATCTGGGGAGGGACTTTTCACAAGGGCTTGCAGTGCTAGGATGAGGGGCAGTGGTTTTGAGATGGAAGAGGGGAGATTTAGACTGGAGATTAGGAAGAAATTCTTTACAGTGAGGCTGGGGAGACACTGGAACAGGTTGCCCAGGGAGGCTGTGGATGCTCCCTCCCTGGAGATGTTCAAGGACAGGTTAGATGAAGCTTTGAGCAGCCTGGGCTAGTGGAAAGTGCCCCTGCCTATGGCCATGGGGCTGGAACTGGATGGTCTTTAAGGTCCCATCTAGCACAACCCATTCCACTATTCTATCATCCTTAGAGTAATGGATTTCAAAGCCATGTAGATGTGGTGCTGAGGGACATGTTTTAGTGGTGAGTGGTGCTGGACTTGATGGTCTTAGAGGTCTCCTGCAGCCGAAGCAATTCTGTGATATTGAATTGTGAAGGGTCCTGTGTAAATTGAACAGTAACAGAGGGAGAAACATGAAACTGGGTTACAGAAGCGTCCTGTTGCACCAAAAGAAGTGCTGGAGGGGGTAAAAATGATCTTTGGTTGATAGCAAGAATGATAATGGTTCATGTCCAAGTTGTTTCATTGTGTTTTAAAAGGTTTTGTGTAGGAAGGAGAGAACTTCATTGATCTGGGATGGGATGTGGAAGAACAACTGAGAAGCATAAGGGGTAGACATTAATTATAAGGAAAGTTGGGGGTGGGTGGGAGGTAACTAAATAACACAGTGTGAACCCTTTTGGCTTTCAAGCATATGGCTCATCTGACAGTATCTCCCTTTCTCATAGAATCAGCCAGGTTGGAAAAGGCCTCAGAGATCATCAAGTCCAACCTATTACCTAATACCCAACACCTCCTGGCAACTAAACCATGGCTCCAAGTGCCACATCCAAAGCCTTTCTTGAGCACCTCCAGGGATGGTGACTCCACCACCTCCCCCATGTGTGATCAGCTTGAATCTGTTCAGATCATCTAATGAAGATCCATCTTCCATGGCAGGGGGGTTGGAACTAGATGCTCCTTGAGGTCCCTTCCAACCCTAACAATTCTATGATTCTGCTTTACAGCCAATCACAGAAGTTTTGTGGCACATCCATTTGGAGCTCAGCTTCCAACAGGGAGGAATCAGTCAGGCGAAATATTTACAGCAGCAGAATTCCATTCCCTCGCTGGGACAGGGGATGAAGGCAACAAATTCCAGAAGCTGTGCAGAGCTGCAGAGCTGGGAGTTTTGGAGGTGGAAGGATGAGCTCATTTCCTCATCCAGGGTCTTGCACCTTACCAAATCTCTTGATGTGCACGGTGCTCTGAGTACCAATAATCCATCCTGAGGAGTTTGGGGAGTTGAGGCACAACCTTGGCTGAAATCCTTTGTGTGTGTGTTTGGTTGGGTTTTTTTTTCCCCTGTTCCACAGCCTTTTGTTACCAGATGCAAATTCTATTGACAATAAAATGATCTTTGATCTGATCTGTTGTCTGTGTCTCACTTGGCTGCTGAGGAAAGTTAATCATCCCACCTCCCGCCACAGCTGCTGGAGAGGGACAGATCCAGGAATCAACTTGCCCAAGTTTGATGGTTTCTTGGGGTTTTGGGGTTTTATTTTTGCTGTTGCTGTGGTTTCTTTGGGTTTCCTCTGCTGGGCCAAACCTCCTCAAAGCAATTTGACCACGTTCCTACCTACATCCTGCTTTTTATGTTGTGATGATCCCTCCTCTGGAAATGCCCTGCTGGCTGTAGGTGAGGCACTTCCATTGGTGATGGCTGGAATGAGACGCAACACCACTTCCCACCAGTGTCCTCCCCAGACTGCAGTGCTGGCACCAGAAGTTCCACACATGGAGCAGATGTGACTTGATTTGGATGTCCCTGCCTTGTTGTTTTCTTGAAGGAAGGCAGGGAGAGAGGAAGGGATGATGAGGCAGAGGGCAGCTTGTCTGGGGAGAAGGGGAGCACAGGAGTGAGATGGAGAAGCAAGAAGAGGACCAGGAGGGCCTCTCAAGGGATGACCTCTTCATCCTGCCTTCTTGGCTCTTGGACTGGTTCTTTCATGTTACTGTATTTTAACCTAGTTATGCCTGTTATGGGCAAACCTGAGCTGAAGAGGGGCAATGTGGCTTGGGTAAGTGGTTGCTGGCCAAGGATCTATATGTGGGTCAGGAGCCCTCCAGTATGTTTGCCTGACCTTGCAAGGATTTCCATAGGGAGGGAGGGGGTTGTGTGCCCTGTAGTATGAGGCAGATGTGGAAAGAAAACAGGGAAGTCACCTTGCAGAGATCTGTGAGGTCTCAGGGGAGACCTTATCACTCTTTACAACTGAGAGGGGGTTGTAAGGAGGTAGGGTTGGTCTCATCTCCCAAAGAACAAGTGACAGGACAAAAGGAAACTGCCCCAAGTTGCACCAGAGAAGGTTTGGGTTGGATATTGGGTAAAATATTTTTCCCTGAAAGGGTTGCCAAGGCTTGAAGCAGGCTGCCCAGGGCAGTGGCGGAGTCTCCATCCTTGGGGAGACTGAAAAGCTGTGTATACGTGGTGCTGAGGGCCACGGTTATTGGTTAACCTGGCAGTGAAGGGTTAATGGTTGGATTTGATGGTCCTGGAATGCTCTTCCAACCAAAATGTTTCTGCAATTTTCTCTGAAGACTTTCTCCTTCAGCTTCCACCTCCATTTTGGAGCAGAAGCAGGAATTCTCTGCTTCTGGCTCCTTCTTTTGGCACTTGGGAAGTCCTCCTTTAGAGACTTTCTGTGCTGGGGAGGGAGGGCTACCCCTGTCTGTCAGTTTCAAATCCCCAATGTGAAATCAAACTTTCTTAGACAAGACTATTTTCCCTCACTATCTTCCTTTCCAGGCATGGAACTGGTAGACAAAGAAGAGCAAGGAGGGATGGATGGATGTGGAGTACCAGGGCTGTGTTGGGAGCAGGCCTTGAGGCCAATACAGCCCTTTCAGGGGGTATTGACTTCTTAGGGGTACCAGAGAAACTTGAGAGCTCCAAGGACTCCATCCCAAGGGAATTTGGATTAATCATAACATCATAGAACATTAGAGGTTGGAAGGCACCTCCAGAGATCATCCATTCCAACTCCCCTGCCAGAGCAGCATCACCCAGGGTAGTCCACACAGGAACACATCCAGGTGGGTTTGGAAAGTCTCCAGAGAAGGAGACACCACAATCTCTCTGGGCAGCCTGCTCCAGGGCTCTGTAACTCCCGCTGCAAAGAAGGTGAGGTGAAACCTTCTCTGTTCAAGTTTGCATCCATTGCTCCTTGTCTTACTACTGCACACCACCAAAAAGAGATTGCTCCCCTCCACTTGACCCCCACCCCCCAGACAGCTGTGACATTGATCAGATCCACTCAGCCTTCTCAAGACTAAAGATCCCTAGGTCTCTCAGTCCCTCTTCATAGGGAAGATGCTCAAGTCCAGGAGATCACCACCTCAGGAGAAGATCCCTGAGAGGTGACATCTTTGTGTGTTAGCAAGACTGCTGGCAGCGAGGTTTGGCTGGAGTTCAGGGTCACCAGCTGCAGCCAAATGGGAAGAATTCTTCACCATGAACAAAACCCACTACCTGAGTACTGATAAGGTGATGCTCTGAAAAGCAGGGTGAGACTTTGGGCCATGGTGGGAGACAGAAAGCAGCTGGGCAAGAGGGGTCACCAGGACAGCCTGCCTCAGCCACTGCAGCTCAGTATGCTTTGGAAGGTTTGTTTCATGGCTTATTTTTTAACAGCTTAACTTACTAAGG
The DNA here is from genome assembly GCA_033816785.1 of Picus viridis. Taxonomy (NCBI): domain Eukaryota; kingdom Metazoa; phylum Chordata; class Aves; order Piciformes; family Picidae; genus Picus; species Picus viridis. The sequence continues at coordinate 2,203,599 of CM066606.1, forward strand.
ATGAAACTACTACTGGTTTCCTGTTTTCATGGGGTGGCTTTTTTTTTCCAGTTGTGGGGCAAGGATGTTGGGTTGGTTGGGGTTGTTTTTTTGCAGAAGCAGAGTCAAATCTCCAGGCCTTCTTTTGCAGGTTGGGTGCCACCACACTGGTTAGGTGACACCGTGCAAGACAGTGTGGGCGCCTGGAGGCTTGACTGAAGGGATTTGCTTTCCACTGAGAAGAGAGAAGCTCTGTGTGGCAAAGGAGAGGCAAGGAAAAGTGGTGTGAAGCTTGGCTCATCAGAGTCAACCAAAATCTGTCTGTGTGTCTCCTTTGATGGTCAATACCCCCAGCTCTGAAGCTGGAGACCGTTGCTGATTGGTATTGCTGCCTAAAGCCCTGAGAACCGGAGCAGACAAAACAGGAAGCAAAAGAGCTTTGCAAATACACCAAGTATTAAGAAACTGTGAAGTGCTGGCGAGTCTTACAGAGTGGTGGTGCTTTCCCCTTCCCAAGAGTGGTGGGAAAGGAGGATGAAAAAAAAAACCCCAAAGGAAGGTTCAGCTGCTTTCCTCAAAGGTGACTCTGCAGGGAGAAATCAATCCTCTGGGGTTTTTTAACCCCAGTCCCAAGTTATACCTAATATTGATACAACTATGCCAAAACCATGATGGGTATTGACATCTCACCTTGATTGTGTTTTAGCTGAAATGTCCCAGAATTAGCAGTTACCTGCCAGTCTGGGTGCAGGAGGGAGAAGATGTTGCTCTTAGTGGACCAGGCGTTGGCACAGGCTGCCCAGGGAGGTGGTGGAGTCCCCATCCCTGGAGGTGATCAAGAAACCTGTGGCCATGGCACTTTGGGACATGGTTTAATGGCCATGGTGGTGCTAGGCTGAAGGTTGGACTTGATGGTCTTAGAGGTCTTTTCCAACCAAAACAATTCTGTGGTTCTATCTGAAGGAGCCAAGAGGAGAAGCACAATGTCATGGTGCATTCTTGGATCCAGGGCTGCTCAGCAGCAGTGCTACCCACACCCAGGATGTGAGAGAAATGTGGTCGTGGGAAAACATGGGCAGAAAGTGTGGCTGCACTTGGAAAAGAGCCTCTCTGCTCTTGCAGTCAGCCCTGCAGAGCTGAAAATGGGGGTGCTTAGTGAAGTCTTACAAATGGGGTCACATCTCTCCCTGCCTGTTGGGTTTGGTAGGAGTTTCACAGCTCTTTCAGGTTGATGCTGGCTCCTTAGAGCTCCTAAAGGACAGGAGTGTGTCGTTCTCCTGCTTGCTGCCCACCCATCCCCCCACCTCCTGCCAAACCCTTCCCAAAACACCTTCTTGCATTGCAATGACATCATGATGTGCTGCAAGTGACCTTCTTCCCTCAACATGCAGAGATAAACTTCTCTTTTTTAGCTCTTCCCATTAACAAGGAGAAACTCCTCCTTTTTCTGAGCTCTGTGACCAAACCTCAGAGGTCAGCCCTGATGAGTGGGGGTTTGGGGGTGGGGGTTTTCTTTTTTGGTCACATTTCCTGGAAAGTTTCTTAATTTATAGCACCAGATTTCTTTGAGGAAAGACAAAAATGTTCATGCTGTACAAACCTCCGGGAAGCACTTGCTGCTGCAAGTGCTGATAGAGCTGAGTTACAACAGTTTACATTCTGCAGATGGCTGATTTATGGGGGTGGCAAGTTGGTGTGGATTTGTTGTTTTGGGTTTCTTTTTCCACCCCCTCCACACCCCCCCACACTTCTTAAATGCAAGGTAATTTCCTGAGGTTGAGGATCTGTCACATGGACCCTGCAAGAAATATTTTTGTTTAAAGATGTCTCCAAAAAGAAGAGAGCTTAATGACCTGGATGCAGGCAATCCCTGCAAAGCCATGCTGGCAGTGAGCAGGAACTCTCCCTAGGCTGTGGATGCAATGAAGATCCTGGGGAGACAGAATCATAGAATTCTAGAATCAATAAGGTTGGAAGAGACCTCAAAGATCATCAAGTCCAACCTGTCACCCGACAGCTCATGACTACTAAACCATGGCACCAAGTGCCATATCCAGTCCCCTCTTGAACACCTCCAGGGATGGTGACTCCACCACCTCCCTGGGCAGCACATTCCAATGGCTAACAACTCTCACTGGGAAGAACTTTCTCCCACCTCCAGCCTAAACCTCCCCTGGCACAGCGTGAGACTGTGTCCTCTTGTTCTGGTGCTGGTTACCTGGGAGAAGAGACCAACCCCCACCTGGCTACAGCCTCCCTTCAGGTTGTTGTAGAGAGCAAGAAGGTCTCCCCTGAGCCTCCTCTTTTCTAGGCTAAACAACCCCAGCTCCCTCAGCCTCTCCTCATAGAGCTGGTGCTTGTGCCAAACAGGATGGCTTCATCACAGTTCTTGCTGAACAAATGACACTATCAGAGAGACAGGGAACTGCTGGAGAGAGTCCAGTGGAGGCTACAAAGATGCTGAGGGGCCCTGGAGCAGCTCTGTGAGGAGCAAAGGCTGAGAGCCCCTGGGGATGTTGAGTCTGGAGCAGAGCAGCCCCAGAGGGCATCTGAGCAATGCTCAGCAAGAGATAAAGGCTGGGGGGCAAGAGGCTGGGGCCAGGCTCTGCTCACTGGTGCCCAGGGACAGGGCAAGGGGCAAGGGACACAACTGGAACCTCAGATTTTCCATCTGAACAGGAGGAGAAAGTTGTTTGTTGTGAGGGTGCTGGAGGGCTGGAGCAGGCTGCCAGAGAGGTTGTGGAGTGTCCTTGTGTGGAGAGCTTCCAACCCGCCCTGGGCACTGTGCTGCTGGGCAAGCTGCTGTGGGTGCCCTGCTGGAGCAGGGGAGGTTGGCCTGCATGGTCTCCAGAGGTCCCTTCTAACCCCACTACTCTGTGATTCTGTACTAGGTGAAGATGCTTCCAGCTGCTGCTAAGCACAGGTCCAATATCACAAGAAACACTTCACCAAAAAAAAGATTCAATTAATGTCCTTAAACAATTATTTTGCACCCAACAAAAAGCTGCTCCTGTGAAAACAGGGATGTGTGTAAGCAGCACTGTGTGAGGGAAAAACACTGGTGCTTGTTCTGTGAAGGTTTCTTTAGCAGCTGGAGCAGTTCCCTGTAGTGGTATGCAGCTGAAGGCACTTGAGAGTACTTTTATTTATCCGTCTGCTGCTCCTCAACAGTAAACATTCTCTCTCCTTCACTAAAAATGGCTCATCCACGTTTATATCCACGGTAACACAACTATTTCTGGCACAAATCTTGCTTGGGAATCTCATCTGCTTGAACTGCCACAACAGGAGGAAAAGAATCTGGGGAAAAACATTTGAAGGTTGAGCTGTTCCTTCCCTCAGAGCATCAAACCTCCTCAGGTGAGGCAACAAGGGATGAGCACTGTGGGAGCTGCAGGCTTGCCACTTAGGGCTCTGCTTGCCACCTTGTGAGTTGTCGCCAAGTTTTGATGCCACCCCAAAAATAAAACTAGCATAAAACCCCAAGAGAAACAACTCATCTTTTCTTAGGGGGGAGGAGTGGTGTCCCTAAAGAGCTTCTCAATGCTCTCCTGATCTGTGCTTTCCTTCTCTGCTTCTGCATCCCTCTTTCTGTGCACATCATCAGATGGATTTAGCTGGATTTAGATGTCCACCTGGCTGAGATGTCCAATAACGAGTCAGTGGCACTCTCTGGCTGAGCATGGGCCACTGCACGTCTCTAAGAAGAAGCTCCATGGTTATTTTTAGCTTTTCTGAGGAAGAGAGATGCAAAAACCTCTTTGTCACTTTCAGCAACACCTGAGAGCTAGGATGGAGAAATGAAAGTGTGGTTTTTCTTTCACAGAAAGAGGAACTCAGGGGAACAGAAGAAGAGCAACAACAATTTAACTGTGAAATAAACTCTGAATGACTCCCCAGAAGGGGCTTCATTTAAGGTTCTTCCTCTCCAGCCAAAATGTGGTTTTTAAAGAAAAGAACCATCCCTCCACCCATGGAAGGGAGAATATTCCTGGACAGCTCTGCCCAGCAGCTTTCCCGCAGTGTGCATTATTTTGGCTTCTCTTAGGTACAAGGTGCAGCATGCAGATAAAAAAAGGAGGAGGACAATTATCTGCAAATGGTTGATACTGGGACTAGAGCTGGTGGGAAGTTCAGAGTATGCCTAATCTGCATCTTCAGAGCTGCACCGCTGCAGAAATGTCCTGCTGGAAAACACAGGGAGAACCTCAAGTTCATGGCCACCTTTAGTTAAACAAAGAAACTCACCCCACAAACAAACACCACCATAAAGTCACAGAAGCTTTTTGCCTGGGGAAAGACCTTTACAGCTGAGTCCAACCGTCCTCCAATTCTACCAAGGTTGGTGCTAAACCACGTCCCTCAGCACCACATCTCTGCAGCTATTAAACACCACCAGGGATGGAGATTCCACCACCACCACCAAAAAATCCCCCAAACAAAGCCCTTCTCTGTGTGCAGCTGATGATCATAGAATGGTCTGGGTTAGAAGGGACCTCCAAAGGTCATCGAGTCCAACCCCACTTAATTCCTGGTTGCTTGATGCTCAAAGACATACTAATGATGTGACCAGCGTGAGAACTGCACTGAAAATTAGTTTGGGGAACATCCTGGGAATGAAAATGCTCTGAAATTCTTCCAACATTGCTGATGGTAAGCAGCGAGGGGGGAGAAAGGAGGCTAAGAAAAATGTGAACATTAACGCAGATAGAAGTAACTCCTTGCTTTGACAACATCTGAAATAAAGCAGCTTAAAGGTGGACTCCCCTCACATGTTCACGGTGAACTTCTCTGCAGGCAGCAGGGCCAGAGTGTCCATCTCTCCCTAAGAGAAGGCAAAAAACAAGATAAACACGAGATAAATCAGCTTCCAAAGTGCCCTTTATCTCCACTGACTGCAGAAAACCTCTTGCTGAGACTTAAGTGTCAAACTCCTAGCAGCCTAAGATTAAGTGAGATGACTCCAACTTGGCGACCTGTGGAATATTTGTTTTAGCTCCTTTGTGGTGGATTACAGCGATGCCTCCCTCCTGGTGTGTCAGCTTTTGTCTCGCTGAGGAGTCTTGCACCCCCAGCACAGCAGCATCACCCAGCCTGCTGGAGTGAGAGCTTTCATGACATCCTGTGGTGGTTTTAAAGGGGGGGGGGAGGGAAACTTCAACCCACCACACATCCCCAGAAGCTGCTTTCCCAAGGGTCCCAGATGCTGATTACAGGAAGGGTGCTGAGATTCCTGGGTTTGTATGAAAATTATGGTGTGCTCCTCAACATGACAGGGGAATTTTGCATGAAGCAAATGTGCCCCGGGTGTTTGAACGTACAAGGGAAGCATTTCTGTCTCCTCATTCCCTGACGGTGGAGGGCCCGTGACTCACCCTTTTGGAATGCTTGGGATTAGCAAATCCCTTCTCTGCTCAGTTAGGGGTGGGTTTTCCCCCTGCATTTATTCAGATTTGAACGTTGGCAGAGCATATGCAACAACATAGAAACAACTTCTAGACAGTCAAGGACGTTCAAAGCCGCATCTTAAGCTCTGTCCTTCAGAGGGGCTTTGTGCGCCCAGGCTGGATGCTCCAGCTGTCCTTTCTCTCTGTGATCCTCTAGGTCTAAGCAGATATCACAGAATGGTGGGGGGTTCTCCTTCTGGGTTCCAGTTTGTGCCCATTGCCTCTTGTCCTGTCCCTGGACACCACTGGCAAGAGTCTGGCCCCAGCCTCATGCCTGCCCCCATTTATCTCCTGCTGAGCACTGATCAGATCCCCTCTGGGGCTGCTCTTCTCCAGGTTAAGCAGCCCCAGGGGTCTCAGCCTATCCTCCTCACAGAGATGCTCAGTTTCCTGCCAGCATCTTTGCAGCCTCCACTGGACTCTCTCCAGTAGTTCCCTGTCTCTCTTTGAGCTGGAGAGCCCAGAACTGGACACAATCCTCCAGATGTGGCCTCAGCAGGGCAGAGCAGAAGGGGAGGAGAGCTTCCCTCAATCATCTTCTTAATGCAGCCCAAGATACCATTGCTCCTCTTGGCCACAGGGTCACATTTCTAAACCATGTCTTGATCCCTGCTTTGATTGCACCTGAGGAAGCTGGGCAAATTCAGCTCCTTCTTCTTTAACAAGGCTTTGCCTGGGGAGTGCTTGCTGCAGCTGCTGCCTGGATGCTTTGGTATCTCAGATTTCAAGCCTTTTGTCTGCTCCAAATCATTGTCCTTTCATTCATTCACCCTTGCTCATAAGAGACATCCTCATTGGGTTTTGGCAGCGCATCTTGTGGGCACCGTGACTTGCCTGGTGTTTTCTGTGTTGTTTCAGATCAGAGGCTGGAGGTATTTGGCCACATACAGAGGGGTGGTGTGGGCTCCACATGCTTTAGGGATGATCCTGCAGGTGATGTATGGTGTCAGGCCTGCAGGTTAAGAGTAATGGGAGTCCTTGATTGGATGTGCTGGGTTGAGAAGACAGGAAGGGGAGAGGTCAGTTCAATTTTACTCAACGAATGTGAACTATTTTGTAATCTTCCTGCCACAATGAGGGATTGAATCTGGATAAAGCCTATTAATGGAGATTTTGCAAGCATGGGAAAATCAAGGCCCTGAATGCCTCCCAGCTATTTATCCTGAACAAATCATTTCATTTGTCCTGAGTCATCTCCATCTCCTCTTTTGCCCGAGGATGTTTCTGTGGTGTTTTACAGGAGAATCTGAGCAACATCTCCTGCTTCTTGCTGACATGTGCTCAAAGGTCTCCTTCGTAAGCAGGAACCTTGGTTTGCTTAGTCACATGGTCAGTCTTTCTGTCATGGAATGGTTTCTGTTTGAAGGGACTTTTAAAAGGTCATCCAGACCAACCCCTGCAGTCAGCAGGGACATCATCAACCAGAGCAGGCTGCTCACAGCCTCAAACAACGTCACCTGGGATGCTGCCAGGGATGCGACACCTACCACCTCTCTGGGCAGCCTGGGACAGGCTCTCACCACCCTCAGTCTCAAACATTTCTTCCTTCTCTCCACTCTTAATCTCCCTTGTTTAGTTCAATCCATCACTCCTTGTCCTGTCACAACAAGCCCTGAGAAAAAGTCAGTCCCTGTCCTTATTAGAGGCCCCTAGAAGCACTGAAAGGCCACCAGAAGGTCTCCCTGCAGCCTTCTCTCCTCCAGGCTGACCAAGCCCAACTCTCTCAGCCTGCAGCCTCCCAGCAGAGCCCTTCCAGCCCTGCCAGCACTGCTGTGGCCTCCTCTGGCCCTGCTCCAACAGCTCCCTGGCTGTGCTGAGCACTCCAGAACTGCCCCAGCACTGCAGGGGGGTCTGAGCAGAGCCCATCAGAGGGTCAGAATCCTCTCCCTCCACCATCATCTTTTTCTTTTCCAAACCCCATAATTAAGCCAATAACTGGGCAGACCACAGCCATGCCAGCTGAATGCTGGTTCCCTGTAGTCATGGCAAAAGATGGGGTGGGAGCAGAGGACACTTCTTTCTGACTCAGCCCTGGCCAGGAAGTCACCCAAACCCTTTCATGGTGGAACAGTTTTTGTCTAAGCATGAGAGTAACCTGTAATCTAGCTTATGTGGTCGGCTGAGTAATTCAGTTTAGTGGCCCAGAAGTTCCCTCTGCCGTTTTGGCTGGAATCTGGGATTTTCCTGCCCCAGCCCCCCTGTTTTAAGCAGGTGCTTTGTGTCATCTGGAAATAGCTACGTTTCAGCAGGGGGATCAAGTGGATTTCATGGGGAGGCTGCGACTTGCTTTCAAGCTTGGCTCATGTGATGTGAAAAGCCAGCTCTACATGTAATAAGCACTAATATTATTAAAGCACATTTCAGGGTGGGCAATGAGACAGGGGAAAAAAAAAACCAACACCCTCCTGCCCCCAAAACCCCAACACACCAAAATCTATTATCACAAAACCAAAAGGGAATTGTGGCTTTGTGTTTTGGGGATTTCCACCCCCCACCCCCACCCCCGATTTTGTTTTCTTTTGGGGGGTGGGGAGGGCTTTTCAGATCTTTTGTCATTGTTCCAAACCATGGAGCATTTGACCTCAGCCCAGGGTAATAAAAGTTATATTATCTCGTGGATGGGGGCAGGCTGGTGTGCTCATAACCAGGCTGTGCTGATAAAGGGGAGAACAAACACCCTCTGCATCTCACCTCCTCGGAGGAACAGGCTGTGCTCCCTCCCTAGCTCACCATCAAGTCAAAGCAGGAATCTTGGCTGTGTGCATGAAAATGGGATGCCAGCAGATTCTTTTGTTTTGTTTTGTTTTGCTTTGCCTTTTTCTTGTCTTTTTTTGTTTTGTTTTTCTGGGTTGTTGTTTTTTTTTTTTCTTGCTTGATTTATGACTCCACCTGCAACATATTCCCAAACTGACATCTATATCTTTCCGGCGTTGTCATGGTGTGGTGAAACAGGATCATGATTCCCCCCCCCCCCCCCCCCCCCCGAAAAAAGCAGGAGGTGTGGTGTGGTCACCCTCCTTCTCCCTGTTTTTTATTCATGAAAAGAGGTAGGGGGGTTTGGGAGGGGGAGTATGGGGGGCAGAAGTGCAAGCTTACTGAGGATAAAGATAGTTTTGTGTATCACAGAGTTATTTTGGTCGTAAAAGGCATCTAAGATTGAGTCCAACCATCACCCTGAGACCACCATGACCACTAAAGCATGAGCGTTCTCCCTGATGGCAGGGGGAAAAAAGGGTCTTAAATGACAAAACACTTAATTCCTCCATTTATCCCTTATTATTTCCCTTCCTTTGGAGCAGCTTGCCTGTGGCAGCATCCAGTGGAGCCCTGAGGAGCACGCTGGGTGAATGCACAATGAGGGGAGAGCGTTGCTGCCGGCGTTACGTGGGCTCGCGGCGCGTCTCCCCTGACATCATGCAATAACAACAACAAATCCTTCATCTCCTCTGCATCACAGCAGCACCTTCAAAGGGCTTAATTAGCTGTGAGGGTAATAAATTTTTATAGGAATCAATCTGGAGATGTTTTGAGGCATTCCAGTGCTGCAGTTTCCCAAGCACACCTTCCCGTGTTTTGTAATCACGGTCTGTGACGGATCCCCAGAGACTACAGAAACTGGGCACATGCACAATACAATTGGAGGGAGGGAATTCTCACTTCCTCTCCCAGCTGCTGTGATTTGCCTAGCTCCCATCTCTGTTGCTTTCCAGAAAACTAAAATGATTCTCGAAGCTGATGTCATTTGTACTGTACTTCGTGCAACAACACAAAAGTGATTCTAAAAGGCTGCTGGTGTCACGGAATGGTTTAGGTTGGAAAGGAGCTCCAAAGCTCATCCACTCCAACCCCCCTGCACTCAGCAGGGATATCCCCAACCACAGGAGGCTGCTCACAGCCCCAGACAACCTCACCTGGAATGCTGCCAGGGATGGGACATCTCCCACCTCTCTGGGCAGCCTGGCACTGGCTCTCACCACCCTCAGCCTTAAACATTTCTTCCTTCTCTCCACCCTCAATCGCCTCTTGTCCTGTCACAACAGGCCCTGAGAAACACTCTGTCCCTGCCTTTCTTTTAAACCCCTCTAAGTCCTGAAAGGCCACCAGAAGGTCTCCTGGAGCCTTCTCTTCTCCAGGCTGAAAAAACCTAACTCTCTCACAGCAGTCACTCATAGCAGGCAGAGTTGTTTCCCAAAAGAAGGAGAGTTTGAACTTAGACAAAACAACCTGGGGGGAGACATCAGCTCAGCAGTTTAGACTCAGTGGGCCTCTGGAAGAGAGGAGGTGGCCACAGGAGCAGGTCTGGGGCCAGTATAAATTACATATTGAATATTCAGGCAGCTCTAATGAAAAAGCATTTGCTAGCACAGATTTTTCATTATTTTTTTCCCCAGAGCTGAAGGGAAAGATCAAGCTCACTGGAGATGTCTGTCACCCCTTGGGGGCCCAGCTCCCCTCTCCAGTAGGCAAAAGAGCCATTAACATATTGCATTGTTTCTATTTCCCTGCTTTGCATTGCTCTCCCCAGCCCACAGCAGTGAGGGAGGGTTGGAAAGCAGACGTGTTCCTGCTGAAAAGGACTTCCCCCGCCCCGTCAAGGCTCACTTTGGCACTTTTATGGAGCATTTCCACCCATTTAAACCACGAGGGCAGGAGCTGTGAGCGGTGGGGAAGGTGGCTGAGTGTGCAGCAAACAGCTGGGATTTGATGCTGTCACCTTACAGCTTGCAACTGCTGTGTTTAATAAGCTGAGATTGGTGCAAAGGGACGTGCTCAGGGAAAGCAGGTGCTCCAGGAAAGCATAAAGAAAACGGACAAGGCCACAGAAGTATTTCTGCAACTAGGTCCTTCTACCCTCTGGCACTACCTCTGGCACTGCCAGGACTCGGCAGTGCTGGGTTAATAATTGTACTCTGTGATCCTCAAGGTCTTTTCCACAGAATCCCAGCATGGTGGGGGTTAGAAGGGACCTCTGGAGATCATCCAGACCAACCCCCTCAAGGGTATACACAGCAGCTTGCCCAGCAGCACAGTGCCCAGGGGAGTTTGGAAGCTCTCCACACAAGGACACTCCACAACCTCTCTGGGCAGCCTGCTCCAGCCCTCCAGCACCCTCACAACAAACAACTTTCTCCTCCTGTTCAGGTGGAACCTCCTGGGTTCCAGTTTGTGCCCACTGCCCCTTGTCTTGTCCCTGGGCACCACTGAGCAGAGCCTGGCCCCAGCCTCTTCCCCCCAGCCTTTATCTCTTGCTGAGCATCCCTTCTGGGGCTGCTCTTCTCCATGCTCAATGTCCCCAGGGTCTCTCAGCCTTTGCTCCTCACAGAGATGCTCAATTTCCTGCCAGCATCTTTGTAGCCTCTGCTGGACTCTCTCCAGTAGTTCCCTGTCTCTCTTGAACTGGGGAGCCCAGAACCAGACACAGTACTCCAGATGTAGCCTCACCAGGGCAGACTAGGGTGGGGAGAAGAACATTCCTTGACCTGTTTGTCACACTCTTCTTAGCACACCCCAGGAGACCACAGGCACACTGCTGGCTGATGGTGAAGCTGTCCACCAGCTCAACCCCTCACCTGTCCTGGTGCAGGGAGTTATTCCTCTCCAGGTGCAGGACTCTACACTTGGCCTTGTTGAACCTCTTGGGTTTCTCCTCTGCCCAACTCTCCAGCCTGCCCAGGCCTCACTGAATGGCAGAACAGCCTAAGAGGGTATCAGACACTCATTTAATTCCTCTGGATTTGTATGTGGTTAAGAGGGGAGGAAAAAAGAGAGAGATAAATAAATGATGGTATTTGAGGAGTTTCACTTGGAGTGTGCAGGTGGTTCTTCAGCACTACATTTCCCAGTATATGTCTTCTCTGAAGCCCTGGTTTCTAACCAAACCAAACCTAAACCAAACCTAAACTGAACTGAACTAAACCAAACCAAACCAAACTAAATTAAGCCAAACTAAACTTAACTAAACCAAACTAAACCAAACTAAACTAAACTAAACCAAACCAAACCAAACCAAACCAAACCAAACCAAACCAAACCAAACTAAACTAAACTAAATTAAGCCAAACTAAACTTAACTAAACCAAACTAAACTAAACTAAACTAAACTAAACTAAACTAAACTAAACTAAACTAAACTTAACTAAACCAAACCAAACTAAACTAAACTAATTTAAACTTAACTAAACCAAGCTGAACTAAACTAAACTAAATTAAACTAAGCCAAACTAAACTTACCTAAACTAAATGAAACCAAACTAAACTAAACTAAATTAAGCCAAACTAAACTTAACTAAACCAAACTAAACTAAACTAAACTAAATTAAGCCAAACTAAACTTAACTTAACTAAACTAAACTTAAGTAAACCAAACCAAACTAAACTAAACTAATTTAGACTTAACTAAACCAAGCTAAACTGAACTAAACTAAATTAAACTAAGCCAAACTAAACTTAACTAAACTAAATGAAACCAAACTAAACTAAACTAAACCGAACCAAACCAAACTAAACCGAACTAATCCAAACCAAACTAAACTAAGCTAAACTAAACCAAACCAAACCAAACTAAATTAAATTAAACTAAACTAAACTAAGCTAAACCAACCCAAACTAAACCAAACTAAACTAAACTAAACTAAACTAAACTAAACTAAAGCTAAACCAAACCAAACTAAACTAAACTAAACTAAACTAAACTAAACTAAACTAAACTATACTAAACTAAACTAAACCAAACTAAACTAAATAAAACAAGACAAAGCACCAAACCAACCAGCCAGCCCCATGCACATATTTGTAGTGCTGCCAGGCCAAGGGGTTTTTGGTCACCCTTGCAAGCTGCTGTGATGCTTTTCTAATCCCCCATTTCTTGTGTTTGTGAGAAACTCATTGGTCATAATCAATGCTCTTGGCCATCCTGACTGCAAGGAACAGAAACCAGCAAACCTCTTGAAAAACCTGGCCAGAGCTTAACCTGATGGTGTGGGTGGATCCTCTGCTCCACAGAAGGAAGGGGGAAGAGGCATCCTCAGTTTTGCAGAGATGTTGTGGGTTGCTGGGAGGAGAGCCTGGGCTTGTAGTTCAAGTGCTGGGCACTGCTCTCTGCAAAATGGTGAATTGGGTTTTATGGGGCTTCTTAGTCTGGAGAAGGCTGAGAGGGGCTTTAATAGATGTCTTAGTCTGGAGAAGAGAAGGCTGAGAGGGGCTTTAATAGATGTCTTAGTCTGGAAAAGAGAAGGCTGAGAGGGGCTTTAATAGATGCCTTAGTCTGGAGAAGGCTGAGAGGGGCTTTAATAGATGTCTTAGTCTGGAGAAGAGAAGGCTGAGAGGGGCTTTAATAGATGTCTTAGTCTGGAGAAGAGAAGGCTGAGAGGGGCTTTAATAGATGTCTTAGTCTGGAGAAGAGAAGGCTGAGAGGGGCTTTAATAGATGCCTTAGTCTGCAGAAGGCTGAGAGGGGCTTTAATAGATGTCTTAGTCTGGAGAAGAGAAGGCTGAGAGGGGCTTTAATAGATGCCTTAGTCTGCAGAAGGCTGAGAGGGGCTTTAATAGATGCCTTAGTCTGGAGAAGAGAAGGCTGAGAGGGGCTTTAATAGATGCCTTAGTCTGGAGAAGAGAAGGCTGAGAGGGGCTTTAATAGATGCCTTAGTCTGGAGAAGAGAAGGCTGAGAGGGGCTTTAATAGATGCCTTAGTCTGCAGAAGGCTGAGAGGGGCTTTAATAGATGTCTTAGTCTGGAGAAGAGAAGGCTGAGAGGGGCTTTAATAGATGCCTTAGTCTGGAGAAGAGAAGGCTGAGAGGGGCTTTAATAGATGCCTTAGTCTGGAGAAGAGAAGGCTGAGAGGGGCTTTAATAGATGTCTTAGTCTGGAGAAGAGAAGGCTGAGAGAGGCTTTAATAGATGTTTATTAATATCTGAGGGTTGGAGGTCAAGAGGGAGGGGACAGGGACAGGCTCTGCTCAGCTGCACCCTGGGATAGGACAAGGGCCAATGGATATAAACTCCAGCATAGGAGGTTCCAGCCCAAGATGAGGAGGAACTTCTTCACTGTGAAGGTCACAGAGCCCTGGAACAGGCTGCCCAGAGAGGTTGTGGAGTCTCCTCCTCTGGAGCCTTCCCAGCCCTGTCTGGATGTGTTCCTGTGTGACCTGTGCTGGATTCTATGATCCTGCTCTGGCAGGGGGCTTGGACTGGATGATCTCCAGAGGTCCTTCCAACCCCTCACATGCTGTGAGCTGTGATCACCTTGAGGTGTGACAGCTCCAAGAAGAGAGATGACTCTTTGGGAACCCTCCAAAGAGGGCTCTTCTATATTCTGCCTGGCAGAGTTGTCTGTAGGGACTGAGGGAGCTATGGCACTGCTGTTAGCCAGAGTAACACACAGAACATACCTACAGCCCACGAAGGGTAAGACTCCTGGCTTGGTAATGTCCTTTCTACTCTCTACCTGGCAGCTGACAGGCAAGAGATGTTCAATGCCTTGAAATATTGACACCTTACAGCCAAAACTGCCTTTTTTGATCCCCCCTCTACTCCACTCTGGTGAGATTCCACCAGAATGTATTGAACTGTGTCCAGTTCTGGAGTCCCTCATATAAGAAAGGTCTGGAGGTGCTGGAAGGTGTCCAGAGAAGGGCCACGAGGAGGAGCAGAGGGCTGGAGCTGCTCTGCCATGAGGACAGACTGAGGGAGTTGGGGTTGTGCAGGCTGGAGAGGAGAAGGTTCCAGGGAGACTTTGTTGTATCTGAAAGGGGCTACAAAAAGTTGGGGAGGGACTTTTGAGGGTGTCAGAGAGGGATAGGACTGGGGGGATGGAGCAAAACTAGAAGTGGGGAGATTCAGCTTGGATGTTAGGAAGAAGTTGTTCCCCAGGAGGGTGGTGAGAGACTGGCACAGTTTGCCCAGGGAGGTGGTGGAAGCCTCATCCCTGGAGATTTTGAAGGCCAGGCTGAGGTGGCTGTGAGCAACCTGCTGTGGTGTGAGGTGTCCCTGCCCATGGCAGGGGGGTCGGAACTGGCTGATCCTTCAGGTCTCTTCCAACCCTGACAATTCTGTAATCCTATGTAGGAAGGGCAAAGATCTTGGCAGTCTCCTGACCTTCCTTGTCTTCCTAAGATCCAGGTGCTGTTGCCAAAGCAAGAGATCAAGACTCATGAGCTGTTTCATCACAGTGGCTGTGCTCTAGGGAAAATTCATTTCAAGTGAAGACTGCTAACACCTTGGGAACTGAGAGGCGCTTGGAGCTATTCCCTTACCCAATCAAGTGTCAGCATCGTTAATTCACAAAATAGATGGGAAGTCTGTTGTTACTCATAGCTGGAGTATGATGGATTGTGGAGTCCCACCAAAGACAGGTATTTGCAGCCTGGCAATGACTCTCTTGAGCTGCAAAAAAGGGAAAAAAGGAATGTGTAAGATTTTCCAAGGAATGCTTGGGAAGCCAGCAGGCAGGCAGGGGGTTTGACTGAGGCTGTAGACACCTGAGGTCCTGCTGCATCTGCTCAGAGGAGTCATTCCAACTTCATTGACTTGGAGAAGTGTTCTCACTGAACTCCTCCTTCAGCTGAACTCACCCCCTACAGTGAGCTTTGTTACCCTGGAGAAGTGGGAAGTGAATCTCCATATGATGTCTGAAAGTTTAAGCTGATGATAAACGAAGAGCACTGATTTGTCTCTTGTTTGAACTGCTTTGGCATTTTCTGCTCTAAAATATTTCTGGGCTATTTTTACTTTAATTTTTATTTATTTGTTTGTTTGTTTGTTTGTTTGTTTATTTAGTGCTGTTTTGGACAAGGAAGATGCTGTACTTCAACATTATGAATACTTATTTCTGTTACTTGCCTGGAGCCCTTCTCAGAACTGGAAGTCCGTTGCACTGGGTGCCGTTGCAAGCCCATGGGGAAGTGTGGTTTTCTCCTTGAAGAAATGAGTCAGAGATCCAGGTTTGGCACAAACAGTGTCCTCAGGGTGACTCAAAATGGCCTGATGGTGTGCCACTCTGCCTGTGCAGGGTGAATAAACAGAAACATAGAATGGTAGAATCATAGAATTGTTGTGGTTGGGAAAGACCTTCAAGATCACCAAGTTCAGCCCTTAACCCAGCACTGCCAGGTCACCACTAACCCATGTTCCTCAGCACCACACCTACACAGTTCTGACATCCCTCCAGGGATGGCAACTCCACCACTGCCCTGGGCAGCCTGGGTCAGGGCTTGGCAATCCTTTTAAAGAAGAAATTGCTCCTAATGCCCAGCCCAAACCTCCCCTGTCACAACTTGAGGCCATTTCCTCTCATCCTGTTGCTTGGTTCCTTGGGAGAAGAGACCAACCTGACTCCAACCTCTTCTCAGGTTGTTGTAGAGAGCCAGGTCTCCCCTCAGCCTCCTTTTCTCCAGGCTGAGCAACCTCAGCTGCTCCTCACCAGACCACACTCTAGAAGCACATCCATCACACACCTCTTGACTTAGTGTTTCACTTGGCCAAATGACCACCTGCTGTGATGGAATTGTGACCCTGTGGCTTCACAAGGGACATTGTGTCCTTCAACAAGACACCTGACAAATGTGCATTTAACCATTCCAGCAGATTTGGAGGCTGAGGCTTTAAGAAGCTTTTTTTAAAGAACCAGCTCTAGACCTTGAAGTGATTAAAAACAACAAATAATGGCTGTGTTTCTGTTGGCATGCAACTGGTACTGTGTTGGAGATGAGGAGGATTAGCTGTCCAGCAGTGATTCTCCTTTTCTTCTCTTCTTTGATCCCAGCTTTAATGCATTTGTGTGGGTTATGCTTTGGGCAAATGCAAGGTTTTGGCCCTGCTACAAGGGTGACTTGATGGATGGAGCCTTCCAGAGCATCCTCCAAACTGTGTGCAGTTCAGCCTCGTGTTTGGATGTCATCCATGGTAGCAGTAAGAGCCACCCACGGAGAACTGATCTAATTTTAAACTTTCCAGGAGCATTCAGAGGATTTGATGGAGAATCTCAGCTGGAGCTGAAGTAGAGGGCTGGAATATACACATGAGCTCCATGGGCAGATAAATAGGCTCCTGGCAGGGAAGGTCCATCATGACATAGACACATATGCTCTTTAACAGCTAGATACTCTTGGGGGTTATTTGTGTCTGTCTGAACATTTATGCATCCCTTAAAACACTCTGAAAAAGCAAAGGCAGTGGAGCAGAGCAAAACAGGGAAGCCTGCACAACCTGGCTCAAAATTACCTGCAGCAGTCTTAGAAAGCTGAGATGTTGGTGAGAACCTATTGAAAAGAGGCTTTTGAGAGGACCATGTATTGGGGGATAGATGGAGAAAGATCTGTTGCTGTTGTTGGTTGATTATCAAAACTCATCTCTTAAGGGCTGAGCTGTCTTCAATATTGTTGCCTGCAGATCATTCAGCGCTCAGAGTCCTGCAGAGACCTCCATACATACACCAAAAGAGAGTCTCCATCCCAAGGGAATTGCAGCCTGAATATAAGAAAGGGAGGGGGAAGAGACAGGTTTGGAGTGCCCAAACCTGAAGATATACTTCTAGGCACAGCAACAGTGAGCAAACCACATCTGCCAGCTGCTGAATGCCTCTTAGCAAAGGTTTCAGCTCATGATCTGTATCTGAAACATTTCTATCAATCCAAATTGTTCTTCTTCCTTCCCCTCATGAAAATAAAATATATATATATATTTGTCTGAAGTTTTGCTGAATTTTATCTCCTGCTGCTTTGCTGTTTAGTGTTGTCATTGTTTCCCTTTATCTCCTCAGAGCAGGTTGCCCAGAGAGGTGGGAGATGTCCCACCCCTGGCAGCAATCCAGGTGAGGTTGCTTGGGGCTGTGAGCAACCTGCTCTAGTTGCAGATGTCCTTGCTGGCTGCAGGAGGGTTAGACTGGATGAGCTTTGAAGGTCCCTTCCAACCCAAACCATTCTATGGTCTATGATCTCCCCGTCCCATACAATTATTATTTTTCCCCCAAGACTCTTTGAGTACCCAGATTCAAGCACCTCATACCACTGAGGTGGCCAGATGAAAAGGTCAGCTCCCCACCACTAATGTGCCCAGAGCCTGGTGCAACCTGAGTCCCCAGCAGAGATGACAAACTCTTTTTGGGTGATGCTGCTGGGACTCGTGCGAAGCCCGGGTTGGCACAGCAAAGCCTTTTAAGTACTGGCAGCACACACAGAGGATAAAAATCACATCAGCAGGTGGAGATGTGACTGTCCCAGGTAGATTTACTACACCCTGACACTGCACAGAGAATAGATTTTGCAGTGTGAGTGTGTTTCAAGCAAAACTGGAGAGCTGCAGCGTTACTGGGAGTGAGGCTGGTCTCCAGCCCAGTTCTGCAGGTTCATGACATTTGCAGCTTTCAGGCTCTCAGATGATCCAACCCTTACGATGCAGTCGCCCTGGGATGCATTTCCAAGCATTCAGGAAACATCCTTCAGACACTCAGCATGCATAATGAGGGCCAGACTTAGGGAAAAAAGCCATCTGGGGGACACGGACAAGCTTGAGAAGTGGGCCTGTGTGAACCCCATGAGGTTCAACACAGCCAAGTGAGAGATCTTACAGCTGGGTTGGAGCAACCCCCAGTATCAATCCAGGCTGGGGAATGAAGGGGTGGAGAGCAGCCCTGTGGAGAAGCAATTCGGGGTGCTGGTGAGTGAACAACATTCTATGATTGCATGAGATGGCACCAAGTGCTGCCAGCCCAGAGCCAGCCCTGTCCTGGGCTGATCCCCAGCAGTGTGGGCAGCAGGGGCAGGGAGGGGATTCTGCCCCTCTGATGGGCTCTGCTCAGACCCCCTGCAGTGCTGGGGCAGCTCTGGAGGGCTCAGCACAGACAGGGAGCTGTTGGAGCAGGGCCAGAGGAGGTCACAGCAATGCTGGCAGGGCTGGAAGGGCTCTGCTGGGAGGCTCCAGGCTGAGAGAGTTGGGCTTGGTCAGCCTGGGGAAGAGAAGGCTGCAGGGAGACCTTCTGGTGGCCTTTCAGGGCTTCAAGGGAGCTGGAAGTAAGACAGGGGCAGACTTTTGAGCAGGTCTTTGGACAGGCCAAGGGGTGATGGCTTGAACAAAAAGAGGGAGATTGAGAGTGGAGAGAAGGGAGAAATATTTGGCATGGAGGGTGGTGAGAGCCTGTCCCAGGTCACCCAGAGAGGTGGGAGCAGCATCCCAGGTGAGGTTGTCTGGGGCTGTGAGCAACCTGCTCTGGTCAGGGATGTCCCTGCTGAGTGCAGGGGGTTGACTGGATGAGCTTTGAAGGTCCCTTCCAACCCAAACCATTTCATGAACAAGCTCACTTTGCATTTAGGCAGTCAGATAAATCTCAGGAGCTACTTTCATTGCAGCACTTGGGGGCTCCACCCAAGGTAATGGTTTCAGCAGAGTTTGAACTACTGCAGGGCTGTGGCTCTTGATCCATTGTCCCAGCCTGGAGGAAGTAGCTAGATATGGGAAACCTGTGTCTCTGCTCAGAAAGAACAGATAGATACTAAACAACCAAACTCCACCAGACATGTGTAAGAGATAATATTCCAAACTGACCTTCCAGGTAGGAAGTCCACTTGCAGAGTTGGGTGTTTTGGGGTTTGTTTTTTTCCCCTTTAAGCTCAGGAGTGTGGTCTCTGCCTTAGTGAGCTGCTAGCCAGGCTCCAGGACTGGGTGTATCAGGTTTCTGCCTGTGTGTTTGCACATGGCTTTATGTATCTGAGGAAAAGCCCTTCCTCCTGTGACACAGCCACAGCCTGTGGTGCGTTTCCAGCTACCTGAGCACTGCAAGTTGGGAGGAGTGTTTTAAAAGCACGAGGCTGCTGGGAAAGACTCCTTCAGCTTTCATGCTTGCGGCCAGTTTTTAGGCATCCCGTGGTGTTTTTGCACTTCCCCTCAAGACCCAGGGCCTAAATAGCTTTTCCTTGCAGCTGAATTTGGTCTCAGTGGCCCCTTTTCCATGTGCCTGAGCACCTGATGAGTCAATGACTCCTCTTCCCTGGTACCTCTCTCTTATTTCAGTCATTTGTCACCCCAAACTAGTGCGCTCTATTTCCACGTGTCGAGCGTTCACCTTGCTGAGCTGACCTCAGCTGTTCGACTGCGCTTGACTTGTTCCCATCAGGCAGGAGGCATGTCTGAGTCAGCATAAATATATCTAGGAAGCCCTCAAAGCTTTGTTTTGAAGCACTCTCCCTCCCTTCTTACTTCCTCTGCTGAGGTTTTTCATGCATGTCGAACACATCCAGCTTCTGCCCTTGTCCCAAAACAACCTCTCTCGTTTCTGGTGACCTCTGGGTTGCGTCTCCCTGGAACTGTTTGGTTGCCTCATTTCATCCTTTCCTTTTTTCTGTCTCTCTACTCAGCTCTCACTGTCTGAGTCTGGTGGTATTTCTGAACCAAGACTCAAAGCACTGGTTCCTACCAGGTCTTTGCTTCCTCCTGTGTCTGTTCTTTGGCACGTAGACCCCTCCCAGGCTTTCTCGGTTACCCTTTTGGCAAAAGATGTGACTTGGTCACTCAGAATTTGCCATTTTGCCTCTTCTGCTCCACCTTGGCCTTTCTCTTCATTAACTCTTCACAGAGTTAATGAAACTCTTCACAGAGTTAATGAGGCCACCAGTCCCAAAACAAGAGGCTGCACAGATCCAAATTAAGTTGTTTTTCCCCTCTTTTTTGGCCGATGCCCAGCATAGTACTTTTTTTCCAGTGCTGTGTTTTGACCACAAGCAGTATGACCTTTAAAAATTAGCTAAACATCACTGGAGGTATTTAAAAGCTGTATAGACATAACATTTAGGGACATGCTTTAGTGGTGGACTTGGTGGTGTTAGGTCAACAGTTGGATTCAGTGATCTTTTCCAGCCTAAAGTATTCTATGGTTCTGTGATTCTGTGACCATTTCTGCAGGCTCCTTCTGGATGAGGAACCAACATCTCCATCTTGCTACTAGCCAAGGAGTCATGCACTGGTGGGAGGTGGTGCTCAAAAACTGAACTCCCACATCCCTGGGAGGGGAAGGTGTTTAACCACCACCTTCTCTCTAAGTGCAAAATGTCTTCCTCAGTGGGAAGCCTGCAATCTGTAAAACACGGAGTCACAGAATGTGAGGGGCTGGAAGGGACTTCCAAAGCTCATCCAGTCCAACCCCCCTGCCAGAGCAGGGTCACCTAGAGCAGATCACACAGGAACACAGCCAGGGGTTTCAAATATCTCCAGAGGGAGACTCCACAACCCCCCTGGGCAGCCTATTCCAGGACTCTGGCACCCTCACAGGAAAAAAAATTCTCTTCTTGCTTCCATGGCACTTCCTCTGCCTCAGCTTCTGCCACTGCCCCTTGTGCTGGCATTGGGCATCCCCCAGCAGAGTCTGGCTCCAGCCTCTGGGCGCTCACCCTGCACATCTTGATCAACACTAATGGGGTCACCTCTCAGTCTCCTCTTCTCCAGGCTTAAGACCCGAGCTCCCTCAGTCTCTCCCCATAAATCTTTCTGAAGGCTGCACCAGCAACCCACACACACACCCCCTTGGTAAACTTTCTGTCCTATCTTCACAGGCTTTTGGTGCTCCTGTGTGGACCGCCAAGGTGATGAGGAGTCTGGGGACGCACTTTCCTGAGGTGCTGAAGCTGGGTATTCCTCTGCCCACAAAAATGATGCACTGCTGTTGTAGGTTAAAGGATATCAAGAGTTAATTGATATAACCACAAAGAAAAGTCCTCCAGAAGTTAAAGAGTCTCAGGGGGACAGGTAGCTCATCCCAGGATATTGTAATCTGTCATTCTGCTCTGTTTTCCTGAATTTCTCTGTTCAAGGGAGTGTACAGCCAAAGTTCTCTCTCTTCTCTCTGGCTGGGACATGTGTGCTGTTATCTTATGGTTTGTGGGGGAGAGCTTTTGCCCTGGCCTTGGCTGGCAGTGAATTTCCAACTGTGCCACAGGGCTTGTTGAAGCCTGTGGAAAGCTTGGGTCTAGTTGTGGGGGCACTGTGGTTGCTCTTGGGGCTGCTGAGGCTGAGTGGGGTGAAGGCTTTCGGAAGGCTCTGGAAGGTTTTGGCCTGGTAGGTCCTGGTGAAGAATTGAGTCCTGATTTGTGAATGTCTTCCTTTTACCTGAATACCTTTTGTACATATGTGTTTGTAAATAGAATTCCCATTTAGGCTTCCAATCCACTGTGGAGTATTTTTTTACCCAAGGGGTAAAATATCTTTCCTGTCCTTTTGCCCTGGGCAGCTCATGGCTCTAAACAAGGGCAGCAGCTAGAGAGGACCACTTATGCTGCATGTGTGCTGCCTACAAGAACAAGGTCCTGCAGCTGGGTCTGGGCAATCCCTGGCACTGATACAGGCTGGGCAGAGACTGTCAGGAGAGCAGCCCTGAAGAAAAGGACCTGGGGGTGCTGGGGGAGGAGAAGCTCAACAGGAGCCAGCAGGGAGCACTTGCAGCCCAGAGAGCCAAGCAGAGCCTGGGATGCAGCAAGAGAAGTGTGGCCAGCAGGGCCAGGGAGGGGATTCTGCCCCTCTGCTCCACTCTGCTGGGACCACAGCTGGAGCTCTGGGTCCAGTTCTGGAGCCTCTGTGCCAGGAAGGATCTGTAGGTGCTGGAAGGTGTCCAGAGCAGGGCCATGAGGAGGAGCAGAGGGCTGGAGCTGCTCTGTTATAGAGACAGACTGAGGGAGTTGGGGTTGTGCAGTCTGGAGAGGAGAAGACTTTGAGGACACCTTCTTGTGGCCTTCCAGGATCTGCAGGGGGCTACAAGAAAGCTGGGGAAGGACTTTTAGAGTGTCAGGGAGTGATAGGACTGTGGGGGATGGAGGAAAACTGGAAGTGGATAGATTCAGATTGGATGTTAGGAAGAAATTCTTCCCCATGAGGGTGGTGAGAGCCTGGCACAGGCTGCCCAGGGAGGTGGTGGCAGCCTCCTGCCTGGAGGTGTTTGCAGCAGGCTGGAGGTGGCTGTGAGCAACCTGCTGTGGTGTGAGGTGTCCCTGCCCATGGCAGGGGGGTTGGGGCTGGCTGAGCCTTGAGGTCCTTTCCAGCCCTGACAATTCAGTGTTAATATGGTAATGGGCACACACCACATGGGTTGCATCTAAGATTGCAAGCCTAAGGATGGTAATCTTCCCACTACTTATCCCAGCCTTCAAAACTGGCTAGGATAAAGAGGATTTTACAGTTGTTCCTGGAATAGGAACTCTGTGTCAAGTGCAGGCACTTGACTCTTTAACTTTGAAAGCACTTACTACCAAATATCCTTTTTGGATAAGTAGAAGAAATCCTTTACTTTTGCACACATATCACCCACTTCATTGTCTTAATTGTGCTTGGAGCAGCCACACTGATAGATCAAGGTCAGACCTGAGGGACTTAGCATTGACTGAGAAGCAGCTGATTCGCCAGTGACATGTGGCACAACCCTATTCTTGCAGGAGCACAAATGCCAGGGGTTTCACACCCAGCTGCCCATACTTAAAGATGAACAAGTTCCTACATAAGTAGTATATTTATTTTTGATGTAGAAGAATAGACTAGACTAGACTAGACTAGAATTACACAGGTTGGAAAAGACCTCAGAGATCATCAAGTCCAACCTATCACCCAACACCATCTGATCAACTAAACCATGGCACCAAGTGCCTCAGCCAGGCTCTTCCTAAACACCTCCAGGGATGGTGACTCCACCACCTCCCTGGGCAGCACATCCCAATGGGCAATCACTCTCTCTGTGTAGAATTTCTTCCTAACATCCAGCCTAAACTTCCCCTGGCACAGCTTGAGACTGTGTCCTCTTGTTCTGGTGCTGGCTGCCTGGGAGAAGAGACCAACCCCCACCTGGCTACAACCTCCCTTCAGGGAGTTGGAGAGAGCAAGAAGGTCTCCTCTGAGCCTCCTCTTCTCCAGGCTAAGCAACCCCAGCTCCCTCAGCCTCTCCTCACAGGGCTGTGCTCCAGACCCCTCCCCAGCCTTGTTGCCCTTCTCTGGACACCTTCCAGCAGCTCAACATCTTTCCTAACCTGAGGGGCCCAGAACTGGACACAGGACTCAAGGGGTGGCCTAACCAGTGCTGAGCACAGGGCAGAATGACCTCCCTGCTCCTGCTGGCCACACTCTTCCTGATGCAGGCCAGGATGCCATTGGCCTTCTTGGCCACCTGGGCACACTGCAGGCTCATGTTCAGCCTACTATCAACCAGTAGCCCCACTTCTCTTTCTGCCTGGCTGCTCTCAGCCACTCTGACCCCAGCCTGTAGCACTGCCAGGGTTGCTGTGGCCAGTGTGTAGAACCTGGCACTTAGAGGCACTTCAGCTCATGGGTTGTGGAGGAAACAGCCAAACTCCAGAGGCCCTAAGTCCTGATGCTTCTGTGCAAACCTTTAGCCACCATCTCTCTATGTGGTCTCTGGGCAGAAGAGGCAGCTCGTGGGGAGCTGCCAGCGTGTGCCAAGTCCAGCAGTAAATAAAGCCGAGCTGCCCCTCTGCTAAGCCATGCATCAAGTGAGCCTCCTGGGAATGGGATCAGTGACTCGCTTCACATGCAAATCGCCGTTCATCCCGGGAGGGGGCACGGGCTCACGTGCACACATCACCATTCTTCCAGCCCTGAAGGCCAGACAAGGCTTAGAGCAGTAATGAAAGCACCTAATGGGACTCTGACCTCCGGCTGCAATGGGCCCGCGTGTGAGTGTGGGTCTGGACGTGTTGGGTGTGCGTCTGTTCGTCTCTCCTTGGCCGGAGCCTTCCCTGGGGTAGCTGCTGCTGCTGCTGTCTAAATGGTGTGGGTCTGTCCATCATGGTCTGCTGCCTCTTGGCTGGGTTCCACCTGGCAGCCTTTCAGCTGAGCCCATCAAACAAAGCAGTTCCTCTGTAGGGTCTGTCTTAATTTCCCTGGGGCTGGGAGCAGACAGAGGGGACCCTGGGACCACACTGCTACGGCAACAGTGAGAGCAGCAGAGGCTTGCACCATTGCTCACCCTGCAGCATGAGCTTGGGTCCATCTCATTCCAGTTCTCTGCCTCTAATGCTGTCCTTGTCATGAAGAAAATGGTGCTTGAACCTTCAGTGAAATCCCACAGTGGATGTTTTGGAGAATCCCAGGATGACTGGGGTGGAAATGGACCTCTGCAGATCAGCCAGTCCAACCCCCTCTGCTCCAGCAGGGCACCCACAGCAGCTTGCCCACCAGCACAATGCTCAGGGGGGTTGCAAGCTCTCCAGAGAAGGAGATTCCACAGCCCCTCTGGGCAGCCTGCTCCAGGCCTGCAGCACCCTCGTGACAAAGAAGTTTCTCCTCCTGTTCAGGTGGGACCTCCTTGGTTCCATTTCATGCCTATTTTCACCTTGTCCTGTCACTGGGCATCACTGAAAGCAGTCTGGCCTCATCCTCTTGACTCTTGCTCTTTAGATATTGATGATATTCCCTCTGGGACTGCTCTTCTCCAGGCTCAACAGCCCCAGGGGCTCTCAGTCTTTGCTCCTCACAGAGATGCTCCAGGCCCCTCGGCATCTTCGAGAATAAATACTTTCATTCATCTAGGCAGAGTGAGAAGCTGGCTTAGAGAAGGTGGCAGTGTTGGATTTTTTGTGTTTGGGGTTTTTTAACATGGCACAACTGAAATAGAATAGAATAAACCAGGTTGGAAGAGACCTTCAAGATCTTCATGTCCAACCTATCACCCAACACCATCTAATCAACTAAACCATGGCACCAAGCAGTCTCCTCCTAAACACCTCCAGTGATGGTGACTCCACCACCTCCCTGGGCAGCACATTCCAATGGGCAATCACTCTCTCTATGAAGAATTTCTTCCTAACATCCAGCCTAAACCTCCCCCTGGCACATCTTGAGACTGTGTCCTCTTTTTCTGCTGCTGGGTGCCTGGGAGAAGAGACCAACCCCCACCTGGCTACAACCTCCCTTCAGGGAGTTGTGGAGAGCAATAAGTTCACCCCTGAGCCTCCTCCTCTCCAGGCTAAGCAACCCCAGCTCCCTCAGCCTCTCCTCACAGGGCTGTGCTCCAGACCCCTCCCCAGCCTTGTTGCCCTTCTCTGGACACCTTCCAGCAGCTCAACATCTTTCCTAAACTGAGGGGCCCAGAACTGGACACAGGACTCAAGGTGTGGCCTAACCAGTGCAGTGTACAGGGGCAGAATGACCTCCCTGCTCCTGCTGGCCACACTCTTCCTGATGCAGGCCAGGATGCCATTGGCCTTCTTGGCCACCTGGGCACACTGCAGGCTCATGTTCAGCCTACTGTCAAGCAGTACCCCCAGGTCCCTCTCTGCCTGGCTGCTCTGAACCCCTGAGCATGCCCAGCTTCTTTATTTGCTCTAAACCCCATGGAGATCTTAGGTAAACTCCTAGCAAAAGGCTTGCTCTGGGTGCCCAGCAGTGATCAGGATGGGGAGCTCTCAGTAGTGGCACCACCTCTGCCACTCTAGGTGAAAGACTTCAGCAAGTGTCCTACCTCCACAGACCCAGCTGAAGCAGACCTACCAGCAGCTTGGTTGTGGGCAGAGCAGCATGAAGGAGCACAAGCTTCACACACAAGGTTCTTTGCTCCAGCTCTGCAACAAGCCCTGCAACAAGCCCTGCCTGCTCTCAGGGTGCTGGTGCTTCCAGCTGGGAGGAGGTTTCCCTACTCATTTCTACAAGACTTTGGGGTTTTCAGGAACATTATGTTTATTGTGTCAGTGTCTTGTGAGGTCTTCATTCCTGCACAGACCTTGAGCTCTTGAGATTGCCTGCTTCCCTGGGGAGATAATTTAACCTGGGCTCTGTGTGCAGGTATTTAGGAGGTTCCATGGATGAGTTTTGTGATCTGGCTGATCCCCCTCTCTTCTTCTATACCTTAATATTCCTTCCCACACTTCAATACCTGAAGGGATCCTGCAGGAAGTCTGCAGAGGGGCTTTTCTTAAGGGTGTCTAGAGACAGAGCAAGGGAAAATGGTTTGAAACTGAGGCAGAGCAGGGTTAGACTGGAGCTGAGGAAGAAGTTCTTCAGTAGGAGGTTGGAACAGGCTCCCCAGGGAGGCTGTGGCTGCCTCCTCCCTGGAGGTGTTCAAGGCCAGGTTGGATGAGGCTGTGAGCAGCTGAGTCTAGTTGAGAGGTGTCCCTGCCCATGGTGGGGAGGTTGGAGCAGATGATCTCTGAGGTCCCTTCCAACCTGAGCCATTCTAGGAATCTCTGATATTCTTGCTTTATGCCATGTGATCCCTGGGGAAGTGACTCTTTATTCAGTGGGTACCTCTACAGCACCTGGAAAAATGGGATTTTGGTCTATTTTTTTGCTCTCCAAGACCTATCCTATCTTTCCTGTACCAATCCAGTCCCTGGGAAGAAACTCTGCTCTATTATGCAAGGTGATGTACAGCCATCTCTTTATCTTCTCTTTGCACTGAGCAGCAGGAATAAAGAAAAGCAGAGAGAAAACAAATAAGCCCTGCCAGAGCCAAATGGGCTTCATCTGGAGTTAATTCTTGTTTTGCTGTTGCACACACACTGCTGTGATTATTTTCCCCTCCTTTCAATTTGCCTCTCTCCCAACCAGCATGGGCTTGCACAGATGCAGCTGGAAGTGGAATGAGGCCCATGGTCCATAAACACTTCAGCCAAGATTAAAGGTACTCCATAAATGCAGAGTGTGTTGTTGTAAGGTGTTTCCAGATGAGAAGCAAAATGGATTATCTTTCAACTCAGTCAAGAAAAATATCATGTTGCAGAGACAGGCTCTGAAAACCTGCTTTGAAACAAAGCAAGACTGCTCTGTGAGAGAGAGAGAAAGACAAAAGTCTGCTCTCTGGCCCTCCCTGGTAGCAACAGGGCTCAGATGCTACACTGTCAGTGCAGTTCCTTCACAGAATAATAGAATGCTTTGCATTGGAAGGGACCTTTAAAGGCCTCCTAATCCAACCCTCAACAGCTACCCTTCTTCCTTTCTTTCCTTTTTCCTTCTTTCCTTCTTTCTTTCTTTCTTTCTTTCTTTCTTTCTTTCTTTCTTTCTTTCTTTCTTTCTTTCTTTCTTTCTTTCTTTCTTTCTTTCTTTCTTTCTTTCTTTCTTTCTTTCTTTCTTTCTTTCTTTCTTTCTTTCTTTCCTTTCTTTCTTTCCTTTCTTTCTTTCTTTCTTTCTTTCTTTCTTTCTTTCTTTCTTTCTTTCTTTCTTTCTTTCTTTCTTTCTTTCTTTCTTTCTTTCTTTCTTTCTTTCTTGCTTTCTTTTTCTTTCTTTCTTTCTTTCTTTCTTGCTTTCTTTCTTTCTTTCTTCCTTCCTTTCTTTTTCTTCCTTCCTTCCTTTTTCTTCCTTCCTTCCTTCCTTCCTTCCTTCCTTCCTTCCTTCCTTCCTTCCTTCCTTCCTTCCTTCCTTCCTTCCTTCCTTCCTTCCTTCCTTCCTTCCTTCCTTCCTTCCTTCCTTCCTTCCTTCCTTCCTTCCTTCCTTCCTTCCTTCCTTCCTTTGTTTCTTTCTTCCTTCCTTTCTCCACATATCTTTTCTCCTATTTAAAACATGGGAAAGCCAACTCACAGGCTTCTGCCTAAGCAGAGCAGTTCATTGACTTAGTGAAGAGCTGGCTAAAAGGAGAGAAGTGGATAATGGGAGAGAAAAGAGCTGTTTTCTGGTGGTGCTGAGGAAAGCTTGATCATGAGGAGAGACTGAGGGAGCTGAGGGCTCCTTAGTTTGGAGAGGAGCAGCCTGAGAAGTGGCCTCATTCATGTTGATCAAGATGTGCAGGGGAAGAGCCCAGAGGCTGGGCCAGGCTCTGCTGGGGGATGCCCAATGCCAGCACAAGGGGCAGTGGTGGAAGCTGAGGCAGAGGAAGTGCCGTGGAGACAGGAGGAAGAATTTTTTCATTGTGAGGGTGACAAAGCCCTGGAACAGGCTGCCCAGGGGGGTTGTGGAGTCTCCCTCTCTGGAGATATTCAAGAACCACCTGGATGTGTTCCTGTGTGAGCTTCTCTAGGTGACTCTGCTCTGGCAGGAGGGTTGGGCTGGATGAGGTTTTGAGGTCCCTTCCAGTCTCTAACATTCTGTGATGATCAGGTTTCTTGTGTTTAAAATGTTGAGTGAGGGTTTGGTACTCTGCATGGCAGAGTTTTGTCTAAACAACCCTAGTCATTCCTTGGAGAGGTGATGGTTGTGGTAGATAAAGACACTATGTTTGATGGAAGGCCTCTGCTAAGCCAGGCTGAGAGAGTTGAGCTTGGGCAGCCTGGAGAAGAGAAGGCTCCAGGGAGACCTTCTGGTGGCCTTGCAGTGCTTCAAGGGAGCCTAGAAGAAAGCTGCAGACAGAATTTTCCTCAGGGCCTGTTGTGAGAGGACAAAGGGTGATGGTTTGAAACTCAAAGAAGGCGATTGAGAGTGGAGAGAGAAGGAAGGAATGTTTTAGGCTGAGGGTGGTGAGAGCCTGTGCCAGGCTGCCCAGAGAGGTGGGAGATGTCCCATCCCTGGCAGCATTAAAGTTTTGGGCCCCTGAGCAGCCTACTGTAGTTGCAGACCCCCCTGCTGACTGCAGTAGGGTTGGACTGGATGACCTTTAGAGGTCCCTTCCAACCCCAATCATTCTGTGCTTCCACAACATTCTCCTGCTGCTGGGGAGGGGTGGTTGGCCAAAATAAGCATGCCCTTTCCTCACCCTTGGTCAGTGCTTGACACCACACATGGGGTTGGGAGAGGCTGTGCTTATTTTAACCTGTGCTTACACACAGCTGTGCACAGGATTGCCACATGGGTAGCTGGGGGTCACACTCAGCACGTTGTAAGATGTCCCTTGGTGGCCTTCAAATGCCCTGCAACATCATCCCCCCTTTGCTGTGGGTCTGCAATGTAATTTCTCTTATGCCACCAGACTTGACCAGCTCAAAGCAAGAAACCACAGCCTCAAGATGGGGCCAACATAAATGTTTGTCACTAAATGGATTTTACCCTTGAAAACCACTTTCAAGCAGGTTGGGTGGTTGGTAAGATCATTCCCCACCTCTCAAGCCTCAACAAGCAGCAGACCTGAAGAATCTTTACTTGCAGTCATGAAGAGAGCAGCAACCTGTGGACATGCTGTTGAGGGATTTCTGGGCTCAGGGCTGCAGTACCTGAGTAGGCTTCAAGCATCCTGCAGGAGCAGAGACCAGCAGTCTCATAATCTGGTTTGCCAAGGGGTTTATAATAGCATGTTGGTTATGTCTGGGCTCAGTCTGTGACCTGGAGGGTGTCCTTAAGCCTCAATGTTGACAACCAACCTTGGATCTACTTTATTGGGCTCTGCTATAACCAAAGACCCTTCTTGTGGTCAACCAGCCAGTCAAAATATTACATCTGTGATTGCTTCAGCATCATCTCCAGAGACTCTGGATAGTCAACAGGGGCCCAGGAGCCATGAGGGAGATGCTTTGCTGTGCATTTTGCAATAGGTCAGCTCCAGCTGCAATGGGTACTGAGACCATCTGCAGTCTGACAGGCACTGTAAGATTATTTTTCTGTTGGCTCCTGTGGCCTTCCATGGTGCCCTCTGCCATGGACTGAGGGATCCATTCATTACAAAATTCAAGTTAACAGCTCCCAACATCTACAGCCTGCTAGGCCCCAACTGCTTCATATTAGCAGAATCACACACAGTCACAGAAAGGCAAAGGTTGGAAGTGACCTCTGGAGATCATCTGTCCAACCCTGCTGCTCAAGCAGAGAAACAGCAGCTTGCCCAGCAGCACAGTGCCCAGGGGGGTTGGAAGCCCTCCACACAAGGACACTCCACAACCTCTCTGGGCAGCCTGCTCCAGCCCTCCAGCACCCTCACAACAAACAACTTTCTCCTCCTGCTCAGATCCAACCTCCTGGGTTCCACTTGGTGCCCCTTGCCCCTTGTCCTGCCCCTGGGCACCACTGAGCAGAACCTGGCCCCAGCCTCTTGCCCCCCAGCCTTTATCTCTTGCTGATCAGCTCCCCTCTGGAGCTGCTCTGCTCCAGGCTCCACAGCCCCAGGGGCTCTCAGCCTTTGCTCCTCACAGAGATGCTCAATTTCCTGCCTGAATCTTTGCAGCCTCCTCTGGACTCTCTCCAGTAGTTCCCTGTCTCTCTTGAACTGGGAGCCCAGAACTGGACACAATACTCCAGATATGGCCTCACCAGAGCAGACTAGGGTGAGGAGAACATTCCTTGTCCTGCTGGTCACACTCTTCTTAGCGCACCCCAGGACACCATTTGCCTTCTTGGCCCTGAGGGCACATTGCTGGCTCATGGTGAACTTGCTGTCCACCAGCACTTGCAGATCATTCTCTACAGAGCCCTGTCCCTTCACCCAGGTTGTTGATGAAGATGCTGAAGTGGGCTGGACCTAGTCCCCACCCCAGGGTAACACCACTTGTCCCAGTCCTCCAAACAGACCCTGCACCACTGATCACAGCCCTCTGAGCTCTGTCCTTTAGACAGTTCTCAACTCACCTCTCTGTCCACTCATCTCACCCACACTTCCTAAACTTACTAAGTTTAGCAAACACACACACAAACACACATTTATTTATTTAGTTAGTTATTTATTGTCCCCAAAATAAAGATGAAGAAGGGATATCAGCACAAGCACAAGCCTGGACTCAGTCCTTTGCTTTCTTTCTGCAGAGAGGGACCTGGCAGTGCTGGGTGACAACCGCTGAACATGAGCCAGCTGTGTACCCTGCTGGGAAGGAGAGCCAGTTGGCCTGGATCAGGAGCAGTGTGGCCAGCAGGAGCAGAGATGGAATTCTGCCCTGTACTGGGCACTGGTGAGGCCACTGTGTGCAGCTCTGGGCCCTCACTTCAGGAAGGATATTGAGGTGCTGGAGCAGGTTCAGAGGAGAGCAACCAGCCTGGGGAAGGGACTGGAGGGAAAGGCTGATGAGGAGAGGCTGAGGGAGCTGGGGGTGTTCAGCCTGGAGGAGACTCAGGGGGAACATTATCACTCTCTACAATTACCTGAAAGGAAATTGCAGTCAGGTGGGGGTCAGGCTCTGCTCCCTGGCAACGTGTGCCAGGACAAGAGGGCATGGCCTGAAGCTGCACCAGGGAAGGTTTGGGTTGGATGTTAGGAAGCACTTCCTCAGAACAAGGCTGATTAGGCACTGGGATGTGCTGCCCAGGGAGGTGGTGGAGCCACCTTTGCAGGAGGTGATTAAGAAGAGACTGGATGTGGCACTAAGTGCCATGGTCTGGTCAGTGTGGTGGTGCTTGGTCATAGGCTGGAGCTGATGGTCTCAGAGGTCTATTCCAGCCTCAATAATCCTGAGATCCTGTGTGATTCAGCTTGGTGCCACTCAAGCTCGATGGGATGGATGGGATGGGATGGGATGGGATGGGATGGGATGGGATGGGATGGGATGGGATGGGATGGGATGGGATGGGATGGGATGGGATGGGATGGGATGGGATGGGATATTCCAGCAGTCTGGGCAAGCTGGCAGAACCAAACTCTTGTCTTGGAGCAATACGACGCAGTTGAAGCCGGATGGGGATGTAACTCAGTGAGATTAGGGGGTCTGGGGGGAAACATCACCAGATTTTTGCTGCTTCTTTACTAAATGATAAAAAAACACAGCTTTTTTTTTTTTAAATGGGAATCAAGACCTGATTCAGCAAAACAACCCAGCAGGAATTCTGAAAAACAACAGTTTCTGTTTGTTGGCTGTGGAGGAGAACAATGAGAGCCTTTGTTCCAGGCACAGATCAGGCAGGAATAAAATAATAAATAAAGGAATAAAGAGGCAGGCTGCTGAATGGGGCTGACGTGATGTGTGCCTCCTGAAGGATACTGCTTTGGCCAGAGGCATAAATCATCCTTGGGCTCGCTCCTGTGCCCGTCTCCCAAGGATTCAGGCTGCCCTGGCTCACCCCAGGCAGCCAGCAGCTGTTTCCATCCCCAGGAGATGGTGCAAAGCAAGTGCTGAGGGTGGCTTTGTCCTGATTAAAGGAAGTCAATTAGGTGGATAGATACAACCACCTCGGGTCCCACCAAGCACGGCCAGGAGCCTGGCTGGAGGAGGACACAGTACTTTAGTGATAGGATGGGAGGGGATGGATTTAAACTAGAGCAAGGTAGATTTAGGGAGGACGTTAGGAAGTCCTTCACAGAGGGGGTGGTGAGACACTGGAACAGGTTGCCATGAGAAGCTGTGGATAGGCATCATTCCTGGAAGTGTTTAAAACCAGGCTGGATGAGGATTTGAGCTGCTGGTTTGCTTGGAGGTGTCCCTGTTCATGGTGGGGAAGCTGGAACTGGATGATCTTTAAGGTACTTTCCAACCCAAACCATTCTATGAGTCTATGATTCTTCTGCAGCTGAGTTCCCAAACTGGCCACAGATTTAGAATGGAATGGAATGGAATGGAATGGAATGGAATAGAATGGAATAGAATAGAATAGAATAGAATAGAATAGAATAGAATAGAATAGAATAGAATAGAATAGAATAGAATAGAATAGAATTAACCAGGTTGGAAAACACCTTCAAGATCATTGAGTCCAACCTATCATCCAACACCATCTAATCAACTAAACTATGGCACCAAGTGCCTCACCCAGGCTCTTCCTGAACACCTCCAGGGATGGTGACTCCACCACCTCCCTGGGCAGCACATCCCAATGGCCAATCTCTCTTGCTAGGAAGAACTTCTTCCTAATATCCAGCCTAAACCTCCCCTGGCACAGCCTGAGACTGTGTCTTCTTGTTCTGGTACTGTCTGCCTGGGAGAAGAGACCAACCCCCACCTGGCTACAGACTCCTTTCAGGTAGCTGTAGACAGCAATAAAGTCTCCCCTGAGCCTCCTCTTCTGCAGGCTAAGCAACCCCAGCTCCCTCAGCCTCTCCTCACAGGGCTGTGCTCCAGACCCCTCCCCAGCTTTGTTGCCCTTCTCTCATCCCATATATCCAGGAAAAGAGAGCTGAGAAGAGACCTTCTTGCACTCCACAGCTCCCTGAAAGGAGGCTGTGGTGAGGTGGATGTCAGTCCCTACATCCAAGCAACAAGTGACAGGACAAGAGGAAAGGGCCTCAACTTGCACCAGGGGAGGTTTAGGTTGGACATTAGAAGAAGCTTCCTCACTGTCAGGATTCTCAAACACTAGATCAGGCTGCCCAGGGAGGTGGTTGAATCCCCATCCCTGCAGGTGTTTGAAAGTCTCACTGATGTGGTGAGAGACATGATTTAGCACCAGCCTGGGGCGGAGTTAGATAAAGGTCAGACTCAGTGATCTTTAAAGTCTTTCCCAACCAAAACCATTCTGTGCTTCTCTGATCCAAGCTGGTGATATGACAGCAGAGGAGGGGAACCAGCACTGCAACCCCAGCTTGTGTCAAGCACATCCCATGCTCTTGCCCTGAGTAGTAGCTCTTTCTTCTGGATGCTCAAGCCACGAACCATAAATCCACCCCTGTGAGAGCGTTTGATGTGATTTAGCTCCTAAAGCATCTTCCAGCAAGACAGGGCTGGTACTTGGCAAGCAGGGTTGACCTTTGGCAGCCTCCACTGTGGCTGGGTGGACCATGCCTGCTGCTGTTATCACAGCTCCTGGTGGGTACTACCACACACTGCCCTGGAGGTGTTTACTGTGTTGACTTTACAAGGTGGCCAATGTGGCCAGCAGCAGTGTCACCCAGCCAAGAGGGATGGGACCCAGCAATGCATGTTCTCTTCTCCTATGAGGACAGACTGAGGGAGTTGGGGCTGTTCAGTCTGGAGGAGAGAAGGCTCTGAGGAGACCTCATTGTCGCCTTCCAGTATCTGAAGGGGGCTACAAGAAAGCTGGGGACGGACTTTGTAGGGTGTCAGGGAGTGATAGGACTGGGGGGAATGGAGCAAAACTAGAAGTGGGGAGATTCAGACTGGATGTTAGGAAGAAGTTGTTGCCCATGAGGGTGGTGAGAGCCTGGCACAGGCTGCCCAGGGAGGTGGTGGAAGCCTCCTGCCTGGAGGCGTTTGCAGCCAGGCTGGAGGTGGCTGTGAGCAACCTGCTGTGGTGTGAGGTGTCCCTGCCCATGGCAGGGGGCTTGGAACTGGCTGAGCCTTGAGGTGCCTTTCACCCCTGGCAATTCTATGGTTCTATGATTCTATGTGTGCCTTCCACTCACCTGTGCCTTCCACCCCTCTGTAGAAGTTTAGCAGAGAGGGTTGCCTTTACAAGATGCAGGCAATGAAGGCTACCTAGCTGTGCTTCTCCGAGGAGAGGATGCACACTGAGGAGACTGAGCTCCAAGTGCCTCTCTGCAAGCAGAATCATGGAAGCACAGAACATTTTGGGCTGGAAGGGACCTTTAGAGGTCCTCTAGACCAACTTCCCCAGCAGTCAGCAGGGACATCTGCAATTAGAGCAGGTTGCTCACAGCCCTGTGTCCAGTTTCACCTGGAATGCTTCTACCACCTCTCTGGAGAACCTGGGCCACTGTCTCAACAAACTCAAAGTTGAGGGCTGCATCTTTTCCAGCCTTGCCAGCACTCAAGGGGTTATGGCAGGGTTATGGTGGCCTGGCCTGGAGTAAGCTCTCTTCCTTCACTGTTTATGGGCAAACCATATAAACCCAGTCCCCTGATCTCAGCTGCTTTGGTGCCTGACCCTAGATATGCAGGGACATGTACACAATGTCCACTTGCTAAAGCAATATCATTGCTCATCTTACCCTAGGTGCTACTGGGGCCATGAATGTTTCTCAAGTACCCACCAGGAGTTGGTGTTTCTGCTCCAGAGTGGGAGCAATTCATCCTCAGGTGCATCAAAGCTCATCCTGGGTGCTCTACTCCTGGACCTTCCTAAGATAAAGAAAGGGAGAGTGCTCTAAGTTTCCCAACAGTCACATCTGGGAGGGCTGAGCGTACAGGGAAAAGATGAGGAGGAGCTCAAGATCTTGACTGAGCTCTGGGGAGAGTTGAAATGCAAGCTGACCTTGGCCAAACATTGTGCTGAGGTGGTGTGAAGAACCTCCTGGGTAACAACAGTGGGTGGGTTGAAGTGGTGAGGTTGAGCCAGGTGAATAGAGCAGAACTTCATGGAGGAGAGGAGTTAGCAGTGGATGAGTAGTGGGAAACAGAGAAGGTGGAAGGAAAAGACTGAGAAATATCGGGCTTGGAGGAGGACATGTCCCCAGCCACAGCACCAGCAGCCACTCAAGACTTTATTCTCCAGCTAGTATTTGGGCCCTTGGAGGACAAGCATGAACTCACCACTGCTCCAGATACAGGCAGGGGTGGAGAGGAGGCTGATCCTTCTGAAGCCTGGCAGAAAAAGCTTTGAGGAGCATCAATATGGATCTACCAGGGAGAGGCTCATGGGTGGGAGCCAACCCCAGGATGCAGCTGCAGAGCCATGGGTGCAGGTTTGTCTTTCACAAGGGTGAAGGGGAGAGGAGTTGTGATGAGGCAGATGAACTAAAAAATTTGTCTTGGAACTAATGATGAAGAGCAGAGCTTGGCTATGGCTCCAGGACCTGATCTGAATTTACATCAAAACATTTCTTATTTAAACACTCAGTCTTGGTGTAAGTGGAAGAGTGGAAATATTTTCCTGCTTGCTGTCTCCTGTTCTAGATGCTTCCAGCACTAGTGATTGTTATCTTAAGAGGATGATGTCTAAAGGTCATGTCTGGCTGATACTGTCCTCACTTTACCTGACTACTTAACATCTTGCAGTAGGAGAAGAAAAGGAATTTTTTTCCCCCACTTTCATCTTCCACACCCCCACACCCCCCTTAATCACTGATGTATTTGGGGAGGTTTTTTTCCCTATTTCCTCTTTTTTTTAACCTTTATTTTTTCCCCCTTTGTCATTGTTAAGTTTGGGTAATTCTTTCTCCTATTTCCTCTTTTTTTTTTTTTTTCCCTACTTTTTTTTTCCCCTTGATCATTGATGAATTTGGGGATTTTTCCCCCTTATTTCCTCTCTTTTGTTTCACCTTCCCCCCCCCCTTGATCATTGGTGAGTTGGGGGAATTTTTTTCCCCTAGTTCCTCTTTTTTTTTTTCACCTTCTTTTTTCCCCTTAATCATTGATGAGTTTGGGGACTTTTTTTCCCTATTTCCTCCTTTTTTTCACCTTTTTTTTTTTTCCCTTGACCATTGATGAGTTTGGGGAATTTTCCCCCCTATTTCCTCTTTTCACCTTTTTTTTCCCCCTTGATCATTGATGAGTTTGGGGAATTTTTTTCCCTCATTCCTCTTTTTTTCTCCTTCTCCCCCCCCCCATCACTGATGAGTTTGGTGAATTTTTCATCTTTACTCATTTTTTTCCCTTCCTTCCCACCCCCTGACCCTAACCCTAACCCTAACCCTAACCCTAACCCTAACCCTAACCCTAACCGTAACCCTAACCCAAACTCTAACCTGAACCCCAACCCTAACTCTAACTCCCCCCAGCCCTTGGTCACTGATTGAATTTACACCATCAGGTTCACTGCTTCTCCCCACAGAGTTGGCAAGTTTCCTCCACTCATTTCTCATGGTCTTGCAGTGGGGAAGGGGAAACAACTTCAGAGAACAAGCAGAAGTTAATGGAGGATCCCTGGATCACCCTGAGAAACAAGAGCTCCTCTTGGCTCAGCCTTGTAAAGATGCCCTAGAAGATAGAAAGTTCATCTTGTGCTGCTAAGTAGCTGTTGGCCAGAATGCAGAAGTGGTCTAGGTCAGGGCTTTGATGTTGTTGCTGGAGCTGGCTTGGAGGCAGTGTGTGGCTTGGACTTCAGACAGGAGTTGAGGCCAGTGGCTGAGGATGATGGGAAGAAGAAACAGAGGGGAAATGTATGAAGTTAAATTTTATCACAGTTAAATTTTACCCAATTTATGCTTTTTTTTTGGGTGTTGTTTGGTGGGTTTTGGTTGTTTGAGGGTTTTTTTGGGTTTGTTTGTTTTTGCATAGTGGTCTTGCAGAGTGCAGAGTGTTCTCCTCACCTAGGAGGAGCACGTGCTCCTCACCCTCAGCAACAGCTCAGCTTCTGCCACCATAGCCTGGGCCAGCCACTCTCTCTGTGTGGTTAAAACACACCAAAATTCTGCTCAAGACAGAGTCAACCCCCTGCAGACTTCAAAGGGAGTCCAGCTGGAAGAGCTGTGCATGTGCTTAGCTGTGTCTGGTGTGAGTGTCCCACCGAGCAGTGTCCTCACAAGTGACCCCCAGCCTGTGCACAAGAGGCTGGTGAGAGCTCTTGAGACAAGGACAGCGGAATGACCACTGCGCAGGCAGGAGGAAGCTTTGCAGACACAACTTGCAGAAAAGCTTTTGCAGCTTTGGCTTTGCTTACAGAAGTCCTGAAGATAAGTAGGTACAGTACCTAAGTGTGCCCTGCCTCCCTCCTCAGAGCAGATGTTCTACCAGAAAACCCATTAGGAGTCATTCTGTCCCCTTTAATCCCAGCATGATGGGGCTGGGAAGGGACCTCTGGAGATCACCCAGTCCAACCCCCCCCCTCCCGGCCCCGCTCAAGCAGGGCACCCACAGCAGCTTGCCCAGCAGCACAAGAGCCAGGGAGAATTGGAAGCTCTCCACACAAGGACACTCCACAACCTCTCTGGGCAGCCTGCTCCAGCCCTCCAGCACCCTCACAGCAAAGAAGTTTCTTCTCCTGTTCAGGTGGAACCTCCTGGGTTCCAGTTTGTGCCCCTTGCCCCTTGTCCTGTCACTGGGCACTGCTGACAAGGGTCTGGCCCCAGCCTCTTGCCCCCCAGCCTTTATCTCTTGCTGAGCATTGCTGATCTGGGGCTGCTCTTCTCCAGGCTGCACAGCCCCAGGGGCTCTCAGCCTTTCCTCCAGTTACTTTCCATTGCCTTCACCTTCTGGAATATCACATGTGGGTGGGGGTGTGCAGACCTTATTAGACCAGGCTGAACAAGTAGAAGAAACCTTCAGTAAGCAGAAAGAACTGACCAGCTATTTTTCTGTGCATGAAAACTACTCAAAAGAGAAGTCCATGCACTCCTCTGGGGCACACGTTGAGCAGCTCTCCATGGTCAAGGCATTGACGTTTGTCATTGACTTGTGGAGCACTCTTAAGGCAAAGCTGTAATCTCCTTGTGCTGCCAACTGTTTGTTGTGTCTGAACATAGTTATTTGCTTGATAAGGCATCAAGGACCACAACCTTGCCTGATCACGGAGCTTTCCCTCCCAGGCTTCCTTTGCTTGTGCTCTGGTGTTAGTTGGAGTGATGTGGGTCAGGGATGGACCATCACATGCATTTGTGTTCCTCAAGAGCAAAGCCAACACGATAAACTGTAGAGCAAGCATCAAGCTTTCTGGATAACCTTAAATCCTCTGTACACCTGACAGATCTACCCTTCTGTAGTTTAGAGACATTTCAAGCTTGCATTATCCAGCTGATGGCTCCTTGGAAGGTCCCTCCCTTGCAAGGCACACAGGATGCATCACCCAGCTTTGCACTGGTTGCCTCTTTAATAAGTTATTCAGAGACCCAACAGGTTTGTCTGTGTCACAGAGATCTGCAGAGCAAGGACCTATCTTCTTCACAGAAAGATTCAGGTTGGAAAAGACCCTCAGGGTCACCAAATCCAACCCAGAACCCTACTCTGCAAGGTTCACCCCTAAGCCATATCCCCAAGCACCACATCCAAACCACCTTTAAACACATCCAGGGTTGGCAACTCCAGCACCTCCCTGGGCAGCACATTCCAAGCCCTGACCACTCTTGCCATGAAAAAATTGTTCCTAAGTCCAGTCTATACCTACCCAGTTGCAACTTGAGGCCACAACAACCCCATGCAGTGCTACAGGCTGGGGTCAGAGTGGCTGGGGTCAGAGTGGCTGGAGAGCAGCCAGGCAGAAAGGGACCTGGGGATGCTTGTTAACAGCAGCTGAACATCAGCCAGAAGTGTGCCCAGGGGGCCAAGAAGGCCAATGGCATCCTGGCCTGCATCAGGAACAGTGTGGCCAGCAGGAGCAGGGAGGTCATTCTGCCCTGTGCTCAGCACTGATTAGGCCACACCTTGAGTCCTGTGTCCAGTTCTGGGCCCCTCAGGTTAGGAAAGATGTTGAGCTGCTGGAAGGTGTCCAGAGAAGGGCAACAAGGCTGGGGAGGGGTCTGGAGCACAGCCCTGTGAGGAGAGGCTGAGGGAGCTGGGGTTGCTTAGCCTGCAGAAGAGGAGGCTCAGGGGAGACCTTCTTGCTCTTTACGACTCCCTGCAGGGAGGTTGTAGCCAGGTGGGGGTTGGTCTCTTCTCCCAGGCACCCAGCACCAGAACAAGAGGACACAGTCTCAAGCTGTCCAGGGGGAAGTTTAGGCTTGATCTCAGAAAGAAGTTCTTCATAGAAAGAGAGATTGGCCATTGGAATGTGCTGCCCAGGGAGGTGGTGGAGTCACCATCCCTGGAAGTGTTTAAGAAGAGCCTGGATGAGGCACTTGGTGCCATGGTTTAGTTGATCACATGTTGTTGAGTGATAGGTTGGACTTGATGATCTCTCAGGTCTTTTCCAACCTGGTTAATTCTATTCTTGTTCTATTCTATTCTTGTTCTATTCTATTCTATTCTATTCTATTCTATTCTATTCTATTCTATTCTATTCTATTCTATTCTATTCCATTCCATTCCATTCCATTCCATTCCATTCCATTTTCATTCCATTTCATTTTCATTTTCATTCATTCCTCTTGTTCTATCACTAATCACCTGGGAGAAGAACCAGCACCACCCTCCCTACAACATCCTTTTAGGTGGCTGTAGGCAGCAATGAAGCCTCTTCTTCTCATTAACATCTGCAGATTTTATGGCATGGGAGCAAGATTGCTTTCAGCTCTACTTGCTTAGCTCCAGGGAAGCTGAATGTGGTCTTTTCCTTCATCATTTGGAAGGATACATCTGGTTTTGGCCAAAAACAGGATATGGAAAGCCATATGGAAAGGGGGGCGGGGGGGAGAGGAATAATAAAAATCAACCAGATTTGCCTTCAGGTTTGGTCCAAATCTCATGTCATTTCTAACGTGGAGCTGGTTTGCCTGTTTGCAATCATGGGGACAGCTGGCTAGGAGGGGTGGAACAGTGAGGCCCTGGAAAGCCTTACTTTTATGGGTCCCTTTTCCACGTTTCTCACTCTTATTGCAAGACAGGTCGGAAGAGAAGGATTCACAAGGTTTGCCCCTGTGTGTCTTCTTTATGCCCTTTGCCACAAACATCCAAAAAAAAAGCTTTGTGGGACAGCTGCAAAACTGCCCAGAACAGAAAGGAGAGAGATACAGGGGAAGGAAAAAAGAACCACCAATAATGGAGCTAATAAGAGAGGGATCTGATTTTCATCTCACACTCCGGGTCAGCTCTGGGTCAAGCTGCTTCACCCATCCCTCTGAGCAGCGTGGGGTCTCCTGATGCTTCAGGATGGATTTGCTGGAGTTGCCAGGCTCTTTGTGTTTGCTGCAGGGCTGGAAGGGATCTCCAGCAAGGCAATGAGCTGTATAATTTATGTTGGAATGCCGGCGTCCGCAGGGGCATAAAATCACAGCGGGGAGAGGAGAGCAGAGCCTTTGGCTTTCTGGGATGGTGGTGGTGGTCATCTCTCTGGGTGAGGCTGCTTCTGGGGGTGGCTGAAAGGCTTTACCTGGCGGAGAGGGAGGGGCTGCCTCCTTGTTTCAGCACTGAAGAATGTGCTGCCCCTGTTTCAGAGAGGATGGCCTGGTCTCTCTCTTCCTGAGCGTGGGAGCTGTGTTGGGTTTATTCTGCCAGGCTTTTGGAGCTTGGAAACTCCCTGTGAGGCAGCTGGCACCTCCATGTCAGGGGCTAGTTGAAGGTGTCTCTACTCACTGCAGTGGGGGTTGGACAA
This sequence comes from Picus viridis, assembly GCA_033816785.1. NCBI lineage: Eukaryota > Metazoa > Chordata > Aves > Piciformes > Picidae > Picus > Picus viridis. The sequence continues at coordinate 2,244,753 of CM066606.1, forward strand.
GATGAGCTCTAAATGTCCTTTTCAACCCAAACCACTCCACGATTCTACAATTTCTGTTGACCCATCCAGCAGCACTGGCCAGAAAAATGTGGTGTTACACCAGAAAAAAGGGGAGAAGCCAACTCCAAACAGATTCCCCGTTCCATTTACCTCCAGAAGCAGAGAGGCTGGGGTGGAGTTGGTGAAACAGTGCATTATTGCCGGTGTTTGCAGTCAGATGGTGGAGCTGGAGCAGCCCTGGGTGGGACACAAGGAGGGCTGCAAAGCATTCCCTGTATTGTTCCTCCAGAGACCCAGCCTGACCTTTGGTGAGGCTTGAATGGAGTGGTGGTGAAAAAGCAATCCCAAATAAACCTGGGGGAGGAGGGGATGGCAGGGGGCTCAGAGCACAGGGGTCAGCCCCACAGCACGTTCAGCCTGCTGCCTCAAGTCTGCCTGGCACAGATCTGGGTGGTGCTTGTGCTGATGATAAACTCATTGGAGTCTCCAGGAAAATGCTCCCTTCTCGTGAGTTTTTCACTTCTCCAATGCACAACCAAACTCCTGGTGAGGGGAGCTGAGCAGGGAGGTCTGGGGATGGGCCAGGAGGTGTGATTTTAGCCTTGATAAACAGAGCAGCAGGGAGGAGGCAGTTCAGAGAATCCCAGCATGGAGGGGGTTGGAAGGAACCTCTGCAGATCACCTGGTCCAACCCCCCTGCTCCAGCAGGGCACCCACAGCAGCTTGCCCAGCAGCACAATGCCCAGGGAGGGTTGGAAGCTCTCCACACAAGGACACTCCACAACCTCTCTGGGCAGCCTGCTCCAGCCCTCACGACAAAGAAATTTCTCCTCCTGTTCAGATGGAACCTCCTGGGTTCTGGTTTGTGCCCCTTGTCCCTTGTCCTGTCCCTGGGAACCACTGCAAACAGTCTGGCCACAGCCTCTTGTCCCCCACCCTTCAGATATTTATTTTGGAGGGCCCACATCTGCTGTGTGAAGGGTCAGATGCCTGGAGGGCATGCCCATGGATGTGAAAGTACTGCAACCTGTTCCTCATCTCCTGTGAGCTTATATTCTGCACCTTTTTTCTGGTAGAGAGCAGCAGCATGTGAGAGGGGCCAACACCTGCTTGTCCTTGCAGGAGAATCATGGAATTATTTTGGCTGGAGGAGTCCTCTAAGATCATTAAGCTGTTAACCCAGCACTTCCAGGCCACCACTAACCCACGCCCCTCAGCACCACAGCTACACTGCTTTGAAATCCCTTCAGGGATGGAGGCTCCACCACTGCCCTGGGCAGCCTGGACAGTGATTTAGGGGGAAATTCTCTTCCTAATATCCAACCTAAACCTCCACTGGTGCAACCTGAGGTCATTTCCTCTTGTCTTACTGCTTCTCATCACCCTGCAAGGGGCACCACCCCTTGCACTTCAGGAGCAGCTTGCAAAAGTCATAGAATCATAGAATCAATAAGGTTGGAAAAGACCATCAAGTCCAACCTGTCACCCAAGACCTCATGACTACTAAACCATGGCACCAAGTGCCACGTCCAATCCCCTCTTGACCACCTCCAGGGATGGGGACTCCACCACCTCCCTGGGAAGCACATCCTTTCTCCTCACCTCCAGCCTAAACCTCCCTGGGCACAGCTTGAGACTGTGTCCTCTTGTTCTGGTGCTGGCTGCCTGGGGGAAGAGACCAACCCCCAGCTGGCTACAACCTCCCTTCAGGGAGCTGTAGAGAGCAAGAAGGTCTCCCCTGAGCCTCCTCTTCTGCAGGCTAAGCAACCCCAGCTCCCTCAGCCTCTCCTCACAGGGCTGTGCTCCAGACCCCTCCCCAGCCTTGTTGCCCTTCTCTGGACACCTTCCAGCAGCTCAACATCTTTCCTAACCTGAGGGGCCCAGAACTGGACACAGGACTCAAGGTGTGGCCTGAACTCCAGATGACTGGAATGACTTCTGGTATCAGTACCCCCATTGCTTTGCACAGGGTGGAAGATGGCCCCACAGGAAAGCATCAGAAAAAAACCCAAACCCCAACCCTTCTAGCTCTAGGGTACAGAAGATGTGGGGGCCCTTAAGGCATCCACCAGCCTCCTCATCCCTCTTCTGAATCTAGTGTGGCAACACAGCCTGGAGAGGGCTTGGAAGGAGGATGCAGCATGCAGGACCTGATGCCTGCAGTCCAGCCCTTGTCCTAGGAAAAGGTTAACTAAGTAATTTAGTGGAAATCTACAGCTCAGAAGTATTTAGTTTGTTTGCAAAGTCCTCCTGTTGCTGTTGGATGCATGCCACCAGTTTGTGTGAGGGATAGGAGAGCACAATGAGAGATTTCCTTAAATTCCATCCTGGGGCTGCTGGGAAAAGCCAGGAAAATCCACTTTGTGTGATGAGATTTGGGCAAGTTTTCCTTAAAGTATTCAGCAATGAGCCAGATAATGAAGTCAGGCAAAGGTGAAGCATTTCAGAGGGGAAAGGATAATAATATTCAGAGAAGGGAGAAAGCATTAATGCAGGAAATCAACACTGAAGGATTCTGTCCTGACTCGTCCTGGCCAGCCTAGCAGAGCAGCAATGGTCTTTCCAGAGTCCACTGTGATTACTGCAAGTGAGCCAGTAACAAAACCTTGCTTCCCCCTGGACAAAAGCAATGGTGCTGGTGTTCTGGCTGAAAGAAAGCTGGATGGGAGGAAAGGGCAATAGTTTTCATGGTGTCCAGGTGTTCTGCAGCACCTGGATCAGGGCAACCCCCAGTGTGAACACAGGCTGGGGGATGCAAGGCTGGAGGGCAGCCCTCTGGGGAAGGCCTTGGAGGTGCAGAGCTGGCCATGAGCCAGCACCAAGCACTGCCAGCCCAGAGCCAGCCCTGTGCTGGGCTGCTCCCCAGCAGCGTGGGCAGCAGGGGCAGGGAGGGGATTCTCCCCTCTGATGGGCTCTGCTCAGACCCCCCTGCAGTGCTGGGGCAGCTCTGGAGGGCTCAGCACAGACAGGGAGCTGTTGGAGCAGGGCCAGAGGAGGCCACAGCAATGCTGGCAGGGCTGGAAGGGCTCTGCTGGGAGGCTCCAGGCTGAGAGAGTTGGGCTTGGGCAGCCTGGAGGAGAGAAGGCTCCAGGGAGACCTTCTGGTGGCCTTGCAGTGCTTCAAGGGGGCTGGAAGTAAGACAGCAGCAGACTTTTGAGCAGGTCTTGGGGCAGGCCAAGGGGTGATGGCTTGAACTAAAAGAGGAAGACTGAGAGTGGAGAGAAGGAAGAAGTGTTTGAGGCTGAGGGTGGTGAGAGCCTGTGCCAGGCTGCCCAGAGAGGTGGGAGGTGTCGCATCCCTGGCAGCATTGCAGGTGAGGTAGTTTGAGGCTGTGAGCAGCCTGCTCTGGTTGCAGACCTCCCTGCTCACTGCAGGGAGTTGGACTGGCTGAGCTTTGAAGGTCCCTTCCAGCCTAAACCATTCTGTGATTATAGCCAATATGGAGAAGGGGCAGAGAGAAAAGTCTTCTGCTGATACCCAGACAGGGACTTTTGTTTTTATTTTGCAACAGCCACCCTGCAGTGGTCCCTTGGTCAGTGCTGAAATGATGTCCTCACTGCTGGCAAAGCCAGAGGGAAGCCTGTGCTGCTGTAGGATGAGCACCTCAGGCACTACAGTGCAAGAGCAGCAGTGACTTGGCTCTGTTCCTGAAGGCACTTGTTGGGATGGGGGTGAAGGGAAGAAACCCACCTTATCAACACAGCCTGGAGAGGACTTGGAAAGAACTAGTTTGAGGGTGGTGGGGCACTGGGCCTAGTACAGAGAGGTTGTGGAGTCTCCTTGTGTGGAGAGCTTCCAGCCCCCCCTCCCGGGTATTGTGCTGCTGGGCAAGCTGCTGTGGGTGCCCTGCTTGAACACAGTGGGGGTTGGACTGGGTGAGCTCCAGAGGTCCCTTCCAACCCCCACTACTGTGTGGTTCTGTGAGGGTGCTGGACAGGGCCATCTGCTTCCCACCATCTACCTGGCTCCTGCTCTGCCTTCATGTCCTGTTTCTGCTGCTCTCAGTGACTTTCAGAAGAGGGACAAGAGAGTCATAGGCTGTTCTGGTCAACATACATCCAAGCTGGTGGTAGATCAAGCCCTATGAGGAGAGGCTGAGGGAGCTGGGGGTGTTTAGCCTGGAGAAGAGGAGGCTCAGGGCAGACCTTATTGCTCTCTACAGCTACCTGAAGGGAGTCTGTAGCCAGATGGGGGTTGGGCTCTTCTCCCAGGCAAACAGCACCAGAACAAGAGGACAGAGTCTCAAGCTGTGCCAGGGGAGGTTTAGGCTGGAGGTGAGGAAGAAGTTCTTCACAGAAACAGAAAGGCCATTGGGATGTGCTGCCCAGGGAGGTGGTGGAGTCACCATCACTGGAGGTGTTTAGGAAGAGAGTGGATGGGGTGCTTGGTGCATGGTTTAGTTGATTAGATGGTGCTGGGTGATAGGTTGGACTCAGAGGTGTCTTCCAACCTGGTTAATTCTATTCTGATCATCCTCAAGCTGTGCATGGGGCAGTTTAGGCTTGATCTTAGATGTTCTTCACAGACAAAGAGCTTGGCCATGGGGATAGGCTGCCCAGGGAGGTGGTGGGGGTCAGCATCCCTGGAGGAGTTCAGGAAAAGCCTGGATGAGGCACTTAATGCCAGTTAGGGTTGGGTGATCAGATGGACTTGGTGATCTTGGAGGTCTCTTCCACCCTGGCTGCTCCTGTGCAGCAACCATTTTCACAGAGCCCTGGGTGGGTTGTTTGGGTGGGTTTGGTTTTTTGTTTTTTTTTTTTTTCTTTTTATTCAACTTTTATTTTTCTTGTTGTAAGGCTTGTAAAAATTGTTACTCAAAACCACAATGTTTAAAACTTTACATATGTACAACAGGAGAAATAAATTATGTTTTAAGTCATACAAAAACCACAATATACAAACAGGGCTTCGACGCTGCTCCAAGCGTGGCACGGTGACAAGTCACAGAGACCCAAAGGCTTCAGCTCTTGAAAGCCTTTGCATAAAACCATGGAAGAAGGATTAAAAAAAGAAAAGAAATAACATTAAAAAGATCTCCAACTGTGCTTGCTTTGGTTGGACTGAAGCTCTACAAAACTCCTCAGAGAGTTGCAGGCCTCAGGAGGACTCGCTCAGCCTTCAGAGCTTGGTGCACCAATCCGGCAACAACCAGGTTTTGAGACTGCCTTTCTGCATGCCAAGAAGCTCCAGAGCTGTTACACCAAAGTCTCCTCCCAGACAGGAAAACAGACAAAAAGAGTCATCTACAGTTCACCTCTGACAAGGTCCACTCTGCTGTAGCCAAGGGGACAGCTGTGGGGTCTGCCAAACTCTGAGCAAAGCCAAGCTCACCTGGCACCAGGCAATCCAACCAGGATGAGGCCACGAGGGTAGGATGTGGTCTGTTTGGCTCAGGTAACTGTGTTGCACTAAGGTAAGGTCTTAATTCTGCACTGGTACTACAACAGCATCTGAACAGAGGTGAAGGCATCCTCAGCAGTTAAAAGGAGTGGTGCAAAGCTCTTCTGAAGCAGTATGGTTCATTACCTTCCTCCTCCTCTATGGTCAGCAGAAGGGCAGATGCCATTTGTCTCCTAGGAGGAGATCAGCAAGTGGGATGGGGCTGCAGACACTGCCTGGGGAGCAAGGAGCAGCTGCCCACACCATCACCTGCCATCTCCACCATCCACCATCTGCACCTTCTCCTGCTCTAGATAGAGGAAGGATGCAGAACTACCTTCCCATAAGGTAATATAGAGAGGTTTTGGTATCAGCCAGACAAAGAACAGATTACTTTTCTTTTAAGGCAAGCAAAGGGCAATTTGAAGTTAAGTGGCATTGTGCTTATCCCCATTCCTCCCCTGAACAACCCCCCACACTTGACCTGTATTTCCCATAGTGCTATAGGACTCATGGTAACTCCCATGTTAGATGCTAGCTTGTTCTTGGCAGCTCCATCACCAGCAGTCTGATGGTTGGCTTCTCAACTCCACTGGCAGGCAGACCAGAAGATCATTGTTGAGGCTCAGATCTCTGGAGATCTCATCCATAGTCCTGGCTAATGGGAGCAGGGCAGGAAACACAGCGTGCAGCAGGGCAGGGTAAGGTTAAATGCACAAACCAGGCTCCTTAGGGGCGGGTGAACATAGTTATTAGTTACTCTAGGTCTAGGACCACAGTACATCAGTTGCTCCTCAGCTTCTTGCATCTGATCCAAGATGGTTTGTCCTGAAGAGTTAGCTGCTTTTAAGTGCTACCAAGATGGATTTTTCTTGCCACCTGTGTGGTCTTCATGCATCTAGGTTGCTCTGCTGTGAGTCTTTAGAGAAGTCTTCAGAGCATGTTTGAGACAGATCTGGGAAGAGGAAAAACAAACAAGCTAAACAATCTAGTTAAACACAGCAGTTGTGAGGAGCAATAAAGACTCTCTGGGACACTGAGAACAGGCTTAGACAGCACAGGGTTGGTATTTTGTCCTGTCAAAGCAGCACTTTCCCCAGCAGCTACTCAATGAGAGCCTGAAAGGGATCCCCCTCATGCACTCAAGCAGGGTTTGCAAACAGAAATTACAGGTCTTAATGCTGGACTCTGCCTGTTCACCTCCATTCAAGGTGGATAGATGTTTGCAGGCTCAGCCCTAAAGCAGGCAACTGTCTTTCTCCAGTGACTTGGAGGAGTGGAGAGCTGCAGAGCGAGCAATTGCTGGAAACCAGGGAGCTGAGACCTGCTCCTCCACCTCAGGCAAGAGCAGGAGTAAGCAGGAAGGGCACATCTGCCATCAATTCTGTTTTATGGGGGTTGCTCAGTATCAACACAGCCTTTTATTGTACCTGCAGGAATATTTACTTAATCCTTTGAGACCTGGGGCAGAGCAAGAAGTTTTCACACAGGGGTTTCATTCACAGAAGTGTTTGCTACTGTGTGCAGCACAGCTTGCTGGTCTCTCCCAAACCTGGACTGGGACCAGCTCATGCTTCTGAGCTGAGCTCTGCAGCCCAAGAGGGTTGTGCAAGGCATGACTTCCACAGGGCTTTGCCAGCCCTAACAAGCACTTCATCTCTGGATTAGAAGTGAAACATAAAAAAAAAAGCTCTGAGTTTACTAATTGAAGTCTAAGAGAGGCCAGAAGGCTGGGCTTCACCTGAAGGAAGCCATCATTTAGTCAGATGAGAACAGAGATTCACTCAAAACATGACCAGAGGCGCTCTGAAGCAATCAGGATGTCACTGCTGGGAGCAGCCTTACTGGAAGTCATGCTCTGAGGACTGATCCTAGGTGTCTGGAAAGTCCCTCAGAGGTTAAGCAGGGTTGGGATGCTCTGGCAGTGGCCCAGCCTGCACTCTCCTGAGCCAGAACAGATTAGCATAGCCGGAGATGAAGTGGTAGAAGTCAGGACTGTAAAACTGTGGCAAGTCCTCAGCTGCATCTCGCTCATGCAGTTGGAGTCAAACTTTAACCAAGAGGTTTCTTGGCAGCTTAGGATCTTCTACCAACCAATCTTTCTCCATCCAGCCTCCCCTGTTGTTAACAGCTGCCTCTAAACCAGCTCTCCACTGGTGGCATGGATGTTGGGCGTTAGTAGCACCTCACTTTTGAGATCTACCATGACAGCAAGCAGTCAGGTTCTTTAGGCCCAAAGACTGTGCTACACCAGCTTGGTAGTCCCCAGCACTGGGCAGTTTTAAGATTCAGCTGGATAGGTGCTGGGCCATCTTGTCTAGGTCATGCTTTGCCCATGAAAGCTTGGACCAGATGACCCTTTGAGGTCCCTTCCCACCTGATGTTCTCTGATTGGATGGAAAGGTACAAGATGACAAACCGAGATCAGAAGTGAGGATAATATCCTCTGGTTAGTGGCAGTTAAAGGCATCAAGTGAAAATTAAGTCTAAGAGGTGGGCTAGAAATTAACCATTTAAGCATTTTTTTGGGAAAGAAAAAGAGGTTCCAGGCATCTAAACAAACAAAATGGTTCCACTCCTCCCAGCACAGCCTCACGCACCAGACAGGACTGCTTTCAGCTGCTTTGTCCCTACCTTTTTTGCCATTCCTCTGTGCACTTCACGAACCAGAGCTCCTTACCAGGTGATATGCTGGTTAGCTGGGAATCTTCCACACAGAAAGCAAACCTAGGAGGAGGAATTAAGAGGTCAAGAGAAGGTACCCTGACAGCATAAATGTCATACAGGTCATAGCTCATTCTAGGACAAGCTCTTTAGTGTGATATGCTAACTGTGGAGCATCCTGATACCCCTGACCCTGTTGAATGGCTGATTTCCTACTTTTAAATATTTTTGGGAGGAAATTTTGTTTCTCCTACCCCTGTGGTATATGGCTTCTTGTCCTGTCACTTGTCTATGGGCCAACCCAGCCCTAGCCCTTGACAACAGCAGCAACCAGCACGCAGAATACTCTGCAAATGCTAGGTGATGCTTATTTAAAGCTCTGAGAAACGTGGGGAATTGTCAGTATCAACACTTCTCCTTTGACAGCTTCTGGGTTAGCTTCAGAGCAACATTAACACAGCATTTGGGACTGCAGTGCTGGGTGCTGAGCTTCTTGTTGGTTGCTCAGGCAGCTTTCCAGTCACAGAGATCGCAGAAGCAGCAACACAGTGCTTAAGGAGTTGGTGTCACCACGTTACAGGTAGCAATTGTAGGTCTAGCTTGTGCCAAATCATCAAGTTATGACTGTAAAGAACAGCCATGGCCACCTATTTTTCAGGATTTTTGGTGCTGTCACTGCTTTAACCCTTCAGGTACAACTTAAACCATCCTGAAGAAAGCTAGTTTAGTCCCCAAAGGCAGGCCAGACACCGTCACAGTAGATAAAGCAAAAGAACATCCCAGATCTGACCTGCAGCAACTAGTTCTGCTTGAAGTTTGCAAACTTATGTGCAGCCTGCACCATGAAGGAACATTGCTGCTGCCCACTGCAGGGGGTGGGGCTGGACTAGGTGACATTTAAAGATCCCTTCTGTCCCAAAGCATTCTGTGATGTGCTGGTGATGCTGGGGAGGAAAGACAGGTCAGGATACCAAGTTCAAACCCCCCAGCTGTGATGGCTAGGTTGAGAAAACATTCCTCCTGCTGATGGCAGTCTGGTGTCAGCTCAGGGGCAGCCTAGCACAGTTCTCACCTCTGCTGGGTTTCCCCAGACTTCACACGTATGCGTCTGACGTGCAGCTCCTGGAGAGCCTTCACAGGTCGGTACCAGTAGCTCCTCAGCTCTTTCCACAGATCATACCACGACTGGGATGTTCCCTCCCAGGTGAGCTTTATCTTCAGCAGCTCACCCATGTCCTCTTCAGTATACACCAGGAAGGTGTTAGTAGCATTGAGGCCAATTTGATCCAGCCTGAAAGACAAGCAGAGCCTAGAGGTTTCTTCCTCATGGAAGCATGCCAGGTGCTCATTCATGCCTTGCAAGAGGGCAAACAGAGCAGTTTGCAGCTTATCAAGTGCCCCACGCTCAACTGTCACCACTTAATTACTGATTACACCGAGCAAAGTGAGCTGAGATAGGTGGTTCAATACAATGCACCACACATTTGGCTCAGGCATCCCTTCCAATTGCTTAAAGGTGAATTCCCTGCCTGGTGTTTCTTCTGGGAGAGGCTAAAGGAGGTCAAACAACACCTCCAGAGATACGGGTGCTTTCAGACTATGTCCAACGGGGGAGTGAGGAAAAGTGAAACAAAGTACTTCAACAGCGAGCTGTGAAGGTTAATGTGTAGAGGACTGGGCACATCAAAGAGCTTTCTCAGCAAGAAATTGTTCCTTTTTTTTCTTTGATTGGTGATAAAGCAAGGCTGCAAGGCTAGTGTCACCAGAGGAGAAAAAGAATGATGCCACCTGGTCTAGTCCCAGTGAACACAGCAGACCCAACTTACATTTCAAGAGGGAGAGGTTCAGAGTCTCCGTTGGTGCCATGCAGGGTGACAGAGAATGTAGGGTCGACCTCTCCCAGGCTGTTGTAGCTGAAGACATGCATTTTCATCTGGTAATGGTAGACTGGAGAGAAACAAGGACAGCACAGATGGAACCAGCTCTGTTGAGAGGCAACACTGACCAGCATCACTCTTTGTGAAATACTAGGCCACTCTTCACTGATGCCTTCTTCAAGACACCACTGACCACTTTTTCCCCCACTGAAGACAGAAGTCGACATCTACACAACAGCAGCAGGTCCAGCTGTGGGGAAGGCTTCCCACACCTTACACTGCTCTTCTTGCCAGTATGGCGTGTGTGAACTGTGGTCTTGCTCCTGGTCCTTACAGGCAGAGTCCTCTTGGTTATTACACATGGAGGATGGAGCCCAGCAACGCCACAGGACAGCAGAGCAGACAGGTAACAGCGAAAGATTCATGCTTGGCGCTGCACTGCTTTGAGCTGATGCTGCTGTTCCACTTCTACATCTTGCCCAACATTGAGTCTGCTCTTAGAGATGATGAGACTATGCTCTTGGACAAGTAAACCACGAGCCAGCAGTGTGCTCTTGTGGCCAAGAAGATTAATGGTGTTCTGGGGTTGTGTTAAGTGTGGCCAGCAGGTCACAGAGGAAGGTTCTCCTTCCCCTCTCCTCTTCCATAAGGAGGCCACATCTGGAGTATTGGGTCCATTTCTGGGATGCCCAGCTCAAGAGGGACAGGGATACAGGTTGCCCAGGGAGGAGGTGGAAGCCTCATCCCTGGAGGTTTTTGCAGCCAGGCTGGAGGTGGCTGTGAGCAACCTGCTCTAATGTGAGGTGTCCCTGCCCATGGCAGGGGGTTGGGACTGGATGGTCCTTGAGGTCCCTCCCAGTCCTAACAATTCTGTGATACACTAGAGTGTCCAATAAATGGCTACAAAGATGAGGAGAGAAATGAAACATCTCTTGCAAGTAGAGGCTGAGAGCCCTGGGGCTGTTGAGCCTGGAGAAGAGCAGCCCCAGAGGGGATGAACGGTGGGAGGCAAGAGGCTGGGGCCAGGCTCTGCTCAGTAGTGCCCAATGACAGGACAAGGGCCAGGGGCACAAACTGGAACCCAGGAGGTTCCACCTGAACAGGAGAAGAAACTTTTTGCTGTGAAGGTGCTGGAGGGCTGGAGGAGGCTGCCAGAGAGGTTGTGGAGTGTCCTTCCCTGGAGAGTTTCCAATTCTCCCTGGGCATTGTGCTGCTGGGCAAGCTGCTGTGGGTGCCCTGCTGGAGCAAGGAGGGCTGGCCTGGATGGTCTGCAGAGGTCTACCTAGGAGGGTAAAGCATACCTTTGAAGGGCATGTCTGCCCTTGTCTTCAGGTACATCTTGCTGTTCCTCCTGTTGCGAGTCTTCCTGGCGTTGTAGCCGATGCCGTTGCAGCGGTTCTTGCGGCAGCTCAGGCAGATGCCCTTCTTGAAGCGGCTGGAGTCGGTGCACTGGAAGGCGAAGCTCTGCTTGTCTTGGTTGACCAGGGAGTCCACAAAGAGGTGCACAGAGCGCTCGTGTTCACATTTCACCACCTCACCGATGGCTGAGGGGAAGCAGAGTGGCACAGGGAAGGGTTCAGTTGAAGCATTTGGCACCCCAGCAGCGGGTTAAGACGCAGGCGAGCGCTGCCTTTTGGGCAGCCCAACCTTGGGCTGGCCCTGGCCCAGAGGGAAACAGTTTTCAGACAGCAGCAATTCAGCCATGGCCAGAGTTAAACATTTTTCCCACAGGCCCAGCTCAAGTGGAAGACACTTGAAGAGAGCCAGTCACTTAGTCTCTACTCTGAGGAGAGCCTTTAAGAGGAGATTCTAGACCCAGCCACAAGACCATGAGAGTTTATGGTCAGGTTCTCAAGTGAAGTGATTGTTCCCCTGCACTCAGCACTGGTGAGGCCAAATTTTAGAGCACCAGGTTGTGTTTTGGGGCCCTCACCCCAAGAAGGACATTGGAGTGGGTCCAGACAACGGCAACAAAGCTGGGAAGGAGCGTGGAGCAGAAGTCTTATGAGGAGTGCCTGAGGGAGCTGGGGTTGTTTAGCCTGGAGAAATGGAGGCTGAGGGCAGACCTTCTGGCTCTCTACAACTCCCTGAAAGGAGGCTGCAGCCACATGGAGATTGGGCTTTTCTCCCAAGTAAGAAGTGACAGGAATGGAGGAAATGGCCTCAAGTTGCACCTTGGGGAGTTTTAGGTTAGACATAAGAATAAAGTTCTTCACAGGAATTGTTCTCAAACACTGGAACAGGCTCTCCAAGGAGGTGGTTAAATCCCCATCCCTGGAGGAACTTAAAAGCTGAGTAGATGTGAGGCTGAGGGATGTGGTTTAGTGGTGGGCTTGGCAGTGGTGGGTTAACCATTGGACTCAATGATTTTTAAAGGTATTTTCCCAACAGAAGGCTTCTATGAATTAAAACCAGGTCCAGTTTCTAGCAACTATCTCAGTCTAGAAGGAAAAAGTACTTTCCTCTGCTGTCCTAAAACAGATCATCCTGCAGCATCAACCCAAGCCTACGAACAAGATGCTCAGGACTTGACCAGAGGTGAAAAACATACATGAGGAGAACTTACTCCCATAGGCAATGGCTCCCAAGACATCACTTAAACCACAGCCAGGCTGGAAGTCTCCCCCATTGGGGTAGATGTCCACGTGGCCCACAGGCATCTGGATCCCGATGCTCACACCCAGCGTCTCCCTCGTGTAGGTGTGAAGGACATCCACGAAGCTGGCGTCATCGGGGGAGAGGCGCTTGCTAGGGTCCACCCCCTCAAACATGGGGCCAGCTGGATCCAAGCCTGGTGTTGGAGACAGGGCACAGGATGCCAGGTCAGAAACTGGGTTATCACACAAGATATCACAGAATGTTAGAGGGTGGAAGGGACCTCGAAAGCTCATCCAGTCCAACCCCACTGCCAGAGCTGGTCACAAAGGAACACGTCCAGGCAGGTCTTGAATATCTCTAGAGAGGAGACTTCACAAGCCCCCTGGACAGCCTGTTCCAATGCCTGACCACTCTTGCAGTAGAGTTTTCCTTATATCCCATCTTTCCCCACTTTTTGCAGTAGTAAACTGCACTCCTACCATGTAACCTCATGGTTCAGACTGGGTGAGCCCCACCACATTGGAGAGGGACATTTTAGAAGGGCATGGACTGATAGGAGAAGCAATCACGGAATTTCAGGGGCTGGAAGGGACCTCCAAAGCTCATCCAGTCCAACCCCCCTGCCAGAGCAGGGTCACCTAGAGCAGATCACACAGGAAAACATCCAGGTGGGTTTGGAGTATCTCCAGAGAGGGAGACTCCACAAGCCCCCTGGGCAGCCTGTTCCAGTGTTCTGCCACCCTTACAGTTTCCATGGAACTTCCTATGCCACAGCTTCGACCCACTGCCCCTTGTCCTGCCACTGGGCATCAATATAGCCAGGAACCTGCTGCCAGCAGCCCTCCTGACCAGCTGCTGCCTGCTGACACTGTGTCCACCTGTGGGCTTGCATGAAGATGTCTCATGTCACTATTGGTGCAACACAACCCAGTGCGCCCTGCAGCAATGGGTTCAGATGGACCATTGGAAGCAATGCTAGGTCACAGCAAAGAGACACTTCAAGAGCTAGCAGATGAGCAAACACCAGAAGAGGTCTAGCACCCCACAGAGACCACTCATAGCCAAAGCTGCCTTGGCAGCATTTAATCCATTTTCAGACTGGACGTATGGAAGGACTAAGACAAGTTTAAGCAGCAGCAGCCAGGTAATCCCTGCATCTGAGACCCTATGATGGGTTTGGGACCTGCAGCTGTGCTCCTGAACCCTTCCTCAACTTGACTGTCAGGAGCTTTTCCTGCTTAAGTAAATACAGATAATTATTGCTAGCCTCTGAGGAATTTTTACTCTGTGTAAAGGCTTCATGCAAACCCTTGTGCCATGCCCACAGTTCTCACATGGGGAAATCAGCTTCTGGAGCCAGAAGCACTCAAGAGATTTTCAGAATGAGGGTTGGGGTGTTTGACCAGACATCCCATGGGATGAAGAGCACCCAACATCTCTCACTTCCATTTAGTTTATAAGCATAATGACAAAACTAGTGCCACTCCAAGGCTTAGAATGTGGATGGCAAGAGCTTGAGCTGGACTTGCTTTGAACCCACATTTAGCTTCAAATATACTCAAGATCAAGGCTGTCCTCTGAAAGGTCTGTTCACAGAACTTTCACACCTAGAGTTCAAGCTTCTTCATGTGAAGAGACCTACTGCCACCACAGGTAGGAAACTTGTCATTTCTGAGTGAGCAAGCCCCAAACCACATTGCAGTAAGACAGGAAGTGAGCCTTTTCAGGGAAACTGACTGGCACTCAGGAAAGGGGCTTAACAAAAAAGCCACTCACCTGTGATTCTGCCTATTGTCCCATGGACATGGTTACCAGCAAAGCCAGCAACGTGGGCACCCAGGCTGTACCCAATCAGGTGGACATTCTCAAGCTTGAAGAGTGGGTTCTCCTGCAAGGGGAAAAAAAATATGATAATTTGCCCCTCATAGCTTCCAGGACATCTGGCACTGCTCCTCTGTGCAGGACTCTGAAGTCCAATTCTAAGAAGAGATGGGGGAGGAGGGGGTGGGAGGGCAGAAAATGCTTTCTTATTTTATCAAGACAAGTGGAATGGTTTGGGTTGCACTTGTGGCTTGGCCCCAGCCATGATACCCAGCTTCCAACCCCAGTAAAAGACACTCTTCAAGCAGCACCTGGACCAGCCTTCCCCAAGGAATTGTCAGCACACCTCAGTGCTGGCCGTGGGCTCAAGGTCCAAATGCAGCACCGTGGAGCACCTTCTCCTTTGCCACCCTCTTGCCAAGCCAACACTGACTTTGAATGCTATGTCTTGGGTTCATGTCGCTCAGACAGGGCTCCTAAAGTTTGAGGACTACTTCAACACCACCGATCCGAGCACGCCACAGAGTGGCATCTCCCAGCAGTGCACGGTAGGGCTCGCACAAAAGGCTTGAGCGCACCACCTTAGCTCTGAGCCATCACCCCACCAAGCCTTGGGGGTTGGGATTACACCAGCTCCCTTCTCTTGTGCAACAGGTCCCTCGCAGAGCATTACAACAGCAGCTTTAAGTGGTGTTACCTGCAACCAGTCGAGCAGCCTGGCGATGCTCTTCCCCACGATCTGCGTGTTGTTCACGGCGTCGGTGTAGAGCTGGTGGGCAAGGGACAGCCAGTCCACCACCACCACGTTGGCATCCTTCTCCCTCTCCTGAAGAGCAGACACCAAGCTGCCCAGCCAGGTTTCAAACATGCCACTCATCTAGGGAGAGACCCAGGCATTTAAGTTCCCAGATCACACATCACAGTGAAGCTATTTGTGTACCATTTACATGTGGAGCTCCACTCAAGCCTCACCGCTTCCTCGGTGCTGTGCTAAAGGGGTAAGAAAAACAGGTTTTGGGGAGGCTCTGGCTGTAATTAGCCACTTTGCCTTTTAAGGCAGGAGGAGAGGCATTCGTCCCACACCACCTTATCGCTCTGCTGCTCGAGAGTTTCAGAAATTGTGATGGATTGCAACATTATTTCCCAGCCCTGGCACCACTGTTTGCAGAAAGCCCTGGTGGAGTTGATAAGTCCCCCTTGGTGCTACATGCTGGGCCACATCAAATGCAGGAGAAGAAAGCCTGATAAAGCCCACGTGCCCTCTGCTTCTTCATCAATGAGCAGAAATGATGATCATGGATGTGCGGATGGAGTCCAGACGTGTGTCCAGCCAAGTGCCACCTTCGAAGTGGTCAGTTAGTTGGGTTTTGGGGAAGCACTCGAAGTACCTTTACCACATCTATGTCATGCAGCTGGAGAACTTTCACGGAGTGGGACCCACGTCACTTTACTCCAGCGACCTCAGGTGCAGCTGCCGAGAGGCCAGAGTGCTCGAATCACAAATCATCACCCCAAATCCCACACACTCCGGGGGCACAAACGATTTACATTTGCACCCTCTTAAGTGGGCAGAAGGAACCTTGAGCATCGTCCGGAGCCGTGCAGGATCCTCTCTCCGTACTTACCGTCCAGCCGTGGATGATGAAGAAGGTTTTCGCCGTCACATTGAATTTGCAGTCCTCCAAACAGTTGTGGTGGCCAAGGGTGAGCGCACAACCATCCTCTTCGGCGTCCGGCGAGGAGCGGAGGTTGAACTTGACCGGCGGCTTGGCTGCCGGCACACGCTCCGGCAGCTCGGCGATGGGGCCACCTGCAAACCAGCGGAGGACTTCAGTGCTCAGTCAAAAACCATCTCTGAACCCACCGCCGGGGCTTCAGATGGAGAAACCAGTTGCATACCCACCACCCATCCCAACCCCATCCCGTGCGGGACCGCGCTCACCCACCTCCTCCTTCTGCTCCTGCCGGCGGCGCAGCCTCTGTCGGCGGCGCAGTGTGCGCCAGCCGCGCCGCGAGGCAGCCGGTCAGGGCGGTGCAGAGCAGGAGGACGAGGTGCCTCATGGCTCGGCGGGACGGAGGGGATGGAGGGACCGGCGGGACGGACGGACGGACGCGGCGCGGCGGGCGGCGGGGCCCTTTAAGGGTCCGCGCGGGGCGGCGCTCGTGGCCCGATGGGGCTGTCCCTGGCGGCACCGGCACCGAGCGCGGCTCTGATTGGTCACACCCTTCCGTGACGTCACTGGGGCGCGTGAATGCAAAGGCCGGGGGCGGAGTCTGGCTCGCAGCCAGGCTCGGGGGCGGGGCGGGGGCGGGGCAGGGGCGGTGGGGGCGTCCCTGCGTTACCCTGAGGGGAGGAGGGAACGGGGAGCAAGGAGTAGGGTAGGGGGTGGTGGGGTTGGGAAGGAGCTTCAGCATCACCCAGGCCTGCCAAGGCTGGGGCTAAACCCTGTCCCTCAGCACCACATCTCTGCGGCTTCCACCACCTTCCTGGGCAGCCTGTCCCAGGGTTTGAGAACCCTTCCAGTTAAGAGCTTTCTTCTCCTGTCCAGTCTAAACCTCTTCTGCTGCAACCTGACCCCATTTCCTCTTGTGCTCTCACTTGTTACCTGGGAGAAGAGACAAAAACCCAGCTGGCTGCAATCTCCTTTCAGGGACTTGTAGAGAGGCAGAAGGTCTCCCCTCAGCTCCTCACAAGAATCAGAATTGTCAGGGCTGGAAGGGACCTCAGGGCTCAGCCAGTTCCAACCCCTTTGCTGTGGGCAGGGACACCTCACACTGCAGCAGGTTGCTCACAGCCACATTCAGCCTGGCCCTCAAAACCTTCAGGAATGAGGCTTCCACCACCTCCCTAGGCAACTTGTGCCTGTGTCTCACCACCCTCATGGGGAAGAACTTCTTCCTAACATCCAATCTGAATCTGCCCATTTCTTGCTCTTCACAGCCTTCTTGCCCTTCAGAACCTTCACCAGCTTCATTGCCCTTCTCTAGACTCACTCCAGCCCCTCAATGTCCTTCTTGGAGCAAGGGTCCCAGGATGCAGTTCTGAACCCAAGATTCAAGGTGCAGCTGCACCCATCCATGCTGTGTACAGGAGGACAACCCTGTTCCTGCTAGGCTGCACTAATGCTGAACCAGGATGGGATGCTGGAGGCCCTCTTGGCTACCCAGACACACTGCTGGCTCACCTTCAGCTGATTGTCAACCAATGCCCTCCAGGTCCTTTTCCCACTGGGTAGTTTCCAGCCCCTCTGTCCCAAACCTGGAACTTTCGTGGGGTTGTTGTGACCCAGGTGCAGGATGTGGTACTTGGCCTTGCTGAACCTCATCCCACTGGCCTCAGCACACCGATTCTGTCAGTCCAGATCCCTCTGCAGAGCCTCTCAACCTTCAAGCAGACCAACACTGCTGCCCAGACTTGGTGTCATCTACATCCTCAATGCCCTCATCCAGGTCGCTGATGGAGATGTTACACAGAACTGGCCCCAGCCTGGGGCCCTGGGGAACACCACTGGTGACCAGCCAACCACAGTGAGGGCAGCCCCATGGGTGGCTCATTCCTCAGGTGGGTAAACGGGAGCAGGATACAGCATGGCAAAGGCCACACATGTTATGACGAGTGTCTGAGGATTGTTTAACCTGGAGAAAAGGAGCAGGAGTCAGAGAGAGTCAGGCATGGTCCTGCCCTCACACTGCTTTAAATCATCGTGCTTATGGTAGCCTCCATCTGGTAGTATCCCTGTACTGGGCACTGGTGAGGCCACATCTAGAGTACTGGATTCAGTTTTGGGCCCCTCAATCCAAGAAAGACATTGAGGGGCTGGAAAAGGTCCTGAGAATCACAATGAAACTAGTGAAAGGTCTAGAGCACAAGTCTGGTGAGGAACAGCTGAAGGACCTGGGATTATTCGGCCTGGAGAAAAGGGGAGACCTTCTGGCTCTCTACACCTCCCCAAAAGGAGGCTGGAGCCAGGTGGGGGTTGGTCTCTCCTCCCAAGGAACAAGTGATGGGACAAGAGGAAATGGCCTCAGGTTGCACCAGGGGAGGTTCAGGTTGGACATGAGGAACAATTTCTTCCCTGAAAGGGTTGTGAAGTTGTAGAACAGGCTGCACAGGAAAGTGGTGGAGTCCCCATCCCTGGAGGGATTTCAAAGCTGTGTAGATGTAGTGCTGAGGGACATGGATTAACAGTGCCCTGGGCTCTCCTTGGACTTGATGATCTTAAAGGTTTCTTCCAGCCTCAAAGACTCTATGATTCTACTGAAAGGGCTGGGTGAGCTGGCAGTGGTGCCCAGCTGCACCCACAAACCCAGGCACCAGCATGGATCTGTGGTTTTCAGTTCTGCGTGTGCAAATCCCCAGCTCTTTGGCATCCAGGATGCTCTGGCACAAGTCTCCTTCTCTGGAGAGCTTCCAACCCCCTGGGGGTTGGAACCCCTGGAAGCAGCTGGGCAAGCTGCTGTAGGTGCTCTGCTTTAGCTGAGGGGCTGGACTGGGTGATCCCCAGAGGTCCCCTCCAACCCCTACCACTCTGTTTCTGTGAAGACAGTTCCCAGAGGGTGTCACCAGGCTTTCAGCCCAGCAGCTCCTGCAGCCACATTAGTGATGCTGTAAATAGTTTTCAACCTTCTGCTGTGAAAAAAACACAACACCTATTTATTCCTAGTTTTTAGTTGCCAGTAGTTTTACCAATGACTGTTCCATAGACCTTTTATTCTGCTGCTGTCTCACTGCATGTGGTGTAAGGGGAAGAGGCAATGCCCCAGGACACATGGCTTTCCTGGTCTCTTGTTCTTTGCCTTCCTCATCTGCATGGATCCTTCTCTTTTCCTCTAAACTCACAGCAGAAAGTGAGGAGGAGACAACAGTGTCTGTGGTGTATAAAATTGGCAGGGGAGAAGAGGGCAGAGGTGAAGAGGAAATGATGAAGCCTTAAACCCAGTCAAAAGCAAGGGAAATAATTAGAGACCAGGTATGGGAATTGCTTTACCACTCTCTGGTAGATACTGATGGAGAGCACTCATCTGACTTTCCACCAGTGCCTCTCCTCTCCTCTCCCTCTCCTCTCCTCTCCTCTCCTCTCCTCTCCTCTCCTCTCCTCTCCTCTCTCTCCTCTCCTCTCCTCTCCTCTCCTCTCCTCTCCTCTCCTCTCCTCTCCTCTCTCTCTCCTCTCCTCTCCTCCCTCTCTCTCCCTCTCCTCTCCTCTCCTCTCCTCTCCTCTCCTCTCCTCTCCTCTCCTCTCCTCTCCTCTCCTCTCCTCTCCTCTCCTCTCCTCTCCTCTCCTCTCTCCTCTCCTCTCCTCTCCTCTCCTCCCCTCTCCTCTCCTCTCTCCTCTCCTCTCCTCTCCTCTCCTCTCCTCTCCTCTCCTCTCCTCTCCTCTCCTCTCCTCTCCTCTCCTCTCCTCTCCTCTCTCCCTCTCCTCTCCTCTCCTCTCTCTCCTCTCCTCTCCTCTCCTCTCCTCTCCTCTCCTCTCCTCTCCTCTCCTCTCCTCTCCTCTCCTCTCCCTCTTTCCTCACAGCTCTCATCCATGCATCAGGTAGCGGCTGGGGCCTGCTGCTCTTCTCCTCTTGGGATCGTTCCCAGAACCTCTTCTGACGCTGCAGAATGTTCGCAGAAGTTCTGGGAGCTCTTCGAGCACCTCCTGTTTCAGGAGGCAGGAGATGACGCTAACTGCTTCTCCCCAGGGAGCGTGGGTTTGAGCACAGTGTCCTGGGGACAGCGCAGCTGTGTGGTCCCTCTCCGGGAGCAGCACTGTGGCAGCGGTGGCCCTACGATAGAAAGCGCGGGAGGTTTCTCAGCTGCTGGCCCCCGACGGCACTTAGTCCTGCAGGAAACGAATCAGCTAAGCCTCGTCACCAAACGCTCGTCATTTTGAACCCCGGTGCCAGCAGACCCCTGCCAGACCCTCAGCCGCTGCCACATCTTCTCGATTCTTCCTCCTGAGCCTCTGCACTCAGCTGCTGCCTCCTGCCATCGAAAAGCTGCAATGGGTGGGGATGCGTCCTCCCTTTGTGCAACACAGGGGAGGGGGTGGTCCTTGCTCTTCGCCTCTGGCTTCCAAGAACGACAGTAGCAGGGAGAGCAGCTTAGCAACAGTAAGGAAGAAGGAGCACAAAATAATCCCTGATTGCTTTGGCCAAAAGGTGATGATCATCCAGGGAGATGCCGAGGAGCTGCTGTGATGGGCATCCTATCAACACAGAGAGCCGTGGCTCTGCGCTGACCTCTCTGTAACCCTGCTGGCCCGATGCGGGGTAAGAAAGCTCCCACCCAGCAGAGCTGCTCGGAAAATAACAGTTCGTTAAGCCCCGTAATTTTCAGGAGAAACTCCTACTTTTGATTAGTTTTTCACTGGGAAAGATTTCATGGCTCCCAGATGGAGTTTTCTGGATATTGCAGTTAAGTAATAAATAATAAACTGGGGTAAAATGGATCATAATCCACCTTAAAAAAAAAAAAAAAAAAAGGAAAGGCAGCTGGAAGCTCGGTGTTTACAGCACTTTCAGGGATGTTGGAGAGCTTAAAGGAGTGGGAAGCTCAACATTTACAGGGCTTGTAGGCTTGTTGGAGGCTTTATCCCAGCAGCTGGTGTGAGCGGGGCAATGCCTGGGGACAGCGTGGCTGCTCTTGGCCACGTCTTTCTGGCTGTCTCCTTCCCCCATTCCCACTGTGATTTCCTAAAGTCCAAGAACAGAAGAGGAGTGGTTTTGAAATCACGAAACAGGGAAAGGTCCCACTCAGCTGCAGTCACAGGCTCTCTGCAGGTGGGTGCTGAGTGGCTGAGGCTGAGTTTCTCCTTCAGCACCAGAGTGATGCAGAGCAGAGCCATGAGATGTGGAGGCAGGCAGGACACAAGAGGAGTGAAGCTTCGTTCTTAGGAGCAAAAAGCTCAGTTCTGTGTGATTCTTAAATTGATATGCTGAAGTATTTAAAGGCCTGGAGTCTACTGGTGATCTTGGGGAAGGATTTAGCAGCAGCAGTAGCATTTAATCTGAGAGGTTTCCATGTCCATGAACCCAGCAATGAGACCCTTTCAATGCCTTTTCCATACATTTCAGACCTGGGTTTTGGTCAGTGTCTTCTATGGGAGCTCATCATCTCTGACTGAAACAGGCTGCCACCATTCTGCTCAAGGAGCCTGAGGTCAGAAGCCAGAGATGGGCAATGAAGCTGGTCAACGGTCTGGAGCACAAGTCTGGAGAGGAGCACCAGGGGGAACTGAAGTTGTCCAGCTTGGAGAACAGGAGGCTGAGGACTCTCTGCAACTTGCTGAAAGGAGGTTGGATCCAGGTGGAGGTTGGTCTCTTCTCTCATGGAACAAATGTTATGACAAGAGGAAACAACCTCAAGTTGCACCAGGGGAGGATTAGGTTGGTCAGGAGGAGCAATTTCTTCTTGAAAAGGCTGGTCAAGATGTGGAAGAGGCTGCCCAGGGCAGTGGTGGAGTCTCCATCCCTGTAGGGCTTTCAAAGCCATGCAGGTGTGGTGCTGAGGGACATGGCCTGGCAGTGATGGGTTAATGATTGGACTCATTAATCTTGAAGGTCTCTTCCAACCTAAGTGATTCTCTGATCATTGTTTTGAATGTTTCTGTTTCCCTGTCTTAGAATTCTCGTGCCGACACCTCCTCTGCTAGCAGAAACCTCAGCAAGAAGCATGAACGAACCACACTCTGGAGGAGGGGACAGGGGAAAATCCTTCAGCCATCACTTGAACCACTTTAAAGACCTGCACAGGTAGAGTAATTTTGTCTGCAGAAAGCACTTATGGACTACTCCCAGCTAAGGCTGCATTCCATCATGTTCACATTGCTAGGAAGGAGTGAAGGAGAGAATTTGGCTCCAGTGAGTCCTCCTGATGGGGGAAAAATTGTGTCTTTTGGGATCTGTGGGGTGCTTGTTACTGAGAGCAAGAGCAGAACAAGAGTCAAGGATGCTCCTCTTAAGTGCTCCTCATTGGCACAAGCTGAAAACTGCTCGGGTGGCTTCAGGTTAGTGTCAGGGACTGATTATTGTGATGCTGCAGAAGTTTAATTCCACATTTAGAAAACTGAGAGTGTTTTACACACCCACCATTCTTCCTGACTGTTTCCACCCCCCCTCTATTTTAATTCTTTTTCTCCAATAAAAGAGGGAGTAGGATTTGCAGGAGGAAGGAAGAGAAAGGGATTGTTCCTCTCTCTCTCTCTCTAAGTTATAAAACAGTTTTTCTTTTCAATTATAAAACACAGCCTAGGCAGTAGAATTTAATGGGATTGGTGTTCATTTCCCTCTTGGCTCCTTCTGCCTAATTTCTTCCTGAGATGATGAGGGAGGAGGGATGGACACGGGACTGGAGAATTAAAAGGAGAGAGGGAAGAGCTGCTTGAATGGCTTGTGACTTCAGGGTGCTTCAAGCTGAGGAAAAGACCACGGGAGGGCCCCCACAGTGGATGTGTGTGCAGAAGTGACTGCACCCCAAAGGGTCTGTAGTGCCTGGAGAGGTGGGTCTGTGGCCCTGGAGAAGTGGGTTTGTGGTCCTGAAGAGGCATCTCTGTGGTGAAATAACATCCCAGGTTAATCCTTGCCTCCCCCCTGTGCCTCCTCAGCTCTTGGCTGACCATCATCCCACCACAGCACCGACTATTTCATGCTGAGTGGTGACTGCAGAGGGGGAGATGCTACTTCCATGGCGCAGCTTCTGCTTGGAATATTTTTGTTCTGTGAGGGGTGAACACAGGCCATGGTGTCTTTGTTTCACAGCCATTCCTCAAAGTCTCTTCTCCCCTCCTCAGCCTTTCAAACCCAGCCCCTCTCCAAACACACTTTACAGGACCAATACTTCATATCCCTCTGCTTCCAGCAGAGGCTAATCTCCAGTGGGTTATGAAATCAGCTCACATGCTTCAGTGGCATTACCCACTATTGATAGCCCCCTTCGATCCCCGTTGAGCTCTCTTTGTTGGAGGTAACCCCTTCTCCTGCCTCTTCTAAGCTGATTTCTTAGGCCACATCATTCAAGCCCCACATCCCCATGGTATTTAGATGTAGTAAAAATGACTGTGGGGGAAAATAAATGGCAGCCAGCGAGCCAACTAAACTGTCTGACTATTAATGGTCCTGTTAGTTGCAAATTTACTTTACCACAAAGCCCCCAGCATGTAATCCTTAGATGAATGCCTTTGATTGTGAGGGAATATTTACAGCTGACCCTGCCAGCAGTCTGCAAACCTGCAATGGGCCTCCTGTCCCACATTAAATCCGCTGGCATCTGTTCCTGGGTTCTTATCAAGCACATGCTCTGTTGGTGCGGCGTTCGGGCCGCGGCGCTCACGGGCACGGTGGCCCTTGAAGAATAAATCCCTGCATTCCTGACAAATGCCTAATTCTTGTTGTCACACAGGGAGGAACGTTACAGTTTGTACCTGCCTCTGGGCATCACCATGCAGGGGGAGGTTTCCAGAAGGCTGTGGCCCCTGGCAGTAGCCCCCTCCCCACGGCGGGTCCAGCCGCTGGACCACCCTTCACTAGGGACAAACTCCTTCTTGGCCACTCTTTGCCAGACATGCGTGAGCAGCATGAAGTGATTTTCAGGATGGCTTTGGTCTCTCTTCACCCCTTGCATTAGTCACCAGGATGCTCTGACTCTGCGTGCTGTGACCCTCCGGTTATCTCACCCCATCTGCAGCCACAGCAGAGCTGTGCAGCAGCACGGGCTGAAGGCCAGGCAGGGCTCAGTGTGTCGTCCTGACACCTCTTCCCCATCTCCAAGTGGACAAGCAGCTTGTCATGCCCAGCACGTCCCCTGCTATGTGAGATGGATCCAGACTGTTGGCTGCTTTGTCTTGGACAGAGGACCCAGTGGTGGGTGGTGGGCCTGCTCTGTCCACTCTGCAGACAGGCATCTCTTTTGCTCTGTGCTGGGAAATGACAGATTTTCTCTCCCCTCTTAAGCCTTTGCCACAGTTTTCCATCCAAGATCCATGAAAGCTGAGCATGTTTGGGCTTGAACATGGACTTGGAGCCAAGCCCACTGGCACTGGGTGACCAGGGAGATGTTTCCTTCTGCTCCTTTCTGAGGTCCTGTTTCGGTGGGGGATTGATTGGAGAAATGCCTCAAAAGTTTGTGCTCACTTGAGCCTTCAGGTGGTGGGTGCTGAGCCCTCAGCAATGCTTCTGCTTTAACTCTGCTGCATGTAACAATGGGAAAAGATTAGAAAATGCATGAATTACTAAAATTTCTCCTCTGCATTTTATTGTAAGTGGAGCCTGGAGCTGCTTGAGAGTCCAGAGAGGAGTCTGGCAGGTGGCTGTTTGGTTTGAGGATTGATTTAGGGTGTGTCCCCTTATTCACCTGCTGCTTCTTCAGATCTACAGGAATATTTGTCCCAAGACTGGGATGGATGTGGTAGCACCCTTGGTAAGGTGTGCTCAATACTCAGCTGTACTGCAGCTTGAGAGGAGACCACAAGAGCTGGCAGAGCAGGCAGTGGTTCTCGTGACTGCATAGATGGGTCTGTGAGACCTGGGCACAGCTCTGTCTTTGGGCTCATTTCTGGCAATTGGCAGGTAAAACATCTTGCAGCTTGGTGTTTTGGCAGAGTAATTTGAAAGCTGACAGATCCTCTTCCTCCAAACACTTACCATGGACTTGGGTGTCCAGGTAAATCTGGATGGACACCAGAAGCAAGGGAAATCTGAGCATCCTGGTAAGCTTCCCAGTGCCTACAGGAAAGAAAAGGATTGATTTCTTAAAACAAATTGATTAATGACTTACTTTAGCACAAATCTGTGAAAACATATCATGGAGTTCTCTCTATCATTGCTCATTTGCACCCCAACTTTATGGTTGCAAATCTCAGGTAATACTTTCTCAGACATCGTCTCCCATAGGGAAGCTTGGGAAGCCTGGGTCAGATGAGTGGACAGAGAGGTGGCTTGAGACCTGGCTGAAGGACAGAGCTCAGAGGGTTGTGAACAGTGGTGCAGGGTTCAGTTGGAGGCCTGTGACAAGTGATGCTTCCCAGGGGTCAGGACTGAGTCCAGCCTTGTTAGACATCTTCATCAGTGACCTGGGTGAAGGGGCAGAGTGGAGCCTCAGGCAGGTTGCTTATGGCACAGCACTGGGAGCAGTGGCTGACACCCCTCAGGCCATGCTGCCATGCAGTGAGACCTGGGCAGGAGGAGAGCTGGGAGAGAGGAACCCCTTGAGGTTCAACCACGGCAAGTGCAGGGTCCTGCAGCTGGGGAGGAACAACCTCCTGCACAGGACAGGTGAGGGGTGACCTGCTAGAAGGTGGAGAAGGACCTGGGAGTGCTGGTGGGCAGCAAGTTCACCATGAGCCAGCAATGTGCTCTTGTGCTCAAGAATGCCAGTGGTGTCCCGGGGTCTGTTAAGAACAATGTGGCCAGGAGGTCAAGCAAGGTTCTCTTCCACATCTCCTCTGCCCTTGTGAAGCCACATCTGCAGTACTGTGTCCAGTTCTGGGCTCCCTGGTTCAAGAGAGACAGGGAACTACTGGAGAGAGTCCAGAGGAGGCTAAAAGATGCTGAGGGGCCCTGGAGCATCTCTGTGAGGACCAAAGGCTGAGAGCCCCTGGGGCTGTTAAACCTGGAGCAGAGCAGCCCCAGAGGGGATCTGAGCAATGCTCAGCAAGAGATAAAGGCTGGGGGGCAAGAGGCTGGGGGCAGGCTCTGCTCAGTGCTGCCCAGGGACAGGACAAGGGGCAGTGGGCACAGACTGGAACCCAGGAGGTTCCATCTCAACATGAGGGAAAAATTCTTTCCAGTGAGAGCAGGCTGCCCAGAGAGGCTGTGGAGTTTCCTTCACTGGAAAGATCCAAACCCCCCCTGGCCACTGTGATCCTGGGCAAGCTGCTGTGGGTGCCCTGCTTTAGCAGCAGGGTTCAACTGGATGACCTCCAGGGGTTCCTTTCCACCCCCATCATGCTGGGATTCTTTTATATTTCCTGGCCTGCATGTTCCTCTTCCTCCCTTTGGTGTCCTGGTTGCCAGGAGGGTGCTTTGGAGATCCCCTGGCTGTATTTTACTGTGCAAGACATTAGAGGAGAATGATGTTTGAAACCACAGAGACTTTATGCAGCATCTTCTATTATTCAGGGGGAAAAAAAGCATGACAAACAGTTTGTGGCACAGAAATAAGAAGCACAAGATGGGACTGTGCATCATCAAGGTTGGCATCCTTTGCTCTCCAGCACCCTGCTTTTTATTTCCTCCCCTCTTTGAACCTTTGGCTTTCTCAAATCTGAGCAGGGCATTGTGCTGGGATCTGCTTCAGAGAGTGGAAAGCCTCAAGCCATCCATGGAGGTATGTGGAGTCTCCTGCCCTCCTCAGATGTTGGTTTTTCTTATACTGGCATGCTATCCAAGTCAGTTCTTTTTCCCCCCAGCATGCACATTTCATGTTGAGAACCCTCCAGTTACCCCATCCCTCAATCCTGTCTCATTCCTTGGTGTCTCCATGAAAAGGACATCTACCACACGTGCTCAGAGCATGTGCAGTGTGGAGATGGGAAAGAATGATCTGTCCCTGAGGATGCTGGACCCCACCGGGCTCTGCTTCAGCCTCGGGACATTTATTACTAATTGCCTCACTTCTGCCATTTATTGTGTCTCTTGAGTGTGTGGATCTTATTAGGGAGAATCAGTGGCTCTGTAATTAATTAAGAGAGGCTCAGGGCATTTCTTAGTGCTTTGTACTCGTGTTCCTGCCTGTGATGTCCAGACATTGCTGACACTCATCCCAGGAACTCCCAGTCCAAGGACAGGCAGCCAGACAAAGGTCAGGAAAAAGAAGAGGGCTTTTCTGTGCAGGGCAGTTATATACTGGGCTGATCCCCAGCAGTGTGGGCAGCAGGGGCAGGGAGGGGATTCTGCCCCTCTGATGGGCTCTGCTCAGATCACCCCCCTGCAGTGCTGGGGCAGCTCTGGAGTGCTCAGCACAGCACAGACAGGGAGCTGTTGGAGCAGGGCCAGAGGAGGCCACAGCAATGCTGGCAGGGCTGGAAGGGCTCTGCTGGGAGGCCAAGCTGAGAGAGTTGGGCTTGGTCAGCCTGGAGAAGAGAAGGCTGCAGGGAGACCTTCTGGTGGCCCTTCAGTGGTTCAGGGGCCTAGAAGAAAGCTGGGGACAGACTTTTTTTCAGGGCCTGTTGTGATAGGACAAAGGGTGATGGCTTGAGATTGAGAGTGGAAAGAAGAAAGAAATTGTTTACTCTAAGGTTGTGAGAGCCTGTCCCAGGCTGCCCAGAGAGGTGGGAGATGTCCCATCCTTGGCAACATTCCAGGTGAGGTTGTCTGGGGTTGTGAGCAACCTGCTCCAGTCGCAGATGTCCCTGCTGACTGCAGGGGTTGTGGGCTAGATGAACTTTAGAAGTCCCTTCCAATCCCAAATACTCATGATTCCATTCCATTATGCCATGACATGCTTTGCAGAGTAAGGATGGCTTTTTCTAGGCCATGATGTAGGAGGTGTGACCTATGGGGCAGGCAGCAGCAGACCTGCCCAGTCTGCACTGGGTATGGGTGCAGGACCCCACTATCCACCTCTCTGTGTCTAAAACTCTTTCCTTGCATTTGCCAAGCCATTGCATGGCCTCTGCCTCCTCTGAGGTGTGCAGCAGGTGCTGTGCTGCAGGTCCAGCACCTGACTGAGTCATGGGGCAGCTGATGGCCTTGGGATGGGGTGGGAGCTGAAGGTGTGCTACCTAGCAGGGCCCCATGCTGAGCAGATGCCTGCCACAGCCTTGCCCGGCAGTCCCTACCCATCATATGACCTTCCCAAGCACTGGCATGTGACAGGGCCATGCAGGCTGGGAAAGACTGTGGGGAGAGGAGAGGCTGGAGAGGGGGAGGGCAGCTGGGCTGGAGAGGATTAGTTAAGTGTGGACAGATAAGGAAGGCTTTGAAAGAGAGGAGCTGTGTCAGAGTTGTCGCAACAGCAAAGGGGAAGGTAGCTGGATGATTGGGAGAGGGAGGGAAGGGGTGGGCTGGGAGGGAGGGATGACCTCAGAGGTGACATTTGGGATCAAAGTGGGGAAGTCTCTGTCTTGTAGGGAGGAAGGTGCTGACACCATCAGAGCATAAGCAAGCAGAAATTTGGGGTAAATTTCAAACAGTAACAACAGGAAAGGATGAGCTGAGAAACCCCCACAGAGATGATAAATGAAGATGCTGGAAGGGCTGCTATGGACATGAAGTTTGGAAGAGAGAGGATGTAGAGGGCTCAAGCTTCTCACCATGCCATTAACTGAACCCTATTGCTGGCTGCAGCTTTTGCACAGGTTGTGTGAAGAGGCATCCTCCAGCCACATTTCCCAGGCTCTGAGCAGATCTCCAGCTTGCTACAGAAGAGAAACAGCTGCAGGGGTGACAGTGCCAGGTCATGGAATCTCTTCTCCAGGCTGCCCAAGCCCAACTCTCTCAGCGTGGAGCCTCCCAGCAGAGCCCTTCCAGCCCTGCCAGCGTTGCTGTGGCCTCCTCTGGCCCTGCTCCAACAGCTCCCTGGCTGTGCTGTGCTGAGGACTCCAGAGCTGCCCCAGCACTGCAGGGGGTCTGAGCAGAGCCCATCAGAGGGGCAGAATCCCCTCCCTGCCCCTGCTGCCCACACTGCTGGGGATCAGCCCAGGACAGGGCTGGCTCTGGGCTGGCAGCACTTGGTGCCAGCTCCTGGCCATCTCTCCACCCCCAGCACCCCCAAGGCCTTCTCCACAGAGCTGCTCTCCAGCCCTGCATCCTCCAGCCTGGGTTGATACAATGGCCTACCTGCAAGGACCATTCCTGCTTCAGTTCCTCCATGCAGTGTCTGCCAGCAGGAAGATGGAGGTACAGAAACCCCAGGAGGAGAAGTACAGGTCTCATTCTGTTTTATCAGCTGATGCAGAGGAGTCCCTCACAGTGGAAAAGGAAAAGAAAAAAAAGGAAAAGGGAAAAAAAAGGAAAAAGGAAAGGAAAAAGGAAAGGGAAAAAGGAAAAAGGAAAGGGAAAAAGGAAAAAGAAAGGGAAAAAGGAAAAAGGAAAGGGAAAAAGGAAAAAGGAAAAAGGAAAGAAAGGAAAAAGGAAAAGGAAAGGGAAAAAGGAAAAAGAAAAGGAAAAAGGAAAAAGGAAAAAGGGAAAAAAAAAAAAGGAAAGGAAAAATGAAAATCAAAATGAAAATGAAAATGAAAATGGAAAAGGAAAAGGAAAAGGAAAAGGAAAAGGAAAAGGAAAAGGGAAAGAAAAAGATAAAATAAAAAAGAAAAAATAAACAGGAAAAAGGAAAATTAAAAAAGATAAAATAAAAAATAAAAAAAGAAACAGGAAAAAGGAAAAGGGAAAGTAAAAGGAAAAAAATGAAAACAAAAATAAAAGAAAGAAAAAATAAAAAGTAAATAAAAGAAAAAATAACCAGGAAAAAGGAAAAGAAAAAGGAAGAGGAAAAGAAAAAGAAAAAGAAAAAGAAAAAGAAAAAGAAAAAGAAAAAGAAAAAGAAAAAGAAAAAGAAAAAGAAAAAGAAAAAAGAAAAAGAAAAAAGAAAAAGAAAAAGAAAAAGAAAAAGAAAAAGAAAAAGAAAAAGAAAAAGAAAAAGAAAAAAGGAAAAGAAAAAGAAAAAATTAAAAATAAAGAAAAAAGGAAAAAATAAAAATATAAATATAAAAAAGAAAAAAAAGAAAATTAAAAAGAAAAAAGAAAAAGGGGAAAATAGAAAAAGGAAAATAAAAATCAAAATAAAAGAAAGAGGAAAAAGAAAAAGGAAAAGGAAAATAAGTATAAAAATAAATAAATAAAAATAAAAATAAATTTTATAAAGTTTTGTGTTTAAAGAGCATTCCCTGTGTTTTAGTTTGTGCTTAGATTGTGGATGCAAACTGTGGGCAGCCTGCCTGCTTGCAGGGAGATCTGCAGTTTCACCAACCAGAAGCACCTTTCAAGGAGTATTTCTGGGTCAGACAAAACCCTATGCCCAGGACACTGTTCTGTCCCAGGTGGTGCTGACGATCCACGCTTACCTGATGCCCTTCCTTACTCACCAGGGTGACTGGCTGCCCCATCCCTCCCATCTGCAGCCATGACCCAGCAGTCACAGACCTGCCTGACCTGCGTAAATGATTTGTGGGTGAGAAATGCTCCAAATAAACACAGACCTGGGCTCCAAGGTTGTTCAGTCACACGGGAGCGCTGCTCTTCCAACGACTGCCTCCAGGCTGGGCGTGCAGGGGGCGTGGATCAACTCACAGCTCTGGGACAGGATGTCAAAAGATGGTCAGTATCAGGAGTGTATCCCTGAGTGTGTTGTTTTGACTGTGCTCCTGGCTGGTGTCCAGCAGCCTGGGGAAGGCACTACCCCTGCTGCGTCAGGCTCCAGCTGCGGTGACGGTAAGGACAGATACTTGGCTGTGGTGATGCTGAGGTCCCCTGGACTGGGTGCAGTATATACAGGACACAAATAAATAGACAGATCTCTGTGTAAAGAGCTGCCTGAAGTGCTCTGGGAGGGCTCACAGAGAATCAGAAGTCTTCCAGCTGTTTACACGGCTTAGAAGATACACTTATGATTTATGGACGTGCACATAGTATACATAAATTCCTTTCAAGATGTCAGCTGAAGGTGAGCCAGTGAGTGCCCAGGTGGCCAAGAAGGCCATCAGCATCCTGGCTTGGATTGGCAATAGTGTGGCCAGCAAGACCAGGGGAGGGATTGTCCTCCTGTGCTTGGCACCTTAAATCCTGAGTTCAGTTTTGGGCTCCTCACTCCCAGAAGGACAGTGAGGGGCTGGAGCAGGTCCAGAGAAGGGCGATGGAACTGGTGAAGAGTATGGAGAACAGCTGTGGTGAGGAGCAGTTGAAGGACCTGGAATTGTTCAGCCTGGAGAAAAGGAGGCTGAGGAGAGACCTTCTGGCTCCCTACAACTCCCTGAAAGGAGGCTGCGGCCAGATGGAGTCAGTCTCTTCTAGGTTACAAGTGATAGGACAGCCTGGTCTAGCTGGGAATGCCCTTGCTTACTGCAGGGGACTAGATGACCTCTAAAGTTCCCTCCCAACCCAGTGCATTCTGTGATCCTGTTACAAGAAGAAATGGCCTCAGGTTGTGTCAGGGCAGGTTTATATTGGACATGAGAGACAATTTCTGCTCCAAAATGGCTGTCAAGGCCTCGAACAGGCTGCCTGGAGCAGTAGTGGAGTCCCCATCCCTGGAGGGCTTTCAAGCTATGTAGATGGGTGCTGAGGAACATGGTTCAGTGGTGAGCTGGCAGTGCTGGGTTAACAGCTGGACTTGATGATCTTCAAGGTTGCTTCCAAGCAAAACCATTCCATGAGCCTCTGGTACCACCTGCACCTGGTAGGAATTGCTGTCCCCAGGCAAGGTGGCAGAGGCAGAGGTGTGCCTGAGCCAACAGCCAGGCACTCAAGCTGCAAGAGAGTAGGGACTAAAAGTAACACCACCCTGGCCTCTGAACCGGGCAGCTGAGGACAGGTTTGCTTCTGTCACATCTGCTGTGGCAGTGGTTGAACTCCAGAGCAGCTGGCAGCTGAGCAGGGAGGGTCCTAGAGCTGGAAGTGTTCTCCCTTTTTGGTTCCTGACCTGCTGTGAAATCAGGGCCCTGGCCAGCCTCCGAGCTCACCTCTCCCTCTGGCCAGCAGGGATGCTGGCCATCAAGAGCATTGACTGATTGTAGCTTTAGATGACATTTGGCTTGGCAGTATCAGTCAGGCTGATAAGGCTGTTTGGTTATTGACAGCTGAAGACACAAAAGGACTTAGATGATACAACACTCGTGTTCCAGTACACTCCCTGCTGCCTGCTGGGCTCTTCCAGCGTGCAGCCCCCTCCCAGCCCCAGGGGCACGTCCAGAGGAGACCCGTGAAGCTGTCACATGATGGGCTGCTCAGCAGAAACGTCTGCACATGAGGAGTGGGACACTCTTTGCCACACAATAGCCTCTGGCCTCGTGGTTAGGATGCAGCTTTGAAACCTTTTAAAGGAAGAAAACAGAAAATGGCTCTCCCATGTCCTGGGAGCATGCTCTGGGTGTTGATGGGTGCTGTGCTTTCTGCTGCTTTCTACCTCAGGAGACGGTAAAACCTTTGCTGCCTCTGTGATGAGCCCTCATAGAATCACAGAATTGTTTTGGTTGGAAAAGACCTCTGAGATCATTGAGTCCAACCACCTGCCCTAAGACCACCATGGTCATGAAGCTGTGGCCATGTTTCTTAAACACCTCCAGAGACAGTGGCTCCACCACCTCCCTGGGCAGCCTCTTCCACTGCAGGAACATTGCAGGCACCAACTCTTGCTGGAAATAAATTTCTTCTAATCTCCAACCTAACCCTCCCCTGGCACAATTTCAGGCCATTTCCTCTCCTTCTATTACCTGGTACTAGGGAGGAGAGCCCAACCCCCACCTCACTGCAGCCTCCTTTCAGGGAGTGGTAGAGAGCAATGAGGTCTGCCCTCAAGCCTCCTCTTCTCCAGATTAAAAAGCCCAAGGTTCCTCAGCTGCTCCTCATAAGACTTCAGCTCTAGACCCTTCCCCAGCTTTGCTGCTCTTCTCTGGACCTGCTCCATCACCTCAAAGTCTTTCATGGCAGGATGCTACCAGCAGGAGCTTCTAGAGGAATGGCTCGGGTCTGAACACAGCTGGATCTTTGCTCTCAATGCCTGCTAAGAGACTGAGGTCTTCCTGGGCATGCAGGTCATCCCAGACTAAGCATGCCACTAGGGAAATTCAAGGTAAAGTCTTCTGAGGTTGAGATTCTAGTAGGATTAGGAGGAAGATGCTTTCCTACACAGGGTTTTCAGGAACATGGCTTTGGTGCTTACATGCCAACCTTTTCTGCTAAGGATCCAAAAGCTGTCTTCTTTTTCTTGAGTCATCTCCTGCAAGCTCAGCATCCAAGGCAGCTGCTGCACTGGGGGAATAATCCAAGTAAACCTCCACAAAGGGCACAGGCTCAGCTGCCTCAGCCCTGATCTCAGCACCAGATATGTGCAGGGCTGCCTCTGAGAGCAGTTGTTAGCCTCTTGACAAAGATGAAAACATGCATCTCATTTCCTGACACCACACACAGCAGCTCCTACCTCTTCACTTCCACCACCAGCACCACAAACCCTCAGCAGCTGATCCTAAGCAGTCCCACGTGTCAGGGGAAGAGAAAACGTGCCCTGTGTGTGCTGGATTTGCTCAGGGAGCACAAGGACCATGTGATAATTCCCACCATGTGTCAACTGCTTCTGTTTCACATTGCTCTTCCAGCTTTCACTGCATGTCTTGTGGTTTCTGTGCTCTGCTGCTCAGGAGGAGCTGTGTGTGAAGCTGATTCCCATGGAAAGGCTGGGTGCCTCCCCTGGCAGATTCCCCCCAGTGTGGATGGGGTAGGACCAGGGAAGTGATTGAGGAGCTCAGTTTTCTCCAGGCTTAATTGGTTGCACCTGGAAACTTGTCACTCCTGGAAATACCACACTCCTTGTTCCACGGGAAGGAGGAATGAAACATTTAGAAAGTGCTGGAAGTCATCACTGAGATCTCTTTACATATTTACTGCTTCCTCAAAGCCATGAGACCCCCAGAGGGGACACTTTTTCTTGCCTGTTTACTTTTCTCTGGTGATGCCTGACTTAGCAAGGCTGCTGTGCATGTTCTTTGGCAGCACTGATCCTTCTTCACACCACTCTTCTGAGGTGATTGTGTCTGCTGAGTGGCTTCAAATCCCATGGATGATGATGGAAGTGCTAATTGGTGAAAATGTGGCTTGGTTTGAGCTAGAGCAGAGCTAGCTCTGCTCAGTGATGTGTCTTCCCAGCTCAGCCTCTGCTCAGTGAGGCTCCATCTGCAGTTCAGGGCAGGATGGCACAGCCAGGGGCTGAT
The DNA here is from genome assembly GCA_033816785.1 of Picus viridis. Classification (NCBI taxonomy): domain Eukaryota; kingdom Metazoa; phylum Chordata; class Aves; order Piciformes; family Picidae; genus Picus; species Picus viridis. Next base: position 2,278,930 of record CM066606.1, read on the forward strand.
GGGGAGAGCTCCTGTCAAGGGCTGGCTGCAGAGAGGCTCTGCCTGAGACTTGATCCTGGGAACACCAAGGGGACTGCCACAGCTTGTGCCACACCTTAGGGGCAGGATGCCAGAGGTGGCAGCTGCAAGGAAGAGCAGACAGGAGAGGTGACCTTCAACTGCCCAACAAGGGATTGATTGCAGCCCATGGGTGGCATCTTCAGGAAAAAGCTGAGGGATCACCAGGGTCAAGCATGTCCCAGGAGGACTCTGTCCCTTCTGCCTTTGATCCTGATCTGTGTGTTCCCAAATCCAGATCCAGAATCCAGCTTCTGAGTCCAGTTCCCATCTGCTGCTGAGTCCAGCCTGGGACTTCCCCAGTGCCTGCCCCCAGCATCAGTGGTGCCAATGATGCCACCATTGCCATCAGGGGTTGGGCTCTGTGTTGGTTTGTATCTCTGTGTCTCTATTCCATGGCATTGCTCTTCTTTCCATCTCAGGTGGTTTAGTTTCTTCCCCAGCCCAGTCCCCTCTCTCCTGTTCTCTTTCTCTTCCCCTTGGGAAGGCTGAGGGCTTCATGGAGAGCCTTCTTCACATGCCTGGTGGTTTGCCCAGCCCTAAACATGGACAAAGCAGATCTTGGTCTTCTCAAAACAAGCATCTGCAGCCAAAAGCTAGTGTGTGTGTTCTTGTGACTAAGGATTCATAAGTGTTGTCTGCGGGTTTTTTTCACAGGAGCTTTGTATATAAAAAGAAGAAATAACATTTATCCACACACCAGCAGGCTTCCTTGCTTTGAGCCTGGTGGGGAGAAGTCACTTGAAGCCTTTCCAGGAAGCATCCCCTTTGAAAGCAAAGGAAAAGGCACATTTTGAGGCAGGCAAATGGAGAGCTGCAGCCACAGTTAGAGAGCTCTGCAGTTTCCAGCCACATAAACATTTGTGACAGTCCAAATTCTTTCCTCTTTCCACCTGGGTGAAATCTTAGTTTCAAAGCTTTGGGGTCTTTTAGGGCTAAACAATGGATCCAAAAATGTTCTTTCTGCTCTGCTTATTGCCAAAGGCAGAGTCCAGCCTGGACTCTCTCGTGCCAGGGAGGTGCCTGGACACCAGGCTGCCTGGGAGGTTGTTCCTCTTGTTTTTCCACTCTGCCAAGCTTCTCTTGATGAGCCTTTTGGTGGAGCTGGATACCACTTTCAGGAAATGTTTTATTGAGTTGCTGCTTTGTCCAATTTCCCAAGCAGATCTTGTTGCAAATGCAGCCTAAAATGGAAACAGAATATTTTATTTTAACAAGTGTTCCAGGTTTTTATAATGGTGCAATAAACACAAGTTGCAAGTTGTAAACATGAATCTCCAGAGGGATCTGGACAAGCTTGGGAAGTGGGTCTGTGTGAACCTCATGATGTTCAACAAGGAGAAGTGCAAGGTCCTGCACCTGGATGGGGGCACTCCCCAGTGTGAACACAGGCTGAGGGAGAAGGGCTGGAGAGCAGCCCTGCGGGGAAGCAATTCGGGGTGCTGGGGGGTGCCCATGAGCCGACACCAAGTGCTGCCAGCCCAGAGCCAGCCCTGTCCTGGGCTGATCCCCAGCAGTGTGGGCAGCAGGGGCAGGGAGGGGATTCTGCCCCTCTGATGGGCTCTGCTCAGACCCCCCTGCAGTGCTGGGGCAGCTCTGGAGTCCTCAGCACAGCACAGACAGGGAGCTGTTGGAGAGGGGCCAGAGGAGGCCACAGCAATGACCTCCCTGCTCCTGCTGGCCAGCTGGCAGGGCTGGAAGGGCTCTGCTGGGAGGCTCCAGGCTGAGAGTGTTGGGCTTGGCCAGCCTGGAGAAGAGAAGGCTCCAGGGAGACCTTCTGGTGGCCTTACAGTGCTTCAAGGGGCCTAGAAGAAAGCTGGGGACAGAGTTTTTCTGAGGGCTTGTTGTGACAGGACAAGGGGTGATGATTGGAAACTCCAAGAGAGAGATTGAGAGTGGAGAGAAGGAAGAATTGTTTGACACTGAAGGGGGAAAGAGCCTGTCCCAGGTTGCCCAGAGAGGTGAGAGATGCCTGGCAGCATTCCAGGTGAGGTTGTCTGGGACTCTGACCAACCTGCTCCAGTTGCAGATGTCCTTGGACTGGATGAGCTCTGGAGGCCCCTTCCACCCCAAGCCATTCGCTGGGGTTCTATGGATCCCTCCAGCCCCATCCCCGGGACCAGCGCTGGGGACTCTGCCCAGCGAGCTGCCTCACTCCACCCCTATCCTCTGCTGCCATCTAGCGGCCGCCCTTGGCCTTGCGCCTTGCTCTGCTCGCAGCTGGTCTCTGGCCTTGATGCGAGCGTCGATAGAACTGTGTCCGGGCCCCAGGGTAAGCTTTCCCTGACCACAGCAAGACCCTACCAGGCGAGGTGCGCTGCTGGATGTTGTGCTAACAAAGAAATAAAGTCTGGTCGGGGATGTAGTTAGGTAGGTAGAGATCCTCTGAGGCGCTTGGACCCCCACAAGGCCATGGGACCGGATGGGATCCATCCTAGGGTGCTGAGGGAGCTGGCGGATGAGCTGTCCAAGCTGCTCTCCATCATTTTCCAGCAGTCCTGGCTCACTGGAGAGGTCCCAGAAGACTGGAAGCTGCCAACGTGGTGCCCATCCACAAGCAGGGCCGGTTGGACGAGCCAGGGAATGATAGGCCTGTCAGCCTGACCTCAGTGCCAGGCATGGGTGTGGAACAGGTCATCCTGAGTGCGATCACACAGCACTTACAGGATGGCCAAGGGATCAGGCCCAGCCAGCATGGATTTAGGAGGGGCAGGTCCTGCCTGACCAGCCTGATCTCCTTCTATGATCAGGTGACTGCCTGGGGGATGTGGGGCAGGCTGTGGATGTGGTCTGCCTGGACCTCTGCAAGGCCTTTGACACCGTCCCCCACAGCAAACTCCTGGCCAAGCTGGCAGCCCATGGCTGGGACAGCAGCACTCTGAGCTGGGTTAGGAACTGGCTGGAGGCTGAGCCCAGAGAGTGGTGGTGAATGGTGCCACAGCCAGCTGGCAGCCAGGCACCAGTGGTGTGCCCCAAGGATCAGTGCTGGGCCCCATGCTCTTCAACATCTTTATTGATGATCTGGATGAGGGCATTGAGTCCATCAGCAGTAAATTTGCAGATGACACCAAGCTGGGGGCAGGAGTTGATCTGCTGGAGGGCAGAGAGGCTTTGCAGAGGGACCTCGACAGGCTGGACAGATGGGCAGAGGCCAAGGGCAGGAGATTGAACACATCCAAGTGCCAGGTGCTGCACATTGGCCACAGCAACCCCAGGCAGTGCTACAGGCTGGGGGCAGAGTGGCTGGAGAGCAGCCAGGCAGAGAGGGACCTGGGGGTACTGGTTGATGGGAGGCTGAACATGAGCCTGCAGTGTGCCCAGGCAGCCAAGAAGGCCAATGGCATCCTGGCCTGCATCAGGAAGAGTGTGGCCAGCAGGAGCAGGGAGGTCATTCTGCCCCTGTACACTGCACTGGTTAGGCCACACCTTGAGTCCTGTGTCCAGTTCTGGGCCCCTCAGTTTAGGAAGGATGTTGAGATGCTGGAACGTGTCCAGAGAAGGGCAATGAAGTTGGTGAGGGGTTTGGAACACAAGCCCTATGAGGAGAGGCTGAGGGAGCTGGGGTTGCTTAGCCTGGAGAGGAGGAGACTGAGAGGTGACCTTATTGTTCTCTACAACTCCCTGAAGGGAGGTTGTAGCCAGGCAGAGGATGGTCTCTTCTCCCAGGCAGCCAGCACCAGAACAAGAGGACACAGTCTCAAGCTGTGCCAGGGGAGGTTTAGGCTGGAGGTTAGGAAGAAGTTCTATACAGAGAGAGTGATTGCCCATTGGAATTGGCTACCTGTGGAGGTGGTGGAGTCACCTTCATTGGAGGTGTTCAGGAGGAGACTTGATGGGGTGCTTGGTGCCATGGGTTAGTTGTTGGGTGGGTTGGTTGATGGGTTGGACACGATGATCTTGAAGGTCTCTTCCAACCTGGTGTATTGTATTGTATTGTATTGTATTGTATTGTATTGTATTGTATTGTATGTGAAGGTTGGAAGCAGCCTTGGCCTCAGTGACCTTGAGACAGTGGAGTTCAGGACCAGTCGAGAAAGTAGCAGTGGGATTGCAGCCCTGGACTTCAGAAGAGCCATCTCTGACCTCTCCAAGGACCTGCTTGGGAAAATTCCCTGGGTTAGGGCTCTAGAAGGTAGGGGTGTGCAAGAGAGCTGGTTAATATTCAAACACCACCTCCTCCAGGCTCAAGATTGGTGCATCCCCATGAGTAAGACATCAGGCAGGGGAGGCAAGAGGCCTGCATGGATGAGCTTCTGGGAAGACTCAAATGGAAGAAGGAAGTCCACAGGATGTGGAAAAAGGGAGTGGGTACTTGTTTGGAACAGAGAAATGTTGCTAGAGTATGTAAGGGTGCTGCAAGGAAATCTGAGGTCCTCTTGGAATTAAATGGGTGTGGAAAATAACAGGGAGGGCTTCTTGTACATCAGCAAGACGAGAAACACCAGGACAAATGTGGGCCTGCTGCTGAATGAGTGACCTGGCAGAGGATGCACAGGGCTCCTGAATGCCTTCTTTGCTCCAGCCTTCACTGCTAAAGCCAGGACTCAGTCACTGGAGAAAGTCTGGAGGAAGGAAGTCTCTGCTTAGTCAAGAAGGACTGGGATAGAGGTCACCTAGACAAGCTGGACAGCCACAAATCCATTGGCCCTGATGGAATGCATCCATAAGTGCTGAAGGAGCTAGGTGAGGTTATTGCTAAGCCACTTTCCATCATCTCTGAGAGATCATGCAGAAGAGGGTAGGTGACTGAGGGCTGGAGGAATGCCAGTGTCACTCCAGTCCTCAAAACAGGGCAAGAAGGAGGACCAAGGGAACTACAGGCAAATCCATGTCTCCTCCATCCCTGGGGTGGTGATGGAACAGCTCATTCTGGAGGTCATCTCTAAGCTTATGGAGGAAAAGATTATCAGAAGTCAGCATGGATTCATAAAGGGGAAATCATGCTTCACCAATCTGATAGTGCTCTATGATACAATAAAATACACTACACCAGGTTGGAAGAGACCTTCAAGATCGTCGCGTCCAACCCATCAACCAATCCAACCCACCCAAACAACTAACCCATGGCACCAAGCACCCCAGCAAGTCTCCTCCTGAACACCTCCAATGAAGGTGACTCCACCACCTCCCTGGGCAGCACATCCCAATGGGCAATCACTCTCTCTGTATAGAACTTCTTCCTCACCTCCAGCCTAAACCTCCCCTGGCACAGCTTGAGACTGTGTCCTCTTGTTCTGGTGCTGGCTGCCTGGGAGAAGAGGCCAACCTCTGCCTGGCTACAACCTCCCTTCAGGGAGTTGTAGAGAGCAATAAGGTCACCTCTCAGTCTCCTCCTCTCCAGGCTAAGCAACCCCAGCTCCCTCAGCCTCTCCTCACAGGGCTGTGTTCCAAACCCCTCACCAACTTCATTGCCCTTCTCTGGACACGTTCCAGCATCTCAACATCCTTCCTAAACTGAGGGGCCCAGAACTGGACACAGGACTCAAGGTGTGGCCTAACCAGTGCAGTGTACAGGGGCAGAATGACCTCCCTGCTCCTGCTGGCCACACTCTCCCTGATGCAGGCCAGGATGCCATTGGCCCTCTTGGCTGCCTGGGCACACTGCAGGCTCATGTTCAGCCTCCCATCAACCAGCACCCCCAGGTCCCTCTCTGCCTGGCTGCTCTCAGCCACTCTGACCCCAGCCTGTAGCACTGCCTGGGGTTGCTGTGGCCAGATGGTGACCAGCTGGGTAGAGGAGCGGGAAATGGTGGATGTTGCCTACCTCAACTTCAGGAAGGCTTTGGGTACTGTCTCCCATACCCTCACAGGCAAGCTCAGGAAATGTGGGTCAGATGCGTGGACAGAGAGGTGGATTGAGACTCGGCTGAAGGACAGAGCTCAGAGGGTTGTGATCAAAAGTGCAGAATCTAGTTGGAGGCTTGTGGTGTCCCCAGGGATAACAGTGGGCCCAGTCTTGTTCAACATCTTCATCAGTGAAGGGTAAAGGGGCAGAGTGGAGCCTCAGGCAGTTTGCTGATGGCACAGCACTGGGAGCAGTGGCTGACACCCTCAGGCTGTGCTGCCATGCAGTGAGACCTGGGCAGGAGGAGAGCTGGGAGAGAGGAACCTCATGAAGATCAACCAGGGCAAGTGTGGGGTCCTGCAGCTGGGGAGGAACAACCTCCTGCACCAGGACAGCCTAGAGGCTGATCCGCTGGAAAGCAGCTCTGTGGAGAAGAACCTCGGAGTCCTCAGGCTTAACAAGAAGCAACGTGGCCAAGTCCAATGATCTCCCGGGATGCATTAAGAAGAGTGTGGCCACGAGGTCAAGGGAGGCTCTGTCCTACTCCTCTGCCCTGGTGATGCCACATCTGGAATGTTGTGCCCAGATCTGAGCTCCCCATTTCAAAAGAGACAGGGAACTACTGGGGAGAATCCAGTGGAGGCTACAAAGCTGCTGGGGGCCCTGGAGCATCTCTGGGAGTGATGAGCAAAGGCTGAGAGCCCCTGGGGCTGTGCAGCCTGGAGAAGAGCAGCCCCAGAGGGCGTCTGAGCAATGCTCAGCAAGAAAGGCTGGGGGGCAAGAGGCTGGGGCCAGGCTCTGCTCAGTGGTGCCCAGGGACAGCACAAGGGGCACAAAGTGGAACCCAGGAGGTTGCATTTGAGCAGGAGAAGGAAGTTGTTTGTTGGGAGGGTGCTGGAGGGCTGGAGCAGGCTGTCCAGAGAGGCTGTGGAGTGTCCTTGTGTGGAGAGCTTCCAACCCCGCCATGGCACTGTGCTGCTGGGCAAGCTGCTGTGGGTGCCCTGCTGGAGCAGGGGGGCTGGACTGGGTGAGCTCCAGAGGTGCCTTCCCACCCCACCGTGCTGGGATCCCGCGGTTCTTCCCACGGAACACGGCGCCATCCCCTCAGGGCGGCAGGCGCCACGCCATTGCGCGGGGGCAGCGCTGCAGAGGCCTGCAGAGCACACGGGGGTCACGGCCCGGCGCTCACACACGCTTCATCCTCACATCTCACGGCCACACACGGGGCCGAGCTGCCGTGAGCTGAGCTGCCGCGAGCTGCCCCGCGCCGCTGCCGCGCACTTACGGACAGCGCCAGCCGAGCGCCGCTCCTGCGCGACGCCCCCTGGCGGCAGTCTCGCCGCAGCTCTCGCGAGAGCACGCCCCTTCCCGGCTCCCGGCATTCCCTGCTCTTCCTCTTCCTCTAGCCGCTCTCAGGTGAGGCAGCCATGGTGGGCCGCGGCTGTCGCTATCCGCGCCCATCCTGCTCGGCCAGCCCCGGCGCGGCCATCATGGGGCGAGGGTTCGGCCTGCCTCATCAGGCGCCCTCGGTATTTGCAGGGAACGGCGGGCAGGGGCTGGAGATGGCGGAGTTGGGGCCGGGGATATCGGAGCGGGAGATGGCGGAGTGGGAGATGGAAATGGCGGATCTCGGGCGCGGGGTGGAGATACTGGGAGCTGGAGCAAGGGATGGAAATGTTTGATCTGGGGTACGGGGTGGAGATATTGGGAGCTGGAGCAAGGAGTGGAAATGGTGGATCTAGGGCACGGCGTGGAGATGGAGTTGGGATGGAAATGATGGATCTGGGGTAGCAAGAGATACCGGAGCTGGAGAATGGAAATGATGGATCTGGGGTACGGGGTGGAGATACCGGAGCTGGAGTAGGGGATGGAAATGATGGATCTGGGGTACGGGGTGGAGATACCGGAGCTGGAGTAGGGGATGGAAATGATGGATCTGGGGTACGGGGTGGAGATACCGGAGCTGGAGTAGGGGATGGAAATGATGGATCTGGGGTACGGGGTGGAGATACCGGAGCTGGAGCAGGGGATGGAAATGCCGAATTTGGGGCACGGGGTGGAGATACCGAGAGCTGGAGTGCCTGCTCAAGATGCTGGAGCTGGAGTAGGGGAAGTAGTGGAGCTGGGCTGTGGGGTGGGAATAGCGAAGCTGGTGCAGGGGATGGACGCGGTGCAGCTGAGGCATGGAGTGGAGAGCAGACATCAGGGGAATGGGATGGAAGCGGCGGAGCTGTGGCAGGGCATGGAGGTGGAGATGGCGGAGCTGCGGAAGGGGGTGGACGTGGCGGAGCTAGGGTCGGCGCGGGTACAGATTGCCATGTTCGGGTGGGTGGTGGACGTGGAGCTGGGGCAAGGGAGCGATGAAGCAGAGTTAGGGTAGGGGTTAGAGATGGAGGGGTTTGAGCTCGGCTGGGCGATGGACGTTGGAGGAGCTGGGTCAGGGTTTGGAGTAGCTGGGGCAGGGTTTGGAGTAGCTGGGGCAGGGGATGTAGATGGCAGAGCTCGGGTAGGAGATGGTGGGGCAGGGGACAGAGACGGCAGAGTTCGGGGGTGGCTGGCATGTGTGAGGTTGAAGCAGGCCTTTGAGAGAGGCCGTGGCTGCTATGATGACATTCTTAGGACACCTTTGGATTGAACTGTGAAAGGAAAGCATAATTTCTGAGCGGCTGCTTCACTGAACTGATGCCAGGAGGGTGAACAACTCAGGTTCTGCCTGTCTGTATCAGAAGCTTAATACCAGGGTGTGTTTTTTAATCGCCTTTTGCAGCTGATCCCCCAAGATGGTGCGCTACTCTCTGGACCCTGAGAACCCCACTAAATGTGAGTTGGGCTTGCACGACCCTTCCTGGCAGACTTCAGCAAAGCTGTTGAGGTTCTTATCCCATAAGTCTGGTTTTGTTTTGTCTCTCCACAGCATGCAAGTCCCGGGGCTCCAACCTGCGGGTGCACTTCAAGGTATGTGGTGTGTGCACAGCAGGAAACAAAATTCATTGGGGTTTGGGGTTGCTTTGGGTTTGGGTTTTTTTTTTTGCCTTTTTTAAAGGAAGTGTCTTTAGATTTTTGCACTATTACTTAAGGTTAGGGGCTGCTGTAGTTGCTTGTAGTGGGTGGGGTTTATTCCCAGGAAGAAAACCAAAATGGTGCATCCTAAAAAGCACCCTGCTGAAGGCAGGTTAACAATGCCATCAGAAAACAGCTGCAGTGAAATCAGGAGAGGGAATCATGCTTATGTTTGATGAGAGATTTGTATAGCTTGCCTTACTCTGCCTCGTGGTTGGAAAAGTGGAGTAATTAGGTTGGAAAAAAAAGACAGTTTATTTTTCTATGAGGGCTTCTAAGTTAAGTTAGTAGCAAAAAAGAGGTTAGGAAGAAGTTGTTCCCTGTGAGGGTGGTGAGAGACTGGCACAGGTTGCCCAGGGAGGTGGTGGAAGCCTCATCCCCGGAGGGTTTTGCCCAGGCTGGAGGTGGCTGTGAGCAACCTGCTGTAGTGTGAGGTGTCCCTGCCCAGGGCAGGGGGGCTGGAACTGGCTGATCCTTGAGGCCTCTTCCAACCCTGACAGTTCTGTGATTCTACATGGGGAGGGGAGAGAGGAGCGCTCCTGCTTGTGCTGCAGCTTGGAAAGGTGTTTTAAGAGGAACTTTGCTGTGCTGTGTGTTGGTAGAACACCCGTGAGACCGCCCAGGCCATCAAGGGGATGCACATCCGTAAGGCCACCAAGTACCTGAAGGATGTCACCCTGAAGAAGCAGTGTGTGCCCTTCCGCCGCTACAACGGGGGAGTCGGGAGATGCGCCCAGGTGAGGGCTCCTAGGAGACCGGGAGAGGATGTTGTGTGAGAAGGAGAGAGAGAGAGAGAAAGCTGAAGGGTTGTGTTGCACCAGGGTTTAAAAGGGACATTTCTCCTTGCAGGCCAAGCAGTGGGGTTGGACTCAGGGCCGGTGGCCTAAGAAGAGCGCAGAGTTCCTGCTGCACATGCTCAAGAACGCCGAGAGCAATGCGGAGCTCAAGGTGAGCCATGGAGACAGGGTTAGGTACAAGGGGAGCTCGGTGTCTGCAACAAGATACGTCTGGCTTTGCAGGTGAAATCAAGCTGTGTAGGGGGTTTTGGTTTGGTGTCCATTTGGATTAGGCTGTGAGAAGTTAAAATCTACTACTAGAGTCACAAAATGGTTTCAGGCTGGAAGGGACCTTTAGAGGCTGCCTAGTTCCATTCCTCTGCAGTCAGCAGGGACATTGCAACTAGAGCAGGTTGCCCAGAGTTCCAAACAGGTTCATAGATTGCATTGGGTTGTAAGGGGCCCTAAAAGGTCATCTTGTCCAACACCCTTTGAGTGAGCAGGATACCTTCAACTAGATTAGGCTGTCCAGAGCCACATCAAGGCACAACAGCCTCACCTGGGATGATGCCAGGGATGAGGCCTCTACTACCTCTCTGGGCAGCATAGGCCAGGGTCTCAGCTCACTGTCAAACATTTCTTCCTTACAGTCTGAATCTCCCTCTTAGTTTGAAACCATCACCCCTTGTCCTGTCACAACAGGCCCTGAGAAAAAGTCTGTCCCCAGCTTTTAGATCAGGTGGTCTCCCTGGAGTATTCTCTCCTCCAGGCTGAACAGCCCCAAACCTTAGAGCAGAGGATTTCCAGCACTGCTGTGGCCTCTGGTGCGTCTCCAACAGGTCCCTGTCTGCACTGTGGACACCAGAGCTGGTCCCAGGGCGGGGTCCCAGCAGAGAGGCAGAATCCCCTCCCTGAATCCCCTCCCTGCCCCTGCTGGTGGGGATGTCCCTAATATTCACGGGTGGCTGTTTTGTGCCTGGTTATCAACTGTTTGTCTCCTGAAATTCACAACACCCCCCCCCCCCCCCCCAAATCTCTGGACTTCAGGACCATATGTATCTTTCTACCACAATTATCACTTGATTTGATGGCTGATGGCAGTGATGACAATCTTAGGACACCTTTGGAACAACCATGATAAAACTATTCATTTCTCTGAGCCGTCAGCATCGCTTCAAGTTGACACTGAGATGTAGAAGGGTGCTGGTGTGCCTGAAGCTTCACAGAAAGTTACAAGCAGTGTTTTCACACCCCCTGCCCAGGGTCTGGACGTGGACTCTCTGGTGATCGAGCACATCCAGGTCAACAAGGCTCCCAAAATGCGGAGGCGCACCTACAGGGCCCACGGGCGCATCAACCCCTACATGAGCTCCCCGTGCCACATCGAGATGATCCTCACTGAGAAGGAGCAGATCGTCCCCAAGCCTGAAGAAGAAGTTGCTCAAAAGAAAAAGGTACAAAGTGTGGCACCCCTTGGGTCCTCTCTAAATGAGTGGCTTGGGTCCTCTTTTAATGTCTTGGCTTGAGGAGTCGGGTTGCCGTGATGACCATCTTAGGACACCTTTGGAACACCCATGAAAAAAACCAAGGAAAATGATGTTTCTGAGCAACCTCGGTATTTGTTGTAAGCACAGTGGTGAGAATATAGGAGAGGGTTTCTCAGGGGTGGGGCATTGCAGAGCCCCAGCATGGTGGGGTTGGAAGGGACCTCTGGAGATCATCCAATCCAACCCCCCTGCTCAGGGCACCCACAGCAGCTTGCCCAGCAGCACAATGCCCAGGGAGGGGTGGAATCTCCAGAAAGGAGACTCCATGGCCTCTCTGAGCAGCCTGCTCCAGGGCTTGGGCACCCTCACAGGTAGGTTTGTGAAGTAATTAAGCAATTCTTAGAGCTCTTACAAAGAATTTGTGTAAATTTGTCCAAATTTACCAGCGAGATGTTTGGAGCAGGTACAGCCTAATCCCACTCTTCCCTCATTCCTCTGTTCTCCAGATATCTCAGAAGAAGCTGAAGAAGCAGAAGCTGATGGCTCGGGAGTGAACCTTCTGCAGCAGCTGTACATAAATAAAACAAAAAACGAAGATCTAGTTTGTGCATTTCTCTGCTGTTTTTTGAGGGGTTTGCTGTAAATCCTTGGCTCCGGGGGCTGTAGTTGGGCTGCTTGGGGCCTCCACGTGATTCAGGCGCCCCTGGGGAATGCGTGTGACCGCGGCAGTGGGGCTCTCGGTGCTTCGCCGGCTCTTACTAGTATCAAAATCGAGAGGGTTTGGAACCCACGCGGTTTTTCTCTGTCCTCCGTGTCGCGGCCTGGGCCTAATGCTGGAGCGCAGGCGTGGGCCGGGAGGCGGGGGCGAGCTGTCACGTGATGCGCAGCGTGCCCTCTCATTGGCCGTGAGCGGCACCGGAAGCTCAGAAGCCATTTCCGGTACAGCGGCGGAGGAGCAGGCGGCAGCGGCGGCCGTGGGTCAGTGCTCGGTGAGGTGAGTGCGGGGCTGGGCCGTCTTCGGCTGGCCTGGGGCTGATCCTTGAGAATCCCCTCCGTGGGCTGCGGCTTCTCCGGCGCGGCCTCGCCTCCCCTCTGCTCCCCCCCTCCCCAGGAGCGGCACCGCCAACTGGGAAAGCATAGGGAGAGCCCCAAGGTGTAACAGCTGGGGCGTGGAGTTGGTCGGTTGATTTCAGCGCGTCTTCAAGTGGAATTTCACCGATTCGGTTAATCTAGGAGCTCCAGATTGGGCTGGCTCCAGCGGGAGAGGGAAATGCTGCCGCTGCTCGCCGTTTATTGTGGGATGGCCGCCGGGCTTCTGGGGAATGTTGCAGCCTGCAGAACGGGAGCGGGTTACATAAATCAGTCCTTCCAGACTAGGCCATGCTTTATGGAACAAGAAAACTAAGTTATTTTTCCACCTGCGTAGTCCTTCTCCCCTCCCGCCTCCCCTCCGTTTCCATCATAATAGTTGAGTCAGGACCAAGTCAAACAGGGGAAACAAAGCCCAAAGGTGTTTCAGTTTGCCATGTCATGCGTGTTCTTTGTGCTGACCTCATGAGTGGTGGCTTACAGCGAGAAGCAAAAGCTCTTATCACAAAGAAATAAGCTTACTCTTAAAATTCGGACCAGTTGTCCCTTTACTCCGTGTTTTTCCCTAAAAACTGATTGCCTGTCTTGGGGCCAAATGGCAGAGGAAAACTCCTGGATGAGTAACTGCATCAGGACTGGGTTTGTGCTTCCCCTGGCTTACTTTTTGCAGCTGGCAGAGGTGTGTGACTTGGGTTTTGTTCTATAATTAATTTTGATGTCAGGTAGCTGCAGAGGCCTCAGAATATCAGTCTGGGGGGTTCCCTTCAGCCACATTCTTCAGAAAAGGGATGAATCCACAACCAGGAAGTGTACACTGGGTTGGGAGGGACCTTAAAGATGCTCTAGTTGCAAGCCCCCTGCTGTGGGCAGGGACACCTCCTACCAGACTGACTTTTCCTCTTGCTTTCACCCCTATCGTCAATGCCATTGATCCAAGAAGCTCTTCTGAACCTCATCAGCTTCACACAAGCTCCAGTGCTAGCCACCATCACTGCACTGAGCCCCTGGAAGGTTTTCCATGTAGTGTTCTTCACAAAGTCCAGTGAGGAAATTGTGGTCTGTGTTCAACAAACAGCTTCATGATTAAAATACATCATACACTAGTACAGGTGAGGGGTTGAGCTGCTGGAAAACAGCTTGGTGGAGAAGGACCTGGGAGTGCTGGTGGTCAGCAAGTTCACCACGAGACAAGAAGGTCAGTGGTGTCCTAGGGTGCATCAAACAGCAGGCTGAGAGGGGTTCTCTCCCTCTGCCCTGGTGACTCCACATGTGGAGTACTGGGCCCAGTTCTGGGCTGAAAATTGAGTATCTTCTTGGAGAGAGGATCTGGATTGGTTTTCTCAGCAGCTTTAATGAGTTATCTTACAATACATGATAGATCATGCTTAAGATTCCTCTCTGACTTCAGGGAGCAGCTCCTTTAAACCTGCTTTTGAAGTGGCCAAAGCCACACTTGGGAGTAGTCAGCTGGAAACAGGTATTTTGTTCCCTAGTGCTAAAAACATCAGTGAAACTCTGATCCTACACCAAGCATCTGCCTCTTCACTCATCTTCCAGCTTTTGTTTTGCTTCTCAGTGGAAAAATTGAGATGTCAGCAGCCTAGAGAGGAGGAATATGAAGGGCAAAGCTTCTGTGCAGCATCATGTCACCAAAATGCTGCTTGTCAGCACTGGAAGGAGCAGCTCTAGTCCTGTTTAACTGCTGTTTCTTCCAGATGAACCTTTCTGCCCCTGTACTTGTTTATCATGACTGTCTCTTGGTTTGTGAGAGAGAAGGACTCATCTTCTGATAGTTTGGGCAGTTGTATTGGGTTAGTGTGGGATCAAGGTATTAACTCACCTTCTCTTTTTCTCAATTGCTGGCTAGGATTCTCTTTTCCTTTCCTGCCATTAGGTTGATTAGATCCAGCCTATAGATCTATCACTGTCCTGATGTTTAATTTCACTGAATCTCAGCATGGTGAGGTTGGAAAGGATCCTTGGAGATCATCCAGTCCAGCCCCGCTGCTAAAGCAAGGCCCCCGCAGCAGCTTGCCCAGCAGCACAATGGCCAGGAGGGGTTGGAAGCTGTCCACACAAGGAGACTCCACAACCTCTCTGAGCAGCCTGCTCCAGGGCTCCAGCACCCTCACAACAAACAACTTTCTCCTCCTTTTCAAACAGAACCTCCTGGGTTCCAGTTTATGCCCCTCGTCCCATGTCCTGTCCCTGGGCACCACTGAGCAGAGCCTGGCCCCAGCCTCTTGCCCCCAGCCTTTATCTCTTGCTGAGCATTGCTCAGATCCTCCTCTGGGGCTGCTCTTTCCAGGCTCAGCAGCCCCAGGGGCTCTCAGCCTCTGCTCCTCACAGAGCTGCTCCAGCTCCTGTCAGCATTTTTGCCACCTCTGGGGGACTCTCTCCAGTAGTTCCCTGTCTCTCTTCAACTGGGGAGCCCAGAACTGGACACAATACTCCAGGCAGAGAAGAGGTGGAGGAGAACCTCCCTCAAGCTACTTGTCACACTCTTAATGCACCCCAGAACACCACAGGCCTTCTTGGCCATAAAAGCACATTGCTGGTTGGTGGTCAGCTTGTTCCCCAGCGCTGCCAGGTCCTTCTACATGAAGCTGCTCCTCAGCAGGTCAGCCTCTCACCTGTGCTGGTGCAGGGAATTATTCCTTCCCAGATGGAGGACCCTACACTTGTCCTTGTACCCTACACTTACCCTTCATGAGGTTTGCCTCAAGTGAAAAGAACAAAGCTTTTGGGCCCTTTTCCTCTCTAGTGTAAGTGAGGGAAATTCCTGCAGCTCACTGTTGTGTGTGGTTTCAGCCCCTGGCTTCGTGTCCGACCAAAACTTTCACTTCCTGAATTTGTGTTTCTTGTTTTTTAAGTTTCAGCTGCAGGATGTTTCCCTTTTCTTGAGGACTTCCTAACAGGGGAACACAAAGCTTTTGAAACTTTTGACAGTTAAAGCATCTTCTGTATTTGAACCATCCTTGCTGATAACTTTGGGCTGTTTCCTTACCTCATGGCTGTCATTCTAAGTTGTTTGTTTGTTTGTTTGTTTGTTTTCCCCTCTCCTCACCAGCTTTGCCACAGAGCAAGAGGAAGCCATGGTGTGCATTCCTTGTATTGTCATTCCAGTTCTCCTCTGGGTCTACAAGAAGTTCCTTGAGCCTTACATCTACCCTGTGATCGCCCCTTTCATTAAGCGTGTCTGGCCCAAGAAAGCTGTGGAAGAAACAACAGCCATGAAGCAAGGTCAAGGAGGTGGTGCTGGAGACCCAGGGATACTGACAGCCAGGAAAAGAGATCAGGAGGATGGACCTGGAATTTACACTGTAAGATTTAACTTATAAAGTAAGATGTAAAATGCCTTTGTGCTGGGCGCTGGTGAGGCCACAGCTCGAGTCTGGTTTTGGGCCCCCCACCCCAAGAAGGACACTGAGGAGCTGGAGCAGAGCAACAAAGCTGGGGAAGGATCTGGAGAGCAGGGCTGGTGAGGAGCAGCTGAGGGAACTGGGGTTGTTTAGACTGGAGAAAAGGAGGCTGAGGGGAGACCTCCTGTCTGTCTTCAGCTCCCTGAAGGGAACTTGTTCTCTTATAAAAGGGGAGTTACCAGTGCTGAGCCTCTAGAAGGAGTTGCTTCCAAGACAGCAAGTCTCGGAAGAAGAGGAATTCTACCTGTGTTCTGAAAGAGCTTAGGCAATTACCTTTTTTAGTGACGGAAGAGCAGTTACTCTTTCAGAGAAGGAAGAAGGCAAAGTATTAGCATCACAGAATCATTTGGGTTGGAAGAGACCTGTAAGATCATTGAGTCCAACCACTGACCACTGCCAGGTCACCACCAAGCCATGGCCCTCAGCACCACAGCTGCAGGGCTTTGAAGCCCCTGCAGGGATGGAGACGCCACCACTGCCCTGGGCAGCCTGGTCCTGGTTTTGACAACCCTTTGGGGGAAGAAATTGTTCCTCATATTCAAACTAAACCTCCCCTGGTGCAGCTTAAGGCCATTTCTTCTTGTCCTGTCACTTGTTACTTAAGAGACACCACCTCACTCCAGCTTCCTTTCAGGGAGCTGTAGAGAGCAAGAAGGTTTCCCCTCAGCCTCCTTTTCTCTAAACAGTCCCAGGTCCCTCAACTGCTCCTCACAACACTTGTGCTCTGGACTCTTCCCCAGCTTCATTGCCCTTCTCTGAAGATGCTCCAGAACCTCAAGGTCCTTCTTGGAGTGAGGGGCCCAAAACTGAACCCAGGATTCAAGGTGCAGGTTCACCAGTGCCCAGTACAGGGGAGAATCGCTCCAGAGCTTGACCCAGCAGCTCCTCACAAGTCTGGTACATCACCCATGAAGCAGAATTATTTAAAACCACTCTTGAGCCAGCTCTGCCACTCACAGTGGCTGAAAGTCTCCTGTGTGTGTCACATTTATGGTGCATTTATGATGTCTGTTCTGTAACAAAATGCAGAGGATTTTGATGTTCCTGCCCTCATTGTCCGCCCCCAAGCAGTAATTGTGTCTTAAATCTAAAGAGACTCCACCACTTTGGTTCCCACTGCAGATTTCTCTCTACCTCTTCCCTGGCCTTGCTTCTAAAGTCCCTTCTCCTTGCCTTCCAGTTGGTGTTTTGGGTGTGAACTCCCTTTTCTGGCACCCCGTTGATGATGTTGTGTTTCCTTTGCAGTTTGAGAGCAACGGTGTCGCAAATGGAGTTGCCACAAAGAGATCCACAGACACTTCTGACAAGAAAGCAAATTAAAGGAACCCATTCAGAGTGGTTTTATTCCCTGGTGTCCCAGAGGGACTGTTGATGTTGCTGTCACTTCAAGACCTTCCCTCTCTGCACGTTTTAGCTGACTAAAACCCCTTTGTTGCTGACAGGAGAGGGCCTCTGTTGCCTCTAAAATGGCAGCCAGCACATTTCTTAATTTAAAATGTCTGAAAACTGCAGGTTTTTGTGTTTTCCTTCCTTCCTTCCTTCCTTCATCTCTCATCTGTTTGGTGTGACTGGTGTATAGGTTAAGTAACTTAACAAATAAATCTAGCTGTGGGAGGTAAATGTTATCTTAGTTTCACTAACTGCTAGTGCAGTACTTCAGGCTTTCAGCCCCAAAACTGTAGCTTGTGCTTGACCTTGCTGAAGAGCTTTGAGTGGCATCATGGCAACCTAAGTGTAAAACAACTTTTTTGGTGTCAAATCTGTGGGTGAGCTAAAGGAGTTAAAGCTACATGCAGAACTTACTTAACTTTACTCCAAGCACAACGTCTTGGTTTGGTGATCCCATTAATTATTTTCCTTCAGAGGCTGTGCCTTTCATTCCTGCAGTGGAGCAGCAGGGGCATGATGTGACAGATTAATGAGTAATGATTAACTGCTGCTTTCTGTTCTGCTTTGGTGGTTTCAGATGTCTTCTGAAGAAAAAGAAAGGAAAAAAAGTCCCAGCTGAAGTCTCTCCAATGTGCTTGTGGAGCTTGAGTTGTAAATAAAACCCCTGCTTTATTATGAATAAGCTGCTCCATACAGTTGTTCTTGGGCTTCTGAGCCATAAATGTTGGAATTGGGTAGTAAAATCTTTGAAGACCTGTAGACAGGCCCCAAGCAGAAGGAGCTCATGAAACTGTGAGAAAGAAAGTGAACCTGGCAATGATCGTGGAGGATCATTCTGGTACCAACTTGCATCCCAAGGTGAAGCGTTTGAGATGTCCTTAAGGATGAGAAGTGCTGATTCACAGAATTGTCAGGGCTGGAAGGGACCTCAAGGATCAGCCAGTTCCAGCCCCTTGCCATGGGCAGGGACACCTCACACTACAGCAGGTTGCTCACAGCCACCTCCAGCCTGGCCTTCAACACCTCCAGGGATGAGGCTTCCACCCCCTCCCTGGGCAACCTGTGCCAGGCTGTCACCACCCTCATGGGGAACTTCTTTCTGATGTCTAATCTAAATCTGCCCTCTAGTTTTGTTCAATTCCCCCCAGTCCTGTCACTCCCTGACACCTTTCAAAGTCCCTCCCCAGCTTTCTTGTAGCTGCCTTCAGATCCTGGAAGGCCACTATAAGGTCTCCCTACTCTTCTCCAGACTGAACAGCTCCAGCTCTCTCAGTCTGTCCTCAGAGCAGAGGAACTCCAGCCCTCTGGTCATCATTGTGGCCCTTCTCTGGGCTTCATCCTCTCTGGCAAAGTACTTAAGGTTCAAACCAACACCATTTGAGTGAGTTTGGATTGCTGTTTTGTTTGTCTCCCAAAAGGCCCACCTAAGGCATGCCTGAAAAGGCAGATCTTCTATAGATGTCGTCCTTGAATCCTCACTAAGGTGCAGGCTTGTCCTTGCAACCATTTCTTCTCATACCAGGTAATTCACAGAGTGGCTTGGGTTGGAGGGGACCTTGAAGATCACCTAGTTCCAAGCCCCCTATTATTTGCAGGGACACTTTCCCACTAGACCAGATTGCTCAAGCCTTCATCCAACCTAGCCTTGAATTAATTCATTAACTACTTTCTAGACAAGGTTGATCCCCACCAAATGTCTTTGGAGACCTGGACAGACTGGAGAGCTGGGCAAAGGGAAACCTAATGAGGTTCAACAAGAATGAGTGCTGCACCTGGGGAGGAGCACCATGCACCAGTACGGATTAGAGGCTGTCCTGATGGAAAGAAGTGCCATGGAGAGGGACCTTGGAGTCTTGGTGGACAGTAAGTTATCCATGGGACAGCAAAGTGCCCTTGTGGCCAAGAAAGCACATGGTCTCCTTGTGTGCAGTGAGAAGACTGGGGTCAGCACATGGACATGAGGAAAAACTTCTGTGAGAGTGCTGGAGCCCTGGAGCAGGCTGCCCAGAGAGATTGTGGAGTCTCCTTCTGGGGAGACGTTCAAGCCCCATCTGGATGTGTTCCTGTGTGACCTGCCCTAGCTGGCCTTGCTTTGGCAGGGTAGTTGGACTCACTGCTCTCTGAAGGTCCTTTCCAACCCCTATGATTCTATGATTTTGTTTCCTACCACTATCTGTTTTTGTCAGGACATGTGTGAACCCATCTGCTGGATACCAGGCCCTTTGCTAAAACTGTAACTTCTGCAATGAGTGGAATCACAGATGATGACTCCTGAGTAAGACGTTACCTAAGGCTGTCTACTTTCCATCACAAGTTGGTCTGTTAGGAGGTAGATCTCATACTACTGTTCAATCAGCTTTTGCATCATCCTCAGAGCATAGTCCTCTACCTGATCAGTGATTTGCAGACAGAGCTTTGTCCTAGACTCTGATATTTGTGATATTAAACCCTGTTTTTATGACTCTTAGCATGCACACAGGGTTTAATTCATACAATAAAAGGCAAAATACTAACTGCCCTTCTCTAACCACCCACAGGCCCTGTGTGGGTTGCACAGTAGAAAAGACAGAGATTGGGAACTGGAAGTGAGGGGAGGAAGTTGAGTTAGTTTCTGATCTAGAGGGGGTCTAGAGCACAAATCTGAGGTGCATCTGAGTGACCTGGGGTTGTTTAGCCTGGAGAAAAGGAGGCTGAGGGGAGACCTAGCTCTCTATAGCTCCCTGAAAGGAGGTGGGGGTTAGCCTCTTTTCCCAGTTAACAAGTGTAAGGACAAGAGAGACAGGAAACTACTGGAGGGCATCCAGCAGAGGCTACAAAGCTGCTGAGAAGCCCCAAAGCATCTCTGTGAGGAGCAAAGGCTGAGAGCCCCTGGGCTGTTGAGCCTGGAGAAGAGCAGCGCCAGAGGGCATCTGAGCAATGTTCAGCAAGAGCTATCAGGTGGGGGGCAAGAGGCTGGGGCCATGCTCTGCTCAGTGGTGCCCAGGGACAAGACAAGAGGCAATGAGCACAAACTGGAACCCAGGAGGTTCTGTTTGAAGAGGAAGAGAAACTTCTTTGTTGTGAGGGTGCTGGAGGGCTGGAACAGGCTGCTCAGAGAGGTTGTGGAGTCTCCTTGTGTGGAGAGCTTCCAACCTGCCCCTGGCCATTGTGGTGCTGGGCAAGCTGCTGTGGGTGCCCTGCTGGAGCAGGGGGGTTGGGCTGGGTGATCTCCTGAGGTCTCTTCTAACCCAAATCATGCTGGGATTCTGTGACCTCAAGTTGCACCAAGGGAGGTTCAGGTTGGACATGAGGAAGAGATTCTTCCCCAAAAGGGCTGTGAAGGCCTGGCCCAGGCTGCCCAGGGTAGTGGTGAAATCTTCATGCCTGGAGGGGTTTCAAAGCTGTGCAGCTGTGGTGCTGAGGGGCATGGGTCAGTGCTGACCTGGCAGTGCTGGGTTAACAGCTGCACTTGATGATCCTGAAGGTCTTTTCCAACCTAAACAATCCTGTGACTCTAAATTGTTGCAGGATGGGTGTTGGTGCTCCATCACCCTAGACCACAGCTTCCAGGCCAAGGTGTTAGCAGGCAAAGATGTTTATTATGTTGCACAGCAAAGTTACATGGTCTGTCAGAAGGCACATGTGTCACATCTTCATTGGTCATTTTCTACTGGTGTGCCTCTAATTAAGGCATGCAATAGGTTAAAATAACAAAACAGTATTCTAACATACCCAACCAAATTCTGCCAAGTTTCTCCCTTCAGTTACAAGATGTTTACATTCTTTTCTAAGTCAGAGACCATACATAACCAGGCAACCTGTGACAGAACAAGAGGACACAGTCCCCAGCTGTGCCAGGGGAGGTTTAGGCTGGATGTTAGGAAGAAGTTCTTCATAGAAAGAGAGATTGGCCATTGGGATGTGCTGCCCAGGGAGGTGGTGGAGTCATCATCACTGGAGGTGTTTAGTAAGAGGCTGGATGGGGTGCTTGGTGCCATGGTTTAGTTGATTAGATGGTGTTGGGTGATAGGTTGGACACAATGATCTTGAAGGTCTTTTCCAACCTGGTTCTATTCTATTCTATTCTATTCTATTCTATTCTATTCTATTCTATTCTATTCTATTCTATTCTATTCTATTCCTATTCCTATTCCTATTCCTATTCTGTTCTATTCTATTCTAAATACAGCAAACCCAATCTTCAGCACTGTCTCTTACAACCTGCTTCAAAGGCATGAAGGTTACACCTCTGCCTCTTCCTAAGATGGTCAAAAATCATGGAAGCGTTTCATACCAGCAAGATCCTCCCTTGATCCATGAGAGCAGGGCTGGCCAGGCTCTGTCTCCACAGATAAGGAGAATGCCTGCAGGCAGAGAGCAAGGATGAAAAGGCCTCTTTGCTGGGTCAGAGATGACATCCTGAATATTCATGGTTCTGCCCAATGTAAAGTTGAACACAACACAATAATCCATTTTCACTCATCCTAACATACTGAGCTCTTGATGCTCTGTATTTGCTGAGGATAGGTACCGAGTCCTATTGTTCCTACCTTTGGCCTAACGTTGTTTGCTTTTTCTTTCAAATTTCTCCCAACTAAAGCCTCCAAATGGTTATCTTAATGCTATTGTGAATACAAAGGAAAGACCAAAAACCACATTCTGCAATATCCTTATATCAAACTCCAAACTTCTGCTGATACCAAAAATCCTCCATAAATTTTCTTGAATCACCACGTATAACATGAAAATTTGAGAACATAGCATGCTTTAACTATTCTTTCTTGTGGCATAATACCTGAATTCCCCCTTTTTTTGTTGTTTTATAACCTAAAATGAAAATGACTCTTGTGCTACAATCCATTTGATCTTCCCTTTAACTATTTGAGATTATTACTTAACTATGACAGACTGCTGAGTTAGCAAATAAGTCCATGGGAACATAGAACGTTAGAATCAGTCAGGGTTGGAAGGGACCACAAGGATCATCTAGTTCCAACCCCTGCCATGGGCAGGGACACCCCACACTAGATCAGGCTGGCCACAGCCTCGTCCAGCCTGGGCTTAAACACCTCCAGGGGCAGGGCCCCAACCACCTCCCTGGACAACCCATTCCAGGGCTTCACCACCCTCATGGGGAAGAACTTCCTCCTCACCTCCAGCCTGAATCTCCCCACCTCCAGCTTCATTCCATTCCCCCTAGTCCTATCACTCCCTGAGAGCCTGAGCAGTCCCTCCCCAGCCTTCCTGTAGGCCCCTTCAGATACTGGAAGGCCACAATGAGGTCATCTCAGAGCCTTCTTTTCTCCAGACTGAACGTATTCCCTAATCACACAACAATTAAGCAACCATGATATTCAGTCCTAATTCAGATGATGTTCTGGTGACATTCTCGAGCAGTCAGCCTCTGGTTGGTGCTTTTGATGTCAGTATATCATGGCAGTCATTGTGATCAGTGTTAGACAGGTCTGCTGATTTTCAGTTTCACGGGAACTGCTGTTTGTCCCACCCTCTTGATTCCTGTGCTGTCTTCTGCTGAGAGGGTTGCAGCACTGAGTTACAGAGTTGATGTTTCCAGGTCATGACATGGGTTGGCTTTTCCTTGCTGGTGTCAGTAAAGCCTGTAGGTGATAATATATGCATCCCCTTTACCTTTTATT
Organism: Picus viridis; assembly: GCA_033816785.1. Taxonomy (NCBI): domain Eukaryota; kingdom Metazoa; phylum Chordata; class Aves; order Piciformes; family Picidae; genus Picus; species Picus viridis. The sequence goes on from CM066606.1 coordinate 2,301,631, forward strand.
TTCTTTTTTAATTATTATTATCATAATGCTATTGTGAACACAAAGAAAAACCCCTAACTCCCCATTCTGTAATATCCTTATATCAAACTCCTAACTGATGCTAATACCAAAAACCCCTAAAAAACCTCAAAGAACTATGTAAAAATGTAACTATCAAATCAATGTCTAAAAAAGAAACAAAAAAGGATGTTACATTACCTAAAGCATGCTTTGTCTTTAAAGATGAGAACTTACCCACTACCATTCCCACCTTTATTACATAGCGTTCCCCTGAAATGCCATGGCACACAGAAAAAGAAGAAAGGTTCAAACCAAAGGAAAAAAAAACCCTTAACCTATGAATTCCTAGAATAACTTATTCTACTTAAACTTACCCATTATCATTTACATCTTATTATTATTACTTAGTACTTGACATACAAGTCCAAGTGCTGCACTTTGGCCACAGCAACCCCAGGCAGTGCTACAGGCTGGGGTCAGAGTGGCTGAGAGCAGCCAGGCAGAGAGGGACCTGGGGGTGCTGGTTGATAGTAGGCTGAACATGAGCCTGCAGTGTGCCCAGGTGGCCAAGAAGGCCAATGGCATCCTGGCCTGCATCAGGAAGAGTGTGGCCAGCAGGAGCAGGGAGGTCATTCTGCCCCTGTACACTGCACTGGTTAGGCCTCACCTTGAGTCCTGTGTCCAGTTCTGGGCCCCTCAGGTTAGGAAGGATGTTGAGCTGCTGGAAGGTGTCCAGAGAAGGGCAACAAAGCTGGGGAGGGGTCTGGAGCACAGCCCTGTGAGGAGAGGCTGAGGGAGCTGGGGTTGCTTAGCCTGGAGAAGAGGAGGCTCAGGGGAGACCTTCTTGCTCTCTCCAGCTCCCTGAAGGGAGGTTGTAGCCAGGTGGGGGTTGGTCTCTTCTCCCAGGCAGCCAGCACCAGAACAAGAGGACACAGTCTCAAGCTGTGCCAGGGGAAGTTTAGGCTTGAGCCATTGGAATCTGCTGCCCAGGGAGGTGGTGGAGTCACCATCCCTGGAGATGTTCAAAAAGGGATTGGATGCAGCACTTGGTGCCATGGTTTAGTAGTCGTGAGGTGTTGGGTGACAGGTTGGACTTGATGATCTTTGAGGTCTTTTCCAACCTTATTGATGCTATGATTCCATGATACCTTATTACAATCACTAAATACCCAAGTACCCACTATTCATTATGCTTACTATTAAAACTTAACTACTAAAACCATCAAAACAACAAATCTCCAAAATCCCTTACAATCAGAAATCACACTAAAATCATCATCCATATCAGGTTTGCCCCGACCAAATGTTGAATGTTTTTCTCAGCAAAACTTGGCACTGCTGCTTTAAATCAGAACACAGCTTCTGCACACAAGGGAGAGTTAACAGAGGAGGCAGGGGAGGGGAAGAGGGGGAACTGACAGGCTCAGTAAAACCGCTGTAGCTACAGGGGGAGAGGAAGGGGGAAGGGGGAAGGGGGAAGGGGGAAGGGGAGAACATTGCCAAATCCACAGGAGCTCTTTTTCCATGTAGCTCCTGGAGTTGAACTGTACAATCCCTTGGAGGCATGGAGGGTCACAGTATCACAGTATCACCAAGGTTGGAAGAGACCTCAAAGATCATCAAGTCCAACCTGTCACCACAGACCTCATGACTAGACCATGGCACCAAGTGCCACATCCAATCCCCTCTAGAACACCTCCGGGGATGGTGACTCCACCACCTCCCTGGGCAGCACATTCCAATGGTGAACGACTCTCTCAGGGAAGAACTTTCTCCTCACCTCCAGCCTAAACTTCCCCTGGTACAGCTTGAAACTGTGTCCTCTTGCTCTGGTGCTGGTTGCCTGGGAGAAGAGACCAACTCCCTCCTGGCTACAACCTCCCTTCAGTAGTTGTAGAGAGCAATGAGGTCTCCCCTGAGCCTCCTCTTCTCCAGGCTAAACAATCCCAGCTCCCTCAGCCTCTCCTCATAGGGCTGTGCTCAAGGCCTCTCCCTATCCTTGTTGCCCTTCTCTGGACACACTCAGGTGTCTCGATGGCCTCAAACTGAGGGGCCTGGAACTCGACACAGTACTCAAGATCCAGGGTCCTATGGGGTCCGGCTGTAGAAAGTCTCATAAGTTTGGTAGAAGTTGTAAAGTTCTGAGCTTAGTTTGAGCCTCCTGCATGTCCTCTTGCAGTGGCTGGCACCACTACTCTGAAATTCGAGATAGCTAGAGCAGAAGCCATTGCTTCTCTCTTGCTCCATACTGCTGTCCATGTTGTTTGAAACATCAAAGGCAAGGGGAGAAGCTGCAACAGCCTCTGTTGCTAACGTCTCTGGATGTGGATGCCTGCAAGCTCTTAGCACATCGTTTACAGCAGGATTTCTTAAGGCACACAAAAGTTTCTGGCAATCAGTGTTTCTCACTTGCTTCTCCAAGGTAGGTTCAGCATCAGGCATTGCCTTAATTGCTCTGATCTTACCCTCCTTCTTAGCATAGTCCCCAAACTCATATCTGATCTTATTCCAGATCCCTGGATCATACACAGTTCTTTTAGAGGAGTGGTGCTCAGCAGCTGAAAAGAGCATCTGCTGAAAAGCAGAGGCACTGATAGACTTCTCATGTTGCTTAAAGAGCTTCTGAAAGGCTTCTAGGACAGTTATCTCCTCCTGAGTCATACTTTTTGCTTAAAATGTCCCTTTTGTCCACAATTAAAGCATGCTGAGGAGAGTTATAGCTCTTTTTTTCAAGATCTAAGGAAAGACTCCGAATATTGCTCTCTCTTCCCTTGACATTGTATTCCCCATTGGCCACAGCAACCCCAGGCAGCGCTACAGGCTGGGGTCAGAGTGGCTGGAGAGCGGCCAGGCAGAGAGGGACCTGGGGGTGCTGGTTGATGGGAAGCTGAACATGAGCCTGCAGTGTGCCCAGGCGGCCAAGAGGGCCAACCGCATCCTGGCCTGCATTAGGAATAGTATGGCCAGCAGGAGCAGGGAGGTCATTGTGCCCCTGTACTCTGCTTTGGTTAGGCCACACCTTGAGTCCTGTGTCCAGTTCTGGGCCCCTCAGTTTAAGAAGGACATTGAGACACTTGAACGTGTCCAGAGAAGGGCAACAAGGCTGGTGAGAGGCCTTGAGCACAAGCCCTATGAGGAGAGGCTGAGGGAGCTGGGGTTGCTTAGCCTGGAGAAAAGGAGGCTCAGGGGCGACCTCATTGCTCTCTACAACTACCTGAAAGGTGGTTGTAGCCAGGAAGGGGTTGGCCTCTTCTCCCTAGCAACCAGCACCATAACAAGGGGACACAGTCTCAAGCTGCACCAGGGCAAGTTTAGGCTGGAGGTGAGGAGAAAGTTCTTCACCGAGAGAGTGATTCGCCATTGGGATGTGCTGCCCGGGGAGGTGGTTGAGTCTCCATCCCTGGAGGCATTCAAGGAGGGGACTGGATGTGGCACTTGGTGCCATGGTCTAGTTGTGAGGTTTGTGGTTACAGGTTGGACACGATGATCTTCAAGGTCTCTTCCAACCTTTCTATTCTATTCTATTCTATTCTATTCTATTCTATTCTATTCTATTCTATTCTATTCTATTCTATTCTATTCTATTCTATTCTATTCTATTCTACTCTATTCTATTCTCACCAAAAAAGAGGCTCCAACCCTCCTACAGTTACCCCAGCTGCTCACCTCTGGTCCACAACTCTGCAGGTCTTCTTTTAGACAAGAAAAGAAAAGAAAGAAAAAAGAAAAGAAAAGAAAAGAAAAGAAAAGAAAAGAAAAGAAAAGAAAAGAAAAGAAAAGAAAAGAAAAGAAAAGAAAAGAAAAGAAAAGAAAAGAAAAGAAAAGAAAAGAAAAGAAAAGAAAAGAAAAGAAAAGAAAAGAAAAGAAAAGAAAAGAAAAAAAGAAAAAAGAAAAAGAAAAGAAAAGAAAAGAAAAGAAAAGAAAAGAAAAGAAAACCAGGTTGGAAAAGACCTTTGAGGTCACCAAGTCCAACCTATCACCCCAAACCATCTGATCAACTAAACCATGGCACCAAGTGCCTCATTCAGTCTCTTCCTAAAGCCCTCCAGTGCTGGTGACTCCACTACCTCCCTGGGCAGTTTCTTAAATTTTTTCTTTCTTTCTTTACCCATTCCTTTTTTTTTAATCTTTCTTTTTTTCCTTTTCTTTTTTTCCTTTTTCTTTCTTTGTATTCTTTCCTTTTTCCCCCTTTTTTTCTTTCTATTTTCTTTTTCTTTCTCTTTCTTTTTTTCCTTTTTCTTTCTTTTTCCCTTTCTTTTTTCCTTTTTGTTTTTCTTTTTTGTCTTTTTTTCTTTCTTTGTTTTCTTTTTTTCTTTCTTTTTTTCCTTTTTCTTTCTTTTTCCTTTTTCTTTCTTTTTCCTTTTTCTTTCATTTTCTTCCTTTTTTTCTTTTTCTTCCTTTCCCCCCTTTTTTCTTCTTTTTGCCTTTTTCTTTTTCTTTCTTTTTTCCTTTTTCTTTTTTTCCTTTCTTTCTACTTCCTTTATTCTTTCTTGGTTTTATTTTTATTTTTTATTTTTCCTTCTTTTTTTTTTCTTTTTATTCCTTTTTCTTTCTTTTTTCTTTTTCTTTCCTTTTTTCTTCTCCTTCCTTTTTTTCTTTTTATTTTTCTTTTTCTTTCCTTTTAAAATTTTTCTTCCTTTTTTTTTCTTTATTTTTCTTCCCTTTTTTTTCTTTTTTTTTTTATTTTTCCTTTTTTTTTCTTTATTTTTCTTTTTTTCCTTTTTTTTTCCTTCCAGAGGCATCTGTCATTTTTCTTTCTTTATTCCTATTGTTAACATCTGGGTGTCTGTGCTTTCCACACCTATACTTAAGCTGTAACGTCCATACAATTCAATATAGATCAATATAGGTGAAGTAAATTGAATTTGGGCTTAAGCTCCTAGTGGTGGCAGGTGGACACTCACCAGAATTTACTACATCAAGCAGCAGTTTTGCCTGTGCTGAAGTCTTTGAGGAAAGTGTGGAGCTGGCACCTTCAGGGACCAAAATGCATCTTCAAATCTAGTCCCGAGAGCATTAAAGCTGCCTGGGTTTGAGTACTGTTGAGGAAGAATCAAAGGATCTGCCAATACTTGAAAAATGAACTATTCAAATTAACCAGTTTTAAATATTTCTTCTTCCTGGGAGGGTCTAAAGGTGGCATGGTGCCTTTCACGTGTTGGTTTGCACAGGTAGCTGGGTGGCTAGCACTTAGAATAAACTTAGTTGAAAAACAGCTTTTAAATACTGCAGGTGTTTGCAAAAACTTACCTAGCAGCTGAGGAGGTTTTATGTTGGCAGTTATTTTGAAGGGCCTGGTTCTGCAGGCAAAGGAAGTTCTGCCAGGTTAAATGGAAGGTGATCAGCCCCTAAGGATGTCTAAATTGACTCCAGAAGTCAATTGTGTGCTGGGCTGATCCCCAGCAGTGTGGGCAGCAGGGGCAGGGAGGGGATTCTGCCCCTCTGATGGGCTCTGCTCAGACCTCCCCTGCAGTGCTGGGGCAGCTCTGGAGTGCTCAGCATAGCACAGCCAGGGAGCTGTTGGAGCAGGGCCAGAGGAGGCCACAGCAATGCTGGCAGGGCTGGAAGGGCTCTGCTGGGAGGCTGCAGGCTGAGAGAGTTGGGCTTGGGCAGCCTGGAGAGGAGAGGGCTCCAGGGAGACCTTCTGGTGGCCTTGCAGTGCTTCAAGGGGGCTGGAAGAAAGCTGGGGACAGAGTTTTTCTTGGGGCCTGTTGTGAGAGGCCAAGGGGTATTATAGTATCATAGTATCAGTCAGGGTTGGAAGGGAACACAAGGATCATCTAGTTCCAATCCCCCTGCCATAGGCTTGTGCCCACCTCTCCAGCCTGTCCAGGTCCCTCTGGATGGATCCCTTCCCTCCAGTGTGTCTGCTGCACCACACAGCTTGGTGTCATCAGCAACCTTGCTGAGGGTGCACTCAGTGCCACTGTCCATGGCACCCACAAAGATGTTGAACAAGCCTGGTCCCAGGACTGATCCCTGAGGGACTCTGCTTGTCCCTGGCCTCCACTGGGACATGGACCCATTGACAGCCACTCTTTGGGTGCAGCCATCAAGCCAGTTCTGTATCCATCTAGTGGTCACCCATCAAACCCATGTGTCACCAGCCTGGAGACCAGGATGTGGTGTGTGGGTGATGGTTTGAACTGCAGGAGGGAGATTGAGAAGGGAGAGAAGGAAGAAATGTTTGAGCCTGAGGGTGGTGAGAGCCTGTCCCAAGTTGCCCAGAGAGGTAGGAGATGTCCCATTCCTGGAACCATTCCAGGTGAGGTTGTTTGAGGCTGTGAGTCACCTGCGGTGGTTGGGGATGTCCCTGCTCACTGCAGGGCTTGTGGACTTGATGACCTTTAAAGGTACCTTCCAACCCAAGCCATTCTATAGTTCCACGAGTCTATGATCTTTATTCAGATGTACTCATAGAAGAGACTTAAATTACCTCCCTAGAGATGACCTAATGACAGTGACACCATGTGTTGTCACCCAAATCATGCTCCAGCATGTGGGAGCTGTTGGGCTACTAGGATTCAGTCCCTGGAGCCATTTCCTCTTGATTTCTTTATGGTGCACAACTTAACTGCTGAAGAAAAGGTGTCTTCAGAGGCTGCAGGGAAAGGAAAATGAAGAAAAACGTAATTTACACTTATCTGCACTAAATCTGCCTTCAATGGGAACTAATTGAATGTCACTAGAGTGCCCTGCTGTGAGGGAAGGGATTGCCTTCCTCAGGCAGTGTTCTGATTGTTAAAACTGCTCGCTGAACCAAGTTATCTTTTGGCTGTCCCAGGCTCATTATTTTTGCTTTCCAGTGAACCTGCCCGCTGTAGTCTAATTGAAAAGGTCCAAAAGACCTCCCTGTTTGCCACAGGCATTCTCTGGCTTGAGAAGTGGTTTTGGATAGCAGAGCTGTGTCTCTCTGTTGGGGTTTCAAACAGAAATTATGTGAAATGTTGTGGACATGTGGATTTTTTTGCTTTGATGTGGCCCTGGACAAGAAGTGGTCCCACCTAACCTTGGCATCGCTGCTGTTTCCATAAGTGCTGCTGTTATTTGCTTGCACAGCCTGCTGCTGATGGCACCAAAAATGCCTCAGAGGTCATAGAATTGTAGAATTGTTCAGGTTGGAGAAGTTCTTCTCTGGTAAGTTCTTCTCTGCAGGTCTGCTCTCCATCCATATATCCATCCATCCATCCATCCATCCATCCATCCATCCATCCATCCATCCATTTTTTTACATCAATACTGTTAGTTGCAGGAGGGAATACTATAAGGATCAGGTCAGCAGCTATAGTCAGCAAGTGGCTTAGAGGCTGGTGCAGTCAAAAGAATTTTGGGGCTTTTGATCTTGGAGAACTTTCTACTGCACCAGGTCAGCTGGCAACAGATGGATGCGATGATCTTGAAGGTCTCTTCCAACCTGCTTTATTCTATTGCATTCTATCCATCCATCCAAGCAGCCTAAGGCAACGCAGCCTAAGGTTAAACAGCCTTCCCCTGGCATCAGGACTTGCTCCCTAAAAAAGAAAAGGAGGGTAATTGTTATTGGTGATTCCCTCCTGAGGGGAACAGAAGGTCCCATATGTAGGCCGGACCCATCTCATAGGGAAGTTATTAGCCTAGCAGGAGTCCAAGTTGGAGATGTTACCAGAAGGCTGCCCAGTCTGGTACAGCCCTCAGATTATTATCCCTTATTGGTCATGCAGTTAGGGAATGATGATGTTGGTACCAGGCCTCCCAGGGCTATCAAAAATGACCTCAGGGCCCTGGGAGATCTGGTTGAGGGGTCAGGTGCACAAATAATGTTTACATCGATACCGTTAGTTGCAGGAGGGAACACAATAAGGAACAGGTCAGCCGCTGTAGTCAACAAGTGGCTTAGGGGCTGGGGCAGACGAATGAATTTTGGGTTTTTCGATCTTGGGGAACTTTCTACTGCACCAGGTCAGCTGGTAACAGATGGAGTACATCTGTCCCAGAGGAGGGGAAAGGTCATAATACATGAGAATGGCCTGTCCCCCAAAGGGAAAAAGATTCTGGGAAGGGAATTAGCAAGTCTCATTGACAGGGCTTTAAACTAGCTTCGAAGGGGGAGGGTCGGAAACCAGTGCCCTCAGGCAGGAGTCTGGAGGTGATAAGCTAGAGCTAGAGGTGAAACCAGCAGCCCAGCTGCAGTGCATGTACACTAATGCATGAAGCATGGGTAACAAACAAGAGGAGCTGGAAGCCTTGTTGCAGCAAGAAAGTTATGATGTAGTTGCCATCACGGAGACGTGGTGGGACGACTCGCATGACTGGAGCGCTGCAATTGATGGCTACAGGCTCTTCAGGAGAGACAGGCAAGGAAGAAGGGGTGGAGGGGTGGCCCTGTACATCAGGGAGGCACTGGATGCTGTTGAGATGGAGATCAGGGATGATAGGGTTGAGTGCTTGTGGGTGAGAATTAGAGGGAAGACCAACAGGGCAGACATCCTGGTTGGCGTCTGTTATAGACCACCCAACCAGGAGGAGGATGTCGATGAGGCATTCTATAGGCAGCTTAAGGCTGTCTCAAGATCACCTGACCTCGTTCTCATGGGTGACTTCAACCTGCCTGATATCTGTTGGGATCTCAACACAGCAGAGAGGAGGCAGTCTAGGAGGTTCTTAGAGTGCATGGAGGACAGCTTCTTATCCCAGGTGCTGCGTGAGCCTACCAGGGGTAAGGCTATGCTTGACCTCCTCTTCACCAACAGGGAAGGGCTGGTGGGTGATGTGGTGGTTGGAGGGTGTTTAGGCACCAGTGACCACGACATAATAGAGTTTTCAGTATGCAGCCAAGCCAAGAGGGGCAGCAAGAAGACCTCCACTCTGGACTTCCGGAGGGCAGACTTCAGGCTACTCAAGGAACTAATTCAGAAGGTTCCTTGGGAATCAGTCCTTAAAAATAAAGGGGTCCAGGAGAGCTGGGCCTACTTCAAGGAAGAACTATTGAAGGTGCAAGAACAGGCTGTGCCAGTGTGCCGGAAGATGAGCCGCCGGGGCAGACGGCCAGCCTGGATGGGCAATGAACTTTTAATAGAACTTAGGGAAAAAAAGAGGGTGTATCATCTTTGGAAGAAAGGGGAGGCAACCTACAGAATGTTTAGGGATGTTGCTAGGTTGTGCAGGAAGAAAATTAGGGAGGCAGAAGCCCATTTAGAACTTAGACTGGCCTCTGCTGTGAAGGACAACAAAAAGTCCTTCTATAAATACATCAATAGCAAGAAGAAGGGCAAGGACAACCTCCACTCCTTGGTTGACACGGAGGGGAACGTTGTAACAAAGGATGAGGAAAAGGCAGAGGTACTTAACACCTTCTTTGCCTCAGTCTTCACTAGCAGGGCAGAACGTCTTCCAGACAGCTGGCCTGCAGAGCTGGCAGAAGGAGCCAGAGAGCTGCATAGTTTACCACTGCTCCAAGAGGAAGTTAGAGATCTACTGAGCCGCTTGGACCCCCACAAGGCCATGGGACCGGATGGGATCCATCCTAGGGTGCTGAGATTGCTGACGGATGAGCTGTCCAAGCCACTTTCCATCATTTTTCAGCAGTCCTGGCTCACTGGAGAGGTCCCAGAAGACTGGAAGCTGGCTAACGTGGTGCCCATCCACAAGAAGGGCCGGTTGGATGAGCCAGGGAATGATAGGCCTGTCAGCCTGACCTCAGTGCCAGGCAAGATTATGGAGCAGGTCATCTCGAGTGCGATCACACAGCACTTACAGGATGACCAGGGGCTCAGGCCTAGCCAGCATGGATTTAGGAGGGGCAGGTCCTGCCTGACCAACCTGATCTCCTTCTATGATCAGGTGACCCGCCTGGTGGATGTGGGGAGGCCTGTGGATGTGGTCTACCTGGACCTCAGCAAGGCCTTTGACACCGTTCCCCACAGCAAACTCCTGGCCAAGCTGGCAGCCCATGGCTTGGACAGGAGCACACTGTGTTGGGTTAGGAACTGGCTGGAGGGCCGAGCCCAGAGAGTAATGGTGAATGGCACCACATCCAGCTGGCGGCCTGTCACTAGTGGTGTGCCCCAGGGATCAGTACTGGGCCCCATGCTCTTCAACATCTTTATTGATGATCTGGAGGAGGGCATTGAGTCCATCATCAGTAAATTTGCAGATGACACCAAGCTGGGGGCAGCAGTTGATTTGCTGGAGGGCAGAGAGGCTTTGCAGAGGGACCTCGACAGGCTGGACAGATGGGCAGAGTCCAATGGCATGAGATTTAACACATCCAAGTGCCGGATTCTGCACATTGGCCACAGCAACCCCAGGCAGTGCTACAGGCTGGGGTCAGAGTGGCTGGAGAGTGGCCAGGCAGAGAGGGACCTGGGGGTGCTGGTTGATTGTAGGCTGAACATGAGCCTGCAGTGTGCCCAGGCAGCCAAGAAGGCCAATGGCATCCTGGCTTGCATCAGGAACAGTGTGGCCAGCAGGAGCAGGGAGGTCATTGTGCCCCTGTACACTGCACTGGTTAGGCCGCACCTTGAGTACTGTGTCCAGTTCTGGGCCCCTCAGTTTAGGAAGGATGTTGACTTGCTGGAACGTGTCCAGAGAAGGGCAACAAAGCTGGTGAGGGGTTTGGAACACAAGCCCTATGAGGAAAGGCTGAGGGAGCTGGGGTTGCTTAGCCTGGAGAAGAGGAGACTGAGGGGTGACCTTATTGCTCTCTACAACTACCTGAAGGGAGGTTGTAGCCAGGCAGAGGTTGGCCTCTTCTCCCAGGCATCCAGCACCAGAACAAGAGGACACAGTCTCAGGCTGCGCCAGGGCAGGTTTAGGCTGGATGTTAGGAAGAAGTTCTACACGGAGAGAGTGATTGGCCATTGGAATCGGCTGCCCATGGAGGTGGTGGAGTCACCTTCACAGGAGGTGTTCAGGAGAAGACTTGATGGGGTGCTTGGCTGTATGGTCTAGTTGTTGGGTGGGTTGGATTGTTTGATGGGTTGGACGCGATGATCTTGAAGGTCTCTTCCAACCTGGTGTATTGTATTGTATTGTATTGTATTGTATTGTATTGTATTGTATTGTATTGTATCCACCCGTCCATCCATCCATCCATGCGTGCATGCATACAATAATACACTACACCAGGTTGGAAGAGACCTTCAAGATCATCGCGTCCAACCCATCAACCAATCCAACCCACCCAACAACTAACCCATGGCACCAAGCACCCCATCAAGTCTCCTCCTGAACACCTCCAATGAAGGTGACTCCACCACCCCCTCTGGGCAGCACATCCCAATGGGCAATCACTCTCTCTGTATAGAACTTCTTCCTAACATCCAGCCTAAACCTCCCCTGGCGCAGCCTGAGACTGTGTCCTCTTGTTCTGGTGCTGGCTGCCTGGGAGAAGAGACCAACCTCTGCCTGGCTACAACCTCCCTTCAGGGAGTTGCAGAGAGCAATAAAGTCACCCCTCAGTCTCCTCTTCTCCAGGCTAAGCAACCCCAGCTCCCTCAGCCTCTCCTCATAGGGCTTGTGTTCCAAACCCCTCCCCAACTTCATTGCCCTTCTCTGGACACGTTCCAGCAAGTCAACCTCCTTCCTAACTGAGGGGCCCAGAACTGGACACAGGACTCAAGGTGTGGCCTAACCAGTGCAGTGTACAGGGGCACAATGACCTCCCTGCTCTTTCCCTGCTCTTGCTGGCCACACTCTTCCTGATGCAGGCCAGGATGCCATTGGCCTTCCTGGCTGCCTGGGCACACTGCAGGCTCATGTTCAGCCTCCCATCAACCAGTACCCCCAGGTCCCTCTCTGCCTGGCTGCTCTCAGCCACTCTGACCCCAGCCTGTAGCACTGCCTGGGGTTGCTGTGGCCAATGTGCAGAACCCGGCACTTGCATGTGTTCAATCTCCTGCCCTTGGCCTCTGCCCATCTGTCCAGCCTGTCGAGGTCCCTCTGCAAAGCCTCTCTGCCCTCCAGCAGATCAACTCCTGCCCCCAGCTTGGTGTCGTCCGCGAATTTACTGCTGATGGACTCGATGCCCTCATCCAGATCATCAATAAAGATGTTGAAGAGGATGGGGCCCAGCACTGATCCTTGGGGCACACCACTGGTGCCTGGCTGCCAGCTGGCTGTGGCACCATTCACCACCACTCTCTGGGCTCAGCCTCCAGCCAGTTCCTAACCCAGCTCAGAGTGCTGCTGCCCAAGCCATGGGCTGCCAGCTTGGCCAGGAGTTTGCTGTGGGGGACGGTGTCAAAGGCCTTGCAGAGGTCCAGGCAGACCACATCCACAGCCTGCCCCACATCCACCAGGCAGTTACCTGGGCATAGAAGGAGATCAGGTTGGTCAGGCAGGACCTGCCCTTCCTAAATCCATGCTGGCTGGGCCTGAGCCCTTGGCCATCCTGTAAGTGCTGTGTGATCGCACTCAGGATGACCTGCTCCATACCCTTGCCTGGCACTGAGGTCAGGCTGACAGGCCTATCATTCCCTGGCTCATCCAACTGGCCCTTCTTATGGATGGGCACCACGTTGGCAGCTTCCAGTCTTCTGGGACCTCTCCAGTGAGCCAGGACTGCTGAAAAATGATGGAGAGCGGCCTGGACAGCTCATCCGCCAGCTCCCTCAGCACCCTAGGACGGATCCCATCCGGTCCCATGGACTTGTGGGGGTCCAAGCGGCTGAGAAGATCTCTAACTACCCCCTCCTGGAACAGGGGAAAACTATGCTGCTCCCTGGCTCCTTCTGCCAGCTCTGCAGGCCAGCTGTCTGGAAGCCGTTCTGTCCTGCTAGTAAAAATTGAGGCAAAGAAGGTGTTAAGCACCTCTGCCTTTTCCTCATCCTTTGTTACAACGTTCCCCTCCGTGTCAACCAAGCAGTGGAGCTTCTCCTTGCCCTTCCTCTTGCTATTAATATATTTATAGAAGGACTTTTTGTTGTCCTTCACAGCAGAGGCCAGTCTGAGCTCCAAATGTGCTTTTGCCTCCCTAATTTTCTTCCTACATGTCCTAGCAACATCCCTAAACATTCCATGGGTTGCCTCCCCTTTTTCCAAAGATGATACACCCTCTTTTTTTCCCTTAGTTCCTTTAGAAGTTCATTACCCAACCAGGCTGGCCGTCTGCCCCGGCGGCTCATCTTCCGGCACACTGGCACAGCCTGTTCCTGCGCCTTCAAGAGTTCTTGCTCTGAAGCACTTGCTATTCCCTTCCCCACCAATGCTGTAACAGATTTGTCAGGCATGATCTGCCCTTGGTGAGGCCTTGTTTGCTATCACCAATCACCTCCTTATCTTCCCTGTGCCATAGCATGGATCCTAGAAGGATCTGCTCCATGATCATGCTGAGCACAGAGGTGAGACTGATATGCCTGTATTGCACTTTCCCTTGTTGCAAGTGGGGATGATGTTTCCCTTTTCCCAGTCAGCATGAGCTTCATCAGACTGCCATGACTTCTGAAACATGATGAACTGTGGCTTAGCAATTCCATTCACCAGCTCCCTCAGGACCCATGGGTACATCTCATCAGGTCCTGTGCACTTGCACATCTCCAGGTTCCTCAGATGGTCTGGAATCTGATCTTCTCCTTCAGTGTGTGGTTCTTCATTCTCCCCATCTTTGCCTTCTGTCACTCAGATGGTGTGGCTGTAGCACTTGCCAGTGAAGACAGAGGAACACAGGTCACTGAGTACCTCAGCCTTCTTCCAAGTCTCTGGTAACCAGGTCTCCCATTTCCTTCCAGACAGGAACCACTCTTTCCCTAGTCTCTCATCACCAACACACCTGTGGAAGCTTTTCTTGTTGTCCTTGATGTCCCTGGCTAGATGTCGTTCTCTCAGGGCTTTGGCTTTCCTGACCTGATCCCTGTCTGCTTAGACAGTCTCTCTGTACTCCTCCCAGGGTACCTGTCCTTGCTTCCACCCTCTTTAGGCTTCTTTCTTGTGTTTGAGTCTGTCCAGGAGCTCCTTGTTCATCCACACTGCCCTCCTGGTGGTTTTGCCCAGCTTCCTCATTGCTGGGATCCATCACTCCTGAGATGAGAGGAGGTGATCCAGCTTTCTTGGGCCACTCTTCCCTCCAGGGCTGTATCCCATGGTACTCTACCAAGCAAGTCCCTGAAGAGGGTGAAGTCTGGTCTCATTAAGTCCAGCCTAGTGAGCTTGCAGCATGGTCTCTTTGCTGAAGATCTTAACTCCACCATTTCATGGCCACTACAGCCAAGGCTGCCCTTGAGCTTCACATTCTCCACCTGTCTCTGCTTGTTGGTGAGAACACCAACACCTCTGTGTTCAGACTCCTCCATCACATGGAGAAGTTATCATCAACACATTCCAGGAACCTCCTGAATTTCTTATGCCCTGCTGTGTTGTCCCTCCAACAGATACAGGGGAGGTCGAACTCCCCCATGAGGGCCAGGGCTTGTGAACATGAGGATGTTCCCATCTGTCTGCAGAGGGCCTCATGTGCTTGGTCTTCCTGGCTGAGTGGTCTGTAGCACATCCCCACTCTAATGTCCCCTGCCACTGCCCTGCCTTTAAACCTGGCCCATGGCTCCTCAACTGTCCTTCCTAAAGAACCTGTATCCTTCCACGCCAGCACACAGCTCATAGCAGCCATCCTACCATGTCTTCATGATGCCACTGAGATCACAGTCCTGGAGGCATGTGCAGGTCTCTGGCTCCTTTGTTGCCATGCTATGTGTGTTAGCATAGAGGCAGTTAAGATAGGCCCATGGTGAAGATGACCTGATGGCTGGAGTTGCTGGACCTTGAGTTTAGGCCACACCTTGAGTTTAGGCCACACCTTGAGTCCTGTGTCCAGTTCTGGGCCCCTCAATTCAAGAAAGATATTGAGCTGCTGGAAGGTGTCCAGAGAAGGGCAACAAAGCTGGGGAGGGGTCTGGAGCACAGCCCTGTGAGAAGAGGCTGAGGGAGCTGGGGTTGCTTAGCCTGGAGAAGAGGAGGCTCAGGGCAGACCTTCTTGCTCTCTACAGCTACCTGAAGGGAGGTTGTAGCCAGGCAGAGGCTGGTCTCTTCTCCCAGGCAACAGAACAAGAGGACACAGTCTCAAGTTTAGGCTTGATCTCAGAAAGAAGTTCTTCACAGACAGAGATATTGCCCCTTGGGATGGGCTGCCCAGGGAGGGAGTGGGGTTGATGTCCCTGGAGGTGTTTAAGAAAAGCCTGGATGAGGCACTTAGTGCCCTGGTCTGGTTGATCAGTTAGGGCTGAGTGATCAGTTGGACTCAGTGATCTTGGAGGTCTCTTCCAATCTGGTTGATTCTGTGATTCCTTTGAGCTGCTCCTCAGGTGCTCTCCTCCTGACCTGTATGATCTCTCTCCAGCCTCTGGGCATCTCTTCCTGGCACTGACATCAAACTGGTGAGAGTAGAATGAATTGAGTTTCCCCTCCTTCAGCAGCTCCAGTTTAAAGTCTTCCTGACCAGCTGGGCAAGCCTATGATGACCTTCCTCTTCTTTGATAAATGGACCCTAACAACTTGCAGTAGACCAGGGCTAGGTCCCTGCAGCACCCAGAGCTCAGGAGTGTCACTTGGCAAGAGCTCTGACAGCTTGACCACAGGGAATGTTGAGGTGTGGGGCAGCAGTGCTGGTGCCCAAGGACCTCTGGACTTCCCACCCAACATCATGTCTGCTCTAAGAAGCAGACCTGGGGACCACCACCTGGCTAGACCATCACTGCCCCACCTCAGGCTGACAAACTGCCCAGAGAGGACGTTGCTGGAGATGGGGTGAGGGTGTGGGCCAGGGCTCCCTTCTGCAGGGGATCTCTATCTCCAAGCCCCATAAGCCTGCAGTGGTGGAGAGAGGCTCAGGATGGGCTCCTGTCCCCACTTGTGTCTCCCTGACCTCATGTGGTGTCCCTGCTGGGTGATGGAACATGCTGGGGCAGCCCCAAGGGAGTGGGAACATGATCCACCAAGCTGAGTTCCAGCAGCAGAGAGAACAGTTGCAGCAGGAGGAGTTCTTCCTGGTGTTAGATGCTGATGAGATCTTCCACGTGGACCTGCAGAAGCAGAAGATGATCTGGTGCCTGCCCAGTTTTGGGAACCTCACCACTTTCGAGGCACAAAGAGCTGTGCAGGAGTGCTGTGGGCAAGGTGTGGCTGAACTCCCCAGAGAAGCAGTCCAGCCTCTCCCAGAGGCATTTCAGTACCCACCCCACCAGGGCACGGGCAGTGCCCTCCCCTCAGGGACCCTGCCAGGGCCACCACTCCCACACCTCAAACAAGCCGGGACAGAGGGGACCAAGGCACTTTATTGGCAGAGCTGCAGCAGTCAAGGGTCACCAGCCCAGGGCCCCAGGGCCCCTGGACGCTGGGAATCAGTGCAGGGATGTGGAGCTGCAGGATGAGGCTGCGTGAGGCAGAGGTGATGCTGGTGGCAGAGGACAGATGGTGGTGCAGCAGAGCTGCAGTGCAAGCAGCTGGCTCAGGAGCCCTGTGGGGACAAAAGCAGAAGGGGTGAGTGCCAGGACACAGGGTGCTGTGTCCCCAGGGCTCTGGCACGCTCAGGGGCCACGCTGGAACTGGGAGCAGGTGGGGACCAGCCCAGGCAGGCAGTGGGGTGGAGCAGGGTGGGGCAGATGGAGGTTACCTGCAGCCGGGGGAACAGGGCACCCTGAAACCCAGAGAGAGAGCAGGTGAGTGCTGCAGCAGGGGCAGCTGCCGTGGGGCAGCACTGCAGCCCCAGCCCCACGCCCAGGAGAGCCCCCAGGGCCCCCCCAGTGTCCTCAGCTCACCTTCTTGCGCACGTAGATGCAGAGCCCCAGCACCAGGAAGACCAAGCCCAGCACAAAGCCTCCCACCCCTGTCAGCATCTTGCTGCGGCCTGCATCCCCCTGCAGCTCTGTGGGGACAAGACGGGGGGCTGAGGGCTGGGGGAGCACCAGCCCCCTCCACACCCACACCAGGGGCTTGGGCCACAGCCCAGGGGCGTGCCAGGGCAGGGCCTTACCCCAGTGCTGGCTGATGGGGTGCTGCAGGCTGGCGTGCTCCACCTGGCACACGTAGGTGTCCCCACGCTCGGGGGGGCTTCCAGCATCACCAGCACCTGGTAGGTCCAGTCTCCATTCTGCATCACATCGGTGGACACCACCTGCTCTGTCTCCTCCTGACCATTCCTCAACCACTTCACCTCCACCTCTGCTGGGTAGAACCCTGTCACGTAGCAAGCCAGGCTCTTGCTCTCGGGCAGGGAGCTCGACTGCACCAGGGTCACTGTCACCTTGGGCTGAACTGGAGGAGAGGGAGAGAGAGATGGGAAGGGGCTGGGAGAGCCCAGGACCCACCCAACATGCCTCAGCCTGTCCCAGGTTCAGCCCTGGGGTCTGCACAGAGGATGCACCCAGGGACTGGTGCCTCATCAGAAGGAGCAGTGCAGCATGGCACAGCCACACTCAGCCCCTCGGTGGGCCCAGGGGGCTTGGCTCGTGCCTGTGCCCCAGCAACAGGTCACACTGTGCCCTCACCTCTCCTCTCCGCAGAGAAAGGGCTGACCACCTCGTAGTTGTGCCGACAGAACGTATCCACTGCAGCCTGCAGGCCCTCCAGTATGTCTGGTTGGCTGTTCCAGTGGTTGGCAGTAGCCTCCCCATGGGCAGGTCAGCCACAGCGCGCCCCAGGTCACTGTCATAGTGCAGGTACTGCTGCCCGTTGTAGATGAGCCGGTTGATGAACCTCACCCGCTCCGAGCCGTTGAAGTACTGACACTCGTGCTCAGACACCTCCTGGAAAAACCCTGTTTGCACCGGGGAGGGGTCAGGGTGCAGGCTGCCCTCCCAAAGTGCTCAAAGCACCACAGGTGGGGCAGGGCAGGGACACACCCTGGAGCCCCCTCCCCTCTTCTCCCAGACTCCCTGAGTGGATTCAATTGCTCAGCCTGGGGTGGAGGGGACAAAGTGCAGGGGAAGGCAGGGAACAGGAATAGGACAGGGCAGAGGAAGGCCAAGAAGCTGTTCCTGGGCTTCAGCAAGGCTGTGAGGGGGAAGCAGCTCCCCCAGACTCTTTGGGAACGGAGTCTCACCTGTACCCCCTGCTCCAGGGGCTGTGGAGGGCAGATGGACAGGACGAGGGATGAGCTGGGGACAGCATCCACCTACCTTCAGGGTGGTCCCAGGGTCTTGAGGGGCCGACAGCAGGCACCCACCCACAGCAGGCACCCAGCCCCTCCCAGGGCATGGGTGAGATCCACCCCCAGCAACACCCTGCCAGAGGGGCAGCTCTGAGCTCACCTGTGGTCTTCTCGCCACTGCCCGGCCAGGCTCCCAGCACCACCAGTGCCACCAGCACGGCCACAGCTCCCAGGACACGACCAGGCTCCATTGCTGACGCAGCAGAGGCCGGAGAGGTGCTGGCAGCCCCGAGCAAGCAGCACCCTGCCCGTTCGGGTATCAGCCCAGGCCTGCCCGGTGCCAGGACCGGGACTCCCAGCAAGGACCAGTGAGGAGCGAGGCTGAGCAGCATCATCCATCTCCAGGCAGAGCTGGGCGCTGCAGGGCTCCCAGCAACACTTGTCCCACGCTGCAGCAGCAGCAGCCCCAGGGAGGTGGCTGCTGGCCACAGACAGCACTGAGCCTCCCTGACCTGGGCAGCCCCCACCCCCAGCCTCCCCACAACCCTCCCCAGGAGTGTGTGAGGCCCCAGGCCAAGGCTGTAGCCAGCGGGACCATGTCTGTGTGTCCCTCTGTCTGTCTGCTTTGCAGGGTGCCCTGTGCTGCTGCCCTGCCTGGCAACAGCAGAGTCAGAGCCTGGGCTCCCTCCCATTGGCTGTGCACTGGGGTGCCCTGTGCCCCAGGCGCTGGTTCCCCCTCTCCCTGCCCCTGCTGGCACTGCCTGGTGCCCGGAGCAGCGATGGCTGGACAAGGAGGTGTCCTGCTGGTGCTACTGGCTGTGCTGACCCTGCCAGGCATGGGGGCTGTGAAAGGTGGGTGAGACACTGGGGACATGGGATGGTGGCTCTGGGGCAGAGGTGGGGAGTGGGTGCCCTGCACCCGTGGGTGGGGAGTGAGGCTTGGCACAAGGCTTGGGGCATGGGGGAGCTCTGACCACCCTTGGGTGGGAGTGGGTCCCAGGAGCTGCCCAGGACAGGGCATGCTGCAGTGGCAGGGGGAGGACACTGGTTCCTGGACCTCCCCCAGCCCAGCTCTCCCCGCTGTGCCTCAGCTCCATGGCTCAGGTCCCTGCAGCACCCATGGCTCCTGGCTGCCCCTTCACTGCTCACTGTGCTGTGCCCAGTGTGGCCTGGCCCAGGTGGGACTGTGTGGGGCAGGAGCACCAATGCCCAAGTCTTGGAGCCCTGGGATCACCACCCTGCTCTGCAGCACCTCTGGGGCCAGGCCCCTGGGTGCCCACGGTCTGTCCCTGTCTGCAGCCTCGGGAAAGGTGAAAGGGAAACTCCTGCTGACTTGGAGGTGCTGGGGCTGGGGGCTGAGGGCTTCCTGAGCACTGCTGGTACTGAGGAGATGGGTGTCAGCGTCTGCCCAGCCCCATGGGACCCCTGAGGGAAGGGAGAGGCTTGGGGTGAGCTGTTGTCCCATCAGGCATCCCTGCACCCGTGCAGTGCCCCCAGGACACCCATGGCATGATGTGGCAGTGGGAAGGGCACTGACCATCCTGCCTGTCTCTTCACAGTGAGGAACACATTGATCCAGGCGTGTTTCTCCCAGCAGGCTGAGAGGCTGCAGCAGGAAGATGGAGAGTTCTGGTTTGAATTTGATGAAGATGAGATCTTCCATGTGGACCTGCAGGCTGCAGAGGCCATCTGGCGCCTGCCTGAGTTCACAAAGTTCACCCACGTTGAGGCACAAGGAGCTCTGCAGGAAATAACTGTAATAAGAAACAACCTGAAGATCTCAAAGATCAATGCCAACTACTCACAGGGAACCATTGGTAACCACCCTGCCACAGAGCAGCCTTTGCCTCCATCCCCTGGGACCCTGCCATGGCTCTGGCTCACACTCTCTGCAGCTCAGCTGGCAGAGGGGTCCCCAGCAGCCCGCTGCCCTGGAGCACAAGGGGACCTGGGCACAGCCCCAGGCTGGGCTGTGAGGTCTCCTGGGGTGGGTGCTGAGGCACGGTGGGGCTGGGTCTGTGGGTCAGGAAGGCCCAGCCTGAGGCAGTGAAGCCTGGCTGCCCCTGGACTGTGCTGACCCCTGCTCCATCTCCCCCAGAGGCACCTGAGGTGGCAGTGTTCTCCATGAACCCCGTGGAGCTGGGGGAGCCCAACATGCTGATCTGCCACGCGGACAAGTTCTGGCCATCTGTGCTCTCCATCACCTGGCTGAGAAACGGGCAGGAGGTGACCCTTGGTGTCCTGGAGTCTGTGTTCTACCTAAGGGAGGACAACAGGTTCCGCAAGTTCTCCTACCTGCCCTTCGTGCCCACCCTCGGGGACGACTACCACTGCCGTGTGGAGCACTGGGGGCTGTCCAACCATACCCTGAGGCACTGGGGTGAGACAGGGGCTGGCACTGGGCTGAGACAGGGGCTGGCACTGGGCTGAGACAGGGGCTGGCACTGGGTCTCCTCCCCTTGCAGGCAGCGAGGGGCTTCAGGATCCCACCCTCACCCCTCTCCCCTCTCACAGATCCCCAGATGCCTCTTTCCATCTCAGAGAGCACCGAGACCCTGGTGTGTGCCCTGGGCCTGGCTGTGGGCATCGTCGGCATTGTCGTGGGCACCATCCTCATCATCAAAGCCATGAAGACGAACAACAGCCTTGGCCAGAGGGGTGTCCTGTGAGTGGGCAGAGTCCAGGGTGCCCTTGCAGCCCCCTGCCTCCCAGCAGTCCCCACTGCCACCTTCCATGCTCCAGATCCACCCCTGCAGCTGAGTTTTGTGCCCAAATGCCAGCTGTGTGCCCCATGGCACAACAAACCCTGCCCCCCACCCCATGCCCAATGGCACATCAAACCCTGTCCCCCATCCTCTGCCCCATGGCACAACAAACCCTGCACCTTATGCCATGGCCCAACCCTGTATCATACAGCCTGATTCAATCCCCCAGCCCTGCTCCAGCTCATCAGTGCCCCATGGGCAACCCGCTGCCCAGGGCTCTGGTTGCCCAGGCTCTGGGGTCGTAGAGAGCACCAGTAAAGGAGGAGAGGGACAGCATGGCACCACTGAGTCTCTTTGTCACTGGTTTGTCTGCACCCTGCCAACCCTGAGGATACAGTGTTGGGGGGAAGAGGGTGACTGGGTGGGGGGCAGCAGGGCTGGAAGGGCTGCGGGAGGGCTGTGGGGGAGGCAGCAGTGTCAGCAGGGTTGGTCCTTGCAGGGTGCCAAGTATACATAAACTGCAGAAACATTGAAAACATTATTAACCAACCTAACAAATTATTTGCAGGTGCAGGAAGCTATAGATGGGGAAATAATGGTAAGACTAGATGCGCTTGAAGCCAGTGTTGTTTGTCTAGGAGATTAACAATGTGCCTTGCAGAACCATATGATCACAGAATCATCAAGGTTGGAAGAGACCTCAAAGATCATCGAGTCCAACCTGTGACCACAGACCTCATGACTAAACCATGGCACCAAGTGCCACGTCCAATCCCCTCTTGAACACCTCCAGGAATGGTGACTCCACCACCTCCCTGGGCAGCACATTCCAATGGTGAATGACTCTCTCAGTGGAGAACTTTCTCCTCACCTCCAGCCTAAACTTCCCCTGGCACAGCTTGAGACTGTGTCCTCTAACAAATTGTTTGCGGTTGTGGGTGTTTTTGTGGCAGGCAGCACTTTACAGTCCCGCTGCCTCCCAGCCCAACGCAGCGCAGCACCCCCATGGTGGCTCATGGTGCAGCGCCGCTCAGCGGCAGCCAGCGGTCACAGCGCAGGCTGTGCTGCTACAGCAGCACTGTGAATGGAGTGGTCTTGGCCTCCACATTCTTCTCTGCAAGGCGCCACAGGCTCATCAGCTTCTTTTTCTTCTCGTAGCATAACTTTGCCTTCTCCTTCCTCTTCTTCTCCAGGGCTGCAGTCACCCCCTGGTACTCCCACCCCACCTGCTGTGCCAGGCAGCCAAGGAAGGTGAACTTCCTTGTGGGCTTGATTCAAATGATCTTGAGGGCAGCTTGGACCACCATGCGCTCATGCTTGTCATGGGGGAGGGATCCCACTGAACACCTTCAGCCTCTCCAGGGCTGCCTGCCCCCGCTTGGTTTGTGGTGCAGCATCCCTCTCACTGTCCTCCAGAAGATGCAGCTGGGGGCTCGGAAGTGGTAGGGCCCCCAGGAAGGGTTTGTGTTCATCCTCTTGTGGAGGAAGGCAAAAAATTTCAGTTTGTTGTAGTAGAAGTTGCCAGATATGTTGATCACCTCGCAGCAAACCACATGATGCTGCAGTGTGATTGATAATATCATAAGAAGGACATGTGTGTAACATCCTTGTCTTGGAATGACTCTCAGCATGATTGGAACTTGGTCAGGTCACACTTACAAGGGGCCTTTGATAGCTCCTGGAAATATAATGTCCAAACATTGAAGCATCAGCTGGAACTGCAGTTTGCAAATTTACAACAGGTGCAGATTGATTCAACAGGGCAAGCACTGAACAAAGATCTTAGCTGGGTAAATCCAAATAATTGGTTCTCGGGTCTGAATCTACGAGTGTGGGTTACAGGTGGAATCCTTGTAGTAATTGGAATTGTAATTGTAGTGTTAATGGTATGTGTAACAGTGGCTTTTAGAAACGTGAGAATGGTTAGGACACAAGTAATGTCTGCTGGTTTATAAAACATTAAAATGGGGAGCTGTGTATGAAAGGCTTCGGAAGAAGAAAGAACAGGCCACTGATAACAGAAGAATGACCTGATGATAATGACCTGCAAATAATGACCTGGAGGGCCGAGCCAAGAGAGTGGTGGTGAATGGTGCCACAGCCAGCTGGCAGCCAGGCACTAGTGGTGTGCCCCAGGGATCAGTGCTGGGCCCCATGCTCTTCAACATCTTTATTGATGATCTGGATGAGGGCATTGAGTCCATCAGCAGTAAATTTGCAGATGACACCAAGCTGGGGGCAGGACTTGATCTGCTGGAGGGCAGAGAGGCTTTGCAGAGGGACATCGACAGGCTGGACAGATGGGCAGAGGCCAAGGGCAGGAGATTGAACACATCCAAGTGCCAGGTGCTGCACATTGGCCACAGCAACCCCAGGCAGTGCTACAGGCTGGGGGCAGAGTGGTTGGAGAGCGGCCAGGCAGAGAGGGACCTGGGGGTACTGGTTGATTGTAGGCTGAACATGAGCCTGCAGTGTGCCCAGGCAGCCAAAAGGGCCAATGGCATCCTGGCCTGCATCAGGAAGAGTGTGGCCAGCAGGAGCAGGGAGGTCATTCTGCCCTGTGCTCAGCACTGGTTAGGCCACACCTTGAGTCCTGTGTCCGGTTCTGGGCCCCTCAGTTTAGGAAGGATATTGACTTGCTGGAATGTGTCCAGAGAAGGGCAATGAAGTTGGTGAGGGGTTTGGAACACAAGCCCTGTGAGAAGAGGCTGAGGGAGCTGGGGTTGCTTAGCCTGGAGAAGAGGAGACTCAGGGGTGACCTTATTTACCTGGACTTGAGCAAAGCCTTCGACACTGTCCCGCACCACCTCCTGGTCTCCAGGCTGGTGACACATGGGTTTGATGGGTGACCACTAGATGGATAAGGAACTGGCTTGATGGCCGCACCCAAAGAGTGGCTGTCAACGGGTCCATGTCCCAGTGGAGGCCAGGGACAAGCAGAGTCCCTCAGGTACCAGTCCTGGGACCAGGCTTGTTCAACATCTTTGTGGGGGCCATGGACAGTGGCACTGAGTGCACCCTCAGCAAGGTTGCTGATGACACCAAGCTGTGTGGTGCAGCAGACACGCTGGAGGGAAGGGATCCATCCAGAGGGACCTGGACAGGCTGGAGAGGTGGGCACAAGCCAACCTCATGAGCTTCAACAAGACCAAGGGCAGGGTCCTGCAGCTGGGTGGAGGCAATCCCAGGCACAAATCCAGGCTGGGCAGGGACTGGCTGGAGAGCAGCCCTGAGGAGAGAGACTTGGGGGTGCTGGGGGAGGAGAAGCTCAACAGGAGCTCTCAATGTGCACTTGCAGCCCGGAAAGCCAATCAGATCCTGGGCTGCAGCAGGAGAAGTGTGGCCAGCAGGGCAAGGGAGGTGTTTCTTCCCCTCTGCTCAGCTCTGGTGAGACCCCACCTGGAGTACTGCCTCCAGTTCTGGAGCCCCTATTACAGGAGGGATCTGGAGGTGCTGGAAGGTGTCCAGAGAAGGGCCAGGAGGATGATCAGAGGGCTGGAGCACCTCTCCTGTGAGGACAGACTGAAGGAGTTGGGGCTGTTCAGTCTGGAGAAGAGAAGGCTCTGAGGTGACCTCATTGTGGCCTTCCAGTATCTGAAGGGGGCTACAGGAAGGCTGGGGAGGGACTGCTCAGGATCTCAGATAGTGATAGGACTAGGGGGAATGGAATGAAGCTGGAGGTGGGGAGATTCAGGCTGGAGGTGGGGAGGAGGTTCTTCCCCATGAGAGTGGTGAAGGCCTGGAATGGGTTGTCCAGGGAGGTGGTTGGGGCCCTGTCTCTGGAGGTGTTTA
The DNA here is from genome assembly GCA_033816785.1 of Picus viridis. Classification (NCBI taxonomy): domain Eukaryota; kingdom Metazoa; phylum Chordata; class Aves; order Piciformes; family Picidae; genus Picus; species Picus viridis. The sequence goes on from CM066606.1 coordinate 2,326,183, forward strand.
AGCCCAGGCTGGATGAGGCTGTGGCCAGGCTGATCTAGTGTGGGGTGTCCCTGCCCATGGCAGGGGGGTTGGAATTAGATGATCCTTTTAGTCCCTTCCAACCCTGACTGATACTATAATGCTATGACACTGTGATTCCTGCTACACCTACTTGGGAGTCTGTGCCTGCTTTCCAACAGGAGTCTGTGGTCACTTCAGGTGCTGCCTGAATTGGAGAAGGGCTGACCTAACAGAGGGGCTGCTTTGGAAAAGTAAATGTCGGGTTTTAAGTTTAAGCACACAAGAATCCTGGAGGGGCTGAAAAGAACTCAGCCCTAAGGTGGACAAAGAAACCTGAGGCAGAGAGATTTGGTTTCCCCCTCCCAGGGGGAGGGGTCCCCAGGTCATAGCCTATTCCACTCCCCCTCCTGTCCACTAAGCCTATTTATGAGGAGTCATCCTCCTGGCTCTTCCTCTTGTTCTTGTGCCTCGCCTGCCCAGCAGACATCTCTGCTGCCCCTGCTTCTCCAGTTACCATGTGGCGAGGCCTTCCTCATGCTGCATCCACACTCCTAAGGACTGCATCCAAAGAGAATCCACATTTACATCAAGGGGTTTGCATATTTGCCTGTTTACCCTTCTCCTTGTACCCTTGTAACTTTCCTTTTTACTCAAATGTCTTATAATGCCACAGCAACCCCAGGCAGTGCTACAGGCTGGGGTCAGAGGGGCTGAGAGCAGCCAGGCAGAGAGGGACCTGGGGGTGCTGGGTGATGGGAGGCTGAACATGAGCCTGCAGTGTGCCCAGGCAGCCAAGAGGGCCAATGGCATCCTGGCCTGCATCAGGAAGAGTGTGGCCAGCAGGAGCAGGGAGGTCATTGTGCCCCTGTACACTGCACTGGTTAGGCCACACCTTGAGTCCTGTGTCCAGTTCTGGGGCACTCAGTTTAGGAAGGATGTTGAGCTGCTGGAAGGTGTCTAGAGAAGGGCAACGAAGTTGGTGAGGGGTTTGGAACACAAGCCCTGTGAGGAGAGGCTGAGGGAGCTGGGGTTGCTTAGCCTGGAGGAGAGGAGACTGAGGGGTGACCTTCTTGCTCTCTACAACTCCCTGAAGGGAGGCTGTAGCCAGGCAGAGGTTGGTCTCTTCTCCCAGGCAGCCTGCACCAGAACAAGAGCACACAGTCTCAAGCTGCACCAGGGCAGGTTTAGGCTGGATGTTAGGAAGAAGTTCTTCACAGAGAGAGTGATTGCCCATTGGAATGTGTTGCTCAAGGAGGTGGTGGAGTCACCTTCATTGGAGGTGTTGAGGAGAAGACTTGATGGGGTGCTTGGTGCCATGGGTTAGTTGTTTAGGTGGGTTGGATTGGTTGATGGGTTGGATGCGATGATCTTGAAGGTCTCTTTCAACCTGGTGTCTTGTATTGTATTGTATTGTATTGTATTGTATTGTGTTGTATTGTATTGTATTGTGTTGTGTTGTATTGTGTTGTGTTGTGTTGTGTTGTGTTGTGCTGTGTTGTGCTGTGTTGTGTTGTGTTGTGTTGTGTTGTGTTGTGTTGTGTTGTGTTGTGTTGTGTTGTGTTGTGCTGTGTTGTGTTGTGCTGTGTTGTGCTGTGTTGTGTTGTGTTGTGTTGTATTGTGTTGTATTGTATTGTGCTGTGTTGTATTGTGCTGTGTTGTATTGTGCTGTGTTGTATTGTGTTGTGTTGTGCTGTGTTGTATTGTGCTGTGTTGTATTGTGCTGTGTTGTATTGTGTTGTGTTGTATTGTGTTGTGTTGTATTGTATTGTATTGTATTGTATTGTATTGTGCTGTGTTGTATTGTGCTGTGTTGTATTGTGCTGTGTTGTATTGTATTGTATTGTATTGTATTGTATTGTATTGTGCTGTGTTGTATTGTGTTGTGTTGTATTGTGCTGTGTTGTGTTGTGTTGTGTTGTGTTGTGTTGTGTTGTGTTGTGTTGTATTGTATTGTGCTGTGTTGTGTTGTGTTGTGTTGTATTGTATTGTATTGTGCTGTGTTGTATTGTGTTGTGTTGTATTGTGCTGTGTTGTGTTGTGCTGTGTTGTGTTGTGCTGTGTTGTGTTGTGCTGTGTTGTGCTGTGTTGTGTTGTGTTGTGTTGTGCTGTGTTGTGTTGTGTTGTGCTGTGTTGTGCTGTGTTGTGTTGTGTTGTATTGTATTGTGCTGTGTTGTATTGTGTTGTGTTGTATTGTGTTGTGCTGTGTTGTATTGTATTGTATTGTATTGTGCTGTGTTGTGTTGTGTTGTGTTGTATTGTATTGTATTGTATTGTGCTGTGTTGTATTGTGTTGTGTTGTATTGTGCTGTGTTGTGTTGTGCTGTGTTGTGCTGTGTTGTGTTGTGTTGTGTTGTGCTGTGTTGTGTTGTGTTGTGCTGTGTTGTGCTGTGTTGTGTTGTGTTGTATTGTATTGTGCTGTGTTGTATTGTGTTGTGTTGTATTGTGTTGTGTTGTGTTGTATTGTTGTATTGTGCTGTGTTGTGTTGTGTTGTATTGTATTGTATTGTATTGTATTGTGCTGTGTTGTATTGTGTTGTGTTGTATTGTATTGTATTATGCTTTTCCAAACTTACACACTTTTTTAAACTCACCTTTTTACTTCCAAATTGATACCAGCTTATTTCTTTTGTGATTTTTACCTCTCTCTTTTCTCCTGCCTGATTTGCTTTTTACCCTACTGGGAACAAGGGAGAGGGAAGGCAAACTAAATCTGATCCATTTGGGCTTTTGGACTCTGGGAAAGATTAAACCACAACACTCAGCAAGAGATAAAGGCTGGGGGGCAAAGCAGATGGGGCCAGACTCTTGTCAGTGGTGCCCAGTGACAGAGCAAGGGGGATTGGGCACAGAGTGAAACCCAGGAGGTTCCATCTGAACAGGAGGAGAAAATTCTTTAGTATGAAGATGCTGGAGCCCTGGACCTGGCCGCCCAGAGAGATAATGGAATCTTCTCTGGAAAGCTTCCAACCCCACCTGGCCACTGTGATCCTGCTGTGGGTGTCCCTGCATTAGCAGCAGGGTTGGATGGGTGATCACCAGAGGTCCTTTTCAATCCTTACAGCTCTATGATTCTGCTGCATTTCAATTTTGGCACCTCTACTCTTCCCACAACTGGGCATTACAGATTATTTTTACAACACAGCTGTTTATCTCTCCTTGAAATGTTTCCCTCAGCTGAAAATCTACCTACAGCATGACAGCAATGTTGTGCACAAGGCCAGAAGTGTTCTGTGTGTACACCTCATTTTCTGTCACACTACCCCTCATGATTTATGTCCCCTGTCTCCACAGATACCTAGGAGCTGATAAAAATCACTTGGAGCACCAGAGCCGCCTGAGTTCAGTATTAGTTTGCTACAAACACCTTTCTGCTGGATTTAGCACAAAATATTAACCATTGGGAACTGTGCTAACAAAACATCAGCATAGGACTGGAAGAGAAGGAGCTGATGGTTGCTGCAGCTAGGTGAGAGTGCTAAGCACTGTCCAACATCCACAGGGCCATGGCCACAGGGCGTCTTCTTCTCCAGAACCACCATGACCCTGATGGCCTCACACCCTTTCACAGCCCCCATGCTCAGCCGTGGGTCAGCAGCAGTGGGATCCCCATCGTCTGACCGTCATTACTCTAGGCAGCAGGCAGTGCCAGCGGGACCAGGAGAAGGGCAAGTCGATTGGGGTGGGGTGCTGAGTGCTGGGGAACCAGTGCCTGGGGCACAGGGCACCCCAGTGCACAGCCAATGGGAGGAGCCCAGGCTCTGACTCTGCTGTTGCCAGGCAGGGCAGCAGCACAGGGCACCCTGCAAAGCAGACAGACAGAGGGACACACAGACATGATCCCGCTGGGTACAGCCTTGGCCTGGGGCCTCACACACTCCTGGGGAGGGTTGTGGGGAGGCTGGGGGTGGGGGCTGCCCAGGTCAGGGAGGCTCAGTGCTGTCTGTGGCCAGCAGCCACCTCCCTGGGGCTGCTGCTGCTGCAGCGTGGGACAAGTGTTGCTGGGAACCCTACAGCGCCCAGCTCTGCCTGGAGATGGATGATGCTGTTCCACCCCACCACTACCTGCTCCTTGCTGGGAGTCCCAGTCCCCTCACCACTGGGCAGGGCCTGGGTGATATTTGGGTTGCTGACTTGGGGCTGCTGACTTGGGGCTGCCAGCACCTTTCCAGCTTCTGCTGTGTCAGTGATAGAGGCTGGTTGTGTCCTGGCAGCTGGGGCTATGCTGGTGGCAGTGCTGGTGCTGGGAGCCCAGCTGGCTCATGGTGGGGACATCTCAGGTGAGCTGAGCCCCATGGCATGGGGTGGTGCTGGATGCCAGCAGAGGGATCAGAGCCACAACAGAGACTGGGCTGGAGCTGGGTGTTGGGGGATGCTGTGTAAAACGAGCAGCACAAGGAGAGAGTGGGCACAGGGCTGGTGTGGCATGGGAGGGAGGGTCCCATGGTTTCCTCCCAAAATCCTCCACTCTTGTCCCCACAGAGCTGCAGGGGGATGCAGGCCGCAGCAAGATGCTGACAGGGGTGGGAGGCTTTGTGCTGGGCTTGGTCTTCCTGGTGCTGGGGCTCTGCATCTACATGCGCAAGAAGGTGAGCTGAGGACACTGGGGGCCCTGGGGGCTCTCCTGGGTGTGGGGCTGGGGCTGCAGTGCTGCCCCACGGCAGCTGCCCCTGCTGCAGCACTCACCTGCTCTCTCTCTGGGTTTCAGGGTGCCCTGTTCCCCCGGCTGCAGGTAACCTCCATCTGCCCCACCCTGCTCCACCCCACTGCCTGCCTGGGCTGGTCCCCACCTGCTCCCAGTTCCAGCGTGGCCCCCTGAGCGTGCCAGAGCCCTGGGGACACAGCACCCTGTGTCCTGGCACTCACCCCTTCTGCTTTTGTCCCCACAGGGGCCCTGGAGCCAGCTGCTTGCACTGCAGCTCTGCTGCACCACCATCTGTCCTCTGCCACCGGCATCACCTCTGCCTCACGCAGCCTCATCCTGCAGCACCAAGTCCCAAGTCTGTCCTCTGCCTGCCAGCATCACCCTTGCCTCCACACTGCCCTCTCCCAATAGTCCTAATGTCCCCCACTGACCCCAGGGTCACTTCCTCCATCCCATCCCATCCCATCCCATCCCATCCCATCCCATCCCATCCCATCCCATCCCATCCCATCCCATCCCATCCCATCCCATCCCTGCTTGGCCATTGCTGCTGCTCTGCTGCCCCAGCATCCCTGGGGCCCTGCAGCTGTGGCCCTTGGCTGCTGCTCTGCCTAATAAATTGTCTTGGTCTTCTCTGGCCTTGCTCATGTGGGCACAAATGAGGAATTCCCAGTCCTGTGCCCATGAGTCTGTGACAGGGCTCTGAGTCCTCACTGGGAACCTGCTCCCTCCTGCACTGCCCCTTCATGGGATACTGCCCTGCACCCCATGCTGTTCTGCCACTCCTGTATTTGTACTCTGCGCTGTCTCTTTATCCAAGCCATTTGCTTAATTGAGTTGCAGCCACGGTAGTGACTTGTGCAGAAAGCAGAAAGGCTTTGCAGCGGTATTCCGGCGTGCGGACTTGACGCAGCAGCTGAAGATGTCGCAGAAGAGATTTCATTAATGGTTTCCAGTGTGGTAGTGAAAGGTCTCCATCACATAAAAGCACGTTGCACCGTCGAGAAGCTAAACGAAAAGCTGTATTTTGCCAAAGAAATGCAATGAATATATATAATATACAGTATTTATTATCATACAAAATATACATAAAACCACAACACAGAAACACTTCATACTTCTCTCAAAAACTCCTCTCTTTCCTTTCTTGTCCAAGGCCAATTGACAGAAAAAGCATTAAAGAGAAATGGAGAGCTATTAAGGGAAATTTCGTTATGCAGCAGTTGTTGCGCTAATTCTCGCCTCATGTTTCAGTCCAGACCCCAGCCAAGAACAGTAGTATATAAACAGACGAACTCGTGACTAAGCCCTAAAGCCGCACCCACTGATTCGCCAGAAAATTGTTTAGAATTATCTTGTTCATTTTTTCACCTAAACATTAGAGAATTTGCTCGTCCTTGTAAGGTTTGGCCGTCACACAGTGTGGCTGCTTTTAAGCTGTAAATCTACCTCAGCGAAAACTGAACACAAACAGAATTTGCAGCTGTTTTCATCTCAGCTACTACATTAACTGTCTCTTCTGTTTGTTCCGTTTCTAGGTCTCCGTCACTCGTTTCGCATTTGAATTCAGAACTGGGTTACCTGAGTCTGCTAGTCTAAAAATAAATCGTCTATTTTTGCTGCACGTCTCTTCTCGTACAGTGCCACAACTTAATCACCACCGCCAGATTGTCAAATTGTCCCAGCTGCTATTTCAGCAATAGGAATGCTGAACTCATATTTCTGCAGAAATATTAGATTCATATTATCAAATTTTTTGGGCCAAAGAAACTTATATAAGTACTAGTTTGTATTAAAAGTAAACATTTTATATGCCAAATATTAGTTTATCTGACATACTGACTTATATAGAATCAGCTGTCTGAGCAGAATATCAAACTGCCATGTTCAAAACAGCATTTTGCTTCCTTACCTACGTACTACCATCAAATAAATACCAGGTTGGAATAGGTTCAATTAGCTTAGTAATGTCGGTGGGCTAAACCTCTCGTTGTTGTATAAATGAAGTTGCATTTTCAATCCACACTCTTACAATGGAATGCAATGCATAAATATTAGGATTTGTAATATTACAGAGATCTACACAAAATAACCACCACACTTCCTGGTCAAGTGACTGAGGAGCAGTACTAAGCTTTCTCTCTTCCACTTTTAAAGCTTGTTAGAATTTGAAGAGCGAGAAAAGGGAAGAATTGCGTTTTTGCTCATCTTATTCTAGATATTTACTAATGAATTTGTTTAGAATATCTTTTTATTATTTAATAGTGCATTTATTATTTTCTATATTTTCAAAACTAAATTTTTTAAAACGAGTCTAAACTCCAATTACAACTACCCTTGTCAACAATTTTCATTGCATGATATATATCCGCTTCATCTAAAAATTATAACTACTATACGAAAATGCTGTTCATAGTTCATTTCGATATCATCTCAGATGGGGGATGATTGCAAAATCAAACCAGAAAAAGAAAAACAGAAAAACAGTTTTTCTTCTCCACAGATATAAATTGAAATTAGAAGAACTGTAATTTCTCAAACCTGAAAAAAATATTTCAATAACACTCCTGAATTTAAATTTTTCTCGTTGACTTTAGCGGGACGCGCCCTTCTTGGAAGTGTGACCAGGACCTCCCGACAGAAACTCCTCATGAGCTTCCCTGAAAAATAAATAATCGTATTGTCCCACAGAATTTTCTCTAACAACAGGAACTTCTATCAATTTTGATTGCATTACCTTTTGACTATTTTATTTCTGTAGCTGTTTGAGCTGCCACACAGGTCTGTCACCATCTGGTGGGACAAGCAGTGTGAATCTCAGTGAATCAGATACAATCTTATTCTCTAATTTTTCTACTTGGGTTCAAATGGTTATGTTGTACCAGTTCATGGGAAGTATCACAATTGTGAGCGGAATTCGTATATTTGGATAAATGGTTATTAATAATTTTGAAGAAGAATAAAAGTTATTTTAAATTACTCAAGATATTCATGCACTGAAAATTACTCCCCCCAGCGTAGTCTCAAAAGGAGAAGCTTCCCTTTTTATCATAAATGCCCAGATGCAGCCTACTTCCTCCACCTTACTTAGTGTAGATTATACACTTACTCATAAATTTCTCACATAACCCCCTGCATCAAGAACATAGAATACAAATCATAGAATCATAGAATTGTCAGGGTTGGAAGGGGACGACACAGGATTGATCTGGGTTCTCAACTTCCTTCACGGGCAAGGGACACTGGGATCAGGTTGGCCACAGCCCATCCGCACCTCCAGGGACGGCCCTCGGGCATCTCCACTTCAGGGCTTTCTCATGGGGTGAAGAATTCTCCCAGACATTTACTGAATTCTCAGTCATTCCATTCTCTTAGTCCTTATCACTTCACACTTCCTTCAGCTGTCTTCTGAAATTCCTTCACTTCGAAGTGTCACATGAAATCAACGTGGCCTCTTCAGACTGGAACAGCCTGCACTCCTTCATTCGTCCTCATAGAGCGTTCCCGCTCACTTGTACTCTTCCGAGTTTCCAGCAATTTGTCATCTGTAGGATGGCCAGATAATTTCATTGCTCTCGGGCTCGGCCATGCACTACCTCGGAGAGCTGGGCTCTTCGAGCTTCTCCTCCCGTGTCTCTCGCTTCTCCAGCCAGTCCCTGGCCTGTTTCCGGATTTGTACCGGATTCAGCCGTAGGACCTGTTCTGTCTTGTTGAGCCTGAGTGTGGTGCTCACCTTTCCCCTGCCTGTCCAGGTCCTCGATCCCCTCCAGCTCGCAGTGCCCACTTCAGCCACACAAGCTTGATAAACATCAGTAAACTTGCTGAGTGGTAGCATTAATAATTAATAAAGATACAATAAGTCCCAGACTGACCTCAGTGACCCCCAATGTTTAACTTTGCCCACTGACTCGTTGATATGATACTCGCGCACATCAGTTAGTTCGGCCTCCATCAAAATACTCCCGCCCCGGAGAGACAGGAGGTGGTGCGGGACAGAAATGGCGTTTTGCTCGTCTCAGGTAAACCCACACTGCTACCACTCCTCATTTATTAATGCACAATTGCCTCACATAGCGCCACCGGTGTTTGTCAGGCAGGATTTGCCCTTGGTGTAACCATGCTGACTATTTCAATCACATTTTCTCCAGTAGTTCTCCAGGAGATTGCTCCATGGGCAGAGGGAGATTGACCAATTACTTTTTGTAGATAGGCTACGCCTCTTTCCAGCTCGTGGGGACTCAGTTCGCTCATGGCACAGATTCAGAGAGTGGTTTGGCAGCCTCATCTCCGCGGGTGGTCTCGCCGGTCCCATGGATCAACACTTCAGGTTCTTTCAGGTAATCAATAAACCCGGACATGGGCACGCTCGCCCTGGCATGAGTGGCCGGAGTCATTGTATGTTCATTTAAATTAGTTCCTTCACTCGCCACACAGGCAGCTTTTTCCATCTGTGCATGCAGGTCTGGTACCTATTAAGATATTAGTCTGCTCACCTGGCGACTGATGCCACAGGCAGTGGGCAGACTTACGCAACAAAAATACACACATCCCGGCTCGAACATGTGAACAGGCCAGCGCGTTTCCTGTAGCCGTGACTTCTTACAGGGCTACCTTCAGGAGGTAACATTCGACTAGGGTGAGGGCCATGAAGTTGGCATTTGCAATTGTGTACAATACCAGAACATGTTCATTATTCAACAATTTATTGTGATACCCTGAGATCACTCTTTAATAAGCTAATCCCACAATTAACCAACTGCCACAGTTACATATATATGGTAGGGAACATTAATCATGTGGGGGTAGACAATCAACTCGAGACCGACAGGTGCGGGAATGCGGGATTTGTGCCCCTCCGGCTTCAGAATGAAAGTTCAAATTTTTGCATATGCGGAGCGACTTCTTCACCTTGTAATTTCGTTTTATACAATTGATTCATCAACATAATTTGTCAATGATTGTAAAAACAGCTGTGCCATTAGCCAACTAAACTTATGTCTGCTATATGTCTTAAGTTTTTTTTCTCCTTCGTTCTTCTTAATCTTCGAATTACGTGTGTAAGAGACCTTGTCTCTTTCTTGATGTGAATAACAAGGATAGTACCTTTATTTACTCGATTAGGGTTGATGTAATCATGGCCTTGTGCGCACTCGGAGCTGAAAATGCGATAGTTAGAGCTTATGTTTTGCTCATAAAATATATTAATGTTCAATAGCCGAGCTGAGCTCACAAATTCATTTAATCATTTTATTAATCTACAAATCCCACAAAACGTTACATAACCTATTTATGAAATTAGTGGTGGAACAGATCCTCTCCCCAGCAGGAACAAATTTAAACAACATGTACAACAATCCAGAACAAATCAGCTAAAGAACGCGAAAGGAACCTATGTATACGCCCACAGTGGGAGGGAACCGAACTCCCAGGCAATCTAACTTTCACCTGCAATAGGATTTATAAACATCAGTGCTTCGTCATTCCCGTGGCACACGCACGCACACGACCAAGAGAGCTGCAGAGCAGTTCACTTTCTGCCAGCTTGCCGAGGGGTCTGTAGCCGAAAGCTTTAGAGAGGAGGTTTCATCCCCTTGCAGCTTGTCTACAAATGTTTCTGGGGCCTTCGCTTCAGCTTCGTAAAGATGCCAAGTAAATTGTCCCTTCCGCTTACAACTCGGGATTTAGTGTTTTTGTTAACCCTGTCTCGGGGTCGGGAACATTAGACGTTCAGCTTCCGCTTTCGTGGCTTTCCAGTCGGCGGCAAGACAAAGCCTGTCTCTTCGGCCGGTAATTTAGTTCTCAATGAGAATGGAGACACGCCAGAGTAAATATTCAGTGATCCTGATAGAGTTTCTTTCAACGCAACAGCAATATATCTACTATAATTTGATGTTCAGGCACTAAAGAGCTATTTTCACTAGCTTCGTTCGTCGGGTTCAGAGCCATTTTGCTTTTTGTTCATCAGTTTATTTTCACATTGTAAATAAAACAGTTATTAAAACACTCATAGTGGGTAGTGGCATTTGTGTAGACATAGTGTAGTTACTTTGGTTATCGTGTACTACCCAATCTCATATGCATTAGAATAGGTAAATGGTTGTATAATTGTCCAATAGCATTTATCTAGGCCCAAACAGGTTTCAGTAGGAGCCCTAAGAAGTTTAGTATGACAAAGAAAACATACACAGAGACTCCTTGTCCAGTCTTCTTCTGCATTCATCAAAGAAGAAGACTGACTGCCTCTGACTGAGCATCAGTCTACTACAGCTGATTATATATCTTTTGTAATTATTTATAATTAAATAAATAAGATACCAGAGTGTCCCTTTCAAACATAATTCATTTCAAAATACTCTCATTGGCTGCTCATATTGTCCATCAAATTTAAAACAATATTCATTGGTTGTAGTAAATATAGTCCATCACACTCAGGTGGATGATCCAGTTCAGTGAATGGAAAATAGTTTCAGCCTCTTTCACATCTAAGCTTTAAGAAAAGGGGAAAACAGGGAAACAGGGGTAACAGGGAAACAGTCACAGGGACATTGTTCTGTACTCATGCACGGATTCTCAGGATTCTTCTTTAAGGAGCAACAGTAGCAACACTCTGAAACCCTCTCAGCTAAAAGTCACTGTGGAGTATTAATTGAATTTCACCATTCTCTTTGCATTACCCAATGTGTGACTCCTGGACCTTCGCTTAAACCATCTCTCGACACAGGCTGCCTCTCAACACTGATTTTTTCCGGACTGAATGTTGCTTTTAGTAGATCCTGACATTGACTATGATTGGACATTACCTCCTCTTGCCTTTTGCTCCATCAGGAGCAAAGGGAGACCCACTCATGCCAGGAATTGAGGTTCTCCCGCTTCCTCCTTCACTTTGAAAAGGATATCAAAAAGTCTCGTTTAAAAATAGAGAATAAGAATATAATAGACAATAATAATAGAATAGAAGTTGGTCTTCAAACATCACAAACTCAACCCATCATCCAACTCCACCTAAACAACCCATGGCACTTGAACACCTGCATTAGTAATATTCTACTGGGCAACACTCCTCCTCTCTAACTTCCCAAGTACTACAGTTTCGAGATCAGAAACCGGGGTGCGCTGGTTGCCTGGGAGTGAAGAGACCACCGCCCCCCAGCCTCCTCTCAGGGAGTTGTAGAGAGCAAAGGTCAATCCTCAGTCTCCTCTCCAGGCTATGTCTGTTTTCACAGGGCTTGTGTTCTGTTCACCAACCTCGCCAGCCTCTTGAGATTTTCCAGTGTCAATTTTCACTGAGGGGTCAGAACTGGATTACAGACTCGAGGTGTGGCCTAACTCACTGCCACAATTTTCTGATGGTTAATCTTGGTTGCAGCATCGCCAGGTACAATCTGAGTACTTAGAGCCTGACACGGTAGAAGCTCAGCATAAGTGCAGAAGAGGCTAGCAGTGTAGCAGTGCTCATGTTGCAGCCTGGGCAACTGAAGCAGGTGTTATAAACATGTAGAGGTTATCTGGGGAGAGGACACGCACTGGGGACCGGGACAACCTTGCGTGTTATTGTAGTTTGACTAATACAGATACCCTTGTGGGGAAATCAATGAGCAAAGAACGATGTCTCCTCGAGTGTCGTAGAAGTTCCTCATCATACTCTTTCCTTTCCTTTCCTTCCTTCTCCTTTCCTTTCCTTCCTCTTCCTTCTCTCTTCCTTCCTTCCTTCCTTCCTTCTCCTCTTTCACCTTTCAGTTCCTTCAGCTTTCCTTTCCTCAATCTTCTCCCTTTCCTTTCCTTCTCAGCCTTCTTCAAACCTTTTCCTTTCTTCAAATCTTTCCTTCTTTCTTTCTTCATTTCTTCTTCTCTTCTCTCTTCAGTCCTTCTCTTCTTTCCTTCTTCTTCTTCTCTCTCTTCCTCTTCCTTTCCTCTTCCTTCCTTCCTTTCCTTTCCTTTCCTTCCCTTCCTTCCTTCCTTCCTCTCTTTCAAACCTTTCTTTCCCACTCTTCTTTTTCCAACCTTCTCTTCCTCCTTCCCTCTCCTACCTTTCCTTTCCTCCTCTTTCCTTTCTTCCTTCTTCTCTCTTCCTTGGAAGGGGAAGGGAAGGAAGGGAAGGAAGGGAAGGAAGGGAAGGAAGGGAAGGAAAAGGAAAAAGGAAGGAAAGGAAGGGAAGGGAAGGAAAGGAAGGAAAGGAAAGGGAAAGGAAGGGAAGGAAAGGAAGGAAGGAAGGAAAGGAAGGTTTGGAAGGAAAGGAAGGAAGGAAGGAAGGTTTGGAAGGGAAGGTTTGGGAAGGAAGGTTGGAAGGAAGGAAGGGAAGGAAGGAAAGGGAAGGAAAGGGAAGGAAGGAAGGGAAGGGAAGGAAGGAAGGAAGGAAGGGAAGGGAAGGAAGGGAAGGGGAAGGAAAGGAAGGAAGGGAAGGAAGGAAGGAAGGAAGGAAGGGAAGGGAAGGAAGGGAAGGAAGGGAAGGGAAGGGAAGGAAGGAAGGGAAGGGAAGGGAAGGTTTGGGAAGGGAAGGGAAGGGAAGGGAAGGGAAGGTTTGGGAAGGAAAGGAAGGGAAGGTTTGGGAAGGTTTGGGAAGGTTTGGGAAGGGAAGGGAAGGTTTGGGGAAGGGAAGGGAAGGGAAGGAAGGGAAGGGAAGGAAGGTTTGGGAAGGTTTGGGAAGGTTTGGGAAGGGAAGGGAAGGGAAGGGAAGAAGGGAAGGAAAGGGAAGGGAAGGGAAGGGAAGGAAGGGAAGGAAGGAAGGAAGGGAAGGGAAGGGAAGGAAGGGAAGGGAAGGGAAGGGAAGGGAAGGGAAGGGAAGGGAAGGGTGTATTAAGGGAACTTCTACGACTTATATAAACTCAGGGAGCATCGTTGGCACAGCTTCATTGGTTCCCCACAAGTGACCACACATCGCAGTATTATAAGTTATTGGTCAAACTACTAATAACACGCAAGGTTGTTGATGCAGGTGCGTGTCCTGTTATTCCCAGATAACTTTCTATGTTTATAGCTACCAGTGCCCTGCTTCAGTTACAGGCTGCAGGCACAGCACTGTTTTGCTACACTGCTAGCCTCTTCTGCACTTATGCTGAGCATGGCCTACCACCGTGTCAGGCTCTAAGCCTACACTTTCAGATTGCTCACACTGCTCGTTGCTGGCATTGCCACACCCAGGCAGCCAAAAGGCCAATGGCATCCTGGCCTGCATCAGGAAGAGTGTGGCCAGCAGGAGCAGGGAGGTCATTCTGCCCCTGTACACTGCACTGGTTAGGCCACACCTCGAGTCCTGTGTCCAGTTCTGGGCCCCTCAGTTTAGGAAGGATGTTGACTTGCTGGAAGGTGTCCAGAGAAAGGCAACGAAGTTGGTGAGGGGTTTGGAACACAAGCCCTGTGAGAAGAGGCTGAGGGAGCTGGGGTTGCTTAGCCTGGAGAAGAGGAGACTGAGGGGTGACCTTCTTGCTCTCTACAACTCCCTGAAGGGAGGCTGTAGCGAGGCAGAGGTTGGTCTCTTCTCCCAGGCAGCCAGCACCAGAACAAGAGGACACAGTCTCAGGCTGTGCCAGGGCAGGTTTAGGCTGGATGTTAGGAAGAAGTTCTATACAGAGAGAGTGATTGCCAATTGGAATGTGCAGCCCATGGAGGTGGTGGAGTCACCATCACTGGAGGTGTTCAGGAGGAGACTTGATGGGGTGCTTGGTGCCATGGGTTAGTTGTTTAGGTGGGTTGGATTGGTTGATGGGTTGGACACGATGATCTTGAAGGTCTCTTCCAACCTGGTCTATTCTATTCTATTCTATTCTATTCTATTCTATTCTAACTACACTTTTGATATCAAACTCAAAGTTGAAGGGAGCGCAAGGAGCCTCAATTCCTGACTCAGTAATGAGGTGGGTCTCCTTTGCTCCCTGATGGAGCAAAGGCAGAAAGGAGGAAATTAATGTCCAATATGCTTTTATGAAGTCAATAATCAGGATCACTTGCAAAAGCAACATTCAGTCCGGAAAATCCTGATCAGTCCAAGACGTGGTGTTGAGAGGCTAAACCTGTCCGAGGGTGGTTTCAGCTGAAGGTCCGGGTCACACTTATTGGGTAATGCAAGAGAATGGTGAAATTCAGTGTATTCCACAAAGAAATTTGACTTTAGCTGAAAGAGTTTAATTTCAGAGTGTTGTACAGATACATCGCGCCCAAAGGAAGAATCCCTGAGGAATCCACGGTGCATGAACCCTGAGAACCCTGAGAGCCCTGAGTCGACTGAGAGTCCCTGTGTCCCTGTTTCCCTGTTACCCTGTTTCCCTGTTTTCCCTTTTCTTCGCTTCGTCTGCGAAGAGACAAACTGTTTTCCATTTTTCATGTTTCTTGGACTTCTGAATCATCTACACCTGAGGATAGCCGGAATGGACTATGAACTTTACTTACCAACTGTAGATATTGTTTTAAATTTGATGGACAGTATGAACAGCCAATGAAATTGTTTAGCAGGGATGGATTGTGACCGGTTTAGGCTGTGCCTTTAAGAAAGGGACACTTTCTGAACACTCTGGCTGAATGTTTTGGTACATAAATGAATACAAAAGATATGCTAATCCAATTTCATTGGTGGAACCCGGCTGTAGGTTCTAGCTTGGTCTTTCAGTCAGGGGGGGCAGTCAGTCTTCTTCTTTGATGGATGCAGGGGGGACGAAGAAGACTGGACAAGTCTCTGTGCATGTTTTCTTTTGTTTATCTCCCCCTACTTCTTAGGGGCTCCTACTGAAACCTGTTTGGGCCTGGTCATGCCCAACCAGGACAATTATACAACCGACACCTATTCCCAATGCATATGGGTGGGTAGTACACAGTAGCAAAGTAACTACATAGCACCTGTCCTACCAAAATGCCACTACACCTATGAACTGTTTTAATAACTGTTTTATTTACAAATGGTAAAGCTAAGCTGTCCTGAATGGACAAAAAAGCCTCAAAATGGCTCTGAACCCGACAATGAGGCAGAAGCTAGTAGCTCTGCTTCTTTAGGCTTGCCTGGACATGTTTCAGAGCCAGAATGAGCCAGGTGGGTGTGCTTTTGGCCACGTTTGGAAAGAAGGCTTTCTATAGGTTGCGATACCAGGGTTTTATCCCTAGACCTGTGTTGCTCCTGGCCATTATTGTCTCGTGAAACCTATAAGTACCAGCCCGAAGGGCCAGAGCTTTGTCTTGCCATTGCCCACGCTCTGGAAGGAACCACAAGCTTCGCTTGGAAGCTGAACTGTGTTCCAGTTTACCCAGACAAGACAGCAAAGCCCCCTCGCTATTCTCAGCGTTGTAAAGCCCAGAGGACAGACACGCGTCTTGCCGGGCTGAGAGGCGAAACCCCAGAGGAGCCGAGTCCCCGGGACAGTTTCGTTTGATTGGAGCAAGGAGCCAGCGCTGCTGCAAAGGGATTACAGCCAAGAAACCTCCTCTCTACAAAGCTTTCAGCTACAAACCCTCAGCAAGAAGCTTCAGACCCCAACAGAAAGTGAAACTCTGCTCCTGCAGCTTCTATGTGGTCAGCGCCATTTTGGTGTGCCTAGATCTTAACGTGTGCCACGAGGTATCAGGATCGGTGAGGAATGACAACACCTGATGTTTATAAGCATCTATTGCAGGTCTGTTGCCCTGGGGGATTCTGGGGTTCCCTCCCCCGCTGTGGGCAACCGCCGGCTGCAGTGCCAAGGTTCCTTTTCCTTACAGTTTAAAGTGCTGCTTGTTGTTCCTGGATTGTTGTACATGTTGTTTAAATTGTTACTTGTTCCTGCTGGGGAGGGATCTGTTCCACCACTGAACACCTTGAACCTATAAATAGGTTGTATGTAACATTTTTGTGGAATTTTTGTGATTAATAAAATGATTAATAATTTATTAATCGCTCCGCTTATTGAACATTAATATATCCTTTTATAGACCAAAACATAAGCTCCCCAACTGTTTCCTTATCACATTTTCAGTACTGTCCCATGACAGGTGCAACACAAGGCCATGATACACATCAGCTATTGTCTGGGTAAGGAGCAAAGGTGCTTTTATCCTTGTTGATTCACATCAAGAGAGACAAGATTTAGTCTCTTACACCACCCTGTCAGTCGAAGATAAGAGAAAGAAAGAACGGAAGGAAAGAAAGGAAAGAAGCTTTAAGCGATTTTTATAACAGACATAAGTTTGGATTGGCTAATGGCACAAACTGGTTTTACACCATCATTAGACACAAATTGCATGTTGGACACTACATGTTGAATCAATTGTATAAAACAGGGAATTACACAAGGTGAAAGAGGAACAATGATAAACCACATAATAAATGGTACAAAATTTGTTTCATTCCAGTTCCTCCCTCCTGGAAGCCAGGAGAACAAATCCATATTCCACCCCCACCCTGTCAGTCCTTCAGTTGGAACTGTCTACCCCCACATACACACCTTTTGGAGGTGTTTGTGTACCTCCTGCTGCTGCTATAACTGTAAGCAGTTAGTTAGTGAGGGATAATGGGGTGCTTTATTAAAGAGCGAATATGCAGGATGATGTCAAAATGTCTAATAAGTTGTTGAATAATGAACATGTTCTGAGTGTAGCTACACAATTGCAAATGCCAATTTCCAATTTAATTCCAGCTTCCTTGGCCCTCACCCTTAGTCCAGATGTTGCCTCCTGGGAGTCTTGTGCCTGTAGGGGTCCAGCCCCAGGGTAGGCCTTTGCCCCTGGCCTGTTCACATGTTCCCTGGTCTTATTGGGCCAGGATGTGTGTATTTTTTGTTGCATATGACAAGAGGGTCTGCCCACTACCCTGTGGCATCTGCTGTCTGGGTGAGCAGACCTAATCTTTTGTTGAGACATAACTCAGTTCTGGATACAATCACAAGGTGACTTGCCTGAGTTTCTGAACTTTTAGGACAGAGCACACGCTTAATAGACTACAGAATATTAACCCAGAGAAGTGAAGAACCTAATTTAAATGAACATACAATGGCCTCCAGCCACACTCCTGGTGTCATGGCAGACGATGCCAGGGACGGGGAGGAAGAACTGCCCATCGTAAGTGAAGCTCAGGTTGGTGATTACCTGAAGAACCTGAAAGTGTTCAAGTCCATGGGACCCGACGGGATACACCCACGGGTGCTGAGAGAACTGGGAGATGAGGCTGCCAAACCCTTCTCTAGTCTATTGCAAAAGTCATGGCAGACTGGGGAAGTCCCCACAGACTGGAAAAGGGGAAACATTGCTCCCATCTGCAAAAAGGGTAAGAAGGAGGAAGCAGGGAACTACAGGCCAGTCAGTCTCACCTCTGTGCCTTGAAAGATCATGGAGCAGATCCTCCTGGAGGCACTACTGAATCAGAAGAACAGTGAAGAGGTGATTGGGAATAGTCAGCATGGTTTTACCAAGGGCAAATCCTGCCTGACAAACCTGGTGGCCTTCTATGAGCAGGTGACAGCATTAATAGATGAGGGGTGAGCAACTGATGTCGTTTACCTGGACTTGAGCAAAGCCTTCGACACTGTCCCGCACCACCTCCTGGTCTCCAGGCTGGTGACACATGGGTTTGATGGGTGACCACGAGATGGATACAGAACTGGCTTGATGGCCGCACCCAAAGAGTGGCTGTCAACGGGTCCATGTCCCAGTGGAGGCCAGGGACAAGCAGAGTCCCTCAGGGATCAGTCCTGGGACCAGGCTTGTTCAACATCTTTGTGGGTGCCAGGGACAGTGGCATTGAGTACACCCTCAGCAAGTTTGCTGATGACATCAAGCTGTGTGGTGCAGTGGACACGCTGGAGGGAAGGGATCCATCCAGAGGGACCTGGACAGGCTGGAGAGGTGGGCACAAGCCAACCTCAGGAGCTTCAACAAGACCAAGGGCAGGGTCCTGCAGCTGGGTGGAGGCAATCCCAGGTACAAATCCAGGCTGGGCAGGGACTGGCTGGAGAGCAGCCCTGAGGAGAGAGACTTGGGGGTGCTGGGGGAGGAGAAGCTCAACAGGAGCTCTCAGTGTGCACTTGAAGCCCGGAAAGCCAATCAGAGCCTGGGCTGCAGCAGGAGAATTGTGGCCAGCAGGTCAAGGGAGGTGATTCTCCCCCTCTACTCAGCTCTGCTGAGACCCCACCTGGAGTACTGCCTCCAGTTCTGGAGCCCCTATTCCAAGAGGGATCTGGAGGTGCTGGAAGGTGTCCAGAGAAGAGCCACAAGGATGAGCAGAGGGCTGGAGCACCTCTCCTATGAGGACAGACTGAAGGAGTTGGGGCTGTTCAGTCTGGAGAAGAGAAGGCTCCCAGGTGACCTCATTGTGGCCTTCCAGTATCTGAAGGGGCCTACAAGAAGGCTGTGGAGGGACTGCTCAGGATCTCAGGTAGTGATAGGACTAGGGGGAATGGAATGAAGCTGGAGATTCAGGCTAGATGTGAGGAGGAAGTTCTTCACCATGAGAGTGGGGAAGCCCTGGAATGGGTTGTGCAGGGAGGTGGTTGAGGCCCCGTCCCTGGAGGTGTTTAAGCCCAGGCTGGATGAGGCTGTGGCCAGCCTGATCTAGTGTGGGGTGTCCCTGCCCATGGCAGGGGGATTGGAACTAGATGATCCTTGTGGTCCCTTCCAACCCTGACTGATTCTATGATTCTATGATTCTATTATTCTATGATTCTATGATGCAGGGGGGTTACATGTGAAGGGGTACATGTAGTAGGTGTATCAAGGAGACTGTAAATCCTGAATACCTTAGCCAAGGTGGAAAGGGAAATGGAAGTTTGCATCTGGGCATTTATGATAAAAGGGAAGCTGTGCCTTCCAGCAATTTGAGATACCTGTAATGAAGAGGGTATTAATTTTCAGTGCATGAATATATGAAATGTTTAAAATAACTTTTATTCTTCTTCAAAATTATTAATAACCATTTATCAATATTTATATGCAGATTCTAATGCACAATTGTGAATATTTCCCATGAACTGGTACAGCATAACCATTTGAACCCAAGTAGAAAAATTAGAGAATAAGTTACTCAGTTACTGAGAGTGCAATTCCACTGCTTGTCCACCAGATGGTGACTTGAACTTGACCAGATGGTGGCAGCTTTAAACAGCTACAGAAATAAAATGAATCAAGGCAATGCAATCAAAGGTAGAAGGTGATAGAGTTCCTGTTGTTAGAGAAAAGAATCTGTTGGGCAAAACTGTTTGGGTATTTTCTTTTTCAGGGGAGGCTAAACCTTTTTCAGGGGAGGTGGTTTCTGTGGAAGGTCCTGGTCACACTTCCAAGAGAATGGTGACATTCAGTATATTCCACAAAGAAGTCTAACTTTAGCTGAGAGAGTTTAAATTCAGAGTGTTGTGCAGATACGTTGTGCCCAAAGGAAGAATCCATGAGGAATCTGCAGTTCACAACCCTGAGAGCCCTGAGTCACCTGAGAGTCCCTTTTGCTTTTCTTTGCCTCATCTGTGGAGAGAAAAACTGTTTTCTGTTTTCTTTTTTCCTGGTTTTTTGATTTCTGAATCATCTACATCTGAGATAGTCAGAATGGACTATGAACAGCATTTACTCATTATAGTAGTTACTGTTTTAGATTAGACGGATTGTACTATCAGCCAATGAAATTGTTGACAAGGGGTGGATTGTGGTGGGTTTAGGCTACGTTTTAAAAATTTAGTTACATATTTTGAGCAGAAAATTAGAAAAATAGAAATAAATCACTATTAGGTGTAAAAAGGAAAACAAAAGATTATTCTAAACAAATTCATTGGGTAAATATCTAGAATAAGATGAGCTGCAGCATAACAATTCTTCCCTTTTCTCATCTCTTCTGATTCCTGGCTGGTTTTGATTCGCTTGGGAGACATAACGTGCTTTTGGCTGTTTTAGAGGCAGGGAGGGAGAAGCTAGTACCTTCCTCTGGTCCTTGACCAGGGGGTCCTTGTGGTGGTTATTTTGTGTAAATATCTGTATAATATTGTAAATCCTGTATATTTTGTACATATTCATTGCATTCCATTGTAGAGTGTGGATTTTGCTTGTAAATACAGCTTCATTTGCTTCTAACTCTGAGTTGGTCTGGCAAGGTTAATGGTAGGGGAAACTTCAACCCACCACATTACAAAACACTAATTGGCTCCTATTCAACCTGGGGCAATTGTTTGATTGATAATTTCTGCTCAGATTAAGGAAGCAAAATGAAGCTGTTTTGGGGTTTGTGGCATTTGATATATTCTGCTCAGACGGTGATTCTGTATAGGTGGTGCATGGTTCTTATCTCAGATAAGCTGGGAAGATATTTGGCATATAAAGTGTTCCTTTTGTTTAAATACAAACTGAAAATGCTATATGACCACTCCTGGGGATTTCTTTGGCTTAAAAGATTTGATAATATGAATCTAACTGTTTCTGCAGAAATATATGAGTTCAGCATTCCTGTTGCTGAGAGCTATGTAAGCAGCTGGGATCCAAAAATGATTTATTTGCCATGTGTGAATCTGGTATTGGTGATAAGTTCTTGTTAATGGCACTGTACCGAGAGAGACGTGCAGCAAATAGGTGTTCTATTTTTAGACACAGCAGACTCAGATGTCGCAAGGCTAGTTCTAATTCAAATGCAGAAATTTCTAGTGACAAGGAAGACACAGAAACAGGACAAACAGGAAGAAACCAGCAGACAGCAGTTAATGGGATAGTAGCTGAATGAAAACAGCTGCAATTCTGGTGTTCAGCCAGCGGGGGCAGACGCAGCCCAAAACGCTGTTCCACTGTGTGACAGTTTTAGGCTGTGCCTTTAAGGAAAGGACGGCTACAGAATTCTCTAGCTGCAATGTTTAGGTGTAAAAATGAAAACAAAGATAATTCTAAACAATTTTCATTGGCAGATCAGTGGAATGTAACTTTAAGAACTTAGTCTGAGTTCAGTCTGTTCTGCTTTTCTCTTCTGTTCTTGGCTGGAGTGCATGCCACTGACCTTGGACTGAAGCTTATGAGATAAGAAAATTAACTTCTCCAACAACTGCTTTGCACTAACGAAATTTCCCTTAATATCCATTTCTCTTTTAATGCTTTTTCTGTCCAATTAGCCTTGGACAAGAAAGGGGAAGAGAGAGGGGTTTTGGGGGAGCCTGGGGGAGCCTCCTTGGGAGGGTGTTTCTGTGTTGGGTTCTTACCTGTATATTTTTGTATATGATGTAAATACTGTATATTGTATATATATTCATTGCATTTCATTCTGCTGGCAAAATACAGCTTTTCATTTGCTTCTCCGACTGAGTCTAGCTGTGCTTTATGTGATGGGAGGATTAAACCTTCACACTACCACACACTGGAAGCCATTAATGAGGCAAAAATCTCTTCTGCCTGCAGCAGCAGGAGTGGGAGAGAGTTCTTCAGCAGCTGCTGCATCCCAAAGTCCACTTGCCATTCCTGTTTCCTTGCAAAGCCTTTCTGCTTCTGCAAAGTCTGCTGTAAATTGAAACACAGCTCCAGTTAAACAAATGGCAGCTTTGGATAAAAGGGGCAAGCGCAAGGCAAATACAGAGGTGGCAGAACAGCAAGATCTCTCTGCTGGTCAGGGATCTTCTGCTATAAAGGATCATTCTGACAAGGGAGAGAAAGTTTGTCTTAAAGACATAGTTGAATTATTGAGACCATCAGCAGATAGTGGAGATGCAGGACAGGATACAGGTTCCAGTAAGCCAGGAGCTAATGGAGATGCTTCTGAACTTAAAGAGGTCCTTAGGAGAGTAGCAGCAGGACTGTGAGTACAGTGACTTCAAGAGGATGAAGGTGATGAAGATGAAGATGATAAAGATGACATCAAGCAGCTAACGTGCCCAGGCAGGAAATTAGGCATGTAAGAAAGGATTACATTAGAGGAGAGAGTAAGCCAGTTCTTACATGGCTAGGCAGATGTTACGATACGGGGGATCCTACTTTAGTAGTGGGGGACAAGTCAGCAACTCAGCTTGAAACCCTCTCAAAATACAGAGGAATAGATAGACATCTAGGCAGGTGTCATGGTAAGGTTTCTCTGTGGACACACCTATTACTGGGAGCTCTTATGAGGTACTCATCCTGAGCTGATATTCCATGGAACCCTAAGCCTTGGAACACCATGGATGAGGAAATTAAGCACTTGAGAGAGTTTGCTGTTAGAGAAGTGATGTATGGAGACCATAACTGAATCCTGATGAAATTCCTGTGGGGTCTTGCCAAAAGCTCATCCAACATGCTCCTCCTAATTATGCTACTATACTGACAAGCAGAATTGTGGCAGGAAATTATGAGGGAATGCCTCATATTGTTGGCCATTTCAGTGACCAAATGAGACAACTGGAGGATAGTCTTACATGTGTTTCTTTGGTTTCAGACACTGAAACCCCATCTGGTGAGATAAAGAATTGCATGAAAGAGCTGAAGGAGGAACTTAAAACCTCCATATCCAAACTGGCACAGGGAGATAATTCCAATTCTTCTTCCTCCAGATGGATACAAGTTTCAGCTGTTAGGAGCAGACATCCTCCAAGGGGGCCATTCCAAAATGGGTCAAACCAAAACATACATATTTGGATAACTCTGCATGATCAGATTGGTGAGAACATGAACAGATGGGATGGTCAACCAACTTCTAATCTTTTCAGGAGACTGAGAGAGATGCAGGGTGGCAAAGCCCGAGGTAACAATACCAGAAGGGTAGTTGTTACCTCCTCAGTTTCTCAGAATAACTCTAATAGCTCTAAGAGTGATTCCAATTAGAATCATAGAATCATAGTATTAGTCAGGGTTGGAAGGGACCACAAGGATCATCTAGTTCCAACCCCCCTGCCATGGGCAGGGACACCCCACACTAAATCAGCCTGGCCACAGCCTCATCCAGCCTGGGCTTAAACACCTCCAGGGACGGGGCCTCAACCACCTCCCTGGATAACCCATTCCAGGGCTTCACCACTCTCATGGAGAAGAACCTCCTCCTCACATCTAGCCTGAATCTTCCCACCTCCAGCTTCATTCCATTCCCCCTAGTCCTATCACTACCTGAGATCCTGAGCAGTCCCTCTCCAGCCTTCTTGTAGCCCCCTTCAGATCCTGGAAGGCCACAATGAGGTCACCTGGGAGCCTTCTCTTCTCCAGACTGAACAGCCCCAACTCCTTCAGTCTGTCCTCATAGGAGAGGTGCTCCACCCCTCTGATCATCCTTGTGGCCCTTCTCTGGACACGCACCAGCACCTCCACATCCCTCCTGTAACAGGGGCTCCAGAACTGGATGCAGTACTCCAGGTGGGGTCTCAGCAGAGCTGAGTAGAGGGGAAGAAGCACCTCCCTTGCCCTGCTGGTCACACTTCTCCTGATGCAGCCCAGGATCTGACTGGCTTTCCGCGCTGCAAGTGCACACTGAGAGCTCCTGTTGAGCTTCTCGTCCACCAGCACCTCCAAGTCTCCCTCCTCAGGGCTGCTCTCCAGCCAGTCCCTGCCCAGCCTGGATTTGTGCCTGGGATTGCCTCCACCCAGCTGCAGGACCCTGCCCTTGGTCTTGTTGAAGCTCCTGAGGTTGGCTTGTGCCCACCTCTCCAGCCTGTCCAGGTCCCTCTGGATGGATCCCTTCCCTCCAGCGTGTCCACTGCACCACACAGCTTGATGTCATCAGCAACCTTGCTGAGGGTGCACTCGATGCCACTGTCCCTGGCACCCACAAAGATGTTGAACAAGCCTGGTCCCAGGACTGATCCCTGAGGGACTCTGCTTGTCCCTGGCCTCCCCTGGGACATGGACCCGTTGACAGCCACTCTTTGGGTGTGGCCATCAAGCCAGTTCTGCATCATCTCGTGGTCACACATCAAACCCATGTGTCACCAGCTTGGAGACCAGGAGGTGGTGCGGGACAGTGTCGAAGGCTTTGCTCAAGTCCAGGTAAACGACATCAGTTGCTCGCCCCTCATCTATTAATGCTGTCACCTGCTCATAGAAGGCCACCAGGTTTGTCAGGCAGGATTTGCCCTTGGCAAAGCCATGCTGACTATTCCCAATCACCTCTTCACTGTTCTTCTGAGTCAGTAGTGCCTCCAGGAGGATCTGCTCCATGATCTTTCCGGGCACAGAGGTGAGACTGACTGGCCTGGAGTTCCCTGGTTCCTCCTTCTTGCCCTTTTTGAAAATGGGAGCAATGTTTCCCCTTCTCCAGTCTGTGGGGACTTCCCCAGGCTGCCATGACGTTTACAATAGACTAGAGAAGGGTTTGGCAACCTCATCTGCCAGTTCTCTCAGCACCCGTGGGTGTATCCTGTCGGGTCCCATGGACTTGAACACTTTCAGGTTCTTCAGGTGATCACCAACCTGAGCTTCACTTATGATGGGCAGTTCTTCCTCCCTGTCCCTGGCATCGTCTTCCATGACACCAGGAGTGTGGCTGGAGGCCCTTGCAGTGAAGACTGAGGTAAAGAAGTGATTGAGTACCTCAGCCTTTTCCACATCACTTGTGACTAATTCACCACTTTCCTTTCTGAGGGGGCCCACACCTTCCCTAGTCTTCTTCTTGCCATTAACATACCTATAGAAATTCTTAGTGCTCCCTTTAACCTCCCTGGCTAGATTCAATTTTAACTCTGCACACCACACTAACTGCACATATGGACATATTCCCCATACTTAGGGGTGCCCTGCCTCCTGCCAGGGGGAGGAGAGGATTCCAGCGGGAATCTTGCTCAGGAGCACACCGCGACCGGCACCCTCGGGAACACTAGCTGCTTTCCTTTTCAACCTATGGGGGACGGCAGGGCACCCCGGGCTCTCGGCACTCGGCTAGATTCGGCATGACCGTTTCTCCACGTGCTTGCTGCTCGGGATCGCTCGGGCTCCCCGCGTCACTGCCGGCAGCTCGTTTAAAAGCCATCGGCGGCTCGCTGCAGCCCCTGTTCCGGTGGGGGTCTTGCTGCCTGCTCTTGCTCAGCGCGCGCCGCCGCACTTGTTCTAAATCTTGTCCAGCAGGTCCCGTGGGCAGGGCAGCCATGGTGGTGACGCGCTGCAATCACTCCTTCAAATAATCAGTCTCGACTCAGACTGAGGGGGAATATAAGCAGGTAGGCAAGTGTCACAAGCAAGAGGTGGGTGTCCAGGCTTATGGCTGCAGAGAGTGCTGGAGCCTGGCACTTGAGATGCAGGGTAGTGGGGACAACTCCTGCATCAGATGTGAGCAGATCGACTATCTGCTTAACCTGGTGGCCAGATTGAAGGATGAGGTGACTAGACTTAGAGATGTATGGGATTGTAGAAGGGAGACCAACTTGAGTAACCAGGCTCTGCAGGCTCCCCAAGCAGAGGATGGTTATCCAAAAAGCAGAGGGGAATGGACGAAGGTTCCTCTCAAAAGACACAAATTAAAACCTCCTTGCCTCCCTTCACCTCCCCCACTGCCCTTGGAGAACAAGTATGGGGCACTGGAGGTCGAGGGCGAGGTGATTCTGATGCTGGAGGACACACCATCTGGGGTTTTCCATGAGGCAAAACAGCCCAGGGTGGGTCGGCCTGGGGTGGGTCAGTCTGGGGTGAGTTGGCCTAGGGTGGGTCGGCCTGGGGTGGGTCAGCCTAGGGTGGGTCGGCCTGGGGTGGGTCAGCCTGGGGTGGGTCAGCCTGGGGAGGGTCAGCCTGGGGAGCGTCAGCCTGGGGTGAGTCAGCCTGGGGTGGGTCGGCCTAGGGTGGGTCAGCCTGGGGTGAGTCAGCCTGGGGTGAGTCAGCCTGGGGTTAAACAGCCTTCCCCTGGCATCAAGACTTGCTCCCTTAAAAAAAAAGAGGAGGGTGATTGTTATTGGTGATTCCCTACTGAGGGGAACAGAGGGCCCCATATGTCGGCCAGACCCTGCTCACAGGGAACTTTGTTGCCTCCCAGGAGCTCAGGTTGGTGATGTTACCAGAAGGCTGCCTAGTCTGGTGCAGCCCTCTGACTACTATCCATTAATAGTTATGCAGTTAGGGAATGACGATGTTGCAGCCAGAACTCTCAGGGCTATCAAGAATGACCTCAAGGTCCTGGGGGATCTAGTGGAGGACTCAGGTGCACAAATAATTTTTTTGTCTATACCCTTAGTTGCAGGAGGGAATATGAGAAGGAACAGGTCAGCAGCTGTAGTCAACAAGTGGCTTAGAGGTTGGTGCAGTCAAAAGAATTTTGGGTTTTTCGATCTTGAAAAACTTTCTACTGCACCAGGTCAGCTGGTAACAGATGGAGTACATCTGTCCCAGAGGAGGGGAAAGGTCACAGTACACGAGAATGGCCTGTCCCCCAAAGGTAAAAAGATTCTGGGAAGGGAATTAGTAGGTCTCATTGACAGGGCTTTAAACTAGCTTCGAAGGGGGAAGGGGCTGAAACCAGTCCCCCTAGACAGGACTCTGAGGGTGGAAAGCTGGAGTCAGGGGCAAAACCAGCAGCCTGGCTGAAGTGCATGTATACTAATGCACGAAGTATGGGCACCAAACATGAGGATCTGGAAGCCTTGTTGCAGCAGGAAAGGTATGATGCAGTTGCCACCACGGAGACGTGGTGGGATGACTCACATGACTGGAGCACTGCAATTGATGGCTACAGGCTCTTCAGGAGAGACAGGCAAGGAAGAAGGGGTGGAGGGGTGGCCCTGTACATCAGGGAGGCTCTTGATGCCATTGAGCTAGAGATCAGGGATGATCGGGTTGAGTGCGTGTGGGTAAGAATTAGAGGGAAGACCAGCAGGGCAGACATGCTGGTTGGAGTCTGTTATAGACCACCCAACCAGGAGGATGATGTTGATGAAGCATTCTGTAGGCAGCTTAAGGCTGTCTCAAGATCACTTGACCTTGTTCTCATGGGTGACTTCAACCTGCCTGATATCTGCTGGGATCTCAACACAGCAGAGAGGAGGCAGTCTAGGAGGTTCTTAGAGTGCATGGAGGACAGCTTCTTATCCCAGGTGCTGCGTGAGCCTACCAGGGGTGAGGCTCTGCTTGACCTCCTCTTCACCAACAGGGAAGGGCTGGTGGGTGATGTGGTGGTCAGAGGGTGTTTAGGCACCAGTGACCATGAGGTAATTGAATTTTCAGTACTCAGTCATGCCAAGACAGGCAGCAAGAAGACCTCCACTCTGGACTTCCGGAGGGCGGACTTCAGGCTACTCAAGGAGCTAACTCAGAAGGTTCCTTGGGAAACAGCCCTTAAAAACAAAGGGGTCCAGGAGAGCTGGACCTACTTCAAGGAAGAACTCTTGAAGGCGCAGGAACAGGCTGTGCCAGTGTGCCGGAAGATGAGCCGCCGGGGCAGACGGCCAGCCTGGATGGGCAATGAACTTCTAAAGGAACTAAGGGAAAAAAAGAGGGTGTATCATCTTTGGAAAAAAGGGGAGGCAACCCATGGAAAGTTTAGGGATGTTGCTAGGTCTTGTAGGAAGAAAATTAGGGAGGCAAAAGCACATTTGGAGCTCAGACTGGCCTCTGCTGTGAAGGACAACAAAAAGTCCTTCTATAAATACTTATTAGCAAGAGGAAGGGCAAGGACAAGCTCCACTCCTTGGTGGGCACGGAGGGGAACGTTGTAACAAAGGATGAGGAAAAGGCAGAGGGACTTAACACCTTCTTTGCCTCAATTTTTACTAGCAGGACAGAACGTCTTCCAGACAGCTGGCCTGCAGAGCTGGCAGAAGGAGCCAGGGAGCAGCATAGTTTTCGTCTGTTCCAGGATGGGACAGTTAGAGATCTTCTCAGCTGCTTGGACCCCCACAAGTCCATGGGACCGGATGGGATCCATCCTAGGGTGCTGAGGGAGCTGGCAGATGAGCTGGCCAAGCCGCTCTCCATCATTTTTCAGCAGTCCTGGCTCACTGGAGAGGTCCCAGAAGACTGGAAGCTGCCAACGTGGTGCCCATCCACAAGCAGGGCCGGTTGGATGAGCCAGGGAATGATAGGCCTGTCAGCCTGACCTCAGTGCCAGGCAAGG
Source organism: Picus viridis (assembly GCA_033816785.1). Lineage (NCBI taxonomy): Eukaryota > Metazoa > Chordata > Aves > Piciformes > Picidae > Picus > Picus viridis. The sequence continues at coordinate 2,354,721 of CM066606.1, forward strand.
GTATGGAGCAGGTCATCCTGAGTGTGATCACAGCACTTACAGGATGGCCAAGGGATCAGGCCCAGCTAGCATGGATTTAGGAGGGGCAGGTCCTGCCTGACCAACCTGATCTCCTTCTATGATCAGGTGACCCGCCTGGTGGATGTGGGGAGGCCTGTGGATGTGGTCTACCTGGACCTCAGCAAGGCCTTTGACACAGCCCCCCACAGCAAACTCCTGGCCAGGCTGTCAGCCCCTGGCTTGGACAGGATCACACTGCGTTGGGTTAGGAACTGGCTGGAGGGCCGAGCCCAGAGAGTGGTGGTGAATGGTGCCACATTCAGCTGGTGGCCAGTCACTAGTGGTGTGCCCCAAGGATCAGTGCTGGGCCCCATGCTCTTCAACATCTTTATTGATGATCTGGATGAGGGCATTGAGTCCATCAGCAGTAAATTTGCAGATGACAGCAAGCTGGGGGCAGGAGTTGATCTGCTGGAGGGCAGAGAGGCTTTGCAGAGGGACCTCGACAGGCTGGACAGATGGGCAGAGGCCAAGGGCAGGAGATTGAACTCATCCAAGTGCCGGGTTCTGCACATTGGCCACAGCAACCCCAGGCAGTGCTACAGGCTGGGGTCAGAGTGGCTGAGAGCCGCCAGGCAGAGAGGGACCTGGGGGTACTGGTTGATGGGAGGCTGAACATGAGCCTGCAGTGTGCCCAGGCAGCCAAGAGGGCCAATGGCATCCTGGCCTGCATCAGGAACAGTGTGGCCAGCAGGAGCAGGGAGGTCATTGTGCCCCTGTACACTGCACTGGTTAGGCCACACCTTGTGTCCTGTGACCAGTTCTGGGCCCCTCAGTTTCGGAAGGATGTTGACTTGCTGGAGCGTGTCCAGAGAAGGGCAACAAAGTTGGTGAGGGGTTTGGAACACAAGCCCTGTGAGGAGAGGCTGAGGGAGCTGGGGTTGCTTAGCCTGGAGAAGAGGAGACTGAGGGGTGACCTTCTTGCTCTCTCCAACTCCCTGAAGGGAGGTTGTAGCCAGGCAGAGGTTGGCCTCTTCTCCCAGGCAGCCAGCACCAGAACAAGAGGACCCAGTTTCAGGCTGCGCCAGGGCAGGTTTAGACTGGACATTAGGAGGAAGTTTTATACAGAGGGAGTGATTGCCTATTGGAATGTGCAGCCCAGGGAGGTGGTGGGGTCACCGTCATTGGAGGTGTTCAGGAGGAGACTTGATGGGGTGCTTGGTGACATGACATGTTTGATGGGTTGGACGTGATGATCTTGAAGGTCTCTTCCAACGTCGTTTATTGTATTGTATTGTATTGTATTGTATTGCATTGTATAATGGAGATAACAGAATCTATTGGGATGTGTACATCCAGTGACCTGGCACATCAAGATTTCAGAAGTACAGGCCTTGGTTGACACAGGAGCTCAGTGCACCATCAAATCATCAGGGTTCAGAGCCTATAACTATTCTAGGAGTCACTGACGGATCTCAAGAGTTAACTGAGATACAAGTTTATATAAGCTTAACAGGTAAAGAGTGGAAGAAACATATTGTCATGATAGGACCTGATAGACTTTGTATTTTGCTTCACTTGGGAGAGACAGCATGGTTTTGGCTGGCTTTGGCTATGTCTAACCTCTCTGCTCTTTTCTCTTGTCCCTCTTGGGAATAAGAGGGAAGCAGGGAGGGAGAAGCTAGTACCTTCCTCTGGTCCTTGGCCAGAGGGGTCCTTGTACTGTTTATTAATTGTAAATATCTGTATAATATTTTAACTCCTGTATATTTTGTACATATCCATTGCATTCCATCATAGAGTGTAGATTTTGCTTGTAAATACAGCTTCATTTGCTTCTAACACTGAGTTGGTTAATGTTGGGGGAAACTTCAACCCACCACATTACAAAAAAATAATTGGTGCCCAACGTGGGGCTTGAACCCACAACCCTGAGATTAAGAGTCTCATCCTCTGCTGACATACCATCAAATTCTATACAGCCATGACCATCAGCTAATAATAAAAAACAACAGCAGCACAATTTTGTAGACTGGCATGTCTTACAATAGTCACATCAGTGGCTAATACTTCTGATGTTTTGTTATCTTGTTTTGCAAGCCAACATGCCAGCTCACTTAGGTGAGATAGTGCTTCTGCCTTAGCAAGTTGAAGCAAGATTATACTGGCTGCTATGCGTTCGGCTGTGTTCTACAAATCTACATTATCATCACGTTCAGCTGTCAGGCTAAGCCTGCATTGCTATGAAGCAAAGTGAGTATGATTTAAGATCACAGGACTATGTCAGCACCAGATCTATGCCACAGGTACTGTTTTGGTCTATAAAAGGATAAATTAATGTTCAATAAATGGAGCGATCAATCAAAAAAAAATTAATTTTTTTTAATCACAAAAATCCCACAAAAAATATTAAAGAAAACCTATTTACAGGTTCGAGGGGTTTCGGTCGTGGAACAGAGACCTCACCAGCAGGAACAAATAACAGTTTAAACAACATGCACAAAAATCCAGAAACAACAACCACTTTAAACTGTAAAGAAAAATAAACCTCGGCACTGCTGCCGGCGGTTGCCTACAACGTGTGTGTGTGGCGGAACTCAGAACTCCCCATGGCAACAGACCTGCAATAGATGCACGTGGAAGCTGCAGGAGCAGAGTTTCCCTTTCTGTTGGGGTCTGCAGCTTATTGCTGAGACAGGATTTGCTCCCAAAGGATTTGTAGCCAAAAGCTTTGTAGAGAGGTTTCTCGGCTGTGGTCCTTTTGCAGCAGCACTCACTCCTTGCTTCAATCAAACGAAACTGTCCCGGGGACTCGGCTCCTCTGGGGTTTCGCCTCTCAGCCCGGCAAGACAAGTATCTGTCCTCTGGGCTTTACAACGCTGAGAATAGCGAGGGGTCTTTGCTGTCTTGTCTGGGTAAACTGGAACACAGTTCAGCTTCCAAGCGAGGCTTGTGGTTCCTTCCAGAGCGTGGACAATGGCAAGACAAAGCTCTGGCCCTTCGGGCTGATATTTATAGGTTTCCCGAGACAATAATGGCCAGGAGCAACACAGGTCTAGGGGTCAACCCTGGTATTGCAACCTATAGAAAGCCTTCTTCCCAAACGTGGCCAAAAGCACGCCCACGTGGCTCATCCTGGCTCTGAAACATGTCCAGGCAAGCCCAAAGAAGCTTCTGCCTCATTGTCTGGTTCAGAGTCATTTTGAGGCTTTTTTGTCCATCCAGGACAGGTACACAGAGTCTTGAGCCACTTCTTCCCACATTCATTGTTTGAGTCAGGCTGGCTCCCTCTGAGTGTTAAATTTTCCCTTAGAGCAGCTTGCATCCTCAAAAGTTTGGAGCTGCATACCCTTTATTTTAAGGGAATCAGGGACTTCCCTGATGTGATGAATAGGTTATTAATTTATGTATATGAAATATGAATGGTAAAAAATAATGTGTATATAAAAATATTAATAAGCAACTAATCACTGTTTTATGCAGATTCCAGTGCACGATTGTGACATATACCCCATAAGTGGTTTATTACTTACAATATGAAGCCAACTACAATATTTACAGAATCAATTTCAATTAAAGGAACAGAGGGTGCAATTCCACTGTTTGTCCACCAGGTGGAGATTCGACAGGACGTTAGTGGCTGCTTAACTATATACAGAGAAAGTGTTACAATCTGTCAGGGGCCATTGAGCAGAGGCTTAAGTTAGAACTGTCAGGCAGCTAGGCGCTGGTGCTTTTAACTGAATGTTAGTGAGTGCTACACACGTGGAAGATACACTGTGTCTTTTGTCTTTAGCGAGGTTAGTTGCTAGGATGCAGCAGGCTCCTGTCACCTGGGGCTGGCTCCTGGGCTGGTGCATTCCAGGGGTTGCTCCCAGGGCTGAGGCCGCACAGAATGGCTGGCAGGCCCTATAAGGGTCTTCCCTCTGGATGGCAATGACAGGGACAACATTCTCTCTCCTGCAGCGGTGTTATGGTTGTATGGTGGTTATTAATATTTAGTAACTGGAGCAAGTAATAAAAATATTAATAACTGTACTTTTTTTTTTTTTTAAATCCCATGGGAAATATTAATAAAACCTATTTACTGGATCGAAATATTGGGTTGTGGAACAGATGCCTCACCAGCAGGAACATGTAACAATTTGAACAATATTAGCAAAAATCCAAGAAACAACAAACAGTAATTTAAACTAAAGAAAAAAGAGAACATCGGCAACGTGCCAGCTGTGCCCACAAAGGGGGAACTCTAGAATTCTCCAGGGCAGCAGACTTTTAAACAGTTGCTTAGAGAAATCAAATGTCATAATTACTCACTGCAAATCACTTCAGACCAGTACGTTCAGTTGCAGTGTTTATAATCCAGAGATCGTGGTACCACACGGCACGTGTGGGGATCTAAACAAAGCCAAACTGGCGTTGAACACGTGAAAGCTGCAGGAACACAGTTTCACTTCCTTTTGGCTTCTGCGGCTTGTTGCTGAGTGTAACAGGTTGAGGCAGACCCCTCCCCACCATGGGCAAAAATAATGACTCAGACAAACGGATTGCAAAAGTCACAGAAAGTTTAAATGGAAAGCGGTGACTGTTTACAGAGAGCCAGAAGCACAGTGACAATGGAGATCCCAAAAGCAGACCCAGAAACATCCCATCCCCACCTGAGGGTACACCCAAGACCCCCAGGGCTCCTTCTTCCTCTCTCCCCTCCCCTTCACTCCACTGCTAGGCTAGTGTCAGCTAGCCAGATCTGAGACTGCCCATCCCCCCAGCCTTGGGCCTAGACAGGCCCAAAGGCCAGGAGACATCTCCCCCAAGTTACCGGGTGGCAGCAAGGGAAGAAAGAGAGAGTGCCAGACCCCACGCTGAGATCTTACAGTGGAACAGGGTATTATGGGATGCAATACATGGCTTCCTGTGTCCACCCACTGGGCTGGACTTCTGGACACAGGAAGCACCTCTCATATGAACACAGCAGTGGGCACCCAGCCCAAACTCCTGCACTGAGGCACACACAGGGTTTGTCCCTAAAGGCTTTATAGCTGAAAGCTTTGTAGCAAAGAGGTTGCTGCCAAGGCTTGCAGGGCTTGTTGACTTTGTAGCTTTGCCTGTTTTGGAGACGTTCTTCCGCTGCAATCTTTGCAGCCATTCTTGTTGCTTCTTCCAATAAGACAAAACTGTCCCAAGGTCTCGACTCCTCTGGGGCTCATCTCTCAGCCTGGCAAAACACATCTATCTGCTTCTGGGCTTTACAATGCTTTTCAGTGAGGGGTCTTGTAGTCTTTCTGTGTAAACTGAAGCACAGCTCAAATTCCAATCTGCAAGGCAAGCAAGGCTTGGCTTCTAGGACTTGCAGGGTTAAGGCTTGTAGCTTCTCCCAGCACTTGGACAAGGCAAGGCACTCACTCTTCGGGCTAGTATTTATAGATTTCCCAAGATAACGATGGCCAGTGACAACCAAGATTAAGAGATAAAAAACTGATACTTTAACCTGTAGAATAAGTGTGTGGCTGGGCCCCATTCCTGCTTTATGTGAGCCAGTACACACGGTTGTGGCTTATCAGACTGCTGCTTAAGGCAGGGGCATATGTTTGGACTGCTGAACTCGGCTAGTCCCTTCCCTGTCAACTGGGCAGTCATACCCTCGGGGTCCAGTCCTCTTGAAGATATGGTGAGCTCTTCTTCTGACTGGTGGGGCTGGCAGTACAATGTTGCAGCTTCCAGGGCTTTCAGCCAGGGACCCTGCTTTGCGGAGTCAGGGCTGAGGCTAAATGAGCCTTCACGGATGCTGGCTTCTCCTTGTCTTGCAGAGGCCACAAGTTTGCTTGCATGTGGGAGTGAGATTTTCTAGCAATGGCTACGGAGCTTAGCATCAAAGGCTTAAGCACAAAAGCAACAAGCTTACAGAGCTCAGGCAAAGAGAGGGAGGGCAAAGAAAGAGGGCAACTTGTTTACAAGTTGGGGTAATACTTGCAAGTTTCTCGAGGCTGGATTTGGCACAGTGAGCTTCTAAAAGGGGAAAAAAGCCTCTCAGCTGGAGACATCGCCTTTGTTTCAAAAAATGCTTTAGTTGGTGGCTTCTTCCTCCCCCTCCCCTCCCTGTTTCAATAGGGCACTCTGTATCATGAGGAGGTCACACCAAAAAACACTGTTTGTACCAAAAAAAATCTTACTCCAAAATATTCTTCCCTGGAAAAGCATACAATACATTTCTCAGGGGTGGTCACCAAAAATCTGGGCTTCTCAGGGTGTCAGACTGTTTCCCTGAGAGGACACACCTTACAAAAGCATTCTCTGTTACAACAGGGTGCTGAAAGTTCTCAGGAAGGTTACACTATAAAATCAACATTTGTACCCCAAAATATTCTTCCCTGGGAAAGCACACACATTTAACGTTTTTTGAGAACCCTGTTACAGTTTGAAGGGGGAACTTTAGCCCAGGTACTGACTGCAGAGATTGAAAATAAAACAAATTACCATTGGATACAAAAGGGAAAATAACAATAAAGTCTATATAATTCATTGGATTGCTAATGGGTTAGTGAGCAAAAGGCATAAACAGTTCTTTCTCCCTTTTCTTCTTCTGTTGCTTCTCCTTGCAGCTTCTCTCTCTCCTTGTGGGCTTGCCAAGGTATTCCTGTTTTGACTACTGTGTGAGGTGAAGGGAAGGAGGGAGGGAGTGGTACGAAGAAGTGAGCAGGTCCTCTGGATCCATCCAGAGGGGTGTGAGGAGTTTCTGTGTTGTTTATTGTTGTTTTTCTTTTCCTGGTTCAGGCAGCCACTGGATGACGAATGAAGACACAAACCCCATTGCCTTATAGCAACAATATTCCAGAAACAGGGAGAGCAGAGATTCTCAGAAGTCCTTCACAGAAGTCCTTTATTGCTGCATTGTAGAATCCCCAGCATTACAGAGTCAGAGTCCCACATACAGAATTAGTCCTGGAAGCCCGTAACAGACAAGCAGCTAACAGTAGTCCCAAGTATATCCCTCCCAGTATCCCTGCACTGAAGCCAGATGAAGCCGAAGCAGAAGTCCCTAGCAGCCCTAACCAAAGCTGTTCCTACCTAAGTCCCTAACCCAAGAGAGAGAGTGTGACTATTGCTCAGAGTGGCTGTCTTTTATACTCTTTGTTATCAATCCCTTAACCAGTAAAACCCAACCACATATGTAAGGTAAAATATTTTCTTTGGATTGAGTCAGACAACAGAACTCATTCCAAAAACAATCTTGTAAAGGACTGGGCCAAAGAGCACGGCATTGAGTGGATATTCCACATTCCCTACTATGCACCAGCTGCAGGGAAGATTGAATGCTACCTACAATGGGTTGCTGAAGACCACTCTCAAAGCCATGAGGGGTGGATCTTTGAAAAACTGGGATAAACATCTAGCACAAGCTGGTAAAAAGTAGAGGTTCAGTGAATCGAGCTGGGCCTGCATGCTCAGATGTGCTACAAAAGGTAGAAGGTAATAGAGTTCCTGTTGTTAGAGGAAAAACTCTCCTGTTGGGCAAAACTCTTTGGGTATTTTCTCCTTCAGGAGAGGCCAAACCTGTCTGAGGGGTGGTTTCTGCTGAAGGTCCTGGTCACTGTAGCAGTTTGTGCCAGGTGCCCCCTGCTATGCCCACATGAGAAACACCTCCCATGTCCCGAAGGGATCCAGCCCAGTGCGTGGACATAGGAAGCTGTGCATTTCATCCCATAATGTCCTGCCCCCTACAAAAGCCACATGTGAGGTCTTGCACTTCCTCTTTCTTCCCTTGCCACTAAATGTAATGGGGGAATCTGTCTCCCAGCCTCTTGGGCCTGGCTAGGCCCAAGGCCAGGGGAAGGGCAATCTCAGATCTGGCCAGCTGAGATAAGCCTAACAGTGGAGGAGGGGGGAAGGGGGAAGAAAGAGCCCTGGGGGTTTTGGGTGTACCTCAGGTGCAGATGGGATGTTTCTGAGTATGCTTTGGGATCTCATTTGTCACTGTGCTTGTGGTTCTCTGTAAAATACTCACTGGTTTTCCATTTAAACTTTCCACCACCTTTGCAATCCGCTTATCTGAGTTTCATTTTTGCCTGTGGTGGGGGGAGGGTCAGCCTCAGCCCATCACAGTCACACTTACTGGGTAACTCAAGAGAATGGTGAAATTCAGTGTATTCCACAAAGAAATCTAACTTTAGCTGAGAGAGTTTAATTTCAGAGTGTTGTACAGATATATCATGCCCAAGAGAAGAATCCATGAAGAATCTACAGTGCACGAACTCTAAGAAACCTGAAAGCCCTGAGTCAGCTGAGAGTCCCTGTTCCTTTTCTTCTTTAGTCTGCAGAGAGATGAGACGCAGCCCCCTCGGAACAGCGCCGGGACCAGCAATTGCTCGGGGGCTTCCGCAGTTCTGCTCTTCAGGCTACGGGATCGGCTGGGGCCACGGTGCTTCCTGCACATGCTGCGAAGCTCGGATTGGCCCTGTTTTCATGTGCCCGCAGCTCGTGAACCCAGCGTCTTCGGCGGCGGAATTTGAACAGGAACAGTGCGGCTTGCGGGGCTCCGCTCAGCAGCAGCCCCCTCAGAACAGTGCTGGGACCAGCAATCGCTCGGGGGCTTCCGTGGTTCTGCTCTTTAGGCTAAGGGATCAGCTGGGGCCGCAGCACATCCTGCACATGCTGCGAAGCTCGGATCAGCCTTGTTTTCACGTGCCGGCGGCTGGTGAGCCCAGCGTCTTCAGCGGCGGAATTTGAACAGGAGCAGCGCGGCTCGCGGGGCTCCGCTCAGCAGCAGCCCCCTCGGAACAGTGCCGGGACCAGCAATCGCTTGGGGGCTTCCACGGTTCTGCTCTTCAGGCTACGGGATCGGCTGGGGCCACGGTGCTTCCTGCACACGCTGTGAGGCTCAGAGCGGCCCTGTTTTCACGTGCCTGCGGCTCGTGAGCCCAGCGTCTTTGGCGGCGGAATCTGAACGGAGGCAGTGCAGCTGGCGGGGCTCCGCTGGGCAGCAGCTGCCTGCTCTGGTACTCCCTGGTGCTCTTGCGCACCGCCATACTTTTCTAAATTTTTATGTCCAGTGGGTGGTGTGCCCAGGGGCAGCCATGGCTGTGGCCAGGGGCAGCATGGTTATAACGCGCAGCAAAAGCTCCTTAAAAAAATCAGCATCTATCCAGACTGAGGTAGAACACAAGCAGGTAGCTGTCCAGGTATCTGGCTGTAGTGAGTGCTGGGGCCTGGCTCTTGAGATGCAGGGTAGTGGAAGCATCTCATGCATTAGGTGTGAGCAGATCGGCTATCTGCTCAACCTGGTGGCCAGACTAAAGGATGAGGTTGCTAGTCTTAGAGATGTATGGGACTGTAGAAAAGAGACGAGCCAGAGGAGGAAAGAGATGAACCAGAGTAAGCAGGCTCCACAGGCTCCCCAGCAGAGGCTGGTTATCCAAAAAGCAGAGGGGAATGGACGCAGGTTCCTCTCAACAGACACAAATTAAAACCTCCTTGCCTCCCCCCACCTCCCTCGCTGCCCTTGGAAAACAGGTATGGGGCGCTGGAGATTGAGGGTGAGGTGATACTGATGCCGGAGGACACACCATCTGGGGTTTTCCCTGAGGCTAAACAGCCTAAGGTTAAACAGCCTAAGGCAAAGCAGCCTAAGGTTAAACAGCCTGAGGCAAAGCAGCCTAAAGTTAAACAGCCTTCCCCCGGCATCAGGACTTGCTCCCTCAAAAAAAGGGAGGGTAATTGTTATTGGTGATTCCTTCCTGAGGGGAACAGAGGGTCCCATATGTCGGCTGGACCCATCTCATAGGGAAGTTATTAGCCTAGCAGGAGCCCAAGTTGGAGATGTTACCAGAAGGCTGCCCAGTCTGGTACAGCCCTCTGATTACTATCCCTTATTGACTATGCAGTTAGGGAATGATGATGTTGCTACCTGAACTCCCAGGGCTATCAAAGATGACTTCAGGGCCCTGGGAGATCTGGTTGAGGGGTCAGGTGCACAAATAACTTTTACATCACTACCGTTAGTTGCAGGAGGGAATACGACAAGGAACAGGTCAGCAGCTGTTCTCAACAAGTGGCTTAGAGGCTGGTGCAGTCAAAAGAATTTTGGGTTTTTCGATCTTGGAGAACTTTCTACTGCACCAGGTCAGCTGGCAACAGATGGAGTACACCTGTCCCAGAGGAGGGGAAAGGTCACAATACACGAGAATGGCCTATGCCCCAAAGGTAAAAAGATTCTGGGAAGGGAATTGGCAGGTCTCATTGACAGGGCTTTAAACTAGCCTCGAAGGGGGAAGGGCCTGAAACCAGTCCCCTCAGGAAGGAGTCTGGGGGGATAAGCTAGAGCCAGAGGTGAAACCAGCAGCCCAGCTGCAGTGCATGTACACTAATGCACGAAGCATGGGTAACAAACAAGAGGAGCTGGAAGCCTTGTTGCAGCAGGAAAGTTATGATGTAGTTGCCATCACGGAGACGTGGTGGGACAACTCGCATGACTGGAGCGCTGCAATTGACGGCTACAGGCTCTTCAGGAGAGACAGGCAAGGAAGAAGGGGTGGAGGGGTGGCCCTGTACATCAGGGAGGCACTGGATGCCGTTGAGATGGAGATCAGGGACGATCAAGTTGAGTGCTTGTGGGTAAGAATTAGAGGGAAGACCAGCAGGGCAGACATTCTGGTTGGAGTCTGTTACAGACCACCCAACCAGGAGGAGGATGTTGATGAGGCATTCTATAGGCAGCTTAAGGCTGTCTCAGGATCGCCTGACCTTGTTCTCATGGGTGACTTCAACCTGCCTGATATCTGCTGGGATCTCAGCACAGCAGAGAGAAGGCAGTCTAGGAGGTTCTTAGAGTGCATGGAGGACAGCTTCTTATCCCAGGTGCTGCGCGAGCCTACCAGTGGTGAGGCTCTGCTTGACCTCCTCTTCACCAACAGGGAAGGGCTGGTGGGTGATGTGGTGGTTGGAGTGTGTTTAGGGGCCAGTGACCATGAGGTAATAGAGTTTTCGGTATTCAGCCAAGCCAAGAGGGGAGCAAGAAGATCTCCACTCTGGACCTCTGGAGGGCAGACTTCAGCCAGAATGGACTGTGAACTTTACTTACAAATTATAGATATAGTTTTAGATTAGAAGGAAAGTGTTAGCAGTCAATGAAATTGTTTCAAAGGGGTGGATTGTGGCAGTTTTAGGCTATGCCTTTGAAAGTTAGCTGTAGATTTTGAGCAGAAAAATATAAGCAATTCACAATTGGCTGTAAAAAGGAAAACAAAAGATTATTCTAAACAAATTTAATTGGCCAGATGTGTGAGATGTACCCTAACAATCTCTCACATTCCACTTCATTTATTTTCCTCTTCCCTGACTGCCTGGCTGCTCTGCTGGTCTGGAGAGAATCTTATCACCACTGACCTTGCAGATGAGGTCAGATAACAATGCTTTGAGCTAACAGTTCCCCAATGTCTTTCTCTTTTCTTCTAATTACAGGGGGAAAGGGGGCTGGGGGAGAGCAGAGAAGTTTCCCCACTCCTTTTGGGACACCAGAAGGGGTTCAGAGGGGTTTCTGTGCTGTTTTCTGATTATAAATACCTGTATAATATTGTAAATCCTGTATATTTGTACTGGTCGATGGGAGGCTGAACATGAGCCTGCAGTGTGCCCAGGTAGCCATAAGGCCCAATGGCATCCTGGCCTGTATCAGGAACAGTATGGCTAGCAGGAGCAGGGAGGTCATTCTGCCCCTGTACACTGCACTGGTTAGGCCACACCTCGACTCCTGTGTCCAGTTCTGGGCCCCTCAGTTTAGGAAGGAGGTTTACTTGCTGGAAGGTGTCCAGAGAAGGGCAACAAGGCTGGGGAGGGGTTTGGAGCACAAGCCCTATGAAGAGAGGCTGAGGGAGCTGGGGTTGCTTAGCCTGGAGAAGAGGAGGCTCAGGGGAGACCTTCTTGCTCTCTACAACTCCCTGAAGGGAGGTTGTAGCCAGGCAGAGGTTGGTCTCTTCTCCCAGGCAGCCAGCACCAGAACAAGAGGACACAGTCTCAGGCTGCACCAGGGCAGGTTTAGGCTGGAGGTTAGGAAGAAGTTCTATACAGAGAGAGTGATTGCCCATTGGAATGGTCTGCCCATGGAGGTGGTGGAGTCACCATCATTGGAGGTGTTCAGGAGGAGACTTGATGGGGTGCTTGGTGCCATGGTTTAATTGTTTAGGTTGGTTGGATTGGATGATAGGTTGGACGTGATGATCTTGAAAGTCTCTTCCAACCTGGTGTATTCTATTCTATTCTATTCTATTCTATTCTATTCTATTCTATTCTATTCTATTCTATTCTATTCTATTCTATTCTATATTCATTGCATTCCATTGTAGAGTGTAGTTTTTGCTTTGTGAATATAGCTTCCATTTGCTTCCTGACTAACTGAGCGATGCTTCAGTTAATGTCATGGGAAATTCCAAACCACCACAATGGTCCTCCCCTGATCCATGAGGGCAAGGCTGGCCAGGCCTCATCCCCACAGATAAGGAAAAGACCTGAAGGCAGAGGGTGAGGGTGAATAAATCCCTTCACTGATGTGATTTCAGTCTGATTACACCACATACTATGGTTTCTAGATTCCCTCCATGCCTGAGTAACATCCTGAATATACATAGTTCTGTCCACTGTAAAATTAAACTTACCACAATAATCCATTTTCACTGACCCTAACAGACTAATTTCTTGAGACACTGTTTCAGCTAAGGAGAGGTACTGAGTCAAACTGTTCCAACCTGTGGCCATGTTAACTTCTAATGTTAACTTTGTTTTTTCAAATCCTCCCAAAGTAAATCCACCAAAATTTTTAAGACCTCCATAAATTTTGTTAAACCACACTTGAAACACACACATAAAATGAAAAAAAATCAAAAACATAACATGCATTGACAATTCTTTCTTGTGGCATCATACCTGCACTCCCTCCCTTTTGTTTGTTGGGGTGTTTTATAACATAAAAATGAAAATGGAGTTTATGCTATAAGCCCATTTTAACCATCCCTTTAACCATCTGAGATTATTATTTAACTATAGCATTCCTGTGAGTTAACACAGGAACCCATGGGAACATGTTCCCTACTCACAGAACAATTAAGCAGTCATGGTATTCAGTCCTTATTCAGATGTCTTCTGGTGCCATTCACATGAGATCAGCCTCAGATCAATGCCACCAATTTCAATTCAGCATGGCAGCTGTTGTGATCAGTCTCAGTGGTCAGCTGTCAGCGCAGTCAGCCTTCATTTGACTGTGGTGTTTCTAGGGGTGTTTTGCCCAAGTGTTGATTCTTGTGTTGTCGGATGAATCAAGTTATAGAACTGATCTACCTGAAAGGAGGCTGCAGATAGGTGGGGGTTGGTCTCTTCTCCAGGCAACCACCAACAGAACAAGAGGACACAGTCTCAAGCTGTGCCAGGGGAGGTTGAGGCTGGAGGTGAGGAGAAAGTTCTTCCCAGAAAGAGTAATTTGCCATTGCAATGTGCTGCCCAGGGAGGTGATGGAGTCACCATCCCTGGAGGTGTTCAAGAGGGGATTGGATGTGGCACTTGAAGCCATGGTTTAGTTAGTCCTGAGGTATTGGGTGACAGGTTGGACTTGATGATCTCTGAGGTCTTTTCCAACCTTACTGATTCTATGATTCTATGACCTTTCTAGCTTATGAATGACATGGGTTGACTCTTCCTTGCTGGTACCACTAAAAGCCTGTGGGTGATAAAACACACATCCCTTTCCTACACTAACAAATCCATTTGCTTTTTCCTAGGCTAAATCTGTGATGTATCTAAAAAAAAAAAAACAAACCACCTTTTTTTTGGTAATATTTTGTGTATTTTTTTTATAATCCTTATCTTAAACCCCTGTCATGAATATAAAGACCAAAAAACCATTTTATAATATCCCTGTATCAAACTCCTAACTTACAATGATACCAAAAACCTGTTAAAAACTCTAAAAGTGCTTTAAAATTAAATCATTAAATCAATGTCTTTGAAAAAAAGGGCAAAAAAGATTTTTTATTACATAGAGCTCTTTTGAAACACCGACACATAAAAAGGTTTGAAGCAGAAGAGAAACAACCTATGAACTTATCCTATTTAAAATTACTCATTATTACCTACATTTTATTATACTTATTAATTGACATACCTTCTTGCAATTACTAAATACTTATTATAAGTACTCATTATTTATTATCCCTACCACATAAACTTAACTACAGCAAACATTTAAAAAGCAGATCTCCAAGATCCATTATAACCAAAAACAATGCTAAAATCATTATCCAAATCAGGTTTGCACCTACAAAAATGCTAAAGTATCCTTCTTAACAAATGTTAGCACCTTCAGTTTAAAATCTTAAACAGCTTCTGCAGACTGTGAAAGACTGCAAATAAGGGAGAGAGATAAGGGGTGGGGGGGTGAAGGAGGGAGAAACTGCAAACAGCAGTAGAAAAAGCACTCTTCTTCCATTGTTTGCAAGATCTTATCTTCAGAAATGTGCAGATTCTCAGGTTTTGGGAATAAAGTTCTGACTGCATGAATACTGCTTTCAGTTCCAAAGTTTCTTTTGCACTAGTTTCTTGGTGATGAAAAAAACAGAGTAATGTTCCTTGGAGAAATCAGGGACTGGTAACCACCACTGCCTGATGTATCTCTACAACTTTCTGAAGCTGCTCTCTACAACTACCTGAAGGGAGGTTGTAGCCAGGCAGGGGTTGGTCTCTTCTCCCAGGCAGCCAGCACCAGAACAAGAGGACACAGTCTCAAGCTGCGCCAGGGCAGGTTTAGACTGGACATTAGGAAGAAGTTCTATACAGAGAGAGTGATTGCCCATTGGAATGTGCTGCCCGGGGAGGTGGTGGGGTCACCGTCATTGGAGGTGTTCAGGAGGAGACTTGATGGGGTGCTTGGTGACATGATCTAGTTGTTTGATGGGTTGGATGCGATGATCTTGAAGGTGTCTTCCAACCTGGTTTATTGTATTGTATGAGAATGTCAGGAGCCACCACTACCTCTGCTGCCAAGGGACAAACCAAAGCCACCAGCACCCATGGGCTATGGGAGCGGCTTTTGCGGCTAGAGCCATCGCTTACCTCTGCTGCTGCGGCTGGCACCACCGCACTGGGGCTTGCAATGGCCAGAGGAGACACCATTGCTTCCCCTGCGCCACACTGCTCACTGCGCCACCCAAAACAGCAGGAGTGGCAGGCACTGCTGCTACAAGCTTCCCCTCACTGAAGCCAGATCGGTGCAAAGGAAAACCAAAGGCTGGGGGAGAAGCTGCAGAAGCTTCTGGTGCCAAAGTCTCTGGACGTTGATGCGTGCAGTCTCATGTCACACACACAGAGCATTGAAGGTGAACAAAACTCTTTGGCAACCAATGTTTTCCACTTGCTCCTCCAAAGCCACTCCACTGTCGGGCACTGCTTTAATCACTCTGATCTTATCATCCTTCACAGCAGAGTCCCAAAACTTACCTCTGATCTTATGCCACATCTCTGGCTCATACACTGTCCATTCAGTAATAAAGGAGTGACATTTAGCAGTGAAAAAAGGCATCTGCTGAAAAGCAGAGGTACTGATAGACCTCCCACATTGATTAAAGATTTTCTAACAATACTGTGATTCTATGACTCTTCTTCCAGGATAGTTTTCTTCCCCCAAGCCAGACCATTCCACTGGTCTTTAACAATACTGCTGTGGAGTATTAAATTATCAATTTAAATTATGTGGTGGTGAACATAAATTACATTATTATCATAAATTACATTATTATAATAAATTATATTACTACATTATATATAAATTAACATAAATTATGTGGTGGTGAGAGGTTCAGTTCTCACACACACACAAAGAAACCATGGCTAACTCAGTTGGAGAAGCGAAAAATGGACAAGCTATATTTACAAGCAGGATGAAATGCAGTGAATATGTACACAATATGCAGTATTTACAATACATACAGAAATATGCAGCAAAAAAAACCCATAACACAGAAGACCTTTCCCTCCTCCAGGAACGAGGGGTCCCCACAATCCCCCTTCTCCCCTTCTCCCCTTTTTTCCCAAAAAGGGTTAGAGAGAAAAAAAGGTAATTATTAAGGAGGAAATTCTGTTAGCTCAAAGCGAATACAAGAATTAGTTTCTTGTATGTTAGCTCAGTTAGTTCAAGGTCAACTCCATCCATCACAGAGGAAAGGCAGCAGCTGTTGCTCAGAGAGGCTGAAACCGACTGAAACTGACTGAGATTCAAACTGAACTAAAGCTAAAAATTTAAAGTTGCATTCTACCAATCTACCAATGAAATTCGTTTAGACTTTATCTTTGTTTTCAAAACATTCAGCCAGAGTGTTCCAGCAACTGTCCCTTTCTTAAAGACACAGCCTAAAATGGTCACAATTCACCCCTTCTAAACAGTTTCATTGGCTGTTCGTACTGTCCATCCAATCTAAAACAGTATCTACAATTTGTGAGTAAAGTTCATAGTCCATTCCGGCTATCCTCAGGTGTAGATGATACAGAAGTCCAAGAAAATCAGGAAACAAGAAAACAGAAAACAGTTTGTCTCTTCACAGATGAAGCGAAGAAAAGGGAAACAGGGACTCAGTTGACTCGGGGCTCTCAGGGTTTTCAGGGTTCGTCCACCGTAGATTTCCTCATAGATTCTTCCTTTGGGTGCAATGTATCTGAACAAGACTGAAATTAAACTCTTTTGTGGAATACACTGAATTTCACCATTCTCTTGCATTACCCAATAAGTGTGACCCGGACCTTCAGCTGAAACCACCCCTCGGACAGGTTTAGCCTCTCCTGAGGGAGAAAATACCCAAACAGTTTTGCCTAGCAGATTCTTTTCTCTAACAACAGGAACTCTATCACCTTCTACTTTCTGTAGCAGATCTGAGTGTGCAGGTCCAGCTCGGTTCACTGAACCTTTCCTATTTACCAGTCAGGTTGCTTGTGCTAAATGCTTTTCCCAGTTTTTCAAAGCTCCACCCCCATGGCTTTAAGAGTGGTCTTCAACAAACCGTTGTAGCGTTCAATCTTCCCTGCAGCTGGTGCATAGTAGGGAATGTGGAATATCCACTCAATGCCGTGCTCTTTGGCCCAGCTCTTTACAAGGTTGTTTTTGAAATGAGTTCCATTGTCTGACTCAATCCTCTCTGGAGTTCCGTGCCTCCACAGGATTTGTGTTTCCAGACCAAGAATGGTGTTGCGTGCAGTTGCATGTGGTACTGGATAAGTTTCCAACCATCCAGTGTTTGCCTCTACCATAGTAAGCACATACTGCTTACCAGAACGAGAACGTGGTAGAGTGATGTAGTCAACTTGCCAAGCTTCACCGTACTTGTACTTGGACCATCTGTCACCACACCATAAGGGCTTAAGTCACTTTGCCTGCTTAATAGCAGCACAAATGTCACAGTCATGGATGACTTGTGTGATAGCATCCATGGAAATGTCTATGGATCTGTCACGAGCCTATAGGTAGGTTGCATCTCTGCCTTGATGTCCTGACAAATCATGAGCCCACTGAGCTAAGAATATCTCACCTCAGTGTTTCCAGTCGAGATGAAGATCAGAGTCCATGTGTACTTGAGAAACTCTTGCAGCTAGATCTGCCTGATGGTTATGTTGCTGTTCCTCAGTAGCTTTGCTCTTAGGAATGTGAGCATCAATGTGTCTCACCTTCACTGGAATTCTCTCGATTCGATCAGCAATGTCCTGCCACAGGTCAGCTGCCCAAATCGGTTTCCTTTTCCCTGCCAACCATTCTTTTTCCTGTCCTTTAGCCAACCCCACCAAGCATTGGCTACCATCCATGAGTCGGTGTAGAGATACAGCTTCGGCCATCTCTCACGTTCAGCTACGTCGAGAGCTAGCTGGACAGCTTTTACCTCTGCAAACTGACTGGATTCTCCTTCTCCATCCTTTGCCTCTGCAACTCGGTGTGTTGGACTCCACACTGCAGACTTCCACCTTCGCTTGTTCCCGACAAGACGACAGGAACCGTCTGTGAACAAAGCATATTTCTTTTCATCATCAGAAAGGTCATTGTAAGGAGGAGCTTCCTCAGCACGAGTTACTCTCTCCTCTGGAGGTTTAGTACAGTTGGTACCTTCAGGCCAACTTGAGATCACCTCCACCAGACCAGGTCTTTCAAGATTTCCCATTCGAGCTCTCTGTGTTATCAGAGCCATCCACTTAGACCATGAGGAGTCTGTGGTATGATGTGGTGTGGAACCTTTGCCTTTGAACATCCAATTCAAAACTGGCAATCTGGGAGCTAAGAGAAGTTGTGATTCAGTTCCAATCACTTCAGAAGCTGCTTTTCCTCCTTTATAGGCAGCTAGAATCTCTTTCTCTGTTGGAGTATTATTAGCCTCTGAGCCTCTGTAACCTCGACTCCAGAAACCAAGAGGTCGTCCACGTGTCTCACCTGGAGCTCTTTGCCACAAGCACCAGGTTGGACCATTGTCACTTGCAGCCGTGTACAAAATGTTCTTAATGTCTGGACCATCTCGGACAGGTCCCAGACCCATTGCTTGCACTACCTCTTGCTTTATCTGGTCAAAGGCTGCTTGTTGTTCAGGTCCCCAGTGGAAACTGTTTCTCTTTCGAGTCACATCATACAGAGGTTTCACAATCTGACTGTATCCAGGAATGTGCAGTCTCCAAAATCCCACTATCCCCAAGAAACGTAGAGTTTCTTGCTTGTTCATGGGATTTGCCATGGTAGAGACTCTGTTTACCACATCCACTGGAATGTGTCGGTGTCCATCCTGCCACCGCACTCCCAGAAACTGGATCTCTCTGGTAGGTCCTTTCACCTTGTCTCGCTTGGTGGCGAAACCTGCGCTCAGGAGAATGTCAATGATTTTGTTACCTTTCTCGAAGACTTCCTCAGCAGTTTTACCCCAGATGATGATGTCATCGATGAACTGGATGTGTTCTGGAGCACCACCTTCCTCCAGAGCATCCTGGATCACGGCATGACAGATGCTTGAGCTGTGGATCCAGCCCATTGACAATCTGTTGAAAGTGTACTGGATTCCTCTCCAGGTGAAAGCAAACTGAGGCCTGCATTCCTCTGCTATGGGAATAGAGAAGAAAGCATTAGCAATGTCTATGGTAGCATACCATTTGGCCTCTTTGGATCCCAGCTCATACTGGAGTTCCATCATGTCTGGTACTGCTGCCCTCATAGGTGGAGTTACTTCATTCAGGGCTCGGAAGTCGCCTGTCAGACGCCAGTCTCCATTCTGCTTTCGCACAGGCCACACTGGACTGTTGAAAGGTGAATGAGTTTTGCTGATGACTTTCTGACTCTCCAGCTGACGAATCAGATTCTGAATGGGCAACAAAGAGTCACGGTTGGTTCTGTATTGCCTGTGATGCACAGTCTGAGGAGCAACCGGCAATTCAATGTCCTTTATGAGTGTTGTCCCACAACTGCAGATTCATCAGAAAGCTCAGGTCTAACAGACAGCTTCAGTTTTTGTCCATCAACTTCTGCAGATGCTACTCCAAAACCCCATTTGTAACCTCTAGGGTCTTTGAAACGCCATTCTCTCAGAAAATCAATTCCCAAAATACAAGGTGTGTCAGGTCCGGTCACAACTGTATGCTTCTTCCAGTGTTTACCAGTTAAACTTATATCAACCTCTACCTTAGTGAAATTGCGAAGTGCCAGGCCACTGGATGTACACATCCCAATACATTCTGTTATCTCTGTTACCCCTCTCCTCCCCCTGGCGGGAGGCAGGGCACCCTAGTTATGGGGAACATGCCCACATGTGCAGTGAGCACACTGTCCACTATTAGAACTGGAGCCACTGTTGGAGCTATTAGAGGTGTCCTGGGAAACTGTGGAAGTAACAGCTACACTTCTGGTATTGCTACCTTGGGTTCTGCCACTTTGCAGTTCCCTCAGTCTCCTGGAAAGATTAGAAGTTGGATGACCATCCCATCTGTTCATGTTCTCACCAAACTGATCATGCAGAGTTATCCAAATACTCGCACGTGATTGCCTTGGTGGTCTGCTTTGGTTTGATCTGTTTCGGAATGACCTCCTTGGAGGATGTCTATTCCTCACAGAGGAAACTTGTACCCATCCGGAGGAAGAATTTGCATTATCTCTTTGTGTCAATTGGGAGATGGTATTTTTAAATTCATCCTTCAGCTCTTTCATGCAATTCTCAATTTTTCCAGACAGAGTTTCAATGGCTGAAACCAAAGAAACACGTGTCATGCTATCCTCCAATTGTCTCATCTGATCAGTGAATTGGCCAACCGTAGGAAAAGCTCCACCATAATTTCTTGCCACAATTCTGCTTGCCAGAATATTTGCATAATTAGGAGGAGCAAGTTTGATGAACTTCTTAGCAAAACCAGTTCCTACAGGAATTTCATCAGGATTCAGAATTTCATGGTTACCATAGAGTACCTCTCTGACAGCAAATTCTCTCAGACACTTAATTCCTTCATCTATGGTAGTCCAGGGTTTAGGATTCCATGGAAGATTATCTCGGGAAGGATATCTCATGAGAGCTGCCATTAAAAGGCGTATCCAGAGAGTAACCTTACCGAGAGTCCTGCCTAGATGTCTATCTATTCCATTATCCTTGGAGAGAGTTCCCAGTTGAGCTGCTGACTTGTCTCCAACTACTAGAGCTGGAGCACCTTATCGTAACATCTACCAAGCCAAGCTAGGATTGGCTCCTTATCTGCTCTGATATAATCTTTACGCACATTCCCTCAATTCTTCACGTGGTGATGACCAGTTGTCTATGTCATCTGTCTCCTCCTCTGCCTCCTTTTCCTCAACTTGTTGTCTCATTAATCTTACTGTTACTCTCCTAAGAATCTCTTTTAGCTCAGAAGCACCACCACTAGCTGTTGTCCTACCAGGATCTGCAATTTGCCCTGCATCTCCATCCAGTGATGGTCTCAATAACTCAGCTATATCTTTAAGACAAACCTTCTCTTCCTTCTCAGCAGGCTCTTTTCTAGCAGAAGTTCCCTCATCAGCAGCAGTATCTTGCTGTTCTCCCCCTCAGCTCCTGGATCAGCTTTGTACTTTCCACTTCTCATATTTAAAACTGATACTTGCTTAATTGGAGCTGTGTTTGAATTTACAGCTGCCTTAACAGAAGCTGACAGGTTTTGAGACGGATCAGCTGCTATGGAGGACACTTCTGGTCCTGCCGAAGAAGAAGGAAATAGCTTTGCCTCTCTAATGGCCACGGAGGACGTGGGAGCTGCCATGGTGGGAGATGCCATGTTAGGAGCTGCTGCTGCTGCTGCCGCTGGCTGATTGCCAGAATCACCAACATCACTGTTCAGAGCAGCCTTTCCGATAGCCTTTTTAGTTCTATCTTTAACTGATACAGATTCTCCATTCTCCTCCTCACTAGAGATCTCTGGAGTCGAATTAAAGCTATGCTTCCTTCTCTTTGATCTACGCTTAATAACAAAACAAGCGTTAGATACCTTCTTCTCCCGGTACAGTGCATATAACAAGTACATGATCACTATCACCAGCAGCCCGATTGCACACATCAAATAAATCATCTTTGGATCCCAGCCACCACTTAAAATTACTCTTTCACCTACTAGAATCTTAAACTCCTTTATCTTGGTTGGAAGAGAGCTCGCTGCTACATTTCCATATCTATTAAGCCAAAAGAATCCCAGACACTGGTCATAGAGAAGCTGAATCTTATACTTAAACCATAAATATAATTTATATATTAAGTACCTGCCTAAATGATTGCAAATTGATCCTAGGAAATACTTATAGATCAGTACACTACAAATTGAAAAGACTAGACGCTCTAAAATCCAAAACACTTACATTTTTGCAACTCCGATCCTAGCAGACAATAAAAGCAGAAAGTATCTATGGAAGGTTTCAGGACAAGAAAGACCAACAGGCCACTAATACTGGAAGGATGGCTTGATGATAAAGAAGAGCTGACCATGGTAAACAACCTGAAGTGCGAGACAGGAGGACACTTGCCTCCATGCTGGAGAAGATCAACCTGATATGGGATGAAGCTAACAATGGACAGCTGCATATCAAAGGAGAAAACTCAATTAGCAGCAGTGGTGCAAGAATGTCAGGGAATTGCTTACCCTGCTTGATTTTTTCCTATATAAACTGCTTGTTCTGTACCAGTGATTCCTGCTTCACCAACAAGGAGTCCGTGCATGCTTTCTGACACAAATCAAGCAGATTTTGCCCTGCTTCTGGACAGGAATTATCTACAAGCCCTGAGTTGGGCTGCCGATAAATTATGTGGTGGTGAGAGGTTCAGCTCTCACACACACACAAAGAAACCACAGCTATCTCAGTCGGAGAAGAGAAAATGAACAAGCCATATCTACAAGCCGTAAGAGATGCAGTGAATATGTACACAATATACAGTATTTACAATATATACAGAAATATGCAGCAAAAAAACCATAACACAGAAGACCTTTCCCTCCTCCAGGAAGGAGGGGTCCCCACAATCCCCCTTCTCCCCTTCCCCCTTTTTTTTCCCAAAAAGAGTTAGAGAGACAAAAAGGTAATTATTAAGGAGGAAATTCTGTTAGCTCAAAGCGAATGCAAGAATTAGTTTCTCATCTGTTAGCTCAGTTAATTCAAGGTCAACTCCGTCCAGCACAGAGGAAAGGCAGCAGCTGTTGCTCAGAGAGGCTGAAACAGACAGACTGAAACTGACTGAGATTCAAACAGAGCCAAAGTCAAAATTTTTAAAGTTGCATTCTACCAATCTACCAATGAAATTCGTTTAGACTTTATCTTTGTTTTCAAAACATTCAGCCAGAGTGTTCCAGTAACTGTCCCTTTCTTAAAGGCACAGCCTAAATTGTCACAACCACTAAAAGTGCTCAAACTACTTTCCTCTTCTTGCATTAATTGATTCCCCAGAGTTCACAGCTGCTCACCTTTCACCCAGCAAGAAAGTGATTGTAACATGCACCTATTTGTGTTTCCTTTCAACACTTCTGTCTCATTTCAGCTGTGCTCTACCTTACAGGGTTTTTGGCTGGGGGTGCCTCAGGATTTGTCCCTAGTTCAGGCAGCACTTGACATGGCAGGCTGGTTACAGACTCCAATGTGGTGATTGAAGACATTATAATAACACATCTGAGAGCCTTGTATATCCCCCAAATGGCTGATGCAACATGTGGACGAAGATACAAGACCAGAGCCAATTTAATCATTTTAACACACATTCTTTCACTTATCTACAAGGTCAGGTCAGCAACAAGACAGCTGCCTCCTTTAGACTGGTAGCAGAAAGCTTGCATCCCTCAGATTGGAACTTACAAGCACACTTCTTTGTTACCTGTCTGATCTCTTAAAGGGGACATAACTCCTGCTGGTTCCAGTTCCCACAGATACATAGAGATAGAGATAGAGATATATAGATCATAGAATCATAGAATCAGTCAGGTTGGAAGGGACCACAAGGATCATCTAGTTCCAACCCCCCTGCCATGGGCAGGGACACCCCACACTACATCAGCCTGGCCACAGCCTCATTCAGCCTGGGCTTAAACACCTCCAGGGATGGGGCCTCAACCACCTCCCTGCACAACCCATTCCAGGGCTTCCCCACTCTCATAGGGAAGAACTTCCTCCTCACCTCCAGCCTGAATCTCCCCACCTCCAGCTTCATTCCATTCCCCCTAGTCCTATCACTGCCTGAGATCCTGAGAAGTCCCTCCCCAGCCTTCCTGTAGCCCCCTGCAGATACTGGAAGGCCACAATGAGGTCACCTGGGAGCCTTCTCTTCTCCAGACTGAACAGCCCCAACTCCTTCAGTCTGTCCTCACAGGAGAGGTGCTCCAGCCCTCTGATCATCCTCGTGGCTCTTCTCTGGACACCTTCCAGCACCTCCAGATCCTTCCTGTAATAGGGGCTCCAGAACTGGAGGCAGTACTCCAGGTAGGGTCTCACCAGAGCTGAGTAAGGGGTGAGAATCACCTCCCTTGACCTGCTGGCCACACTTCTCCTGACGCAGCCCAGGATCTGTTTGGCCTTCTGGGCTGCAAGTGCACATATATATAGATATAGATATATAGATATTGATATTGATATGGGTATAAGAGCTAGATATAGATATAGATAAGGATAATAGATAGATACAGATAGATATTGTACATAGGTTGTATATTTTGTACATATTATTGCATTTCATAGTTGTAGATTGCAGTTTGCTTGTAAACATAGCTTCATTTGCTTACAAAAACCTCTGAGCTAGTCTGGCAATTTTGTTTTGGGGGTGGTTTCTCCAAATTAGTTGGGGGATAATTTCAACCCACCACAAGCCCCCACACTTCATCCGATGAGCTTTCTCTTCATCCTTCTCTGGCCACTTCCCTTGCAGGAGAGCAAAAATGCAGAGTTGGACTCCTCGCTCTCTTGGTACTCAAGAGTGCATCTCAGGCACACACACATTTTGGGGCTCTCAGCCAATGCAACAGTCTCTCTGTGATACTTTCACTACATGGAAATCCTGCCAACTATGCCATTGTAAAGGTCTCGGTCTGAAAGAGAGGAAAGAGATGCGGTACGTGTTAAACATTCCTCTGTTGTGAAATTAATGCACAAACCAGGTCAAACTCCAAGGGGAGTTGGCACAGGAGGACGACAGGGTCAGCCCAGCTGAAGTGCTTCTATGCAAATGCACACAGCTTGGGCAACAAACAAGATGAGTTAAGGGCCACCGTGATGCTGGGACGCCATGACATAGTGGGCATCACCAAAACTTGGTGGGACGACTCCCATGACTGGAACGTAGGGATAGATGGGTATAAGCTTTTTAGGAAGGATAGGCAGGGAAGGAGAGGAGGAGGTGTTGCCCTCTATGTCAACAACCAGCCGGAATCAGCAGAACTCCACCTGGGGAGGCATGATGAGTTGGTTGAGAGTTTATGGGTTAGAATTAAAGGCAAGACAGGGGAAGGAGATATTACTGTGGGGGTCTCCTACAGGCCACCTGACCAGCAGAACCAAGCAGATGAGGCTCTGCACAGGCAAATAGAAGCGGCTTCCAGGTCACAAGCCCTGGTCCTCATGGGGGATTTCAACCACCCTGACATCTACTGGAGGGACAACACAGCAAGGCATCAGCAATCCAGGATGTTCCTGGACTGCATAGAAGACAATTTCCTCCTCCAAATGGTAGAGGAACCAACAAGAAAAGGTGCTACGCTGGACCTTTTTCTCACCAACAGGGAAAGGCTGGTAACCAATGTGAGGCTCAGAGACGGCCTTGGCTGCAGTGACCATGAAGCAGTTGAATTTAATATCCTCAGGGCAATCAGGAGGACATATTCTAAGCTTAGGACCCTAGACTTTAGGCGTGCAGACTTCGATCGCTGCAGGGATCTGCTAGCCAAAGTGTCGTGGGATGAAGCCCTGGAGGGAAGAGGGACCCAGCACAGCTGGTCAGTATTCAAGGACCACCTCCTCTGTGTCCAGGAGCTATGTATAGCTACAAGGAGAAAAGCAGGAAGGAATGCTAGGAGGCCTGCCTGGATGAACAAGGAGCTGCTGGACACACTATCACGTAAAAGAAACTCTACAGGAAGTGGAAGGAAGGACAGATAGAACAGGGGTATATAAGGAAGCTGCCCGAGCAGCAAGAGGCCTGGTTAGGAAAGCCAAAGCAGAGTTTGAATTGAATCTAGCCAGGGAGGTTAAAGGGAGCACTAAGAATTTCTATAGGTATGTTAATGGCAAGAAGAAGACTAGGGAAGGTGTGGGCCCCCTCAGAAAGGAAAGTGGTGAATTAGTCACAAGTGATGTGGAAAAGGCTGAGGTACTCAATCACTTCTTTACCTCAGTCTTCACTGCAAGGGCCTCCAGCCACACTCCTGGTGTCATGGCAGACGATGCCAGGGACGGGGAGGAAGAACTGCCCATCATAAGTGAAGCTCAGGTTGGTGATCACCTGAAGAACCTGAAAGTGTTCAAGTCCATGGGACCCGACGGGATACACCCACGGGTGCTGAGAGAACTGGCAGATGAGTTTGCCAAACCCCTCTCTATTATATTCCAGAAGTCATGGCAGACTGGGGCAGTCCCCACAGACTGGAGAAGGGGAAACATTACTCCCATTTTCAAAAAGGGCAAGAAGGAGGAACTGGGGAACTCCAGGCCAGTCAGTCTCACCTCTGTGCCCGGAAAGATCATGGAGCAGATCCTCCTGGAGGCACTACTGACTCAGAAGAATAGTGAAGAGGTGATTTGGAACAGTCAGCATGGCTTTGCCAAGGGCAAAACCTGCCTGACAAACCTGGTGGCCTTCTATGAGCAGGTGACAGCATTAATAGATGAGGGGCGAGCAACTGATGTCGTTTACCTGGACCTGAGCAAAGCCTTCGACACTGTCCCGCACCACCTCCTGGTCTCCAAGCTGGTGACACATGGGTTTGATGGATGGACCACTAGATGGATACAGATGGAGGAAAGAGATGAACCCGAGTAAGCAGGCTCCACAGGCTCCTCCAGCAGAGACTGGTTGTTCGAAAAGCAGAGGGGAATGGATGCAGGTTCCTCTCAACAGACACAAATTAAAACCTCCTTGCCTCCCCCCACCTCCCTCACTGCCCTTGGAAAACAGGTATGGGGCGCTGGAGATCGAGGGTGAGGTGATACTGATGCCGGAGGACACACCATCTGGGGTCTTCCCTGAGGCTAAACAGCCTAAGGTTAAACAGCATAAGGTTAAACAGCCTAAGGTAAAACAGCCTAAGGTAAAGCAGCCTAAGGTTAAACAGCCTAAGGCAACGCAGCCTAAGGTTAAACAGCCTTCCCCTGGCATCAGGACTTGCTCCCTAAAAAAGAAAAGGAGGGTAATTGTAATTGGTGATTCCCTCCTGAGGGGAACAGAAGGTCCCATATGTAGGCCGGACCCATCTCATAGGGAAGTTATTAGCCTAGCAGGAGTCCAAGTTGGAGATGTTACCAGAAGGCTGCCCAGTCTGGTACAGCCCTCTGATTATTATCCCTTATTGGTCATGCAGTTAGGGAATGATGATGTTGGTACCAGGCCTCCCAGGGCTATCAAAAATGACCTCAGGGCCCTGGGAGATCTGGTTGAGGGGTCAGGTGCACAAATAATTTTTACATCGATACCGTTAGTTGCAGGAGGGAACACAATAAGGAACAGGTCAGCCGCTGTAGTCAACAAGTGGCTTAGGGGCTGGTGCAGACGAATGAATTTTGGGTTTTTCGATCTTGGGGAACTTTCTACTGCACCAGGTCATCTGGTAACAGATGGAGTACATCTGTCCCAGAGGAGGGGAAAGGTCATAATACATGAGAATGGCCTGTCCCCCAAAGGTAAAAAGATTCTGGGAAGGGAATTAGCAAGTCTCATTGACAGGGCTTTAAACTAACTTTGAAGGGGGAAGGGCCTGAAACCAGTCCCCTCAGGAAGGAGTCTGGGGGGGATAAGCTAGAGCTAGAGGTGAAACCAGCAGCCCAGCTGCAGTGCATGTACACTAATGCACGAAGCATGGGTAACAAACAAGAGGAGCTGGAAGCCTTGTTACAGCAAGAAAGTTATGATGTAGTTGCCATCACGGAGACGTGGTGGGACGACTCGCATGACTGGAGCGCTGCAATTGATGGCTACAGGCTCTTCAGGAGAGACAGGCAAGGAAGAAGGGGTGGAGGGGTGGCCCTGTACATCAGGGAGGCACTGGATGCCGTTGAGATGGAGATCAGGGACTATCGGGTTGAGTGTGTGTGGGTGAGAATTAGAGGGAAGACCAGCAGGGCAGACATCCTGGTTGGAGTCTGTTATAGACCACCCAACCAGGAGGAGGATGTTGATGAGGCATTCTATAGGCAGCTTAAGGCTGTCTCAAGATCGCCTGACCTCGTTCTCATGGGTGACTTCAACCTGCCTGATATCTGCTGGGATCTCAACACAGCAGAGAGGAGGCAGTCTAGGAGGTTCTTAGAGTGCATGGAGGATAGCTTCTTATCCCAGATGCTGCGTGAGCCTACCAGGGGTGAGGTTCTGCTTGACCTCCTCTTCACCAACAGGGAAGGGCTGGTGGGTGATGTGGTGGTCGGAGGGTGTTTAGGCACCAGTGACCACGACATAATAGAGTTTTCGGTATTCAGCCAAGCCAAGAGGGGCAGCAAGAAGACCTCCACTCTGGACTTCAGGATTGCAGACTTCAGGCTACTCAAGGAACTAACTCAGATGGTTCCTTGGGAAACAGCCCTTAAAAACAAAGGGGTCCAGCAGAGCTGGAGCTGCTTCAAGGAAGAACTCTTGAAGGCGCAGGAACAGGCTGTGCCAGTGTGCCGGAAGATGAGCCGCCGGGGCAGACGGCCAGCCTGGATGGGTAATGAACTTCTAAAGGAACTAAGGGAAAAAAAGAGGGTGTATTATCTTTGGAAAAAAGGGGAGGCAACCCATGGAATGTTTAGGGATGTTGCTAGGTCTTGTAGGAAGAAAATTAGGGAGGCAAAAGCACATTTGGAGCTCAGACTGGCCTCTGCTGTGAAGGACAACAAAAAGTCCTTCTATAAATACATCAACAGCAAGAGGAAGGGCAAGGACAAGCTCCACCACTTGGTGGGCATGGAGGGGAATATTGTAACAAAGGATGAGGAAAAGGCAGAGGGACTTAACACCTTCTTTGCCTCAATTTTTACTAGCAGGACAGAACGTCTTCCAGACAGCTGGCCTGCAGAGCTGGCAGAAGGAGCCAGGGAGCAGCATAGTTTTCCCCTGTTCCAGGATGGGACAGTTAGAGATCTTCTCAGCCGCTTGGACCCCCACAAGTCCATGGGACCGGATGGGATCCATCCTAGGGTGCTGAGGGAGCTGGCGGATGAGCTGTCCAGGCCGCTCTCCATCATTTTTCAGCAGTCCTGGCTCACTGGAGAGGTCCCAGAAGACTGGAAGCTGCCAACGTGGTGCCCATCCACAAGCAGGGCCGGTTGGATGAGCCAGGGAATGATAGGCCTGTCAGCCTGACCTCAGTGCCAGGCAAGGGTATGGAGCAGGTCATCTTGAGTGCGATCACACAGCACTTACAGGATGGCCAGGGGCTCAGGCCCAGCCAGCATGGATTTAGGAAGGGCAGGTCCTGCCTGACCAACCTGATCTCCTTCTATGATCAGGTGACTGCCTGGTGGATGTGGGGCAGGCTGTGGATGTGGTCTGCCTGGACCTCAGCAAGGGCTGTTAGCCCCTGGCTTGGACAGGAGCACACTGCGTTGGGTTAGGAACTGGCTGGAGGCTGAGCCCAGAGAGTGGTGGTGAATGGTGCCACATCCAGCTGGCAGCCAGGCACCAGAGGTGTGCCCCAAGGATCAGTGCTGGGCCCCATGCTCTTCAACATCTTTATTGATGATCTGGATGAGGGCATTGAGTCCATCAGCAGTACATTTGCAGATGACAGCAAGCTGGGGGCAGGAGTTGATCTGCTGGAGGGCAGAGAGGCTTTGCAGAGGGACCTCGACAGGCTGGACAGATGGGCAGAGTCTAAGGGCAGGAGATTGAACACATCCAAGTGCCAGGTTCTGCACATTGGCCACAACAACCCCAGGCAGTGCTACAGGCTGGGGTCAGAGTGGCTGGAGAGTGGCCAGGCAGAGAGGGACCTGGGGGTACTGGTTGATTGTAGGCTGAACATGAGCCTGCAGTGTGCCCAGGCAGCCAGGAAGGCCAATGGCATCCTGGCCTGCATCAGGAAGAGTGTGGCCAGCAGGAGCAGGGAGGTAATTCTCCCCCTGTACACTGCACTGGTTAGGCCACACCTTGAGTCCTGTGTCCAGTTCTGGGCCCCTCAGTTTAGGAAGGAGGTTGAGATGCTGGAACATGTCCAGAGAAGGGCAACAAGGTTGGTGAGGGGTTTGGAACACAAGCCCTATGAGGAGAGGCTGAGGGAGCTGGGGTTGCTTAGCCTGGAGAGGAGGAGACTCACGGGTGACCTTATTGCTCTCTACAACTCCTTGAAGGGAGGTTGTAGCCATGCAGAGGTTGGTCTCTTCTCCCAGGCAGCCAGCACCAGAACAAGAGGACACAGTCTGAAGCTGCACCAGGGGAGGTTTAGGCTGGACATTAGGAGGAAGTTCTACACAGAGAGAGTGATTGCCCATTGGAATGTGCTGCCTGGGGAGGTGGTGGAGTCACCGTCATTGGAGGTGCTCAGGAGAAGACTTGATGGGGTGCTTGGTGACATGATCTAGTTGTTTGATGGGTTGGACGTGATGATCTTGAAGGTCTCTTCCAACCTGGTTTATTGTATTGTTGTATTATTGTAAGATGCTTTATTAGGCAGAGCTGCAGCAGTCAAGGGTCATTATCTGTGCTGGGTTACACCCATCCTAGGGGAGGGCTGCGCGAGCCCTGCTTCCCCCAGGGACAAAAGAAACTTGATCCAGGTGAACTGAGAGGGACTTCGTTTCCCCCTCCCAGGTGGAGGGGTCCCTTGGGTCAAAGGCGGTCTGTTCCACTCCCCCTTGCTGTCCAGCAAGACACTGTGGCCATTTGCTCTCTTTGCTCCTGCCTCGCCTGCTAAAGAGGACCAACAGCTGCAGCCAGGCTCCTGATTCTTCTACGTGGTCAGGCCTGGCATCTCCCTACTGCACCCACTCTTCTCTAAACGACTGAAATCCATGCACACCCAGGGAAACAGGAGGCCATCCAGGCTTGGGTTTATCTATTTTCCTATTTACCCTTATTCCTTACCCTTGTGAACCCTCCCTGTTACTGATATATATATATATATAGTCAAAAAATTTACTTCTACTTCCAAATTGGCTCCAGATCATTTTTTTTGGTAGATTTACCTCCTTCCTTTTCCCCCTACCCCTTTTTTTCCTTTTCTCCTTTTTCCTTATCAGGGAAAAGGGGGAGGGGCCTGGGTATAGGGATGACTGGGGGAGGAATTCTTGACTTGCTACCATCTGAGCTCTTAAAGTCCAGTTAAGGCTCAAGTCGCTATACTATCACAGCGCCCCAGGGACCTTGGATGCTGGAGATCAGAAGATGATCTGGTGCTTGCCCAGTTTTGAGTACTCCCCAGAGAAGCAGTCCAACCTCTCCCAGAGTTCCCACCTCACCAGGGCATGGGCAGTGCCCTCACCACAGGGACCCTGCCAGGGCCATCACTTCCATACCTCAAACAAGCAGGGCCAAAGGGGCCCAAGGCACTTTATTAGGATGAGCTGCAGCACTCATGGGTCAATATGCCAGGGCCCCAGGGCCCCTGGATGCTGGGAATCAGTGCAGGGATGAGAGCTGCTGGACAAAGGGGTCAGTGTGGGGACATTAGGACTGTTGGAAGAGGGCAGTGTGAGGAAGAGGTGATGCTGGTGGCAGAGGAGCTCTTCAGATGCTCTCCTCCTGACATGTATGATCTCTCTCCAGCCTCTGGGCATCTCTTCCTGGCACTGACATCAAACTGGTGAGAGTAGAATGAATTGAGTTTCCCCTCCTTCAGCAGCTCCAGTTTAAAGTTTTCCTGACCAGCTGGGCAAGCCTATGATGACCTTCCTCTTCTTTGACAAACACACCCTAACAACTTGCATTTCAGAACCCACCCCACCAGGACATGGGCAGTGCCCTCCCGAATGGAATGGAATGGAATGGAATGGAATGGAATAGAATGGAATAGAATAGAATAGAATAGAATAGAATAGAATAGAATAGAATAGAATAGAATAGAATAGAATAGAATAGAATAGAAATAGAATCATAGGATAAGTCAGGGTTGGAAGGGACCACAAGGACCATCCAGTTCCAACCCCTGCCATGGGCAGGGACACCCCACACTACATCAGCCTGGCCACAGCCTCATCCAGCCTGGGCTTAAACACCTCCAGGGACAGGGCCTCAGCCACCTCCCTGGATAACCCATTCCAGGGCTTCACCACTCTCATGGGGAAGAACTTCTTCCTCACGTCCAGCCTGAATCTCCCCACCTCCAGCTTCATTCCATTCCCCCTAGTCCTATAACTTTCTGAGATCCTGAGAAGTCCCTCCCCAGCCTTCCTGGAGCCCCCTTCAGATCCTGGAAGGCCACAATGAGGTCACCTCAGAGCCTTCTCTTCTCCAGACTGAACAGCCCCAACTCCTTCAGTCTGTCCTCACAGGAGAGGTGCTCCAGCCCTCTGATCATCCTTGTGGCCCTTCTCTGGACACCTTCCAGCACCTCCAGATCCCTCTTGGAATAGGGGCTCCAGAACTGGAGGCAGTACTCCAGGTGGGGTCTCACCAGAGCTGAGTAGAGGACGAGAATCACCTCCCTTGCCCTGCTGGTCACACTTCTCCTGATGCAGCCCAGGATCTGATTGGCTTTCCAGGCTGCAAGTGCACATTGAGAGCTCCTGTTGAGCTTCTTCACCACCAGCACCCCCAAGTCTCTCTCCTCAGGGCTGCTCTCCAGCCAGTCCCTGCCCAGCCTGGATTTGTGCCTGGCATTGCCTCCACCCAGCTGCAGGACCCTGCCCTTGGTCTTGTTGAAGCTCATGAGGTTGGCTTGTGCCCACCTCTCCAGCCTGTCCAGGTCCCTCTGGATGGATCCCTTCCCTCCAGTGTGTCTGCTGCACCACACAGCTTGGTGTCATCAGCAACCTTGCTGAGGGTGCACTCAGTGCCACTGTCCCTGGCACCCACAAAGATGTTGAACAAGACAGGTCCCAGGACTGATCCCTGAGGGACTCTGCTTGTCCCTGGCCTCCCTGGGACATGGACCCGTTGACAGCCACTCTTTGGGTGCGGCCATCAAGCCAGTTCTGTATCCATCTAGTGGTCACCCATCAAACCCATGTGTCGCCAGCTTGGAGACCAGGAGGTGGTGCGGGACAGTGTCGAAGGCTTTGCTCAGGGCCAGGGAAACGACATCAGTTGCTCGCCCCTCATCTATTAATGCTGTCACCTGCTCATAGAAGGCCTCCAGGTTTGTCAGGCAGGATTTGCCCTTGGCAAAGCCATGCTGACTGCTCCCAATCACCTCCTCACTATTCTTCTGAGTCATTGGTGCCTCCAGGAGGATCTGCTCCATGATCTTTCTGGGCACAGAGGTGAGACTGACTGGCCTGGAGTTCCCTGCTTCCTCCTTCTTACCCTTTTTGCAGATGGGAGCAATGTTTCCCCTTTTCCAGCCTGTGGGGACTGCCCCAGGCTGCCATGACGTTTACAATAGACTAGAGAGGGGTTTAGCAACCTCCTCTGCCAGTTCTGTCAGCACCTGTGGGTGTATCCCGTCGGGTCCCATGGACTTGAACACAGCAGAGTAGAGTAGAGTAGAGTAGAGTAGAGTAGAGTAGAGTAGAATAGAAATAGGATAGGATAGGATAGGATAGGATAGGATAGGATAGGATAGGATAGGATAGGATAGGATAGGATAGAATAGAATAGAATAGAATAGAATAGAATAGAATAGAATAGAATAGAATAGAATAGAATAGAATTAACCAGGTTGGAAGAGACCTTCAAGATCATCGTGTCCAACCCATCATCCATCACAATCTAATCAACTAAACCATGGCACCAAGCACCCCATCCAGTTTCTTCCTAAACACCTCCAATGATGGTGACTCCACCACCTCCCTGGGCTGCACATTCCAATGGGCAATCACTCTCTCTGTGAAGAACTTCTTCCTAACATTCAGCCTAAACTTCCCCTGGTGCAGCTTGAGACTGTGTCCTCTTGTTCTGGTGCTGGCTGCCTGGGAGAAGAGACCAACCTCTGCCTGGCTACAACCTCCCTTCAGGGAGTTGTAGAGAGCAATAAGGTCACCCGTGAGTCTCCTCCTCTCCAGGCTAAGCAACCCCAGCTCCCTCAGCCTCTCCTCATAGGGCTTGTGTTCCAAACCCCTCACCAACTTCGTTGCCTTTCTCTGGACACCTTCCAGCAAGTCAACCTCCTTCCTAAACTGAGGGGCCCAGAACTGGACACAGGACTCAAGGTGTGGCCTAACCAGTGCAGTGTACAGGGGCACAATGACCTCCCTGTGTCCTGGATGGACAAAAAAGCCTCAAAATGGCTCTGAACCAGACAATGAGGCAGAAGCTTCTTTGGGCTTGCCTGGACATGTTTCAGAGCCAGGATGAGCCACGTGGGCGTGCTTTTGGCCACGTTTGGGAAGAAGGCTTTCTATAGGTTGCAATACCAGGGTTGACCCCTAGACCTGTGTTGCTCCTGGCCATTATTGTCTCGGGAAACTATAAATATCAGCCCGAAGGGCCAGAGCTTTGTCTTGCCATTGTCTACGCTCTGGAAGGAACCACATCCCTCGCTTGGAAGCTGAACTGTGTTCCAGTTTACCCAGACCAGACAGCAAAGACCCTCGCTATTCTCAGCGTTGTAAAGCCCAGAGGACAGATACTTGTCTTGCTGGGCCGAGAGGCGAAGCCCCAGAGGAGCCGAGTCCCCGGGACAGTTTCGTTTGATTGGAGCAAGGAGCGAGCGCTGCTGCAAAAGGACCACAGCCGAGAAACCTCCTCTCTACAAAGCTTTTGGCTACAAACCCTTTGGGACCAAATCCTGTCTCAGCAATAAGCTGTAGACCCCAACAGAAAGGGAAACTCTGCTCCTGCAGCTTCCACGTGCATCTATTGCAGGTCTGTTGCCATGGGGAGTTCGGGGTTCCCCCCCCACGTTGTAGGCAACCGCCGGCTTCATTGCCGAGGTTTCTTTGCTTTACAGTTTAAAGTGATGTTTGTTGTTTCTGGATTTTTTGTGCATGTTGTTTAAACTGTTATTTGTTCCTGCTGGTGAGGGATCTGTTCCACGACTGAAACCCCTCGAACCTGTAAATAGGTTTTCTTTAATATTTTTTGTGGGATTTTTGTGATTAAAAAAATTAATTTTTTTAAATTAATTGCTCCATTTATTGAACATTAATTTATCCTTTTATAGACCAAAACATTATGGCGCAGCGAGCACTGGGTTCGAATGTGGAACTGTTGTACCAAGCAGGTTTACAATGGGCAACAGAAAATTGCAAAAATCCAGATCGTTTTATTGAGAAACTGGCCGAGAGCGCTGCAAAACCTAACAGTGAACCCGCAGTAATTATGGGGTTCTGCATTGTGCAGGCGCTGGAAGAGCTTAAAAGTAAATTAGAAAATATTCAGTTCTTGAAGGAAAAGATTTTTTATTTGGAAAAAGAACTAGAAAGTTCAAGGTCACAGAACCTGAGGCTTTACAATTTATTCACACTGTATATGGAGTCAAATGTCTCTTTAAGAGCATTTGTGCAAACAGAAAAGTTTTCTGGCCCCAGTTTGCAAAAAAGCCCCAGACCGTGCGGTCCTGGGGGGTTCCCGGAGAATCCCGATCGGCAGGGACCAGACCCCCACCGTGGCTTATTTCTGAATCACGTTCGCGCGAAAGAAGCTTTGCCGGGACAGGGGACTCTGAATTGCCGGTGGCTGCGGAGAAAGATGTCGCTTCTCCGATCACAGCGCGGGACCCGTCCGAGCCGCAGGAAGGAGCGACCACCGACCGTGCTCGGAATCGCTCGCAAAGTCCCGCAGCCCAGCATGAACCGATCGCCGAGAGTCTTCTCAAGCCTATGGCTTCGCTGCGAGGAACAAGCTATGATTCAGCTTTGCCGGGCGCGCCGACGGCGGGGCAGCCAGCGACGAGACAGACCCCGGCCCGCCGCGGGTCGAGCCCGTACGCGTACAGCAACAGAGTGAAGAAATCGCCAAAGAACAACCCGAGCGACAGATCTAGGGGAAAAGCCGCGAATTTCGGCTCGCAGAGATATCCTGCCGACCGTGCCCACACTGACTGTAAGTCCAGTGAACGCCGCCGTTACCGGTCCCAGCGACGGGACCGCATGGCAGCGCCATGTGGCAAAGAGCAGGAAGCGCGCCACACAAAGGCATCCCCTGCTAGCACAGCTACTTCAGACCAGAGTTCTGACCCGGGACGGAACTCATGCGGCACCCGGAGCACCGGGATTTCGTGGCGCGAGAACTGGATGCGCCGTGCCGTTTTTCTTGGTTTCCCCAAAAAACGAGGTGAAGCAATGGTCAACGCGCCTGATCAAATCCCGAGTGCGGAACACAGAGAAAGCAGTACGTCGGGAGAAGGAAGAGTACGGCGATAGAAGATATTGGCTGCGAGAAAATTGGATGCGACGTGCTGTCACTCTCGGTTGTAACGAACACCACTTAAAGCAATTGGAAACGTGGCGAGTCAAGATCTTAGTACGGATCTTTGAGGAAGGAGAGTACAATAGCAGAAATACAACACAGTCAGGGGGTGATGGGATAATAAATATCAAAAGCTCACCTTAGACCCAATGCTGATTTAGGCTACACTTTATCTAGAATGACGGCTTGTTATATTGTTTATATGTGGTTATGTATAATGATAATGTACAATGTTGCATTGTGTTATAGGCATGTCATAGTGGTTACTACATGCTGTTTTGACACCATGTT
Source organism: Picus viridis (assembly GCA_033816785.1). Taxonomy (NCBI): domain Eukaryota; kingdom Metazoa; phylum Chordata; class Aves; order Piciformes; family Picidae; genus Picus; species Picus viridis. The sequence goes on from CM066606.1 coordinate 2,391,176, forward strand.
TTGTATGGAAAGATAATAAGTATTCTTTAGCCAAGTTGCAAGGGCGGTTTGTACCCTCGACAATTAATGGCCATAGAAAAAGGGGTGATATGTCCTGGATGGACATAAAAAGCCTCAAAATGGCTCTGAACCAGACAATGAGGCAGAAGCTTCTTTGGGCTTGCCTGGACATGTTTCAGAGCCAGGATGAGCCACGTGGGCGTGCTTTTGGCCACGTTTGGGAAGAAGGCTTTCTATAGGTTGCAATACCAGGGTTGACCCCTAGACCTGTGTTGCTCCTGGCCATTATTGTCTCGGGAAACTATAAATATCAGCCCGAAGGGCCAGAGCTTTGTCTTGCCATTGTCTACGCTCTGGAAGGAACCACATCCCTCGCTTGGAAGCTGAACTGTGTTCCAGTTTACCCAGACCAGACAGCAAAGACCCCTCGCTATTCTCAGCGTTGTAAAGCCCAGAGGACAGATACTTGTCTTGCTGGGCCGAGAGGCGAAGCCCCAGAGGAGCCGAGTCCCCGGGACCGTTCCGTTTGATTGGAGCAAGGAGCGAGCGCTGCTGCAAAAGGACCACAGCCGAGAAACCTCCTCTCTACAAAGCTTTTGGCTACAAACCCTTTGGGACCAAATCCTGTCTCAGCAATAAGCTGTAGACCCCAACGGAAAGTGAAACTCTGCTCCTGCAGCTTCCACGTGCATCTATTGCAGGTCTGTTGCCCTGGGGAGTTCGGGGTTCCCCCCCCCCACGTTGTAGGCAACCGCCGGCTGCAGTGCCGAGGTTCCTTTGCTTTACAGTTTAAAGTGATGTTTGTTGTTTCTGGATTTTTGTGCATGTTGTTTAAACTGTTATTTGTTCCTGCTGGTGAGGTCTCTGTTCCACGACCGAAACCCCTCGAACCTGTAAATAGGTTTTCTTTAATATTTTTTGTGGGATTTTTGTGATTAAAAAAAATTAATTTTTTTAAATTAATCGCTCCATTTATTGAACATTAATTTATCCTTTTATAGACCAAAACACCCTGCTCCTGCTGGCCACACTCTTCCTGATGCAGGCCAGGATGCCATTGGCCTTCTTGGCTGCCTGGGCACACTGCAGGCTCATGTTCAGCCTACAATCAACCAGTACCCCCAGGTCCCTCTCTGCCTGGCCGCTCTCCAGCCACTCTGACCCCAGCCTGTAGCACTGCCTGGGGTTGCTGTGGCCAATGTGCAGAACCCAGCAATTGGATGTGTTCAGTCTCCTGCCCTTGGCCTCTGCCCATCTGTCCAGCCTGTCGAGGTCCCTCTGCAAAGCCTCTCTGCCCTCCAGCAGATCAACTCCTGCCCCCAGCTTGCTGTCATCTGCAAATTTACTGCTGATGGACTCGATGCCCTCATCCAGATCATCAATAAAGATGTTGAAGAGCATGGGGCCCAGCACTGATCCTTGGGGCACACCTCTGGTGCCTGGCTGCCAGCTGGATGTGGCACCATTCACCACCACTCTCTGGGCTCAGCCTCCAGCCAGTTCCTAACCCAGCTCAGAGTGCTGCTGTCCAAGCCAGGGGCTGACAGCTTGGCCAGGAGTTTGCTGTGGGGGACGGTGTCAAAGGCCTTGCTGAGGTCCAGGCAGACCACATCCACAGCCTGCCCCACATCCACCAGGCAGTCACCTGGGCATAGAAGGAGATCAGGTTGGTCAGGCAGGACCTGCCCTTCCTAAATCCATGCTGGCTGGGCCTGAGCCCCTGGCCATCCTGTAAGTGCTGTGATCGCACTCAAGATGACCTGTTCCATACCCTTGCCTGGCACTGAGGTCAGGCTGACAGGCCTATCATTCCCTGGCTCGTCCAACCGGCCCTGCTAGTGGATGGGCACCACGCTGGCAGCTTCCAGTCTTCTGGGACCTCTCCAGTGAGCCAGGACTGCTGAAAAATGATGGAGAGTGGCTTGGCCAGCTCATCTGCCAGCTCCCTCAGCACCCTAGGATGGATCCCATCCGGTCCCATGGGCTTGTGGGGATCCAAGCGGCTGAGGAGATCTCCTGGAACAGAGGAACCTTATGCTGCTCCCTGGCTCCTTCTGCCAGCTCTGCAGGCCAGCTGTCTGGAAGACGTTCTGCCCTGCTAGTGAAGATTGAGGCAAAGAAGGTGTTAAGTCCCTCTGCCTTTCCTCATCCTTTGCTACAACGTTCCCCTCCGTGTCAACCAAGCAGTGGAGCTTGTCCTTGCCCTTCTTCTTGCTATTAATATATTTATAGAAGGACTTTTTGTTGTCCTTCACAGCAGAGGCCAGTCTAAGTTCTAAATGGGCTTTGCCTCCCTAATTTTCTTCCTACATGTCCTAGCAACATCCCTAAACATTCCATGGGTTGCTTCCCCTTGCTTCCAAAGATGATACACCCTCTTTTTTCCCTTGGTTCTATTAGAAGCTCATTACCCATCCAGGCTGGCTGTCTGCCCCGGCGGCTCATCTTCCGGCACACCGGCACAGCCTGTTCCTGCACCTTCAAGAGTTCTTCCTTGAAGCAGCTCCAGCTCTGCTGGACCCCTTTGTTTTTAAGGGCTGTTTCCCAAGGAACCTTCTGAATTAGTTCACAGTATCACAGTATCACAGTATAACCAAGGTTGGAAGAGACCCCAAGGATCATCAAGTCCAACCTGTCCCAACAGACCTCACAACTAGACCATGGCACCAAGTGCCATGTCCAATCTCCCCCTGAACACCTCCAGGGACGGCGACTCCACCACCTCCCGGGCAGCCCATTCCAATGACGAATGACTCGCTCAGTGAAGAACTTCTTCCTCACCTCGAGTCTAAACCTCCCCTGGCACAGCTTGAGACTGTGTCCCCTTGTTCTGGTGCTGGTTGCCTGGGAGAAGAGACCAACCCCCTCCTGTCCACAACCACCCTTCAGGTAGTCGTAGAGGGCAATGAGGTCACCCCTGGTCCTTCTCTTCTCCAGGCTAAACAACCCCAGCTCCCTCAGCCTCTCCTCACAGGGCTGTGCTCAAGGCCTCTCCCCAGCCTTGTTGCCCTTCTCTGGACACCTTCAAGTGTCTCGATGTCCTTCTTAAACTGAGGGGCCCGGAACTGGACACAGTACTCAAGGTGTGGCCTAACCAATGCAGAGTACAAGGGCACAATGATCTCCCTTCTCCTGCTGGCCACACTATTCCTAATACAGGCCAGGATGCCATTGGCCCTCTTGGCCACCTGGGCACACTGCTGGCTCATGTTTAGGCGGGTGTCAATCAGCACCCCCAGGTCCCTCTCTGTTTGGCAGCTCTCCAGCCACTCTGACCCCAGCCTGTAGCTCTGCATGGGGTTGCTGTGGCCAAAGTGCAGCACCCAGCACTTGGACTTGTTGAATGTCATCCCATTGGACTCCGCCCATCTGTCCAGTCGGTCGAGGTCCCTCTGCAGAGCCTTTCTACCCTCTAACTGACTAACATCTATTCCCAACTTGGTGTCATCTGCAAACTTGCTGATGACTGACTCAACCCCTCATCCATATCACCAATGAAGATGTTAAAGAGGATGGGGCCCAGCACTGATCCCTGGGGGACGCCACTGGTGACTGGCCGCCAGCTGGATGTGGCACCATTCACCACCACTCTCTGGGCTCGGCCCTCCAGCCAGTTCCTAACCCAGCACAGAGTGCTGCTGCCCAAGCCACGAGCTGACAACTTAGCCAGCAGTTTACTGTGGGGGACGGTGTCAAAGGCCTTGCTGAAGTCCAGGCAGACCACATCCACAGGCCTCCCCACGTCCACCAGATGGGTCACCTGATCATAGAAGGAGATCAGGTTGGAGAGGCAGGACCTGCCCTTCCTAAATCCATGTTGGCTGGACCTGAGCCCTTGGCCATCCTTCAGGTGTGCAGTTATTGCCTCCAGGATAATCTGTTCCATCACTTTCCCTGGCACTGAGGTCAGGCTGACTGGCCTGTAGTTTCCGGAGTAGCCTGAAGTCCGCCCTCCGGAAGTCCAGAGTGGAGGTCTTCTTGCTCCCCCTCTTGGCTTGGCTGAATACCGAAAACTCTATTATGTCGTGGTCACTGGTGCCTAAACACCCTCCGACCACCACATCACCCACCAGCCCTTCCCTGTTGGTGAAGAGGAGGTCAAGCAGAGCCTCACCCCTGGTAGGCTCACACAGCACCTGGGATATGAAGCTGTCCTCCATGCACTCTAAGAACCTCCTAGACTGCCTCCTCTCTGCTATGTTGTGATCCCAGCAGATATCAGGCAGGTTGAAGTCTCCCACGAGAACAAGGTCAGGCGATCTTGAGACAGCCTTAAGCTGCCTATAGAATGCTTCATTAACACCTTCCTCCTGGTTGGGTGGTCTATAACAGACTCCAACCAGGATGTCTGCCCTGCTGGTCTTCCCTCTAATTCTCATCCACAAGCACTCAACCCGATCGTCCCTGATCTCCATCTCAACGGCATCTAGCGCCTCCCTGATGTACAGGGCCACCCCTCCACCCCTTCTTCCTTGCCTGTCTCTCCTGAAGAGCCTGTAGCCATCAATTGCAACGCTCCAGTCATGTGAGTCGTCCCACCACGTCTCTGTGATGGCAACTACATCAAAACTTTCTTGCTGTAACAAGGCTTCCAGCTCCTCATGTTTGTTGCCCATACTTTGTGCATTAGTGTACATGCACTGCAGCTGAGATGCTGGTTTCACCCCTGATTCTAGCTTATCACCCTGTGAGAGACTAAAGGCTAGTCTATCCTGGTGTGACTCAACAAAAGTAAAATCACTTGCTGCTTGCCCAGACAATAGCTGATGTATGTTGGGCAGAGCCACAGCAAGACTCTTGGAAAGGTGCAAATATAACATTGCTCACTGGACCACAGCTGGCCTCACAACAATGCACCGAGGCCACCTTTGGGAATATGCATAAGACAAGATAATCTCCACCCATCAAGTACCCTGGAAAGGGAGGATGGTGAGACAATGGATTCACCACCTGGCCCCTGATTTCCTGAGGGACAATATTTGGACACATACCTAAGGACTAAAAAACTGTATAAAAGACTTGAGCAACTACTGACTCAGCAGAAGAAAAAACGCAGAAGAAAAACGGAGAACCAAAAACACAGATGAAGGAAAGCACAGAAGGACAATGCCGCTGGGAAGGAAAGCAGGAGAGAAGGAAAAGCCTGGGACAATGCTGCTCTGAAGAAAAGAGGCCATGGAGCCTGGAAGAAGCAGACTGAACCCTCTCTCTGTGTCCTAAGTTCTGCCTGCTGCAACTCATGGAGGTGAAGAGGCTGCCCAGAGGAGCACATCTCTTCTACAGCCAAAGCCTCAGCACTGTTTCTCTACAGACCCAACATCTCCTGCAGCACCTTTCCTCCACAGACTCAAACTGCCTTGGAGGGGTGAGGGGTGTGGTAATATAATTCCTTTCCTCTTCTCTCTCTCTTCCCTCTCCCTCTCTATTTTCTCTCTCTCCCCTTCTGATTCCTCCACTTTATTTATGTAATCAATAGTCTAGCTGTTGATATTTTGGCCTCGTTTGTGCCTCTCATTTCACAACACAGGAATATTCAAAAGAACTGAGTCTCTTTCCCTCTCTGGACTGAGATACACCCCCAGACTCCAGCCTGGGGGACTGGTTTAAGTCCCTTTCCCTTTCAAATCTGGTTTAAAGCCCCATCAATGAGACCTGTTGGGGTGCAGGGCAGTATCCCATGAAGGGGCACTGCAGGAAGGAGCAGGTTCCCACACCCAGGGCCCTACACCACCTGCCTCAGTGTGGTCTGGCACCCAAGGTGGGAACACAGCCCTCAGCCTGGGCACTGAGGGGGATTCATGGCCCCTCACAGGCATCCCTGGTCTGGCCCTGAGGTAGCTGGATCCAAGCTGCACTGCATGACACCTGCTCCACCAACTGGGACAGGGTCCAGACCCCCTTGCAGTGTCTCCTCACAGCTGGCATCCTCAGATCACCCAGCAGCTCTGCTCCCCAGTGAGGACTCAGAGCCCTGTCACAGACTCATGGGCACAGGACTGGGAGTGCCTCATCTGTGCCTGTGACCGTTTTAGGCTGTGCCTTTAAGAAAGGGACAGTTACTGGAACACTCTGGCAGAATGTTTTGGTGTGAAATGAAAACAAAGATAAAGTCTAAACGAATTTCATTGGTAGATTGGTAGAATGCAACTTTGAATGTTTAGCTTTAGTTCAGTTTGAATCTCAGTCAGTTCAGTCCGTCTTTTTCAGTCTGTCTGTTCCAGTCTCTCTGAGCAACAGCTGTGCTGGACGGAGTTGACCTTGAATTAACTGAGCTAAGAGATGAGAAACTAATTCTTGCATTCGCTTTGAGCTAACAGATTTTCCTCCTTAATAATTACCTTTTCTCTCTCTCTAACCCTTTTTGGGGGAAAAGGGAGGCAGGGGGAGAGGGGGGTACAGTTCAGGGGAACCCTCCTGCCTGGAGGAAGGAAAGCTCTTCTGTGTTACGTTCTTTGCTGTACATTTCTGTATGTATTGTAAATACTGCATATTGCGTACACATTCACTGCATCTCATCCTGCCTGTAAATACAGCTTGTCCAGTTTCGCTTCTCCGGCTGCGTTAGCCGTGGTTTCTTTGTGTGTGGGAGGGAACTGAACCTCTCACCACCACAGTGCCCCACTGTGCCCACATGAGCAAGGCCGGAGAAGACCAAGACAATTTATTAGGCAGAGCAGCAGCCAAGGGCCACAGCTGCAGGGCCCCAGGGATGCTGGGGCAGCAGAGCAGCAGCAATGGCCAAGCAGGGATGGGATGGGATGGGATGGGATGGGATGGGATGGGATGGGATGGGATGGGATGGGATGGGATGGGATGGAGGAAGTGACCCTGGGGTCAGTGGGGGGACATTAGGACTATTGGGAGAGGGCAGTGTGAGGCAAGGGTGATGCTGGCAGGCAGAGGACAGACTTGGGACTTGGTGCTGCAGGATGAGGCTGCGTGAGGCAGAGGTGATGCCGGTGGCAGAGGACAGATGGTGGTGCAGCAGAGCTGCAGTGCAAGCAGCTGGCTCAGGAGCCCTGTGGGGACAAAAGCAGAAGGGGTGAGTGCCAGGACACAGGGTGCTGTGTCCCCAGGGCTCTGGCACGCTCAGGGGCCACGCTGGAACTGGGAGCAGGTGGGGACCAGCCCAGGCAGGCAGTGGGGTGGAGCAGGGTGGGGCAGATGGAGGTTACCTGCAGCCGGGGAACAGGCACCCTGAAACCCAGAGAGAGAGCAGGTGAGTGCTGCAGCAGGGGCAGCTGCTGTGGGGCAGCACTGCAGCCCCAGCCCCACGCCCAGGAGAGCCCCCAGGGCCCCCCCCAGTGTCCTCAGCTCACCTTCTTGCGCACGTAGATGCAGAGCCCCAGCACCAGGAAGACCAAGCCCAGCACAAAGCCTCCCACCCTGTCAGCATCTTGCTGCGGCCTGCATCCCCCTGCAGCTCTGTGGGGACAAGAGGGGGGCTGAGGGCTGGAGGAGCACCAGCCCCCTCCACACCCACACCAGGGGCTTGGGCCACAGCCCAGGGGTGTGCCAGGGCAGGGCCTTACCCCAGTGCTGACTGATGGGGTGCTGCAGGCTGGCGTGCTCCACCTGGCACACGTAGGTGTCCCCACGCTCGGGGGGGCTTCCAGCATCACCAGCACCTGGTAGGTCCAGTCTCCATTCTGCATCACATCGGTGGACACCACCTGCTCTGTCTCCTCCTGACCATTCCTCAACCACTTCACCTCCACCTCTGCTGGGTAGAACCCTGTCACGTAGCAAGCCAGGCTCTTGCTCTCGGGCAGGGAGCTCGACTGCACCAGGGTCACTGTCACCTTGGGCTGAACTGGGGGAGAGGGAGAGAGAGATGGGAAGGGGCTGGGAGAGCCCAGGACCCACCCAACATGCCTCAGCCTGTCCCAGGTTCAGCCCTGGGGTCTGCACAGAGGATGCACCCAGGGACTGGTGCCTCATCAGAAGGTGCAGTGCAGCATGGCACAGCCATGCTCAGCCCCTCGGTGGGCCCAGGGGCTTGGCTCGTGCCTGTGCCCCAGCAACAGGTCACACTGTGCCCTCACCTCTCCTCTCCACAGTAAAAGGCTTCTGCACCTCGCAGTTGTGCTGACAGAACCTTTCCACTGATCTCTGCAGGTCCTTCAATATGTCTGGTTGGCTGTTCCAGTCCATCACAGCACAAACCAGACTGCTGTTCTCAGGCAGGGAGCTCGACTGCATAGGGTAGATGTCCACCTCAGGCTGAACTGGAGGAGGAGGACAGCCAGCTTGGAAGGAGCTGGGACAGCTCAGAGAGCATTTTGGCCCAGACTAGCACAGGCCTACCTCTGTGGTCCCAAGGGACATGGAGGGACCTATGGGCTTTGCTCAGTGCCCTGCACAAGGTCAGCATGGCCACACTCTCCCCTCCTGTGAGCCCTGGAGATCTAATCAATGTTTATTAGTATTTAAGGTGTGGGTGTCAAGAGGATGGAGCCAGGCTCTTTTTAGTGGTGCCCAGTGACAGGACATGGGGCACTGGGCACAAACTGGAGCGCAGGAGGTTGCATCTGAACAGGAGAAGAAACTTTGGAGTGAGGGTGCTGGAGGCCTGGAGCAGACTGCTCTGAGATCTGCTCCTGAAGGCATTTGGTGAGATGTGGTGGAGGGAAGAAGGCCACCTTAGCAACACAGCCTGGACAGGACTTGGAAGGAACTTCTTTGAGGGTGATCAGCAGTGGAACAGACCAAGAGAGGTTGGTGGAATCTCCTTCACTGGAGAGCTTCCGACCCCCTGGCCATTGTGCTGCTGGGCAAGCTGCTGTGGGTGCCCTGCTTCAGCAGTGGGGATGGACTGGATGATCTCCAGGGTTCCCTTCCAACCCCCACCATGCTGGGATTCTGTGGGCTGGGGCTGCTTGGCTTGGCTTGTGCCTGCTCCCCTGGGAAATGCTGTGCCACAAGCTCACCTTTCCTCTCCAGGATGAAAGACTTTGCCACCTGATAGTTGTTCCAACAGAAGGTCTCCACCACAGCCCAAACATCCTCCAGCAATCCTGGCTGCATGTTCCAGCTCTTGGCTATAAGCTCCCCCAGGGGCACATCAGCCACAAAGAGCCCCAGGTCGCTGTCAAAGTGCAGCAGCTGCTGCTGGTTTTGGATGTACCTGTCCAGAAGCCTCACCCTCTGTGTGCCGTTGCTGAAGTAGCAGTCGCTCTTGTGCTGCACCTGCAGGAACCCTGCTGCAGGCACGGGAGCTCAGGGCCCCTGCTGCTGGTCACCCACCCTGTCCACCCCCAGCAGCACTGCTCCACTGCCCAGGAGCTAAGGGATTTGGGGAGGAGGCCATGGGACCCTCCCCTCCATGCCACACCAGCCCTGTGCCCACTCCTCTCCTTGTGCTGCTCGTTTTACACAGCATCCCCCAACACCCAGCTCCAGCCCAGTCTCTGTTGTGGCTCTGATCCCTCTGCTGGCATCCAGCACCACCCCATGCCATGGGGCTCAGCTCACCTGAGATGTCCCCACCATGAGCCAGCTGGGCTCCTAGCACCAGCACTGCCACCAGCATAGCCCCAGCTGCCAGGACACAACCAGCCTCTATCACTGACACAGCAGAAGCTGGAAAGGTGCTGGCAGCCCCAAGTCAGCAGCCCCAAGTCAGCAACCCAAATATCACCCAGGCCCTGCCCAGTGGTGAGGGGACTGGGACTCCCAGCAAGGAGCAGGTAGTGGTGGGGTGGAACAGCATCATCCATCTCCAGGCAGAGCTGGGCGCTGCAGGGCTCCCAGCAACACTTGTCCCACGCTGCAGCAGCAGCAGCCCCAGGGAGGTGGCTGCTGGCCACAGACAGCACTGAGCCTCCCTGACCTGGGCAGCCCCCACCCCCAGCCTCCCCACAACCCTCCCCAGGAGTGTGTGAGGCCCCAGGCCAAGGCTGTAGCCAGCGGGACCATGTCTGTGTGTCCCTCTGTCTGTCTGCTTTGCAGGGTGCCCTGTGCCCTGTGCCTGGCAACAGCAGAGTCAGAGCCTGGGCTCCCTCCCATTGGCTGTGCACTGGGGTGCCCTGTGCCCCAGGCGCTGGTTCCCCCTCTCCTGCCCCTGCTGGCACTGCCTGGTGCCCGGAGCAGTGATGGCCAGAGGGTGGGGATCCCACTGGTGCTACAGGCTGTGCTGACCCATGGCTGGGCACTGGGGCTGTGAAAAGTGTGTTTAGGACATCGGGGCCATGGTGGCTCTGGAGAAGAGGATGCCCTGGGGCTGTGGCATGGTGAGTGTGGAGAAGAGGATGCCCTGGATTCATGTGGAGAGTGTGGGCATGTTCTGAGGTTTGGGGCAGGGCTTGGGTATGGGAAGCTACAACCTCTCCTCAGTGGCTAACCCTTAGGTAGGGCTGATGGCCAGGTACAGCCCATGAGGGCAGGCTTTAGCAACTGTGGCACCTGTCCCAAGGTCTCCCTGCCCCACCTTCCACCTCCCACCCCAACCTCAGTGTCCTCTCTGTGGGTCATATAGCATGGAATCACTGAATGGTTTGGTGTAGAAGAGACCTTAAGTCTCACCCAGTCCAATGCCCACAGCCAGCAGGGACATCTGCAACTGCAGCAGGTTGCTCACAGACCCAAACAACCTCACCTGGAATGGTTCCAGGGATGGGACATCTCCCACCTCTCTGGGCAACCTGGGACAGTGCCTCACCAGCTTCACAGTGAATATTTTCTTCCTAATATGTAATTAATTCTCCTCTCCTTTAATTTGGAACTGTTATTCCTTGTTCTATAACTACACTCCTGGTAGTGTCCTCTCCATCTTACCTGTTGGCCCCTTTTAAGTCCTGAAAGGCCACCAGAAGGTCTCCCTGGAGCCTTCTCTTCTCCAGGCTGAACAAGCCCAACTCTCCCAGCCTGGCCTCATAGCAGAGGCTCTCACATCATTGCTGTGGCCTCCTCTAGACACAGTCCAACAGGAGTATGCCTTTTTTTTTATGCCAGGGTCCCCAGATCTGGGCACAGTGCTATAGTTAATGTCTCACAGGAGCGGAGTAAAGCAAGAATCCCTTCCCTCCACCTGCTGGCCATGCTTCCCTTAGAGTCATACAATCATTTGGGTTGGAAGAGACATTCAAGGTCATTGAGTCCAACTGTCAACCCAGCACTGCCAGGTCACCACTAAATCGTGTCCTTCAGCACCACATCTACTACACGGCTTTGAAATCTCTCCAGGGATGGGAACTCCACCACTGCCTTGGGCAGCCTCCTCTAGGCCTTGACAACCTTCTCAGGGAAGAAATTGTTCTTAAAGGCCAACCTAAACCTCCCCTGGTGCAACCTGGGGCTGTTTCCTTGCCTTGTTTGTGAAAGCAAAGGGTTAGCAGTCACAAACAAGGCAAGGTTTTGCAACTGGGTGGGCTCGTGCAGGAGGCTGTGCTCTTTAGAGGGAGGGCAGCAGATGTTGGTGCCGATGAACTACCAGGATATGAGGATGGTAAACTTCTTTCGTGTGCACAGTGAGGAATGACTTGGCAAATCATTTACTATACAGTAGGCTCTTCTGTGCTTTTGTTTTGTGTATATAAGGCCTGGTTTGTTTGTTCAGAGGTGTGCTAGCTCTGTGCACTATCACCTAACAGCTTTTCTGTGCAGAACTGGGATAAAACAAGTGTCTGGACTCTGTCAGCTGCTTTTTGCACAACAGATAAAGAAGACAGACTTGGGCCAACACTGTTGCTTCTTTCTTGGGTGGAAGAGGCTGACCACCAGCTCTTAGGGAGCTGTAAAGGGTCAGGAGATCTCCCTCCAGCCTCCTTTTCTCCAGGCTCAATAACCTCAGGTCCCTCAGCTGCTCCTCCCCGGCCCTATTCTGGAGACCCTTCCCCAGCTTTATTGGCCTTCTCTGGACACATTCCAGTGCTTCAGTGTCCTTGTTGGAGCAAAAGGCCCCAAACTGAACCCACTATCTGAGGTGCGGCATCATTAGTGTCCTATTCGGGAGGGATGTCCCCAGATCATAGAATCATAGAATCACCAAGGTTGGAACAGACCTCAAAGATCATCAAGTCCAACCTGTCACCCAAGACCTCATGACTACTAAACCATGTCACCAAGTGCCACATCCAGTCCCCTCTTGAACACCTCCAGGGATGGTGACTCCACCACCTCCCTGGGCAGCACATTCCAATGGCCAACAACTCTCTCAGTGAAGAACTTCCTCCTGACCTCCAGCCTAAACCTCCCCTGGCACAGCTTGAGACTGTGTCCTCTTGTTCTGGTGCTGGCTGCCTGGGAGAAGAGACCAACCCCTGCCTGGCTACCACCTCCCTTCAGGGAGTTGGAGAGAGCAAGAAGGTCTCCCCTGAGCCTCCTCTTCTGCAGGCTAAACAACCCCAGCTCCCTCAGCCTCTCCTCACAGGGCTGTGCTCAAGGCCTCTCCCCAGCCTTGTTGCCCTTCTCTGGACACGTTCAAGAGTCTCAATGTCCTTCTTAAACTGAGGGGCCCAGAACTGGATACAGGCCTCAAGGTGTGGCCTAACCAGTGCTGAGTACAGGGCACAATGACTTCTCTGCTCCTGCTGGCCACACTCTTCCTGATGCAGGCCAGGATGCCATTGGCCTTCTTGGCCACCTGGGCACACTGCTGGCTCAAGTTCAGCCAGCTGCCAATCAATACCCTCAGGTCCCTCTCTGCCTGGCTGCTCTTCAGCCACTCCAACCCCAGCCTGTAGCACTGCATGGGGTTGTTGTGGCCAAAGTGCAGCACCCAGCTGCATGGATGGTGCCCAGAACCACCAGCAGCCATGAAAAGCAGCATGGAAGCAGCACTGTGCCTCAAACCCCTCCCTTCGGCTTCGGTTCCAGCTCCCACCCCTACTGCCTGGCATTGCCTCCCTGCTGCCTTGCTGATGGATGTGGTGGTGGCTGCCAAGCTGCTGCACCCCAGCTGGTGCTCCCCCTGGAGCCGCCCGCCCTCAGCTGCACCAGCACAGGTGGTCTGTTGGAGAGCAGCCCTGTGGAGGACCTGGGAGTGCTGGTGGACAAGAAGTTCTGCATGGGACAGCAATGTGCCCTGGTGGCCAAGAAGGCCAATGGGATCCTGGGGTGCATTAGGAGGAGTGCATCCAGCAGATCCAGAGAGGTTCTCCTCTGGGGAGCCCTCACCTGGAATATTGCATCCAGTTCTGGGTCCCCGGTTCAGGAGGGACATGGATCTGCTGGAGAGAGTCCAGGGAGGGCGACAAGGATGCTGAAGGGTCTGGAGACTGCCTGGGGAGGAGAGGCTGAGAGCCCTGGAGATGTTTGGTCTGTAGAGGAGAAGGCTGAGAGGGGATTTAATAAATGTTTCTAGAGGGCTGGGGGTCAAGAGGGAGGGGCCAGGGGCCAGCTGCACCCTGTGATAGGCCAAGGGGCAAGGGATGGAAAGTGCAGCACAGGAGGTTCCAGCTCAAGATGAGGAGGAACTACTGCACCATGAGGCTCCCAGAGGCCTGGAGCAGGCTGCCCAGAGAGGTTCTGGAGTCTCCTTCTCTGGAGCCTTCCCAGCCCTGTCTAGATGTGCTCCTGTGTGACCTGTGCTGGAATCTATGGTCCTGTTCTGGCAGGGGGGTTGAACTGGATGAGCTCCAAAGGTCCCTTCCAACCCCTAACATCCTCCAACCCGACGCTCCCTGGCGCCACCCTGCGCCTGCGCAGCGGGGACGCCGTGGCGACGTGGAAGAGCCGGGGCGGGCGGCGGGACCGCGCCTGCGCCGAGCCGCGGCCGGCAGGCAGCTCCCCGGCGGCGCGCAGAGGAGTGCGGGCAGCGGCGGGTTGGGGGCGGCGGCTGCGGCTCCGTGGCTGCCGGGACGCGCCGGAGCCCTTCCTTCCAGCTCCGGCCCCGCGTTGCCGGCCGGCTGCTGCTTCTGCGGGCTTGTGCTACGAGCGGACGGCGCTGCCGAGGGGGTAAGCTCGGCCTCGGCGGTGCCCCCGGGCCCGGCCCGTGGCAGGGAGCGGATGCAGGGGCGCGGGGCTCGGCCGGTTCTGCTGGCGGGCGAGCCCCAGCCCGTCTCGTCCCTCGTTCAGTGCTGCCGCGGGGAGGGGAGGGAGCGCAGCGAGCCTCCGCACGCCAAATAAACGTTCCGCTTGTCCCGACAGCCGCTGTCGCGATAGAGGGCTGCGCTCGGGCTGTTATCCTCGGTACCGGCGCTGCCCGGAGTTCCTGGGGCCGCCGGTTCTGCCCGGTGGGGGTTTGCCGTGAGGCTGGCAGCCGGCATGACCCTCCTCCCCCCGCCCAGCATGGGCAGCGCTGGGGCCTGCGGTGCCCCTCCGGGTCCTCCCCGCGAGGGCTGCAGGTCTGCCTGGAGCTGTTCCTCCGCTGTCGCTGCTGTCCCTTCCGAAGCAGCGCGTCCCGCAGCGCTGGCGGAGTGCTGGCCCTGCTGAGGCCGCATCTCGCCTCCCGGGATCGGTGTTGGGGCCCTCGCTACAAGGAGAACGTTGAGGTGTTAGAGCAGGTCCAGAGGAGGCCCCTGGGGGTGTTGAGCCTGCAGCAGAGGAGGCTGAGGGAAGACCTTCTGGCTCTCAGCACTCCCTGAAAGGTGACTGACCCTGGGTGGGGGTTGGTCTCTTCTTCCAAGAGGTAAGTGGTAGGATGAGATGGGATGGGATGAGATGGGATGGGATGAGATGAGATGAGATGAGATGAGATGAGATGAGATGAGATGAGATGGCCTGAGGTTTGTGCTGGGGAGGTTTGTGCTGGGCATCATGAACAGTTTCTTCATGTGAAGAGCACAGACTGCCCAGAGCAGAGGGGGAGGCCCCGTCCCTGGAGGTATTCAAAGCTGTGTAGATGTGGCACTTGGTGCCATGGTCTAGCAGTCATGAGGTCTTGGGTGACAGGTTGGACTTGATGATCTTTGAGGTCTTTTCCAACCTTGTTGATTCTATGCTTCTGTGATTCTATGAAAGCTCTTCACAGAGAGAGTTGTTCGCCATTGGGATGTGCTGCCCAGGGAGGTGGTGGAGTCACCATCCCTGGAGGTGTTCAAGAGGGGATTGGATGTGGCACTTGGTGCCATGGTCTAGTAGTTATGAGGTGTTGGATGACAAGTTGGACTTGATGATCTTTGAGGTCTTTTCCGACCTTGTTGATTCCATGATTCTGTGCGGTGCTGAGGGACGTGGCTTAGTGGTGGACTTGCCAGTGCTGGGTTAGCAGTTGGACTTGATGGTCTTGAGTGTGTCTTCCAGCTGAAACGGTTCTAATGTTCTACACCATCAGAACCAGAATGCTAAGGGTTCAGACCTCTGTTTCTTATTTGGTGCTCTTAATGGCATTGTTTCATTATTAATGTAAAGACTGCAAAAGGCACATTTTCCTTCCTGCTTTTGAGGACCTGAGCAGTTTCATAGTGCTCAGTGGTTGCTTTTGCAGTAGAATCGGTTTGCTGAGGCTCACTCTGCTTCCTGGTCGCTCCTGACAGTTTGTTTTCTTGCTTCTGAAGGATAATATTCAGCAAGTGTGGGGAATATTTTGGCTTATAAGAAACGTGGTAACTTCACATCCAGTTTTGTCTTTGAAATACCTCATAGCAAGCACCATTTATCCTTTTTCCCCCGTCTTTAAAGTCTTTTGTGCTGAGTGTAGTGAGTTTGTGAGCCCCTGATCTGATTTCCTTCACTGCCTGTAATGAGGGGTAACACGCTGGGCTGCAGCTCTAATAACTGGAGGTATTTCTAGAAGTAAGTGGGTTGTTAATATGTCCTTATCTGAACACTTTTTTAGTGCAGGAGAGTAGAAGGAAACTCCTGGGTGCTTGGGGCCAGTTTCCTAGCAGGGGTTGGGTAACTCCTTGGTTTATCAGTCCCGCAGTCAGAACCGTTGAAGTTGCTTCAGTTGGGGGTGACTTAGATCACCAGGAGCTTCTTAGATCACCAGGAGCTCAGTCAGGCCTCATTCTGCTCTATCCCTGAGCTGGTTTCTCTTTCCATTTCTCTGCTACATCAGGAGAAGCACGTGGATGCCCCTGGGAATGTTGGACAGTGCTTAGCACTCTCACCTAGCTGCAGCAACCATCATCTCCTTCTCTTCCAGTCCTATGCTGATGTTTTGTTAGCACAGCTCCCAATGGTTAATATTTTGTGCTAAATCCAGCAGAAAGGTGTTTGTAGCAAACTAATACTGAACTCAGGTGGCTCTGGTGCTCCAAGTGATTTTTATCAGCTCCTAGGTATCTGTGGAGACAGGGGACATAAATCATGAGGGGTAGTGTGACAGAAAATGAGGTGTACACACAGAAGACTTCTGGCCTTGTGCACAACATTGCTGTCATGCTGTAGGTAGATTTTTAGCTGAGGGGAAACATTTAAAGGAGAGATAAACAGCTGTGTTGTAAAAATAATCTGTAATGCCCAGTTGTGGGAAGAGTAGGGTTTAGGGTTGGGGAGCAGTATAGTACCCCAGAAATCCATGAGGAATTAGTTCGGGACCTGCTGAGCCACTTGGACATCCACAAGTCCATGGGACCGGATGGGATCCATCCTAGGGTGCTGAGAGAGCTGGCAGATGAGCTGGCCAAGCCGCTCTCCATCATTTTCCTCCAGTTCTGGCTCACTGGAGAGGTCCCAGATGACTGGAAACTGGCCAATGTGGTCCCCATCCACAAGAAGGGACGGATGGAGGAACCCGGAAACTACAGGCCAGTCAGCCTGACCTCAGTGCCAGGGAAAGTGATGGAACAGATTATCCTGGCGGCAATAACTGCACACCTGCAGGATGGCCAAGGGCTCAGGTCCAGCCAACATGGATTTAGGAAGGGCAGGTCCTGCCTCTCCAACCTGATCTCCTTCTATGATCAGGTGACCCGTCTGGTGGACGTGGGGAGGCCTGTGGATGTGGTCTACCTGGACTTCAGCAAGGCCTTTGACACCGTCCCCCCCAGTAAACTGCTGGCTAAGTTGTCAGCTCATGGTTTGGACAGTAACACTCTGCGCTGGGTTAGGAACTGGCTGGAGGGCCGAGCCCAGAGAGTGGTGGTGAATGGTGCCACATCCAGCTGGCGGCCAGTCACCAGTGGTGTCCCCAGGGATCAGTGCTGGGCCCCATCCTCTTTAACATCTTCATTGATGATATGGATGAGGGAATTGATTCAGTCATCAGCAAGTTTGCAGATGACACCAAGTTGGGAATAGATGTTAGTCAGTTAGAGGGTAGAAAGGCTCTGCAGAGGGACCTCGACCGACTGGACAGATGGGCGGAGTCCAATGGGATGACATTCAACAAGTCCAAGTGCCGGGTGCTGCACTTTGGCCACAGCAACCCCATGCAGAGCTACAGGCTGGGGTCAGAGTGGCTGGAGAGCTGCCAAACAGAGAGGGACCTGGGGGTGCTGATTGACACCCGCCTAAACATGAGCCAGCAGTGTGCCCAGGTGGCCAAGAGGGCCAATGGCATCCTGGCCTGTATTAAGAATAGTGTGGCCAGCAGGAGCAGAGAGGTCATTGTGCCCCTGTACTCTGCATTGGTTAGGCCACACCTTGAGTACTGTGTCCAGTTCTGGGCCCCTCAGTTTAAGAAGGACATCGAGACACTTGAACGTGTCCAGAGGAGGGCAACAAGGCTGGTGAGAGGCCTTGAGCACAAGCCCTGTGAGGAGAGGCTGAGGGAGCTGGGGTTGCTTAGCCTGGAGAAGAGAAGGACCAGGGGTGACCTCATTGCCCTCTACAACTACCTGAAGGGTGGTTGTGAACAGGAGGGGGTTGGTCTCTTCTCCCAGGCAACCAGCACCAGAACAAGGGGACACAGTCTCAAGCTGTGCCAGGGGAGGTTTAGACTCGAGGTGAGGAGGAAGTTCTTCACTGAGCGAGTCATTCGTCATTGGAATGGGCTGCCTGGGGAGGTGGTGGAGTCGCCGTCCCTGGAGGTGTTCAAGAGGAGACTGGACATGGCACTTGGTGCCATGGTCTAGTTGTGAGGTCTGTTGGGACGGGTTGGACTTGATGATCCTTGGGGTCTCTTCCAACCTTGGTTATACTGTGATACTGTGATACTGTGAGTAGAGGTGCCAAAATAATTGTAAGAAAATTGGAGTGCAGCAAAATGTCTTAGAATCACAGAGCTGTAAGCACCGGAAAGGACTTCTGAAAATCACCCTCTCCAACAGCAGCTTCCCCAGGATCAGAATAGCCAGAGGGGTGTGGAAGCTCTCCACAGAAGGAGACTCCACAACCTCTCTGGGCAGCCTTCACCATCCTCACAACAAACAACTTTCTCCTCCTCTTGAGATGGAACCTCCTGGGTTCCAGTTTGTGCCCACTGCCCATTTTTTTCTTTCTCTGGGCACCACTGAAGAGAGTCTGGCCCCATCCTCTTACCCACTACGCTCTCTCTCTTGCAGAGCATTGCTCAGCTCCCCTCTGGGGCTGCTCTTCTCCAGGCTCAACAGCCCCAGGGGCTCCTTAGTCTTTGCTCCTCATGGAGGTACTCCAGGCCCCTCAGCATCTTTGTAGCCCTGCATATCTCAATATAAAAAAGAATGCAGACCTTTGAATGGACACCCAGCATGTGTCTGAAGCTTAAATGTAGTCACATTTTTCTTCCTGAAACATCACTTTGTCTATTAGACAAATTTTGTTTCTGTCTGAGACTGGAGTAGGAATAAATTCTTAAATACATTTAACAGTAGTTTGAACATCTCTTCAATAAGGAGAGAACACTTAGATGTTAAATAGTTTATCAAATAATGCTAGCTTAGGTGACTTGTATTGTTCCCAGCCCTGCTGTCCAGTTTGATTCTGGCAGTAGTTAGAAGGGTGACTGGGGATTGATTGTTAGGTAGGTGCAGTGAATATTTTATGTTTTTAAAGAAAACCTAAATTATCATCAATAGTCATGAAACATTTTCACATCAAACAAAATTTCCTGCAATTTAATCCATCACAGATTATCAGGTGGTTGGTCTAAAGTGATGCTGGCACTGCTTCCCATCACATCCTTGTAGGGAAGCTTAGGAAGTGTGGGTCAGACGAGTAGACAGAGAGGTGGGTTGAGACCTGTCTGAAGGACAGAGCTGAGAGGGTTGTGACTACTGGTGCAGGGTTTAGTTTGAGGCCTGTGGCTTGCAGTGTTCCCCAGGAGTCAGGTCTGGGTGCAGCCGCCTTCAACATCTTCATCAGCGACCTGGGTGAAGGGGCAGAGTGGAGCTTCAGACGGTTTGCTGATGGCACAGCACTGGGAGCAGTGGCTGACACCCCTCAGGCTGTGCTGCCATGCAGTGAGACCTGGGCAGGCTGAGAGCTGGGAGAGAGGAACCTCATGAAGTTCAACCAGGGCAAGTGTAGGGTCCTGCAGCTGGGGAGGAACAACCTCCTGCACAGGATGGGTGAGGGGTGACCTGCTGTAAAGCAGCTCTGTGGACAAGGTCCTGGGAGTGCTGGTGGGCGGCAAGTTCACCATGAGCCAGCAATGTGCTCTGGTGGCCAAGAATGCCAGTGGTGTCCTGGGGTCTGTTAAGAACAATGTGTCCAGGAGGTCAAGGGAGGCTCTCTTCACATCTACTCTGCCTTATGGGCAGATGTGCCTTATGAGGCCACATCTCCAGTACTGTGCCCAGTTCTGAGCTCCTGAGTTCGAGAGAGAAGGAACTACTGGAGAGAGTCCAGTGGAGGCTCTGAAGATGCTGAGGGGCCTGGAACATCTCTGTGAGGAGGAAAGGCTGTTGAGCCTGGAGAAGAGCAGCCCCGGAGGGGATCTGAGCAATGCTCATCAAGAGCTACAGGGTAGGGGACAAGAGGCTGGGGCCAGACGCTCTTGTCAATGCCCAGAGACAGGACAAGGGGCAATGGGCACAAACTGGAACCCAGGAGGTTCCATCTGAAGAGGAGGAGAAACTTCTTTGGTGTGAGGATGCTGGAGGGCTGGAGCAGGCTGCCCAGAGAGGTTGTGGTGTTTCCTTGTCTGGATAGATTCCAAACTCGTGTGGCCATTGTGACCCTGGGCAAGCTGTTCCACTGGACTGGATGATCTCAGTGGTCCCTTTCAACCCCCACCATGCTGTGATTCTGTGATCCTGTATTGCAGTATTTGTGTCTCTGTCTGGCCACTGGAAGAAGAGATGGTCAAACCAGTAATACCAGTACTGATATCCAGTATGTTCTTAAGCTGTAAAGGCAGGTCTCAGTATGGGCTGTGCAAGTTCTTGATTAATCTGTTATTTCAAGCTCCATATTCCACTGGTACTCTTATGTAAGCTGCAGTTGGTTCTTCCCATTTTCTGGTTCCTTTACAGCAGGCACCTGGCTGGTGAGGGCAAACAAAACCTCTGAAGAAATCCCTGCCCCCTACAAAGAGCAGAATTAGCATTTGAATTTTCATTTCTCAAAACTTACAATATAATGACATAGAAGAATGTTACATACATGTGATAATTATTTAGTAGCTGGGGAGAGATTGAGCCTTTTCCGCAGAAATACAAGGTTTGCTTGTTCCAGTCTTCCTTTCCCCTGATGGTGATGTGCTAAAGGGATAGAAGGGATTATTTCTGTCTGTGTTCCAGAGAACATTCTCTGTGTTTGAGTGCTGACCTTTCCTTGGGATGCAGGGATGTAAGCTAAGGATGGAGGTAATTAGTTGTGTTTTAATCGCCCCCACATCACCTCTCCTTCCCCTCTATGATCAGATGCATTTCTAACGCATTCTACTCTATAGGATGTTGTCTAGCTGGACTTCAGTAAAGCTTTTGACACTGTCTTCTACAGCATGCTCCTGGAGAAACTGTCTGCTCGTGTCTTGGACAGGAGTACTTTTCACTGGGTAAGAGCTGGATGGGTGGCAGAGCCTAGAGTGTAGTCATGAATGGAGTTAAATCCTGTTGGTCACAGGTGGTGTTCCCCAGGGCTCAGTGCTGGGACTTGCTCTCTTCAATGTCTTTATCTAAGATCTGGATGAGGGCATCGAGTGCTTCTCCACTAAGTTTGCAGAGAACATTAAGTGGGGTGGGAGTGTTGATGTGCTGGATGGCAGGAAGGATCTGCAGCAGAATCTGGTCCAGCTGGATTGATGAGCTGAGGCCACAGGGCTGAGTTTCAACAAGGCCAAGTGTTGGGTCACACTTGGGTCACATCAGCCCCTCCAGGCTTGGGGCAGAGTGGCTGAAAAGCGCCAGGCAGACAAGGATCTGGGGTGCTGGTCAACAGATGGCCGAAGATGAGTCAGTGGGTGCTCAAGTGGCCAAGAAGGCCACCAGCATTCTGGCTTGGATCAGCAATAATGTGGCCACCAGGAGTAGGGCAGGGATTGTTCTCCTGTACTTGGCACTGGTAAAGCTGCACCTCAAATCCTGGGTTCAGTTTTGTGTCCCTCACTCCAAGAAGGACATTGAGAGGCTGAAGCAGTTCCAGATAAGGGCAATGAAGCTGGGGGAGGGTCTGGAGAGCAGGGCTGGTGAAGAGCACCTGAAGGACCTGGGGGTATTCTGCCTGGAGAAAAGGAGGCTGAGAGGAGACCTTCTGACTCTCTATGACTCCTGAAAGGAGGTTGGAGTCAGGTGGGGGTTGGCCTCTTCTACCAAGGAATAGGCAACAGGACAAGAGGAAAAGGGCTCAAGCTGCACCAGAGGTGGTTTAGTTTGGGCATGGGGAACAGTTTCTTCCCCCAAGGTGTTGTCAAGGCCTGGACCAGGCTGTCCATGGCAGTGGTGGGGTCTCCATCCTTGGAGGGCTTAAAAAGCCATGTAGCTGTGGTGCTGAGGCACATGGTTTAGTGGTGATCTTGACAGTGCTGGGTTAACAGTTGGGCTTGGAGTTGATCTTGGAGGGCTTTTCTAACCTTTTGTGATTCTACTTTCAAATCAGTAAACTTCAGTCTCATGAAATGCAGTTGTGGCAGTTTAGGCTGGGTGCCTCCTGGGCGGCCACGTAAGCGACATCTCTGGTGTCCTGATTGTCCACCCAGTAGGTGGGCACAGGAAACAGCATGTTTCTACCCATAAATCTTGCACCCTATAAATCTGCCTGCAAATACAATACAATAAACCAGGTTGGAAGAGACCTTCAAGATCATTGTGTCCAACCCATCAACCAATCCAACCCACCTAAACAACTCAACCATGGCACCAAGCACCTGATCAAGTCTCCTCCTGAGCACCTCCAATGAAGGTGACTCCACCACCTCCCCAGTCCAGCCTAAACCTCCCCTGGCGCAGCTTGAGACTGTGTCCTCTTGTTCTGGTGCTGGGTGCCTGGGAGAAGAGACCAACCCCCACCTGTCCACAACCTCCCTTCAGGGAGTTGTAGAGAGCAATAAGGTCACCCCTCAGTCTCCTCTTCTCCAGGCTAAGCAACCCCAGCTCCCTCAGCCTCTCCTCACAGGGCTTGTGTTCCAAACCCCTCACCAACTTCGTTGCCCTTCTCTGGACACGTTCCAGCAGCTCAACCTCCTTCCTAAACTGAGGAGCCCAGACCTGGACACAGGACTCAAGGTGTGGCCTAACCAGTGCAGTGTACAGGGGCACAATGACCTCCCTGCTCCTGCTGGCCACACTCTTCCTAATGCAGGCCAGGATGCCATTGGGCCTCTTGGCTGCCTGGGCACACTGCAGTCTCATATTCAGCCTACCATCAACCAGCACTCCCAGGTCCTTCTCTGCCTGGCTGCTCTTCAGCCACTCTGACCCCAGCCTGTAGCACTGCCTGGGGTTGCTGTGGCCAATGTGCAGCACCTGGCACTTGGATGTGTTCAATCTCCTGCCCTTGGCCTCTGCCCATCTGTCCAGCCTGTCGAGGTCCCTCTGCAAATCCTCTCTGCCCTCCAGCAGATCAACTCCTGCCCCCAGCTTGGTGTCATCTGCAAATTTACTGCTGATGGACTCGATGCCCTCATCCAGATCATCAATAAAGATGTTGAAGAGCATGGGGCCCAGCACTGATCCTTGGGGCACACCACTAGTGCCTGGCTGCCAGCTGGATGTGGCACCATTCACCACCACTCTCTGGGCTCGGCCTCCAGCCAGTTCCTAACCCAGCTCAGAGTGCTGCTGTCCCAGCCAGGGGCTGCCAGCTTGGCCAGGAGTTTGCTGTGGGGGACGGTGTCAAAGGCCTTGCTGAGGTCCAGGCAGACCACATCCACAGCCTGCCCCACATCCACCAGGCAGTCACCTGGGCATAGAAGGAGATCAGGTTGGTCAGGCAGGACCTGCCCTTCCTAAATCCATGCTGGCTGGGCCTGATCCCTTGGCCATCCTGTAAGTGCTGTGATCGCACTCAGGATGACCTGCTCCATACCCTTGCCTGGCACTGAGGTCAGGCTGACAGGCCTATCATTCCCTGGCTCGTCCAACCAGCCCTGCTTGTGGATGGGCACCACGTTGGCAGCTTCCAGTCTTCTGGGACCTCTCCAGTGAGCCAGGACTGCTGAAAAATGAAAAAGTCACTCTCTTTCTTCCCTCTCTGCTCCCATGGGAGATGCTTCCCTATAGGGTAAATGGTGGGGGAGTTTCTCAGGCCTCTTAGGCTTGTTTAGGCCTAATGCCAGGATAAGAAGCAGTGGGCAGTGTCAGGCCTGGCCAGCCTGAGACTAGCCTAGCAGTGGGAGGGGGTGGAAGAAAGAGCCCTGAGGGCTTTGGGTGTACCCTCAGGTGAGGAGAAGGGAAGTGTTGGGGACTTTTGGGGTGTCGTGCAAGGGAGCTCTGTATGCTTTGGGATATCTCTACCACTGTGCTTTGTAGGATATCAATTGTTTTTTCCATGCAAACTTTTCATCACTATGCAATCCTTTTGTCATTCTTTTGTCCCTCTTGGGGCAACAGAGGGTCTGTCCTGCTCTAAACCAGGACAGTAGTAAAACATGAAGGCAAATTACATAGGAAGTCAGGGGAAAAAAAGGGCCTTTTCCTTATTGTGGCTTTAAGTTTTGTAAATCCATGATAAATTTTAGAGGCTTTTGAGCCAGAAGTATCATGTTTTGGTGTGGGAGTGTGATTAGCAGTGTTTACAATGGATAAAATTCAGGAGTCCTTCGCAGGTCCTGTGTAATTTTTATACTAATGGGCTAGAGACAGGTTTTGTTGACTTGGTGTAAAGTAGACCAGTTTTTAAGTGCTCTAAATGCCCCCCTTTTTTTTTTTCACCTGTAAAAGTGAAATGGAAGCTCTCTTGACTTCTTAAAAGTGTTTGTGGGGTGTGCATTCTGCCAGCAGAAGCTCCTTCAGGAGGTTCAGCATGTACCTGCTGTCTCATGTCTGACAAAAAGAGGAAAAATAAGCTTCATATGAATTAGTTGTGTCACTTAATATTTGTCTTGCCCCACTTAAAGGGTGTGTGCTGGTACATAGTGGATGGAAACCCTGGAGGGAAGGGATCCATCCAGAGGGGCCTTGCTAGGCTTGAGAGGTGGGCAAGTGCCAGCCTTGTCAAGTTTTAACAAAGCCAAGTTGCAAGGTTCTGAATCAGGGTTTGGTCAGCTCCAAGCACAAATGCAGGTTGGGCAGAGAATGGATAGAGAGCAGTGCTCAGGAATAGAACTTGGTGGTACTGATTGATGAGAGGCTCAACATGAGCCAGCACTGAGCACTGCCAGCCCAGAGCCCAGCTGTGTCCTGAGCTGATCCCCAGCAGCAGGGCAGGGAGGGGATTCTACTCCTCTTCTGAGACTCCCCTGCGGTGCTGGGGTCAGCTCTGGAGTCCTCAGGACAAGGACATTGTGCTGTTAGGAGTGGGTCCAGAGGTGACCGCAAAGATGATGCAAGGGCTGGAGCTCCTCTTCTGTGAAGACAGGCTGAGAGTTGGGGCTGTTCAGCCTGGAGAAGGCTGTGAGAAGACCTTGGAGCACCCTTTCCAGTATATGGAGGGGGCTGCAGGGCAGCTGGAGAAGGATTGTTACAAAGGCCTGGCGTGACAGGATGAGGGGTGATGGCTTCAAACTGAGACAAGGCATTAGGGAGAAGTTCTTCCTCATGAGGGTGGTGAAGCACTGGAACATGCTGCCTGAAGAAGCCATGGAGGCTCCAGTTCTTTAAGTGATCAAAGCCAGCGTGGATGGGACCTTGATCAACCTGGTCTGGTGGAAGATGTCCCTGCCCATGGCAGGGGGAGGTAGATGATCTTTCAGGTCTTTTCCAACCCAAATCATTCTGTAGTTCTGTGAGATATGATAAGTTTTGGGGGTGTAGCTCTTCAAAATGTGCTTGTGGCAAATAATATTTTTTGTTTTGTTGGTGCCATTTTAGTATTTTCTAGAGCACTGTGTATCAAATGTTTAAGAGGGGGAGCAGTAAGAAATGGCATTTTCAGATCATTTTTTTTGGGGGTCTGGCATAACTTTAGGGTAGGGCAGCTGGAGCAAGGTGGGTTCTTGTCATTTATGAGGCAGTTCAGGGCAAGGCTGTGAAGGTGACCAGCAAGGATGCCTCATGGTTCATCAGGATTTTGATCTCCTGAGTGATAAAAATCAGATTTGATCACCTGCTGGTTAGTGATTATATGTGATTATAAAGAATGAAAGAAGTTATGGCACTGAGAAATTCCACCTGGGTGTCATTTGTAGAAATTTGGGTTTCATTTTACTCTCACCTCCTTCTCAGGGCATTTTCCTAACAATCAGCCAGCGGTGGGGATTACCATGGGGTGACCTGGCAAGGGCAAAGGTGATTTATAGCATCTCCTATAGCAGCCTGGTTAACAGCCACAATGTCTGGCCTCGTTCACATCCAGTTTCCTCTGCCTGAAATGCTCAGCCAAGAAGATCTTGAAAAATGTCTCCTTCAGTTGTGAGCAGAACAACTGTCCTGGAGGAGGGATGTGAAGGAAGCAGATTGTGCTCTTCAGAGCTAGGCTTTTATTGATGAGTGACTCCCACAGAAAATGTGTGTGGGAAAGGAACTGGAGCAGAAAACAGAATCATCAGTAGCTTTTCCAGCTGCTGTTTGCCTTCCCTGTGATAAGACTTATTTGCCTGCAGTAAACCTATCAAGATTAATCACTTCTGTGATGTGGAAGACTCCTTAGGCTTCATTGGAACCTGTAGGGACCATGATAATGACACCACAGTGCTGCCTTGTGCAGGCTCTTGCTGCAGAGGAAGAAGGGAATAGAGCAAGTTGATGGCCAGGAGGACCAAAAAAATCATACAACCACTGAATATTTTGTGTTGGGAGGACCTTTAAGGATTCTCTAGTCTAACCCACCTGCAGTCAGCTGGGGCATCTGTAACTAGAGCAGGCTGCTCACAGCCCCAAACAAGCTCAGCTGGAATGTGGCCAGGATGGGGCACCTAGCATGTCTCTGGGCAACCTGGGACAGGGCCTCACCACCCTCAGTGTCAAACATTTCTTCCTTCTCTCCACTCTCAATCTCCATCTCTTCATTCCAAACCATCAACCCCTGTCCTGTCACAACAGGCACTCCCCAGATTTCTCCTAGGCCACTTGAAGTCCTGTAAAGGCCACCAGAAGATCTTCCTGGAGCCTTCTTTTCTCCAGGCTGCCCAAGCCCAGCTCTCTTAGCCTGGAGCCTCCCAGCAGAGCCCTTCCAGCCCTGCTGTGGCCTCCTCTGGTGCTGCTCCACCAGGTCCCTGCCTGTGTTGAGGGCTCCAGAGCTGCCCCAGCACTGCAGGTGGGGTCTGAGCAGAGCCCATCAGAGGGGCAGAATCCCCTCCCTGCCCCTGCTGCCCACACTGCTGGGGATCAGCCCAGAACAGGGCTGGCTCTGAGTTGGAACTGAGTTGGCACTTGGTGCCAGCTCATGGCCAGCTCTGCACCCAGTGATGGTCTCTTGGTGTGAGTGAAGTCTTTTATCAAGAAAAAGCCATCGCATTTCTTGTGTTATTTCTCTTTTTTCAGCCTCACTTACACCACCAAAACTTCCCCAAGGAGTGCAGTTGAATACTTTGTACACCAGGAAAGCTGCAAAGCCATCCTTACTTAAGGGAGTTTTGTCTCTGCTTCTCAGGTATCTGAAGGGCAGGCTTCGGGGAGCTAAATTAACTGGGATTGGAATTACAAGGTCTACTTGGTCTGGTTGGCTTCTTCCCAGGAGTGGGCACAAAGCAGCTAGAAGGGATGTAGGTAGGAGAAATTTGTCATTTACCTGTCAAAGTCAGAGGTGTTTTGGTTGTACACTATCAGTGTTCAGCCCTTCTCTGGTACCTTTGGGTGCTTGTGGTGCAGAATTAATTTCCTCATGGAAATGTATGGACACTATGGATTTTTCTGCCAGCAGTTAAGGTTAATTGATTCTGATTTTGGGCTGCATCAAGAAGCCAGGTGACACTGTCTCCTCAGGGGTCTATTTTTATTTGGAATGTTTCCCTCATGTCCCAAGGGTTGTTTACTGAGGGACAGAAATAACACCTCTCATGTCATGAGGATCTCACAGTCTTTAGGACTTACTTGATCTCTTGAGGAAAACTTGATCTTACTTGAGGAAACCTGGTACAGGCTTAGCTAAGCTGTGATCGCTCACATCAGCTGGGACTTACTTGATCTCCAGTCTTTGGTTGCACTACCCTCATTTTAGTGGGCCTGGGGGTGTTTTGAGGTATTGTGTGTGGTGCTTGGGAAATAGCAACATCTTAATAGGAGTAAAATCTTGTGTTTGGAGCAAGCTGGGACACAGCATGGAGAGTGTGAGGGAAAGTGGCTGATGAGGGCAGAAGCTGATTTGCTGGGACCAGAAAGTTGAGATTCTTATGTTCTTAAAAATAGGAACCTGATGGAGTTCAACAAGGCAAGTGCAGGGTCCTGCACCTACAGAGGAAGAGGGGAAGGGTGACCTGCTGGAAGGCAGCTCTGTGGAGAAGGACCTGGGAGTGTTGGGGGACAAGTTCACCATGAGCCAGCAATGTGCCCTCGTGGCAAAGAAGGCCAATGGTGTCCTGGGGTGCATTAAGCACAGTGTGACCAGCAGGTTGAGAGAGGTTTTGCTTTGCCTTGGCCCAGGAGGTTCCATTTGAAGATGAGAAGAAACTTGTTTGCTCTGAGGGTCCTGGAGCAGGCTGCACAGAGAGGCTGTGGAGTCTCCTTTTCTGGGGATATTCCAAACCCTCCTGGACCTTGTGATGCTGGTCAACCTACTCTGGGTGCTTCTGCTTTAGCAGGGGGGTTGGAGTGGATGGTCTCCAGAGGTCACTTCTGATCCCCACTGATATCACTAAAAAGAGCCTTGCCCCACCGTTTATCTCTTGCTGAGCATTGCTCAGCTCCCCTCTGGGGCTGCTCTGCTCCAGGCTGCACAGCCCCAGGGGCTCTCAGCCTTTGCTCCTCAGAGATGCTCCAGGGCCCCTAAGCAGTTTTGTTGCCTTTGCTGGACTCTCTCCAGTAGATCCTTGTCTCTCTTGTACTGGGGAGTCCAGAACTGGACAGAGTACTTCAGATGTGGCCTCACTAGGGCAGAGCAGAGATGGAATAGAACCTCCCTTGACATGCTGTCCACATTCATCTCAATGCACCCCAGGAGACTGTTTCGCTTCTTGGCCATGATGACACATTGCTGGCTCGTGGTGAACTGCTTGTCCCCCAGCACTCCCAGGTCCTTCTTTGTGGAGCTGCTTTCCAGCACCTCAACCTCTCACCCATCCTGTGCAGGAGGTTGTTCCTCCCCAGCTGCAGGACCCTACACCTGCCCTGGTTGAACTTCATGAGATTCCTCTCCACCCAGCTCTCAGCCAGTCCAGGTCTCACTGCACAGCCTGAGGGGTGTCAGCCCCTGCTCCCAGTGCTGTGCCATCAGCAAACTGCCTGAGGCTCCACTCTGCCCCTTCACCCAGGCCATTCACGATGTTGAACAAGACTGGACTCACTGCTGGGGAACACCAGGATCCACAGGCCTCCAACTAGACCCTTCACCTGTGATCACAGCTCTGTCCTTCAGCCAGTATTGATGAATTTCTGTTAACTTGCAGAGCATTATTCTTGTCAGCGTTGTTCATAATTAATACTAAAATCTTTCAGAAGGGGCAGTAAACTCAGGGTTTGCATCTGCCCCTGCCTGCCTGAGACTGGAATCAGTTGTGATGTGCCAACCAAATTCCCTTGTGTTTGCCTCATGGAACCAAATTCTGGGACTAAACAGATGGTTTGGTTTTGTGGAGCATGAGAATTTTAGCCTGAGCTGTGACTCTTGGGTGGTGTTCCCAGTCAATGTAGAGAGAAGGAGGAGTTGTTGGTGGAGGTAATAATGCTGTGTTAAACAAAATTACTTGTCTTTCAGGAAAATATTTGGATTAAGTGCTTTTCAAGGGAAGACTTTTCAAGAGACTCCAGCATATAGTGTTCCCTACAACCAAAATTCAAGAAGTAATAAACAATACCTGTAGATGTGGTGCAGAAGGACATGGTTTAATGGTGACTTGGCAGCCTTAACTGTTGGACTTGATGGCCTCAAAGGTCTTTTCCCACCTAAATGATTCTGTGATTCTATTTTCCCCTCTTTTGTAAGATCTCTTCTCCCAAGTGTCAGGTGATGGAACAAGAGGAAGCAGTCTCAAGTTCATAGAATCATAGGATCAGTCAGGGTTGGAAGGGACCACAAGGATCATCTAGTTCCAACCCCCCTGCCATGGGCAGGGACACCCCACACTAGATCAGGCTGGCCAGAGCCTCATCCACCCTGGGCTTAAACACCTCCAGGGACGGGGCCTCAACCACCTCCCTGCACAGCCCATTCCAGGGCTTCACCACTCTCATGGGGAAGAACCTCCTCCTCACCTCCAGCCTGAATCTCCCCACCTCCAGCTTCATTCCATTCCCCCTAGTCCTATCACTCCCTGAGATCCTGAGCAGTCCCTCCCCAGCCTTCCTGTAGCCCCCTTCAGATCCTGGAAGGCCACAATGAGGTCACCTGGGAGCCTTCTCTTCTCCAGACTGAACAGCCCCAACTCCTTCAGTCTGTCCTCACAGGAGAGGTGCTCCAGCCCTCTGCTCATCCTCATGGCCCTTCTCTGGACACCTTCCAGCACGTCCACATCCCTCTTGTAATAGGGGCTCCAGAACTGGAGGCAGTACTCCAGGTGGGGTCTCACCAGAGCTGAGCAGAGGGGGAGAATCCCCTCCCTTGCCCTGCTGGCCACACTTCTCCTGATGCAGCCCAGGATCTGATTGGCTTTCCGGGCTGCAAGTGCACACTGAGAGCTCCTGTTGAGCTTCTCCTCCCCCAGCACCCCCAAGTCTCTCTCCTCAGGGCTGCTCTCCAGCCAGTCCCTGCCCAGCCTGGATTTGTGCCTGGGATTGCCTCAACCCAGAGTTGGAGATTAGGAAAAACTTCTTCACTGAAAGAGTGGTCAGGCATTGGAACAGGCTACCCAGGGAGGTGATAGGATAGGATAGGTGTTTTGGTCTATAAAAGGATAAATTAATGTTCAATAAATGGAGCGATTAATTTAATAAAATTAATTTTTTTAATCACAAAAATCCCACAAAAAATATTAAAGAAAACCTATTTACAGGTTCGAGGGGTTTCGGTCGTGGAACAGAGACCTCACCAGCAGGAACAAATAACAGTTTAAACAACATGCACAAAAATCCAGAAACAACAAACATCACTTTAAACTGTAAAGCAAAGAAACCTCGGCACTGCAGCCGGCGGTTGCCTACAACGTGGGGGGGACCCCGAACTCCCCAGGGCAACAGACCTGCAATAGATGCACGTGGAAGCTGCAGGAGCAGAGTTTCACTTTCCGTTGGGGTCTACAGCTTATTGCTGAGACAGGATTTGGTCCCAAAGGGTTTGTAGCCAAAAGCTTTGTAGAGAGGAGGTTTCTCGGCTGCGATCCTTTTGCAGCAGCGCTCGCTCCTTGCTCCAATCAAACGAAACTGTCCCGGGGACTCGGCTCCTCTGGGGCTTCGCCTCTCGGCCCAGCAAGACAAGTATCTGTCCTCTGGGCTTTACAACGCTGAGAATAGCGAGGGTCTTTGCTGTCTGGTCTGGGTAAACTGGAACACAGTTCAGCTTCCAAGCGAGGGATGTGGTTCCTTCCAGAGCGTGGACAATGGCAAGACAAAGCTCTGGCCCTTCGGGCTGATATTTATAGGTTTCCCGAGACAATAATGGCCAGGAGCAACACAGGTCTAGGGGTCAACCCTGGTATTGCAACCTATAGAAAGCCTTCTTTCCAAACGTGGCCAAAAGCACGCCCACCTGGCTCATCCTGGCTCTGAAACATGTCCAGGCAAGCCCAAAGAAGCTTCTGCCTCATTGTCTGGTTCAGAGCCATTTTGAGGCTTTTTTTTGTCCAATCCAGGATAGGATAGGAGAGGATAGGATAGGATAGGATAGGATAGGATAGGATAGGATAGGATAGGATAGGATAGGATAGGATAGACCAGGTTGGAAGAGACCTTCAAGATCATGGAGTCCAACCTATCATCCAACACCACCTAATCAACTAAACCATAGCACCAAGCACCCCATCCAGTCTCCTCCTAAACACCTCCAATGATGGTGACTCCACCACCTCCCTGGGCTGCACATTCCAATGGCCAATCACTCTCTCTGTGTAGAATTTCATCCAGTCTGAACCTCCCCTGGCACAGCTTGAGTCTGTGTCCTCTTGTTCTGGTGCTGGCTGCCTGGGAGAAGAGACCAACCCCCACCTGGCTACGACCTCCCTTCAGGTAGTTGTAGAGAGCAAGAAGGTCTCCCCTGAGCCTCCTCTTCTCCAGGCTACGCAACCCCAGCTCCCTCAGCCTCTCTTCCTAGGGCTTGTGTTCCAAACCCCTCCCCTGCTTTGCTGCCCTTCCAGCATCTCAACATCTTTCCTAACCTGAGGGGCCCAGAACTGGACACAGGACTCAAGGTGTGGGAGTTGCCATCCCTGGAGGTGTTGCAGAAAAAGTGTAGATGTAGCAGCTGGGGACATGGTTTATTGGAATTGGTGGTGTTGGGTCAGTGGTTGGATTTGATGATCTTAATGGGCTTTTGCAAGCTTCATGATTCTATGATTCCATCTTACCTTTTAAATACTTCTTTCTCACTTAGTAGTGTCCTGTATTCTGCTCTCTATCTGTGCTGGCTTTTGTTGTTTCCAAAATACCTGGGTACTCTGCTTGGTCCAGATCTTGATTATAAGTTCTTCAGATGCCCTCCATGATGACTGCAAACAGTTTTTAGTCTCCCCAGAAGCTGGAAGATTGTTGAAGCTGGTGTCCTTGTAAGATGCTTAGAAGCCTCCCTGGCATAGTGTTAACAGCCTGATGGTGGGTTTTAATTAATTGAATTGTCTGTAAAGTGCTGATGAGGTCGATCAAGTAATGAAAAGAGGTGTTGGAGTGTATCTCTACCAGCTTCTGCAGTGCTGCTTGAAAATCAGGTTGTGTTTCTGAGAGGTTCATTTTTTTCAGCTATTCTCTCCTTGATTAGTTGACTGGAGCCAGCCACAGTGTTTTAGAAAGATCAGGAGGTTCGTGAATGTTACCTTTCCTCCCGTGGGTCAGGTGAGCTGTGCAGCATGATAACAGCTGTGCTTGATCCAGCAAAGCAGGAGCTGTTAAGGTGTGGATCATTGGTGGCACGCAGGAATTAGCTGCTTGATGGACCCCCTTTCTCTCCTCCTCAGCTGTGCTCTGCTCAGACCCCCCTGCAGTGCTGGGGCAGCTCTGGAGTGCTCAGCAGGAGTGGAGTGGAGCAGGGCTAGAGGAGGCCACAGCAATGCTGGCAGGGCTGGAAGGGCTCTGCTGGGAGGCTCCAGGCTGAGAGAGTTGGGCTTGGGCAGCCTGGAGGAGAGAAGGCTCCAGGGAGACCTTCTGGTGGCCTTGCAGGACTTCAGGGGGCTCTGAGAAAGATAGAATCATTAATGTCAGAAAAGACTTCTAAGATCATCAAGTCCAGGTGTCAACCCAATACTACCATGACCACTAGCCCATGTCCCCAGGTGCCATGTCCACACATTTCTTGAACACCTCCAGGGATGGGGACTCCACCACCTCTCTGTGCAGCTTTTTTCAATCCCTGACCACTCTTGCAGCAAAGAAATTTTTCCTAATCTCCAGCCTAAACCTCCCCTGGCACAATTTCATGCCATTTCATCTTTTCATATCACTTTTTACTTGAGAGAAGAGACCAACTCCCACCTCACTCCAGCCTCCTTTCAGGGAGCTGTAGAGAGCCAGGTCTCCCCTCAGCCTTCCCTTCTACCAGCTATACAATCCCAGTTTCCTCAGCTGCCTCTCATGGTGGAGTTGATGATGGCAGAGGACTTCTCACTAGGACCTGTTGTGACAGGGCAAAGGGTAGTGGTTTACACTAAAAGGGAGATTCAGACTGAGAGAAGGAGGAAATGTTTGACAGTGAGGGTGGTGAGAGCCTGTCCCAGGTTGCCCAGAAAGGTGGCAGATGCCCTATCCCTGGTAGCATTCCAGGTGAGGTTGTTTGGGGCTGTGAGCAGCCTGCTCTAGTTGCAGATGACCCTGCTGACTGCAGGGTTTGGATTAGATGACCTTTAAAGGTCCTTTCCAACCCAAACCAGTCTGTAACAGCAGTGATTTCTCTCTGTGGATTCAGCTTTTTAAGGATCTTGTTAAGCTAAAATTTGCTGCAGTTTTCCCCACTGGAAGCTGCCTTGATGCTGGTACAGATGTGACACTGTTCTTGCTGAGGAATAAGAAAATCCAGGTGAGGTGATGGCTTGAGTATGCAGCAGGGTGGCCTAGCTTCCTTGCATGAAGGTTTTATCATCCTAAGTTTGTTGAGAGAAAACCTTTCAGTGTTTTCTAGACTTCAGTAGTTGTTCAAGCTGGTGAACTAAACTTTATTAACAGTTAATTTAGGGTCTGTCTCTTCCTTATTTGCACAAGCTTTTAAACGTTTTTCTCTTCTCCTTTGCCTTTTTTCTCCCTGTTGTTTGAAGGAATGAAAATTTAGAAGGTGATTTGCCAAATACAGAAGATGGGAGCAAATAGCAGCAGCATCAGTGACCTTCCAGAAAATGAATACTTAAAGAAATTATCAGGAGCAGAGCCCATCTCTGAGAATGACCCATTCTGGAACCAGCTGCTGTCTTTTAGCTTCACCACTCCAACCAACAGGTAAGAGGGAGCTTGATGAGGAACTAAATGTAAGTATGTTTATACAAGTGACAAGTCTGAAAGCAAATGAGTGATTGTGTGATTATCTACTCTGCTCTGCTGGGACCTCACCTGGAGTGCTGTGTCCAGCTCTAGAGCTATCAATACAGAAGGGACATGGACCTGATGGGCTGGGACCAGAGGAGGGCCATAAAAATGATCAGGGGGTTGGGGCACCTCTGCTGTGAGGACAGGCTGAGGGAGCTGGGGGTGTTCAGTCTGGAGAAGAGGAGGCTCTGGGGAGACCTAATAGCAGCTGTCCAGCACCTGAAGGGGGCTACAAGAAGGCTGCAGAGAGACTGTTTACAAAGGCCTGCAGGGACAGGACCAGGAGCATTGACTTCAGACTAGAGAAGAGCTGATTGAGATTGGATGTCAGGAGCAAGTTCTTTACTATGAGGGTAGTGGAACACTGGAACAGATTGCCCAGGGAGATGGTTGGGGTGCCATCTCTGGAGATACTCATGGTGAGGCTCAACAAAGCTCTGGGCAATCTGTTCTAGTGGAGGATGTCCCTGCTGACTGCAGAGGGGGTTGGCCTGGATGAGCTTTGGAGGTCCCTTCCCACCCAGACCATGCTATGATTATTATGTGTTAATTACTTGTGGTTTAGGTAGCAGAGGAATTTAAGTGGCCTTGTTTCTAATTTTGGAAGCTCTTTCCATCACCTCTTCCATTCCTGTGGGTTCCTCTCCATAAGAGCTGTAATTGCTACTCATTCTGGTGGTAGCATCCCACCATCAGAGGCAGGGTCTGTGGTGTTGGAGGGACTTTTCTTTTTCTCTTGTGGTGGTCAACAGCTCAACGCACCTCGAGTCCTGTGTCCAGTTCTGGGTGCCTCAGTTCAGGAAGGTGTCCAGAGAAGGGCAACAAAGTTGGTGAGGGGTTTGGAACACAAGCCCTGTGAGGAGAGGCTGAGGGAGCTGGGGTTGCTTAGCCTGGAGAAGAGGAGACTGAGGGGTGACCTTATTGCTCTCTACAACTCCCTGAAGGGAGGTTGTAGCCAGGCAGAGGTTGGTCTCTTCTCCCAGGCAGCCAGCACCAGAACAAGAGGACACAGTCTCAGGCTGCGCCAAGGGAGGTTTAGGCTGGATGTTAGGAAGAAGTTCTACACAGAGAGAGTGATTGCCCATTGGAATCGGCTGCCCGTGGAGGTGGTGGAGTCACCTTCATTGGAGGTGTTCAGGAGGAGACTTGATGGGGTGCTTGGTGCCATGGGTTAGTTGTTTAGGTGGGTTGGATTGGCTGATGGGTTGGACATGATGATCTTGAAGGTCTCTTTCAACCTGGTGTATTGTATTGTATTGTATAAATCAGTGACAAGTGGTGTGCCTTGGGGGTCTATAGTGGCACTGCTGATGTTGAGTATCTTCATCAATGACATTGACAGTGGGATGGGGTGCACCCTCAGCAGGTTTACAGATGACAGGCCTGAGGGGCAGGAACCATCCAGAGCCACCTGGAAAAGCTTGAGAACTGGGCCTCTGTGAACCTCATGAGGTTCAACAAGGCCAAGTACAAGGTCCTCTATCCAGCCCAGGCCAACCCTTAGTATCAGCACAGCATGAAAGGCTGGAGAGCAGCCCTGTGGCGAAGGCCTTGTGGGTGCTGGGGGTGCAGAGCTGGCCATTAGCTGGCACCAAACACTGCCAGCCCAGAGCCAGCCCTGTCCTGGGCTGATCCCCAGCAGTGTGGGCAGCAGGGGCAGGGAGGGGTTTGCTGGTCAGTGCTGTGACTTCCCAGCTCAGTCCCTGCTGAGTGGGGCACTTCCTACAGTTCAGGGCAGGTTTTCACAGTCAGGGGCTGCTCCTAGCAGTGACCTCATGTGGTGGTTTTAGGCTATGCCTTTAAAAGTTAGTTAAAGATTTTGAGCAGAAAAGTAGAAAAATACAAACAAATCACTGTTGGGTGTAAAAAGGAAAACAAAAGATTATTCTAAACAAATCCATTGGATAAATGTCTGGAATAAGAGGAGCTGCACCATAACAATTCTTCCCTTTTCTCTTCTGAGCTTGGCTGTTTGGCTTCTCCTGGGGGAGATAATCTGTGTGCTTTGGCTGGCCTTGGCTAAGTCTAATCCACTGCTGCTCTCTCTGCTCCTTTCTCCCTTGGGACAGGGGTGTGTGTGGGGGGCAGTGGAATGGGTTCCCTGGTCTCTTGACCAGGGAAGTTTTCATGTTGTTTGATAATTGTAAATATCTGTATAATATTGTAAATCCTGTGTATTTTGTACTTATTCCTTGCATTCCATTGTAGAGTGTAGATTTTGCTTGTAAATACAGCTTCATTTGTTTCTAACTTGAGTTGGTCTGGGAAAGTTAATGTTGGGGGGAAACTTCAACCCACCACCCCACACTGATGGGGAGAGCTCCTGCCACAGGCTGCCTGCAGAAGGGGTCAGACTTGCAGAAAGCCTGAGTCTTGATCCTGGGCACACCAAGGGCACTGCCACAGCTTATGCCACACCTTGGGTCCAGGAAGGCAGAAGTGGCAGCTGTGGGGAGGAGCAGACAGGAGAGGTGACCCTCAGCTGCCCAACAAGGGATTGCAGCCCATGGGTGGCATCTTCAGGAGAAAGCTGAGGCATCACCAGGGTCAAGCCTTTTCTTCACTGGATGGTGTCCCAGGAGGACTCTGCCCCTTCTGTCTTTGATCCTGTGCTGTGTGTTCCTGAATCCAGCTCCTGAATCTGGTTCCCATCTGCTGCTGAGTCCAGTGTGGGACTTCCCCAGTGCCTGTCCCCAGCATCAGTGGTGCCAGTCGTGCCATCATTGCTATCAGGGGCTGGTTTCCACATTGGTTTGTGTCTCTGTCTTTATTTCATGGCATTGTTCTATTCTATTTCTATTCCCACCCCATCAGTGTCTCTCTCTTCTTCCCTTCTTCCTCACTTTGGGAAGGCAGAGGTCCTCATGGAGAGCCTTTGTCACTTGTCTGGTGGCCAGCCCAGCCCTGACCCTTGGCATACATAAATTCTTTGGACTTGAGTTAACCCAAGCCCATTGTTAAATTCACTGGTCTGTGTGTGTATTATCAGTCTTACAAGAACTATCTGGCATTACTTAATACCTTTAAGTATTATTTGAACTGCTTTTGTAGTTGACAGTGTGACCTGGTGCTTGTCTTTCATGTCAGTGTCTTCTTTACCCCCTTTCTCATTAGCAGCCTTTTCTAGCAGAGCATCCATCTTCATAAAGGGTCGTAACAGACTACATCTAACCACTGGTGTGTAACAAGTTGAAGAAGGCCATGATGTGTTACTGCTCAGATTGGCAGCACTTTTTATCTTTAATAAATTGGGAAGGTGTTTGAGAGCTGTTCTGGCCAGTTTCATGGGCATCTTCCTGAAAGTGAGAGACAAGTTTATTTTCATAGCAGTTAAGAGCAGATCTAGGGGACAATCTGTGTCTCATACTGGAGTGCCTGGGAGTAAGTGGAACTTCATTCAACTGTGAGGGAAAAATGATTAAGGGAAGCAGCTAGGAGGCATTTCCTAGTAAAGCTGGAGGAGGAGGAAGGATTGTAGCTTTTGCACATGGAGAATAGCCAGAGGTAGCAAGAAGATATGGTAAAGCTCATAAAAGGTGGCACATAATTGGCACTGGGTGGAGGTGGGCATTGTTCATGCCCTTAGATCCCTGAAGACACAAGAATTATTTGCAGCCTCCCCATGACTAGCAAGGTGGACAGTATTTTCAGAAGTCACATAATACTGCATTGCTTGGATTTGTGGTTTTTTTTGGGGGGGGAATAATTATGTATAAAACTCCATCAGTTCCTTGCAGTTGTTCTGCTGCTCCTCCCTCTCCCAAAGGCTGGGGCTTGACCTGCTGGAAAGCCGCAGTGTGGAAAAGAGCCTGGGTGTGCTGATGGACAGTAAGTTCACCACGAGCCAGAAATGTGGCCAAGAAGGCCAGTGCTCTCCTTGGGTGCATTAAGAAGAGTGTGACCAACAGCTCAAAGGAGGTTCTCCTTCCCTCTACTCTGCCCTCATGAGGCCACATTTGCAGTATCGTGTCCATTTCTGGGCTCCCTGGTTCAAGAGAGACAGGAAACTACTGGTGAGAGCCCAGTGGAGGCTATGAAGGCACTGAGCAGTCTGGAGCATCTCTGTGAAGAGCAAAAGCTGACAACCCCTGAGGCTGTTGAGCATGGAAAAGAGCAGTCCCAGAGGGGATCTGAGCAATAAGAGAGATAAAGGCTGGGGAGCAAGAGGCTGGTTTCAGACTCTGCTCAGTGGTGCCCAGGGACAGGACAAGGGGCAATGGGCACAAACTGGAACCCAGGAGGCTCCACCTGAACAGGAGGAGAAACTTCTTTGCTGTGAGAGCAGGCTGTCTAGAAAGGTTGTGGAGTCTCCTTCTCTGGAGAGCTTGCAACCCTGCCTGGGCCTTGTGCTGCTGGGCAAGCTGCTGTGGGTGTCCTGCTGGAGCAGGAGGGGTTGGACTGGATGGTCTCCAGAGGTTGCCTTTTGACTCCTACCATTTTGTGATCCTGTGAGAAAAAATAAGGTTTTTGTGGTGGTTTGGATGGGAAGGGACCTTGAAAGGACCCTTGAAAGGTCATCTAGTCCAGTGTGCCCCTGCAGTGAGTCTTTTATGGAGTCAGAAACCAATGCAGGTGAAGTTTTCAGGGAAAAAGAAGAACCAAAACAACACCAAAAACAAAGGAAACGTGCCAAAAAAAGAAAGGAAACATAAACAAAACCCCCAAGCAAACCAAAATCCAAAAGCAGGTTGAAAGTTTAATTAGCTGAACACCAGATGGTGCTCTTGGCTGGCAGCTGGAGGAGAAGTATTTTTAGAGGCGTCTTCTGTGCAGCTTCATAGTTGGAAGGAAGCAGAAGTTCCCCATTAAGCTGCTTGTACTTGAGAGAAGCTTTTGACAAAAGCTGGCAGGCAGTGCTGGCTGCACAGCACCCTCAGCCACTGTCTAAATCAGATAACCTTGCATGCAGGAGCATCACAAGGGACATCAGTGTTCATTCCTCAGCTGGAAAGCTTGTGAGGTAGTCACTTAACTCTTTTGCTTTAATGAGGCTGGAGTGTAGGTCATGCACAAGCCAGTGTTTGTGACTGGCTCCTTTCCACAGCAGTTTTCACCTGCTAAGAGAGAATTTTACAGTTTTCTTCTTTTTTACTGTTTTCTTCTCTTTTCAAATTAGGCTTATCCCAGCTGCCTCGTGCAATGTCAGTGCCTGCTGTCAAGTGTTATTGGCAGCCTTACAGATGTCGTGTGGTGTGCATAGGGAGGGAGCTAGAGATCCTCTAGAGTAAAAGACCTGGAGCACCTCTGCTATGAGGCGAAGGGGAAGATGTAAGATGGGATTTGATATGACTTCTGTTTTCCTGTGGAGCCCTCAGCAGGAAAAGAACATGGATCAGTCAGAGCAGGGCCAGAGGAGGCCACAGAATGATGGGAGTGCTGGAAGCCATCTGCTGTGAGGCCAGGCTGAGAGTTGGGGTTATTCAGCCTGGAGAAGGGAAGGCTCCAGGGAGGCCTTTTGGTGACCTTTCAGTACTTAAAGGGGACTAGAAGAAAGCTGGGGACACACACTTGAGCAGGGCCTGCTGTGACAGGACCAGGGGTGATGGTTTGAAACTAACTGGAGCCTTGCCTTCTCCAGGATGCACAACTCCAGCTCTCAGCCTGGCCTCACAGCAGATGGCTTGTAGCACTCCCATCATTTCTGTGGCCTCCTCTGGCCCTGCTCTGACTGGTCCATGTTCTTTTTCTGCTGAGGCCTCCACAGGAAAACAAAAGTCATATCAATTCCCATCTTAAATCTTCCCCTTCCTACATTTCCAGTGGCTGTCTTACCAACAATAGCTAAACTTTGGATATTGAAAAACAAAATTGAGCCTTTTTGGGTGACTTTTTTTTTTTAAGCCATTGCTACAAACAGGAGCTGTGAGATTTACTTTGGAGTCTCAGCTCTTGGTTTAGGCAAACTTCTTTGTTTGTCTGTCACTCCTACGAGTTGCTACCAAGAATGCAACCTCCTCCTTAGTGGTGGCATTAGCTACAATTCCTTCCTGATGGAAAACTTGAAGTTAACCAACTCTGAGCTTGCTGAAAATCATGTGCTTAATATTTACTGTTCTGCTTTTTTTCCTTCCCTGGAGTTTTTAATGAGTTGCTGGTTCAAGAACAGTGTGCATGAACCTTTAATGTTGCCTTGACATGGTACATTTTTAAATTGGGACAATAAATTGTGAGCAGCTTTTTGTTCTTTGACATCTTTCCTCCAGCTCGTCCCTTAAAGGCAGCATTCCCGCCGTAGGAATTTACTGAATGGGCTGATCCTTCTGGTTTGTATTCCATGGAAAAGATAAAAGCCTTAATTAGAGGAAAAGAAACGTTAGGAAAGCTGCTGCCCTTTGCTCTTTCCTCCTCTTCATTGATAGAGGGTAGTTGGCTGACGTGGTTTGGGTCTTCTCATAGTGAGGTGTGAACCTCATGAGGTTCAACAAGGACAAGTGAAAGATCCTGCACCTGGGTAGGGGGCAATCCCTGGTATCAGCCCAGGCTGGAGGATGCAGGGCTGGAGAGCAGCCCCAGGGAGAAGGCGTTGGGAGTGCTGGGGGTGCAGAGCTGGCCATGAACTGGCACTGAGCGCTTCCAGTCCTGTCCTGGGCTTGATCGCCAGCAGTGTGGGCAGCAGGGGCAGGGAGGGGATGCTGCCCCTCTGCTGTGCCCTGCTGAGACCCTCCCTGCAGTGCTGGGGCAACTCTGAAGTCCTCAGCACAGCCAGGGAGCTGTTGGAGCAGGGCCAGAGGAGGCCACAGCAATGCTGGCAGGGCTAGAAGGCCTCTGCTTGGAGGCCAGGTTGAGAGAGTTGGACTTGGTCAGCCTGGAGAAGAGATGGCTCCAGGAACCACTTCTTGTGGACTTCCAGGGTTTGGAGGTGACCTGCAGGAGAGCTGGAGAGGGGCTTTTTACAAAGACATGTAGTGGCAAGACTGGGGATAGTGTCTTCAAACTGGCAGAAACTAGGTTTAGATTGGACATTAGGAAGAAGTTCCTCACCGTGAGGCTGATCGTAAGGTCTCTTCCAACCAAAACCATTCTCTGACTTTCATAGGTTTTTATTAATTGTGGCTTTGAACCACTCTCAATTAATATTTTTTCCTTCTTTTTTTCTCCCCTGTTCATTTTGGAAGTAATGGGTTTTGACAAGGCATGGCAGAATAGCTGACCACAGAGTATGGCTTTCTGGCCATAGGAAGCCAAAAATAAAACTCTGCAGTCTGAAAACGCTGAAGCTGGTGTGAGCAGTAGGCTGCATCACTTACCCATTCTTCTTCTTTGTACTTAACAATTTGTATGCAAAATATTCTTAACTGCTGGCCTTGCTGGGGTGTTAAGAGACCATAATGACTGCCACTGCAAAACCTCTCATCTACTGATACCTTTAGAATCAAACACAATAAACCCATTATCTTCCCTTATTCTGTGCTGGCAGGAAGAAAACATCACTGTTATTATTGTTAATTCTACTTCTGCTGAAGTCTGGAGGTCTACCCCCTATGTGAAAAAGCAAATGAAAGAATTCCTTGCCCTGTATGAAGGATTTTGGGAATTCTGGCTGCCATGCCACAGGGTGAGGTGGGAATCCCTGCAAAGCCTGGAACTTTTCCCTCGAGTGTGTAGGAAGGAACCCTGCACCTCACATGTTTGCTGGATCTGAGCAGCTGGGTGGAGAGGGACCTCATGAATAGAGTAGAATAGAATTAACCAGGTTGGAAAAGACCTTCGAGATCATTGAGTCCAACCTATCACCCAACACTATCTAACAAGTTCAACAAGAGCAAGTGCAGGGTCCTCCACCTGGGCAGTAATAACCCCCAGCACCAGGACAGGTTAGGAGTTGACGTGCTGGAAAGCA
The DNA here is from genome assembly GCA_033816785.1 of Picus viridis. Lineage (NCBI taxonomy): Eukaryota > Metazoa > Chordata > Aves > Piciformes > Picidae > Picus > Picus viridis. The sequence continues at coordinate 2,433,047 of CM066606.1, forward strand.
GCTCCACAGAGAAGGTCCTCAGAGTACTGGTGGGCAACGAGTTGGCCATGAGCCACCAATATGCCCTTGTGGCCAGGAAGGTGCACGAAGAAGAATGTGGCCAGAAGGTTTCCATGTCTCTCACTTTTTTTTTCCTATCCAAAGTAAGAAAGAAAAACCACTGCTAGGCTTTCCTTCAGGTACCTGGAGTTGGGTTGCTGTTTCTGTACGAATAGAATAGAATAGAATAGAATAGAATAGAATAGAATAGAATAGAATAGAATAGAATAGAAAGGAATAAACCAGGTTGGAAGAGACCTTGGAGATCATGGCATCCAACCTATCATCCAACTGTCTTTGGAGATGTAGCAGAATCCCAGCATGGTAGGGCTTGGAAGAGATCTCTGGAGATCACCCAGCCCAACCCCCCTGCTGAAGCAGGGCACCCACAGCAGCTTGACCAGCAGCACAATGTCCAGGTGAGGCTGGAATCCCTCCAGAGAAGGAGACTCCACAACCTCTCTGGGCAGCCTGCTCCAGGTCTTCAGCACCCTTATACCAAAGTTTTCCCTTATGTGTTACTTGTGTTGAGGGCAAGGACACCATTTCACTCTGTGTGTGTAGGTGATGTTCTGCTGTAGTTCCTTCTCCTAGGGCTTTCTCTTATGTGAACTGAAAGCTTCAAGATGATAGTGCCCTGGCTTGAGAATTACAAAACTCAGTGTGGTGTTTGATTTGTATGAAGGATGTGCACTTACAGGCGTGTTTGTGCTGTGTGGAGCACCTCTTCTATGAGGCCAGGCTGAGAGAGTTGGGGCTGCTCAGCTTGGAGAAGAAAAGGCTCCAGGGAGACCTTCTGGTGGCCTTCTGATGCTGGTGACCTCTAAGAAAGCTGGGGACAGACGTTTGAGCAGGGCCTGTTGTGACAGGACAAAGGGTGATGGTTTGAAACTGAAAGATGACCTTTAAAAGTCCCTTCCAATCCAAACTGTTCAAGGATCCTGTGAATAAGGGTGAATGGACTGCAGTTAATTTTTAAGCATTAAAGTTAGTTTTGGTAGGAAAAGGAATATTTAAAGCATTGCTGAAGATCAGAAGGTTTGCCACTGGTTTTGATCCTGGCAACTTGTAGACATTAAGTGACTCTGTGGAATTTGTTTCAGGGGTTTGTGTGGTTTTCAATAACTCAAAGGGAAGAAGAAACCCCAAACCCTAGAAGAATCCTATCCTTTGAAACCCAAATGCTTAGAAATTAGGGGGAAAATGAACCATAATTAAAAGCTGTATCCCAGCATGGTGGGGGCTGGAGGGGAATTCTGGATATCATCTCATCCAACCCCACTGCTTACAGCAGGGTCACCCAGAGCAGGTCTACCTTTGTGGTTTACATCCTGGAGCAATGGCAACAATCTCACAGGCTGTGTCACAGAGGTCCCCAGCATCTTTGGGTAGTGGGAGGTGGCTCATATTGGTCTGGACCAGGATTAGTCAGTGCCTAAGAGCTCTCTGTGGAGCTGATGTCCAATATAATCTTCACCCTGCCTGTCAGCTCTGAGGAAGGAAAACATCCTGATGACAAGCAGCCAGCTGGACACACTGAGAATGTTTTTTATTAAAAAGCAGTTCAACAAGTCCTTGTTTCACGTAGACCTAGAAAATTGTGGTGTCTGTAGTGGCTGGTGGGGGTGTTCTAGCTCAAGAACATTTGTTTTTAATTACTCTGTGTGGTTTTAGTGCTGAAATAAGAGACCACCTTTGAGACTCAAGGCTGATGTTTTAAACACACAAATGAGAATATAACTTTGTTCTTCCTCCTCTTTATGTTTCAATGAGTGTTGGAGATGTTCAATATCAAAGCAGCCAGCCTGCACAACCTGAAACTGTCTTCAGCTGTAGGTAAAGAGCTCTCTGCTGTGGGCTCACTACACACTAAATTAGCCTGAGATACAGCAAAATTTGCAGGCACCTTAAAAACTTCATTTGATGCTCTCTCTTGAAGCATTTCCTAATGAAGAGCTTCACAGTACTTCTTTCTGGCTGCTCTTTCTGCCACATTCTTTACCTCCTCAGGAGTTTGGGCACAGCTCAGGCAAACTCAGCAGCTTCCAAGAGGGTGGGTTTTCAGCAGCAGGACCTGGTTTTGGGGGCTTCCCATGTGGCACCACGCTTTAAGCTGATGGATGCAAGAGTTCTGAGGACTGTGCTGTCAACTGGATCACCATCCAGATTTAACAGCAGGAAGAGGTGGGCCTGTTTCCCATCACCACTTCATTTCAGGAGGCTGCTGGCAGAGCTGTAGGTGGTTGCCAAGATGGGGTTGAGTGGGTGGGTGCAGTACCACGTCCCCTTCTTGTCTTCATTCTCTGATGGTTTTTGTATGAATTAGGTTACTGATCAGAAAATTGTCTGCTTGGGAAGCAGCAGTGACTTTGGCAGTCTAATTAGGGCAGTATTAAGTTTTGCAGTGTTTCTAGATGAGGAGAGGGCTTGAACAGAGGCCACACCATTGGCTTTTGCAGGCTTCAAGCCTCCTCATGTCTTACTACATTGCTGCTTTCCTGTTTGTTCTGTGGATGGTGATTTTCTAACCTTTAATTTCCAATGATGTAGCTGCAGTAGCTCTGAAATTCTTCACCCTATGTTATGTCTTCAAGCACTGAACTGTGGTTTTCTTTGACTGGCTTTTAATTTGGAGAACTCCAGGACCACAGTTCTCATAGGTCAGACTCTATGCTAATTGAGCCAGTATGGAGGCTCTCTAATCTTCTCTGATAGCCTGAGCACTGGGGCCTGTTGTGACAGGACAAGGGGTGATGGTTTTGAACTCAAAGAGGGGGATTTAGATTGGAGAGAAGGAAGAAATGTTTGACACTGAGGGTGATGAGACCTTGTCCCAGGTTGCCAGAGACATGTTAATGTTGGGACACCCTCACATTGCTTAATGGAATGACAGAATTGTTTTGGTCAGAAGATCCTGCCTGACATCCTCTCCAAAGAGAGGCAATGCAGCTGGTGAAGAATCTAGAGCAGAAGTCTTTTGAGGAGTGGCTGGGGGACCTGGGATTGTTCAGCCTGGAGAAAAGGAGGCTGAGGGGAGGCCTTCTGGCTCTCTACAGCTCCCTAAAAGGAAGTTGGAGCTAGGTGAGAGTTGGTCCCTTCTCCCAGGTAACAAGTGATAGGAGAAGAGGAAACAGACTCAAGTTGTGCTGGGAGAGGTTTAAGTTGGACACGAGGAATAATTTCTTCCCCCAAAGAGTTGCCAAGGCCTGGTACAGGTTGCTCAGGGAACTGGTGGAATCACTTTCTTTGGAAGTGCTTAAATAAAGTGCAGATGTGGTGCTGAGGGACATGGTTTAGTACCAGCCTTTGCAGAGTTAGGAACTGGGTGGATGTGATGGTCTTAAAGGTCTTTTCCAGTCCCTGTGATATGATGACCATCAAGTCTACCCATTAACACAGCCCTGCCAGGTCACCACTAAACGATGCCCCCCTGCACCACCTCATCTACATGGCTTTCAGTTCCCTCCAAGAATGGGAACTTCACCTCTGCCCTGGGCAGCCTGGTCTAGCCCTTGACTTTGCTTTTGGGGAAGAAATTGTTCCTGATGTCCAACCTAAATCTTCCCTGGTGTAACTTGAGGCTGTTTATGTTTTTCCTGTCCCTTGTTCCTTGGGAGAAAAGACCTACCCCAACCTGATCTATCACAGTATCACCAAGGCTGGAAGAGACCTCAAAGATCATCAAGTCCAACCTGTCACCACAGACCTCATGACTAAACCATGGCACCAAGTGCCACATCCAATCCCCTCCTGAACACCTCCAGGGATGGTGAGTCCACCACCTCACTGGGCAGCACATTCCAATGGTGAATGACTCTCTCAGTGAAGAACTTTCTCCTCACCTCCAGCCTAAACTTCCCCTGACACAGCTTGAGACTGTGTCCTCTTGTTCTGGTGCTGGGTGCCTGGGAGAAGAGACCAACCCCCACCTGGCTACAACCTCCCTTCAGGTAGTTGTAGAGAGCAATGAGGTCTCCCCTGAGCCTCCTCTTCTCCAGGCTAAACAACCCCAGCTCCCACAGCCTCTCCTCACAGGGCTGTGCTCAAGGCCTCTCCCCAGCCTTGTTTATACAATACAATACAATACACCAGGTTGGAAGAGACCTTCAAGATCATCACGTCCAACCCATCAACCAATCCAACCCACCCAACAACTAGACCATACAGCCAAGCACCCCATCAAGTCTTCTCCTGAACACCTCCAGTGAAGGTGACTCCACCACCTCCCTGGGCAGCACATCCCAATGGCCAATCACTCTCTTCGTGTAGAACTTCTTCCTAACATCCAGCCTAAACCTGCCCTGGCGCAGCTTGAGACTGTGTGCTCTTGTTCTGGTGCTGCTTGCCTGGGAGAAGAGACCAACCTCTGCCTGGCTACAACCTCCCTTCAGGTAGTTGTAGAGAGCAAGAAGGTCACCCCTGAGCCTCCTCTTCTCCAGGCTAAGCAACCCCAGCTCCCTCAGCCTCTCCTCATAGGGCTTGTGTTCCAAACCCCTCACCAGCTTTGTTGCCCTTCTCTGGACACGCTCCAGCAAGTCAACCTCATTCCTAAACTGAGGGGCCCAGAACTGGACACAGGACTCAAGGTGTGGCCTAACCAGTGCAGTGTACAGGGGCAGAATGACCTCCCTGCTTCTGCTGGCCACACTCTTCCTGATGCAGGCCAGGATGCCATTGGCCTTCTTGGCTGCCTGGGCACACTGCAGGCTCATGTTCAGCCTCCCATCAACCAGCACCCCCAGGTCCCTCTCTGCCTGGCTGCTCTCAGCCACTCTGACCCCAGCCTGTAGCACTGCATGGGGTTGCTGTGGCCAATGTGCAGCACCTGGCACTTGGATGTGTTCAAGCTCCTGCCCTTGGCCTCTGCCCATCTGTCCAGCCTGTCGAGGTCCCTCTGCAAAGCCTCTCTGCCCTCCAGCAGATCAACTCCTGCCCCCAGCTTGGTGTCGTCTGCAAATTTACTGCTGATGGACTCAATGCCCTCATCCAGATCATCAATAAAGATGTTGAAGAGCATGGGGCCCAGCACTGATCCTTGGGGCACACCACTAATGCCTGGCTGCCAGCTGGATGTGGCACCATTCACCACCACTCTCTGGGCTCGGCCCTCCAGCCAGTTCCTAACCCAACACAGTGTGCTGTCCAAGGCATGGGCTGACAGCTTGGCCAGGAGTTTGCTGTGGGGGACGGTGTCAAAGGCCTTGCTGAGGTCCAGGCAGACTACATCCACAGGCCTCCCCACATCCACCAGGCAGTCACCTGATCATAGAAGGAGATCAGGTTGGTCAGGCAGGACCTGCCCTTCCTAAATCCATGCTGGCTGGGCCTGATCCCTTGGCCGTCCTGCAGGTGCACAGTTACTGCCCCCAGGATGATCTGCTCCATCATTTTCCCTGGCACTGAGGTCAGGCTGCCAGGCCTGGAGTTTCCAGCTGCCTCCATCCAACCCTTCTTGAGGATGAGGATCACATTGGCCAGCTTCCAGTCATCTGGGACCTCTCTGGTGAGCCAGGAATCTTTCAAGGAGTTGCAGAGACCAAGGTGGTCTTCCCTGAATGTGTCACTGGAGTCAAAATTTTATTATTGGTCTTTTTTTTTTTTTTTCCCCCATCCCTTGAGGAAAAATACACTTCCCATGTATTCTTCTGTCTTGTTTTCAAGGGCCAGTTGCTCTGTGCTGGTAGGTCTGTAGTGGCAGAAGTATATAAATGTGTTTTTACATGCCTGATGCATCTGGAGTTTGCTCTCAGTGGTTGTCAGCAAGTTCTGCTTGAGAGCTTTCTTGTTCTTATCAGTGGGGGCACTCTGTACTTCATATATGTGTTGTCCTACCTGATACTGGGATGACCAAGCACTGGAATGGGTTGTGCAGAGAGGTGGTGGAGTCTTTGTCCTCAAAAGCCACCTGGATGTGGTGGCAGCCAACTCTAGGTGGCCCTGGCTGATCAGGGAGGTTGGGCAACATGTCCTCCAGAGATTTTTTCCTCACCTCAACGATTCTGTGGTATCTTTGTGCACCAGTTCACAGAGTGGTAAAATTAAGTGGTTCACAGAAATACTTGACTGCTCTTTTGTAATGAGTAGAGGAACACAGTTCTGTGTGTAACCACTATTTTCTTTCCCTCCCCTCTCCTAGTGCTGACTTGAAGCTCTTGGAAGAAGCCACCATCTCAGTCTGCAAGTCTTTAGGTGAGGAGGATTTGGGACATCTGGTCTGATGCGGTGTAGCAGAAAAGTGATGTGCACATCCATGTCGTCAGTAAACTCTGCTTGTCTCTCTTCCACTAGTAAGATTAAAGTAGTGTCAAGAGTGTAAAGTGTGCTTGGATGTGTCCCAGCCTTTCAGAAACTTCCATCATGAACTGTTTTGTAGAACTTAAACTTTAAACCAGAAAGTTCAGATCAAGTAATTCCATCCCTACTACCTCCTTTCCCTCTGCCCTCAAAGCTGATCAGTGAGGGGACTGAGTTAGAGGATGAAAGGAAAGGTTAATAAAATAGTGTTGTTTCCAGCAGGTAAAAGCCAGTAGTGAAAACCTGCCCAGCTTTCTGACAGGAGGCTGCTGTGGTGCAGACAAGCCTTGGAAAGGAAGCAGTTTGTGCTCCCCATTTGGGATGTTTTAAATCTGGGGTGAAAAAGTGTGTTCAGGGAATAGTTATGGAGTAGCAAAGCATGCACTGGAGAATCTTGAATGGAGAACAAGAGCTGCAGTGAAAAAAACACATTTTGCTTTATGTAGAAATACTTAAGCCTGTGAAATTTGTTTTCACTCTATGTATTGTTTGAACTAAGTGTAAGTCTCAACTTACACATGCTACATAACCATATTTTGTGTTTCCTCACCTAGTTGAGAAGAACCCTCGAACAGGAAACCTTGGGGCACTGATTAAAGTCTTTCTGTCTAGAACCAAAGAGTTGAAAATTTCAGCAGAATGCCAGAAGTAAGTACCCAGAGAAGAGCTCTGTGTGTTCTGTGATTCTGTGTGCTGTTCCACGCTCCAGAGGTGCCTTGTGGCCACTAGCTCTAGAGTGTTTCACTTTACCACCTGAAATATTCACAGAATTAAATTGAGGGCTCTCTATCATCCTTGTTTGAATAGAATAGAATAAACCAGGTTGGAAGAGACCTTCAAGATCATCAAGTCCAACCTGTCACCCAACACCACCTAATCAACTAAACCATGCAACCAATACAACACAATACACCAGGTTGAAAGAGACCTTCAAGATCATCACGTCCAACCCATCAACCAATCCAACCCACCTAAACAACTAACCCATGGCACCAAGCACCCCATCAAGTCTCCTCCTGAACACCTCCAATGATGGTGACTCCACCACCTCCCTGGGCAGCCCATTCCAATGGGCAATCACTCTCTCTGTGTAGAACTTCTTCCTAACATCCAGTCTAAACCTCCCCTGGCGCAGCCTGAGACTGTGTCCTCTTGTTCTGGTGCTGCTTGCCTGGGAGAAGAGAGCAACCCCCACCTGGCTACAACCTCCCTTCAGGGAGTTGCAGAGAGCAAGAAGGTCTCCCCTGAGCCTCCTCTCCTCCAGGCTAAGCAATCCCAGCTCCCTTAGCGTCTCTCCTCACAGGGCTGTGATCCAGACCCCTCCCCAGCTTTGTTGCCCTTCTCTGGACACCTTCCAGCATCTCAACATCTTTCCTAACCTGAGGGGCCCAGAACTGGACACAGGACTCAAGGTGTGGCCTAACTAGTGCAGTGTACAGGGGCAGAATGACCTCCCTGCTCCTGCTGGCCACACTGTTCCTGATACAGGCCAGGATGCCATTGGCCTTCTTGGCCACCTGGGCACACTGCTGGCTCATGTTCAGCCTACTATCAACCTTTACCCCCAGGTCCCTCTCTGCCTGGCTGATCTCCAGCTACTCTGACCCCAGCCTGACAACAAAAATGGTGCTTCCCCAAACACAGAGGAGGAAGTGTAAGAGGCCAATAGATTGCTGGGTTAAAAAACCCTCAATGTATCTGTGTTGATCATGTGTGTTACATGAAGACATTTGTGTACAAATAGTGCAGTTTGAGATGGCTCCTGGTTTAGAGCTGCTTAGAAATCACCTGGCTTTTAGCTAAGTCTTAACATGTGTGAACCAGGGTTTTATCTTGGGTAAAACTGGCTTGGATTTGAACACAATCTTCTAGGTAAAACCACTGCTTGTTAAGCCCTGTCATGCAGCTGCCATGGGTTTTGCTTGCCCTTTTCAGCAGTAGGAAAGAACTCCAAGAGTTTTCATGTGCAGCACTGCCTAATGTTTGCAGGAAGCTTACTGAAGCTTCCTTCACAGCTGTGGGTAAATATTCATCTCTCGCCAGATCTGAAGCTTCAGAAGGAAAGATTTTCTTATGCCCCCTTACTAGCAGGACTGCCATCAAACCTTTGGCTTGTATTTGGAGAAAGAAGTTTGGGCCTGTGTGAACCTCATCATGTTCAATGAGGACAAATGTAAGGTCCTGAACCTGGACTTGGGCAGTCCCCAGTATCACCCAGGAAGGGGGATGAAGAGTTGGAGAGTAGCCCTGTGGAGAAGACCTTGGGGGTGCTGGTGGGTGCAGAGCTGCCCAGCACTGAGCATTAGCAGCCCTGTCTTGGGCTGATCCCCAGCAATGTGGGCAGCAGAGGCAGGGAGGGGATTCTGCCCCTCTGCTGGGCTCTGCTCAGACCCCCTGCAGTGCTGGGGCAGATCTGGAGTGCTCAGCACAGCACAGACAGGGACCTGTTGGAGCAGGGCCAGAGGAGGCCACAGTAGTACTGTTAGGGCTGGAAGGGCTCTGCTGGGAGGCTCCAGGCTGAGAGAGTTGGGCTTGGGCAGCCTGGAGAAGAGAAGGCCCCAGGGAGACCTTCTGGTGGCCTTTACAGGACTTAGAGGCCTAGAAGAAAGCTGGGGAGAGACTTTTTCTCTGTGCCTGTTGTGAGAGGCCAAGGGATGATGGTTTGAACTGTAAGAGGGAGATTGAGAGTGGAGAGAAGGAAGAAATGTTTGAGGGTGGTGAGAGCCTGTGCCAGGCTGCCCTGAGAGGTGGTGGATGTCCCATCTTGGCAACATTCCAGGTGAGGTTGTCTGGAACAACCTGCTCCAGTTGCAGATACCTCTGCTGAGTGCAGGGAAGTTGGACTGGGTGACCTTTAAAGGTTTCTTCCAACCCAAACCACTCTGTGATAACTTATTCCCACCTGGATAGCTCCTGCTGCTTTAATCCAGAAATATTTTGCATCATGCCTTCAGGCAGGAGCTTGGCTCTCTGCTGTTGGATGCTGCCCAGCAGCTGCTTACTGGTGCCCAATAAAACGTGATGAACATCTACTCTTCTTGCATCCAGAAAGCTTGGAAAGCATCTACCTGTGTTGCATAGGGAAATCTTGCTTTGAGGTGCTCCTGAAGTGGATAAATACCTGTGGCCATCTGAAGGCTGTTTGACTGGGAAGAGTGCTGAGGTTCAGGGAGCCAGAGCAGCTTTCATCTCAACGCTGTAGGAAGCTTTTAAAAGTCTGAGTGGATTGAGTACCTCAGAAACCTTCAGAAGTACACTGAGCCATCTGGTGAGCTCTTTCAGGAGTGGTGCTTCTGACAACTCTAGTGTTTTTAACAATGACAAATTAGTTAGGAGTAAGGTTGCATCCTCTTGGGGATGGGGGGAGAAAAAACGCTCCTCTTAAATGCATTTGGTGTTTGGTCGCTGTAGGCTCCATGCTTGAGCACTTGGCTTCGCCTTCCTTCAATTGCAGGAACCCCCTTGTCTACCCTGAAATGCATTTTCTTTCTGTTTGGTGCATGCTCAGAGGTTAAGCATTCCTGATTCCTTGTTTCTTTGTGCTTCTCTTCTAGCCACCTCTTCATCTGGCAGGCTCACAACGCACTGTTTATTATTTGCTGTTTGCTGAAAGTGTTCATCAGCCGCATGTCAGAGGAGGAGCTGCAGCTTCATTTCACATATGAGGAGAAAACAGCAGGCTCCTATGGTAGGTAAACACCAGAGCTGGGAAACATGCCCCACAGGAAAGGGAAAAGCTTCTGATACTCACAGACATGGTGCTGTGGGACATGGTTTAGGGGTGGTGGTGGTGGTGTGAGGTTAATGGTTGGACTCAGGGATCCTAAAGGTCTTTTTCAGTCTGATGGATTCTGTGATTCTACCCTTTGTTTAGGGCAGGAATCCCAAACTTTGTTTTAAAGCTAGGAGTTAAATAGGTAGAACAAGCCTGTTGTATGAGACAAACTTTGAGATGGGCAGTGTGCAGTCAGTGTGCAGTGAAACTGACCTTAGGGTCTGAAGTAGTTCAGTGCCCACCATCTTCCTTTCTCTCATCATGTGAAAGAGAACCCTTGGAAATGTGGTTAGAGCTTTTAATAACATATTGACTGTCATCATGAGCCAGCAGTGTGTGCTCACAGCCCAGAGCCAGCCCTGTCCTGGGCTGATCCCCAGCAGTGTGGGCAGCAGGGGCAGGGAGGGCATTCTGCCCCTCTGCTTTGCTCTGCTCAGACCTCCCCTGCAGTGCTGGGGTGGCTCTGGGGTCCTCAGCACAGCACAAAATGAGACCTGTGGGAGCAGGGCCCAAGAAGGCCACAGCAATGCTGGCAGGGCTGGAAGGGCTCTGCTGGGAGGCTGCAGGCTGAGAGAGTTGGGCTTGGTCAGCCTGGAGAAGAGAAGGCTCCAGGGAGACCTTCTGAGTACTTCAAGGAACCTAGAAGAAAGCTGGGGACAGAGTTTTTCTGAGGTCCTGTTGTGCCAGGACAAAGGGTGATGGTTTGAGAGATGGAGATTGAGAGTGGAGAGAAGGAAGAAATCTTTGACTCTGAGGGTGGTGAGACTTGTCCCAGGTTGCCCAGAGAGGTGCTGGATGCCTCATCCCTGGAAGGTCAGTAAACCCATTTTATGACACAAAGCACAGCTGCATAGCTCTCTTCTGAGCATAAAACACAAGTCAGAATCTCAGAACTGTTTGGCTGTGAAGGCACTCCTAGAGGTTACATATTCCACCCTCCTTGTAGTGAACAGGGCCTGCTCCAACTACATCAGGTTGCTCAGAGCCCTGTTCAGCCTGATTTAGAATGTTTTGAGGGATGAGGCTAGATGGGTTCTTGTGGTGGAAAGTCTGTTTTATTGTCTGTGTTAGACCCTGTGTTATGGCTGAGAATGGAGCTGGGTTGTATTACTAGAAGTGAAACTGCCTGGGATGTGTATTTTCCTCTGGATAAACCATTTTGCTCATGTAATGTCTGCTGATTGAGCATTTGTAATCTGTGTAGCCTTGGGAAAGGTTTTAAAGACTGAGGATTATTATTTATGTGAAAAAAGATATCCTAAAGTCAAACCAAACAAACCTCAGCAGAAAGCCAAAGAACCTGCAATGCCATGTTTGAGGGTTTAAAAACCCTGTCTTCCCCAAAAGGGTTGTCAAGGCCTGCATCAGGCTGTCCAGGGCAGTGGTGGAGTCCCCAGCCCTGGAGGTTCTGAAAAGCCTTGGAGAGTGTTGCCGAGTTTAGTGGTGGCCTGGCAGTGCTGGGCTTGATGATCTCAAAAGTCTCTTCCAACCAAAACATTTCTATGGGTCAGTGGCTGATAAAACAAGTGGTGCTGTGGCATAGCAGACACCATTTTTAAGAAGTCCAGTGTGCAGTGTGGTAGTTTAGATGATAGCACCTGTGATTTTCCCTTCTTTGCAAGATCTCTCTGATCTTTTCTGGACAGATTCACTCTCCCATTCCCCAAGGCTTTGATCCACGTATGTGATCTGTCAGCCTGGCTGAGGGCTGTGTGCAGCCTTCATCCTGGGATAGAAGCAGGCATTGTTGATGGAAACACAGAGTGTTCCCTGTTTGCAGCTCTCTTGCACGTTATAGATTTGGCAAGTGTCCTCCTCATTGTCTTGGAAAGACAAGAATTTGACAAGAATGCATCTGCCCCAGTGGGGAAAAGGATACATTAATTACTGAATATGAAGGACGCTTACCAGAGCAATTAAGAGAGCTGGGTGGAGAGGGACCTCATGAAGTTCAGCAAGGGCAAGTGAAAGGTCCTGCAGCTGGGGAGCAGCAATCCTCTGCAGCAGGACAGGTGAGGAGTGACCTGCTGGAAAGCAGCTCCACAGAGAAGGACCTGGGAGTGCTGGGAGACAAGTTCCCCATGAGCCAGCAATGTGCCCTTGTGGCTAAGAAGGCCAATGGTGTCTGGGGTGCATTGAGAAGAGTGTGGCCAGCAGGTGGAGGGAGGTGGTTCTCTCCCTCTGCTCTGCTCTTGTTAAGTCTCATCTGGAATAGTGTGCTCAGTTCTGGGCTCCCCAGCTCAAGAGAGATGGGGAATGACTGGAGAGAGTTCACCATAAACTACAAAGCAGCTGAGGGGCCTGGAGCATCTCTGTGAGGAGCAAAGGCTGAGAGCCCCTGGGGCTGTTGAGCCTGGAGAAAAGCAGCCCCAGAGGGGAGCTGAGCAATGCTCAGCAAGAGATAAAGGGTGGGGGCAAGAGGCTGGGGCCAGACTCTGCTCAGGGACAGGAGAAGGGGCAGTGGGCACAAGCTGGAACCCAGGAGGCTCCATCTTGGCTTTACTTTTATGATATTTTGTGGGGAAAGCCCTCTCATATTGAAATAATACAATTGAAACGAGGCATGGAAGAAGTAACGTTCTTAATATGTAATCTCTCTTGGATTTTTTTTTTTCATCTTTTCCCTCTCTTCTCTTTCCTCAGTTGTGAAGAGAATAAAAGCAATCACAACCAGAAATCCTCTGGGAATTAATTGCAGCCTGCCTCTCCTAGCATTTTCTACCTTCAGATATTCTTAGGGAAGTGTCAATTTCAGATTGCTTTACAGGACATGATCTGGGCTTCATTTCTGGCTCTGGTTTCTGTCTGAGGTTAAATGCTCCTTGCACTCCTCAGTCTTTACTAACAGGAGCTGCATTGTCTTACTCATGGGGGATTCTATATAAAGGAAACCACGTTTCCCTGATAAAAAAACCTGATTTCCTCTAGGACATGCAGTTCACTGGGTGACAACTCTTAATGTGCTTTGAATAAACTGATTGTGGAAAGGCAGCAATTTAGCTTTACTGTGAATATTCCCTCCGGTGTGCTTCTTAGAATCGAGTCCTGGGCTGAGGGGCAAACTTGGGTTAAACAGAGTAACAAGGCCATAACCTGGCTGTAATGTTGTGTTTATTGCAAGGCTTGTTTATTGGGGAACATAAAATAAAGGAGTATTTGGGTAATTGTCGTGTTGCAATGCCTGCAGGGTAAGGCAAAGGGAAAAACTGTGCCTGCTCTTAGGCCAATTCACCCCGTAAAACCCTGCACTTTTTGTGCTGTGGGTTTCTCTTTATCATTTTGTTTTGACAGTAGAAAAAATATCTGGATGAGCCGAGAGGCCTTTTATTACCATGAAGTTCAACCATTAGCCCAGCACTGCTAGGTCACCACTAAACCATGTCCCTCAGCATCACATCTGCACAGCTTTGAAAGCCTCCCAGGGACAGGGACTCCACCACTGTCCTGGGCAGCTTGCTCCAGGGCTTGACAACCCTTTCAGAGAAGAAACTGTTCCTCATGTCCAGTCTAAGCCTCCTGTGGCACAACTTGAGGCCATTTCTTTTGTCCCATCACTTGTTCCTTGGCAGAAGAGACCAACCCCCACCTGGCTCCAACCTTCTTTTCAGGGAGTTGTAGAGAGCCAGAAGATCTTCCTTCAGCCCCTTTTTCTCCAGGCTAAACAACCCCAGGCTCCTCAGCTGCTCCTTACAAGATTTGTGCTCTGGACCCTTCATCAACTTCATTGCCCCTTTTCTGGACATATTCCAGCATCTCAATGTCCTTCTTGGAGTGAGGGCCCCAGAACATTGGCCAAGGTGGCCAATGGCATCCTGGCCTGCATTAGGAATAGTGTGGCCAGCAGGAGCAGGGAAGTCATTGTGCCCCTGTACTCTGCATTGGTTAGACCACACCTTGAGGCCTGTGTCCAGTTCTGGGCTCCTCAGTTTAAGAAGGACATTGAGACACTTGAAGGTGTCCAGAGAAGGGCAATGAGGCTGGGGAGAGGCCTTGAGCACAGCCCTGTGAGGAGAGGCTGAGAGAGCTGGGGTTGTTTAGCCTGGAGGAGAGGAGGCTCAGGGGCGACCTCATTGCTCTCTACAACTACCTGAAGGGAGGTTGCAGCCAGGTGGGGGTTGGTCTCTTCTCTCTAGCAACCAGCACCAGAACAAGAGGACACAGTCTCAAGCTGCACCAGGGGAGGTTTAGGCTCAAGGTGACGAGAAAGTTCTTCACTGAGAGAGTCATTCACCATTGGAATGTGCTGCCCAGTGAGGTGGTGGACTCACCATCCCTGGAGGTGTTGAAGAGGGGATTGGATGTGACACTTGGTGGAGGTCTCTTCTAACCTTGGTGATACTGTGATACTGTGAACTGAACCCAGTATTGAAGGTGTGGCCTCATCAGTTCTGGGTAGAGGGGCGCAATCCCCTGCCCTATTCCTGCTGGCCAGACCCTTGCTGATCTAAGCCAGGGTGGTAGTGCCTTCCTTGGCCACCTGGACACATGCTGGCTCATCTTCAGTCAGCTGTTGACCACCTCCTTCAAGTTCTTTGTCACCAGGCAGTTTCCAGCCACTCTGCCCCATCCCTTTAGTGTTGCAGGAGGGTGTGACGAGCCAGCACTTGGCCTTGTTGAGCCTCATCTTACTGGCTTTGGTCCATCAATCCAGCCTGTGCAGGTGCCTCTGCACAGCCTCCCTCCTCCAAGCAGATCAGCACTGCTGTCCAGCTTGATGTGTCAGCAAACTCACTGAGAGTGCCCTCCATCCCCTCATCCACATCACTGATCAAGATGTTAAAGAGAACTGGCCTCAGTATGGCAACTTCCTTTCCCCAGTAACTCCTGCAAGCATTTTTGTTACAGGTCCTTTAAAAAATGGTGATAATCCCAACTGTTTTTCTGTTTCATTGAAGAATGAACCTCCTGAAACAGGAGGAATTAATCTTCTATTTTTTTGTTCCATAATTAAACATTGATCTTTTGCATCTGTGTTGTTGGTTTCTTTTGCTGCTTGAAAACCCAGAAACCCTCTGCTCTGCTTCTTTTCAGGAACAGAGTGTGAAGACCTCATAGAAGAGTTGCTGTGTTGCCTCATCCAGCTCATTGTTGAAATTCCTCTCTTGTAAGTTTCAAATTTTTGTTGTTTTCATCCACCCTGTATGAAATGAACAAATAGAAACTCAGAGTGTTGGAGTCATAATGTTCAAATACTCGTGGTAGTACTGATAATGACCTGCTGCTAGTACCAGCCCTGGCTGTTCTGCTGGAAGAAGTACATGGTGAGCATCTCACACCCAGTTCAAACCAGCAGCAGAAGTTGCCCTCCTGTTTTGTTTTGTAAGAGTTTTGATGTCTGTTTCTGGTTCCATGGGACCCGATGGGATACACCCACGGGTGCTGAGAGAACTGGCAGATGAGGTTGCCAAGCCCCTCTCTATTCTATTCCAAAAGTCCTGGCAGCCTGGGGCAGTCCCCACAGACTGGAAAAGGGGAAACATTGCTCCCATTTTCAAAAAGGGTAAGAAGGAGGAAGCAGGGAACTCCAGGCCAGTCAGTCTCACCTCTGTGCCCGGAAAGATCATGGAGCAGATCCTCCTGGAGGCACTACTGACTCAGAAGAATAGTGAAGAGGTGATTTGGAACAGTAAGCATAGCTTTGCCAAGGGCAAATCCTGCCTGACAAACCTGGAGGCCTTCTATGATCAGGTGACAGCATTAATAGATGAGGGGCGAGCAGCTGATGTCGTTTCCCTGGCCCTGAGCAAAGCCTTCGACACTGTCCCGCACCACCTCCTGGTCTCCAAGCTGGCGACACATGGGTTTGATGGGTGACCACGAGATGGATACAGAACTGGCTTGATGGCCGCACCCAAAGAGTGGCTGTCAACGGGTCCATGTCCCAATGGAAACCAGGGACAAGCAGAGTCCCTCAGGGATCAGTCCTGGGACCTGTCTTGTTCAACATCTTTGTGGGTGCCAGGGACAGTGGCACTGAGTGCACCCTCAGCAAGGTTGCTGATGACACCAAGCTGTGTGGTGCAGCAGACATGCTGGAGGGAAGGGATCCATCCAGAGGGACCTGGACAGGCTGGAGAGGTGGGCACAAGCCAACCTCAGGAGCTTCAACAAGACCAAGTGCAGGGTCCTGCAGCTGGGTGGAGGCAATCCCAGGCACAAATCCAGGCTGGGCAGGGACTGGCTGGAGAGCAGCCCTGAGGAGAGAGACTTGGGGGTGCTGGGGGAGGAGAAGCTCAACAGGAGCTCTCAATGTGCACTTGCAGCCTGGAAAGCCAATCAGATCCTGGGCTGCA
Organism: Picus viridis; assembly: GCA_033816785.1. Lineage (NCBI taxonomy): Eukaryota > Metazoa > Chordata > Aves > Piciformes > Picidae > Picus > Picus viridis. The sequence continues at coordinate 2,449,448 of CM066606.1, forward strand.
TCAGGAGAAGTGTGGCCAGCAGGGCAAGGGAGGTGCTTCTTCCCCTCTACTCAGCTCTGGTGAGACCCCACCTGGAGTACTGCCTCCAGTTCTGGAGCCCCTATTACGGGAGGGATGTGGACGTGCTGGAGCGTGTCCAGAGAAGGGCCACGAGGATGATCAGAGGGCTGGAGCTCCTCTCCTGTGAGGACAGACTGAAGGAGTTGGGGCTGTTCAGTCTGGAGAAGAGAAGGCTCTGAGGTGACCTCATTGTAGCCTTCCAGTATCTGCAGGGGGCTACAAGAAGGCTGGGGAGGGACTGGTCAGGATTTCAGGTAGTGATAGGACTAGGGGGAACGGAATGAAGCTGGAAATGGGGAGATTCAGGCTAGATGTGAGGAGGAGGTTCTTCCCCATGAGAGTGGTGAAGCCCTGGAATGGGTTATCCAGGGGGGTGGTTGGGGCCCTGTCCCTGGAGGTGTTTAAGCCCAGGCTGGACGAGGCTGTGGCCAGCCTGATCTAGTGTGGGGTGTCCCTGCCCATGGCAGGGGGTTGGAACTAGATGATCCTTGTGGTCCCTTCCAACCCTGACTGATACTATGATTCTATGATTCCTCTATCAGCACAGTTGCTGCTAACACCTGGCTAGGAATGGCTGTGCTGATGGTACAGGGAAAGGCAGGTTGGAAGTGTCACCACATCTCCTGGGGATGCAAAAAAGTGGAAACAGAAGTTGCTCTTCTGCAGTCATGTGGAGTTTTGAACTCTGTGTATTAAATCAATCATATTAAATAAGTCATACGATTTACTAAGCCACTCACTGCAAGAAGGACATTGAGGTGCTGGAGCAGGTCCAGAGAAGGGCAACAAAGTAGGTCAAGGGTCTGGAGAGCAGGTCTGGTGAGGTGCAGCTGAGGAACCTGGGGTTGTTGAGCCTGGAGGAGGCCAAGGGGAGACCTTCCGGCTCTCTACAGGAGTTCAAAGCCAGGTGGTCAGTCTTTTCTCCCAGGTGAGGGAGGACAAGAGGAAATGGGCTCAAGTTGCACCAGGGAACATTTAGGTTGGACATCAGGAACAATTTCTTACCAAAAGGATTACCAAGGCCTAGAACAGGCTGCCCAGGGCAGTGGAATCCCCATCCCTGGAAGGGTTAAAAAGCCATGTAGATGTGGTGCTGAGGGACATAGTTTAGTGGTGACCTGGCAGTGCTGGGTTAGTGGTTGAACTTGATCATCTGAAAGGTCTTTCCCAATCAAAATGATTCTCTGGTTCTTAGAGATAAGTGGAATTTATCTGTAGATCTCCAGGTTGCTTTACATGGATTCTTTTGGTGCATCTGCTGTCTTTGAGTTATGTGGATTCCACATCCCTTTGGGCTATGTCACATCCAACATGCTGTATGATGGAGAGCTTACTTTGTTCTTTGGAAATAAAAATGCTTGTCCATGCCTGAACTGATTAGGTTTAACTTCTTTTTCCCCAAGGCAACCTTCATGAAAGATAAAAAACCCCAAACCAGTATCTTTCATTGTAGTCTGTGCCTAAACTGTAGTGCCCCAATTAAAGCATCAGAGGTAATCCATCATAGTGCAGTATGTGGCTCTGATGATGCTGCCTTTTGTTGTACTTGGGATTGTTCTTGTGTTTGGAAGGCTGACAGAGATGCAATCATTCCTGAAACAGAGCCCTCATTAAACACAGCACAGTCAACATGACACCAGGGGTTTGTGTAGGTATGTGTAATGTATTAGCAGCATGGCTTAGAGTGTCGTGCTGCAGAGCTCCTCAGGACTTCCTGGAACAGATAGGCTTCTTGTTTGGAGCAGCTTAGAGGAAGTACAAAGGGGTGAAAGGACTCTGATGTATGAGCAAGCTCATAAATCCTGCAGGGTTTTATTTTTCTTTCTTGGAAGTCTCTGTGTGTGTGTGTGTGTGTGTGTGTGTGTGTAGTCCAGTATCATTTATTCTGTCTTTCTAAGACAGTCATGATTTGTTTTAATCCTCCTAAGCAACTGAACCTGTCAGCATCTCTATTTCTGTGTGAATGTGGTTGCTGGGAATGGAAGTAGCTGCTTGGCCAGGGTCAGGGCTGGGGTGGCCTCCAGATGAGTGACTGTGGCTCTCCATGAATCCTCTGACTTCCCAAAGGGAAGAAGGGAGAGTGGCTGATGGGGTGGGAAAGAAACTCAGCCAGCTGGGATGGATAGAAGAATGATCCCATGAAACAAAGAGTCACAAACCAGTATTGGACCCAACCCCTGATGGCAATGATGGCACCACTGGTGCTGTGGGCAGGCACTGGGGAAGTCCCAGACTAGACTCAGCAGCAGATAGGAAGTGGATTCAGGAACTGGATTCTGGAATTGGATTTGGGAACACATAGAACAGGATCAGAGACAGAAGGGACAGAGTCCTCCTGGGACACCAGCCAGTGAAGAAGAGGCTTGACCCTGGTGATCCCTCATCTTTCTCCTGAAGATGCCACCCACGGGCTGCAATCCCTTGTTGGGCAGTTGAAGGTTACCTCTCCTGTCTGCTCCTCCCTGTAGATGCCACCTCTGACTTCCTGCCCCCAAGGTGTGGCACAAGCTTGGTGTGCCCAGGATCAAGTCTTAGGCAGAGCCTCTCTGCAGCCAGCCCTTGGCAGGAGCTCTCCCCATCAGCCCCTGGCTGTGCCAACCTGCCCTGAACTGCAGAAGGAGCCCCACTGAGCAGGGACTGAGCTGGGAAGTGACAGCACTGACCAGAGCTAGCTCTGGCTCAGACTAGGACACTGCTCAAAACACTTTTAGTTTACTATGTAATGTAGTGATAAAAACCTTAATGTTCAGATCTATTGAAAACATCTTCATTTTCCATACAAGCCAGACATGGGAGCTTCTTAGGTGTATATTGACATGGGCAAACTTGATTTCTTTAATACTCAGTCTAACTCTGTTCTTCATAGAGGTGTTACAAGGCTGAGATGGTTTTGCTTAATGTAATACTAATTAGTTGAGGATAACGATCATGATTATTTTAGTAGTGAGTTTGCTTTTTCACTTCCTTCCCTCTCCCTGCTCAGATGTACTCTAGAAATTCTTTCCCTGCTTTGTGTTGAGGGTATGCTTCATGTCTGTCTCCAGCTGGAAGACATGAACAAAAGGACCATGGTATGTGAGCTTTGGGGAGGAATAGTTTGAGTGGCATACATGGAGTATTCAAGTGGTTTCTGTAGGAGGGCTTCGGATTGCTTGCCAGAGGATAGGCAGCTCTGGCAGCTCACAGTGTCGCCAGTAACAGAGCCTCTGTCTGTGAAGCTGCTGTTAAAGATGAGTTTCTGTTGTGGCAGACCATAAAAGCCTCCCTGCTGAGCTTGTCTTGGACCTGTCATGCAGAATAGCAAAGTTTTGTGCAGGAGCAGCCGAGAGCCTTAACAGAAGATTGTCACAGCTGGCATGCCCCTTGTCTTCTGCAGGTGCAGCTGCACGAAGGTGTGGATACAGCTGGCAGCTGCTGCCTCAATGCATTCCATCCCTGCAGCCCAGCTGAAGCTTCACTGCAACACAGAGACCATTTTTAAAGCTTGGGCTGTCCAATCATCTCTGAGTCTGAAGTGCAGGAGTGGAGTTACCTGTGCAGCAGTCCTGCACCCTTTGCTTTTGAAATGGTTCTCAGTGTGCTGCCATTCAGTGAGACATGGACAGGCTGCAGAGATGGACAGAGGGGAGCCTCATGACATTCAACCAGGGCAAGTGTAGGGTCCTGCAGCTGGGGAGGAGCAACCTCCTGCACAGGACAGGTGAGAGGCTGAGCTGCTGGAAAGCAGCTCTGTGGTGAAGGACCTGGGAGTGCTGGTGGGCAGCAAGTTCACCATGAACCAGCAATGTGCCCTGGTGGCCAAGAAGGCCAATGGTGTCCTGGGATACATTCAGAAGAGTGTGACAAGTAGGTCTCAGGAGGTTCTCCTCCCCCTCTACTCTGACTCAGAGAGGCTACTTCTCAAGTCCTGTGCTCAGTTTTGGAGTGCCCAGTTCAAGAAAGAGAGGGAACTACTGGAGAGAGTCCACTGGACTTTACAAAGATAACACAGAGGATCCTGGAGCATCTCTGTGAGGAGCTGTTTTGGTCTATAAAAGGACATATTAATGTTCAATAAGCGGAGCGATTAATAAGTTATTAATCATTTTATTAATCACAAAAATTCCACAAAAATATTACATAGAACCTATTAACAGGTTCAAGGTGTTCAGTGGTGGAACAGATCCCTCCCCAGCAGGAACAAGTAACAATTTAAACAGCATGTGCAACAATCCAGGAACAACAAGCAGCACTTTAAACTGTAAGGAAAAGGAACCTTGGCACTGCAGCCGGCGGTTGCCCACAGCGGGGGGAGGGAACCCCAGAATCCCCCAGGGCAACAGACCTGCAATAGATGCTTATAAACATCAGGTGTTGTCATTCCTCACCGATCCTGATACCTCGTGGCACACGTTAAGATCTAGGCACACCAAAATGGCGCTGACCACGTGGGAGCTGCAGGAGCAGAGTTTCACTTTCTGTTGGGGTCTGAAGCTTCTTGCTGAGGCAGGATTGGCTCCCAAAGGGTTTGTAGCTGAAAGCTGTGTAGAGAGGAGGTTTCTTGGCTGTAATCCCTTTGCAGCAGCGCTGGCTCCTTGCTCCAATCAAACGAAACTGTCCTGGGGACTCGGCTCCCCTGGGGTTTCGCCTCCTGGGGTTTCGCCTCTCGGCCCGGCAAGACAAGTATCTGTCCTCTGGGCTTTACAATGCTGAGAATAGCGAGGGTCTTTGCTGTCTTGTCTGGGTAAACTGGAACACAGTTCAGCTTCCAAGCGAAGCTTGTGGCTCCTTCCAGAGCGTGGGCAATGGCAAGACAATGCTCTGGCCCTTCGGGCTGGTACTTATAGGCCAGGAGCAACACAGGTCTAGGGATAAAACCCTGGTATCGCAACCTATAGAAAGCCTTCTTTCCAAACGTGGCCAAAAGCACACCCACCTGGCTCATTCTGGCTCTGAAACATGTCCAGGCAAGCCTAAAGAAGCAGAGCTACTAGCTTCTGCCTCATTGTCTGGTTCAGAACCATTTTGAGGCTTTTTTGTCCATTCAGGACAGGAGCAAAGGCTGAGAGTCCTGGAGCTGCTTAGCCTGGAGAAGAACAGCCTGAGAGAGAATCTCAGTGTTCATCAATTGCTAAAGGGAGAGGGTCGAGAGGATGGAGCCAGACTCTTGTCAGTGGTGCCCAGTGACAGGACAAGGGGCAATGGGCACAAGCTGGAACCCAGGAGGTTCCATCTGAACAGGAGGAGAGAGTTCTCTGTTGTGAGGATGCTGGAGGGCTGGAGCAGGCTGCTCAGAGAGGTTATGGAGTGTCCTTCTCTGGAAGCATTCCAACCCCACTTGGCCACTGTGATCCTGGACAAGCAGCTGTGTGAGCCCCTGGTTTAGCAGGAACTTTGGACTGGGTGATCTCCAGAGGTCCCTTCCAACCTCAACCATTGCATGCTTTGGTGGTTCTGTGTATGTAAGACAACAGGTTGGGAGATGGATGAGAGCTTAGGACACCCGTGTGTCATACTTTGCAGGCAGGAGCGTAATCTTTGCCCATATTCCAGACTGACCAAAATCAAGTGTAAAGGTTTGGGCTTGGCAGGGGCATTGAGTAGATGAAGCCTTGAGTCTTGAGCATGGGCAGAGCTTGCTCTCGTGGAAGCCTTGAAAGAATGAGCTCCTGTCTGCCTATGAAATAACCCCCAGACATAGCTGGAAAATGCAGGTGAGCAATCTAGCTCAAAATTAGTAAGGAAAGTGTGTGAGATGGGGAAGTGAAAGTGGTGAGACACTGGAACAGGTTGCCCAGGGAGGTTGTGGCTGCCCCCTTGCTGGAGGTGTTCAGGGTCAGGTTAGATGACATCTTGAGCAACCTGTTCTAGTGGGAGGTGTCCTGCCCATGGCAGGGGGCTGGAACTAGATGATCTTCAAGGTCCCTTCCAACCTAAACCATTCCACAATTCTATGAATTTAGGGAACTGTTTCTCCAGCTTGGTTTGTGCTGGGAAGGACAAATGTGCTTTAAAACTGTTGCACTTGGGGTAGCTAAACCAGGTTGTAGTAGGGACTGTGGTACTCTGGCTCTGTAGCTGAGAGTTACTGGGGAGGGTCTTGAATTACCCTTTGGAACAGCAGGCTCTGCAGTGTTGTACAAAGCACCAAGGAACAAGGTTTCACATTTAACTTTCAGACATTTTATAGGATCTCTACAGCATTACTGCTTTTCAAGAATCCAGACCCTTACAACTCTTGGGTTGATGTTTGATTTATGGCTCCCTTGGGTAGGTTACACACACACTCTGCTTTTTTTCTTCTCCCCCTCCCCCCCCCCCCCCCCTTGCCCCCCCTTGGTTTTGTTAATGTTAGCCCTCAGGACTCTCACATGGATGATTTAACCCACGTGGTTAGCAAAAAAGATGCAACTTCAGTGTTCAATTGTGTGACTTTTGTGTAGGAACAAACGATTGCCTGATCTAGCGTGGGGTGTCCCTGCCCATGGCAGGGGGTTGGAACTAGATGATCCTTGTGGTCCCTTCCAACCCTGACTGATTCTATGATTCTATGATTTGTTGCAAGATAGAGCTCTCAAAGCTTTAAATTATGAAGGCTTCTTTCAGCAGCTGGCTGAGAGCTGGTGCACATAAGAGAACATCTGGTTGTTATCAGGACATTTTCACTTCATTAAAAGCTCTAAATGCATGGGGGGGGAGGGAAAAAAGGAGATGCTGTGATCTAGTTACATCACTAGCAAGGAGCACCCTGTGGTGCTGGTAGAAGTGAGTGGGTGTTTCTGTTACATTCCATTATTTGCTATAGGTACACAACTGGTTTAGGTTGCAGTCTCAAGTTACTTCCAAACCGAAATGCTAACAATGGATGGAGGGAGAGGCTGTGGGTGTTGTCTGCCTGGACTTTACTAAAGCCTTTTACACCATGTTCCACAGCATCCTACTGAGAATCTGTCTGCTCATGGGTGGGTGCCTTGCTGGGTTGAAAGCTGCCTGGATGCCTGGGCCCAAAGAGTGGTGGGGAATGGAGTTAAATCCAACTGGTGGCTGGTCACCAGTGGTGTTCCCCAGGTTGCTGGGACAAATTCTGTGTAACATCTCTGTCAGTGATCTGGATGAGGGGATCAAGGCACCCTCAGTGAGTTTGCAGATGACACTGAGCTGAGTAGGAGTGCTGACCTGCTTGAGGGTAGGGAGTCTGTGCAGAGGGACTTGGACAAGCTGCATTGATGGTCTGAGGCCAGTGGTATGAGGTTCAAGAAGGCCAAGTGCTGGGTCCTGCCCTTGGGTCACAACAGCCCCATGAAGGCTTCAGGCTTGGTGCAGAGTGGCTGGAAAGCTGCCTGGTGGAAAAGGACCTGGGGGTGTTTGCCAGTCACTGGCTGAAGATGAGAGTGAGTGCCCAGAGGGTCAAGAAGGCCACCAGCATCCTGGCTTGGATCAGCAATAGTATGGCCAGCAGGAGCAGGGTAGGGATTGTACCCCTCTGCTCAGCGCTGGTGAAGCCACACCTCGAATCCTGGGTTCAGTTTTGGGCCCCTCATGTCAAGAAGGACATTGAGGGAGTGGAGAAGGGCAGTGAAGCTGGTAGAGGGTCTAGAGCACAAGTGTTGTGAGGAGCAGCTGGGGGAACTGGCATTGTTTAGTCTGGAGAGGAGGAGGCTGAGGCAAGACCTTCTGTCTCCCTGTGAAAGGAGGTTGGAGCCAGGTGGGGGTCAGTGATAGGACAAGAGGAGATATCCTCAAGTTGCACCAGGGGAGGTTTAGTTTGGACATCAGGAACAATTTCTTCCTGGAAAGGGTTGTCAAGGCCTGGTACAGGCTGCCCAGGGCAGTGGTTGAATCATCATCTCTAGAGGTAACAGTTGAAAGCTGTGTATGTGTGGTGCTGAGGGACATGATTTAGCAGCAGACTTGCTAGTGCTAGGTTAATGACTGGACTCAATGATCTTAAAGGTCTCTTCTAGCCTAGAGATTGTTGTGATTCTATGTTCTGACTCATTTAAGGTTGCTTGTTACATTTCCTGGGAGCTTAAAAGCCAAATGTAGGAGGGAAAAGGGCAATGAAATTGATTTTGTAGCTCTGGAGAATCGTTGCAGTGTGGGAACATTGTCAGGTACAGGTGATGAGAAAAGTTAAGGCTTTTTTCCTCGCTGATTTTGAGCAGCAAAGAATTCAAGAACTGTTTTCCCTCCTGTTTCAGGAGTTGCTGTGTTTTGGTTCAGAATAATGCTTTCTTCAAAAAAGGACTCTTTGAGGAACTTCATCAAGCTGCTCTTAGCTCCAGGATTTGAGGAGCTGTTTGACTTGGTAGCTTTGACTAAACCATCAAAGGGAAACTTCCATCTGTTGAGGCTTAGACTGAAGCTAGCAAAACTACCCACACTGAAAGAGGTTTGTCTGGCTTTGCTTGAAGAGCCTCACAGATTTGAGACTCTTGTACTCCATGTAGGAGGGATTTGAGGAGTATAAAGGGACTTTTATTTGCTGCTGCATGTTGGTGATGCAGCAAATGAATATTTATTTGGAAGGTTTTCTCCATCCCCCTTAAGTCCTTTTTTTTTACCCCAATGACTGATGTGTGGCCTCTTAAGTGCGTAAAGGTGCTAAGCAGAGGAATCTTGATCTGTGCTACAAAGGCTTCTTTCTCTTCTAATTTTCTGTCTACAGCTACCTGAAGGGAGGTTGTAGCCAGGTGGGGGTTGATCTCTTCTCCCAGGCAACCAGCACCAGAACAAGAGGACACAGTCGCAAGCTGCACCAGGGGAAGTTTAGGCTGGAGGTGAGGAAGAAGTTCTTCACAGAAGGAGAGACTGGCCATTGGGATGTGCTGCCCAGGGAGGTGGTGGAGTCACCATCACTGGAGGTGTTTAGGAAGAGACTGGATGGGGTACTTGGTGCCATGGGTTAGTTAATCAGATGGTGTTGGGTGATAGGTTGGACTCAATGATCTCAAAGGTCTCTTCCAACCTGGTTAATTCTATTCTATTCTCCTATTCTATTCTCCTATTCTAATGTTGCTCTAATTTAGTTTGTGTTTTATACTTAGATCAGTGTTTCTCTGTCCCCTGTCTTTCCACTACACTTATTTTAACTTGCATTCATAGAATCAGTATTGTCAGGGCTGGAAGGGACCTTAAGGATCATCCAGTCCCAAGCCCCCTGCCATGGGCAGGGACACCTCACACTAGAGCAGGTTGCTCACAGCCACATCCAGCCTGGCTGCAAAAACTTGTAACAGACTTTTTAATCCCAGATCATAGGATCAGGGGGATGTGCTGTTTGTCACCCATCATGCTGTCTATTCAGGATCCTCGTACTCTGCTTTCTCTGCTAGGTTTTTCAGCCCTGTCTTCACAAAATAGGTTGAAAAACCATCTGCATGCTAGTATGTGGACTTGGACTCTGCTCTGGTCAGCAAAGACACTTGGACACTGAAGTCAGCTGCATCTCTTTTGGGCACCTTAAGACTTTACAGGCTGTTTCAGATCAGTGAAAGTGATAACCATAACAGTCATAACCATTTTTTCTCTGTTGTCTGGACAAGCATGAGACCCAAACTGATGTTTGCTGCCACTGCATCAAGATTGCTCTGTCTTGAAAGCAGCACCTTTGAGGAGTGGTGCTGCAGGGAGATCTTGCAGCAGGTCTGTCTTTTCATGGCTGGAACATGAGATGTCATTCACAGAGTCCCAGCATGGTGGGGGCTGGAAGGAATCTCTGGAGATCATCCAGTCCCAACCCCTCTGCTAAAGCAGGGGCAGCATCAGCAGCTTGCCCAGAATCACAATGGCCAGGTGGGGTTGGAAGCTGTATAGAGCAAGAGATTCCACAACCTCTCTGGGCAGCATGGTGCAGTGTATCATCCCCTCAGAACTGTCTGGCCACTGGGCCACTCTCCTGGGGTCTGATTCTGTCCAAATCTTTGCAGTGGTTTGAGGTAGCTTTTTGAGCCCCTAGCTCATCTTCCCTGGGGCTGCCTTTTCCCTGGAGCCTGAAAGCTTTACAAGTTCAGTCTGTTTTTATGAGTACTTGGATGGCCTGTATGTGTTCTGCACCTGAAGGATAAAGTGAGTGCTGCTAACAAGACTTGTTGGAGAAAGGGAGACTGAGGGTAGAGCTTCTTGCTGTCTACAGCTCCCTGAAAGGAGGTTGGATCCAGGTGGAGGTTGGTCTCTTCTCCTAAGGAACAGGTGATGGGACAAGAGGAAATGGGCACAGGTTGCACCAGAGGAGTTTAGGTTAGAGATTAGGAACAATTTCTGGAAGGGGTTGTCAAGGCCTGGCTCAGGCTGCCTATAGCAGTGGTGGAGTCCTTGCAGCTGGAGGGCTTTCCAAGCCCTCGTGGATACGTGGTGCTGAGGGACATGGTTTAGTGGTGACCTGGCAGTGCTGGGTTACCAGTTGGACTTGATCTTAAGGGTCTCTTCCAACCAAAATGATTCTGTGATTGGTAAATACAGAAGAATATGAATTCTCTGTGCAGCAGTTTGAAAGTCCTAGACTTTATCTGATCTATTTAATCTATCAGGAGCAGAACTGAATGCCAGTGAGGTGAGGATGTACACAGTCATATAGTCTCTGATGGTCTGGGAATAATTCTGGGAATAAGTCATCCAGCTAGAAGCTTGTGGCCAGTAGTGTTCCTCAGGGATCAGTACTGGGTCCAGTTTTGTTCAGTATTTTCATCAATGACCTGGATTGAGTGGACCCTCAGCAAGTTCACTGATGATAGGAAACTGAGGGAGTGACTGACACCCCTCAGGCTGTGCTGCCAGTCAGTGAGACCTGGACAGGCTGAGAGCCAGATGAGGGAGAAAATCAAGAAGTTCAGTAAGGAGAAGTGCAGAGTCCTGCATCTGGGGAGGAGCAACCCCAGGCACCACTACAGGTTGGGGGTTGCCCTGTTGGAAAGCAGCTCCATGGAGAAAGATCTTGGAGTCCTAGTGCACAGCAAGTTCTGCATGGGACAGCAATGTGCCCTTGTGGCCGAGAGGAGCAAGGGCATCCAGGGGTGCATCAAGACAAGTGTGTCCAGCAGGTCTAGGGAGGTTCTTCTCCCCCTCTACTCTGCTGAGACCACACTTTCAATGCTGTGTCCAGCTTTGGGCTTCCTGCTTCAAGAGAGACAGAGACCTGCTGGAGAGAGTCCAAGGGAGAGCCACAAGGATGCTTAGTGGACTTGAGCATCTTCCCTTGTGAAGAGAGACTGAGAGCCCTGGGGCTGTTTAGTCTGGAGATGGCTGAGAGGGGATCTTATGAATGTTACCTGAGGGGTGGGTGTCAGGATGAAGGTGCCAGGCTCTGTTTGGTGTTGCTCAGTGACAAGGAACAATGGATATGAGCTAGATCATAGGAGGTTCCACCTCAACAGGAGGTTGCCCTTCTGTACTGTGAGGGTAATGGAACACTGGAGCAGGCTGCCCAGAGAGGTTGTGGAGTCTCCTTCACTGGACACTTTCCAGACCCACCTGGATGCATTCCTGTGTGACCTGCCTTGGCAGGGGGTTTGGACTCAGTCTCTGGAAGTCCTTTCCCAAGCCCTGACATTCTGTGATTCTGCCTTGAATCCAACTCTCGCTCCAGCCCCTTTGAGGCCCCCTGCAGAACATTTCCATCTTTGGTGGTTTTCTCCCTCTCGGCGTGTCTCTCAGCGCGGAGTGCCCGGCGCGGGGGAGACGCAGGAGGACACGTCAGCCTTGCTCTCTGCTTCCAGTTGGTGCTTCTTGAGTGCCCCTTTGGGACATCTCCAAATGTTTGGAGGCAGCTGCAACGAGCTTAGCACATTACTGCCTGCCACGGTGCCTGCCTGCCATCAGTGGGTGTCAAATTAGGAGCCATTCCAAGAGGAAAGATTATGTTCCCTTGGAGCACTTGTGTCCTGAGACTGATAACCACCCGTTCAGTTTGCTTCTCAGTGTGCAGAAATGATCTTCCCCTCAGTGGTGACTCCTCTTTCACCTTTCTGGTGGGCCCTCAGGAAGCAGGGAAATGAGACTTGGTTCCTGTACCCTTTCAGAGAAGGTTTGTTGGTTTGTTTTTTGGGTGTTTTTTTTTTTTTTTTTTGTATGAATCAGCCTTTTTGGCAACTCTCCTGAATTAGAAAATGAGTTACCTTTTAACCTTTTAATTCTCAGAGTAGGCAGCTCTGGCAGGGTGAAAGTGCAGGGCAAAACATGTTTAAACTGGGAGGGGTCTGGTGGTGTGAGTTGAAATTCAGGGGTTTGCTTCTGACTGCACAGCCCTGTTTGCTCTGGAAGTGTGAAATCCTTTATGAGCTCTGAGCCCCTGTGTGCTGAGGCATGGAAATAGCTGCACTTGCTTGAGTCATTACAGTGTTTACTGCAGCACGTGCCCTCAGAGGGCTTGCTGGAGCTACTAGATGAGATTTCCCTGTGCATTGCATTGCCTCTGTGCTGACCCTTCAAAGGTCATCCAGTCCAGACCCCTTGCAGTCAGCAGGGACATCTGCAGATAGGGCAGGTTGTTCACAGCCCCAGCCAACCTCACCTGGAATGTTGGTTGTGATGGAGCATCTCCCTCCTCTCTGGGCAGCTGGGGACAGGCTCTCACAGCCCTCAGTGTCAAACATTTCTTCCTTCGCTCTAGTCTGAATCTGAGTTAGTTTCCACCCCTTGTCCTGTTACAGGAGGCCCTGCTCACAAGAATACCCCCAGCTGTCATCTTAGTTCCCTTCTCACAGACCTTTCTCTTGTGGGCAGGGAACAAATCTGAGTGATGTGGTGAGCACAGAGAGCAATTGTGAGCACTGCTTGGAGGTTGTAGTGAGGTGGGAATCAATTTCTTCTCCCAGGTAAGAAGTGATAGACTTGAGTAAATGACCTCAGGTTGCACTAGGGGAGGTTTAGGTTGGACATGAGGAACAATTTCTTCCCCCAGAAGGGTTGTCAAGACCTAGACCAGCCTGCTCAGGGCAGTAGTGGAGTCCCCATCCCTGAATGGATTAAGAAGTTTTGTAGGTGTGGCACTGAGGCAGATGTTTAGTAATGGTCTTGACAGTGGTGCATCCATGGTTGGATCTGATGATCTTGAGGGTCTTCTCCAACCAAAATGTTTCTATCATTCTATGGTTTTTCATCCTCTGAATTTGCAAAGTAAGACCACCATGGATGCACAAGGTGTGTCTCTGCTTTCTAAATGTTAGCCAGCATTATTTTAGCTTGGGTGGCACATGCAAGAAGCTGTAGCTACTGCATCTGATTAAAGAAGCAGGGGCTTGGTTTGTGTCACAGTGTAGGAAATGTGTTGCTGAGGACGACAGCTACCTGTGGTCAGGAAAGAACCCACATACAGGTGAGAAACATTTGCCCTGAGTTCTAGAGTTCTCTCCATGCCAGGCTGTTTCCTCATGGCAGAAATAAGCCTTAGGCTAATACCAGGATTATTTGCAATATCCCGTGCCTGATATGGGAATATTTCCTTCAGTGGGAAGGAGAGAGAGACAGAATAAGGGGAAACATAAACTGAAGTCTCCCAAAGAGAAAATCCATAAGGAAACCCTCCCCCAAAATCTGTTGGTACATAGGAGAGCTCTGCAGAGGGACCTTGCCATGCTGGACAGATGGGCAGAGTCCAAGGGCATGAGATTGAACACATCCAAGTGCCAGGTGCTGCACATTGGCCACAGCAACCCCAGGCAGTGCACAGGCTGGGGTCAGAGTGGCTGAGAGCAGCCAGGCAGAGAGGGACCTGGGGGTGCTGGTTGACAGCAGCTGGACATGAACCAGCAGTGTGCCCAGGTGGCCAAGAAGGCCAATGGCATCCTGGCCTGCATCAGGAACAGTGTGGCCAGCAGGAGCAGGGAAGTCATTGTGCCCCTGTACACTGCACTGGTTAGGCCACACCTTGAGTCCTGTGTCCAGTTCTGGGCCCCTTAGGTTAGAAAAGATGTTGAGCTGCTGGAAGGTGTCCAGAGAAGGGCAACGAGGCTGGGGAGGGGTCTGGAGCACAGCCCTGTGAGGAGAGGCTGAGGGAGCTGGGGTTGCTTAGCCTGGAGAAGAGGAGACTCAGGGGAGACCTTCTTGCTGTCTACAACTCCCTGAAGGGAGGTTGTAGCCAGGTGGGGGTTGGTCTCTTCTCTCTAGCAACCAGCACCAGAACAAGAGGACACAGTCTCAAGCTGTGCCAGGGGAGATTTAGGCTGGATGTTAGGAAGAAATTCTTCACAGAGAGAGTGATTGCCCATTGGGATGTGCTGCCCAGGGAGGTGGTGGAGTCCCCATCCCTGGAGGTGTTTAGGAAGAGCCTGGATGAGGCACTTGGTGCCATGGTTGGGTTGATCAGATGGTGCTGGGTGATAGGTTGGACTCTGATCTCAAACGTCTTTTCCAACCTGCTTAATTCAATTCTATTCTAGTCTAAAAAAGACCTTTGGTACAGTGCTCTAGGAAGTCCATTTGCTTGGGGCATGAGCTCCATCTGTGGATTTTTTGTTTGTTGGAAAGGAAGAGAAAGAAACAAAGAAAGTGAAAAGGTCCTGCAGTTCCTCAGGTTTTCTGACCTAAGCAGCTAAATAGTTTTGATGTGGAATTGATACAGGAGTTCATTATTTCTAGTTTCCTCCTTGTCTGCCAGCAGAGAGTTTTGAAAGGAAGTTGGAGCTCAGCATAAAATCCATGTCAAGTCATTCTTTGTGACTGATAGCAATGAATACAATAAAAATCAATTCAAAGCCCACCTCCCCTCTTCTACAGGCTCTCAAAACAAATAAACAGAGTTTTCTTTGAAGCTGGCAGAGGCTCCTGGTAGTCCTTGTGACCCTTTACAAATGTTTGAGTTCTACAAAGCTCTGCCTTTGACCCTTGGTGGAGGAAACAATTTTATTCTGAAGCTTTCTCCTTGGCTGATGAATTAAGGGTGACTGGAGTGGAGTGTTTACCCCAGCTATGAGTACTCTGGTTGAGTTTGTGTCACAGCAGATTCAATTTGAGCAGATTCTAGGGGTTGAGTGGAATGTTTCTGCAGTTAAATGTGCCCTAACTCTGTTTTGAAGAGCAGGAAAATGGGAGTAAGTGTATGGAGCTGCATGAATTTCTGCATGCAGAAATCCCATCTGTTTGTTTCTTTTCCACTCCAAGGTGTTTGGAATGACAGAATGGTTTGGGTTGGAAGGGTCCTTTAAAGCTCATCCTGTCCAACCCCCTGCAGTCAGCAGGGACATCCCCAACCAGAGCAAGTTGCTCACAGCCCCAAACAGCCTCACCTGCAATGCTGCCAGGGGTGGGACATCCAGCACCTCTCTGGGCAGCCTGGGACAGGCTCTCACCACCCTCAGCCTCAAACATTTCTTCCTTCTCTCCACTCTCAATCTCCCTCTTGGAGTTTCAAACGATCACCCCTTGCCCTCTCACAACAGGGGCCTGAGAAGAAGTCTGTCCCCAGCTTTCTTCTCAAGCCCCTTTTAAGTCCTGCAGGGCCACCAGAAGGTCTCCCTGGAGCCTTCTCTTCTCCAGACTGACCAAGCCCAACTCTCTCAGCCTGGAGCCTCCCAGCAGAGCCCTTCCAGCCCTTCCAGCATTGCTGTGGCCTCCTCTGGCCCTGCTCCACCAGCTCCCTGTCTGTGCTGTGCTGAGCACTCCAGATGGCACATAAGGGTACTGACAGCAGACTGGGAAAAAAAAAATGATTACTTAATACATTAAACTAACCTCTTTATTTCTTTACACTGAATCTTATAAAAATAGGAAAGAGTTTCATAATATCTCTTCAGTTTTGCTTTCCAACTTGTATGGGTTGTCAAAAACATGAAACAAAGAATGACTGAAATGGAGAAGAAGTACAATAAACTCTAAAATCAGCTTCCTCTCAGCAAAGTGACCCAGTGGATGTTGCACTGCATCATAAAGTCACTTGGAGGCATTCTTGTGTCCTCAGCCTTGCTAATGATAAGCTGGCTGGTTGGCCAGGCTCAAAAGGCTGGTGGTGAATGGAGCTGGCAACCATTCACAAGTGGCATCCTGCAGGGCTCAGTGTGTGGACCTCTTCTCTTTCATGTCTTCATAGGTGATGTACATGAGGGAATCAAGGGCACCCTCAGTATGTTTGCAGATGACACAGTGCTGATCTGCTTGAGGGTTGGAAGGCTCTCCAGAGAGATCTGCCAGGCTGGATCAATGGTCTGAGGGGAATGCTATGAGGTTCAAGGCCTAGTCCTGCCCTTGGGTCACATCAACCCCTGCAGCACTCCAGGACTGGGTCAGAGTGGCTGGAAACTTCATGCTGGGAAATGACCTAGGTGTGTTGGTGAACAGCAGTGGCTGAAGATGAGGCAGCATGTGCCCAGGTGGCCAAGGAGGCCACAAGCATCCTGGCTTGATTCAACAATGGTGTGGCCAGCAGGAGCAGGGCAGGGATTGTCCCCCTGGACTGGGCACTGGTGAGGCCAAAGTTTGAATGCTGGGTTCAGTTTTGAACCCCTCACTCAGAGAAGGACATTGAGAGGCTGGAGGCTGGCCAGACAAGGGCAATGAAGCTGGTCAAGTGTCACAGGGCTTGTGACGAGCAGCTGACCGACTTGGGTGTGTTTATCCTGGAGGAAAAGAGACTGAGGGGAGACCTTCTGGCTCTCTACAACTCCCTGAAAGGAAGATGGAGCCCAGTGGGGGCTGGCCTCTCCTCCTAAGTAACAAGTGATGTGACAACAGCATGTGGGCTCAGGTTGCACCAGAGGAAGCTTTCACTGGACATGAGGAACATAGAATCAGAGAATCAATAAGGTTGGAAAAGACCTTAGAGATCATCAAGTCCAATCTGTCACCCAACACCTCATGACTACTAGACCGTGGCACCAAGTGCCACATCCAGTCCCCTCTTGAACACCTCCAGGGATGGGGACTCCACCACCTCCCTGGGCAGCACATCCCAATGGCTAACAACTCTCTCAGTGAAGAACTTTCTCCTCACCTCCAGCCTAAACTTCCCCTGGCACAGCTTGAGACTGTGTCCTTTTGTTCTGGTGCTGGTTGCCTGGGAGAAGAGACCAACCTCTGCCTGGCTACCACCTCCCTTCAGGGAGTTGTAGAGAGCAAGAAGGTCTCCCTGAACCTCCTCTTCTCCAGGCTAAGCAACCCCAGCTCCCTCAGCCTCTCCTCACAGGGCTGTGCTCAAGGCCTCTCCCCAGCCTTGTTGCCCTTCTCTGGACACGTTCAAGAGTCTCGATGTCCTTCTTAAACTGAGGGGCTCAGAACTGGACACAGGACTCAAGGTGCGGCCTAACCAGTGCTGAGCACAGGGGCACAATGACTTCCCTGCTCCTGCTGGCCACACTGTTCCTGATGCAGGCCAGGATGCCATTTGCCTCTTGGCTGCCTGGGCACACTGCAGGCTCATGTCCAGCTGCTGTCAACCAGTACCCCCAGGTCCCTCTCTGTTTGGCAGCTCTCAGCCACTCTGACCCCAGCCTGTAGCACTGCCTGGGGTTGCTGTGGCCCATGTGCAGAACCCAGCACTTGGACTTGTTCAATCATCATGCTGGACTCTGCCCATCTGTCCAGCCTGTCGAGGTCTCTCTGCAAAGCCTCTCTGCCCTCCAGCAGATCAACTCCTGCCCCCAGCTTGGTGTCATCTGCAAATTTACTGATGATGGACTCAATGCCCTCATCCAGATCATCAATAAAGATGTTGAAGAGCATGGGGCACACCACTGGTGCCTGGCTACCAGCTGGCTGTGGCACCATTCACCACCACTCTCTGGGCTCAGCCTCCAACCAGTTCCTAACCCAGCTCAGAGTGCTGCTGTCCAAGCCAGGGGCTGCCGGCTTGGCCAGGAGTTTGCTTTGGGGGACAGTGTCAAAGGCCTTGCTGAAGCCCAGATAGTCTACAATTTCTTCATGGAAAGGGTTTTCAAGGCCTTGATCAGGCTGCCCATGTCAGTGGTGGAGTGTCCATCCCTGAAGGGATTTCAAAGCCCTGTGTGGTGCTGAGGGACATAGTTTAGTGGTGACCTGGTAGTGCTGGGTTAAGGGTTTAACTCAATGATCTGAGAGGTCTCTTTCAACCAGAATTATTTTACCATTCTAGGGTTCTGATATGTTTTCTCCTGTAGTGACAAGTTATTTTTTCAAGCTGTTGTCTTTATTTTGATAGAAAATATTTTTCTTTGCCAGGGGCTGCGCCTCTAATAATCAATACATATTGATCTTCCTTGCTTTGCTTGGGGTGTCGATTACAAAGCGTCAGAGCTCTGCAGTGGAAGCACTCAGGCTGTCTCCTGGCTGGGCTGAATTTGCAGTGGAACCAGGTCAGAGTGTAACCTCTGGCCTGAACTAATTATCAGCGCTCACACTGGCTGACTTCCTCAGCAGTGGGCAAAAAGTCAGGTGGATCACAGGGACTCCAGCTGTTTGAAGTGTGCTTCATGATTTGGAGGGAGAATGTTATTGGAGCAGCCTGTCTCTTCCTGACCTACAGCTTAAACTGTTACCCATTCAGACACTTGAATCCAGTGAGTTTGCATAACCTCCCCTTTGAAAACATTTCTCTGTGAGAGGTGGTGTGACTGGGTGGACTGTGGGCCAGGAAATGTGATTCCAGTCTGCTCTTGGCTTGGACCAAATAGCTAATGCTGTGTTCATTCAGAAACCCCATGCTGGAGCTGCTGCAGAAGACATGAGCTTAACCTGGGTGCATATCATAGTGCATGAAACTCTTCTTCCTTATCTCCTCTGGTGAGACCCCACCTGGAGCACTGCATCCGGTTCTGGTGTCCCCAGCCCAAGATGGACATTGAATTATTGGAGTGGGTCCAGAGGAGAGCCATGAAGATGATCAGAGGGCTGGAAAGAGAGTTGAGATTGTTCAGCTTGGACAAGAGAAGGCTCCAGGGAGACCTTAGAGTAGCCTTTCAGTACCTGAAAGACGCTTAGAAGAAAGCCAGGAAGGGACTTGTAGTGACAGGGCTTGTAGTGACAGCATGAGGGGCATGGCTTTGAGCTGGAAGAGGGCAGATTTAGACTGGAGATTAGGAGAAATTCTTTACAGTGAGGGTGGGAAGACACTGGAACAGGCTGCCTAGGGACATACTAGAACAGATTGCTCCAGGGATGCCCCCTCCCTGGAGATGTTCAAAGCCAGGCTGGATGGGGCTTCTTCTAGTGGAAAGTGTCTCTGCCCATGACAGTGTGGTTGAAACTGGATGATCTTTAAGGTCCCTTCCAGCTCAAATAATTTCATGATTCTGTGATCCTTAGAGTGATGGATTTCAAAGCCATGTAGATGTGGTGCTGAGGGACATGGTTTAGAGGTGGGTGTTGCTGGACTTGGTGGTCTTAGAGGTCTCCTGCAGCCAAAGCAATTCTGTGATACTGAATTGTGAAGGGTACTGTAGAAATTGAACAGTAACAGAGGGAGAAACATGAAACTGGGTTACAGAAGGGTCCTGTTGCATCAAAGGAAGTGTTGGAGGGGATAAAAGTGGTGTTTGGTTGATAGCAAGAATGATAATGGTTCATGTCCAAGTTACTTCATTGTGTTTGAAAAGGTTTCATGTAGTCTGCAATTTACCATTGACTAAGGAGGCAGATGCCATTTCTCTCTCTTACTCTGTATCCCGATGTCCTGAGCATTTCTGAGGCCTCCAGTCTCTTTGGGGGTGTGGGTTCGTATCCCACCACTGCCACAATAGCTTGCCCCTGTACTCTGCTTTGGTTAGGCCACACCTTGAGTCCTGTGTCCAGTTCTGGGCCCCTCAGTTTAAGAAGGACATCGAGACACTTGAACCTGTCCAGAGAAGGGCAACAAGGCTGGGGAGAGGCCTTGAGCACAGCCCTGTGAGGAGAGGCTGAGGGAGCTGGGGTTGTTTAGCCTGGAGAAGAGGAGGCTCAGGGGAGACCTCATTGCTCTCTACAACTACCTGAAGGGAGGTTGTAGCCAGGAAAGGGTTGGCCTCTTCTGTCTAGCAGCCAGCACCAGAACAAGAGGACACAGTCTCAAGCTGTGCCAGGGGAAGTTTAGGCTGGAGGTGAGGAGAAAGTTCTTCACTGAAAGAGTCATTTGCCATTGGAATGTGCTGCCCAGGGAGGTGGTGGAGTCACTGTCCCTGGAGGTGTTCAAGAGGGGACTGGATGTGGCACTTGGTGCCATGGTCTAGTCATGAGGTCTGTGGTGACAGGTTGGACTCGATGATCTTCGAGGTCTCTTCCAAACTTAGTGATACTGTGATACTGTGATACTACACTGTGGTTTGTGAGTTCTGCTCCTTTGGGAGGGATCTGCTTTTTCCTGACAGAGGGGGCAGAACGTTTCCCTGACTCCTAACACAGCTTTTAACAGGACCAAGTCCACAGTTTTTGAGATGCATTCACTCATTTTTAGGCTGCAGATCGGAGCTGGAATGTTCTGGGCAATTTCTCAGTGTTTTTACAGCGTCTGATGTTTCGGCAAAGGACACGATGATGCTCTTATCTGAGGAAAACAACCCTTTGTTGGCATGGAGGGATTCTGGGGTTTCTGAATTGGTGCTTGCATGTTCCCAGT
This sequence comes from Picus viridis, assembly GCA_033816785.1. Lineage (NCBI taxonomy): Eukaryota > Metazoa > Chordata > Aves > Piciformes > Picidae > Picus > Picus viridis. The sequence goes on from CM066606.1 coordinate 2,469,978, forward strand.
TGAGCCTTGCTGTGGTAAACAAGGTCTGAGCTCAGGTGAAGCTCCCAAGTGTTCCTGGAAGTCACTTTGTAAACAAACCCAGCTAATGAGTTGTTATTTATCCCCTTCTCCCCCTTTTCCCCCCTCTTTTTCCCTGCAGAGATATTACATACAGCATTTCCCTGGAAGCTGTGACCACTCTCATTGTCTTCCTCTCCTGCCAGTTGTTCCACAAAGAGATTCTACGAGAGAGCATCATCCACAGATACCTGATGCATGGCCGATGGTACGTCGTCTTCTGGGCGGTACCTCCTGATCAGAAATGGTCAGAGGGATGCAGCAGCTCTGCTGTGAGGACACACTCAGAGAGCTGGGGTTATTTAGAGATCTCATCAGCAGTGATCAATATCTAAAGGGCACAGAGTGTCAAGAGGATGGGGCCAGATTATTTTCAGGAGCGCCACAGAACAAGGGGCAGCAGGCAGAAAGTGGGACCCAGGAGTTTCCACCTGACCAAGAGGAGAAACTCCTTTGTTGTGAGGGTGCTGGAGGGCTGGAGCAGGCTGCCCAGAGAGGTTGTGGAGTCTCCTTCTCTGGAGAGCTTCCAGCTCTCCCTGGGCATTGTGCTGCTGGGCAAGCTGCTGCGTGTGCCCTGCTTTAGCAGGGGGGTTGGACTGGGTGGTCTACAGAGGTCCCTTCCAACCTCCACCATGCTTGATTCTTTATTTCAGCCTGGAGAAGAGAGTGTTCTGGGTAGACCTTACTGCCTCCATTCAGTACTTAAAGGGGCTTCTAAGAAAGCTGGGGACAGATTTTTCTCAGGGCCTGTTGTGTCAGGACAGGGGGTGCTGGTTTGAAACTCAAAGAGGGAGATTGAGAGTGGAGAGAAGGGAGAAATATTTGACACTGAGGGTGGTGAGAGCCTGTCCCAGGTTGCCCAGAGAGGTGGGAGATGCCCCATCCCAAGCAACATCCCAGGTGAGGTTGTCTGGGGCTGTGAGCTACCTGCTCTAGTTGCAGATGTTCTTGCTGACTGCAGGGGTTTGGTCTGGATGAGCTTTCTGTGATTCTGTAACATGCAGGGAGAGGAGGGAGGCTTAGCTTGGCTGCAGGGAGAGGGAGCCCCAGGGATTCAGCCTGAAGCAGTAGCAGGACAGAACCTCAGTGCCTGTGGGGTTTGCTGGTCCTTAGATCTGTGAACTGAAGGAATTTAATGTTTGGGGCAAAATGGAGAATTTTTGAGAGGAAAGGTATTAATGTGTATGTTTGAGGTGGGAGTAGCAGATACCTGGAGAGGAGGTGTCTGGGAATTTTGAGGGGGAGTGAAGCTGATCATAACAGCCCTTTTCTGTTCATCTCTGAATGATGTAGGAATGGGAACCAAATTTCCTTCTGTGGAAGTCTTTTTCTGTTTTGGAAGCACTGTAACCTTGTATTAAACCCCACACCACAAATTCTTTGTGCATTTGTCAAAATCACTGATCTGAGGTCAGATGTGTCATTGGCCTTTGCAAATCGGCCCCAGTCACACACAGAGTCAAAAATATTGGGGGTTGGGAGGATGGAAAAATCCTTTTGTTACCTGTTCTGTGTAACGAACACAAGGAGCAAGTTTGCTGAGGACACCAAACTGTGAGGGTGACTGGCACCCCTCAGGCTGTGCTGCCATTCAGCCAGATCTGGACAGGCTGGAGGGGATAAATGGAGGGAAATTCACGAAGGACAAGTGTGGAGTCTTGCATCTGGGAAAGATTAACCCCATGGACCAGTATAGGTTGGGGACTGACCTGTTGGAGAGCAGCACAGAGAGGGACCTGGGGGTACTGGTGGACAGCAGGATGCTCATGAGCCAGCAGCGTGTCCTTGTGGTCAAGAAAGCCAAGGGCATCCTGGGGTGTATCAGGAGGGATGTGGTTAGCAGGTGAGAGAGGTTCTCCCCCTCCACTCTGCCCTGGTGAGGCTGCATCTGGAATATTGTATCCAGTTCTGAGCACCTTAGTTCAAGAGGGACCTCAGGGAACTGTTGGAAAGAGTCCAGCACAGAGCCACAGAGCTGCTGCAAGCGGCGGAACATCTCCCTGTGAGGACAGCCTGAGAGAGCTGGGGCTTGGAGCTTGGAGCAGAGGAGCCTGAGGGCTGCCCTCATTCCTCTTGATAAAGATGTGCAGGGCAGTGTGGGGAGGGTGGAACCAAGCTCTGCTCAAGGGGCAATGGGTGCAAGCTGGAGCAGAGGAGGGTCCATGGGAACAGAAGGGAAAACATTTTCCCTGTGAGGGTGCCAGAGCCCTGGAGCAGGCTGCCCATAGAAGCTGTGGAGTTTCCTTCTCTGGATACTTTCAGGACCTACCTGGATGTGTTCCTGTGTGACCTGCCCTAGGTGATCCTGCTCTGGCAGGGGGTTGGACTCTGATTTATCAAGGTCCCTTCCAGCCCCTGATGTCCTGTGATTCTCTGCTGTTCCTTTGCACAGATATTCTTCCAGTTGTGCCTTGAAGGAACAGAACTTACATGATTGATTTAAAAGTGGTATTGAAGGGACCCCAAATAGAGAAGGTGCTCCTGCAGAGCCCTGCTGTAGCCAGTACAGCTTGGCATGGGCAAGACCTCGATGTTCTTTCCAGTCTGCTCCAGACCGGGAGAGTAGCTGCCTGTGCCTCATGCCAAACACCAGCCTGTGCACCCTGCCTGGAAGGTTTGCTGTGCCAAGTTCTGCAAGCTGTGAGTCAACTGAGCCTGTTTTTCTTTTGCTTTCCAGCCTCCCATACACCAGCAGACTTGTGAAAACATTGCTGTACAACTTCATTCGACAAGAGAGAAGCCCTCCCCCGGGGCTCACGTCTTCCAGCAGCAGACAGACGGAGGAGGGCTGCTCTACGGCATCGCTTCGGGGGTGGCAAGTGAGTCTGATTGTCCCAGAGCTGCATTCCCAAACCTAGGAGGGCAGCCTCTCTGTGACCTCTTCTGCAGCCCATTTCTGTTTCAACAGCTGGTGCTGGTGTGCACAGAATAGCTGTCCACAGGCCTGTGAGGGTTGTAATCACACATGGTCCATCTTCAGCTGAGTCTAGGTGAGAGGTGTCCCTGTCCGTGGTGTGGGGAGCTTGGAGTAGGTAATCTCTGAGGTCCCTTCCAGCCTGAGTCATTCTGTGACTCTGTGAGATGTGTTAGAACCTGAAGCAATTTTAGCTGTGTAGGACAGCACACAGTGGAAGTCACTCTTAGTCCCTGTTTCTCTTTTGTTGAGGCCTGTTGGAGCAGGGCCAGAGGAGGCCACAGCAATGCTGGCAGGGCTGGAAGGGCTCTGCTGGGAGGCTCCAGCCTGAGAGAGTTGGGCTTGGGTAGCCTGGAGAAGGGAAAGCTCCAGGGAGACCTTCTGGTAGCCCCTTGGTGCTTCAAGGGCCTAGAAGAAAGCTGGGGACAGACATTTTCTCAGGCCCCTGTTGTGACAGTACAAGGGGTGATGGTTTGACACTGAAAGAGGGAGATTGAGAGTGGAGAGAAGGAATAAATGTTTGACAGTGGGGGTGATGAGATCCTGTCCCAGGTTGCCCAGAGGAGGTGGGAGATGCCCCATGCCTGGGACCATTCCAGGTGAGGTCTGGGGCTGTGAGCAGCCTGCTCTAGTTGCAATTGTCTCTACTGATGGCAGGAGAGGTTGGACTAGATAATCTCTATAAGGTTCTTCCCATCCAAACCATTCTGTGGTTCCATGGTTTGATAAATCTCATTCTTCAAGTTTCTTAAAATATGAGGAGCAACAGCTACAAGCTGAAACACAGGAGGTTCCACTTCACATGTGGAGAAACTTCTTTACTTTGAGGGTGGCAGAGCCCTGGAGCAAGCAGCCCAGGGAGGTTGTGGAGTCTCCTTCTATGGAGGCTTTCAGAACCGACCTGGATGTATTCTTGTGTGACCTGCCCTGGGTGATACTCCTTTGGCCAAGGGGGTTGGAGGCAATGATCTGTGGAGATCCCCTCCACCCCCTGACATTCTGTGATCCTTTGATTGTACAGTATACATTATGAGCATATTCTTTCCAATCACTCACTGGATATGATGAGCTGCTCTGCACCTCTGCTGAGCAGAGGGTTGGACTAGATGGCCTCAACAGGTCCCATCACAAGGATTCTGTGGCATGAGGGAATGACCTAGCCTAGCAATTCTGTGATGTATTTCAGTTTGTGCCTTTCACAGCAGGCTTTGGCTTAATGTTTTTTTCCTGCATGATATGCCTGCATGCTGACCCTTCATGGGTGGACTGTTGCCTATAGAGAAAAATATGAAAGAGGTGATGAGAATTTTTTGTGAAGCAAAAGGATTCTCATGGTGGTTATCCTGTGTACTGTGGTGGCTACACCATATACTGTGTTAGGGTTGGTGGTTTCTCCTTGCCCCACACCAGATGTGTCCTGGTGGTGTGTGTATTAGACACAAAATCTCTTCCTAAAGGTTTTTCTTCTGTATATAATAGGAATAAAATACAATATACTGCTAGCAGTTAAGGTAAGAGTTGTTTTCTTTTTCCCTGACACACAACACCTTGCAAGCCAGTTGCTGTTCAAAGTGCTGCTATTTGTTTTGCTCCTTTGTGAAACACATTCTCTGGCAGCGTCCTTAGGGAATAGTAAAGTTCAAGCTGCAAGCATCCTGCCAGAAAACACTTCCCAGCTTGTGACAGTGTGGTGGATCTCCTCATGGAGGCAGTAAAAGAGCACCTCTTGGCCACAGATTGCTGCTGCTGCTGCTGCTGCCTGTGATGATGTTACTCACAGCACAGGGTGCTGCTGGGGCACTTGTCCTTCTGGTTTCCAGTTCACACACTCAAGGGTAGACCACTGCTGTGGCTGGGTTGTGCCTGGAACACAAATGCATCAGAAAGCAGTGGCTTGGTTTGCAGTTAAAGCAGAGGTTTAAATAAATACTCCCCTACAACCTTTTTATTTGAGTGTCACAACAGGTACATTCTCTTCCTACTTCTCAATTGCAGGAGAAAATTGCTCTTAGAATGCTTGCAGTCTTATGAAGCAGTTTTCAGTAGGTGGTTTGTACTCCTGCCCACTCTCACCGCGTGTTTTGATACCTCTGCTTACCCAGTGGTTCTGTGCTGCTTGGCTCTGAACATTTGAGTATCTTTCTGCCTCAGTGCTTCCACAGGCAAAACAGCTTTTTAGCTCTTCTGGTTACCGGATTGGCTTTTAAAGTCATAGAACCGTAGAATCAATAAGGTTGGAAAAGACCTCAGAGATCATCAAGTCCAGTCTGTCGCCACAGACCTCATGACTACTAAGCCATGGCACCAAGTGCCACATCCAATCCCCTCTTGAACACCTCGAGGGACAGTGACTCCACCACCTCCCTGGGCAGCACATTCCAACAGCTAACAACTCTCTCAGTGAAGAACTTTCTCCTCACCTCCAGCCTAAACTTCCCCTGGCACAGCTTGAGACTGTGTCCTCTTGTTCTGGTGCTGGGTGCCTGGGAGAAGTGACCAACCCCCTCCTGGCTACAACCTCCCTTCAGGTAGTTTGTAGTGGGTTGAGATAGCCACCCTCCCCACCACGGGCAAAATGACGACTCCGACAAATGGATTGCAAAAGTGATGGAAAAGTTTAAATAGAAGAAGTGAAGGTGCACAAAAGAAACCAGAAACAGTGACAGAAGTAACCGCAACACACACCCGGATGAACCCCATCCCCACCTGAGGGTGGGCCCAAGACCCCCAGGGCTCGTTCCCCCCCCCCCCCTGCTAGGCTAGTCTCAGCTGGCCAGGCCTGAGACCGCCCATCCCCCTGGCCTTGGGCCTAGCCAGGCCCAAGGCCGGGAGACGTCTCCCCCAGTTACCGGGCGGCGGCGAGGGAAGAAAGAGAAAGAGGCGGACCCCACGCAAGGTCTTATAGCGGTGCAGGGGATTGTGGTAGGAGATACACGGTTTTCCTGTGTCCACCCACTGGGCTGGACTCCTGGACACAGGAAGTGCGCCATGCAGCAGAGGGCACCCAGCCCAAACCACCACATAGTTGTAGACAGCAATAAGGTCTCCTCTGAGCCTTCTCTTCTCCAGGCTAAGCAACCCCAGCTCCCTCAGCCTCTCCTCACAGGGCTGTGCTCAAGGCCTCTTCCCAGCTTTGTTGCCCTTCTCTGGACACCTTCAAGTGTCTCAATGTCCTTCTTAAACTGAGGGGCCCAGAACTGGACACAGGACTCAAGGTGTGGCCTAACCAGTGCTGAGCACAGGGCAGAATGACCTCCCTGCTCCTGCTGGCCACACTGTTCCTGATGCAGGCCAGGATGCCATTGGCCTTCTTGGCCCCCTGGGCACACTGCTGGCTCATGTTCAGGCAGCTGTCAACCAGTACCCCTAGGTCCCTTTCTGTCCACCACTCCTACCTGTCTCTGTAGCTCCTGGTATCATTTTCCCCCCATGACTTTTTCCTTCTTGTATATTAGGTTTACATTTCTTAATGCAAACCCTTAATGTTTCAACCTACGTCTGTTCTTGACTCTTCCTCCACTTCCACCCCCTTCACTCCTCTTGAATTGTTCTGAGAGCTCCCTTGGTGTACTCCTACGCCTGTTTTCTTGCTTCTTTCATGAGTACCTGAAGTGCCATCTCCTCTCCCAGTGCATTAAGGATCTTCACTTTGAAGCTTTAAGCAAAAGAGCCTTTATAAGGAGCTTTCTAATGATCTGCTTGGGAAAGAAAGAGAGAGGGGAGGGGGGGAAAAAGTGCCACATCCTGTTATAAAATAGAAATATTTGTTCTGTTTGTGCCCAGACTGTTGAGTAATGTTTTTTTTGTGTGTGTGTCTGATTATTTGCCTCTGCAAGATGTTGGACTATAGGTGAAACTTGGACAAAGAAGGATTGCCATTGGAAATGTCATCCATGAGGTCTCTGAATTAACCCTTTGAATTTCTTTGTTTTTTGTCTTGGTTTGAGCTAGAGCAGAGCTAGCTCTGGTCAGTGCTGTGGCTTCCCAGCTCAGTCCCTGCTCACTGAGGCACATTCTGCAGCTCAGGGCAGGTTGGCACAGCCAGAGGCTGTTCCTAGCAGTGACCGTGCTGGTGGGCAGAGCTCTTGCCAAGGGCTGGCTGCAGAAAGGCTCTGCCTGAGACTTGATCCTGGGCACACCAAGGGCACTGCCACAGCTTGTGAAACACCTTGGGGGGCAGGCAGGCAGAGGTGGCAGCTGTGGGGAGAGGCAGACAGGAGAGGTGACCCTCAACTGCCCAACAAGGGATTGCAGCCCATGGGTGGCATCTTCAGGAGAAAGCAGAGGGATCACCAGGGCCAAGCCTCTTCTTCACTGGCTGGTGTCCCAGGAGGACTCTGCCCCTTCTGCTCTGGGAGGGGAAAGGGGTTCATAGAGAGCCTCTGTGGCCTGTTTCGTGGCCAGCCTTAACCCCTGACAGTTGCATGTAACATCAGGCACACAAGTGGAGTGTCACCTCGGTTGGAAGACATCAGCACAAATCCATCATCTGTTGTGGAACAGAAGCAAGTTTGGAACCGTGGACAGATGAAACCTGGCGGTGGTTTTGGTGTTGTGTTGTGGGGTTTTGTGTGTGTTTTGTAACCTTTGCTGGACAGCAGAACTGAAAACTTACCCCTGTGTTGCTCACTCTCTTTAAAATACCACATCATGCTTAAAAAAAAGGAGTTTACTGGCCTGGTGTGAACATGATCTCTTCTGTAGGAAAAGAGTTGTCAGCCTGTGTTTCAAAAGCCACTGAATCTTTCAGGGGACATTTCGAGGCTCACAGTAATTGCTGTGTTATTAATCAGCTATTACTTAACTCGATACCACCGTAGCCTACGTTAGCCATGTGTGTTCCATTGTGCATGTTTTGTAGCCACTTCCACAGCACCAGCAGGCCAACAAACCCCTGTGAGCACTGAGTTTTAAGTCCACCCCCTCCTTTCCTTCCTTGTGATTCAGCAAGGACTGATAATCATGCATGACACGAGCAGGAGTTTACCCTTTCCCACAGTTAACCTTCTCCTGCTTCTCATCCTTTGTAACCCTTTTGTTTGGGTTTTTTTTCCCTCTCATGTGCCTCCATAACCCTGAAACCATGCAGCCCAACATCCTCACATCAGTTTCTTCTTCTTCCTCCTTTGGCTTCTGCATATAGGTTGTCTTCCAGTACATTTCTCCATAGAACCATAGAACTGTTAGGGCTGGAAGGGACCTCAAGGATCAGCCAGTTCCAACCCCCCCTGCCATGGGCAGGGACATCTCACACCACAGCAGGTTGCTCACAGCCACCTCCAGCCTGGTCTCAAAAACCTCCAGGCATGAGGCTTCCACCACCTCCCTGGGCAACCTGTGCCAGGCTCTCACCACCCTCATGGGGAACAACTTCTTCCTAACATCCAATCTGAATCTCCCCATTTCTAGTTTTGCTCCATCCCCTCCAGTCCTGTCACTCCCTGACACCCTCAATAGTCCCTCCCCAGCTTTCCTGTAGCCCCCTTCAGATACTGGAAGGCCACAATTAGGTCTCCTCAGAGCCTTTTCTTCTCCAGACTGAACAGCCCCAACTTCCTCAGCCTTTCTTCACAGGAGAGGACAAAATGCCTTGATTAGAATGATATTGCTAATTATGTTGACCTTTATGTTATGTTGTCCTTTATGTTATGTGGTACTGAACCAACTTGCCTTCAAAAATGTCATAGAATTCATAGAATGGTTTGTGTTGGAAGGGACCTTAAAGATCATCTAGTTTCAGCCCCTGCCGTGGGCAGGGGACACCTCCAGGTTGCTCAAAGCCCCATCCAGCCTAGCTTTGGACACTTCCAGGCTTGGAGCCTCCACAACTTCCCTGGGCAACCGAGAAGTTGTTGTTGTTGCTTTTAAGTCCCCTCCTCTAATTGTATTTCATTTGTTTGAGCATTAGTGGTATGTTGCAGTTTGTGGTCCATAGTTGAAACTGAGAGAACTTTTTATGTGCAAGTAAATTGACTTAGAACGTGGTGACCCTGCTTTAGCAAGTGGGGGCGGGTTAGGAGATCTCCCAAAGTCCCTTCCAACCACCACCATGCAGTTTATAGTGTTCACATGATTATAGATGTAATTGGTGCAGTGCTGGGTCTGTAAGAAGCTAAAGAATAGGCAGGAGCTGGATTTATCTTCATTCCTCACCTAAGCAATCACCATAACTAATCTGACCCCCACCCACACTCTGTTGTAGCGTGAACATAAACTGCAGAATTCAGTGTAGTGGTCAGCAGTGACTCATTTTCTCTTGTGTGCATGCTGGGTGGGACTGGACCAACATTCCTGACTGTTCCTGACTTCCTACCATCTAAGTGAGTATTCCACTCTGCATGGTCTCATTCAGCCTTGGTCTGCTTGAAGGCGTCTGGTGACTGGTGGTCTACATCTGTGACTTAACATGTGCTGGAGCTTGTTCCTGCTTACTTCTTCTGGTGTGCTGCATTCTGGTTGATAGGAGCATGTCAAGGGTCAGGGCTGGGTCCAACAGTAAACAAGCTGCAAAGGCTCTCTGTGCACCCCTCTTGCTTCCCAAAGGGAGGAGAAAGGGAAGAAGGAAAAGACGTTGATGGGTTAGCAAAGAAACTAAACCAGCTGGGGTGGAAGGAAGAATAATGCTATGGAATAGAGACACAGAAACATAAACCAGTATGGAACCCAAACCCTGATAGCAATGATGGCACCATTGGCACCACTGATGCAGGGGGAAAGCACTGGGGAAGTCCCAGACTGGACTCAGCAGCAGATGAGAACTGGAGTCAGTAATTGGATTCAGGACCACACAGAACAGGATCAAAGGCAGATGGGACAGAATCCTTCTGGGACACCAGCCAGTGAAGAAGAGGCTTGGCCCTGGTGATCCCTCAGCTTTCTTCTGAAGATGCCACCCATGAGCTGCAATCAATCCCTTGTTGGGCAGTTGAGGCTCACCTCTCCTGTCTGCTCCTCCCTGCAGATGTCACCTCTGATTTCTGCCCTCAAGGTGCTTCACAAGCTGTGGCAGTGCCCTTGGTGTGCCCAGGATCAAGTCTTAGGCAGAGCCTCTCTGCAGCCAGCCCTTGGCAGGAGCTCTCCTCATCAGCCCTGGCTGTGCCAACCTGCCCTGAAGTGCAGGAGCCTCACTGAGCAGGGGCTGAGCTGGGAAGCCACAGCACTGAGCAGAGCTAGCTCTGGTCCTGCTCAAAGCAGGACAGAGCACTTGCATGGTTATCTTTAACTTTACAAGAGAACTGTTTTTTCATCTTTAGTGTTTAATGTGGAGTGGAATCTCTGCTTTGGAGGCTTTCAAAACATGCCTGTATGTGCTCCTGGCCAAGCTGCTGTGGGTGTCCCTGCTTTAGCAGGAGAGTTGGACTGGATGGTCTCCAGTGGTCCCTTCCAAATCCTACCACACTGGGATTCTGTGATGTTCTGTTCAATTTTATGTAGTCTAGTTTGCAATATCCAGATTAAAACATCTCAAAGCAGAGATTACTACCAGTCTGCTTCTTATGGTTCCACCAACCCCTTTATTTTCTATTTCAGGCTGGTTTGTTGTACCTTCCAGAGCCTTTTCATGATGTGTCAGGGATCTGGTGTATGATCTGCTGCATAACCACATCCTTGTCTATCTCCCTGGTGCTGAGTCATGTTTAATTGCCTCCTCATCCTCACCCTAGTGAAGATGTAGATCTGAGACATCCTTCCCTGTTCTGCATGTTCATCTTTCTTCTTGCTGACCATCTGTCTCTGTAACCATGCTGTTTTGGCCTGCCTGAGTGTGAGGCCATAGAAGGCACCCAGATCTTCAGTCTTTCTCATCATTGGTCTAAAATGTGTCTGAACTGGAGCAGAACCTGTGCCTGCAGTTCCTGAAAACGTTCTTTGTGACTAAGAACTTGAGTGTTAGCAGTAGTGTAGCAGTGGCAAAAGCTGATGGCTTCTAGAGTAGCTTCAGCCTCACCAGAGTCTGTGCTTTGGTGCTGTGCTTGGAGCTGATGTCAGGTTTGGTTGAACTAAGGTCAGGGTGGTGCCTCATTGAATCTTCATTGCCTTTTTTTTTTGAGGAGATAAAGCTCAAATCATGTGATAGAATAGTTTGGGTTGGAAGGGATCTTACAGATCATCTGTTACAGCCCCCTGCCAATGGACAGAGACAGGTTTTGGTCACAGCTGGCTGAAGGTGGGGCAACATGTGGCCAAGAAGGTCACCAGCATCCTGGTTTGGATCAGCAAGAGTGTGGCCAGCAGGTGCAGGGCAGGGATTGCACCTGTGTGTGGGGCACTGGTGAGGCCACACCTGAAATGCTGGGCTCAGTTTTGGGCCACTCAAGCCAAGAAGGACATTGAGGTGCCGGAGTGTGTCCAGAGAAGGGCAGTGAAGCAGGTGGAGGGGTCTGGTGAGGAGCAGCTGAGGGATCTGGGGTTGTTCAGCCTGGAAAAAAGGAGGCTGAGGAAAGACATTCTGGCTCTCTACAACTCCCAGGAAGGTGGTTGGAACCAGGTGGGTGTTGGTCTCATCTTCCAAAGAACAAGTCATCAGACAAGAGAAAATGGCCTCAAGTTGCACCAGGGGGATTGGGTTGGACATCAGGAGCAGTTTCTTCCCTGTGAGGGTTGTTGAGACACCTGGAGAGTCCCCATCCCACAGCTGTGTAGCTGTCATGCTGAGGGATGTTGTTCAGTGGTGACCTGGCAGAGCTGGATGATCTCAAAGGTTACTTCAAATCAAAACCCTGTATCTAATGCTGTGTCCCCTCCCTTCTCAGCCTCTCTCTGTGCCAATCCATCTTGTCTCTTGCCCCATTGGTAGGCTTTAAGTTGCTTATGGTAAGGAACTGTCTTTGATCACATCCAGCACAGTGTAGTGAAGCTGATGGTTCACAGCTGGAGCTTCTGATTTCTGTAGTGATACGAATCATGATTGCAACCACACGTCCCAGCTTGTTTACTGGGAGTGCTGCAGCAAGTTCCAGAAGGTGTGTTAGTGATTTATCTCCCTGACATTTATCCTGATATCCCCAAACCTGAGCAGCTTCAAATAACCATTAAAAAAAAAACCCAAAAAAACCCAAGAAATCAAGCAAACAAACCCAAACCAAACCCCCTAAAAAAACCAACCCCAAAGCAGCAACAGCAACAAAAAAACCCAAACCAACAAACCAAAACCCTCAAAACAAAATACCAGTTGGCTCAGAATTTACTTGTATTCCTGAATTCTTCAGGGGAGATTTCTCATTAAAGAAAATCAGGAATCAAGCTGATGTGTAGTAGCAAAAAGGTCTAGAGCTTGGACACCAAGTTGGGAGCAGGTGTTTATCTGTTAGAGGGCAGAAGGGCTCTGCAGAGGGATCTTGCCAGGCTGGACAGATGGGCAGAGCCCAACAGGATGGCATTCAACAAATCCAAGTGCCAGGTGCTGCACTGTGTCCACAGAACCCCATGCAGAGCTACAGGCTGGGGTCAGAGTGGCTGGAGAGCAGCCAGGCAGAAAGGGACCTGGGGGTGTTGGTTGACAGCTGCCTGAACATGAGCCAGCAGTGTGCCCAGGTGGCCACGAAGGCCAAGGGCATCCTGGCCTGCATCAGGAACAGTGTGGCCAGCAGGAGCAGGGAAGTCATTGTGCCCTGTGCTCAGCACTGGTTAGGCCACAACTTGAGTCCTGTGTTCAGTTCTGGGCCCCTCAGTTTAAGAAGGACATCGAGACACTTGAACCTGTACAGAGAAGGGCAACAAGGCTGGGGAGGGGTTTGGAGCACAGCCCTGTGAGGAGAGGCTGAGGGAGCTGGGGTTGCTTAGCCTGGAGAAGAGGAGGCTCAGGGGAGACCTTCTTGCTCTCCACAACTGCCTGAAGGGAGGTTGTAGCCAGGAAGGGGTTGGCCTCTTCTCTCTAGCAACCAGCACCAGAACAAGAGGACACAGTCTCAAGCTGCACCAGGGGAAGATTAGATTCGAGGTGAGGAGAAAGTTCTTCCCAGAGAGAGTTGTTAGCCATTGGAATGTGCTGCCCAGGGAGGTGGTGGAGTCACCATCCCTGGAGGTGTTCAGGAGGGGACTGGATGTGGCACTTGGTGCCATGGCTTAGTAGTCATGGGGTCTGTGGTGACAGGTTGGACTTGATGATCTTTGAGGTCTCTTCCAACCTTGGGGATTCTGTGATCTTGCAAGCATGAGGGCTACAAAAAAAGGTATTTTTATGTGGGTGAAAAAGAGGCACTTCATGACTTCCAGTCTCTTTATCTCTGCAGTTACAGAAACTGAAATTGAAATAAATATTTATAATTAGAAAAGTTCAATAATCCAGTATTAAACCCAACCCAAAGCCTCTTCATCTGAGTTTTTCCTCAAGTGCTATAAATTTTGCCTAATAGGTGATGACTCTGAAGGTGTTCAGGGCCAGGTTGAATGAGGTCTTGAGCAACCTGGTGTAGTGGGAGGTGTCCCACTCAGAGCCAGCTGTATCCTGGGCTGATCCCCAGCAATGTGAGCTGCAGGGGCAGGCAGGGGATTCTGCTGTGCTCTGCTGAGACACACCCCCTGCAGTGCTAGGGCTAGCTCTGGAGTCCACAGCACAGACAGGGACCTGTTGGAGCAGGGCCAGAGGATCCTGCTTACTGCAGGGGAGTTGGGCCAGGTGACCTTTAAACGTTCCTTTCAAGCCAGACCATTCTGTGCCTGGCAGGTCTGGTGTAAGGGTTGGGAGTGGACAGGAGGGTCTGAGCTCTATGTCAGGTTGGGGTTAGCAACAGTGACACAGCACACAACATCAAAATTTGTTGTTTTGTGGTTTTTTTTGTTGTATAGGTCTGTCAAAAGTTGGTTTTCAGGTCTGCTGATGGATTAAATTCATCCAAAGCTGCATTTGCCATTAAATTACACATTCACTGATTTTCTTCCCTTCACTCTCCTACCAGATGTGTCCACCATCTCTTGGGGTCAGATCATTCAGATTAACCAATGCTCCAGTTCAGCACAGCAGGGGCAGGGGAATTGCTTTGCCTCCTGACTACTGTGTGCACTTCTGCTTCAGCTCCTTGCCTTTGTCACATTTGCTTTTGCAGGTCCTGTCTGTCAGAAACTAAAGAAATAATCTGTGGACAGCTGTCTGAAAACCTTGGTGATTCTGTGAAAATGTTGATTATTTAGCTCCATTTTAATGGGGTTTGGGGGGAAGGAATTGCACCTAAATCCATAACTCTACTGGAGCACCAGTTCTGTAAAGCTGCCACTTGTTTGGCCTTTTTTATTAATGATTTAATTTTCACTCCATTTATTTAAGTATTTATACACTGTGGGTGACACAGGGAGCAGCTGAAGGTGTGTCTGTAGGTTATTTAGGTCTCTGCTCCCTTTCACCTTTGCCTTCCTCTTCCTTACCCAAAATAAGTGAGGATGGATTTCTTTAGTGCATCTGCCATGGAAATCTGCACTTTAACCCCTTCCTCAAACAACTCCTGAAGTCTGGTTAGATTTTTTTTTAACACAGACCAGATGAAAGAGGAGAAGTTTATTCTCTTGGGTAATTCACCAGTGTAAAGGTGACAGCGGAACAGGTCACCCAGGGAGGTCATGGGTGCCCTCTCACTGGATGTGTTCAAGGCCAGGCTGGATGAGGCCTTGACCAACCTGATCGAGTGTGAGGTGTCTCTGGCCATGGCAGGGTGTTGGAACTGGATGATCTTGAAGGTCCCTTCCACCCCAAACCATGTTGAGCAGAATGAACTCCTGAAGAAGAATGGAATGGAATGGAATGGAATGGAATGGAATGGAATGGAATGGAATGGAATGGAATGGAATGGAATGGAATGGAATGGAATGGAAGAGACCTTCAAGATCATTGTGTCCAACCTATCAACCAATCCAACCCACCTAATCCACCAAACCATGGCACCAAGCACCCCATCAAGTCTCCTCCTGAACACCTCCAGTGATGGTGACTCCACCACCTCCCTGGGCAGCACATTCCAATGGGCAATCACTCTCTCTGTGTAGAACTTCTTCCTAACCTCCAGCCTAAACCTCCCCTGGCACAGCCTGAGACTGTGTCCTCTTGTTCTGGTGCTGAAGCAGCAAGAAAGTCAGCTATGTAAACTCTGAAAATAGTTTTATTTGCCTTAATAAAGGTTTTGTCAGGGGAAAAGAGGAAATACTTCAAAGCTTGGTGTAAATCAACCCACCTTTTGCCCTGGAAGGGGGTGGGATTCAGTAATGAGAACCTAAAGAGTCAGGGGCTCCACCATAGGTGGCGTGGAGGCGAAGCAGGCAACGTCTGCCACGTAAGCAGACAAGAGGACCACTGCGTTTACTCACCTGTTAATTGCATTACATCCTCAAAAGGAATCCTTAAATTAACACAGCAGAACTTCCTAAGTGTCCACCTTGCAGAGACAGCAGAGCTTATGGTTTTCTAATTAGCTGCAGAAGTTTTAATTGGCGTAACAGATCGGACCTAGTGCAGAGCTTTCCTCTGGGCGCAGCCTGTGATGTCAGCTCACTCAGCTGCAGCATTTAAACGTAGAGAGTCATTTACACAGGAGTTCACCTGCAGGCTCTTTATTTAATACTGGTCTTTATGAGACAAGAATGCCCCAGGTTGCCCAGAGAGCTGGTAGATGCCCCTTTCCCTGGCAGGATTCCAGGTTAGGTTGCTTGGGGCTGCGAGCAACCTGCTCTAGTTGCAGATGTCCCTGCTGGCTGCAGTAGGGTGGGACTCGATGAGTTTTAAAGGTCTCTTCCAACCTGAACCAGTCTGTGATTCCCTGCAGAAGGCTGTAGTTCTTTAGCCAGTGCTTAGAACCTGGCCAAGAGGAGGTAGGTGATTAACTACCTTGTTAATGAAGTCATGATTGGAAGCAGGAAGATGTCTTGCTGGCTGTTGAATGGTGCAGAGGAATACTGTGTGTTAAGGGCGTGACATCTGTAGTAGGTTTTACAGGGGGAGATGAAGCAAAACCTGGGGATATTACAACAGTGAAGCTTTCACTGGTGATCAAAATCAGATGAACACTTGAATCTGATTAATGTGTGAGAAATATTTGTGTGCATTAGGACAGCTGCAGTTCAAAATGTCAGTCTTGTAGATTAACCTTGCCTCTTACAACAGAATCATAGAATCACAGACTGGTTTGGGTTGGAAGGAACCTTTAAAGGTCATCCAGTCCAAGACCCCTGCAGTCAGCAGGGACATCTGCAACTAATTTCCTCTGTGCAACCTGACCTGGAATGGTGCCTGGGATGGGACATCTTGACATCTCTGGGCAGGCTGGGACAGGCTCTCACCACCCTCAGTGTCAAACATTTCTTCCTTCTCTCCAGTCAGAATCTGCCTCTTTCGGTTTCAAACCATCACCCCTTGTCCTGTCACAGCAGGGCCTGCTGAAAGGCTATCCCCAGCTTTCTTTGAGGTACCTTTACATACTGAAAGGCTGCAATGAGGTCTCCCTGGAGCCTTCTTTTTCTTAGAACTGCATCACAAAACTTCTATTTTCCTGTGCACCTTTGCTTTTAGTTCAGTTGTGGAGTGCACTTGTCTAATTTGTGGTAAGTGTACAAAGGGTACATTGAATTTGCACAGGGAGAGGCACAAACAGTTTGGAGGGTATGTGGACATACAATGAAAATCTTTGCTTCAGTGAATTTGGTAATGTCCAGACAGTATAATCTTGCCTGAGCCGCACTCATAGAGTCCCAGCATGGTAGGCATTGGAAGTGACCCCTGGAGGTCATGCAGTCCAACCCCCTGCTTCAGCAGGGGCACCCACAGCAGCTTGCCCAGGATCACAATGACCAGGGAGGTTGGATGCCCTCCAGAGGGATTTCACAACCTCTCTGGGCAGCCTGCTCCAGCCCTTCAGCACCTTTATAGGAAAGCACGTTTTCTCCTGTTCCAATGGAACCTCCTGGGCTCCAGTTTGTGCCCATTGCCCCTTGTCCTGTCCCTGGGCACCACTGAGCAGAGCCTGGCCCCAGCCTCTTGCCCCCAGCCTTTATCTCTTGCTGAGCATTGCTCAGATCCCCTCTGGGGCTGCTCTGCTCCAGGCTGCACAGCCCCAGGGGCTCTCAGCTGTTCCTCCTCACAGAGATGCTCCAGAGCCCCTCAGCATCTTTGTAGCCTTCCCTGGACTCCCTCCAGTAGTTCCCCCTCACTCCATCTGAATGTGACCCTTGCTGGTTATGCACTTAGGAGCACACATGTACAATATTGCCTGGATGGACTGAAGTGTTGGACCCTGAATTTGAGGTTTGATTTCACCGATGATTTAATTTCATCAACAACAGTTTCCAATGGCAATTTTTGTTTGAGAGGGAGAATCTCAGAATAGTAGGGGTTGGAAGGGACCTCTGGAGATTATCTAGTGCAACACCCTGCTAGCACAGGTTCACCTAGATCAGCTTCTACAGGAACTTGTCCAGGTGGCTTTTGAAAGTCTCTGGAGGAGGCTCCACAGCCTCTCTGGACAGCCTGTTGTGGTGCTCTGTCACCCTGTGTTCCTCTTTACATTGAAGCATAAAAACCTTGGATGCCTTTATTTTATTTCTATGGATTAAAGCCATACCTCCTTATTTTTGTAGACCTGCAAAGAATTTGTAGAGCTCTGCAAAGAATACTCTAATGTTTGGTGAGGCCTTCAAGTAAGATCTTTGCCTTAAACCACCAAAGACAAACTCTTCATGCCATTATACCGCAGTTAACTTTTGATTCCATGTTCTCCAGGAGCCAGTGGCCATTAAAAGTGTCCTGCCAAAGAGGCCCTTCCAACACAAAGATGAGATTCATTTTTTTTTACATAACCTGATAAATGTCTCCTTTTCCTTTTGAACCAGCCATCAAAAACATTTTCCATCCTTCTGCAAAACTCTTCCCGGCCAAACCTGAGGGAAGCCAAACAGATCATGTGCTTAGCAGTGTATTGAGAGAAACTGCTTTAGCAGTTGCAGCTTTAGATGTGATTTCCTTGTCCTGAAGCCAGTTACTCTTGGTGAGTGATTGAAGTTATCAGTAATGTGGTAGCTGTAGTATGGAGCAGTGAACACTCATTTTCATGACACTTAGGGAGTGCCATTTCTTTCCTCCCCCCTTTTTCAAGCAAGTGGCATTTTCCAGAGTGACTCACTCTGGGGAAAGAAAAATAGCATTAACAGGAAAAGAAATGTGGCACCTTGGAATAGACATCCTGGTGAAAAGAATGGATTTCCATTCCTGAAACCCAAATTTCTGTACTACATGGAAATTCAATTATTACCCTTACAGGAAAAGTGTGCATTTTTGCTGTCTTCTCTGCAACTTAATTTTCTTCCTTAGATGTTGAATTTGTACCAAGTCCACAGCAGTACAGGGGCACAATAACTTCCCTGCTCCTGCTGGCCACACTACTTCTGATGCGGGCCAGGATGCCATTGGCCCTCTTGGCTGCCTGGGCACACTGCAGGCTCATGTTCAGCTGCTGTCAACCAGTAGCCCCAGGTCCCTCTCTGTGTGGCAGCTCTCCAGCCACTCTGACCCCAGCCTGTAGCTCTGCATGGGGTTGTTGTGGCCAAAGTGCAGCACCCGGCACTTGGACTTGTTGAATGATCATGTTGGACTCTGCCCATCTGTCCAGCCTGTCGAGGTCCCTCTGCAAAGCCTCTCTGCCCTCCAGCAGATCAACTCCTGCCCCCAGCTTGGTGTCATCTGCAAATTTACTGCTGATGGACTCAATGCCCTCATCCAGATCATCAATAAAGATGTTGAAGAGCATGGGGCCCAGCACTGATCCTTGGGGCACACCACTGGTGCCTGGCTGCCAGCTGGCTGTGGCACCATTCACCACCACTCTCTGGGCTCGGCCCTCCAGCCAGTTCCTGACCCAGCTCAGAGTGCTGCTGTCCAAGCCAGGGGCTGACAGCTTGGCCAGGGAGTTTGCTGTGGGGGACGGTGTCAAAGGCCTCGCTGAGGTCCAGGCAGACCACATCCACAGGCCTCCCCACATCCACCAGGCAGTCACCTGATCAGGTTGGTGAGGCAGGACCTGCCCTTCCTAAATCCATGCTGGCTGGGCCTGATCCCTTGGCTGTCCTGCAGGTCCACTTGGGTCACAACAAGCCCATGAATGCTCCAGGCTTGGGGCAGAGTGGCTGGAAACTGCACTGTGCAAAAGGACCAAGGGAAGTTGATTGATATCCAGATGAAGATGAGCCAGGGTGTGCCCAGGTGGCCAAGAAGGCCACCAGCATCCTGACCTGGATCAGCAATGGTGTGGCCAGCAGGAGCAGGGTAGAGATTGTCCATGTCTGCTGGGCACTGGTGAAGTCACATGGGGAATCATGGGTTCAGTTTTGGGCCCCTCACTTCAAGAATAACATTGAGGGGCTGGAAAGTGTCCAGAGAAGGGCAATGAAGCTGGTGAAGGGTCTGGAGAACAGGGCTGGTGAGGAGCAGCTGAGGGACCTGGGGGTGTTTAGTCTGGTGAAAAAGGAGGCTCTCTGCAGCTCCCTGAAAGGAGGCTGGAGCCAGGTGGGGGTTGGTATCTTGTCCCAAGAAACAAGAGATAAGGCAAGAGGAAATGGCCTCAACTTGTGCCAGGGGAGGTTTAGGTTGGACATTAAGAAAACACTTTTCTTGCCCAAAGCTTTTTGTGATTCAAGTATGCCTTTCACTGTGGAACATAAGAAAAGGACTACTGGGGTGAGAGGCTGGAGAGGAAGGCAAGGAGGCAAATCCCTCACTGTGTGAGTTTTTGATGCTGTCTTCTGGTCCTTTCTGTTCTGTCCTGTAAGGTGAAAGGAGTGGATATGGCACAGAGCTGGGAAGTCAGAGTGGATGTAGGGGGAAGATGATGCTCTGGGATCTCTAACTCTGCTGTGATTTCAGTGGCTGGCCTCTCCTGCCAGCCAGCTGTGGACATAAAACCATGATGTGAGTTTCTGTACAAAGAGGTTGGTGGTAAACAAACTTCTGCTGTTGGAGCATCATTAGGGGCTTGCTCCTGCAGAATGCAAAGCATGCTGGTGTGGCAAGCTCTTGCACATCAATTTTATTTAGCATGTTAAGCAAATGCTCTCATGCTTGGCCTTTCTAGATCAGCCTCTGGGTAGTATTTCTTCCTCTGGGCCAAGCATATCCCTTTTCCTCACTCCTTTTGGAGCACTTGGTGAGTTTTGAAGCAGACTGGTATCAAGGGAACTGCTGCAATTCAATGGACAGATTTTCCTTGGCCAAGACCCAAACTTCTTCTTCCTGTTGTGGATATTAATACTGACAGAGGTGAGACCTTGTCACTCTTCTGCTGCTCAGTGCAGGTAATAAATGTGAAATCAGGTTTCAGGAGAGAATTGTGAGCATGGTTTTCTGTCAAAATGAAAAACAACTCAGAGCAAATCTGCCCCTGGAATAATTCCTGATTTCTTTGCTTAATACTTTGGATTTTTGTTCAGCATGCTGAGGATCCGTAGCTAACAAATGTACAGCCCTGTCTTCTCAGTCTGACTGAAATGGCAATTTTTGCTTCCCAGGAAGCAAAGAATTATTCTATGATGACATGCATGAAAGATTGCCTATAGAGCAGGCTGCTCTGTGAGTGTTTCAGAGCTTCTGAAATATAACAACTGCTGTAAAAAACATTGCTGGAAAATAAAATAGGCAGTTTGCAGAATTTAATGAGTTTGACAATGAGTTGCTTAAAGGATGCTTGCTGGGATGTGTCAGTGGAACTGGCTGTGGTCATCCAGGGGGTGGCAGTCAGGCAGAGCAGCTGACTCCACATCAGAATGTGGCACTGTGCATCATCTGAGACTTAGAGACTACCCCAAAAACTGTGCACTCATAGAATGGTTTGGTTTGGAAGGGACCTTTCAAGGTCATCTCTTCCAAGACCCCTGCAGTCAGCAGGGACATCTGCAAGTGGAGCAGGTTGCTCACAGCCCCAAACATCCTCACCTGGAATGCAGTCAGGGATGGAGCATCTCCCACCTCTCTGGGCAATCTGGGCAGGCTCTCCATACCCTCAGTCTCCATCATTTCTTCCTTCTCTCCACTCTCAATCTCCCTCTTTTAAGCTTAAACCATCAGCCCTTGTCCTGTCACAACAGGTTTGGTGATTGGTGAATGGATTTTGCCTACATTGACCTGAATTGTGAGGAATAATGTGACCAGCAGGACCAGGGCAGGGGCTGTCCCCATGTACTCAGCACTGGTGAAGTCAAACCTTGAGTACTGGATTCAGTGTTGGGCCCCTCACTCCAAGGACATTGAGGTGCTAGGGTGTGTAACAGAGAGAAGGGCAACAGAGCTGGGGAAGGGTCTAGAGCACAAATCTTGTCAGAAGCAGCTGAGGGACCTAGGGTTGTGTGGAGAAAAGGAGGCTGAGGGGAGACCTTGCTCCCTACAGCTCCCTGAATGAGGCTGAAGCCAAGTGGGGTTGGTCTGTACTCCCACGTGACAAGTGACAGGACAAGAGGAAGTGGCCTCAAGTTGCAGCAAGGGGAAGTTTAGGTTGGATGTTAGACAAAACCTTCTGGCTGAAAACTGTTCTGAAACCCTGAATCAGGCTGCCCAGGGTAGTGGTTGAATCCCCATCCCTGGAGGTGTCTAAAAGCTGCCGAGATGCGGTGTTGAGGGGCATGGTTTAGCTCCATCCTTGGTGCAGTTAGATAATGATGGGACTCAATGATCTAAAAGGTCTTTTCCAATCAGAATGATTCTATGGTCTCACCTTGTTAGGGAGAAGGTACTTTTATCCTTCTGGCCTTCCTCCTTTGTTTTGAAGTTTGGAGACTGTGTGCTTTGCAGTGTCTCACAGTTAAATCAGGGGTTTGCAGCACAGCACGGTCTTGAAGGTGGTGTTTGTTGCTTCTAGGTGAGAGCCGCCTGAGAGGCAGACAAGCTGTAGAGCCTCTGATTGTTGGGTGTTGTTTTTTTTGGTAGCAGTTGTTCTTGGACAGGAATTGCATGTAATCTAGGTTAGAGAACTGCTCATTATGTAAAGGGTTTATGCAATTGGAAGTGGAGCATTTTACATTTCTGCAATTAAGAAAGTTGTCCTGAAATAGTCTCAGCCTAGATGGAAAATGTGCTCATTAGCCACGTTCCTATTCTTGCCCAATGCTCTGTTGAATTTCTCTGTAAGCCTTTAACTTGCAATAGCTACTGGCACTACTTTTTTTTTGTTGTTGTTGTTAGTTGCTGTATTGCTCAGAATTGCTTATTAGTGAAGATTTAGATACATTTCCCCCTTTTTTGAGACCTCTGCTTTCCTAATCTCTACTTCTAAAACGCTGAAGCTTTGCTAGAGTTGTTCTGCTGCTTTGCAAGCAAATGTTTTTTAGCTGCTTGTAGCAGTCACAAAACAAAGTTGTGGTGACAGCCTGTGGTGCAGTCAAGTGATTTAATTACAGCATTAAAATGAACTAATGGCAGGAAAGCTCCTGAGTGTGGCTGGGCTGGGGGCACTTGTCACTTCTGCCAGAGCTGCTTCTTGAGTGTGCAAGAAGGGCAAGGACAACCTCCACTCCTTGGTTGACATGGAGGGGAACGTTGTAACAAAGGATGAGGAAAAGGCAGAGGTACTTAACACCTTCTTTGCCTCAATTTTTACTAGCAGGGCAGCATGTCTTCCAGACAGCTGGCCTGCAGAGCTGGCAGAAAGAGCCAGGGAGCAGCATAGTTTTCGTCTGTTCCAGGATGGGATAGTTAGAGATCTTCTGAGCCACTTGGATCCCCACAAGGCCATGGGACCGGATGGGATCCATCCTAGGGTGCTGAGAGAGCTGACAGATGAGCTGTCCAAGCCACTCTCCATCATTTTTCAGCAGTCCTGGCTCACTGGAGAGGTCCCAGAAGACTGGAAGCTGCCAACATGGTGCCCAGCCACAAGCAGGGCCGGTTGGACGAGCCAGGGAATGATAGGCCTGTCAGCCTGACCTCAGTGCCAGGCAAGGGTATGGAGCAGGTCATCTTGAGTGCGATCACACAACACTTACAGGATGACCATCTTGAAGGTCCCTTTCAACCTGGTCTATTGTATTGTATTAAATACATCATAGCGAGCGTGGGCCCTGATGGGCATGTTCAAGTTCACTCAGTAAGGGCCTCAAGTAGCATCTTCAATGGCACAATGGAGTTGAGTGCACTCTGAGCAAGCTGGCAAGATGACACCAAGCTGAGTGATGTGGTTCTGTGCTGGAGGGGATCCATACAGAGGGACCTGGACAAGCTGCATAAGTGGTCCCAGGTGAACCCCACCTGGCTCCAGCCTCCTTTCAGGGAGCTGTAGAGAGCCAGAAGGTCTCCCCTCAGCCTCCCCTTCTCCAGGCTCAATACCCCCAGGTTCTTCAGCTACTCCTTCCCAGCCCTGTTCTCCAGACCCACCTTTGTTGCCCTTCCCTGGACCTGCTCCAGCTCCTCAATGCCCTTCTTGGAATGAGGAGCCCAAAACTTCATCCAGGATTTGAGGGTGCATGAGTGCCCAGCACATTTCCTGGAGTAGCAGAAGGGTGAGAGAAGCCCTTCAGCCCTTAACCATTCCCAGACCAATGACACAAAGCAGCAAGATGGATTTCCAGTCATAGTTTTGAGATGCATCTGCCAAAGATTATGGGGAGAATGTTTAACCAATTCCTATTCTAAGAGGCCAGCTTCCTCCCTGGAGCCAAATACCTCTTTAGGGGTGGGTTTTGGAGCCATTTAGCAGCTCCCCTCCATGGATGGGGACTCCACCACTGCCCTGGGCAGCCTGGGCCAGGCCTTGAAAACCCTTTTGGGAAAGAAGTGGTTCCTGATGTCCAACCTAAACCTACTTGTGTGATTCCACAGGCCCAAGTGCAAGTTTCTGTGTCTGAATTGGAGCAATCCCCAGTATCAACCAGGGATGCAGGGCTGGAGAGCAGCTCAGTGGAGAAGGCCTTGAGGTACTGGGGCTGCAGAGCTGGCCATGAGCCAGCACCAAGTGCTGCCAGCCCAGAGCCAGCCCTGTCCTGGGCTGATCCCCAGCAGTTTGGGCAGCAGGGGCAGGGAGGGGATTCTGCCCCTCTGCTGGGCTCTGCTCAGACCCCCTGCAGTGCTGGGGCAGCTCTGGAGTGCTCAGCACAGCACAGACAGGGAGCTGTTGGAGCAGGGCCAGAGGAGGCCACAGCAATGCTGGCAGGGCTGGCAGGGCTCTGCTGGGAGGCTCCAGGCTGAGAGAGTTGGGCTTGGTCAGCCTGGAGAAGAGAAGGCTCCAGGGAGACCTTCTGGTGGCCTTGCAGTGCTGGGGGGTTGGGGGCTGGAAGCAAGCTGGGGACGGAGTTTTTCTCAGGGCCTGTTGTGACAGGACAAGGGGTGATGGTTTGAAACTAAAAGAGGGAGATTGAGAGTGAAGGAAGAAATGTTTGACCCTGAGGGTGAGAGCCCATCCCAGGCTGCCCAGAGAGGTGGGAGATGCCCCATGCCTGGGACCATTCCAGGTGAGGTTGTGTGGGGCTGTGAGCAGCCTGCTCTAGCTGCAGTGGTCTCTGCTGACTGCAGGGAGGGTGGACCAAATGACCTTGTGAAGGTCCTTTCCAACCTGTTCTGTGATATGAAGAAAACAAATAGCAGAATGTAAGAGTCTTGTCTCTTCCACTACTGTTGTTCTGTTCCCTTGGCCCACTCTGTCTACTTGTTAAAGTGCCTCAGAGATGAAGATTTAGGTAAACACAATCTGAACAATATGTAGGGAATAAAATACAACAATTGATTTCTAGATCAGTCAGCTGAAATCCTTTACATGCAGTCCCATGAAGCTCCTCTAGTCAGGTTAAGGATTTGTCCCAGCAGTTGTAGCTACTTGTGGAGTTTTTCTCTTGTCTTCAGACCTTTATCTTGGCCATTTGGCTTCTTAATATTTTCACTGGAAGAGGAGAGAAAATAAGCTTGTGGGCTTCTGCAGTATGTGTTTAGGAAAATAATGTGTTCTCAATCACAGTTACAACGTTCCCCTTCCTGTCTTTAATAGCATCTTTTTTTATTGCCCTCTCTCTCTCTGTTTTTCACTCTCTCTCCCTACCACAACCACCACCAGTCCCTTAACGCTCTTGGCATGTGCTGATGCTTAGAGTGATTTTTGTTGTTGTTTTGTAAGCCATTTCAGCATCTTCTTTTGCATGTCAAGCACTCAGCATATTTGCAAGTTGCAGCAGTCAATTAGCAGAGTGTCTGATGTGTGGACAAGTTTGCTTTGGTGTTGATTTAGAGCTCTTAATTAACGGTGGGTTGAGTATTCATCCTGGTTCAGCACATCCTTGGAACAAGCACAAGGCAGCTTCTAAAGATGGAAACCTGGAATCTTGAAATCCTTGTCATGATTAGAATCATAGAACTGAATCTCTTGGAGAAGTCCTTTAAGATCCTTGAGCCCAACCATTAACCCAGCGCTGCCTAGGTCATCTCCCTCGGCACCACATCTCTGTGTCTTCTAAATGCCTCCTGGGATGGGGATTCGACCATGCCTCTGGGGAGCCTGTTCCAGTGTTTGAGAACACTTACAGGTTTGAATTTCTTCTAATATCAAACCTAAACCTGCCCTGCTGCAACTTGAGGACATTACCCCTCGTCCTATCACTTGTTACTAGGTAGAAGAGACCAACCCCACTTGTCTCCAACCTCCTTTCAGGGAGTTACAGAGAGCCAGAAGGTCTCTCCTCAGCCTCTTCTTCTCCAGACTAAACAACCTCAGGTCCCTCAGCTACTCCCCCCAAGCCCTGTTCTCCAGACCCTTCCCCAGCTTTGTAGCCCTTCTCTGGACCTGTTCCAGCCCCTCAATGTCCTTCTTGGAGTGGGGAGCCCAACACTGAACCCAGCACTCAAGGTGTGGCCTCACCAGTGCTGCATACAGAGGGACAATCCCTGCCCTGCTCCTGCTGGCCACACTATTGCTGATCCAGGCCAGAATGCTGGTGGCCTTCTTGGTCACCTGGGCACACATTGGCTCATCTTCAGCTGCTGTCAACCAGCACTCCCAGGTCCTTTTCTGCTGGGCATCTCTCCAGCCACGCTGCCCCAAGCCTGAAGTGTTGAAGGGGGTTGCTGTGACCCAAATGCAGCACTTATTAACCTCTTGTGCACAAATGATTCCCGTTGTTGTGCAGAGCTGATTTTTCCCCTGTGCCTTTATCCTCCTTGGCAGGCAGAGTCTGCACAGACATAACAACTGTGTAGATTAAAACATGCAGTTCAGTCTGGCTGGTGTGGGTGCCATGCTAGACATAACTGCTGAGGAGGTGTGGTGTCCGTCACGGAAGTCATCACTGCGTCCTTTCTCTCCCGCGTGGGAGGGGGTTTTATGATCTGCCAGAATGCCAAATGCTGTTAACTAGAGCTGAGTGTGGTCCACTCTCCATAAATTACAATCATGGCTGCATGTGGGTGTCTCATCATTAAACTCTGCTGTCTGCCTGAGAAGTGTGGGAGGGAGCAGACTGCTGGGATGTAGTGGTTGATGCGTTGTAGGTCCTCCTCTGGATGCAGTGTGGAGTCCTTTAATTCACATCTTCCTCAGAAAAATTAGTGATGTGATTGGAGTATGCATTGAGCAGTGCCCTGGGTTTGTTTTCCTCTTTTGGACTCCTGCCAAATGGTGATTAAGAGCCAGTTAACGAGCTCCATAGGCTCTGCTTGAGCATGTAAGGGCAGGTTTCAGAAGGGATGTGGTTAGCAGGTCAAGAGAGGTTCTCCTCCCCTCTACTCTGCCCTGGTGAGGCTGCATCTGGAATATTGTGTCCAGTTCTGTGCCCCTGAGGGAGCTGAGGCTTGGAGCTTGGAGCAGAGGAGCCTGAGGGGTGACCTTATTCCTGTTGATAAAGATGTGCAGGGCAGTGTTGGGAGGATGGAGCCAGGCTCTGCTCAGGATGTCCAAGGACAGGAAAAGGGCAATGGGTGCAAGCTGGAGCAGAGGAGGTGCCATGGGAACAGAAAGGAAAAGTTTTTCACTGTGAGGGTGCCAGAGCCCTGGAGCAGGCTGCCCAGAGAGGTTGTGAAATCTCCTTCTCTGGAGACACTCAAAACCCACCTGGATGTGTTCCTGTGTGATCTTCCCTCAGTGGTCCTGCTCTGGCAGGGACTTGGACTGGATGATCTTTTGAGGTTCCTTCCAACCCCTAATGTTCTGTGATTCTGTGTGTCTCCTGCTGGTAGTCAGTGCCCTCCTATATATTGCCTACAGGGATGCTGCAGAGGTGTGTTCTGCATCCAGAGGAGTTCTTCAGATTGATGTTGTGGCTGGCAGTGGTATTCTCTGCTGACAGGCTCATTCTGCTTGAGAATTTTATAGTAGGGTTATTTTAGCACTGCCACATGAGCACTCAGGGCCTGATTCTGAATTTCTTCCTAACAATCTCCCCAACCTTCATTTGAAGGCTGTTTCTCCACAGACATCTTCTGCTGAGCCTTAATCTGATGGCAGATGCCCTGTTGCTGGAAGAGGCTGAGTGGGGGGCATCACAGCAACTTCTCCTTCCCCTGCTGATGGTGTGTTCAGATTGTGTTGGAAAATGCACCCAAGATATTTCACTTAGCTCATCTCCCAGAGCCAGACCTTCTCAGAGCACTCCCTTAATGCCTCCATCACTTTCTGGCCTCTCTGAAGGGATGTCTCTTTCAGATTGTTCAAAAAAGCTCTTACTATTATTTCTTTTATACCTCTCACAAGCTGTTCCTAAGTTATTTTTGGCTTGATTTGATCTGGTTTAGCCCTGAACTTGCCAAAGTTTATGTACCTTTTCCTTTCCTGATTTGGAAAAGGCTTAATCATTGTACCTTTAATAGTCTCCTTCCTCTGCTGTTGAGTCACGGCGCCTTTCTCTTCCCTTTGGGGCCTCCAGTATCTGATATTCATTCTCTCTTGGACTTGGTGATCTTAAAGGTCTTTTCCAACTGAAACAATGCCATGACTCATTGTCCTGCTGCCTTCTACAGGCAGCTCCTAAGCTGAACCTGTTTGCCTGCCTGCTTCTTGATGCGTGGGGTGGGTGCTGTGTCAACGCTGAGCTTACTAACAAGCAGTAGTTAGATACTAAGAAGAGCTGCTTCACTGAAGGAGTGGTCAGGCACTGGGACAGGCTGCTCAGGGAGGTGGTGGAGTCACCATAGATTCATAGAATGGTTTAGGTTGGGATGGACCTTAAAGTTCCAACTCCCATGCCATGGGCAGAGGCACCTGCCACTAGAACAGGTTGCTCAAGTTCTCATCCAACCTGGCCTTGAACACCTCCAGGGAGGGGACATCCACAGCCCCTCTGGGCAGCCTGTCCCAGTGTCTCACCACCCTCACTTTATAAAGATTTTTTCCTAATCTCCAGTCTCAATCTGCCCTCCCCAAGGTCAAAGCCATTGCCCCTCATCCTATCATTACAAGCCTTTGTTAAAAAGTCCTTCCTTAGCTTTCTTGTAGCCCCCTTCAGGTACTGGGAGGCTGCTCCAAGGTCTTCCTGGAGCCTTCTCTTCTCCAGGCTGAGCAGCCCTAGCTCTCTCAGCCTGTCCTCACAGGGGAGGTTCTCCAGCCCTATGATCATCTTCATGGCCTCCTCTGGACTCCCTCCAACACTTAGATGTCCATCCCTGGAGGTGTTCAAGAAATGGGTGGATGTGGCACTTCAGGACATGGTTTAGTGGGCATGGTGGTGTTGGGTTGATGATTGCACTTGGTGATCTTGGAGGTGTTCTCCAGTCTTAATGGAAGTTAAATTTGTCTTTGGTAAGGATTGCCTTTGGGAAGAATCCTCTGACTGTTTTACAATCAATGGGCTCAAATGAAGAGCTGTTGTGGAAATACCTATGTGGGGGGTTGGTTTTTTAAAGAAAATCAGATCATGACCTGCAGCAAAGATGTTCCTCGTTTCCAAGGAAGCCAGGACAGAACCAGGCTCTGCTCAGTGATGTCCAGTGATAGGACAAGGGGCAGTGGGGGCAAGCTGGAGCAGAGGAGGTGCCATGGGAAAAGAAGGAAAATCTTTTCCACTGTGAGGGTGCTGGAGCCCTGAAGCAGGCTGCCCAGAGAGGTTCTGGAGCCTTCTCTGAAAGCATGCAAAAACAGCCTGGATGTGTTCCTGTGTGGCCTGCCCTAGGTGACCCTGCTCTGGCAGGGGCTTGGATTTGATCTTTTGAAGGCCCTTCCAACCCCTGACATTCTGTGATTCTGTGTGACCAGGTTTATCCATGCAACTCCCTGCTGACTTTGAAATGAGGAACTCAGTAGCTTACAGTTATGGAACTGCTGCATTCTTGGACTATTTGTCAACAAGTCCCAGAATCCCAGCATGCTGGAGGTGGGAAGAGACCTCTGGAGATCAGCCAGTCCAACCCCACTGCTCCAGCAGGGCACCCACAGCAGCTTGCCCAGCAGCACAGTGCCCAGGGGGGTTGGAAGCTCTCCACACAAGGACACTCCACAACCTCTCTGGGCAGCCTGCTCCAGGCCTCCAGCACCCTCACAACAAAGAAGTTCTTCTTCATGTTCAGAAGTAATCTCCTGAGTTCCAGTTTGTGCCCCTTGCCCTGTTGCTGGCTGCTTAGTTACTTGTTAGTCTTTGTTCTTTGGTCCAGATTCAGGAATCACTTCTAAAGCTAGAAGTGGACTCCAGAAGTGGCATTTAATTCCCTCTCTCAGTGGGAAACACTGATTACCAGGGTGGTTTTGGTTGAGCCAGCAAAATCTTGTGCTCAAGCACTGCTGAGCTGGGAGATGGCAAAGGGATGTTGCCCAGTACCTCAACAAGACCAAAGAGCACACATCCAGGCCAAGGACACTGAAAGGCAAATGGCCCTTATTAAGCAGAAAATCCTCATTTCTGCAAATAAGGGAAATCTGAGGAAATAACACACTTGCAGCTTGACTAAAATTGTACAATGAGTTGACCTTACAATTAGGAATGAAATTCCAGAGTCCTGACCATTATCCTCATGATTTCACTGCTGGGCCTTGCTTCAAGGTTGATAGAACATGCTGTTTGCATGTCATAACTTGTGTGAGATTCCCACTTACTACCACTTCCTCTCTTCCTGTTGCTTCTGCCTGGGAGAAGAGAACAATCCCCACCTCCAAGCTCCTTTTCAGGAAGCTGTAGGGAGCCAGAAGGTCTCCCCTCAGCCTTCTCTTCTCCAGGCTGAGCAGCTCCATTCCCTTTGCTGCTCCTCCCCAGCCCTGTACCCCAGACCCTTCCCCAGCTTTGTTGCCCTTCTCTGGACCTGCTGCAGCTCCTCAGTGTCCTTCTTGGAGTGAGGAGCCAAAACTGAGCCCAGCAGTCAAGATACGGCCTCACCAGTGCCTGTTACAGGGGGACCCTCTGGACCCTCTCCATCAGGTCCATATCCTTCCTGTGTTGAGGGCTCCAGAGCTGGACGCAGTACTCCAGGTGAGGTCTCACCCTCTCTCTGGAAGTGAGCTTAATGAAGATGTGCACCCATGTGAGACAACAAATACCTGCCATTCCCAGAGTGCCCAGTAAACCAGGAAGAATTTGAGGACAGGCTTAATCAGGACAAATCCTGCATGTTGTGCAGTATGCTAGGAGCTATTTAAAGACCTTTGGCTGCAAGCCTCCAAAAAGAGCAATCAGACTTCCAGAAATGTCTGTCAGTCAGCAGCTCCAGTTGTTCCTGTGGTTCATGCTTTGTGTTCTACCAAGAGCATTGCTTGATGGTCTGGATGTCTTCTGCAGTGTATGAATGGGAGGTGTTTTCTCCTGGGAGTGTGGTGTATGGAGCCCTTTTTGACACCTCTCATCGTGGTGTTATCTGCAAGCTTGCTGAGGGTTCCCTTGATCTCTCTGTGTATGGCATTGATGAAGATACTGAACAGCACTGGTCCCAGTGTGGACTCTTGGGGGACTTGTGCTCAGCTCTGCTGAGGCCACACCTCGAGTGTTGTGTTCAGTTTTGGGCACCTAAGTACAAGAGAGATGTGGAGGTGCTGGAGCCAGGGCAGAGGAGGGCAAGGAAGCTGGGAAGGGCCTGGAGAAGAAATCTGATGAAAAGCAACTGAAGGAGCTGGGGATGGTTAGTGTCAAACAGAGGAGGCTGAGGGGAGACCTCCTGGCTCTGCACCTACCTGAAAGGGATAGGTGGTGGAAGCTTCATCTCTGAAGGTGTTCAAGTCCAGGCTGGATGTGGCTCTGGGCAACATGATCTGGTGTGAGGTTTTGAAGGCCAGGCTGGAGGTGGCTGTGAGCAACCTGATCTGGTGTGAGGTGTCCCTGCCTATGGCAGTGGGGTTTGAACTGGCTGATCCTTGAGGTCCTTTCCAACCCTAACAGTTCTATGATTCTATGAAAGGAGGTTGTGGAGAGGTTGGTGCTGGTCTCTTGTCACAGGTAATTAGTGATAGAACAAAAGGAAATGGCCTCAAGTTGTAACTGGGTAGGTTTAGACTAGGCATTAGGAAGAACTTTTTCCCAGCAAGAGTGGTCAGGCTTTGCAATGTGCTGCCCAGGGAGCTGGTGGTGGAGTCACCAATGCTAGATGTGTTTAAAGGTGGTTTGGATGTGGGGCTTGGGCATATGGTTTAGGGGTGAGCCTTGTCAAGCAGGGTTCTGGGTTGGCCTTGGTGATCCTGAGGCCCTTTTCCAACCTGAATGTTTCTGTGACACCACTTGTGTTCTCACCATAGCCACTTGTAGTTCTCATCACAACAATGAATTACCAGGACAGTGGCCTGGGCAAGAGTCAGAGGAGATTCCTGTTTAATAAAATACCTAAATAATAATAAAACTCCTAAGACTAGGAACAAAAGATTCCCAAACCCTGGTGGTGCTCAAGAAATCTATGGACATGGTGCTTTGGGACATGGTTTAATGGCCATGGTGGTGGTGTGTTGATGGTTGGACTCAGTGATCTTAGTGGTCTTTTCCAACTGGAACAATTCTGTGATTCTAGTGTTGTGAAAGACCCAAAACCTCAAAAAAAAACCCAACCAAAAACAAAAACAAAAAAACAAAGAAAACAAAGAAACCCCAACAACAACAAAACCAAACCCAAAACCAAAGCAAAACCCTCAAGCCCCGTACGCCTCTTTGATGCCTCATTCTGTGAGCCTCTTGGCTCAAAGTTTGCTGATCCAGGGCTGATAACTGATTGAGGCAGGGAGTTCTAAAGCCTGAGCCAGTTCTGGGGGCATTTAGAGGGTTTCCCCACATTTGTCATGTGTTTTCTTTTTCTCTCTCCCTCTTCTAGCTTGCAGTCCATTTCCCACATTTCAAGTAGTCAGAATACTGTGGTGGTGTGCTCCTGTAGGATGCCATAAAACCTCTATTTATTTCTCTTCTGTCTTGGTCACATTTTCATCCTCAGTTGTGCTGGACAGCCTTCAAATTTGCAGCAGCAGCATTGCTCCATCTCAGGTATGGGCTTGCTGGTGTCCAGAGAAAGTGAATAGAAGTTTCCAGGAGTGGAGCTGATGAAAACATCAACAGTTCCTGCCTTGTTTTAAGATGTTCCCTTTCTGCAGAGTCTTTTAATATGTATCTTGAAGTTAATTAGAGGTAATTTCAGATTTATTTGCCTATTTTCTAGGCTTTTCACTCCAGAAGGGTATGTGATTAGCTTTACTTAATTCTTCAAGGTGTCTGCTATCAGATGCAGTGTTGCTGTGCCACGGATGCCAAAGATTACCTCAGAGGACTGCAGATATGAAAGATCTCCCTTTCGTGGGCATCTCTGTGGAAGCAGAGAAGTAGGATCATAGAATGAACCACAGAATGGTTTGGGTTGGAAGGGAACCTTCAAAGCTCATCCAGTCCAACTCCCTGCAGTCAGCAGGGACATCCCCAGCCAGACCAGGTTGCTCACAGCCCCACACAACCTCACCTGGAATGCTGCCAGGGATGGGACATCTCCCACCTCTCTGGGCAACATGGCACTGGGTCTCACCACCTTCTGTGTCAACATTTCTTCTTTCTCTTCACTCTCAATCTCCATCTCTTAGTTTTAAACCATCACCCATTGTCCTGTCACAACAGGCCCTGTCTGTCCCCAGCTTTCTTCTAGGCCCCATGAAGCACTGCAGGGCCACCAGATGGTCTCCCTGGAGCCTTCTCTTCTCCAGGCTGCCCAAGCCCAACTCTCTCAGCCTGGAGCCTCCCAGCAGAGCCCTTCCAGCCCTGCCAGCATTGCTGTGGCCTCCTCTGGCCCTGCTCCAACAGCTCCCTGGCTGTGCTGTGCTGAGCACTCCAGAGCTGCCCCAGCACTGCAGGGGAGTCTGAGCAGGGCCCATCAGAGGGGCAGAATCCCCTCCCTGCCCCTGCTGCCCACTGTAGAGCCCATCCGGAAATGTTAGATGTGTATCTTCAGTGAGGCCATTGAAGATGCTGATTTGTTTAGAAAGATTTTTGTAGTTTTTTTCAGAAAAAGTAATTGTTTTTTTGTCAGGGGAAGATATCTTTGTACATGTCTGATACAACCATGGTGTATAAAGGTTTGGTGGGAATGCAGGTGTCCATCTGATCTTCTCACTTGTGGGAGAAGGTGGTCCTTTCCTAATTTGAAGTTTAAAAGAAACTGAATCACAGAATCACAGAATCACCAAGGTTGGAAGAGACCTCAAAGATCATCAAGTCCAACCTGTCACCACAGACCTCATGACTAGACCATGGCACCAAGTGCTATGTCCAGTCCCCTCTTGAACACCTCCAGAGATGGTGAATCCACCACATCCCTGGGCAGCACATTCCAATGGCTAACAACTCTCTCAGTGAAGAACTTTCTCCTCACCTCCAGCCTAAACTTCCCCTGGCACAGCTTGAGACTGTGTCCTCTTGTTCTGGTGCTGGTTGCCTGGGAGAAGAGACCAACACCTGCCTGGCTACCACCTCCCTTCAGGGAGTTGTAGAGAGCAAGAAGGTCTCCCTGAGCCTCCTCTTTTCCAGGCTAAGCAACCCCAGCTCCCTCAGCCTCTCCTCACAGGGCTGTGCTCCAAACCCCTCCCCAGCCTTGTTGCCCTTCTCTGGACACATTCAAGTGTCTCAATGTCCTTCTTATACTGAGGGGCCCAGAACTGGACACAGGACTCAAGGTGTGGCCTAACCAGTGCTGAGCACAGGGCACAATGACTTCCCTGCTTTGCTGGCCACACT
Organism: Picus viridis; assembly: GCA_033816785.1. Classification (NCBI taxonomy): domain Eukaryota; kingdom Metazoa; phylum Chordata; class Aves; order Piciformes; family Picidae; genus Picus; species Picus viridis. The sequence goes on from CM066606.1 coordinate 2,503,987, forward strand.
GTTCCTGATGCAGGCCAGATGCCCTTGGCCTTCGTGGCCACCTGGGCACACTGCAGGCTCATGTTCAGCCTACTCTCAACCAGCACCCCCAGGTCCCTCTCTGTTTGGCTGCTCTCAGCCACTCTGACCCCAGCCTGTAGCTCTGCCTGGGGTTGCTGTGGCCACAGTGCAGCACCTGGCACTTGGATTTGTTGAATGCCATCCTGTTGGACTCTGTCCAGCCTGGCAAGGTCTCTTTGGAGAGCCCTTCTACCCTCCTACAGATCAACTCCTGCCTTCAGCTTGGTGTCATGTGCAAGTTTGCTGATGACTGTCTCAATCCCCTCATCCAGATCATCAATGAAGATATTGAAGTGGATGGGGCCCAGAACTGAAGAAATATGAAGCAATCTAATGGCAGAGATGGGGCTCATGCCTTGAAGAAAACCCTTTAACATTTTAGATGCCACAGTCAGGAACTCCTCATTGAAAAAAAAAGAAAGAAAAGAAGAAAAAACAGGCTAAATAGTTAAAAATGAGGAGAAGAGCAATATGCTTGTTTACGATGTTAAATCTCTGTTGTTTGGCATGTGTAACCTTTTTCAGTAACCTTCAGTAGGAAGATCATGCACAGTATCAGAGCTGGGCTGAATCACAGGAAGCAAAGTGGGAAAGGCTTTCAAAGAAAGGAAAGAAAATCCTCTGTGTGTGATTTGGCAACCAAAGGGCTGTGGCTGTGCCTCTTATGTAAAGGCTGTAAACACAGACTGGGGAAGGAGTGTCTTATGCTCTTACACAGAGCCACTTGTAACTTGCTGAGCATGAGCCAGCAGTGCCCGTAAGGTCAAGAAGGCCACCAGCATCCTGGCTTGGATCAGCAACAGTGTGGCCAGCAGGAGCAGGGCAGGGATTGTCCCCCTGTACTCAGCACTGGGGAGGCCACAGCTTGAATCCTGGGTTCAGTTTTGGTCTCCTCACTCCAAGGACATTGAGGGGCTGGAGTGTGTCCAGCGAAGGGCAATGAAGCTGATGAAGGGTCTAGAGCACAAGTGGTGTGAGGAGAAGCTGAGGGACCTGGGGTTGTTTAGCCTGGAGAAAAGGAGGGTGAAGAGAGACCTTCTGGCTCTCTACAGCTCCCTGAAAGGAGGCTGGCCCCAGGTGAGAGACTATCTCTTCTCCCAAGGAACAAGCAGCAGGATAAGAGGAAATGGCCTCAAGTTGCACCCGGGGAGATTTAGGTTGGACATAAGGTATAACTTTTTTCTCTGAGAGAAATGTCAAGGCATGGCCCTGGCTTCCCAGGGCAGTGGTGGAGTCCCCATCCCTGGAGGGATTTCAAAGCCACAAAGCTGTGGTGCTAAGGCACAAGACTTAGTGGTGGACTTCGTAGTGTTAAGTTGATGGTTGGACTGGATGCTCTTCAAAGACATCCTCTGCAGCCTGAATGATTCTGTAAGCATCAAACCAAAGTAAAATGCCTGGGGTGAATATCAGTGGGAACAAAAAAATCTCAACATTGAGGTTTATTTGGTTATGGAACACTTTTCCCAAAGGATGTGGTTCAAGCTTCATAACTAGTCTCTTAAAATCAGCCTGCAGTACTGGAAGGAGCAGAGGGTAGGGGATGAGCACAGTTACCTAATAGGTCTCTGCATTTCACTTGCTTCTGTGATTCATTTCCTGAAGAGCTGCTTCCAGAATCTGCTAGTGACATCATGGCCCTGTCCCCCTGGGCCAACTGGTGCTGCCTGTCAGAGATTTGAGTCTGAGACTTGCTGGGCTTTTTGTTGGTTGTTTTGGTTTGGTTTTTCTCCAGCGGTTCCTATAGCTCAGCTGTGCCTCACAGCTCTCCCATTCTGCTGCAACCCCTGCCAGGGGAACTGGCAAAAATCAGGTATTTTAAAAATACAGATGCACACCTGGGCAAACTGGGCTGCTCTTCTGATCAGGAGGTGGGCAGCCAGCAGAACTGCCCCTGCAGGGCTTGGCTACCTCCTGCTGTTCTTGGCAAGTAGGATGAAATACTTGTCTCTGTCAGAACAGTGTTATTAGGTGTGAAAACCCTCATGTATTTCAATGAGCCAGGCTTAGGTTTTCCATTGCACTGGTTTGATAAGAAGAAAGTTTCTTGGGTTTAAAGCATGTCTTCTACATGCAACTAGAGCAGGCTGCTCACAGCCCCAAACAACCTCACCTGGGATGCTGCCAGGGATGGGACATCTCCCACCTCTCTGGACAGCCTGGGACAGGCTCTCAGCACCCTCAGTGTCAAAACATTTCTTCCTCCACTCTCAATCTCCCTCTTTTAGTTTCAAACCATCACCCCTTGTCCTGTCACAACAGGCCCTGCTCAAAAGATCATGCTCTTTGTTCTTACAGGCCCCCTGTAAGCACTGAAAGGCCACAAGAAAGCCATGTCCAGCATTGCACCCACCAGCACACCCCAGCCCTCTTCCACAGGGCTGCTCTCCATCTGTCCATCACCCAGCTTGGAATAATACTGTGTGCCCTGTCCCAGCTCCTGGACCTTGTAGTGTGTCTTGCTGAACCTTGTGAGTCTACAGTAGTCCACTTCCCAAGCTTGTCCACATCCCTGTGGATGATATCCACGTCCTTCTGGGTGATGTCCTGTCCCTCAGGCATCTAACTGCACCACTCAGCTTGGTGTCATTTGCAGACTTGCTGAGGGTGCACTTGGTCCAAGACATTGATGAAGATATTAAACATCCTCAGTCCCAGTGCAGACCCCCTGAGAGACACCACTTGCCACTGATCTCCATCTGGACATTGATCTGTTGACTGCTACCCTCTGGAAGCAGCCATTCAACTGACTCTTTATCCATTGAACAGTCCACCCATCAAACCCATCTCTCTCCAGTGCAGAGAGAAGAATCTTTTGGGGAGCAAGTCAAAGGCTTTACAGATGTCCAGAGAGAGACCACATCTAGAGCTCTTCCTTTGCCCCCTGATGCAGGCTCAATTAGCAGTCTGAAGTTGCTTAGACACAAACCCTAGGTGTTCAGGATGTGCTTGTAGAGTGTAAAATGACTTTGGCTTGGGACATGATGTGACCTGCCCCTTGATCCAGCAGCCTCCTCACTGGTCCAGCCTCTCCTGGTCCTCGGTTCCATGGACCACTTTTTCCTCTCCCATGCATTATCACCTGACATCCAGCTTGAGAAGCTGCTTACATGGAAAAGCATGGTTGGAAAGTATTCCTGTATTTTTAGCTTTCTCCTGACACAGTGTCAGCAGCTGGAAAGAAGGACCAGAGCCAGCACAACATGGAGCTGCCAGCTCTCCATGGGCCACCAGAAAGTGTTCATCAGGCCACAATGTGAGGATTACTGAACTGACTGAAGAAGTGTGGCATTAAACAAAATAAAACCCCAATCAAACCCTAACCCTTCAGCTCCCAAAGCCTGCTGCTTGAATGTCTGTGTCCCCCAGGGGCCTGTCCTTTTCAATATCTTTATCAGAGATCTGGATGAGGGGATGGACTGCACCCTCAGAGAGTTTGCAGATGGCAGACACCAAGCTGGGTAGCTGTGTCCATCTGCTAGGGGGTAGGGAAGCTCTGCAATGGGATCTGGAGAGGGTAAACCTATGGGCTAAGCCTAACGTTATGAAGTTCAGCAAGACCACGTGTCAGGTCCTGCACCTGGGTCACAACAACCCCATGGGGAGCTACAGACTTGGGGAGATGTGGCTGGAAATCTGTGACTCAGAGAGGGACCTGGGGGCTCTGGTTGACAGTCAACTGACCATGAGTCAGCAGTGCCCAGGTGGCCAAGAAAGCCACTGGCACCCTGGCTTGGATCAGAAACACTGTGGCCAGCAGGGACAGGAGGTGATCATCCCCCTGTGCTCAGCACTGTCACACCGTGAGTGCTGTGTTCAGCTCTGGGCCCCTCATTAAAGGAAGGATGTTGAGGAACTGGAGTATGTCCACAGAAGGGCAGTGAGGCTGGAGAAGGGTCTGGAGCACCTGGGCTCTGAGGAGCAGCTGAGGGAGCTGGGGGTGTGCAGTCTGGAGAAGAGGAGGCTGAGGGGAGACCTCACTACTGAAGGGATGTTGGAGCAAGGAGGAGGCAGCCTCTTCTTGGTGTCAAGTGACAGGACCAGAGGAAATGGTTTCAGGCTGTGCCAGGGGAGGTTCAGGCTGGATGTTAGGAAATACTTCTTCACAGAGAGGGCTCTCAGACATTGGAATGATCTGCCCAAGACAGTGGTGGAGTCACCATCCCTGGAGGTGTTTAAGCAGTGTGTAGACCTGGTGCTTAAGGACATGGTTTAGTGTTGACTCTGGTGCTGAATTGAGAGTTGGACTGGATGAGCTTGGAGGCCTCTTCCAACCAGATGTGTTCTGAGATTCTGTGAAGAGTTGAAATAGTGACTGTAATGGTTTTGGTTATGTTCTTCACTGGTTTTGGTGGAGGGAGGACATTGGGCTGCAGCGAAAATCACTTTTGCTTTAGTTCTTCATAATCTATATTTATTGTTTTCTCAGAGGGTGCTGAGGCATTGAACCATCTGGATGCTGAAGGCGTCATAAGAAAGACACAGAGCTGTTGGAATGAGTCCAGAGAAGGGCCACAGGGGTGATCTGAGGGCTGCAGCACCTCTTCTATGAGGGCAGGCTGAGGGAGCTGGGGGTGTTCAGCCTGGAGATTCCGGGGGGACCTTAGCGCTGCCTGTCAATACCTGAAGGGATCCTGCAGGAAGGCTGCAGAGACACTGTGCATGAGGGTGTCTAGAGACAGGACAAGGTAGGGATGGATTGAAGAGAGAGCAGGGTTAGACTGGAGCTGAGGAGGTTCTTCAGTATGAGGGTGCTGAGACTCTGGAACAGGCTGCCCAGGGAGGCTGTGGCTGCCTCCTCCCTGGAGGTGTTGAAGGCCAGTCTGGATGAGGCCTTGAGCAGCTGAGTCTGGTTGAGAGTTGTCCCTGCCCATGGTGTGGAGGTTGGAGTAGATGAGCTCTGAGCTCCATCCAACCTGAGCCATTCTAGGATTCTGTGATCACAAATGTGAAGGCAGGGCCTGAGCTAGCACTCAACTGGAAGACATTACTGAAGTCGAAGTTAGATGTGTTCTCCTGGGCTTTTCTTTTTTGGAGATGGGTTTTCTTTCTGATATTTTACCCTTTTATTAAAACCAAGTTCTCCAGCTTCAGCTTGGTTGCCCAGAGAGGTGTTTGAGGCCCAATCCCTAGAGGCATTGAAAGTCAAACTTGATGTGGCCCTGAGCAACCTGATCTAGTTGTCCCCACTCCCTGCAGGGGGATTGGACAAGATGACCTTTGACAGTCCCTTCCAACCTAATGTATTCTGTGGTCTTCTGGTGTTCTTTCCAATTTTGCAACCAAGGAGCAGGAGGATCATTTTAGAAACATTGAAATGGCAAGAAGAGGTCAAGAAGATAGACTGGACTGGAGTAGACTAGACTAGAATAAACCAGGTTGGAAGAGACCTCAAAGATCATCGTGTCCAACCTATCAACCAACACCACCTAATCAAATAACCCATGGCACCAACCACCCTATCAAGTCTCCTCCTGAACACCTCCAGTGATGGTGACTCCACCACCTCCACGGGCAGCCCATTCCAATGGGCAATCACTCTCTCTGTATAGAACTTCTTCCTAACATCCAGCCTAAACCTGCCCTGGCACAGCCTGAGACTGTGTCCTCTTGTTCTGGTGCTGGGTGCCTGGGAGAAGAGACCAACCTCCACCTGTCCACAACCTCCCTTCAGGGAGTTGCAGAGAGCAAGAAGGTCTCCCCTGAGCCTCCTCTTCTCCAGGCTAAGCAACCCCAGCTCCCTCAGCCTCTCCTCACAGGGCTGTGCTCCAGACCCCTCCCCAGCTTTGTTGCCCTTCTCTGGACACCTTCCAGCAGCTGAACCTCTTTCCTAACCTGAGGGGCCCAGAACTGGACACAGGACTCAAGGGGTGGCCTAACCAGTGCAGTGTACAGGGGCAGAATGACCTCCCTGCTCCTGCTGGCCACACTGTTCCTGATGCAGGCCAGGATGCCATTGGCCTTCTTGGCCCCCTGGGCACACTGCAGGCTCATGTTCAGCCTCCCATCAACCAGCACCCCCAGGTCTTTGAGAGGTCGTGTCTACCAAAACTCTTCCTTTTTTCCCTTTCCAGCCTCAAAAGCAGCCCCTCAACCTGCTGCACTCTGCAAAGTGGTTTCCAAACCATTAAAACTCACTTCCAGTGATGTGTGATAGGACCAGGGTTGGGGGTGGGGTGGGGATGGGACATGAGGAAAGGATCTGCTGTGTTTCTGAGCTCCAGTGAGGAGAGAAATGAGTGTACTCAAAAAGGCTGTGGCAGCATTAATTGAAATTTAAAGCCTGTGTTTAAGCTTCATGGAGAACAGGTCATTCAAAGGAAAAATTGATGAAGTTCAGCTATTAAAATGATTGCATTCTGCAACTCCTGCTAAGTAAAAAAAACATAATAAAAACCCTGCAACTAAGCCCCAGCTTGGTCCTTTTTCCCAGAAAGATAGTTTGAAATTAGTAACACCAATTTCCTCTGCCTTGATTTAATGCTCTTTCCAGGGACAGAGCTCAGAGGGTTTATCTTCCAAGAGCTTACACTGAAGGCTGGAAAGAGAGTGAGTGTTTTGTGGAAGAATGACAATGAGTTTAATAAATATCCCAAGAAACCTCACAAATCAGTTATGGCTCACAGATGGCTGATGCACTGGCTTGAAATAAACACAGAATGGTTTGAATTGGAAGGGACCTTTCAAGGTTATCCAGTCCAACCCCCCTGCAGTCAGCAGCAACATCTGCAGCTAGAGCAGGTTGCTCACAGCCCCAAACAACCTCACCTGGAGTGGTTTCATGGATGGGACATCTCCCACCTCTCTGGGTAGCCTGAGCCAGGCTCTCACCACCCTCAGTGTCAAATATTTCTTTCCATTCTCAGTCTCCCTCTTTCAGAGGGTCACAAAGATGAACTAAGAGCTGGAGCACCTTTCCTATGAGGACAGGCTGAGGGAGCTGGGGTTGTTCAGCCTGAAGAGCACTATGAGGGGACCTTAGAGCTGCCTTTCAAGACCTGAAGGCATCATACAGGAAGGGTTCATAGGGACTTTTCATGAGAGCATCTAGAGACAGGCCAAAGGAGAATGGTTTGATGCTGAGGGACAGCAGGGTTAGACTGGAGCTGAGGAAGAAGTTCTTCAGTACCAGGGTGCTGAGACTCTGGAATAGGCTGCCCAGGGAAATTGTGGCTGCCTCCTCCCTGGGGGTGTTGAAGGCCAGGCTGGATGAGGCCTTGGGCAGCTGAGTCTGGTTGAGAGGGGTCCCTGCCCATGGTGTGGAGGTTGGAGTAGATGAGCTCTGGGGGCCCTTCCAACCTGAGCCATTCTAGGATTCTGTGATCACCACTTGTCCTGTCACAGCAGGCCCTGCTTAGAATGCCTTCTGCAGTCCTACCTGTCTTTTGGGTTTAAAATGCTTTGAAAATCAAGATCTTAAAATTGTGCCATGCCACCTGAAACTATAAATGAGTGCATTTCACCTTTTCTCCAGTCGTGGTCCTTAGCTGTATCTTGTTGTGTGGCAGCGGCCAGAGTGCTGGGCTGAGGCTTCTGCAGAGCTGTGTTTATGTTAAGTAACAGTCTGGTGTAAGAAAGTTGTTTTCTGATGAATTTTTCATAACTTTGTTTTACCATGAAGTGTTGTTTCACAGCCTGTCAAATGGGATTAGGATCCTGAGTTTGTTTTCATGGATATGTGCAGTGTTCCTAACAGAGCATCTCAGGTTCTCTGTTGCCATAAACCGTGGATTGCTCTTAAGTGAGACCTTCTTCCCTCGGTGTGCCTCTCGTGGATTTGTGTGAGCAGGGTAAAACAAGCTGTGGTGGGCAGTTTTGGAGAAGAGAAGGGGAAAAAAATTATCTCTTTTTGTTCCAGCAAGTAGAAGCAGTCTGCCCCTAGAATCACAGAATGGTTTTGAAAGACCGCTAGGGATCATCTGCTCCAACCCCTTTCCTAGGGCAGTGTCACCCAGAACAGGATCGGTGGGGTTGGAAGCTCTCCACACAAGGAGACTCCACAAGCTCTCTGGGCAGTCTGCTTCAGGCCTCCAGCACCCTCACAACAAAGAAGCTTCTCCTCCTGCTCAGATGGAACCTCCTGGGTTCCAGTTTGTGCCACTGCCCCTTGTCCTGTTCTTGGGCACCACTGAAAACAATCTGGCCCCAACTTCATGACCCCCCTGCCCTTTGTCTCTTGCTGAGCTTTGCTCAGATCCCCTTGTCTCGATCCGGAGAGGGAAAGAGATTGAGGTTTTTAATGAATATTCCCGTGCTGTGAAATTAGAGGCACAAACGAGGCCAAAATATCAACAGCTAGACTATTTATTACATAAATAAGGTGGAGGGATCAGAAGGGGAGAGAGAGAGAATAGGAAGAGAGAGAAGAAAGGGAGAAGAGGGAAATAATTATATTACCACACCCCTCACCCCCCAAGACAGTTTGAGTCTGTGGAGGAAAGGTGCTGCAGGAGATGTTGGGTCTGTAGAGAAACGGTGCTGCAGGAGATGTTGGGTCTGTAGAGAAAGGGTGCTGAGGCTTTGGCTGTAGAAGGGACGAGGTCCTCTGGGCAGCTTCTTCAGCTCCATGAGTTGCAGCAGGCGGAACTTAGGATACGGAGAGTCCAAGATCCCTTGTGTTGGCCCCGGGATGTTTCCAGCGTGTGCTGCCGTCTGCTTTCTTCTGCATCTTGCTTCTCCAATTTTCTCCTCCTAAAGCCAGTAGTTGCTCCAGTCTTTTATACAGTTTTTTAGCCCTTAGGCAAGTGTCCAGGTGTTGTTCCCCAGGATATCGTTCTGGGAAATCATCTCTAGGTCCAGGTATCGTTCCCCAGGAAATCTGTGTGCTCAGGTGAGTTTGGGCAGCCACTGGATGGAGGGGGAAGGCCTCCGCCTCCTCCTGCTCCATCTAGCTACCCACACACTCTTTTCACATCAGGAACCATTGTCCTTTCCTGGGGTATCTGATGGCTGGAAATGATCTTGTCCTGAAGGTGTGAATGCTGGGCCCTTGGGCCATTGTTGTAGGCCAGCTGCAGTCCCGTGAGCAATGTTATCTTTGCACCTTCCAAGAGTCCTTCCAGTGGCTCTGCCCAACGCACATCAGCACATCAGTTTGTCTGGACAAACAGCAAGTGATTTTATCTTTGTTGAGTCACCAGGAGAGACAAGCTTTAGTCTCTCACACCCCTCTGGGGCTGCTCCAGGCTCAACAGCCCCAGAGCCTCTCAGCCTTTGCTCCTCAGCATCTTTGTAGCCTCTGGTGGACTCTCTGTAGTAGTTCCCTGTCTCACTTGAACTGGGAGCCCAGAACTGGACACAGTACTCCAGATGGTGCCTCCACAGGGCAGAGTAAAGGGGGAGAAGAACCTTCCTCAACCTGCTGCCTACACTCTTCTTGATGCCACCTAGGAGACCATTGGCCTTCTCTGCTAATTTCCTTTTTGTATATTCCTGTGACTTAATTTTCTTCAGCTGCCAGTGGTTGTTGAATTCCCTCTTCTGCATGCCCTCTGCTGGGTTACTCCTAAAGCCTGTACTTCAGAGAGGCCTCTATGAATGTGATTTAGTTCTCCATGGGAGTCAGATGCATACTTTTCCTCTAAGGGAGTTTTGTTCATGAAAAAGTAACCAAAGATACTATTTTTCACCCTTTCTCTCTAGCTGGCCTCTGGACAGTCTTCACCCTGGGAGGAGTGGGGAGTAAACCATCACCACAGCTGGAGCAGTGCTCCCCTCTAGCTAACCAGAGTCTTCTGCTTCTCCTGGTCTTGGCTAATCTGACTGATGCTCCAGACACACCAAATCCCTACAGGCAAGCAATTATGTCCTTCAAGAACACACAAGGTTTGTATCCTTTCTTCCTTTGAAGCACTAATGAGTTGAAGTCCACTGTTAAGTTGCTGTCACCACTTAGAGGTTCTCTTTGCAAAGTGTGTTTTCTCTCCAGCCAGCCCATGGAAGAGCAGAAATAGTTTATTTGCATAGAATCTCCGAATGTTTTGTATTGGAAGGGACATTTAAGGCTCTTCTAGTCCAGCCCACCTGCAGTCAGCAGGAAATCTGCAACTGGAGCAGGTTGCTCACGGCCCCAAACAACCTCACCTGGAATGCTGCCAGGGATGGGACATCTCCCACCTCTGGGCAACCTGGGACAGGCTCTCACCACCCTCAGTGTCAAATATTTCTTCCTTCCCTCCACTCTCAGTCTCCCTCTTTTAGTTTTAAACCGTCATCCCTTGGCCTCTCACAACAGGTCCTGATTAAAACTCTATCCCCAGCTTTCCTGTAGGCCCTTTGAAGCACTGCAAGGCCACCAGAAGGTGTCCCTAGAGCATTCTCTCCTCCAGGCTGACCAAGCCCAACTCTCTCAGCCTGGAGCCTCCCAGCAGAGCCCTTCCAGCCCTGCCAGCATTGCTGTGGCCTCCTCTGGCCCTGCTCCAACAGCTCCCTGTCTGTGCTGTGCTGAGCACTCCAGAGCTGCCCCAGCACACAGAGGGGGTCTGAGCAGGGCCCATCAGAGGGGCAGAATCCCCTCCCTGCCCCTGCTGCCCAAACTGCTGGGGATCAGCCCAGGACAGGGCTGGCTCTGGGCTGGCAGCACTTGGTGCTGGCTCCTGGCCAGCTCTGCACCCCCAGCACCCCCAAGGCCTTCTGCACAGGGCTGCTCTCCAGCCCTGCATCCCCCAGCCTGTGCTCATGAACAGTGGCACCGAATTGGTGCTTGAATGAACACATTGAGTTGCTCTGATGTTGCTCTCTACATCCAGATGTTCCCTTTTGAGAGAGACAGAGCAGCCTGAAGCAGGATGGTGTTCAGTCAGTCGGTCCACCCTCAGGGCCAGTGACTGACAGGGCCATGAGGGCAGAAATGGTAGTTCAGAAAAGCCAGAGTTTGATTTCCCTCTGCCTGCTGGTATCTCCTTTTGAGCAGAGGCAGTGTTTCCATCATCAGTGAGCTCTGTCTCTTCCTTGTGCTCCATGGCCTCCTGCTGGGTTCAAATGAATGGCTGGAGCTGTCACCCCTCACCCAAGCCAAGAGAAGCAGCCAGTCCCCAGCATGCTGGCTCCATCGGGCTCCCAGGAACCCACTGGGAGCTGGGGCTCCTGTGGGGCTCCTGCAGGTCTTCCAAGCCTCCTTTTATATCCCAAAAGTGTGGAGATGTTATTCTAAACACATGGGAACTGCCATGTTCTTCCATGCTGAATGCTGTCAGCAATAGTGTGACCAGCAGGACCAGGGTGATGACTGTCCCCCTGTACTCATCACTGGTGAGGCAGCACCTTCAATGCTGGGTTCAGTTTTGTTCCCCTCACTCCATGGAGGATGTTGAAGTGCTGGAGTGTCGCTGGAGGAGGGCAGTAAAGCTCGTGAAGCGTCGAGAGCTGAGGGAGCCTGAGTCGTTTCGCTGTCTTTGTGAAGAAGGCAAAGTCAAAATCTCTGGCATGAGGAGATCAGGAGGCTGGGGACATGACTCTGGCTTTCTGAGTGTGAGTGCGGTGCCTGTCACACTTGCCTTCCCCATGTCCACTGGAAAATCCTAGGTGTTGGAGGCAGGACTGGTGGACATTCCATAACTGATAAAGCTCCCGGAGAAAGTGTTCTGTGAAGAGTAACCTGCTCTGTTCTCACATCCAGCTCTGCCACAGGTCATGTTGTGAGTGTGATCAAGCTGCTGTTACTTGGAGGGATATTAGACTACATGATGTGGTGTTTTGACTCACTTTAATTAACCAGCATAGAATCACAGAATCTTCTTGTTTGGAAGAGACCTTTAAGACCACGAAGTCCAACCCTTAACCCAGCACTGCCAGGTCACCACTGAACCATGGCCTTCAGCACCACAGCTGCACAGCTTTGAAACCTCTCCAGGAATGGTGACTTCATGACTATCTTGGACAACCTCTTCCAGGGCTTGACAACAACCCAGGGCTTTTGGGGATGAAATTGTACTTCATGGCCATCCTGAGCTTTCACTTGCACAATTTGAGACCTTTTCCCATTATCTTTTCACTTGTTACCTGGAGAAGAGACCAAAACCCACCTGCTCCAATCTCCTTTCAGGAAGTTGTAGAGAACCAGAAGGTCTCCCCTCAGCCTCCTTTTCTCCAGGCTGAACATCCCCAGTTCCCATAGCTGTTCCTCACAACACCTGTGCTCTAGATCCTTCTCCAGCTGTGTTACACTTCTCTGAGCAGTCCCCAGCACCTCAATGTCCTTCTTGGAGTCCCAGGCTCAAAACTGAATCCCATAAATCACTACTAAACCAACTAAACTCCCCACTACCTCTTGGAAGGTCTGACAACCCCTGGGCTTCACTGACAGTATTGTGATAGTCTTGACCTTCATGACAAGTAATGGGTGGGAGATGCTCTGCCTTGACACTAGTGAACTAAACCTGAATGTTAGGTCTGCAGGATTTGAAAACACCTGAATGGATCATCAGTTCCAACGAAGATGCTGGAGCTGCCCCCTTGCAGCCCGCCTTGGGGCAGCCCGCCTTGGGGCAGCCCCCTTGGAGCAGCCCCCCTTGGGGCACCCCTCCTTGGGGCTGCCCTCCTTGTCTGTCTTTCTAAAAGTGGATGTCATCTGGATGCACAGAACAGATTCATAGATTTCCCATCATGTTTAGGTTGGAAGGGACCTTGAAGATCACCCAAGTTCCAACCCCCTGCCATGGGCAGGGTCACCTTGCGCTAGACCTGCTCAAGGTCTCATCCAGCCTGGGTAACTTTCATAACTTTGTGAAAGGTGTGTTGTCTTGTGCAGATACAAAGGGCCTTGTTGGAGCTGAGGTGGGAGGAGCACCTCAGCTTTTTGGGCACAGGGGAAGCTGGATGAGACTCTCTTAATGTTTACAATACAATACAATACAATACACCAGGTTGGAAGAGACCTTCAAGATCATCGTGTCCAACCCATCAACCAATCCAACCCACCCAACAACCAGACCATACAGCCAAGCACCCCATCAAGTCTCCTCCTGAACACCTCCAGTGAAGGTGACTCCACCACCTCCACGGGTAGCCCATTCCAATGGGCAATCACTCTCTCCGTGTAGAACTTCTTCCTAACATCCAGCCTAAACCTGCCCTGGCGCAGCCTGAGACTGTGTCCTCTTGTTCTGGTGCTGGCTGCCTGGGAGAAGAGGTCAACCTCTGCCTGGCTACAACCTCCCTTCAGGTAGTTGTAGAGAGCAATAAGGTCACCCCTCAGTTTCCTCTTCTCCAGGCTAAGCAACCCCAGCTCCCTCAGCCTTTCCTCATAGGGCTTGTGTTCCAAACCCCTCACCAGCTTTGTTGCCCTTCTCTGGACACGTTCCAGCAAGTCAACATCCTTCCTAAACTGAGGGGCCCAGAACTGGACACAGGACTCAAGGTGTGGCCTAACCAGTGCAGTGTACAGGGGCAGAATGACCTCCCTGCTCCTGCTGGCCACACTGTTCCTGATGCAAGCCAGGATGCCATTGGCCTTCTTGGCTGCCTGGGCACACTGCAGGCTCATGTTCAGCCTACAATCAACCAGTACCCCCAGGTCCCTCTCTGCCTGGCCACTCTCCAGCCACTCTGACCCCAGCCTGTAGCACTGCCTGGGGTTGTTGTGGCCAATGTGCAGCACCTGGCACTTGGATGTGTTCAATCTCCTGCCCTTGGCCTCTGCCCATCTGTCCAGCCTGTCGAGGTCCCTCTGCAAGGCCTCTCTGCCCTCCAGCAGATCAACTCCTGCCCCCAGCTTGGTGTCATCTGCAAATTTACTGATGATGGACTCAATGCCCTCATCCAGATCATCAATAAAGATGTTGAAGAGCATGGGGCCCAGTACTGATCCCTGGGGCACACCACTAGTGACAGGCCGCCAGCTGGATGTGGTGCCATTCACCATTACTCTCTGGGCTCGGCCCTCCAGCCAGTTTGTGACCGCTGATGGTAATGGATGGGTTTTGTTTCCTCCTTGGTGTGGTGTCCATGTAAAACATTTCACTGGAAGTGTTTAGGAAGAGCCTGGATGGGGCACTTGGTGCCATGGTTTAGTTGATCAGATGGTGCTGGGTGGTAGGTTGGACTCAGTGATCTCAAAGGTCTTTTCCAACCTGATTAATGAATTCTGTGGTTCTGTCATTGTGTTTTGTAAAGTCAGCAGAGAAGTGTGTTGAACACTGGCATTTTCCCCTTTAATTCCTTTATTTCAGACAGCACTGCTTTTTCCTCATCCAATCCACACGCTTTCCAGATCAACTTCAACAGCTTGTACACGGCCTTGAGTGAGCAGCAGAAGTCTGATCAAGCAACTCTGCTCCTGTACATGCTCCTGCACCAGAACGGCAACGTGCGCACCTACGTGCTGGCGCGGACAGACATAGAGAACCTGGTAGGTGTTGCTCTGCTGCCTTTATGCTCATCACAGGATCACAGAGGTTGAAAGGGACCTTCAAAGATCATAAAGTCCAACCCCCCTGCCAGAGCAGGACCATAGAATCCAGCTCAGGTCGCACAGGAATGCGTCAAGGGGAGGCTTGAAAGTCTCCAGAGAAGGAGACTCCACAACCTCTCTGGCCAGCCTGCTCCAGGGCTCCGTGAGCCTCACAGTGAAGAAGTTCCTCCTCATGTTGAGGTGGAACCTCCTGTGCTGGAGTTTCCATCCATTGCCCCTTGGCCTATCACAGAGTGCAAGTGAGCAGAGCCTGTCCCCTCTCTCTTGACCCCCAGCCCTCAGATATTTACCAACACTTATTAAATCCCTCTTAGTCTTCTCTTTTCCAGACTAAACAGCCCCAGGGCTCTCAGCCTCTCCTCATAGGGCAGTGCTCCAGTCCCTTCAGCATCCTGGCAGCTCCTGTGAAGGGCTGGTCCTGCAGGCCTGGGTGTCACCAGCTGCCAATGTGCCCTGCTCTGTGGTGGGGGCAGTGGGTTGTGGCTCACTCATTCACCATTTGTGCCTTGCTTTGCTCATTGTTAGGATGTTATCTCAGGAGGATGATGCTAAGCATGTTCATAGATTCATAGAATGGTTTGGGTTGGAAGAGACCTTAAAAGTCATCCAGTTCCAACCCTCTGCCACAGGCAGGGACACCTTCCACTAGACCAGGTTGCTGGAGGCTTCATCCAACCTGGCCTTGAGCACCTCAAGAGAGAGGGCATCCACAACCTCTCTGGGTTACCTGTTTCAATGTCTCACCACCCTCACTGGAAAGAATTTCTTCCTAATCTCCTATTTAAATCTCCCCTCTTCGAGCTTCAACTCCTTCCCTCTCCTCAAATCACTACAAGCCCTTGTAAAAAGTCCTTCCCCAGCTCTCCTGTAGGTCCCTTCAGGTACTGGAAGGCCACTGTCAGGTCTCTCTGGAGCTTTCTCTTCTCCAGGCTGAAGAGCCCCAACTCTTGCAGCCTGACCCTGTAGGGGAGGTGCCCTTTTGGGGCTGATAAAGCTACCACACTTCCTTTCATTCTCTGTTTCTCAGCATGGTGGGGATTAGAAGGGACCTCTGGAGATCATCCAGTCCAAGCCCCCTGCTCAAACAGGGCACCCACAGCAGCTTGCCCAGCAGCACAATGGCCAGGGTGGGTTGGAAGCTCTCCAGGGAAGGAAACTCCACAACCTCTCTGGGCAGCCTGCTCCAGGCTCCAGCAGCCTCACACCAAAGAAGTTTCTCCTCAAGCTCAGATGGAACCTCCTGGGTTCCAGTTTGTGCTTGTTGGTCTGAAGACTTTAATTCCCAGACTTTTGGTCTGTTTTGTTGAGGCCAAACTTCAATTTTCTCCTGATGTTCCAATTGAACTTCATGAGGACTGCTATGAGTCTGGTCCAGGACAAACCTGCTGACTTCTGGGCATGGTATAAAGAAACTTTTATCAGCTGTTATTATTCTGTTCATTATTTTCTGTTTGGGTTTTTAGCTGTGGGGCCAAAAAGTTGTGCCAACTTAACTGTATGCTAGGGGGATAACAGTTAGCAAAAGCTCTAACTCAACTAATTTGCCAAATGTCTTCCAGGGTTGACCCCAGGCTGAAACTCCTCAAGGAACAGCTGACAGGTTTTGTTGAAATGCAACTTTTTAGCTGCTTTAAATAGGATTGTGGTTAATGGCTGATAGAGCAGACACCTGCTTCAGTTTGTGTGGGTTATAAATTCACTGATGCTCCCTGCTAGGTTTAGCAGTGTCACAAAAACACTTTAACAAATCTCACTTATTAAAAAGCCTTCTTTTTAATAAGATAATGGCTGTCTGGGGGGAACTGGTAACAGAATAGAGAGCCCTTTCCATTTTAATGTTTGAAACCTTGCCAGATAATTAGATCCTGTCTGATGGCAGATAGGGGTGAGTTTGGTCTCAGTCCAATTTCTAGCAGATGCATTGCTAAAATCAGAGTTGATAGACACCACAGTTGGCAAACCTGGGTGAGATGTTTGATACTGAATTGATTAATGACTGAACTCCTGTGCAGTCTGCTGCAGATCATCTAGGTGAGGAATGAGGCACTTTGCATTTATTCTGCTAAACAAATGGTCATTTTTAATTTTCAGGGCTGGTAGGATGTGATGTGATATTTTTCACAGCTGCTAGCCATATCAATTTACATTATCCTGAGAGAAATAAAGGTGAGGAGTGTTCACTGCTGTGTCACTGTGGTGTCTGGTCTATGCAGGACTTCCAGGAAAAGCATGAGGTGCTCCTGTGTGAAAACAACTCCAGAGGCAGCTACTCAGATGCTCTGCGCTGTGGGATCCAAGGGCTGGAAGGGCTCTGCTGGGGGCCAGGCTGAGGGAGTTGGGGGTTGTTAGCCTGGAGAAGAGAAGGCTCCAGGGAGAACTTCTGGTGGCCTTTTGGTTCCTAAAAGGGCCTAGAAGGAAGTTGTGGACAGACTTTTTCTCAGAGCCCGTTGTGACAGGACAAGGGGTGACGATTTGAAACTAAAAGAGGGATTCAGAGTGGAGAGAAGAGAGAAATGTTTGAGGCTGAGGGTGGTGAGAGCCTCCCCCAGGTTGCCCAGAGAGGTGGGAGATGTCTCATCCCTGGACCCATCCCATGTGAGAATGGAGCTGGCTATTAAGCAACCTGCTGTAGTTGCAGATGTCTCTGCTGACTGCAGTGGGGTTGGACTAGATGAGCTTGAAAGGTCCCTTCCTACCCCAACCGTTTGATCACAGTATCACCAAAGTTAGAAGAGACCTCAAAGATCATCAAGTCCAACCTGACTAATGACCTCGTGACTAAACCATGGCACCAAGTGCCACATCCAATCCCCTCCTGAACTCCTCCAGGGATGGTGACTCCACCACCTCCCTGGGCAGCACATTCCAGTGGCTCTGTGATTTTCATATATTGTCATGGATCATTCCTCCTTGCCCCCCCCCCAAAATATGAAAAAGCCAGAAAATCCCAGAGTCACAGAAGTAGCCAGCAAAATCAAACACTTTGCAAGAAAAGCTGAGACCATGGAGAAAAGCATCAGTGGAAACTCCACAGCGTGCTTTATTTATGTATTTTTAATGCTTAATTCAAAACTCTCTGTTCTTATTTTGATCTTCATGCATAGTGTTGCTTTTTGTGACCAAAATTGCATCTTTGTCCAGCCCTCTTGTTTTCAGTGGGCTGCAATGGGTGAGGATGAGCAGCAGCCAGCTGAGATGAGAGCTTTCAATGGCTTAGTGACTCTGGCTCAGCCAGACGCAGCAAGCATTGGGTGAGTGGAAGGGTCACTGGACAAAGAAAAACACTGGCAGCCCAGAAGGCAGCAGTGTCTTGGGCTGCATCCAAAGCAGGGAGAGCAGCAGCACAGGAAGGGGATTCTACCCCTCTGCTCTGCTGAGACCCCACCTGCAGCAATGCATCCAGTTCTGGTGCCCCCAGCACAAGAGGGACCTGAAGCTGTTGGAGCAGAGGAGGCCATGAAGATGATCATAGGGCTGGAAAACCTCCCCTGTGGGGACAGGCTGAGGCTGGGGCTGCTCAGCCTGGAGAAGAGAAGGCTCCAGGGAGGCCTTAGAGCAGCCTTCCAGTACCTGAAAAGGGACTTCAGTAAGTCCAGGAAGGGACCATTTAGAAGGGCTTGTAGTGACAGGAGAGGGGCAGTGGCTTTAAGCTTGAGGAGGGCAGAATGGGACTGGAGATTAGGAAGAAATTCTTGACAGTGGGGGTGGTGAGACACTGGAACAGGCTGCCCAGGGAGGGTGTGGGTGTCCCCTCGTGGAGGTGTTCAGGGCCAGGTTGAATGAGGCCCTGAGGAGCCTGGTCTAGTGGGAGGTGTCCTTGGCTACAGCAGGGAGTTGGAACTGGATGATCCTTAAAGTCCTTTCCAACCCAAACCATTGTATGCGTTTATGAATCTGCAACCAGAGCAGGTTGATCACAGCCCCAGACAACCTCACCTCAAACGGTGCCAGGGATGGAGCACCTGCCACCTCTCTGGGCAGCTTGGGACACTCTCAGGGCAAACAATTCCTTCCTTTTATCTAGTCTACAGGTAACACTGCGGATCCAATTAGCAGTGAGGTGTCTGCTTGTAAAAGAACCAAGCTGTATCAGATATGTTTGCATTGCCTGCCAAGTTGATGCTTCGCTGCTGCTCACCTTGTCTGCCCTGAAACCATGTATATGTGATGCTGCACTTGTAGCCACTAATTGTGCAGAAATAACCAAATAAACCAAATGCATTTGGTTTAAGCAGGTTACTTGTGTCACTGAGTGGTCTGGTATTTTGTTGTAGACTAGAGATAAATGATTTTCAACCTGAGGGAAAGTCTTCCTGACCTCGAGTTGAATGTAGCACCTGCAGTTTTCAGTGTCTGGTTTTACCTTCCCCCTTGTTTTGGGGGATTAAAAGTGACCTTTCTAATAGCTGCTGTGTCTTGCCAGTTAAAAGCTGCTCCTGATGGAGCAGTGTTAGTAGGAGTTCCTTAATGATACTTTAATGGCTATGAATAAAAGTGCCAGCCATCACAGTGCCAAAAATCACAGAATCACAGACTGGGTTGGAAGAGACCCTAAAAGGTCATCTTGTCAAACCCCCTGCAGTGGCATCTGCAACTAGAGCAGGCTGCCTGGGGCCACATCATGCTGGGCAAGAGCAGACAGTGTGAGGTTGCAGTCCAGGAGGCCAGTGGCAGCCTGGGCTGCATCAAAAATGAGTTGCCAGCAGATTGAGTGAAGTGATTCTGCCACTTTGCTCAGGTGAGACCTCACCTGGAGTACAAGAGGACACAGTCTCAAGCTGTGCCAGGGGACATTTAGGCTGGATGTTAGGAAGTTCTACAGAGAGAGAGAGATTGCCCATTGGAATGTGCTGCCCAGGGAGGTGGTGGAGTCACCATCATTGGAGGTGTTTAGGAGGAGACTTGATAGGGTGCTTGGTTGCATGGTTTAGTTGATTAGGTGGAGTTGGGTAATAGGTTGGACACGATGATCTTGAAGATCTCGTCCAACCTGGTCTGGTCTATTCTATTCTATTCTATTCTATTCTATTCTATTCTATTCTATTCTATTCTATTCTATTCTACTCTATTCTACTCTATTCTACTCCATTCCATTCCATTCCATTCCATTCCATTCCATTCCATTCCATTCCATTCCATTCCATTCCATTCCATTCCATTCATTAATGCATCCAGCTGTGGGGCACTCAACACAGGAAGGACATGGACCTGGTAGAGTGGGTCCAGAGGAGGGCCCTGGAAATGATCAGAGGTTTGGAGTATCTCTGCTGCAAGGACAGGCTGAGGGAACTGGGGGTGTTCAGTCATGTGAAGAGGAGGCTCCAGGCAGACCTATTCACCACCTTCCAGTACCTGAAGGGGGCTACAAGAAGGCTGCAGAGGGACTGCTTCCAAAGGCCTGCAGTGATAAGATGAGGGACAATGGTTTGAAATGAGAGAAGGGCAGATTTAGATTGGATGTCAGGAAAAAGCTCTGCACCATGAGGGTGGTGGAACACTGGAACAGGTTGCCCAGGGAGGTGGTTGGGGCCCCATCCCTGGAGATATTCAAGGTGAGGCTGAACAGGGGTCTGGGCAACCTGGTCTAGTGGAGGATGTCCCTGATGACTACAGAGGTGGTTGGACTGGATGAGCTTTGGAGGTCCCTTCCAACCCAGACCATTCTATGCTTCTATGTATCTCCATGGATGGGGCCTCAGCAGCACCTCTGGGATGGGGTTATTATCTTCTCAGCACATGGCTGGACAATGGCAGTGCATAAGAAGATAGGTATTAAAGTTCCAGTGTGTGTGTGTGTAGCATAAAAGTGTGTAAGTATATCTTGGTTACAGTTCCAGATATGTTTTACTGTAGTGAAAAAGGCAGTCACAGAGAGAGTTGTTAGCCATTGGGATGTGCTGCCCAGGGAGGAGGTGGAGTCACCATCCCTGGAGGTGTTCAAGAGGGGATTGGATGTGGCACTTGATGCCATGGTTTAGTAGTCATGAGGTCTGTGGTGACAGGTTGGACTTGATGATCTTTGAGGTCTCTTCCAACCTTGGTGATTCTGTGATGCTTAAAGGTCATCTGGTCCAACCCCTGCAGTGAGCAGGGACATCTGCAACTAGAGCAGTTGCTTGGTCCCTGCCTAAAAGGAGGCTGTAGTCAGGTGGGGGTTGGTCGCTTCTCCCAGGCAACAAGGGATAGAACAAGAGGAAATGCTCTCAGGATGTGCCAAAGGAGGTTCAGGGTGGGCATGAGAACAAATATCTTCCCCCAAAGTTTGTCAGTGCCTGGCCCAGGCTGCCCAGGGCAGTGGTGGAGTCCCCATCCCTGGAGGGCTTTCAGAGCTGTGTAGCTGTGGTGCTGAGAGCCATGTTTCTGTGGTGACCTGGCAGTGCTGGGTTAATGGATGGACTTGATGATCTTCAAGGTCTCTTGCAACCAAAATGATTTTATGATTCTATGAGCTATACTCACAAAACACAGGCATGGACTCAAAATTCCAACTGGAGAGAGAGGTTTGTGAAGGATCCTTTGAAATGGTAAAGGAAGGATGTTTGCAATGTGTAAAATTTCCCCTGCCCCCCTCCCCTCTGCTTTTGTTGTGGTTTTCTCTTGACACTGTCCAAAGCATCTGTCAAAATGTTTTGTGGCCTGCAGCATTTAGATCAATCTCATTGGTCTGAGTGGAAACTGGTGTGTGTTTTTTAGTGTGTTCCAACCATTTTGGGACTGGTTAATTGTGAAAAGAACATTCTGGTAACTTCAGAGGCTTGTGAAGCACTCAGTGTCCTGGCTGCTCATCAGAATAGGTTTCACATGATTCATCCAGCTTCGCTTGGCCTGCTTTGAAAACCAGGGAGTTTTTAGGTGTTTAGAAGCTGCTTGGAATGAATTCTGCATCTCATCCACTCTCTTGGAATTGAGAGTTTCCTCCAGTTCCTTTTTCCACGTCATGTTGTGATTCGGGCCTTGATTCTGCACTGCAGAGGAGCCACGTTGTGCTGGAACAGTGGAAAGCTAATTCTGATTTGGTAGAGAGACAAAGTCTGCATCTGGATTAACTTTAGACTAGCATTCAGGTATGCTTGCTGCTGCAGTGAAATCTCATTTTCATTGTTATTGCAAGGCTTTGGCTTAAGCTGTTCATCCTGGTGGAAACGTTTCAAGACCTTAGGCTGAACTCTCATCGTTATGTCAGTTCTCTTTGACTGCATATTATCCAGAATGGGAAAAACAGGCCTTATCAGGTCTGAACCCAAACCAAAATGGTTCTTTTCTGGGATTATCTCCGCATACCAGAATGGGATTTGAGTTTCAGGTCTCAAAATACCTCTGTGCACCTCAGCTCCAACTAACAAGCGATAGCACAAGAGGAAGCAGCCTCAAGTTGCACCGGGGGAGGTTTAGGTTGGACATGAGGAATAGTGTCACCTCCAAAGGTGTTGTCAAGGCCTGGAGGAGGCTGCCCAGGGCAGTGGTGGAGTCCCCATCCCTGGAGGGATTTCAGAGCTGTGTAGCTGGTGGTGCTGAGGGCCATGGTTTAGTGGTGACCTGGCAGTGCTGGGTTAAGGGTTGGACTTGACAATCTCAGGGGCTCTGCCAACCAAAACAAGTGTATGATTCCAATATGCTTGGTTATATTTGATGAGGAAAGTCCTTTCAGACCAAGCTTGTGCTACCACAGAGGGTTAGAAACAATTGTTGTTGCTGCCTGAAATCCTGTTTAACGGCTTTGTTTTCCCATAGTCTTTGAGGGGAGCTAAAGCTTTCAAGGCCTATGGTAACTGCTATGGCTGTAAATCTCATTTATTAGCAGTTGAAATTCCATCTCTGACCACAAGAAAGAATTTATTTTGACTCTCTGGTGGAGACAGAATGAAACAGATGGAAGGTGTTTGAAGGCTGTACGTCACTATTTAGGGGTGGTTATTTCAAGAGGGAGGAATTGCTGTGATACTGTTAAGGGCAGGGTGATACAGGGTAGGTTTAGAGCCTCCTCTGTTTACTCTCTGAGGTGTTTGAAGACTAAACCATTCCACATATCTTTCCCTCCTTGAAGGTTCTGCCAATTCTTGAGATCCTGTATCACGTTGAAGAGAGGAATTCACACCATGTTTACATGGCTCTTATCATCCTGCTGATCCTGACGGAGGATGATGGCTTCAACCGATCCATTCACGAAGTGGTGAGTTGTGGTTTTGGTAAAGAGCTCTTCAGCTCCAAAAGAAATAATTTCTCTCTTTATTTAGAGCAAGGTGCATCTCTGTGTCTGCTCCCTCCCAGAGGCACTGTGTGTTCATTCAAATTCCATGTCTTTCTTTCCATAAGAAGAAGCAACCTGAAGTTAGAAGTCGCCTCAAAACCTTCCTGAGTGAAGCAAGCACATATGCTCCATCTTGTAGAGGAGGTGGCCTGCATATACCTCATTCATTTGCTATCTTTTTATGGCCTTTCCTGTTCAAAATTATCAGTAATGGCCAGCAGGCAGCCTCAGAGATGCTGAAGGAAGTGGAGGGACTGGAAGAGAAAAAAAACCTTTCTTGTTTCTCTTGAAGAACTTTACTTAACCAGTTCCATGCAGTTGAGAGGAGCTTTCAGCTGGAGTTTTATTTGCTGGCCTGAATGTAGCTTTCTTGCTTGGCATTTCTTTTTCTTAATCTGTTTCTTGTTGTCTGTATAATATGATCCAAATTTTGACTAGTTTTGATGGGCCTGGGACCACCTGTGCTGGAGAATGCTTTGGGCAATTATGTTCTAGATTCTTCACCTCTGAAGCCACAGTGATGCAGATGTCTGCACTGATTCTTTTTGACTGGGGCACAGAAATTGTCCTTTGGGGTTATGTGGAATTAATGAAACCCAAAGAACTTGAAGCACCTGGTAGTGGTGGGTTAATGTCTGGATTTGATGATTATGAAGGTCTCTTCCAACTGAATTTATTCCATGATTCTATTCTTTCTCTTTTCTCCATTCTCTGCTGGATGGTGTTTGTTTCATGCTGAAGGAGAGAGCAAACCTGGAGGCAAAGCAGAATGTGTCTCCATCCTTGCAGTGCTTTGCTTACTGAATTTGGAGCCTCCTTCTTGCTCCATGCTTATGTTTACTTGGAAGACTCCACATACCCTAAAGGCTGATGAGATGATGTGGGGCAGCAAAACAAAGGGAGTCAGGAAAGCTGCGTGGACCTCTGTAAAATGTTGACCTCCAGTCTCTGTTCCACAACTGGAATGACACTCACTGCAAATATTTATCCAGTTTCAGCAATTACAGCAGGATTTACTTTATTCCTCCCCACCCTGCTTCACTTGGGTGCAGAATGAAGAAAAAAGTATTTCCTACATTTTGGCATTACCTGTTTGTCTCTCTGCTGCTCTGTGTCCTGTGCTTACAAGAAACAGGCTGGATGTGAGGAGGAAGTTCTTCCCCATGAGAGTGGTGAAGCCCTGGAATGGGTTGTGCAGGGAGGTGGTTGAGGCCCCACCCCTGGAGGTGTTTAAGCCCAGGCTGGATGAGGCTCTGGCCAGGCTGATGTAGTGTGGGGTGCCCCTGCCCATGGCAGGGGGGTTGGAACTAGCTGATCCTTGTGGTCCCTTCCAACCCTGACTGATACTATGGTACTATGACTGTAGAGTCCATTGATGGGCTGTTTTCCGTTGTGGTTATTTAACTCACATTTATTTATTGATTTAACTCTTTTGAAGATTAATTTTAGTAAGCAGCATTTTATAGATCTTGTGATTGTAGAGAGCTCAGGAAACCACTGAAGCTCCTGACTGCTGAAGCATTATTTTTCTGTTGTTTGAAATGAATGGGGGCTTGACTACCTGCAAAACAAAAACAAATCCATAGGTTGGGTTCCTGTAACCACACAGAGATCAAATTCTTCCAGTAGCAGCAGCAGCAGTAGTAGGAATAATAATAATATAACAATAATAACAGCAATAACAAGGTGGCACTTGGTGCCATGGTTTAGTCATGAGGTCTGTGGTGACAGGTTGGACTTGATGATCTTTGAGGTCTCTTCCAACCTTGGTGATTCTGTGATTCTGTAAAAGTAAGCAAGGAATCCTGGGGTGCATTAAGAAGACTGTGGCCAGCAGGTCAAGAGAGGCTCTCCTCCCACTCTACCCTGTCCTACTGGAGCCGCATCAGGAGTACTGGGTCCAGTTCTGGGCTCCCCAGTTCAGGAGAGACAGGGAACTACTGGAGAGAGTCCAGCAGAGGCTACTGAGATGCTGAGGGGTCCTGAAGCATCTCTGTGAGGAGCAAAGGCTGAGAGCCCCTGGGGCTGTTGAGCCTGGAGTCAGAGCAGCCCCAGAGGGGGATCTGAGCAATGCTCAGCAAGAGATAAAGGCTGGGGAGCAAGAGGTTGGGGCCAGGCTCTGCTCAGTGGTGCCCAGGGACAGGACAAGGGGCAAAGGGCACAAACTGGAACCCAGGAGGTTCCACCTGAACAGGAGGAGAAACTTCTTTGTTGTGAGGGTGCTGAAGGCCTGGAGCAGGTTGCCCAGAGAGGTTGTGGAGTGTCCTGCTCTGGAGAGATTCCACACACCCCCTGGCCATTGTGGTGCTGGGCAAGCTGCTGTGGGTGTCCTGCTTTAGTTCAGGGGTTGGAGTGGATGATCTCCAGAGGTCCCTTCCAACCTAAACCATGCTGGGATTTGGGGCTCTGTAATTCTCTGATTTAAAACAAAAAAATCATTTACAAGATCACAAGATCAGATTTGAGCTTTTTGCTTTTCTTTTGCCCCTTTCTACTATTGTCTGCAAACCAGCAAGATTGTTCAGACTGTGGCACTGATTTGAGGGGGTGGTCTGGGAATTTGAGGTGCTTGAATGTTTGATGCTTGTGAATCCCAGACCCATCAGACAGATGGTGCTGGCTGTTGTTGATGTCGTTGCCTACCTGCTGTGGTTGCTCTCTTCTGTGTGAGGGGAAGAGACAGGGGAAGTTGCAGGGACTGATAAGTAACTTCTTAACTTTGAATATTTGGTTTTGAGCGATTGTTCTTTGTTAGCAGTAGTGGATTATCCCAAGGCATTGTTGCCTCAGTGGATGTCAGCTTCCAGGACTGATGGTTTTAAACTTCCAGTGAGAACCTGTGGCCATTTCTGGAGGGAGACTAGGGGCATGGACCTGTCTCTGGTTACCGCTGTCAACGTGCTCCTTTAATGAGCCCTGGTAACTTCATGTTTTGCATTAGCAGTTTGAAATTTGGCAGGTGGCCTTTGTGCTAGGGCTCTGCTGCTGATAATCTGACTAAATTTGACCAAATGATAACTCTCTGGGGGAAGGGGAGCAGTCTGTTTCCATCTGCACAGCGGATAAGTAGCCAGAGGTCGGCTGATGTCTGCAGTAATTGAATAGTCCCATCTTGCTGCTCCCAGAGCCAGATGGGCTGTTTGCACCAGCTGAGCTATGTGGGGACAGGCTGAATGTTGTGTAAGTGATGCCTCCAGCTCCTGTGGGATGGGACTGTGCTCCCAGGGATGCTTCTGTGGCTGCTTGGTGGGACTGTGCTCCCAGGGATGCTTCTGTGGCTGCTTGGTGGGACTGTGCTTCCCTTGGTGGGAGGGATGCTTCTGTGGCTGCTTGGTGGGACTGTGCTCCCAGGGATGCTTCTGTGGCTGCTTGGTGGGACTGTGGTGGGACTCCCAGGGATGCTTCTGTGGCTGCTTGGTGGGACTGTGCTCCCAGGGATGCTTCTGTGGCTGCTTGGTGGGACTGTGCTCCCAGGGATGTTTCTGTGGCTGCTTGGCAGTGTTTGAAGCTACATAGAATGGTTTGGGTGGGAATGTCATCCAGTCCAACCCCCCTGCAGTCAGCAGGGCCATCTGCAATTGGAGCAGGTTGCTTACAGCACCAAACCACCTGACCTTGAATGTTGCCAGGGGTGGGCCATCTACCACCTTCTCTGGGCAACTTGGGGCAGGATCTTGCCACCCTCAGTGTCAAACATTTCTTCCTTCTCTGTGCTCTCAATGGGCCTCTTTTAGTTTAGTAGGCTCCTGTGTTCTGGCCTGTACTTGTTATTCCTTGTCCTGTCACTGGGCACCACCAAACAGAGCCTGGCACCTTCATCCTGACATCCACCCTTCAGATATTTATAGACATTGATTAGATCTCTTCTTGGCCTTCTCCTCTCCAGACTAAACAGCCCCAGGGCTCTCAGTCTCTCTTCGTAGCAGAGATATTCAAGTCCCCCAGTCATCCTTCTAGCTCTGTGGGACAGATCCCTGTCTCTCTGACTTGGGGAGCCCAAAACTGGACACAGTACTGCAGGTGTGGTCTCACCAGGGCAGAGTAGAGGGGGGAGGAGAACCACCCCAGACCTGCTGGACAGACTGTTCTGGCTGCACCCCAGGATCCCATTGGCTCTCTTGGCCACAAGGGCACATGGCTGTCCCATGCAGAGCCTGCTGTCCACTGGGACTCCAAGGTCTTTCTCCATGGAGCTGCTTTCCAGCAGGACCACCCCTAGTCTGTACTCGTGCCTGGGGTTGTTCCTCCCCAGATGCACTTGTCCTTATTGAACTTCATGAGGTTCCTCTCCACCCAGATCTCAGCCTGTCCAGCAGCACAGCCTGAGGGGTATCAGCCACTCCCTCCCAGTTTGGTATCATCAGTGAACTTGCTGAGGGTCCACTCAGTCTCCTTCCAGGTGACTGATGAAGATATCTGTCATATACAGGCTGATCAAGTTGTCCCTGGGCACAGAGTATGTTGCAATACATTGTGTGTGTTTAATCCACTAGTTACACAACTTAACAGCTGCTTAACTTTTCAGCTGCCTGCTTTGTGAAGATTTTTCATTATCTTTCAGGCTATTCCTGTTCATCATCAGTGTTGTCCATCCAGACTAGTTGTCCTTGTTTACCAAAACTCCTTAGATGACTTGGCTTTCACTCATAGCATCATCACTTTGCCTTAAAATAGTGTTGGTGACTAGATACAACCAGAAATTATACCTGCTTCCACAGCCACTCAGGGCCTGCTCTATGTGGAAACCCTTCCTGTAGTGATTTCATGTTTCCTATTTGTTCCCCAGCCTTGACCATTCTTCCCTTAAATACCTCTCAGGTCTTTTCCTCTCCCCTGTTTTCTGATTTTCATATTTCTTTCATCCCACATCCCCCTCACCAGGAATGGTTCCAGAGATGTGACATCTAGCACCTCTCTGGGCAGCCTGGGTCAGGGTCTCACCACCCTCACTGTAAAAACTTGGGTTTTGTTTCTATCCAGTTTGAATCTTCCCTTTCTTTTTTTTTTTTTTTTTTTTGTGGTTTGGGGTTTTTTTTTTTGTTGGTTGGTTGGGTTTTTTATTCTTCTTTTTTTCAAACTGTCACACAGAATAAACCCAAACCTGTAGAGCATCTTAGAATCATAGAATCAGTCAGGGTTGGAATGGACCACAAGGATCATCTAGTTCCAACCCCCCTGCCATGGGCAGGGACATCTTCTCCATGTTTTTAGGGCAGCTCCTGCTGACTCATAGAGTGGAATCATAGAATCAACAAAGTTAGAAGAGACCTCAAAGATCATCAAGTCCAACCTGTCACCACAGACCTCATGGCTAAACCATGGCACCAAGTGCCACATCCAGTCCCCTCTTGAACACCTCCAGAGATGGTGACTCCACCACCTCCCTGGGCAGCACATTCCAATGGCCAATCTCTTGCTGGGAAGAATTTCTTCCTAACATCCAGTCTAAACCTCCCCTGGCACAGCTTGAGACTGTGTCCTCTTGTTCTGGTGCTGGCTGCCTGGGAGAAGAGGCCAACCCCTTCCTGGCTGCAACCTCCCTTCAGGGAGTTGGAGAGAGCAATAAGGTCTCCCTGAGCCTCCTCTTCTGCAGGCTAAGCAACCCCAGCTCCCTCAGCCTCTCCTCACAGGGCTGTGCTCCAGACCCCTCCCCAGCTTTCTTGCCCTTCTCTGGACATGTTCAAGTGTCTCAATATCTTCTTAAACTGGACACAGGACTCAAGGTGTGGCCTAACCAGTGCAGTGTACAGGGGCAGAATGACCTCCCTGCTCCTGCTGGCCACACTGTTCCTGATGCATGCCAGGATGCCACCGACCATTGGTGATTTTTGCCAGACCTTTAAAGCAGGGGTTACTTAGTGCTTAATGTTTGCTGTATCACTCCAAGTTGCTCAGCTGAGCACTCTAGGAGGAAAGAGTGAATCTTCTTCTCTGGAGATGTTCAAAACCCATGCAGGCATGATCCTGTGCAACTGTTCTGGGTGAACCTGCTTTAGCAGAGGGGTTGGACTAGGTGGCCTCCAGGGGTCCCTTCCTGCTGCAATGACCCAGTTATGGTGGTGAACTTCATCCACCCTGATAGTGGAGAGCACTGCAAGAGACAAAACTATTAACCTAGCTGATGGCTTTGTCCAAAATATTAGGGGAAGAGACCTCACATCCTGCAAGCTAAAAGCTTCAGTGTGAAGCCAGAAGTTAACCTCATCATCTGCCTCATGTCCTTCAGCCTGTGTGCTCATACCAATCAGAGCTCCTACGTGTTGCCTCTTGCCCAGCATGTAGTGAGGGAGAACAGGAAGGAGTTCCAGAATGATTCAGGTGGCTAAGGTGGAACTGGAGGCTTTATAGTATGAAAGGTGAGACAATCATAGAACTGTTGAGGCTGGAAGAGACCTTAGAGATCATCAAGTCCAACTGCTCCTCTAGTGCTCACAATCCCACCGCAGCTGCTCAGCCCCTGCCGCTAAGCCACATCCCTCAGCGCCACATCCTCTTGGCTTTTCAAAAAGGATGCAGAAATGTGGTGGCACAGGGCACAGAAATGAGGGCATTGCCCAATTTCATCATCTTTGTACACACTTGGTGTGTTTCAGCACGACTTATGGTAAAGGTGATGAGATCTGCCAGGTGACAGCACTGCAGAGGTCTGTTGTGTTTGAGGCTGGAAGCTCACTCAGCTGCAGAAGTCCAGACAGCTTTGGGTGTCCTCATTGAGACCTAGCTGCTAAAGAGCTTTGTTGTTTTTTTTCTCTTTCCTTTTTTTTTCCCCTCCAGATCTTGAAAAACATCACCTGGTATGCAGAACGTGTCTTAACAGAGATCTCTGGGGAGTCTCCTGATCCTGGTTGTGATAAGGACCATCCAGTACAACATGACACGGACACGGGTAAGAGCTGACGCACCCAGTGGGGGTTTCAGGCCGGCTCTGGGGTTTTTCCTTCACTCTGTTGCAACCCAGCTGGCATCTGGATTTACCAGGAGGGAAGGAGTGGAAAGTTCAGCCCCATTAACTAAGCCCAGAGTGAAGTGGTTCTGAACCTTTAACACTGTCTCTGTGTTGTTGTTCAATTTGTTGAGAAGGTTTCTCTAAAGACCAAAATCAGGAACCAAAGTTGTCTTCACATGAGGAGGAAGAGGTGCTTAATGTCAAAGCTTGGGGCTGGTTTGGCCACTAGATGAGTGACAGAGGCTCTCCATGAGCCCCTTCTCAAAGGGAAAAGAAAGGGAAGAAGAGAGAGAGGCCGATGGGGTTGGAAAGAAACTCAACCAGCTGGGGTGGAAAGAAGAACAATGCCATGGAATAGAGACAAAGAGACACAAACCAATATGGAACCCAACCCCTGATGGCAATGATGGCACCACTGATGCAGGGGGCAGGCACTGGGGAGGTTCCAGGTTGGACTCAGCAGCAGATGGGTTCAGGAGCTGGATTCTGGATCTGGATTTGGGAACACATAGAATGGGATCAAAGGCAGAAGGAACAGAGACCTCCTGAGACACCAGCCAGTGAAGAAGAGGCTTGACCCTGGTGAGCTTTCACCTGAAGATGCCACCTATGGGCTGCAATCCCTTGTTGGGCAGTTGAAGGTCACTTCTCCTGTCTGCTCCTCCCTACAGATGCCACCTCTGCCTTCCTGCCCCCCAAAGTGTGGCACAACCTGTGGCAGTGCCCTTGGTGTGCCCAGGATCAAGTCTCAGGCAGAGCTTTTCTGCCGGCAGCCCTTGGCAGGTGCTCTCCCCATCAGCCCCTGGCTGTGCCAACGTGCTCTGAACTGCAGAAAGTTCCCCAACTGAGCAGAGACTGAGCTGGGAAGCCACAGCACAAACCAGGAGACTTCTTTTCATGACAAGAAATAATTCCTTTCTGCTGCTCTTAAATTGCTCAGAAGTGGGAATTTCAGCTCTATTTGTTGTCAGTGTTGTTAAGAAGTAGGAGAGTGACTGGGCCATGAAACCCTTTATGAGCTCCAGCAAAGCAAAACTCCTTCACCTTCATAACCTTGCATCAAATTGTTGTGAATTTTCCAAGCATTTTATTCTATACCTTATCTCAAATTTGAAAGTGTGGCATCATACCCCTTGGAATATTTTCAACAGCTAAAGGCAGAGAGGCTTTGCATGCAAAAGTAGCCCCCAAAATTGCATCTATTTTAAACTGAAAATTAAGGATTTCATTTTTATGACCAAATTAATTGGAAGCAATGAGGACATTCTTGGCTTATACTTGTAGGATTTGGAATCTATTATGTTATGTACATCACAGAATTCCAGCATGATGTAGGTTGGAAGGGACCTCTGGATATCATTGAGCCCAACGCCCTGCTCCGGCAGGGCACCCACAGCAGCTTGCCCAGCAGCATAAGAGGCCTTGAGCACAAGCCCTGTGAGGAGAGGCTGAGGGAGCTGGGATTGTTTAGCATGGAGAAGAGGAGGCTCAGGGGAGACCTCATTGCTCTCTACAACTACCTGAAAGGTGGTTGTAGCCAGGAAGGGGTTGGCCTCTTCTCTCTAGCAACCAGCACCAGAACAAGAGGACACAGTCTCAAGCTGCACCAGGGGAAGTTTAGGCTCAAGGTGAGGAGAAAGTTCTTCACTGAGAGAGTCATTTGTTATTGGAATGTGCTGCCCAGGGAGGTGGTGGAGTCACTATCCCTGGAGGTGTTCAAGAGGGGATTGGATGTGGCACTTGGTGCCATGGTCTAGTCATGGGGTCTGTGGTGACAGGTTGGACTCGATGATCTTTGAGGTCTCTTCCAACCTTGGTGATACTGTGATAATGCTCAGGGCGGGTTGGAAGCTCTCCAGGGAAGGAGACTCCACAGCCTCTCTGGGCAGCCTGCTCCAGGCCTCCAGCACCCTCACAACAAAGAAGTTTCTCCTTCTGGTCAGGTGGAACCTCCTGGGTTCCAGTTTGTGCACCTTGCTCCTTGTTCTGTCCTTGGGCAGCGCTGACAAGAGTCTGGCCCCAGCCTCTTGCCCCCAGCCTTTATATCTTGCTGAGCATTGCTCAGATCCCCTCTGGGGCTGCTCTGCTCCAGGATCAACAGCCCCAGGGGCTCTCAGCCTTTAGCTTCTCACAGAGATGCTCCAGTTCTTGTCAGCATCTTAGCAGCCTCTGGTGGACTGTCTCCAGTAGTTCCCTGTCTCTCTTGAACTGGGGAGCCCAGAACTTATTGCTCTCTACAACTACCTTAAGGGAGGTTGTAGACAGGCAGAGGTTGGTCTCTTCTTCCAGGCAACCAGCACCAGAACAAGAGGACACAGTCTCAGGCTGCGCCAGGGGAGGATTAGGCTGGAGGTTAGGAGGAAGTTCTACACAGAGAGAGTGATTGCCCATTGGAATGTGCTGCCCAGGGAGGTGGTGGAGTCGCTGTCACTGGAGGTATTCAGGAGGAGACTTGATGGGGTGCTTGGTGCCATGGTTTAGTTGATTAGGTGGTGTTGGATGATAGGTTGGACACAATGATCTTGAAGGTCTCTTCCAACCTGGTTAATTTCATTTCTATTCTATTCTATTCTATTCTATTCTATTCTATTCTATTCTATTCTATTCTATTCTATTCTATTCTATTCTAACTGGATCTAGTACTCGAGATGTGGCCTCACTAGGGCAGAACAAAGGGCAAGAACCTCCCTTGACCACAGGTCAAAGTCTTTTCAGTGCACCCCAAGACAGCATTGGCTTCCTTGGCCATGAGGGCAATTGCTGGCTGATGCTGATTGCTGTCCACCAGCACTCCCAAGTCCTTCTCCACAGAACTGCTTTCCAGCAGCTCAACCTCTCACCCGTCCTGTGTAGGAGGTTGTGCCTCCCCAGGTACAGGACCCTATGCTTGCCCTCGTTGAAATTCATCAGGTTCTTCTCTACCATACTCTCCCATATGAACCTAAATTTCTGGTTGATTGTAGGCTGAACATGAGCCTGCAGTGTGCCCAGGCAGCCAGGAAGGCCAGTGGCATCCTGGCTTGCATCAGGAACAGTGTGGCCAGCAGGAGCAGGGAGGTCATTCTGCCCCTGTACACTGCACTGGTTAGGCCACACCTTGAGTACTGTGTCCAGTTCTGGGCCCCTCAGTTTAGGAAGGATGTTGACTTGCTGGAACGTGTCCAGAGAAGGGCAACAAAGCTGGTGAGGGGTTTGGAACACAAGCCCTATGAGGAAAGGCTGAGGGAGCTGGGGTTGCTTAGCCTGGAGAAGAGGAGACTGAGGGGTGACCTTATTGCTCTCTACAACTACCTGAAGGGAGGTTGTAGCCAGGCAGAGGTTGGCCTCTTCTCCCAGGCATCCAGCACCAGAACAAGAGGACACAGTCTCAGGCTGCGCCAGGGCAGGTTTAGGCTGGATGTTAGGAAGAAGTTCTACACGGAGAGAGTGATTGCCCATTGGAATTGGCTACCTGAGGAGGTGGTGGAGTCACCTTCACTGGAGGTGTTCAGGAGAAGACTTGATGGGGTGCTTGGCTGTATGGTCTAGTTGTTGGGTGGGTTGGATTGTTTGATGGGTTGGACGCGATGATCTTGAAGGTCTCTTCCAACCTGGTGTATGTATTATTGTATTATTGTATTAAATGATTGCATGCTTTTATGCCTGTAGATCCACACAGACATCTGCATGAAATCTTTTCTAAGCCCTGTATGTTAAGGTATCTTTTAAACATCACCAGGTCTGTGCATGTTGCACTTCTGATCTGTGCTTTTTTGACTTGCTGGAAGGTGTCCAGAGAAGGGGAACAAAGCTGGGGAGGGGTCTGGAGCACAGCCCTGTGAGGAGAGGCTGAAGGAGCTGGGGTTGCTTAGTCTGGAGAAGAGGAGGCTCAGGGAGACCTTCTTGCTCTCTCCAACTCCCTGAAGGGAGGTTGTAGCCAGGTGGGGGTTGGTCTCTTCTCCCAGGCAAGCAGCACCAAACAAGAGGACACAGTCTCAAGCTGTGCCAGGGCAGGTTTAGGCTGGGTGTTAGGAAGAAATTCTCCCCAGAAAGAGTAATTGGCCGTCAGAATGTGCTGCCCAGGGAGGTGGTGGAGTCCCCATTCCTGGAGGTGTTTAGGAAGAGCCTGGATGAGGCACTTGGTGCCATGGTTTAGTTGATTAGATGGTGTTGGGTGACAGGTTGGACTCGATGATCTCTGAGGTGTTTTCCAACCTGTTTGATTCTGTGATTCTATTCTATTCTATTCTATTCTATTCTATTCTATTCTATTCTATTCTATTCTATTCTATTCTTTCTATTCCATTCCATTCCATTCCATTCCATTCCATTCCATTCCATTCCATTCCATTCCATTCCATTCCATTCCATTCCATGCTCAGCTTCTCTTTTTGAGTGATTCCTTCAGGAGGTGTCAGTGTGTATCAGCAGGAGAGTTTGATGTGGTGGTTTTAATTTTGTTGTTGTTCTTTGCTCTTTCTCCTGGCAGGACAAATACCTTCACACAAACTGTCTGGCAGCCTTGGCCAACATGTCAGCGCAGTTCCGCTCGCTCCACCAGTACGCTGCTCAGAGGATCATCAGGTAAATACCAAGGCTTCTCTTCTCTTTGAATAGGAAGGCTTCTCCTCTCCTCTTTGCTGAGGCTCAGGTGTAGGGAAGCTTGATTTGTCTATGCCTTAACAGGTGTTGATGACCTGAAATAGTTGAAATGATAATCTGAATAAATAAGTAATCCTGGTGTATGTTTTAATGGCTTTATACTGCAACCTGTTCTTCCTCCCCTCCCCCAAAAAAAAGAAGAAAATATTAGTTACTCTGTCTGAGTCCATTTTGAGTCTCTTAACAGAACAGACAGAAGGTTTTCAGGGATTTCTGTGAATTGTGCTCTTTTTTTGTGTGCAATGTATCTCTAAAACAGTTCTGAGTGCAGGTTCTCAAGTACATTGCAGGCTGGCTCTTCAGCTGGCTTCACTTCTTGCCTCTGTGGCAGGAGATCTGTTTGTTAGATCAGACATGAAACACAACAGTTGTTTTGGCAATAAAACCTACAGCCCTGTTTTTCAGCTGATAAAGTGTACTGGCCTGTGGGGTAAGAAATGCTCTGCATCTAAACAAGGCCCTAAGTAAAGAGGCAGATACTGGAGTCAGTCCTTCCTAGTTTGTATCTGTGCTGCCGGCACCTCGTGAAGGCAGCTTGTCCTGCACCAGGCATCCTGCTCATCTTGGCAGCCAGCCCTGCTCCGGGGAAACTGGGAAGGTCCTGGGATAAGCTGTGGAAAGGCTTGTGTGCCAAAAAGGAGGGATGGCAGTTGCTCTTCTGTGCTCTTTGTGAAGGGCTGGGTTAACCAGAGGTACACCATGTCCTTCAACCACTGCTCTTCAGCATGTGCTCCCCTCTGAGCCCATTTTGGGAAGGGTTGGTTGTAAAAGTATGGATGACTAACCAGGATGATTCTCTTCTGCCACTAGCTTTTCCCTGCCTGATACTGAAACCTATTGTCATCCCCCTGGCTGCAATAATGAGCTTTCAGGGTTTGAATCAGGGCTATTTGCCTGTTAAATATCTTACAAAGACCTGCTCTCTTCATTCCTCACATCTCAGACAAGAGTCTGAGTTTCCCAAGCACTCGCAGTTGTTGGCCTCCGAAGTCGCAGATGCTGGTGTGGTGTGAGATACCCTACCTTGGTGCTCTCTTCATTCCTCTGATACTTTTGGTTTCCACTTCAGAGCTTTTCCCTGAGTCCCCAGGCCCTGATTTTTCTCCATTTTACTCTAGTGCTGTTTCTGCAGACCAAAGTGAGAAATGTTCCTCTGGTTATTATTTTGTCCAGCAAGAGGTTATCCTGCTTCCCCAGGTTGTTATCACCACTCAGTAAATCTCATAGCCAAGGTTACTGCAGGCTTGGCCTTTGGCAAAATGCTCCTGAGTTTATGGACATATGCCCTTCAAAATTTAAACTCGTGGTTCAAAGTAAGCTCTGCTGGATTACTTTGATTTCATTGGGTTATGAAGTGGCAAAGCTTGTGGCCTTCTGGCTTCTCAGAAGAGTTGGCGGCCATCAGTGGAGAAGCCATAACCTCAAGACCTTTGCACAGACATCTCACCTCCACCTTTGAACCTGGAAACCTAAAAGGAGCCTTCTGTGCTGTGGGATTCCTCCCTGCACCAGCCTTTTCCAGCCTTCTTTTTCACCATGCCTAAGACACCTCCAAGGCAGGTTGACTCCTTGATACTTGAGACCCATCTCAGGATGCAGCAGAGGCTGTGCAACACCCAGAAGTTCTCTTGCACTCCACGTAAGGCAGATTTCAATGAGCTGCTGTGACATTGGAGTGCCTTATTCATTATCTCTCCAGGCGTGTGTAGTTACAATGAGCCTTTAATGTTGTGCCTTGATTTTAGTTGTGAAATTACTGTGCTGAGATCCTTATCAAAGGCAGGCAGAGCTCTGTTGTTGCTTAAAGGGTGTGTGGAAAGGAGGCATAAGGGTGAATGGCACAAAACGGCAAGAAAATTCTGTCACACTGCAATTGCCTTTTGGTGAAGGACTAAGAAGGCCACACTTGAAATGTGCCAGGTAGAAAGATCTTAGAGCAAACATGTGGTGCTGGCACATTCAAAACTCTTATTTCTTCCAAAGGTGGAAGCCCACAGAGGCTGCTGTTGGCTTCTTTCTGTATAGCTTTTAGCAGGAGGACTTTCCCATGGGATCTGAGCTGAGCAGCATTACAAATAATGACCAGCCAAGGTTCAGCTGCACAGAGAATTGTGCTGTTCAGTCATGGGAATGTATCTGTGTCATAACAGCTTAAAGGTGGCAGAAGTCTTTGGGGATGGGTGAAAGATAAAGGGTTGTCAAGGCCTGCTGCACCAGGCTGTCCAGGGATAGTGATGGAGTCCCCATCCCTGAGGAGATTCAAAAGCTGTGTAGATGTGGTGCTGAAGGGCATGGTTTAGTGGTAATGTGGTCATGCTGGCTTAATTCTTGGACCCTGGTCTTAAAGGTTCTTTCAAGCCTAAACAATTCAATGATCCTGTTCTGTGATTCTGTAATCTAGTCTGAGACCTCAATGCATTTTGAGAGCTGTAGAGATAGCAGAGTGGCAGGACATCAGCCTGAGAATGATGGTGGTTCTCCCAGCCACTGGAGCTTTATTATATGTAATACATGCATTAAATACAATAAAATCTAGTGTGAGTGTCCTGTGGGGCTAGAACGTGGGCAGGCTGGGAGGAAGAGTCAATTCAAGTGGCAGCCTATCTCCTGTAGGACTTTACTTTCTAGTATGGTAACATTTTCTCCTCAGGAGCTTTACAACCTTGAGTGCCCTGGCAGGCTTAAGCACCATAAAAGTATTTGAACCTGGTGCCCTCTCTGAATAAGAAGTTGTGGTACAAAGCTTCAGTTACCAAGAGGAGCAGGGGAAATGAACACACATTCCTGTTGGGTGTTAGGAACAAGTTCTTCACAATGAGGTTGGTGGAACACTGGAACAGCTTGCCCAGGGTGGTGGTTTAGGCTCCATCCCTGGATTGAAGGTGAGGCTTGCCAGGGCTCTGAGCAGCCTGGTCTACTGTAGGGTGTCCCTGCCCATGGCAGGGGGGTTGGAACTAGATGATCCTTGTGGTCCCTTCCAACCCTGACTGATTCTATGATTCTATGTCCGTGCTGATTGCAGTGGGGTTGGACCAGATGACCTTCAGAGGAGTTTTCCAGCCCAGACTATTCTATGGTATTTCATAAGAGACTGACTTTTTGAGACATACATAGTCCTTCCTTTTCCTACCTTATGAGCTCTGTTCCCACTACTATTAAACTGAGCCAGCACTGATGGACCCAGTTCACTCCAGGAGTCTTAAAAGAGAGTTACTTCAAGTTAAATTCCTGTTTTGGTTACACCATCAGAGTGCAAAGCATCTGTGAGAGAAGGAACTCCTGTTATCTATCATGGAAAAATAGTGAAAGAAGCCTGAAAAGAAGGCATTTTATGTTGCATAGACTTATTTCAGGCTATAGGTTTTTAGATTAAGTAGCTGTGAAACACTTAACTTAAAATCAGCTTAGCAATAGAACCAAATAGACAGTCATAATTTAAGCCTCACCAGATGCTCTGATGATTTCCTTCCTTAATGTGAGAAGTAATTCCATCTCCATGCAGGCTTTTTCCCCTAATCCTATTCTGAGCAGAGACTGCCAATTGTTTTAAATTCTGAAGACTTATTTTCTGTGAAAGAATGAGCTTGGGAATATTCAGTGGTAGTGTATTTAAGGGCTGCATAAAACACAAATTCCCAGTGTTGGGTAGTTTGTGTCATGTTCCAGCAAGCATGAAAATAGATTAATACAAATTTGTTCATCTCAAGAAGCTGCTGGGAGTAAAAATGGATGTTGTGGATGCTTTATTATAGTGAGATCCAGGGCAGTGTTCATTTAATGTTGGATGTTCTCTGCTGTTAGACTGCACGGCCATAAGGTTCGGTTTTGGGTCCCTCACTCCAAGAAGGACATTGAGGTGCTGGAGCAGGTCCAGAGCAGGGCAACAAAGCTGGGGAAGGGTCTGGAGCACAAGTGTGGTGAGGAGCAGCTGAGGGACCTGGGGTTGTTTAGTCTGCAGAAGAGGAGGCTGAGGGGAGACCCTCTGGCTCTCTACAGCTCCCTGAAAGGCAACTGGAGCCAGGAGAGGGTTGGTCTCTTCTTGCTAGTAACAAGTGATAGAGTAAGAGGAAATGGCCTCATGTTGTAACCAGGGGAGGTTTAGGTTGGACATGAGGAACAATTTCTTCCCTGAAAGGGCTGTCAAGGCCTGGTCTAGGCTGACCAGGTCAGTGGTGGAGCCTCCATCCCTAGAGGCCTTTCAAAGCTGTGTAGCTGTGGTGCTGAGGGCCATGGTTTGGTGGTGCCCTGGCAGTGCTGGGTTATCAGCTGGACTGGATGGTCCTAGAGGTCTTTTCCAAGCAGAACAATGCTATGATTCTATTCTGTGACTTTGAGATCCTTCCCTTCTCAATCTGCTGGTTTGTTTATAATTACACATCAATTAATGGCAGTGATTGTATCAGCACAGTGCCAAGGGTGCTATTGCTCTGTGCTGGCTCTCTCTTCTCTTTGTGAAGCACTGACATTTGTAGTGTCTTTAAGCTGTATTGATAGACTCTCTGAAAAAAAAAACAATTAACTGAAGTGGATATTGATGTCATTATTGTCACAAATGACTACCAGAAGTGGCTGTATGGTCTCCAAGCAGCAGCACACAACAAGATGGGGTCTTACACACCAGTGGTGGTTGCTGTTGCTGTTCCATAATGAGTAAAGCCAGGCACCTGACTGGCTTAGCAGTGCAGGTATGACATTGAGGTGCTGGAGCAGGTACAGGGAAGGGCAACAAAGCTGGTGAGAGGTTTGGAGAACAGGCCTTATGGGGAGAAGCTGAGGGAGCTGGGATTGTCTAGTCTGAGGAAGAGGAGGCTGAGAAGAGGCCTTATTGCTGTCTGCAGCTACCTGAAAGGAGAATGTAGTGAGGCTGGTGTTGGCCTCATCTCCCGGGTGTAACTAATGACAGGACAAGAGGTAATAGCCTCAAGTTGTACCAGGAGAGGTTTAGGTGGGACATTAGGAAAAGTTTCTGTGCTGCAAGAGTGGTGAGGGGTTGGAACAGGCTGCCCAGGGAGGTGGTTGGACTCGATGTTTACAGGTTGGACTCGATGATCTTCGAGGTCTCTTCCAACCTTAGCGATACTGTGAGACTGTGACTGTGGTGGAGTCACCATGCCTGGGGGTGTTCAGAAAACGAGATGTGGCACTTTGGGACGTGATCTAATGGTGATGGAGGTGCTGGGTAGAAGGTTGGACTTCATGATCTTAGAGGTCTTTTCCAGCCTTAATGATTCTGTGATTCTATGATTCTGTGTCTTCTATTGGACAGTTAAAACTCTCATTCATTCCTTCACCTCATTTGGGAGCTATCTACAGCTTTCCTACAGCTAACCTGCCTGCTCCATTGTGTGTAACCCTTGGGAATGGGGAGGCTGCCCCCAAGCAGTTCTCTTCTGACATCTCATCACCATGTCACCTGAATAATACTAGTGACAGGGGCACAGCTGATTCATTAAGGCTTTTCCTGTATCTTGATCCATGGTAATGCTTACTGCTTTCTAATCAGCTGTATACCACTAGAGGTTGCCATACACCTTGCTAATTAGACATGCTCATTTAGCATTAAAAGACTTTATGGGGCTACACCAATATTCATTTTCCTTTTTCTTGCCTACACTGTCACCACATCTGTGCACGTTCAGGGTTGTGTGAGCTTCTGAGAACACTTCATGGCTCTGTACTTTTCACCTTAGATAACTGAAGGAGCTCAAGCATCAACATTAAACCAATGTCACCCTTTCATCCTTGGCTGTCAGAGAGAGTTCAGTGGGATCCAGGGAATCATGTGAAGAAAGAGATTTCTGACTTCTTCCTGCTGCTGAAAGGAGTGAGGTGGAATTAGGAAAAGAAGCTGAGCTTAAACAAGATACAGATGATAGAATGACCATACAATGGTTTAGGATGGAAGGGACCTTCAAAGCTCATCCAGTCCACCCTCCCTGCAGTCAGCAGGGAAATCTGCAACTACAGCAGGTTGCTGAGAGCCCCAGACAACCTCACCTGGGATGCTGCCAGGGAAGGGACATCTCCCACTTCTCTGGGCAACCTGGGACAGGCTCTTACCACCCTCACAGTGAAGAAGCCCAACTCTCTCAGCCTGGTCTCCCAGCAGAGCACTTCCAGCCTTCCCAGCACTGCTGTGGCCTCTGGCCCCACTCCAACAGGTCCCTGTCTCTGCTGAGGACTCCAGAGCTGCCCCAGCATTGCAGGGTGGGTCTCAGCAGAGCAGAGTCTTCATCTGTGCATGCTGATGAGAGGAGAGTGTCATCAGGGTCCTGCTAAACCTGTCACAAGAGCAAAGTATGAGACATACTACCAATTCTGTTGCTGCCTGGAAGAAGCAGAGGTAGCAACCCTATTTCTCACTGGTCACCTCGAAGCTGATGGTGATGAATGCTGTTGGATATCCTGGAGCTTGATACTGTGCAATGGAGGAACTCTATTTTAAAATACACTTGTAGGCAGTGTGCTTAAATATCCATGCCCTG
Organism: Picus viridis; assembly: GCA_033816785.1. Lineage (NCBI taxonomy): Eukaryota > Metazoa > Chordata > Aves > Piciformes > Picidae > Picus > Picus viridis. Next base: position 2,544,777 of record CM066606.1, read on the forward strand.
ACTGCAGTGCTGTGGTTCCCAAGTCTGCCTTTACTGATCTTCATTTTCAGGAGAGACCTTCTTGCTCTCTGCAGCTCCCTGAAAGGAGACTGATTTCAGATGGGGGTTGGTCTCTTCTCCCAAGGAACAAGTGATGGGAAAAGAGGAAACAGCCTCAAGTTGCACCAGGGGAGGTTTAGGCAGGATGTGAGGAACAATTTCTTTTCCAAAAGGGTTGTCAAAGCCTGGCCCAGGCTGCCCAGGGCAGTGGTGGAGTCCCCATCCCTGGAGGGATTTCACAGCTGTGTAGATGCAGTGCTGGGGTTTAAGGCTGGACTAGGCAGTGCTGGGTTAATGGGTGGAGTTTATGATCTTACAGCTCTTTTCCAATCAAAATAGTTCTGTGATTTTATTATTCTGTGTCTCCTTTCCAAGATGTCTAAACATGTGGGGGTGGGTGTTGATCTGTTAGAGAGTAGGAGAGCTCTGCAGAGGGACCTTGCCAGGCTGGACAGATGGGCAGAGTCCAAGGGCAGGAGATTGAACACATCCAAGTGCCAGGTGCTGCACATTGGCCACAGCAACCCCAGGCAGTGCTACAGGCTGGGGTCAGAGTGGCTGAGAGCAGCCAAACAGAAAAGGACCTGGGGTACTGGTTGATAGTAGGCTGAACATGAGCCAGCAGTGTGCCCAGGGGGCCAAGAAGGCCAATGGCATCCTGGCCTGCATCAGGAAGAGTGTGGCCAGCAGGAGCAGAGAGGTCATTGTGCCCTGTACTCAGCACCGGTTAGGCCACACCTTGAGTCCTGTGTCCAGTTCTGGAAGGTGTCCAGAGAAGGGCAACAAAGCTGGGGAGGGATCTGGAGCACAGCCCTGTGAGGAGAGGCTGAGGGAGCTGGGGTTGCTTAGTCTGGAGAAGAGGAGGCTCAGGGGAGACCTTCTTGCTCTCTCCAACTCCCTGAAGGGAGGTTGTAGCCAGGTGGAGGTTGGTCTCTTCTCCCAGGCAAGCAGTACCAGAACAAGAGGACACAGTCTCAGGCTGTGCCAGGGGAGGTTTAGGCTGGATGTTAGGAAGAACTTCTACACAAAGAGAGATTGGCCATTGGAATGTGCTGCGCAGGGAGATGGTGGAGTCCCCATCCCTGGAGGTGTTTAGGAAGAGCCTGGATGAGGCACTTGGTGCCATGGTTGAGTTGATTATATGGTGCTGGGTGGTAGGCTGGACTCCATGATCTCAAAGGTCTCTTCCAACCTGGTCTGGTCTATTCTATTCTATTCTATTCTATTCTATTCTATTCTATTCTATTCTATTCTATTCTAATTGAGTGTTGGTTTTTTGGCATTCCTCTTCTGCTGGATTTCATTGATGGTGCTCATGGTGCAGACCAGCAGTATGCTGGATGCCCTGCAGCTCAAGGCCTTTAATTGTCTACTTTGGGGTGACCTGTTGATACCAACAGTGGCTTTCAGTGACTTCCATTCCTAAATATTTGCAAGGAGACATCACATCACTGAGATAAAGAGGAGGAAAATCTGGGTTTGGTGGATTATCTGCACCTCAACAAGCTTATGTTTGTTTTAAAGCAGTAGCAAGTGACCTGCTCATCCCAGCACACTATCCTGTACTCCTCTAAATTTATGATTTAGTGATATATGTGTTGTTTTGATTTTCCCCCATGTCCCTTGCTGTGGTGGCATTTGCTGTGTGCTTTAAGAGAGATTAATTCTCTTTATTATTGGCAGGCTGCTTGACATTGCCTCAAAAAGTCAGAGTTAAAAACCTCAAAGACATTTTATTGCTTCTTAACTTTAGGAAAAGATTTGTGGCTTTCCAGTTTAGAGGAGAAAACAATTACTGCTATTAACCTGGATCTAAAAATGGTACTTTATTTATGAGAAACTGCTTTATAGTGAGATGCTTTAACAGCCCCTCCCCCCCCCCCTTCCAGTACAGTGTGTTACAAAAAGGGATAATCCCATTTTTATTAGATGTTTTTATTAGATGTTCCAAGTAGAGTGACAATTAATGGCTTCTCAGAAAAAGGGCCTTCATGAAGTTCTCATTATGGGAATGGAAGATCAAACAGCTCCAAGCCAACAAGTCTGAACTTGGTTTTAATCTGCAGGCTCTCAGGAGCAGAATTTGGAGGGATTTTGGTGTTCACGGGTTCACAGATTGCACTGGGGTGGAAGTAACTCTCGAAGGTGATCTTGTCCAGCTCCCCTGCAGCCATCAGGAACACCTCCAGCTAGATCAGGCTGTGCAGGGCCACATCAAGTCTGATCTTGAATGTCTCCAGGATGAGGCCTCAACCACATCCCTGGGCATCCTGTTCCAGTGCCTTATCACCCTCATTGTGCATAGCTTCCTTCTGATGATCTCTCCTGCGCCAGTTTCAAACCATTGCCCCACATCCTATCCCCATAACCCCTTCTAAACAACCCCTCCCCAGCTTTTCTGTAGGTCCCCTTCAGATACTGAACTGCAGCTCTGAGGTCTCCCTGAAGCCTTCTCTTCTCCAGGCTGAGCAGCCCCCTTCTTTCAGCAGAGGGGCTCATAGCAGAGGGGCTCCAGTTCTCTGATCATCTTTGTGGCCCTCCTGTGGAGCTGCTCCATTAGGTCCATATCTCTCATGTGTCTGGGGCCCCGTAGCTGGACACAGCACTCCAGGTGAGCAGAGCAGTATGTTAGCTGGTCAGCCTTGGGTGGCTTGGAGCTGCTCTTTTCACAGGAAGCAGACATGTTCTTATATTTATAGATGCTTTTATGCTCTTCACCAAATTGTTTTGGTTGGAAGAGGCCTTCAGTGTCACTGGGTCCAACCGTGAACCCAGCACTGGCAGGTCACCACCAAACCATGTCCCTCAGCACCACAGCTACGTGGCTTTGAAAGCCCTCCAGGGATGGGGTCTCCACCACTGCCCTGGGCAGCCTGAGACAGGACTTGACAACCCTTTTGGGGAAGAAATTGTTCCTGATGTCCAGCCTAAACCTGCCCTGGTGCAACTCGAGGCTGTTCCTCTTGCCCTCGCCAGTTGCTTAGGAGAACATCCTCCACTGTGTCGCTGTTACTACACGAAGTTCCTGAATCTGCAGAGTGGCCTCTGTGGGGAGACAGAAGCCATTTATCAAGATCTCCATAGTGTTAAATAAAAGAAGCATATGCTGGCCTTATTAGTAGCTTGTTGACCTAGATTATCCATGGGGAAGCTTATAAGCAGATCAGCCATTCCAAAATTGGGAGGTGTCATTGCAATTAGCAGGGAAGGCTGTGACAACAGGGCAGACAGCAATTGTTCAGAGAAGAGGAAAGAGAAGATAGGTGACAAACATCCTCCTGCTGGTATGACTTAGCAAATAAATCTAATTTAAGCTAAATTCACAAAGGAACCCAACATCTTTTGTTTCTGTGCATTGAGTGGATTGGTGGTCAGAGATTGTATCGAGATGCTGCTTTGGCTGTCTCAGCAGAAAGAGGAGTGCTCCTTGTGGGCTCGCCTGTTCTGGCTTGGATGCAACATATGGAGGTGAGGTTTTAGGCTGATATCAGCTGTTTCCAACATGGAAATATCCTTGAACTTGGTTTAAGCCTAGTTGAACCTGCTGGGGATTCTGAGTGGGCACCTGATGGGGCTGTAATACCCTCGTCCCCATCTGGCATGAGCAGTTGAGTGCCCTGCATGCCATTAGAAGTGTTGGGAGCCCAGGACCCCTGAGCCCCCATGGGTTATGGAGATGGACAGACTCACAGCTTTGTTTCGAGGTAGATTGGATCAGCATGAAACATGGAGGGCTCCTAGGCAAACTGTTGCTTCTGTCTGTCTCAGGGTTTTCTCACATGAAGCAGAGTGGTTGAATTATGTTACTCTATGATATGCTCTGTATATCACAGAGTCATAGAATGGTTTGGATTTAAAGGGGCTTTAAAGATCATCTGGTTCCAAGCCCCTGCCATGGGCAGGGACACCTTCCACTAGACCACACTGCTCAAAGCTGCATCCAGCCTGGCCTTGCCCACTTCCAGGGATGGGCCAGCTACGCCTTCTCTGGGTGACCTGTTCCAGTGTTTCACCACCCCCACCACATCATGGCACAGAACTCCTTCAAAATACTCTTGCTGACTGCTGGTCTGGTTTGAAAAGGTTTTTCATGTCTGAACACCTTCCACTCTAAAAGCTCAGCTTTGGGCAAGAGCCTTTGTGCTTCTCTTGACCACTTTTTGTGTCTCTGCTGACCTGTAAGACTCAGCCACTGTGGTGATTCTGTCATCTTTTGAGGGGAGGTCATGATCTTCTCATTAATCTTCTGCCATCCAGGGCAGTGTGCAGTACTTCAGTGCAGGTACTTGAGCTGCAGCTCATCTTTTGGTGGAAGGTGTGACTGAATGAACATGATGCACAGAATCTTGGCTTAGGAACTGAAGTGTATTGAAGTCTTGATACCTGTTCCAAAGAGTCCCTCACACAGCTACCTGCATGCAATGGAGAGCTACAGCTGCTGGTGGGAGGCCCTGTTGCCCCGTCTTTGGCCCATTCTTTGTTATTGTGTCACATAAGCTCTTTAGCAGCAGTAGAGGTTGGTAATGTCTTCAGATTCCTGCAGAAGGATCATTGTTTTATTCTGAGATCCCCACCTCAAAGGCCACCTCCAGTTCTGGTGTCCATTGGAGGTGTTCAGGAGGAGACTTGATGGGGTGCTTGGTTGCATGGGTTAGTTGTTTAGGTGGGTTGGATTGGTTGATGGGTTGGATGCGATGATCTTGAAGGTCTCTTCCAACCTGGTGTATTGTATTGTATTGTATTGTATTGTATTGTATTGTATTGTATTGTATTGTATTGTCCCCAGCAGTAGAAGGACACAGAGTGCTGGAGTGAGTCCAGAGGAGGCCAAAAAGATCATCAGAGGGCTGGAACACCTCTGCTATGAGGACAGGCTGAGGGAGCTGGGGGTGTTCAGCCTGGAGAAGAGAAGGCTCCAGGGAGACCTTAAAGCTGCCTGCCAATAGCTGAAGGGATCCTGCAGGAAGGCTGCAGGGGGATTTTTCATGAGGGTGTCCAGAGACAGGACAAGTGGGAATGGTTTGAAGCTGAGGGAGAGCAGGGTTAGGCTGGAGCTGAGGAAGAAGTTCTTCAGTAGGGGGTGGTGAGACTCTGGAACAGGCTGCCCAGGGAGGTTGTGGCTGCCTCCTCCCTGGTGGTGTTCAAGGCTGGATGAGGTCTTGAGCATCTGAGTCTAGTTGAGAGGTGTCCCTGCCCATGGTGGGGACGTTGGAGAAGATGATCTCTCAGATCTTTCCCAACCTGAGCCATTCTATTCAACTGGAGAAGAAATCCTTTCTTCTTTACTAGGAACTTAGATCTGTTGATCTCATGAATCTGTTGTGATGGAGAGGAAGGACTATTTGAGGACACCTGTACAGAAGTAGCTGGTTTTGTGAGGTGCTTCCAGTGTTGTTCTACAGATGAGTTCACAGAGTAGACTGAGGTCCTGAGTTCTGTCACTTGCATGTCCTGGAAGCTGTGGTCTGGTCTTCTCCATTTGGTTTGAATGGAACATATTTATTTACAGGACCCTGTTGCTTAACAGAAATAAAAGTGAGTCAAGACAGTGACTTGCTTCAACCTGTCTTTTATCTTCAGCTGCAGAGTATTTGGCTCATTAGCTGCTTTCTTCAGATACAACATGTCCTCTTTCCATCTTAGTTGTTTTCTCTTTGGAAGGAATGGTGGACTGTGACCTAAGGAAATGAATGAGTAATGAATTTAGAAGGATTTAGCTGACTAACTAAAATAGTGTTATGGCTGGAAGTAAGCATTAGTACCTGCCCTTCACTCCAGGGATGATATTGAGGGTCTGAAGCAAGTCCAGAGAAAGACAGAGAAGCTGGTGAAGGGTCTAGAGCACAGATCTGGCAAGGAGCAGCTCTGAGGGACCTGGGGTTGTTTTGCCTGGAGAAAAGGAGGCTGAAGGGAGACCTTCTGGCTCTCTGCAACCCCCTGAGAAGAGGTTAGAGCCAAGTGAGGATTGTTCTCTTCCCCCAGTGAACATGGGGTGGGACAAGAGGAAGTGGCCTCTGTTTGTGCCACAGGAGATTTAGGCTGGACAAGAGGAATGATTTCTTCCCTGTGAGGGTTGTCAAGGCCTGGACCAGGCTGTCCAAGGCAGTGGTGCAGTCCCCATCCCTGGAGGGATTTCCAAGCTGTGTAGAAACCTGAAATGCTTTTGATCTTGCTCCAAGTTCCTTCTGTTGACATTGATTGTACCATTCATGTGGGGGCCACTATCAGACTGGCTTTCTGTACAGACCCTGGAGATCAACCTGGCCAGGGTTGGAGTGACTTTCTAAAATGACTCTGATTTACAGACTGGTACATTAGTTGCAGGACAAGTTCAGCTAATTGTAGGGCTACAAAAATGCTGAAGGGACTGGAACCCTCTATGAGTAAAAGCTGAGAGAATTAGGGCTTTTGGGGGACTTAACAACTTTAATGTGCATCAGGTCTTTGCAACTGGTGAATGAGTAATGGCAATGTCCTTCAGCAAATGTAGGGAGGAACAGGCTTCTAGGTGAAGTGAATACCCTTAGTTCTGTGATGGGTAAGTGAACTTGCTGTGAAGTTGTGTAGAGGCATGTTTGTGTAACTCGCTAATGGTGCTCTTGGGTCCACAAGCAGGTGTTTCTCCACATACCACAGTTTGCATGGGCTCAGAGGGGATGAATCCTGCTGCAGAACAGAGTGAAGGCTCAGGAGAGCACTGCCTGCTTCTGACATGTCCTCTCTGATGGTGCTGTAGCTGTCTGCTCCTGGTGGAAGGGTTTCAACTGCACCAAGACTGCGATGCAAACGTCACGGTACTGTGGGTGTTGCAGGCAGGTCCTGCGTTCCCATGCAGTCAGAGCCCGTGACTTACCACACGTGTCCAGCCAAAGGAGACGAGCACAGGAGGTTTCAAAAGCAGGGTTCACAGAATGGTTAGGCTTAGAAGGGACCTTACAGATCACCTAGTTCCAACCCCCTGCCATGGGCAGGGACACCTTCCACTGGTCCAGCTTGCTCAAGGCCTCATCCAGCCTGGCTTGAACACCTTGCAGGGCAGGGACATCCACAACATCCCTGGGCAACCTGTTCCAGTGTCTCATCACCCTCACTATCAAGAATTTCTTCCTGGTCTCCAGCCTCAGTCTGCCCTCCTCATTCCCATAGTAGCATCCCACATGCTGCCAGAGATACCTGCTGCCTCCCAAGGAACTGGGTGATTAAAGCCTTTGCTCTCTGAAACATCAGTATTGAGTAGACACTTCCTCCAGGCTCTTTTATGTCTTCTTTTATTCTTGTGTGTCACCAGTTGCTAGTGTCTGCTTCTCATATATAAATCCTTCTGGAGCTGCTGGAAATCAGCACTGTGGAGAAAGACCTGGAATGCTGGTGGACAGCAACTTCACCATCAGCCAGCAGTGTACTCTCCTGGCCAAGAGGGGCAGTGGTCTCTTGAGATGCATTAAGAAGAGTGTGGCCAGCAGGCTAAGGGAGGTTCTACTCTGCCTCAGTGAGGCCACACCTGGAATACTGTGTCCAGCTCTGGGCTCCCCAATTCAAAAGCATAAGGAACTACTGGAGAGAGTCTAGTAGAGGCTATAAAGATGCTGAAGGGCCTGAAGCATCTCTGTGAGGAGGAAAAGCTGAGAGACCTGGGGCTGTTGAGCCTGGAGAAGCGCAGCCCCAGACCAGCAATGGTCAGCAAGAGATAAAGGACCTGTAGGGGTCCAAGGAGGACTCTTGTCAGTGGTGCCCAGGGACAGGACAAGGGGCAGTGGGCACGAACTGGAACCCAGGAGGCTCCACCTGAACAGGAGGAGAAACTTCTTTGTTGTGAGGGTGCTGGAGGGCTGGAGGAGGCTGCCCAGAGAGGTTGTGGAGCTTCCAACCCCCCCCATGGGCATTGTGGTGCTGGGTGAGCAGCCATGGCTGCCCCTGCTGGAGCAGTGTTCTCCAGAGGTCCCTTCCAAGCCTCTGCACTTCTGTGATTTTGTGATTCTGTTCCTTTTGTCAGCACTTTATCTGCACAGGGATGATTTCTGTAGAGGAAGCTCATATGTTTATCGTTTGATTTTTCACTCCATCAGACATCTCCATAACTTGTTTGGTTTTCATTTCCTTGCCCTCCTTGACAGTAAATACTTCCATGCATCAGGATAATATTCCTCCCAGAAGCCTGTCATGTAGATTTGGCCAGTGCAGTGATGGAGTGCTGCACTGGGGCTTGAGAACTTAGGTCTGTGACACATTACTATGAATAATCACTTCTTAAGTATTTTAATAACTCTCCTGCTTCTCTGCTCTGTGTGGCCGTGGCACCTTTAACTCTATAATGACCTCTTACCCCCAAACTGATCCTTTTGCAGTACTGTAATTGAAAATCCTGTCATCACTCTTCAGATGTGTACGAGTGATACTGGTAACTGAAAAGTGTCCCTGTAAGAATTCAGCCTTTTAAGACAGCTAAGAGAAGTCTCCCTGCTACTTAGTCTGGGAAGTTAGGTAGGGATCGAGGAGGAAAGGAAGCACCAGTAGTGAAAATGTATCAAGTAAGGGAATCATAGAATCATTGAATGCTTTGTGTTGGAGGGGACCTTTAAAGCTCATCCAGTCCAACAGTCAGCAGGGACATGTACAACTAGAGCAGGTTGCTCTGAACCCTGAACATCCTCACCTGAAATGGTTCCAAGGATGCATTTTCTACTACCTCTCTAGGCAACCTGGGCCAGGCTCTCACCACCCTCAGGGTCTAATGTTTCTTCTTTCCCTCCAATCTGAATCTCCCTTGTCCTGTCACAACAGGCATTGAGAAAAACTCTGTCCCCAGCTTTCCTGTAGGCCCTTTGAAACACTGCAAGACCACCAGAAGGTCTCCCTGGAGCCTTCTCTTCTCCAGGCTGACCAAGCCCAACTCTCAGCCCAACAGGCTCTCACCACCCTCAGCCTCAAACATTTCTCCCTTCTCACCACTCTCAATCTCCCTCTTTTAGTTTCAAACCATCACCCCTGGTCCTGTCACAATAGGCCCTGAGAAAACTCTATCTCCTGTCTGACTTCTAGGCCCCTTGAAGTCCTGGATCCTTCTCTTCTCCAGGCTGACCAAGCCCAACTCTCTCAGCCTGGAGCCTCCCAGCAGAGCCCTTCCAGCCCTGCCAGCATTGCTGTGGCCTCCTCTGGCCCTGCTCCAACAGCTCCCTGGCTGTGCTGGGGACTCCAGAGCTGCTCCAGCACTGCAGGGGGAGGTCTGAGCAGAGCACAGCAGAGGGGCAGAATCCCCTCCCCTGCCCCTGCTGCCCACACTGCTGGGGATCAGCCCAAGACAGGGCTGGCTCTGGGCTGGCAGTGCTTGGTGCCAGCTCATGGCCAGCTCTGCACCCCCAGCACCCCCAATGCCTTCTCCACAGGGCTGCTCTCAGTCCTGCATCCCACAGCCTGATTGCTTGAAAATCAACCCATACATTTCCATGGGACCTGGTGAAACATATCCGAGGCCACTATTAGAGTTGTCTCATGGCACTGCAATACAACTGTCTGTTGGAGCACACCTGGAGGACTGGTTTTGGCTCCTGGACATAGGAAAGGTGTGGGTGAAGTGGAGCAAATTCACTGGAGGGCTACCATGGTGACTGGGGGCTGTAGGACTTGGTGTATCAAAATGGGCTGAGGGAACTGGCCTGCTTTAACTGGGTGACGGGAAAGCTTTGGGCAAGGCTGCGGATGTGGTTTCAGAGACATGGCTGGCAGCATTCCCATTCCAAGGAGGAGGTTACTGAGAAGATTTAGCCAGGCTCTTAATACAGATGTGTGGATGGGCTAGGGAGAATGGTCGTGAGCTAAAGTCAGGAGGCTCCAGCCTGATGGATAAAAGCAAACTTCTATGGTCAGGAAACCATTGTCACAAGTGGCCTGATTCAAGGGCCAACTGGACAGAAGTCTTGTCTGGATTCAGCACTTAGCTTGCCTTGAGCAGGAGGTTGGGCTGGAGACTTCCTAATGTCTCTTTCTACCTTAATTGTGACTCTAAGATATAAAAATACTGAAACTGTCTGAACGAGGAGGAAATAGTTCCCATGTTCTAGTATGGTAGAGGGCAATGCACGCTCCTGCGTGCCAGTACTGACTGGGAGGAGGCCTCAGCCACATCCCTGGGCAACCTGCTCCAGGATTTCACCACTCTCATTTTGAAGGATTTCCTCCTGATGTCTAACCTAAATCTACCCTGCTCCAGTTTCAAACCATTGGCCCCTGTCCTATCACCCACCACAGGCTCTTCTAAGCAGTCCCTCCCCAGCCTTCGTGAAGGCCTCCTGCAGATAATTGAAATGCAGCTTTAAGGTTTCCCTGGAGCCTTTTCTTCTCCATGCTGAACAGCCCCAATTCTTTCAGCCTGTGGTCATAGCAGAGGTGCTTCATCTCTCTGATCATCTTTGTGGCCTCCTATGGACCCGCTCCCATGTCTCTCTTGTGTCTGGGACCCCATATCTGGACCCAGCACTGCTGGGTGAGGTGAGGTCTCCCCAGAGCAGAGTGGCAGGATCCCCTCTCTCCATCTCTGGCCACACTGCTTCGGATGCAGCCCAGGCTGCCCTTGGCCTCCTGTGCTGCCAGTGCCTCCCCCTGCTGTCCAGCTCCTCCCCCACCAGCACTCCCAAGTCCTTCTCTGCAGGGCTGCCCTCAAGCTCATCATCCCCCAGCCTGGATTGATATCCAGGATGGCCTGGACCTAGGTGCAGGTCCTTGCACTTGGCCTTTTTGAACCTCATGAGATTCTCCTTAGCCCAGTTCTCCAGGCTGTCAGATCCTTTGGGGTGGCATCATGCCCTTCAGCCTTATCAACTGCACCCCTCAGCTCTATATATTTATGTATATTTATATATATTTTTTATATATGTATATAGCTTTAAAAATGATATATTTTTTGAATATTTATTATTTTATATCTATCTATATGTTCTGGACAGAATAAATTGGTTCTGCTCATGGAGTGGATGATGTAGTAAGTTGCTGTCATCACCTGTGTACTGTTTGAACACAGAATGTGTTTTGGTTGGGTTTGTCTTTGGGAACATGAAAGCAGTGACTAACAGGACTTCCTGGAACACAAATTATCTAACATGAGCTGGAGTAGAACATTCACAGCGTGTCACAACACCCTCCCTACACACACACACAGATAATTTGGGGTGCTGACTGATGTGCTGGTTTAATTAGCTTGTACTTTCACAGGGTTTGGGGGTGGGTTTTTTTTGCTTTTAAGAGGGCTTTTGTGTTGCCTTTTCCAGAGAGCTGTAGAACAGAATCATAGAATTATAGAGTTGTTTTGGGTGCAAAAGGGCCATTAAGATCAAGTCCAACCATTAACCCAGCACTGCCAGGTCACCATGCCCCTCAGCACCACAGCTACATGGCTTTGAAATCCCTACAGGGGAGCCTGTTCCAGGGCTTGACCATTCTTTCAGGGAACAAATTGTTCTTCATGTCCAACCTGAATTTCAGGTCATTTCTTCTCATCCTCTCTCTTGCTCCCCACAGCAAACTCCTGGCCAAGCTGGCAGCCCATGCCTTGGACAGGAGCACACTGTGTTGGGTTAGGAACTGGCTGGAGAGCCGAGCCCAGAGAGTGGTGGTGAATGGTGCCACATCCAGCTGGCAGCCAGGCACTAGTGGTGTGCCCCAAGGATCAGTGCTGGGCCCCTTCCACTTCAACATCTTTATTGATGATCTGGATGAGGGCATCGAGTCCATCAGCAGTACATTTGCAGATGACACCAAGCTGGGGGCAGGAGTTGATCTGCTGGAGGGCAGAGAGGCTTTGCAGAGGGACCTCGACAGGCTGGACTGATGGGCAGAGGCCAAGGGCAGGAGATTGAACACATCCAAGTGCCAGGTGCTGCACATTGGCCACAACAACACCATGCAGTGCTACAGGCTGGGGTCAGAGTGGCTGAGAGCAGCCAGGCAGAGAGGGACCTGGGGGTACTGGTTGATGGGAGGCTGAACATGAGCCTGCAGTGTGCCCAGGCAGCCAAGAAGGCCAATGGCATCCTGGCCTGTATCAGGAACGGTGTGGCCAGCAGGAGCAGGGAGGTCATTCTGCCCCTGCACACTGCACTGGTTAGGCCACACCTTGAGTCCTGTGTCCAGTTCTGGGCCCCTCAGTTTAGGAAGGATGTTGACTTGCTGGAAGGTGTCCAGAGAAGGGCAACAAAGCTGGTGAGGGGTTTGGAACACAAGCCCTATGAGGAGAGGCTGAGGGAGCTGGGGTTGCTTAGCCTGGAGAAGAGGAGACTCAGGGGTGACCTTATTGCTCTCAACAACTCCCTGAAGGGAGGTTGTAGCCAGGCAGAGGTTGGTCTCTTCTCCCAGGCAGCCAGCACCAGAACAAGAGGACACAGTCTCAAGCTGTGCCAGGGGAGGTTTAGGCAGGATGTTAGGAAGAAGTTCTATACAGAGAGAGTGATTGCCCATTGGAATGGTCTGCCCATGGAGGTGGTGGAGTCACCTTCATTGGAGGTGTTCAGGAGAAGACTTGATGGGGTGCTTGGCTGCATGGTTTAGTTGTTGGGTGGGTTGGATTGGTTGATGGGTTGGATGCGAAGATCTTGAAGGTCTCTTCCAACCTGGTGTATTGTATTGTATTGCTCCCTGGGAGAAGAAACCAGCCCCCCCATGTGGCTTCAGCCTCCTTTCAAGCAGTTCTAGAGAGCCAGAAGATCTCCCCTCAGCCTCCTCTTCCCCAGACTTAACAACCTCAGCTGCTCCTCACCAGCCCTGTTTTCCAAACCCTTCACCAGCTTGGCTGTCCTTCTCTGAGCCTGCTCCAGCACCTCAGTATCCTTTGAGCGAGAGCCCCAAAACTGAGCCCAGGATTTGAGGAGTGGTCTCACCAGTGCCCAGCACAGGAAAAGAATCATCACCCTACCCATGCTGCAGCAGAATTCCCCTTTGGAAGTGTGATGAATGAATTCCCAAACTCCACAAAAATACTTTTTATGTTTCAGATTCTGCCTCAGAACCAATAGGACCTAAATATTTAATCAGGCTTAACAGATTTGGATGTTTTTTTTATTGCTGCAGATTAATCCAGCTCCTCTGAGCCCAATGCATGTGGCATCCATGTCTGCAAGACCTTCCTTTTCCTTTTTATTTATTCTCTTACTCACATTGAAAGATTTACAGTCTTCATAAAATCTGGAGTGCACCAAGAGGAAGATGATGAATGACATTTGCTTAAACCTTAGCACCGGGGGTTTCTTCTTCTGAGTCCTGTGTGTGCTTCAGACTGAGTTGGTGTTTGTAGAGAGCTTCGTGAGGACTGGTTTCATTCTGATTTTTTCCTGTGCCCTGCCCAATTTGTTTTGTTTCTGTGTTGTTTAACAAGATGTTGGGGCCTGGTCCTGTTGATGCTTTGGTTGGTTGGGTTTGGGTTTTTTGTCTTTTATTTGTTCATCTTTTAATTGCAGTAGAGAAAATACCTAATTTTTGGTTTATTGAGTAAGGGCCTAAGTGCCTTTGGGTGTTTTGTTTAGTCTGTTGTCTCGTTCAAGACTGTCCTCTAAGTTTGGGGTAAAAAGGGGGAGGGGGGGAAATCAGTGTGAGCATTTTGTGGATTTCAACACTTTTTAAGTCTTGTGTTTGCTAAGTGTTTACTCTGTGGCTCTGGGCTGCTTCTGTACACCTCTTGAGTTACGTGGAGTTTGAGTTAAAGCTTGCCAGTGATCACCTCAACCAAAATGCTTGCAGTGACCATTGAGGACATTGAATTTTCTCCAGATAAACACAAGAAGGGGCAGGGTTGGAAGAACCTTTAGCAAAGTCTCATTCATTTATTGGGTTGGGTTTTCTTAGGTGTTTCATGCAAGGCTCTTGGATGACTTCCAAGCAATCAGGGAGGCTCAGGATAGCTTCAGGAAGCCACACCATCCATTCATGCCCTGTCTGCCAAGAGGTCAAACCTCATCCTGAGATGCATCAAACAGAGCATGACCAACCAGTCAAAAAGAGGTGATTGCCTGGCTGTATCCAGTGTTAATGCAACTTCACCTCAAGTGATGTGTGCTGTTCTGGGCTCCACCTTTTAAGAAGGATGTGAAGGTCCTTGAATGCGTCTGGAGGAGGGCAGCAAAGCTTGGGAAAGGGCTGGAGGGAATGTCCTGTGAGGATAGACTGATGATTCTGGGCTTGCTTCATTTGGAGAGAAGGAAGCCAAGGGGCAACCTCACTGGTCTCTGAAGTTTCCTGTGGAGGAGACATGGAGAGGCAGAGGCTGAGCGCTCCTCCCTGGGGATCAAGTGATAGGAACCATGGGAACTGCAGAATCACACAGCGTGGTGGGGCTTGGAAGGGACCTCTGGAGATCATCCAGTCCAACCCCCTTGCTCAAGCAGGGCACCCACAGCAGCTTGCCCAGGATCACAGTGGCCGGGGGGGTGGAATCTCTCCAGAGATGCAGACTCCACAGCCTCTCTGGGCAGCCTGCTCCAGCCCTCCAGCCCCCTCACAACAAAGAATTTTCTCTTCCTGTTCAGATGGAACCCCCTGGGTTCCAGTTTGTGTCCCTTGGCCGGTTGCAAAGGACCACTGAATAGAGTCTGCCCTCATCCTCCTGAGCCCTGCACTTAGATACTGATGAGCACTGAGAAGATCTGCTGCTGACTGCAGGAAGGATAGACTGAGCAACCTTTACAGATCCCTTCTAACCCACAGCATTCTGTGATTCAATGAGACTTTGGCTTTGGTAAGCTCATAGGCTTAGGGCCCCAGTTAAGTGCACCCAAGGATCATCTGATGGTGGCTTTCCTTTCTGCCCTGCTCTTTGCCCAAAGTACACAAATCATTTGATCTTCTGAAACAGTGTTTTTAGCCACACACACCTCTGTTCAGCAGGGAGGGATTATAGAGGGCTTCTGGGCTGTGAAGTGTGGATAACCAAACCAGGTTGGATTGGCCAGGTTTCAACTGTCTGAGCAAGAAAACAATGTCTTATTGGTTTGGTAAGGATGCTGTAGCCTTGAGTTGGGACTGATTTCTGCCAAAGTCAGCAAAGGGGTCTCAATTTCACGTCATCTTCAGTCCTTGCACTGTAAACCTCCCCAGCTTAGCACTCTGGGGGTATGTCTGTACTGGAGAAATACCCAGGCTGAACAGGGGACAGCAGACAGCCTGGCAGGAGCATCTCGGTTTATCTCACGATGTGTTAAGCTGCCGAAGCCACTCTCTGATGGACTGGCCACACGTACACCATAATGCAGTTCAGTGTTTAGAGGGCAAAACCTTTCCCAGCAGAGTTCTGAGGTTATGTGAGGTTATGTGCTTCGCAGCTTACCGGTGAAGCAGTTTGCTGCAGGTGAACCGCTCTGATTATTTTCCTTTCCATTGCGAGTGGGAGGAGATCCTGGGAATAGGCATAGGCAATGCAGCTCTCGCCTCAGAGCATTCAGAGTTGGTTAGTATGAATATTAATTGTTTTATTGACTGTTCTGTAGCTATTTCATGGAAGTGATTGAGGCTTAGCACGAAAAAGCTTGACCAGGTCTTAACTCAGTTACTATAAAGCACTGTGTTCGAGGAACCAGAATTAACTGCATGAATGCCCTACCAGTGGAACCCAGAGAAACCTGCACTCCTCAGTAATTGTCTGAATGTTTTCCACCTGCAGCCAGATGTCAGCTTCCATGAAAAGCAGTTAAGGTTTCAGAATACTCTCAGGGCTTTGGTGTTTTTTTTTAGCAGTGAGCTTTGTAAACAAGTCAGATCTCAGCCTCCATGAAAATCAGTTGCATTTTGTGAAGGCTTTCATTTAATGCTGCTTTTAGTTTTTTAATGGTGGGCTTTGAAAACAGTCAGATCTCAGCTTCCACGAAAATCAGTTGCATCTGGTGAACACTCTCAGGGTTGGGGTTTTTGTTTCATAGATTCATAGAGTGGTTTAGGTTGGAAGGGACCTTGAAGATCATCCCGTTCCAACACCCCTGCCGTGAGCAGGGACACCTCCCACTAGACCAAGTGAACCTGGTAAACAGTCAGATCTCAACTTCCATGAAAAGCAACTCAATTTTGTGAATACTTTGAATTTCTTTTGGGTTTTTTTTTTAACTTTTTTTGATGGTGACCTCTGTAATCTCTGAGATCTCAGCTCCTCTGAAAATCCTTTAAATTCTGTGGTTGCTCCCTGGTGGTTTTTTTAATGGTGAACTTGGTAAGCAGTCAGACCTCAGCTTCCATGGAAATCAATACAATTTTGTGAATACTTTGAATTATTTTCTTTTAGCTTTTTTTGATGGTGGCCTCTGTGATCAGTGAGATCTCAGCTTCTCTGAAAATCCTTTAAATCTTGGGGCTCCTCCCTGTTCTTTTAGTGGTGAACTTTGCAAACAGTCCGACCTCAGCTTCTGTGACAATCAGTTAAATTTTGTGAATGCTCCCAGATTGTTGGGTTTTTTTTCAGTGGTGAACTTTGCAAACATTCAGATCTCAACTTCTACGACAAACAGTTAAATTTTGTGAGTACTCTCCTTTTTTTTTTTTTTTTTCAACAGTGGACTCTATAGAAAGTGAGATCTCAACTTCCATGAAAATCCATTAATTTTTGTGGCTACTCTCTGTTCTTTTAAGGGGAAACTTTGTAAGCAGTCAGACCTCAACTTCCATGAAAATCTATTGAATTTTGTGAGTACTTTGAATTATTTTGGGTTTTTTTTTTTAGCTTTTTTTGATGGTGACCTCTGTAATCAGTGAGATCTCTGAAAATCCCTTAAATTTTTTTGTTACTCCCTTTTTTTTTTCAGTGGTGAACTTTGTAAGCAGTCACACCTCAACTTCCATGAAAATCCATCAAATTCTGTGGCTGCTCCCTCTTCTTTTAACGGTGAACAGTCAGATTGTAACTCCTATGAAAATCAGCCAGATTTTGTGCATGCTTTCAGGGATTTTATTTTAATGGTGGCCTTTCTAAAAAGCAAGCTCACAACATCTGTGAAAAATCAGTTAAATTTTGTGAATACTCCCAGGGTGTTGTGTTGTGTTTTGTTTTGTTTTGATTTGGTTTGGTTTGGTTTGGTTTGGTTTTGGCTTGTTTTAATGGTGACCTTTAAACCCAGGCCCAGACCCAAGGGATTTAAATTTTCAGCTGAAAACCTGGGATTCAGTTCCATTTTCAGGGCAAATTAAGAGGCGAAAACTTAGTGCTACCAAACAAAACTAACAGAGCCCCAATTTCGTAAGGCTTGGTAGATTCCCGTTGTGGACGCACCGGAACCGGGTGAACAAATCCACCTGTTGAAAACTGTTGTTCTATGTCACCCTTGCCCCATTGCTCACTTGCCATCTTCCACTGCCTCTTGGTGCAGGGAAAGCAGGGACATGAAACCATGACTTAGCTTTCCTAAAGGAAAATACCTCTTTTTTTTTCTGTTCTTTCTCCCTTCTACCCTTGTCTTGCAGTTATACCTGCCGCCACTTGCGGAGATATGTCTATGTCTTGGACAAACTGTATTTCCCCCACTCCCACTGCTCTACGCTGCAGCATTGCTTCTCGACCCTCAGTGACAATGGAGAGGAACTCTTGTCTTTAACTTGTTCTCACATTCTCAGATCCTATGCTGCCAGGTTATTAACCTCTGCTCTCCCGTTTACTGCATGATGCATGCTCTGTGCCTGCTCTGTGCATGCTGAGTAACGAACGTTGGAATCCTGGAAGGGGTGGTTTGTGTCTGTGTGGCTTCCTTGAGCTGTGTCCTGCAAAGTGTGGGACTCTTAATGATGGTTTGGATTAGTTTTCTTTTGTTTGTTGTTGTTTTTTTTAATGCAGAATACAGGTTCTGGAACTATTGTGTGGCCTTTGGAAGTTTTAAATGCTTTTGACGTCGGAGCATTTTAAAATGGGGTCTATAAGAAAGCTGGGGACAGGGTTTTGAGCAGGGCCTGCTGTGACAGGACAAGGGGTGATGGTTTGAACTGAGAGAGGGAGAATCAGAGTGGAGAGAAGGGAGAAATGTTTGACACTGAGGGTGGTGAGAGCCTGTCCCAGCCTGCCCAGAGAGGTGGGAGATGTCCCATCCCTGGCAGCATTCCAGGTGAGGTTGTCTGGGGCCGTGAGCAGCCTGCTCTGGTTGGGGATGTCCCTGCTGACTGCAGGGAGTTGAACTAGATGAGCTTTAAAGGTCCTTTTCCCCCTAAACCATTCTGTGACTCTCTGGTAAGTTTTCTGACATGTAAATTCTATCTTGATGCTCATGATTTCCTTAACGTTGTCTATAAAAACTGCTTTCTGAGAATGAGTTTCCTTCTGAGTTCAGTAATCTGCCATCACACTTGATAGACCAAGGAAAATCTGCCTTGTTTTAATATGGCTGATCAGGTTCCACTGTCATATGATCTAAGAATCCCAGATTAGAAGGGACCTCAAAGGTCATCTGGTCTAACCTTTCTTGACAAAAGCACAGTCTAGACAAGACAGCCCAGCACCCTGCTGATCCTAATCTTAGAAGTGTCCAGTGCTGGGGACTCCATTGCTTGTCTGGAGAGATGAAAGTGTCCATAGACACGGCTGCTATGAGGGGAAACTTGTGAGCAGCAGCCATGCAAGAAAGCTGCAGGCTCCACGGCAGGCAGGGTCCAGGGAGAAGCCAGGCCCAAGTGGAGCACTGCTTAGGCCACACCTTGAGTCCTGTGTCCAGTTCTGGGCCCCTCAGTTTAGGAAAGATGTTGAGTTGCTGGAAGGTGTCCAGAGAAGGGCAACTAAGCTGGGGAGGGGTCTGGAGCACAGCCCTGTGAGGAGAGGCTGAGGGAGCTGGGGTTGCTTAGCCTGGAGAAGAGGAGGCTCAGGGGAGACCTTCTTGCTCTCTGCAACTCCCTGAAGGGAGGTTGTGGACAGGTGGAGGTTGGTCTCTTCTCCCAGGCACCCAGCACCAGAACAAGAGGACACAGTCTCAAGCTGTGCCAGGGGAGGTTTAGGCTGGAGGTTAGGAAGAAATTCTTCCCAGCAAGAGAGATTGGCCATTGTTGGAATGTGCTGCCCAGGGAGGTGGTGGAGTCGCCATCCCTGGAGGTGTTCAAGAAGAGCCTGGATGAGGCACTTGGTGCCATGGTTTAGTTGTTCAGATGGTGTTGGATGATAGGTTGGACTCAATGATCTCAAAGTTTTTTTCCAACCTGGTTAATTCTCTGTTCTGTATTATTCCAATGGCTGATTATCTTTGTTGTGAATTGTCTAATTAGAGTCTCCCCTGAAGCAATTTGCATTACCCTTTGTCTTTTCCACATGATTCCTTGTAAAAAGTGAGGCTCTGTAGCCACAAAGATGATACAGAATAAGATTGGTGAGGATCCACCAGCCCAAAGTTACCTCATAAAACCCCATGTCCATGGTGCAGAATTATAGATGATCTCCAGAAACTGTAAAATAACAGGAATTCAGAAATAAGTTCTACTGACAATACCCAAATGTTTTGTTTTAAACCATTTGCTCCATGTAACAACAACAAAAAAAACACAACCCCAAAAAAAAGTTAAGTTTTACTCCTTAACTGCTGACGCTGCAGATAATTAAATGTATTAACCAAGAATGCTGGAAGCTTTGGGAAAGCAGGGACAAAAATTGCATGACAGCATTGATTAGAGCATGGAAAGCAGCCAGGGTGGAAACACAGCTTCCCAGCTAAGCCATCATACAATAGCAAGAGACCACACAGTAAACATAAGTAAAACCAGCTTGATCGTCAAGGGGAGAAAATACGGCATGCCAAGCTGGGGTAGCTCTGTTTTGTGCAGCAGGCATTTTTTATATTAGTACATTATGATAGAGAATTACACTGAAGGGTCTCAACAGGAGAAGAAAATGTGGCTGTCCCAGGGGCATTCTCTGGTTTAATTCAGAGCAGAGCTATAGGTAGTAAAGCCAGGCAAAAGCCCAAGATTTCAAAAGCATCGTCTGAAAGTGAGTAGGAACAAGCAAGTCAGGCCACACCAAAGTCTTGTTTAAGGGGGAATGTTTCACATCTAGGAATGATACCCTGAGAACTTAAAAGAGCCTAATTATTAGAGAATCCCATCATGGTGGGAGTTAGAAGGGACCTCTGGAGATCATCCAGTACAATCCTCCTGCTAAAGCAGGGCACGCACAACAGCTTGCCCAGCATTACCACAGCCAGGGGGTTCTGGAAGCTCACCAGAGGAGACTCCACAACCTGCTCCACAGCCCTGGAGCAGAGTGCTCCAGGGCTCTCCCACATTTAAAGTAAATATGCTTTTCCTTATTCCAGCTTGTTTCACGTAAAAGTTTTGGATGTTAGAAACAAGTTCTTTACCATGAGGGTAGTGGAACCCTGGAACAGGTTATTCAGGGAGGTGGTTGAGGTCTCATCCCTGGAGATACTCAAGGTGAGGGCAACCAGGGCTCTGGGCAACCTGATCTAGTGGAGGATGTCCCTGCTGACTGCAAGGGGTTTGGACTGGATGACCTTTGGAGGTCCCTTCCAACCCTGACCACTCTATAATCCTATGCTTCTATGGCATTTGGGTAATTCTGTACAACACTGTAACAGGAGGTTGGCGAAATCATCCTTGGGAGACTTAAGTACCCCTCCATGGATATTGCATCTTTCAGATGGCTTCATGGATGAGAAGAACCAATAACTGATAGCACCAAATGCATTTTACTGTGGCAAGCCTGAGAAGTTTTTAGAGCAGTAAGTTAATCCAATCAGTCTCCAAGGTGGAACTGGTAGAGAGAACTTCCTGGTACTGCTTTCTGAAATGGGACTGGTGCATCAATTGAGGCATTTTTATGATAAAGGGACCTTTAAAGGTCCTCTAGGCCAGTGTCACATCAGTCAGTGGTAACATCTGCAACTAGAGCAGGTTGCTTACAGCCCCAAACAACCTGACCTCGACCACTGCCAGGAATGGGACATCTCCCACCTATCTGGGCAACCTAAGGCGGGCTCTCACCACCCTCAGGGTCAAACATTTCTTCCTTCTCTCCACTCTCAATCTCCCTCTTTCAGTTTCAAGCCATCCCCCTTTGTCCTGTCACAACAGGCACTTGAAAAAAGTCTGTCCACAACTTTTTTCTGGGACCTCAAAGCCCTGCAAGGCCACCAGAAGGTCTCCCTGGAGCCTTCCTTCTCCAGACTGACCAAGCCCAACTCTCTCAGCCTGGAGCCTCCCAGCAGAGCCCTTCCAGCCCTGCCAGCATTGCTGTGGCCTCCTTTGGCCCTGCTCTAGCATGTCCCTGTCTGTGCTGAGCACTCCAGAGCTGCCCCAGCACTGCAGGGGGGAGGTCTGAGCAGAGCACAGCAGAGGGCAGAATCCCCTCCCTGCCCCTGCTGCCCACACTGCTTTCAAATAGTGTTTAAATCCTGTCTGAACATAATGGACCCAGTACCTATTTCATGGTGCAGTGTGGAGCATAAATATTGGTCCAGGGTTTGTAATCTGTCAATGCTGCTCTCTAATAATTCTCTTGTGGCTGCGCTTGGTTATTGATTATTGCTCAGCTGGGCTTCATGATGTGAAATATGTTCTCCCACTCTGGCCATCATGGTTTTGAGTCCCACATTCTTCCTGTGGTGTTCTAATGTTCGTGTGTGTTCCCCTTTCTGTGTTCAACCACTTTGGGTCGCCGCAGTCGATCTCAGGGTAAATTGGTTTGGGAAATGCAGCTGCTGAGTGTAGGCAGTGGCAAAAGGCAGCTAACAGTCAGGGATTTATTTCTTTTGGGATGCTGAACAAATTTCAGGACAGTTTTGTTTTCATAGCTCACTTGACATTGTGTGTGTGAAAGCAGGAAATACAGTTTTGCTGAGCCTTGTAAATTGAGTAAACATGTTCCTGAAGCAGTAGAGCAAAAGGAGGAATTGGATGGATTCATCTGAATTAAGCTTTTTATTTTCCTTCTTCTCTTTTTTGCTTGTTTTTTCTATTTTTCTTCTTTTTGTTTTTCTTTTTTTTCTTATTTATTTTGTCCTTTTGTTAAAATCTATTTTTTTCCCTATTTATTTTTTTCCTTTTTCCCCTCATTTATTTTTTTCCTTGTTTTCCTTATTTATTTTTCCTTATTATTTTTCCTTATTTAGTTTTTCCTTTTTTCCCCTTATTTATTTTGTCCTCATTTATTTTTTCTTATTTATTTTTTCCTTGTTTTCCTTATTTATTTTTCCTTATTATTTTTCCTTATTTATTTTTTCCTTGTTTTCCTTATTTATTTTTCCTTATTATTTTTCCTTATTTATTTTTTCCTTTTTCCCCTTATTTATTTTGTCCTTATTTATTTTTCCTTATTTATTTTTTTCCTTGTTTTCCTTATTTATTTTTCCTTATTATTTTTCCTTATTTATTTTTTCCTTTTTCCCCTTATTTATTTTGTCCTTATTTATTTTTCCTTATTTATTTTTTCCTTTTTTTCCCTTATTTATTTTGTCCTTATTTATTTTTTCCTTATTTTTTCCTTATTTTTTTCCTTATTTATTTTTCCTTATTTTTTCTTATTTATTTTTTTCCTTATTTATTTTTCCTTATTTATTTTTTCCTTTTTTTCCTTATTTTTTTCCCTATTTATTTTTCCTTATTTATTTTTTCCTTATTTAGTTTTCCTTATTTATTTTTTCCTTATTTATTTTTCTGTATTGATTTTTTCCTTATTTATTTTTCCTTATTGATTTTTTTCCCCAGGATTAAAAAAACAACCAAAACCCACAAAGAAATATAACATTAAATTCATGCTCTTTTTTTTGCATAGCTTTTCTTACTTACAGCTAGTTTTGTTTAAAAGAGGGAAAGGTGTCTAGTAAGGTTTGAATGCTCCCTTTCAAAAGTGTTCTGGCACGTTGTCTGAAGCCTGTAGAGGAGAAGCTTTGCAACCACACTCCTCTTATGCCATCAGACTGGATGGAATGATGCAATTAGATTAATTTAAGAATGTGCAGCCTTAGCAGGGTCAGGGCCTTGGGGGTTAGCTTTGAGAAATACTGCCCATTACCAGAAATGTTTCTGTTGCTGCAATGTGATGATGGAGTCCTGCATAAAGCCAGCTCATCTTCATTATTACCCACTTGCCATTTTTTCCTTGGAGGGAGAGGTGGGATGAGGAAATTCTGTGGTGCAGCTCATCTGGAGCTGCCACCACAAGACAACCAGGCAGTCAGGCTCAGTCAGCATGGGTTTATGGAAGGCAAATCCTGCTTCAGCTGACCTGATCTCTCTGTTACAAGATGACCCACCAGTGGATGAGGGAAAGGCTGTGGATGTTGTCTACCTGGACTTGAGTAAAGCTTTTTACACCATTTCCCACAGCCCTCTCTGGAGAAGGGGGCAGCTTGTGGCTTGGGTAGATGCTTCACTGGGTAAATGAAACTCTGGCTGGATGGCCCAAAGAGTTGTGAGGAATGGAGTTTTAACAGCTGGTGGCTGGTCACCAGTGGTGTTCCCCAGGGCTCAATGCTGGGGCCAGTTCTGTTTAACATCTTTATCAATGATCTGGATGAGGGAGTTGAGTGCACCCTCATTAAGCTTGCAGACAACAGCAAGCTGGGATGGAGCATCAATATGCTTGATGGTAGGAAGGCTCTGCAGAGGAACCTGGACAGGCTGAATTGTTGGGCCAAGGCCAGTGGCATGAGGTTAAACAAGCCCAAGTGCTGGGTTCCGTGCTTTGGGTCGCAACAGCCCTAAGCAATGTGCCAGTTATGGGGTGGAAGGGCTGGAAACTGCCTGGCAGAGGGAAAACTGGGGGTGCTAATTGACAGCTGGCTAAAAATGAGTGAGCAGTGTGCCCAGGTAGCAAAGAAGGCCACCAGTATCTTGACTTGGATCAGCAATAGTGTGGCCAGCAGGAGTAAGGCAGGGATTGTGCCCCTTGGCACTGGTATGTCCACACCTCTAATTCTGAGGTCGGTTTTGGGCTTCTCACTCCTGGGGCTGGAACATGTCCAGAGAAGCACAATTTTGGTGATGGGCTTAGAGCACAAGTCTTACAAGGAGCAGCTGAGGAAACTGAGGTTGTTCAGCCTGGAGGAAAGGAAGCTGAGAGGAGACCTGCCTCCCTACAGCTCCTGAAAGAAGGTTGGAGCCAGGTGGGGTTGGTCTCTTCTCCCAAGGAGGCAGCTATAGTACAAGAGGAAATGGCCTCAAATGTTGCCTGGGGAGGTTTAGGTTGGACATGAGGAACAATTCTTCCTTTTTAGGGTTGTCAAGGCCTGGAAAAGGCTGCCCAGGGCAGTGGTGGAGCCTCCATCCTGGCAGGATTTCAAAGCTGTGTAGATGTGGTGCTGAGGGCCATGGTTTAGCACCAGCCCTGATAGTGTTAGGGTAATGGTTGGACTCGGTGATCTTAAAGGTCTTTTCCATTCTAAATGATTCTGTGATTCGGTGATGATTTTTTTCCTAATGGGTTTGATACTCATTCTTTTTATTTTCAGTGCAAACCAAGATGTTTTGTGTGGACTCAATTCCCAGCCTGGGATCACAAGTCAGGAGATGAGTCTTTTTCTTTGGCCACTGTGATGGTGTGGAACAACATTTCCCTGAAACCCAGCTCAATTAATCATTTTCCTTCAGGGGAGAAAAAAAAAAAGCCCAACACAACAACAACAACAAACAGAACTTTCAAAAAAAGTAGAAATTGGTCAGAGGTCTGCTAAATTAATATAATTTAATGTTTTATTGCCTTTTGACTGCGATTTTTCAGTCAGCTGCTGATAATTTTATTGAAGGGCTGGGGTTATTTATTGTGGAAGGATCACTTTACACTCAACAGTGGGTGACTTGGCAGAGGGGAGTTGTCTATAAATAATCCTATTACAGATTATTTGTCTTTGTGCTCCGCAGCCTATTGATCAGGAAACCAGGGAGAGATAAAATCAATGCTGTGAGTGAAAAATTGCCGAGCCTGTAGGTCTCAAAACGCTGTTTAATTGGACGTTCATCAAGTGGGTGCATGCCTGGTGGAAACCCTTGTGCCTTAGCTTCTTAACCCCTAGAAAAATAGACTGGGCTTTAGGGAAGGAGTGATCAAGGAAAGGGAAATACTGCTGACAGCTCAAAGTCACCCTCTAAGCCTGCTGCAAGCAGGTGTACTTTCACAGAGCAGTAGAACTTTGGGTGTTCCAGTTTGTGCCCAGTGCCCCTTGTCCTGTCCCTGGGCACCACTTGCAAGAGCCCAGCCCCAGTCTCTTGCCTCCCAGCCTTTATCTCTTGCTGGGCATTGCTCAGGTCCCCTCTGGGGCTGCTCTTCTCCAGACTCAACAGCCCCAGGGGCTCTCAGCCTTTCCTCCTCAGAGATGCTCCAGGCCCCTCAGCATCTTCCTACCCTCCACTGGACTCTCTGTGGTAGATCCTTGTCTCTTGAACTGGGGAGCCAGGAACTAGATAGGGTTCTCCAGATGTGGTCTCACTAGGTCAGTGTAGAAATGAAGGAGAGCCTCCCTCCAACTACTATCCACACTCTTTCAAATGCCCTCTAAGATGCCATTGGCCCTATTGGCCACAAGGGCACATTGCTGGCTCATGGTGAGCTTGCTGCCCACCAGCACTCCCAGGACCTGCTCCACAGAGCTGCTTTACAGCAGATCACCCCTCATCTGTCCTGTGCAGGAGGTTGTTCCTTCCCATCTGCAGGACCCTACACTTGCCATAGCTGAACTTCATGAGGTTCCCCTCTGCCCAGCTCTCAGCCTGTCCAGGTCAGTGCACTCCAGCAGCTGGAAACTGAAGCAAAACCAACCGAGACTGGTTCATGGTCTGTTTTTATTTTTTACACGGTGGATGAGTCACTGGAATAGTTCAACAAGGGCTCTGAATTTCCCAAGGTTGGAATTTTTAAATGAAATTGGATGTTTTCCTAGAAGATATGTCCAAGTCCAGCCACAGCTATTGGACTTGTAGGAGGAAGTAGCTGCAGGAATTCCTACGGCTTGTGTCAGACCTGCTGATCAAAGTGGCTTCTTCTGGCATTAAAAATTGAAGCTGCAGGCAGATTGCCATGCAGGATTTTGTTGGTTTGGGTTTTTTTCTTCTTTTATTTTCTTTCTTTTTTTTTTGTCTTCTCCTTTTTTTTAATGGATTTCTCTAAAAGGCTGAATTTTGATTCAAAATTTTCCTCGTTCCTCTCAGGTACTATCCCCAGGGTGACACAGCCTGAACTGCACAAAGCAAGCACAGACTGCCCAAATCTGACAAATCTCATGCCAAAAACCCCCCCCCAACCCCAACAACCCCAAACCAAACAAAAAAAACCCTAAATTGACAGGAGAGAAAATGGCAAGAAGTATGTGTTGGGGATTGTTTTATTCTGTAGAGTACTCTTGATTCCTCCCACCCTGGTCAAAATCTATCACAGACACGATTCGACCCCGTTCAGCATGTGAAACTAAAGCATAATCTCCATCAGATGGGATAAGTTCTAATTGGATGCTTATGAGCCCACGTTCCCATGAGATGGACTTGGAGCAGAATGACTTTCACACATTTCCATCATGGCAGCATGCTCAGAGTCTGGGGGTTGTGCCGTCCCTACGTCATGTCTGGCAATTAGTCAGGGCCGGGGAGGGTGTCTCGTGCTTTGGTGAGTGTGCACATCAGCCTTTGTTTGGAGATTAAACAGAGAAATGTTCTGTGGCTTGCCTGAAGAGTTCAGGAGAATGCTGATGAAAGGAGTGTCAGACTGGATAGAGGTTAACAGCTTTATGGCTGAGGAACAGAAAGGATTTCTGCTCTTCTAAAGCAAGTTGCTGCCTGGGCCAAAAAGTCTCAATGAGGTTCAGTTTCTCTGTAGTATCTGCCGATGTTCCTTGTGTGCAGAACATCATCTTTTGGGTGTACAGCTTCACCTCTCAGGTGCTCTTGGGTGCAGAATATCACCTCTTAGATGCAGAACTCCACCTCCTCAGTGCTCTTCAGTGCTGAGCATCACCTCTTGGGTGCAGAATGTCACCTTTGGGTTCAGAATATCACCTCTTGGATGCAGAATTCCACCTCCTCAGTGCTCTTCGGTGCAGAGCATCACCTCATGGGTGCAGAATGTCACCTTTGGCGTGCAGAATGTCACCTCTGGGTTCAGAACATCACCTCTTGGCTGCAGAACATCACCTCTTGGCTGCAGAACATCACCTCTTGGCTGCAGAATGTCATCTCTTGAGTCTCTTGGGTGCAGAACGTCCCCTCTTGGGTGCAGAACATCATCTCTTGGGTGCAGAATGTCACCTCTGGGTTCAGAATATCACCTCTTGGATGCAGAATTCCACCTCCTCAGTGCTCTTCGGTGCAGAGCATCACCTCATGGGTGCAGAATGTCACCTTTGGCGTGCAGAATGTCACCTCTGGGTTCAGAACATCACCTCTTGGGTGCAGAACGTCACCTCTTGGGTGCAGAACATCACCTCTTGGCTGCAGAACATCACCTCTTGGATGCAGAATGTCATCTCTTGAGTCCTCTTGGGTGCAGAACGTCACCTCTTGGGTGCAGAACATCACCTCTTGGATGCAGAATGTCATCTCTTGAGTGCTCTTGGGTGCAGAACGTCCCCTCTTGGGTGCAGAAAGTCACCTCTTGGGTGCAGTGCATCATCTCTTGAGTGCTCTTGTGGTGCAGAACATCACCTTTTGGGGGCAGAACGTCACCTGTCCATCAGCTTCACTTAATCTTTGCCACTGTTAACATGGAGTGCAACATGAATACCTGTTTTGCCCCTCTAGACCATGCCCTGTTACCTGTTTTATTTCCCAGACAGCATGCATGACCTTTGGCCAGTGAAGGCAACTCAGTAAAATGTGTAATTATTGCCTAAATATAGGAACTTGTTCACTAGGAAAATAACAAGCATATGTTCCTGATTCAAAACATCTTCTAATTTGTCAAATTACAGCACTGCTGCTCACCAAAGCTCCATTTTGGCTTACGCAGAAGACCTCTTCATCATGAGCTCTTGTCACAAATGAGCAGATTGCAGCAATGATTCCAGCACCCCATGTGCTGGGATGGAGCTAGTGGAGCTAGAATTTTAATACAGCCATCAAATGGTTTGTGTTGGAAAGGACTTTTAAGGGCCATCTACACTAATTCCCCTGCAATCTCCAGGGTCACCTTTAGCTCAGAGCCCCAGTCACGCAGGGATGGGGCATCTGCCACCTCTCTGGGCAGCCTGGGACAGGCTCTCACCACCCTCAGTGTCAAACATGTCTTCCTTCTCTCCACTCTCAATTTCCCTCTTTCATTTTAAAGCCATCATCCTGTGGTAACCATCACCTTGTCCAGACATTCAGTGAGTCACAGAATGGTTTAGATTGGATGGGACCTTGAAGATCATTTAGTTCCAACTCCCCTACCACAGGCAGGGATACCTCCTACTAGACTCAGCTGCTCAAGGCCTCATCCAACCTGGCCTTGAACACCTCCAGGGTGGGGACATCCACAGCCTCCCTGGGTAACCTGTTCCAGACTCTCACTGCCCTCACTGTAAAGAATTTCTTTCTACAAGTCATCTTAATCTTTCTAAATTCATTGTGGAGATGTTCTGCACAGGAACCACAAGGTAGAACTGCTCAGTGGAAATACCTGAGAGTTCTCATCTCCCTAATTAAGTGCAGCTCCCAATAACATAAATGTGAAAAGTTGGGGATTTTTTTTTTTTTTTTTTAATAAACCTTCTGTATTTAATATTTGGTTAACAATTGGAAGTGGTTAGAAGCATCATCCTCATGGTTTTACTCCTGGAGTGGTTCTGGGTGGTTTCTCACTTGTCCATCTGTTCAATTTAAATTAGAGCCACCAGCGATGTGTCAGGAGCACATACAGTGAAGGCAAAGTCCCTGAGCTGCTGAGTTCCACAGAATCTAGTTTGGATTCATGGGGGAGGGAAGGCAGGAAGGCTGCACAGTCCCTGGGTGGCTGGGGCAAGATGAAGCTGAGGAGGAAGTGATGGAGATGTGCTGGAAAGAAGCTGAGTAAGCTGGGGCTGTTTGGTCTGGAGAAAAGGAGGCTGAAGGGAGACCCATCTGGCTCTCTACAACTTCCTGAAAGGAGGCTGGAGTGAGGTGAGGGTTAATCTCTTCCACCAAGAAACGAGGGAGAGGACAAGAGGAGATGGCCTCGGGTTGCACCAGGGAAGGTTTAGCTTGGACATGAGGAACAATTCCTTCTCCTAAAGGATAGTAAAACCCTGGACCAGGCTGCCTCCAAGCTCCCTCCAGGTGTCCCCACCCCTGGAGGGATTTCAAAGATGTGGTGCTGAGGTACACTGTTTAGTGGTGACCTGGCAGTGCCTGGTTCCTGGTTGGACTTGATGATCTACAAGGTCTCTTCCAATCAAAACCACGTCTATGATTCTATGTAGGGAGCAAGGGTCACTGCCAGCCTGGTTAAGGGAGGTGAGGCTGCTAAAGACTTGGACACTGTCATCCAGATATATTCATGATGACCCAAATGGCCCAAAACATTCCAGACTGGCAGAACTGGGGATGCTGGAAGAACTATTTCTTCTGTTCTTCTGATTTCCAGCATCTAATGAGAGCATCCAACTGTAAGACTTGTCATTTCTCTGCACATTTTGCTACCATCATTGCTCACCACAGCCTTTTTGGGCAAGAAATGCAGAGGTGGGGGTGGAAAAGGAGAACAAACAAAACAACCATAAAAAAAAGGGAGAACTAGTCATTTTTTCACTCTAATCCTCCACAGGATTGATGGAAGTTGTGTAAGGAGGTTTTGGATCCCTGCTCTGCAGCAGGATGTAGAGGTTGAGAGCTGTGAGCTGTTCTGAAGTGTTTTTGTTCTGTCGTGTTTGCGAGCTGGATTTGTGAGAACACATTGATGAGAATGCTCCCAGTGCAGCAGCCACAGATCAGAAAAGGCAGTGGGAGAGGAAAATAAGAACAACCACAACTGGTTTCCAAAGATGACTAATCCTGCAGCTCTGGAGTTACCTCCAGGACAGTGATTAACATTTGGCTTTCCTTCTAAATGCTGGAAGAGTTTTCTGGGGTGTCAGCCTAGCTGAAAACCAGTTCAATACGTCTGCACTCATGGAAGAGGATTTGAAAGGCTCCTGCCTCATCCACTTAGAGAATCACACAATCATTTTGGTTGGAAGAGACCTTTAAGGTGATCAGGTCTAAGCCTTAACCCAGTACTGCCAGGCCACCACTAAACCATGTCCCTCAGCACCACATCTACAAGGCTTTGAAATCCCCCAGCCATGGGGACTCCACCACTGCCTGGGCAGCCTCTTCCAGGCCTTGACAACCCTTTTGGGGAAGAAAACTTGCTTATGTCCAGCCTGGTGCAACTTGAGGCCATTTCCTCTTTTCCTATTGTTTGTTACATGGGAGAGGAGACCAAACTCTGTGTCGCTAAATCTCCTGGTTCCTTCGGACAGTTCTAGGTTCGTAACATGCAGTGTCCCATCTCGTCTAGCTCCCATTTTAGTTATCAAGGCATTTATGGAAGAGGAGCATCCAGCTTTGCAGGTAGGATAGCAAGGTGCCTCTAAGGGAAGTGATAGGACTTTTGTCTTCTCCTTGGTGCTGCACTTTGGGCACAACAAACCCATGCAGTGCTACAGGCTGGGGTCAGAGAGGCTGGAGAGCAGCCAAACAGAGAGGGACCTGGTAGTGCTGATTGACAGCTGGCTGAACATGAGCCAGCAGTGTGCCCAGGTGGCCAAGAAGGCCAATGGCATCCTGGCCTGCATCAGGAACAGTGTGGCCAGCAGGAGCAGGGAAATCATTGTGCCCTGTGCTCAGCACTGGTTAGGCCACATCATGAGTCCTGTGTCCAGTTCTGGGCCCCTCAGGTTAGGAAAGATGTTGAGCTGCTGGAAGGTGTCCAGAGTAGGGCAACAAAGCTGGGGAGGGGTCTGGAGCACAGCCCTGTGAGGAGAGGCTGAGGGAGCTGGGGTTGCTTAGCCTGGAGAAGAGGAGGCTCAGGGGAGACCTCATTGCTGTCTACAACTCCCTGAAGGGAGGTTGTGGCCAGGTGGGGGTTGGTCTCTTCTCCCAGGCAACCAGCACCAGAACAAGAGGACACAGTCTCAAGCTGTGCCAGGGGAGGTTTAGGCTGGAGGTGAGGAGAAAGTTCTTCCCAGAGAGAGTTGTTGGCCCTTGGGATGTGCTGCCCAGGGAGGTGGTGGAGTCACCATCCTTGGAGGTGTTTAAGAAGAGCCCTGATGAGGCATTTGGTGCCATGGTTGAGTTGATCAGATGGTGTTGGGTGAGAGGCTGGACTCGATGATCTCGCAGGTCTCTCCCAGCCTGGTTGATTCTATTCTGTTCTAGTGCAGTCTGTAACTCAAGAGCAAAATAAAAAAAATAAAAGTCATTCCTTGCACTTTGTAGCTCAGCCATGCTCAGGGTCACCTCAGGGAGTCTCCACATGGCTGAGACTGAGAAGTCATCTCTGGAGATTGTCAGATCCAAAGCAGGGTCACCTCGAGTCAATTGCCCAAGGTTATGTCCAAATGATCTTTATTATCTCTGAGGCTGGTGACTTCACAAACTCCCTGGGTAACTTGTTTTTCTTATATTTAGATGCAATTTCCTGTGTTTCAATTTGTGCCTGTTTCCTGTTGTCCTTTCTCTGGGCACCGCTGAGTCTGGCTTCATCATCTTTACATCTTCCCAGCAGATATTTGTAGGCACTGAGATCCCCTTGAGCCTTTTCTTCCTCAGGCTAATCAGTCCTAGGTCCCTCAGCTTCTCTCTGCATCTCAGACACTCCAATCACTTAATCCTCTTTGTGGCTTTTTGGTGGACTCACTCCAGTATGTGCTCCTGGAGAGCCCAAGGCTCCAGATAAAGCCTCCTCAGTGCACTGAGCAGAGAGGAGAGATCACCTCCTATGATGGGCTAATGGAGCCCATGGTGCTGTTGGCTTCCTTTCCTTTGCAAGTGCACTGCTGCTGTATGTTCAGCGTGGTGTTCACCAGGGCCCTTAGGTCCTTTTCTGCAAGCTGCTTTCTAGCTGGGGCAGGATCTGAGGGTCCCCTTTAGTCTGCTAGCCCAATTGTTGAACTTCATGAGGTTTCTGCTGGCCTCTTTCTCCAGCCTGTCATGAGTCTCTCTGAATACATCAGCACAACCATGTGGTACATCAGCCTCTCCTCACCTGCAAACTTGCCAAGGGTGCACCCTGCCACACCAGCTGGGTCATTAATGAAGATGTTAAAGAGCCTTGGCCTTAGAATCAACACATGGGGTCCACTGCATGTGGCTGGCCTCCAGATGGGCTTTGCACTGCTGACTCTAGCTCTTCAGGCATACTTGTTCAGCCTGATTTCTGCCCTCCCCCTCCTTGCCCCCTGGTCTAGCCTCAGCTTCATCAGTTTCTCAGAATTTGAGGTGCTGGAGCAGGTCCAAAGAAGGAGACCAAAACTGGTGAAGGATCTAGAGGTCAGGTCTTGTGAGGAGCAGCTGAGGAAGCTGGGGTTGTTTGGTCTGGAGAAAAGGAGGCTGAGGGGAGACCTTCTGGCTCTCTACACCTCTCTGAAGGGAGGTTGGAGACAGGTGGGGGTTGGGCTCTTCTTCCAGGGAACAAGGGATAGGAGAACATGAAATGGCCTCAGGTTGTGCCAGGGGAGATTTAGGCTGGACATGAGGAACAATTTCTGAAGAGCCTGCCCAGGACAGTAGTGGAGTCCCCATGGCTGGAGGTGTTCAAAATCCATGTAGATGTGGTGCTGAGGGACATGGTTTAGCACCAGACTTGGTAGTGTTGGGTTAACCATGAGACTCAATGATGTTAAAGATCTCTTCCAACCAAAGCAGTTCTGTGATTCTATGATCAGCTTGGCTTAGTTTGAAATTCCTATGATTGTCTTGTTTCTACTTTTGAGAGCCTTCCTACTGATCACATTTACACTTGACCTAGTATCTGGAGTAGCTTTGTCCTTAGGTTAACCCGTATTGCACCATCTTGGTTGTGAGAGCTCATCTTTGGAAGCCTTTGGTTGTCACCTGGATAAGATGGAATTCAGGAAGATATTGATAAGTCTCTCCTTCATTCCCTAGGGAAATTTAGTTTGGGTTTGGTCCCTTGTTCTTTAGCTGTGTCATTTCTTTCCCAGGGTGGAGGGGAATCAGCCAGTTTGCTGATGATACAGAGCTGGGAGCAGTGGCTGGCACCCTGTCAGGCTGTGCTGCTGTTCATGGACAGAGCTGGGTGGAGAGAAGCCTCATGAAGTTCAGCAAAAGCAAGCGTAGGGTCCTGCCCCTGGGGAGAAGCAGCCTCCTGCACAGCGACCTGCTGGGGTCGCTTGAGGGCTGACCTGCTGGAGAGTAGCTCCACAGAGAAGGCCTTTTGGAGCCCTGGTTGGTAAAAAGTTATCCATGGAACAGCAATGTGCCATGGTAGTCAAGAAGGACAAGAGTGTACTTAGGTGCATTGAGAAGAGTGTGGCCAGTAGGTTGAGGGAGGTTTTTCTCCCTCTCTGCTCTGCCCTGGTGAGACCACACCTGGAATATCATGTCCAGTTTTGGGCTCCCCAGTTCAGGAGTGATAGGCATCTGCTGGAGAAACTTCAATGGAGAGCTACAAGGATGAGTGGGGGACTTGAACCTCTCTGCTATGAGGAAAGGCTGAGAGACCTGGGGCTGTTTAGTCTGGAGAGAAGGCTTTGAGAGGACTTTACCAATGTCCAGTATCTGAAGGGGGCTACAGGAAGGCTGGGGAGGGACTTCTCAGGATCTCAGGTAGTGATAGGACTAGGGGGAATGGAATGAAGCTGGAGGTGGGGAGATTCAGGCTGGAGGTGAGGAGGAAGTTTTTCCCCATGGGAGTGGTGAAGGCCTGGAATGGGTTGTGCAGGGAGGTGGTTGAGGCCCCGTCCCTGGAGGTGTTTAAGCCCAGGCTGGATGAGGCTGTGGCCAGGCTGATCTAGTGTGGGGTGTCCCTGCCCATGGCAGGGGGTTGGAACTAGATGATCCTTGTGGTCCCTTCCAACCCTGACTGATTCTATGATTCTATGAAATATCTGAGGGTGGCTGCCAAGAGGGTGGAGCCAGTCTCTTTTCAGTGACGCCCCTGTGATAGGGTGAGGGGCAATGGACATAATCACAGGAGGTGCCACCTCAGCATGGGAAAAACTGCTTTACTGTGAAGGTACTGCTCCCTGGAGCAGGCTGCCCAGGGAGGTGGTGGAGTCTCCTCTGGAGAGCTTCCAAACCCACCTGGATGTGTTCCTGTGTGACCTGCCCTACGTGACCCTACTTTGGCAGGGGGGTTGGACTCCATGGTCTCTGGAGGTCCCTTCCAGACCCTTCCATTGTGTGGTTCTGTGAACCAACATACCAACCCATGAAGGCTTGTCCTTGCTTTTTGTGCAGCACAGAGTAGAAAACCAATGATCTTCATCAGTTCTTGGAACTCTTTTCCGTGGGATAAACAGGGAAGGACCTGGAACATCACAGGGATTTGTCTTTTCAAGAAGTGCCTTTGGGAGAGGGTATTTATTTTTATTTTTATTTTATTTTCTTGAGGAATTTGGAA
Source organism: Picus viridis (assembly GCA_033816785.1). NCBI lineage: Eukaryota > Metazoa > Chordata > Aves > Piciformes > Picidae > Picus > Picus viridis. The sequence continues at coordinate 2,579,269 of CM066606.1, forward strand.
GGATCTTTTATTATTTTTAATTTTCCTGTTGATAGAGGCTTAAAGGATTGCACAGGGGAATAAGATGTATAAAACTGAGTGGGAGTTAAAGCTGAAAAGCTCAACCCCTTTTCCTCTGTGGGAATGAGGTTAATTTCCAAATAAATGGAAGACAATGTAAATTGAATTACTGTGCAACTTGAGGGACTGAGACTCAGAATAAGAATATATCATGTTGGGTTCTTAAGATGGAAAAAAAAAGTATTGCACAACTGCAAGTTCACTGAAGCAAGTAATTAAATCAAATCTGTATCAGTTTTCCCACCAGTCCTCAGTCTTTGAGTGTGTTTGTCTGAAGGCAGGAAAATAACCTCTCTAATTCAGGAGTGAAGGTGATTTGGGATGATGGAGCATGTGGGAAATAATGATCTTTTACCTGATTGAGTGGGGGTGGGGGGAGAGGGGAAAAGGCAATGAACCATGACTTTGAGGTGTTGCCTAAAATGAAATCTGCTTTCCCTTACATAAGGCCTCTTCATGTTTCTGCATCTTACCCTTAACACCTTTTTAACTCAAGAACAGAATGACACACACAAAAAAAAAACCCAACCCTGGCAGGTGAACTATGGGGGGGGGTAAAAAAAATAGTAATAATTAAAAGAAAAATGTGATTACAGTTTAGCTCTGTCTAGGTTGGGTTGTGAAACAAGGGGTAAGATGGGCTTCCTGCTAATTATGGAAAGTATTTTTATAGATGATGAAGGGATGGTCAAAGAGGAGGCTCCTTTGGGTTGCTGACAAGCCTCTTCCTGCTGTGAGCCCTGGTGGTTTGGGTTGCCTGTATTTGTTCTCTGGGAGAGCAGTGCTGCTGATGGAGATGAAAGCTGGGCAAATTCAGTACTCCAAACATTTTTCCTTCCTTCAAGGCTTCCAGATAGTCTGTTCCAAAGCTGTCATCTTCTTGCAGTGATGAGTGGTTAAAGCATTTCAAACAATCTGTAATGTATTTCTAAAAAGATTCTGTAGGATCATAGAATCATTTAGGCTGGAAGAGAACCTTAAGGTTATTGAATCCAGTTGTTAACCCAGCACTGCCAGGTCACCACTAAACCATGGCCCTCAGCACTGCCACACTGAAATCCCTCCAGGGATGGGGACCCCACCATTGCCCTGGGCAGCCTGGGCCAGGCTTTGACAACCCATTGGGAGAAGAAATTGTTCCTCATGTTCAACCTAAACCTCCCCTGGTGCAACTTGAGGCTGTCTCCTCTTGTCCTATTGATGTAATCAATGGGAGAAGAGACCAACTCCTACCTGGCTCCATCCTCCTCTCAGGGAGTTGTAGAGAGCCAGGAGGTCTCTCCTCAGCCTCCTCTTCTCCAGGCTGAGCAACCCCAGGTCCCTCAGCTGCTCCTCACCAGACCTGTGTCCAGACCCTTGGCCAGCTTCATTGCCTTTCTCTGGACATGCTCCAGCACCAAAATGTCCTTCTTGGAGTGAGTGGCTGTGGTGGAGTAGGAAGGTTCCCCCCCACACACAGAAGAATTCCACAGCTAACTCAGCCGGAGAAGCAGATGAAAGCTGTATTTTACAAGCAGATATGGAATGCAATGAATATGTACAAAAACACACAATATTTACAATATATACAGAAATATACAGGAAACCTTTCCCCAACCCCTCTGCGGCCAGGGGGTTCGGCCTGCCCCTCCTTCTCCCTCCCTACCTCCCCTTTTTCCCAAAAGGGTTAGAGGGAGAGAGAAAGGAAGGTAATTAAAAGGGGAAGACTTTGTTAAAGCTCAAAGCGAATGCAAAGGTAGTTTTCTTATCTGGTTAGCAAGAATCGTTCCTGCATAGCAAGCTGTTGCTTCAGGGAGAAAAGCAGGCCAGCTCACAGCACAGGGGGAAGAAGAAGACTGACTGCCCCCCCCCGACTGAAAGACTAAACAAGAACCTACAGCCAGGTTCCACCAATGAAACTGGATTAGCATATGTCTTGTTTTCATTCATATACCAAAATATTCGGCCAGAGTGTTCAGAAATTGTCCTTCTCTTAAAGGCACAGCCTAAACCGGTCACAGTGGCCCAAAACTGACTTCAGGATTTGAGATGAGGCCTCAGCGGTGCCCAGGACTGGAGTATGATCCATGCCCCAGGAAGGAGCAGCAGTGGCACTCTTAGTGGTGCTTAGCCAGGACGCTGTTGGCCTTCTTGATAGATGCTGTAGATGCTGCAGACCATGTTATGTTCTCTGTACACCTGTGCTGTGCTCAGGAGCTGTGTTGGTGACCATTAGAGGTCCTTGCTGTAGAGCTGCACAGGTTGTTTTTCCCTCTTTCAGGCTCCTGAAATAAAGCAGACAGGCCCAGGTGTTACTTCTCACAATAGATCAGAATGGGCATGGGTGCTGCTGAGAGGCTGTAGCTGCTAAGAATAAGGAAAGAAAGAAAATAAGTAAAATAAAGACAGAAGGAAAATAGGAAAGAAGGGGGAAAAGAAAGAAGGAAAGAAAGAAGGAAGGAAAGAAAGAAAGAAAGAAGGAAGGAAAGAAAGAAAAAGAAAGAGAAAAGGAAAGAAAGAAAAAGAAAATGAGAGAGAGAGAAAGAAAGAAGGAAAATAAGGAAGAAAGAAGGAAAATAAGGATGAAGAAAATAAGGAAGAAGGAAAGTAAGAAGGAAGATAAGGAAGAAAAAGGAAAGAAGGAAAATAAGGAAGGAAGAAGGAAAATAAAGAAGGAAGAAAGAAAATAAGGAAGAAGGAAAATAAGGAAGGAAGAAGGAATGTAAGGAAGGAAGAAGGAACATAAGGTAGAAAAAAGAAAGAAGGAAAATAAGAAAGAAAAAAGGAAGAGGGAAAAAGAGTGAGAAAGAGAGAAAGAAAGAAAGAAAGAAAGAAAGAAAGAAAGAAAGAAAGAAAGAAAGAAAGAAAGAAAGAAAGAAAGAAAGAAAGAAAGAAAGAAAGAAAGAAAGAAAGAAAGAAAGAAAGAAAGAAAGAAAGAAAGAAAGAAGGAAAGAAAGAAAGAAAGAAAGAAAGAAAGAAAGAAAGAAAGAAAGAAAGAAAGAAAGAAAGAAAGAAAGAAAGAAAGAAAGAAAGAAAGAAAGAAAGAAAGAAAGAAAGAAAGAAAGAAAGAAAGAAAGAAAGAAAGAAAGAAAGAAAGAAAGAAAGAAAGAAAGAAAGAAAGAAAGAAAGAAAGAAAGAAAGAAAGAAAGAAAGAAAGAAAGAAAGAAAGAAAGAAAGAAAGAAAGAAAGAAAGAAAGAAAGAAAGAAAGAAAGAAAGAAAAAAAAAAAAAGAATCTGTTGAATAACAGGAATTAAGAAAATGCCATGGGCTGACTTCCCAGGGTGTTGGCACCGGATTTGTACTGAACTGGGCAGGGGCAGGCTGGGGGCTCCCTGCATCCCAATTAACCTCCGTGTGGATCATTCTAGCTGTAGCTTTTTCCGCAGTGAACTGGACTCTTACGAAATGCTTCATTATCCCTTGTTTTGCCCAGCCTCTGCTGCCGTCGGATTTTGAGGGCTATTAATATATTCCTTAAAATAAATAATTAAAACCAGTGTTCCTGATAGATTCTTTTCTTTCTCTTTCTCTCTTTCTCTCTTTCTCTCTCTTTCCCTCTTTCTTGCTCTCTCTTTCTCTTTCTCTCTCTCTTTCTCTTTCTCTCTTCCTCTTTCTCTCTCTCTGTCTCTCTCTCTTCCTCTCTCTTTCTCTTTCTTTCTCTCTCTTTCTCTCTCTTCCTCACTTCCTCTCTTCCTCTCTATCTCTTTCTCTCTCTTTCTTTCTCTCTCTTTCTTTCTCTCTTCCTTTCTTCCTCTCTTTCTCTCTGTCTCTCTCTCTTCCTCTCTCTCTTTCTTTCTCTCTTTCTCTCTTCCTCTCTCTCTCTTTCTCTCTCTCTTCCTCACTTCCTCTCTTCCTCTCTATCTCTTTCTCTCTCTCTGTCTCTCTTTCTCTCTTCCTCTCTTCCTGTCTCTCTTTCTCTTTCTCTTTCTCTTTCTCTTTCTCTTTCTCTTTCTCTTTCTCTTTCTCCCTCTTTCTCCCTCTTTCGTCCTCTCTTCTTCTCTTCCTCTTTCTTTCTTTCTCTCCTTCTTTCTCTTTCTCCTTCTTTCTCCCTCTCTTCCTCTTTCTCTTTCTCCCTCTCTTTCTCTTTCTCTTTCTCTTTCTCTCTTTTTCTTTCTCTTTCTCTTTTTCTTTCTCTCTTTCTCTCTTTCTCTATCTCTTTCTTTCTCCCTTTCTCTCTTTCTTTGTCTTCCTCTCTCTATCTTTCCCCCTTTCTCTCTTTCTTTCTCTCTCTTTCTCTCTTCCTCTCTTCCTGTCTCTTTTTCTCTCTTTCTCTTTCTCTTTCTCTTTCTCTTTCTCTTTCTCTTTCTCTTTTCTTTATCTTTATCTTTATCTTTATCTTTATCTTTATCTTTCTCCCTCTTTCTCCCTCTCTTTCGTCCTCTCTTCCTCTCTTCCTCTTTCTTTCTTTCTCTCCTTCTCTCTTTCTCTTTCTCCTTCTTTCTCCCTCTCTTCCTCTCTTTCTCTTTCTCCCTCTCTTTCTCTTTCTCTTTCTCTCTTTCTCTCTTTTTCTTTCTCTCTTTCTCTTTTTCTTTCTCTCTTTCTCTCTTTCTCTATCTCTTTCTTTCTCCCTTTGTCTATTTCTTTGTCTTCCTCTCTCTTTCTTTCCCCCTTTCTCTCTTTCTTTCTCTCTCTCTTTCTTTCTCTCTTCCTCTCTCTTTCTCTTTTTCTCTCTCTCTCTCCTTCTCTCTTTCTCTTTCTCTTTCTGTCTTTGTCTCTCTTTTTCTCTTTCTTTCTCTCTTTCTCCCTTCCTTCCTTTTTTTTTCTTTCCAATGACATGGGCATCTTACAGGATTAAAGAACATGTTTCATTATTTCCCTTCTCTTTGGATGTGAGTCTTGCTTTGGGAAGGAGTTTATTTATGACTGGCTGTGTTTTGCAGGTCTGTGTCTAGGTACATAAATCCCCAGAAATTCAACAGAAGGGGATTGGTGTTGATATTACAATGCAGGGTGTCAGCAGTTTGTACTTGTGATGTTTATTTCTGAAGCACAGTGTTGCTGTGCTTCTGCGAGAAAGATTTAGTATTAGGCATTAAACTTAATCACAGAAATCCTATACAGTAATCAATGTGGAGAACATCCTAAGTTCATGGTTAAGTTACACAGAAACAAAGAATGGTGCTGGAGTTGGAAGGGACTTCTGCAGATCATCCAGTCCAACCCCCACCCTGCTCAAGTCAGGGGCACCCACAGCAGCTTGCCCAGGATCACAATGTCCTGGCTGTTAACAAGGCACATACCCTGTGATCTGCATATGGAATGAGTCGTAACTCCTAGTGTGAATCCAGATTCCTCCCTGTCAGGGTGAGCACAGAGAGACAGAGCAGTTGTCTGTGGAAGTGTGGCGGTGACCAAACACACATCCATTAGACAGCAAGGAAGCTGGGGAAGGGTCTAGACGAGCAGCTTAGGAGGAGCAGCTGAGACCTGAAGTTGTGCAGCCTGGAGAAGAGGGGGCTGAGGAGAGACCTCCTGGCTCTCTACAACTCCCTTGAAAGGAGGTTGGGGTGACATGGGGGTTGGTCCCTGCTCTCTAGTGATAGACTGAGAGGAAATGGCCTTAAATTGTGCCAGGGGAGGTTTAGATTGGGTGTGAGGAGACATTTCTTTGCTGCAAGAGTGGTCAGGCATTGGAACAGGCTGCCCAGGTAGATGGTGGAGTCACCATCCCTGGAGGCTTTTGAAACACATGTGGACATGGAACTTTGGGACACAGTTTGATGTGCATGCTGGTGCTGGGTTCACAGTTGGACTCAGTGATCTTAGAGGTCTTTTCCAACTGAAACAAGCCTATGATTCTATGAAATGCATGTGTAGACACACAAGCAGTGTGTCTGAGCAAGGCCATGCCAAATGGAAGCTGCTCAAGGGACAGGGATTTGGACCTTAGGTTGCACAGCAGTGGTGTCTTTGTAGCATTCTTCTGGTTTCATTGTTCAGCATCTGTCTTTGGGGGTTTGGGTGGGAGTTTTGCTCAGGCAGCTTTCTCCAGCAATTTCCTCTGATTCTCACCCACAGAGTCTGGTCATAACTCAAGACAAATGTCTTCTCTCAGCAGCTACAACACACTTAATCCTATTGAATTAAGAGTGAGTGGATGAATTGGAAATCTTGTGGAACCTATTGCCCATTTGGTGCTCTTATAAAATATTAACAGGGAGCATGGAAAGGAACATGGAAAGGAATTGCATCCATGTCCTGAGACACTTCAGGCAGATCTAAGTGATATTTAGCTCTGAATAAACCTTATAATTAGCCTGAGCTTTACAAATGTTCGTTCTGTTTATCCTGGATTGCACACATTTCCACCCATAGTTTTAATCCTTCCTGAATTTAGTTTGCCACTTGGCACTCACTTGGTTAGAGAAAAACACAGCAGATATATGGAACTTGGCTAAATGCCCTGTCTCGGGGGTTTCAGTCTCTGCTAGATTGCAGTCTGGTTATTCAGTTTATTATGGAAGGGACATTTGAAGCTCATCCAGTCTAATACCCCTGCAGTCAGCAGGGACATCTGCAACTAGAGCAGGTTGCTCACAGCCCCACCTAACCTCACCTGGGATGTTACCAGGCATGGGACATCTCCCACCTCTCTGGGCAGCCTGGCACAGGCTCTCAGCACCCTCGGCATCAAGCATTTCTTCCTTCTCTCCGCTCTCAGTCTCTCTCTTTGAGCTTCAAACCATCACCCCTGGTCCTGTCACAACAGGCACTGAGAAAAAGTCTGTCCCCAGCTTTCTCTTAGGCCCCCTGAAGTCCTCAAAGGCCACCAGAAGGTGTCCCTGGAGCCTTCTCTTCTCCAGGCTGCCCAAGCCCAACTCTCTCAGCGTGGAGCCTCCCAGCAGAGCCCTGCCAGCCCTGCCAGCATTGCTGTGGCCTCCTCTGGCCCTGCTCCAACAGCTCCCTGTCTGTGCTGTGCTGAGGACTCCAGAGCTGCCCCAGCACTGCAGGGGGGTCTGAGCAGATCCCATCAGAGGGGCAGAATCCCCTCCCTCCCCCTGCTGCCCACACTGCTGGGGATCAGCCCAGGACAGGGCTGGCTCTGGGCTGGCGGCACTCAGTGCCGGCTACTGGCCAGCTCTGCACCCCCAGCACCCCCAAGGCCTTCTGCACAGGGCTGCTCTCCAGCCCTGCATCCCCCAGCCTGGACTTACACTGGGGGTTACCTTGCACTTGTCCTTGCTGAACCTCCTGATTGTCACAGGTAACAATGTGGAGTTAGGAATTTGTTCTGTCTCGGTGATGCTCCTCACCTTCCCCTGCCTCTGTCCCTTGACTTGAACTACAAGGATGTTATCTGGCATGCCAGACAAAAGGGGCAGGAAATTATCTGTACCAAAGGGAAGGGTTTCACTGCTTTCTGTGCCTTTTACTTCTTTAGCCATAGGAACACCAATTTCCCAGCGTTCGTTGGGAAGGCTCCATGAGCTGCCTTCAGTTGAATAGCACATTTCCTGCTCTCTGCAAATTAAACTCTGGGCTTACATTTGTAAATATCTAGGTCTGTCTCACCACATCAAATTCCTTGCTTCTGTTTTTCAAAGTCTCTTTGTCTTCTTGTTTCCATTTCAACAGGAAATCCTGTTTGCTAATGCAAAGCCTCCATTAATTGTTCTGGAGTTGCTTCTGTGTTTACTTACACTCTTTTTCTACAAGTGTGCAGTGACTGCTTCTCTTTCCACTTAGGAGCAAGACAATTTCTTTAGGAGATAAAGCTTGGAATATCTTCATAGCAATCAGTTACAGATCTCTGTTCATATGCAGAGCAGTGGCAGATAATACTCTTCAAAATTAGTGAGGAGCTTTTGTTGTGAACTGAAGAGGGCTTGGAGGGCTTCATTTATTATGGTCGAGCACAAGCCCTGTGAGGAGAGGCTGAGGGAGCTGGGGTTGCTTGGCCTGGAGAAGAGGAGGCTCAGGGGAGACCTCATTGCTCTCTACAACTCCCTGAAGGGAGGTTGTAACCAGGAGGGAGTTGGTCTCTTCTCCCAGGCAACCAGCACCAGAACAAGAGGACACAGTCTCAAGCTGTGCCAGGGGAAGTTTAGGCTGGAGGTGAGGAGAAAGTTCTTCACTGAGAGAGTTGTTAGCCATTGGAATGTGCTGCCCAGGGAGGTGGTGGAGTCACCATCCCTGGAGGTGTTCAGGAGGGGATTGGATGTGGCACTTGGAGCCATGGTCTAGTCATGGGGTCTGTGGTGACAGGTTGGACTTGATGGTCTTTGAGGTCTCTTCCAACCTTGGTGATTCTGTGATTCTGTGACTTGAGGACTGTAGAATTAAAAGAACATTCTCTGATGCTCATTCTGCAACAGGAAGATGGGGTAGAAGTTGGTTATTTACTCAGACGTCCTAAATTTGTTTGGGACGAGGCTTTGGGATTTTTCCCTGAAGGAGCAGGCTGCTGAGGTGCACAGCCTGTTTCCAAGGGGACAAACATGGTTTTGAGAAGACACTAGACCAGAAGGGTCAAACAAACTCTGATCACCAAGCAGAAAAGTCAAACATGTCAATACCATCCTCACACTGCCCTTTTTCCTACCTGGGAGAAGCCCTTTTCATTCTAGTCCTTTAAACACTCTTTGGTGTTCCATCAGTGATGCCTGTGGAAAGCGTTTCATTTCTATCCATGGCTGTCTCTTGGTTTCACATCATCTCCATAATCCAGATGAACCAAATAGTAAATACAGCAAAGCTTTATTCAGCAGAAGCTAGTCACACACAGAGTCACAGAATTGTCAGGGTTGGAAGGGACCTCAAGGCTCAGCCAGTTCCAACCCCCCTGCCATGGGCAGGGACTCCTCACACTACAGCAGGTTGCTCACAGCCACCTCCAGCCTGGCTGCAAACACCTCCAGGCAGGAGGCTTCCACCACCTCCCTGGGCACTGTACAAGATTAGAAAGGAAGATACAGAGTACATGCTTTTTTTTTTTTTGTTTACAATCTGATATCCTAATAGGTTAGCTTCTCCTTCCTGCAATCCCACATGTCTCCCAGGCCTTAGAGTAGGGCTAAAGTAAGTCAAAATGGTGTCCCACCACGGAGAAAACCGACCCAGGTATCTCCTAGATGTTCTCCAGGGCTATTCTTTCTGATAATTTATGTGCTGTTACAGCTTGGGTAACTCAGATGCAAGATGCCTCCAGGGCTCTCCAGTAGACAGAGAGGGCTATTTGACAACTTAGTGATTTTCTGCACTTAACTCACCCTAAAGGGATTTGTCCCAGGGCTTGGTTCCTTCAGTGCTTGTAGAGCAGTTCTCCATAGCTCACAGAAAGGCTGCCCCACTTGCTTGCCACCTGTCACTCCATACAGGACTATAAAATCATAGACTGGTTTGGGTTGGAATTAACAATTCATCCAGTCTAGTGCCCTGCAGTCTGCAGGGACATCTGCAGCTAGAGCAGGTTGCTCACAGCCCTGAACAGCCTCACCTGGACTCTACCTCTTTTCTGGGCAGCCTGGGCCAGTGATCTCACCACCACCCTCAGTGTCAAACATTTCTTCCTTCTCTTCACTCTCCATCTCCCTCTCTTAGTTTCAAACCATCACCCCTTGTCACAACAGGCACTGAGAAAAACTCTGTCCCTGTCCTTATTAGAGGTCCCTTGAAGCACTGCAAGGCCACCAGAAGGTCTCTCTGGAGCCTTCTCTTCTCCAGACTGACCAAACCCAACTCTCTCAGCGTGGAGCCTCCCAGCAGAGCCCTGCCAGCCCTGCCAGCATTGCTGTGGCCTCCTCTGGCCCTGCTCCAACAGCTCCCTGTCTGTGCTGTGCTGAGGACTCCAGAGCTGCCCCAGCACTGCAGGGGGTCTGAGCAGATCCCATCAGAGGGGCAGAATCCCCTCCCTGCCCCTGTTGCCCACACTGCTGGGGATCAGCCCAGGACAGGGCTGGCTCTGGGCTGGCAGTGCTTGGTGCCGGCTCCTGGCCAGCTCTGCACCCCCAGCACCCCCAAGGCCTTCTGCACAGGGCTGCTCTCCAGCCCTACATCCCCATCATGGGGTTTTATGGTACAGATCAGTATACTGGGGCTATCCCCAGCTCACGTGTAGGACCTTACACTTGGCCTTCTTGCACCTCATGAAGCTCACACAAGCTCACTTCTCCAGCTTGTCCAGCCCCCTCTGGGTGGCATCTCATCCCTTGTTCTTATTTACTCTTTTGTAGCTCAGTGCATTTGTTTTATTTCCTATGAAGGACCCAGCAGTGTTCCATATACAGGAACTAAGGTATGGGTTTGAATTTCAGCTGCCAGGTCTGAAAACAAAGATATGTTTAGAGCTTGCTATATAAAGTAGTTTGTTGGGTTCCCCCTCCCCCTATATGATTGTGGCATCCATGCAGGCATTACAAAATTCTATTGTTTTAGGAGTATTTGCATGACATGGTTGGGGTGTTCAGAGCTTATATTTAATTCTTTAAAGTGGAGAACAATGGTGCAATTTGGCATCTCTCTGAGAGCTGAGCACAGGAACAGCACGGAGTGGTGCTGGGTTGTTTGGGAACATTTATCATCACCATTTTTGATCCCTGAAGCTGATTTATTTCCCCTCCCCCCGTCAACCAGATAGTGTTTGTGTTTCTGTCATTCAGCTTGTTTGCAGTTTACTTCTGAAATAGGGGAGCAAGGGAGTGAGGAGAAAAGACTGAGAACATCTGAATTTCTAAGCTTCAAATACATGATGCTAAGCAGTCCTCAAGTCATTCTCCACTCAGCACATAAACACAGAATACCAGACTGGTAGGGGTTGGATGAGATCTTGGGGGATCATCTAGTCCACACCCCCTGCTCAAGCAGGGCACCCACAGCAGCTCACCCAGCATCAAAATGTCCAGCTGGGTTTTGGAAGCTCCCCACACAAGGACACTCCACAACCTCTCTGGGCAGCCTGCTCCAGGCCTCCAGCACCATCACAACAAAGGAGTTTCTCCTCCTGTTCAGATGCAACCTCCTGGGTTCTGGTTTCTGCCCCTTGCCCCTTCTCCTGTAGCTGGGCATCACAGATAAGAGTCTGGCCCCAGCCTCTTTCACTCCACACTTTGATCAGTATTCAAGAGATTCCCTGCTCAGGCTAAACAGCCTCAGGTCTCCCAGCCTTTGAATTGAAGCAATTTAAGGTCTTTCCTCCTGGGAAGCTCATTGTTGATTTGGATTGGGAGAAGCCCAGTTCCTCTTTTTCTGTCACAAAACGCCATATGACCTTTGTGACTGTCCACTGCTTGTCTCCCACTCTGAGACTCTGATCACACTGAGGATTATCTTGCCATTACCTTGCGTCACCCTGTTTAATTCCTTTAAATGATGTACACTGCCACCCTTCTCATTGTCCAGAGCTCCAGGTTTTGGCAAATTCTATGTCTAGATTTAGTTAAAACTTCTCATTTCAATCAATTCTTCTGTACAACTTACAGAATCATAGAATCAATAAGGTTGGAAAGGACCTCAAGGATTATCAAATCCAACATGTAACCCAACAACTCCTGACAGCTAAACCATGGCTCCAAATGCCACATCCAATCCCCTCTTGAACACCTCCAGGGATGGTAACTCCACCACCTCCCTGGGCAGCACATCCCAATGGCTAACAACTCTCTTTGGGAAGAACTTCTTCCTAACCTCCAGCCTAAACCTCCCCTGGCACAGCTTGAGACCGTGTCCTCTTGTTCTGGTGCTGGTTGCCTGGGAGAAGAGACCAACCCCATCCAACCTCCCTTCAGGCAGTTATAGATAGCAATAAGGTCTCCCCTGAGCCTCCTCTTCTCCAGGCTAAGCAACCCCAGCTCCCTCAGCCTCTCCTCACAGGGCTGTGCTCAAGGCCTCTCCCCAGCCTTGTTGCCCTTCTCTGGACACATCCAAGTGTCTCAATGTCCTTCTTAAACTGAGGGGCCCAGAACTGGACACAGGACTCAAGGTGAGGCCTAACCAGTGCTGAGTACAGGTCACAACGACCTCCCTGCTCCTGCTGGCCACACTGTTCCTGATGCAGGCCAGGATGCCATTGGCCTTCTTGCCACCTGGGCACACTGCAGGCTCATGTTCAGCCTACTCTCAACCAGTACCCCCAGGTCCCTCTCTGCCTGGCTGCTCTCAGCCACTCTGACCCCAGCCTGTAGCTCTGCATGGGGTTGCTGTGACCGAAGTGCAGCACCCGGCACTTGGACTTGTTGAATGCCATCCTGTTGGGCTCTGCCCATCTGTCCAGCCTGTCTCTTTGGAGAGCCCTTCTACCCTCTAATGGAACCTGCTCTATTTTATCTCCCACCCCCACCCAATAATTTTTGGTGAACTGAGAAAAAAAAGTTGTTAAATGAGTTCCCATTATTGATTAGTGGTTGTTTTGTTGTTGTTGTGTATTTCCCCCCCCCCCTCCCTTGGATCCATAGGCTTTGTGGAATTGGCTTTCAGACAGGGTGAAGTTCGTGTGTTGCTGGTTGGAATTGCATTGTGTGTGCAAATAACACATAATGAAATTGCACTCAGGCAGCCACTGCTGTTTAGTCTGCAGCCCTCTGGGCCCTGATCGAAGCTCAGCCTTGTGTGAAATTAAAAACTCCATCTCTGGAGAGGGAGTTCAGAGACCGCTGAGGATTTGGGGTTGGAAGGGACCTCCAAAGCTCATCCAGTCCAACCCCCCTGCAGTCAGCAGGGACATCCCCAACAAGAGCAGGTTGCTCACAGCCCCAAACAGCCTCACCTGGATTATTGCCAGGGATGGGACATCTCCCACCTCTCTGGGCAGCCTGGCACAGGCTCTCACCACCCTCAGCCTCAAACATTTCTCCCTTCTCACCACTCTCAATCTCCCTCTTTTAGTTTCAAACCATCACCCCTGGTCCTGTCACAATAGGCCCTGAGAAAACTCTGTCTCCTGTCTGACTTCTAGGCCCCTTGAAGTCCTGGATCCTTCTCTTCTCCAGGCTGACCAAGCCCAACTCTCTCAGCCTGGAGCCTCCCAGCAGAGCCCTTCCAGCCCTGCCAGCATTGCTGTGGCCTCCTCTGGCCCTGCTCCAACACCTCCCTGTCTGTGCTGAGGACTCCAGAGCTGCCCCAGCACTGCAGGGGGGTCTGAGCAGAGCCCATCAGAGGGGCAGAATCCCCTCCCTGCCTTGACTTGGTGGCCACTAATTCCTAAAAATCAGAAGCACAAGGCCTTGAGATTGTTGTTCAGCCTTGAGTCTTCCTTGTTGGCTGAGCTCATCCATGGTGTGGTCTGAAGATCTCTGATGGCTGCCAGCTGTTGTTTCATCTTGCTATTATTCCAACCTATCTTTTTTTGCTTGCTAAATACTGTTCTACAATTACTTCTGTGAGATATAGATGGAGGTACCACTGACCAAGGTTCTGGACATTCATTTTTCATTACTTTGAAATGTCCAGGGTGGGAGAGGTTAAAGAACTGTCTGCCTCCATAGCCTGTATGAGAGCTGACGGAGAAGAGCAGAACAGAGAGGAGAGAAGCACTCTGTCAACTTGTGTGGGCTGCCTGGTGTGACCACATTGTATGTTTATGTTTTTTGTTTAATTCAATCTCAACTTGGTTGTGAGTGTAGCAAAAATCTTAAGTACCACGAGGGGAAAGTCTGGGATCATCTGAATTCCCACCTCTGCACGAACTGGCACTCATCTCATGCATTGTTACGGGCAGAGGAACAGCTTTGTGGTAAAACTAGGTGATGTTCAAGGTCTCTTGCATGAGTTTCTGAAAACACTTTCCCCCCCCTGTTTTAAATTCATACCTCCAAAATCAAATTAACACCCAAAAACTTGCAGACAGCGAGGATGTGACTGGTGGAATCTCCTTTAGAAGGCAGCACGTGTCGAGGGCAAAATGGGGTTTTTCACGAGCCAGATTTCATCCAAATCTCCGTGGAGGGTGGTTTAAATTGACTCAGATGAGGCTGATGTTTGTCAGGCTGGTTTTCAGGGGTGGAGTTACAGGCATAACAAGAAGCTAATTACTTGGTGGTGAAGCTTCAGACCCTTTCACGTAGCACCGGAACAAGAGGACACAGTCTCAAGCTGTGCCAGGGAAGGTTCAGACTGGATGTTAGGAAGAAGTTCTTCATAGAGAGAGAGATTGGCCATTGGGATGTGCTGCCCAGGGAGGTGGTGGAGTCACCATCACTGGAGGTGTTTAGGGGGAGACTGGATGGGGAGCTTGGTGCCATGGTTTAGTTGATTAGGTGGTGTTGGATGATAGGTTGGACATGATGATCTTGAAGGTCTCTTCCAACCTGGTCTATTCTATTCTATTCTATTCTATTCTATTCTATTCTATTCTATTCCTATTCTGTTCTAGTCTAGTCTAGTCTATTCCTATTCTATTCTATTCTATTCCTATTCTATTCTAGTCTATTCCTTTTGACATCCCAATTCCATTGTTAAGCCTTAAGTTTTTCTCTTTTGCTGTAGTGTCTCTGTGGAGCTCTCTGAGCTTGATCTAGGTACAGTTCTACATCTTTTTATTCATAGAATCACAGAACCATTTTGGTTGTAAGGGACTTTTAGGATCAAGCCCAGCCCTTAACCCAGCACTGCCAGGTCACCGCTGAGCCATGGCCCTCAGCACCACAGCTACACAGCTTTGAAACCTCTCCAGGGGTGGAGACACCACCACTGCCATGGGCAACCTGGGCCAGGGTTTGACAATGCTTTTGGGGAAAGAAATTTTTCAACTAAACACCCCTTGCACAACTTGAGGCCATTTCCTCCCATATTATCATTTGTTCCTTGGGAGAAGAGGCCAACCCCCACCTGGCTTCAACCTCCTTTCTGGTCTCCCCTCAACTCCTCCAGGCTGAACCTCAGGTCCCTCAGCTGCTCCTCACAAGATCTGTGTTTTAGACACTTCACCGTTTGTGTTGCCCTTTTCTGGACATGCTCCAGCATCTCCATGTCCTCCTTCACTGAATTACAGAATCACCAACATTGGAAGAAACCTCAAAGATCATCAGGTCCTACCTGTCACCACCAACTTCATGACTAGATCATGGCACCAAGTGCCACATCCAATCCCCTCTTGAACACCTCCAAGGATGGTGACTCCACCACCTCCCTGGGCAGCACATCCCAATGGCCAACAACTCTCTCTGGGAAGAACTTTCTCCTCACCTCCAGCCTAAACTTCCCCTGGCACAGCTTGAGACTGTGTCCTCTTGTTCTGGTGCTGCTTGCTTGAGAGAACAGACCAACTCCCTCCTGGCTACAACCTCCCTTCAGGTAGTTGTAGAGAGCAATGAGGTCTCCCCTGAGCCTCCTTCAGACTAAGCAACCCCAACTCCCTCAGCCTCTCTGGTGTAAGGGTCCCAAAACTGAACCTGGGATTGGATATGTGTACTCAACCCCTGCCCTGCTCCTGCTGGCCACACCATTTCTGATCCAGCCCAGGATGCTGGTGACCTTCTTGGCCAGCTGGGCACACCCTGGCTCATCTCCAGCTGCAGTCACCCAGCACTCCCAGGTCTTTTTCTGCTGGTCAGTTTCCAGCTACTCTGCTCCAGGTCTGGCGTATTGCAGGGGATTGTCATGACCCAAGGGCAGGACCCAGCACTTGGCCTCGCTGAACATCATCCTGCTGGCCTCAGTCCATTGATCCAGCCTGTCCAGATCCCTTTGTAGAACCTCCCAACCCTCAAGCAGATCAACACTCCCACCCAACTTGGCGTCATCTGCATACTTACTGAGGGTGCCCTTGATCCCCTCAGCCAGGTCATTGATTAAGATGTTAAACAGAACTGGTCCCAGCACCGAGCCCTGGGGTTTAAGATGTATAAATTGCTGCCTATGCATCCCTGCCCTCCTCTAAGGGATGGTTTTCTTGGAGCTGGATTTATGAAAAAGGGAGTTGTGTTGATTTTCTTTTAACCTGAGTTTTGGTGTTCTGGGCACTTGTCCCACCTCGTCTTGTCTCATCACCATTGCAAAGGCGATGAGACGTGGCAGGAAAGCAAGACTTTGCAAGGTGCCAAAGACAGCATGCCCCCTGACTGCTGCTTTGGAGACAGAAATCAGCCACCAAGGACTTACTTCTGCCATAAGCAAGCACTGCAGCTCAGTGAGTTACACTAAGTTTAAAAATAAAGGAAAATATTTAAGGAAGCAGAAACAGGGTGTAAAAAAATAGGCTTCCAACCTTTTCCTTGCTCCTTCTTTTACCCAGCTCTCCGCATTTCTGCCAGAGAAAACAAAGTTGCTCTTTGCTGTTTCAATTCCATGCAAAATACCCGATTTTTGTGCATTTCCCTCTCTGCATGTATTGATTAAACCAGCTTCTCAAAGTCCTGATCCCAACTCCTTTGGTTATATTTAAATTTCCTCGGTAGCCAAAGTGCTTTGTGTCCTTTGGAGAAGAATCTGCTGGTTGAAGATCCTTCTTACTCCAAATTCTTCCTTTTTACTCCAAATTCTTCCCTTTTTATTCCAAATTCTCCCTTTTTACTCCAAATTCTCCCTTTTTACTCCAAATTCTTCCCTATTTATTCCAAATTCTTCCTTTTTATTCCACATTCTTCCCTTTTACTCCAAATTCTCCCTTTTTACTCCAAATTCTTCCCTTTTATTCCACATTCTTCCCTTTTACTCCAAAGTCTCCCTTTTTACTCCAAATTCTTCCCTTTTTACTCCAAATTCTCCCTTTTTACTCCAAATTCTTCCCTTTTTATTCCAAATTCTCCCTTTTTACTCCAAATTCTCCCTTTTTACTCCAATTTCTCCCTTTTTATTCCAAATTCTCCCTTTTTAGTCCAAATTCTTCCTTTTTACTCCAGTTTCTCCCTTTTTACTCCAAATTCTCCCTTTTAACTCCAAATTCTTCCTTTTTACTCCAATTTCTCCCTTTTTACTCCAATTTCTCCCTTTTTATTCCAAATTCTTCCTTTTTACTCCAAATTCTTCCCTATTATTCCAAATTCTTCCCTTTTATTCCACATTCTTCCCTTTTACTCCAAATTCTCCCTTTTTACTCCAAATTCTTCCCTTTTTACTCCAAATTCTCCCTTTTTATTCCAAATTATTCCCTTTATATTCCAAATTCTTCCTTTTTTTTTCCCAAATTCTTCCCTTTTTATTCTAAATTATTCCCTTTTTATTCCACATTCTTCCTTTTTACTCTAAATTCTCCCTTTTTACTCCAAATTTTCCCTTTTTACTCCAAATTCTTCCTTTTTTTTCCAAATTCTTCCTTTTTTGTATGTGTGAAATGATCCCCCGAAGCAGTCAGACACCAAATCTAACCTCTTGCTGCACCTCCCTGTAAGCATCACCAGCTTGGTTGGAGCTGAGTATTCTATCTCCACAGCACTAGATGGTGCTGAGGCAGTGTCTCTGAAGGCTGAGGCTTCGAAGCTAGCTGTGGTGTGAGAAGGGGTGCTGCTGCCTCAGGCCAGGGACCAGTTTGCAAATCCAGATTGTGATCTGCTAAAAAACCAACAATTTCCATCTGAGAGTGCAGACTGACTGTGCAGGGGGAGGATGAAGCCTCTGCTACACAGAATACAAGACTGGTAGTGGGTTGGAAGGGACCTCTGGAGATCATCCAGTCCAACCCCTCCTGCTCCAGCAGGGCACCCACAGCAGCTTGCCCAGCAGCACAATGCCCAGGGGGGTTGGTAGCTCTGCAAACAAGGACACTCCACAACCTCTCTGGACAGCCTGCTCCAGCCCTCCAGCACCCTCACAACAAAGAAGTTTCTGCTCCTGTTCAGGTGAAACCTCCTGGGTTCCAGTTTGTGCCCTTTGCCCCTTGTCCTGTCCCTGTGCATGATGGACAAGAGTCTGGCCCCAGCTTCTTGCCCCCCAGCCTTTATCTCTTGCTGAGCCTTGTTCAGATCCCCTCTGGGGCTGCTCTTCTCCAGGCTCTCAGCCCCAGGGGTTCTTAGCCTTTGCTCTTCACAGAGATGCTCCAGGGCCCCTCAGCATCTTTGTAGCCTCCACTGGACTCTCTCCAGTACTTCCCTGTCTCTCTTGAACTGAGGAGCCCAGAACTGAACCCAGTACTCCAGATGTGGCCTCATTAATACATCAGTCTGGAGAAGAGAAGGCTCCGAGGTGACCTCATTGTGGCCCTCCAGTATCTGAAGGGGGCTTACAAGAAGGCTGGGGAGGGACTTGTCAGGCTCTCAGGTAGTGATAGGACTAGGGGGAAGGGAATGAAGCTGGAGGTGGGGAGATTCAGGCTGGAGGTGAGGAGGAAGTTCTTCCCCATGAGAGTGGTGAAGCCCTGGAATGGGTTGTGCAGGGAGGTGGTTGAGGCCCTGTCCCTGGAGGTGTTTAAGCCCAGGCTGGATGAGGCTGTGGCCAGCCTGATCTAGTGTGGGGTGTCCCTGCCCATGGCAGGCAGGTTGGAACTAGATGATCCTTGTGGTCTCTTCCAACCCTGACTGATTCTATGATACTATCTTACTTCTGTGTTGCTTCTTTTTTAACATGGAATGTTCTAGTGGCTTTGACTAATGGCTTTGAATTAGTGTGTGGTTGCCATTTGGGCTCAGAAATGACATCTCTTGCCCAGGCTCTATTGGATAGAGCAAAAGAGAAAGATAAGATTCCAGTTTTCATCTCCTTTCCTGAAAACACCAAATCCAGTTGTGATTATCACAGTAGCAGTGATAGTGTCCAGGCTGGGACCAGGAGTTGGCCCGCCATGGTACTGACCCTGGTTTCAGCTGTGCCATCTTCAGCCCATTCCTCATTCTGGCTGAGCCTTGAGGATGGTACACCTTCTTGAGGGCTCTCATCTGGCTTACTTAGATGTCCTGTGTGCAGCAAAGGTTCTCCTTAGAAAGAAGCTGTTAATCTGATGTGAAAATATCTGGCTGAAGAGGTGTTGGGAAATGGTTCTAGGGAATTCATGGAATTGGCTCTTAGGAAGTAGGACTTAGACATGAGAAGCATAACTAATTCCTGGTGGTGAAGTGCTGGCAAAGCTTTTCCCTGAGGCTCTTGACTAGCAGTGAGGGGGCAGGCTCTGATACTCTAAGGCATCTACTACTACTGTCTGTGAAACACATCAATGACTTACTTTAAATGAAAAAAATAAAGTCAATTTAAGAGAAGTCCTTCAGATGCTGAGCATCATTTCTTGAGGCAGGAAAGCTGTCAAAGCTCTGAAGCTGTTCTCTAGTTCCAAAACACCGAGGCTCACTAGAAGATAATACTGGGGTGGTGTTTTGCCACCTGATTTTTCATTTACTAAACCAGCTTAAATGTTTTGTGACTGACTCTGGTGAGCAAGGATCCTGCCACTGCTCCTCATCCCTGGTGTAACCCCATCCAAGGGCAGCATGATCAGGGTATAGTGAATTTTGTTGGCGCTTATTTGTCAGGGCAGACATTGTACCCTCTAAGAAACAACAATGCCATCTAGGGAAAGCCTGAGGAGTTCTGTAATGCTCCAAAAAAGATGCCAGAAGAACCTTTTTAAATATATCAAATATATCACAGAATCCCAGCATGGTTGGGGTTGGAAGGGACCTCTGGAGATCATCCAGTCCAACGCCCCCTGCTAAAGCAGGGCACCCACAGCAGCTTGCCCAGCAGCACAATGGCCGGGGTGGGGTTGGAAGCTCTCCAGAGAAGGAGACTCCACAACCTCTCTGGGCAGCCTGCTTCAGGCCTCCAGTACTCCCATAGACATACATGACCTATGGAGAGATGAAGAGTAAGGAGAGTGAACTGAAAACCATGTTTGAGTTACCCAGTGGTTTTACTGATTTATCTGACTGCTTGAAGCTGCTGAGCACGAGCTGGTGACCTTTGTCCACTGCTTCCACGTCTCATCTCCCCTTCTACCACTGAAGTCAAGTTACATTCTCTTCATCTATCAGATTATGCCACTGCCATGCCTTTTTTTTCCAAAGGGCATTTCTTTCTCTGCATGTACCTCTGATTTCACAGGCTGTGTGTAAAGCCGAGGTAATGCTTTATTGCTTGAATGAAGCTAAATACACTTTTGAAGAGCATTTTCTAGTACAATGCAAATCTCAGCCTCCAGATACGCAAGGCTCCTGACATGTACTTGGATTCTTCCTGGTGTTCCAGTCAATACCACACAAGATGCTTAAAGACATATCTCAATGTATTGCATGAGGTGTTGCACTTAAAAGAATAGAATAGAATAGAATAGAATAGAATAGAATAGAATAGAATAGAATAGAATAGAATTCAATTCAATTCAATTCAATTCAATTCAATTCAATTTAATTCAATTCAATTCAATTTAATTCAATTCAATTCAATTAACCAGGTTAGAAAGGACCTTTGAGATTATCAAGTCCAACCTATCGCCCAATGCCATCTAATCAACTAAACCATGGCACTAAATGCCTCATCTACTCATGTCTTTGAGCAATCAGATCCTGGTTAGGAGCTCCAATGGGCTGTGTACAATCCCTTTTGTTACAGTTTTACTGGTAAGAACTGTTTGTTCAGTCCTGGGCTCCCTAGTTCAAGAGACAGGGAACTGCTGGAGAGAGCCCAGTGGAGGCTACAGAGATGCTGAGAGGCCCTGGAGCATCTCTGTGAAGAGCAAAGGCTGAGAAGAGCCCCTGGGGCTGTCTGGCCTGGAGAAGAGCAGCCCCAGAGGGGATCTGAGCAATGTTCAGCAAGAGATAAAGGCTGGGGGGCAAGAGGCTGGGGCCAGGCTCTTGTCCGTGGTGCCCAGGGACAGGACAAGGGGCAAGGGGCACAAACTGGAACCCAGGAGGTTTCACTTGAACAGGAGGAGAAACTTCTTTGTTGTGAGGGTGCTGGAGGGGTGGAGCAGGCTGTCCAGAGAGGTTGTGGAGTGTCCTTGTGTGCAGAGCTACCAACCCCCCTGGGCATTGTGCTGCTGGGCAAGCTGCTGTGGGTGCCCTGCTTGAGCAGTGGGGGGTTGGAGTGGATGATCTCCAGAGGTCCCTTCCCACCCCACCCTGCTGTGATTCTGTGTAACTTAACCATGAAATTATGATGCTCTTCATGTCATTTATTGTATAGAATCTGCCTGATTAAAATTCTGCTGTCACTTTGCCCAGATGTTAAATGAATAAATGAGTAAATTCTGTCACTGTTGTGCAGTGCATTCCATAAACCTCTTTATTCAGGCCTGTGCATACAACGAAACATCTCTTCTGACTGGATAGTATTAACTGTTTCAGAATCTTATTGTGAATTCATTTTAATATTTTTTTTTTCTCTCTCTCTCTCTCTCTTTTTATTTTTTTCTGTCCCTTGCAGTTTATTTTCTCTGCTGTCCAAAAAACACAACAAAGTGCTGGAGCAAGCCACGCAGTCCTTGAGAGGTTCCCTGGGTTCAAACGACTCGCCGCTTCCTGATTATGTGAGTATCTGACTGCATGTTGCAGTGTGTTTGCTTCTAAATGGAAGTGGCACAACCCCAAACATGCAGAGGTCTGTCAAAACACGAGGCAGCCCGGCAGCCACCAACCCCAAAATACAGGAACCTGTGTGAGTGATGTCGTGTCTGAAACGTCTCTCCTTAAAAGCAAACGCTATGCTTACAAGTGGGAAAACAAAACCAGAGCTATTCATAGCAATGAGGTTTATGTACCCTGGAAGCTTGCAATTACAGAATCACAGAAAGCTGGAGCTTGGAAGGGACCTCTGGAGATCAAGGCCAACCCCCTGCCAAGGCAGGTTTGCCTAAAGAAGGACACACAGGAACACATCCAGTCGGGTTTTGAATGTCTCCAGAGATGGAGGCTCCTCCACATCTCTGGGCAGCCTGCTCCCAGGCTCTGTCACCCTTAAGTTAGAGAGGTTCCTCCTCATGTTCAAATGGGACTTCCCATGTGCCTGTTGCCCCTTGTCCTGTCACTGGGCACTGCTGAAAAAAGCCTGGTCCCAACTTTCTGACACCCACTCTCTCAGTACTGATCATCATCGATGAGATCCCCTCAGGCTGCTCTTCTCCAGAATAAAAACCCCCAGTTCCCGCAGTCTTTCCTCACAGGAGAGATATTCCAGTCCCCTCAGCAACTTTGTAGCCCTTTTCTCTGTGCTCTCCAGCAAGTCCCTGTCCTTCTGGAAGTGGAGAGCCCAGAACTGGACATAGTATTCCAGAGGTGGCCTCACTGGGGCAGAGTGAAAGAGGAGAACATCCCTTGACCTGCTGGCCACATTCTTCTTGATTCACCCTGAGATGCCATTGGCCTTCTTGGCCACAAGGGCACACTGCTGGCTCTTGGCCATCCTGTTGTGCACCAGCACTCCCAGGTCCTTTTCCCCAGAGCTGCTCTCAAGCCTCTGCTGATACAGGTTTCTCATTTCAGCATATTCAAACCATACAGTCAGGAATTGTGCAGAGCAGGCCTTTGGCACCCATCATAAGCTAAAATGCCTAAAAATGGTTGAAAACAATTCCTAGTGGAGTCCTGAAGTCCTGGGGCAAATGAGTATGTTCTAAAGACATGCACACATGAAGCCCTCTTCAATTTGCTGAGCCAGTACCCACAAACAGGCAACAATTTTGTACTTTAATTGCATGGCTTTGTTGGAAAAATCTCTAGTTTTGGTACAAGAAGGAGAAGTCTTCCAAGGACTTCAATAATACCTTTGTACTACTGAGGTGTCTTTGGTTTGTACTCAGTTGAACTCTTCACTGCAATACTGTGTAAAAGAAAGCTGATTTCTCATTTCCAGCACTGCATTTATAAGTGGTTTGGGTTTTTTTTCTGGGCTTTTGATGAGGAAAATAACAACTCCTTTATTTTCAGTGTTAGTGCCTGTTCCAGAATGTACTTGCCTGAGACCTCATGTATCATATTCCTCTGGCATTAAATGTAGTGCTAGCAATTAAACACAAAAATAGCCAGTACATTTCATGAAAGGGCTTAAGAGATAATTTGAAACAATAATCTAATAATTTAGGAGTCATTTCAACTAACCAAGCTTCTTAAGCTGCATCTTCTAGTTGTTCTTGGTGGCATGTACCACACAAACCTGAGGCACTATGTAATTCAGAGACTCACAGGGTTGCAGAATCATTGTGGTTGGAGGAAACCTTCAAGGTCATGAAGTCCAAGCATTGACCCAGCACTGCCTGGTCACCACTAAACCATGACCCTCAGCTTCCTGGCTTTGAAATCCCTGCAGGAATTGAGACTCCACCACTGCCCTGGGCAGTCAGGTCTAGGTCTGGACAGCCTTTGTGGGGATGACTTTTGTCCTCCTGTCCGACCTAAACATCCCCTGGTGCAACTTGAGGCCATTTCCTCTTGTCTTGCCACCTGTTTCTTGGGAGAACCCTTCACAGTATCACAGTATCACCAAGGTTGGAAGAGACCTCAAAGATCATCGAGTCCAACCTGTCACCACAGACCTCATGACTAAACCATGGCACCAAGTGCCACATCCAATCCCCTCTTGAACACCTCCAGGGATGGTGACTCCACCACCTCTCTGGGCAGCACATTCCAGTGATGAACGACTCTCTCAGTGAAGAATTTCCTCCTTGCCTCCAGCCTAAACTTCCATGGGGGGCATGTGGGCTTGTAGAGCAAATGAGTCACCTGAAGGTTTATCCTGTGGATTCCTGCTGTCCTACCATGCCCCAGTTCATGTGAAGCTCCTGACTGACACCACCTATGGCTTTAGGCCTTCTGACTTCTCTCCCAGAGGTTGCTATCTGACATTTAAATTTTGGAACTTGAAACATTTCACAGGTTCAGAGATTTCATCATGTTGGAAGGGACCCTCTAAAGGTTATCCTGTCCAACCCCCCTGCAGTCAGCAGGGACACCTCCAACTAGACCAGGCGGCCCAGGGCCACATCAGTTGTGATCTTAGCTGTCTCCAGGGACAGGAAGACATCCCTGAGCAGCCTGTTCCAGTACTTCACCACTCTCATTGGGCAGAACTTCCTCCTGATGTCCAGCCTACATCTGCCCTGCTCCAGTTTCAAACCATTGCCCCTCACCCTGTCACCATAGGGACTTTCTGAACAGTCCCTTCCAGCCTTCCTGTAGGTCCTCTCTAGTGAAGAGTAGCTGTGGAATGGAATGGAATGGAATGGAATGGAATGGAATGGAATGGAATGGAATGGAATGGAATGGAATGGAATGGAATGGAATGGAATGGAGTGGAGTGGAGTGGAGTGGAGTGGAGTGGAGTGGAATGGAATGGAATGGAATGGAATGGAATAGAATAGAATAGAATAGAATAGAATAGAATAGAATAGAATAGAATAGAATAGAATGGAATGGAATAGAATAGAGTAGAGTAGAATAGAATAGAATAGAATAGAATAGAATAGAATAGAATAGAATAGAATAGAATAGAATAGAATAGAATAGAATAGAATAGACCAGGTTGGAAAAGACCTTTGAGAATGTCCTGGGAGTTGTTTGTAATGAAGTATCTGGAGATCCCACTTCCGTGTGTGGTGCACAAGCTGAACAAAACTCTTTCATCTGCATCACCATGACAGCTGAAAGCCTGCAAGACTTCAAGGGAGGAGGTGATGGCACTGCCCCATGGGTGCCCTTCTCAAGGAATAGGAGCTCATGGTCAAGGAGCTGCCACAGTTGTGAGGCCTGCAGTATTTTGGGTGCACTGAGCATTTCTAAGTATTGTGAGTGATAAGGCTTTTGAGACTGTGTTTCTCAGAAGTGATTAATCCCAGTGTGATGTCATGTTCAGCTTAAGCAATTGCACAGCTACACATTGAGTTTCCTCCTGAGATCCCCTGGTGCTTCACTGAGCTGTCCTGGAGAGCTACAGTGGCTTCAAGGGCAAGAAGAGTCTGCTCTGGTGGAGGTGATGGCTTTTCATACCTCAGATGTATCATTTCATCTATGTTATAATGAGATGGTTCTGCATGACTGACATCTGGACCCACATCTGACTGTCATGGAGGTTCAACAAGGCCAAGTGTGACATCCTGGACCTGGGCTGAGGCAACTCCTAGTATTGATCCAGGCCAGGGAATGAAGGGCTGGAGAGCAGCCCTGCAGAGAAGGACTTGGGGATACTGGTGGATGGAAAGCAGTGTCAGATTGCCCAGAGAGGTGGAAGATGCTCCATCCATGGACAATTTCAGGTCAGGTTGGATGTGGCTCAGAACAGCCTGCTGCAGATGTAGATGTCCCTGCTGACTGCAGGGGGCTTGGACTGGATGACCTTCAAGTGTCTTTTCCAACCAAAATCATTCTGTGATCTTTGTATTTTCTTCCCTGGACAAACAAATTCCCATCCCCACTGTTCAGAACAAAGCAGCATGGTACACACCTATGTGTGCTTCCCAGGACAGTGGTGGAGTCCCCATCCCTGGAGGGGTTTCGAAGCTGTGTAGATGTGTTGCTGGGGGACATGGATTGGTGGTGATCTGGCAGTGCTGGGGTTAATGATTGGACTTGATGGTTTTAAAAGTCTTTTCCAACCAAAATGATTCTCTGGTCCCATATAAATAAGCACATAAACACATAAATATCTAAAATGAATGTGCATGTGTGGTGCACACAGACAGGCCTATATTGACATGTATATAGGTGTAAATTGCCTGACCAAACTGATCTCCTTCTATGATCATGTGACTGCCTGGTGGATGTGGGGCAGGCTGTGGATGTGGTCTGTCTGGACCTCAGCAAGGCCTTTGAGACTGTCCCCCACAGCAAATTCCTGGCCAAGCTATCAACCCATGGCTTGGACAGGATCACACTGCGTTGGGTTAGGAACTGGCTGGAGGCTGAGCCCAGAGAGTGGTGGTGAATGGTGCCACAGCCAGCTGGCAGCCAGGCACTAGTGGTGTGCCCCAAGGATCAGTGCTGGGCCCCATGCTCTTCAACATCTTTATTGATGATCTGGATGAGGGCATCGAGTCCATCAGCAGTAAATTTGCAGATGACACCAAGCTGGGGGCAGGAGTTGATCTGCTGGAGGGCAGAGAGGCTTTGCAGAGGGACCTCGACAGGCTGGACAGATGGGCAGAGTCCAAGGGCAGGAGACTGAACACATCCAAGTGCCAGGTGCTGCACATTGGCCACAGCAACCCCAGGCAGTGCTACAGGCTGGGGTCAGAATGGCTGAGAGCAGCCAGGCAGAGAGAGACCTGGGGGTGCTGGGTGATGGTAGGCTGAACATGAGCCTGCAGTGTGCCCAGGCAGCCAAGAAAGCCAATGGCATCCTGGCCTGCATCAGGAAGAGTGTGGCCAGCAGGAGCAGGGAGGTCATTGTGCTCCTGTACACTGCACTGGTTAGGCCACACCTTGAGTCCTGTGTCCAGTTCTGGGCCCCTCAGGTTAGGAAGGATGTTGAGTTGCTGGAAGGTGTCCAGAGAAGGGCAATGAAGTTGTTGAGGGGTTTGGAACACAAGCCCTATGAGGAGAGGCTGAGGGAGCTGGGGTTGCTTAGCCTGGAGAAGAGGAGACTGAGGGGTGACCTTATTGCTCTCTACAACTCCCTGAAGGGAGGTTGTAGCCAGGCAGAGGTTGGCCTCTTCTCCCAGGCATCCAGCACCAGAACAAGAGGACACAGTCTCAGGCTGCGCCAGGGCAGGTTTAGGCTGGATGTTAGGAAGAAGTTCTACACAGAGAGAGTGATTGCCCATTGGAATGTGCTGCCCGTGGAGGTGGTGGAGTCACCTTCATTGGAGGTGTTCAGGAGGAGACTTGATGGGGTGCTTGGTGCCATGGTTGATTTGTTTAGGTGGCTTGGATTGGTTGATGGGTTGGACACGATGATCTTGAAGGTCTCTTTCAACCTGGTGTAGTGTATTGTATTATTGTATTGTATATACTTCAGTGTGTGTTTGCACTTAGCACTTGAAAACTGAGTTAGATTTCTTTTTGCTTTACTACCTGTGAAGCACATACTGCAGCTAAGGAAATTCCAAGGTTGTTTCACAGCATCACAGAATGTTAAAGGTTGGAAGGGACCTCCAGAGATCAGCCATTCCCAAGCCCCCTGCCAAAGCAGCATCACCTAGGGCAGGCCACACAGGAACACATCCAGGACATTTTTGATAGTCTCTAGGGAAGGAGACTCCACAGCCTCTCTGGGCAGCCTGCTCCAGGGCTCTGTCACCCTCACAGTGAAGAAGTTTCTCCTCCTGTTGAGGAGGACCTTCCTGCACAGGTATTCTTGTGCCTGTACAAGAATACTGTCACCCTCTTTTCCCACACTGCCAGCATGTGAAACTCAAGGTCCCAAGAGGAGGGATGGTGAGTTTGGGAGAAGAAAATGGCAGTTTGCTTAAAACCAAGTATGATGTGGGGAATCCCCAGGAAAAGGAGTGTTTGAGATCTTCCCACCAAAGGCAGTTTTTGGTGGAGGTCCCAGGGCTGGCCAAGAGCACACCAGTTCACCGTGCTGGGAGAAGCAGGTGAGAAATGCAGTTTGTGGAGTAGTGCTGGGGAAGCACAGCCCAGAGACCTGTATGCTTCCCTGAAGTTCTTCCCTTGTGCTGTTGGTGTCACAGAGGGAGGGAGGGGAGGAGAGCATCTGGGAACATTGCTGTAAGGGAGAGTCAGGCTGCAGTTCGTGGCCTTGTATTTTGGAAGAGGAGTGTTCACTTTAATAGATGGCTTCTTCCTACTCATGTTTCAGCTCTATCTTGGACAATTAGTTGATTAAATAGTGGCTGAGGCCAGATTTCAATTACTTTGGCATATTCTGCTTCTGAAAGGCCATGTGTGTGTTGTCTAAGAGCAGCAAATAATCTAGGAACTGAGATGATCTGAAGTCCTGAAGCCAGTTCAAAGTACTGTATCCCAGCATGGAGCCTTCATGGGTTTCACTCAGATCAGTCTTTTCAGTATTCCTCAGGATATAAATTATGTTTTAATTCACTTAATTTATAAATTGTTTTCTTTTCTTACAGTGTAGTGTAATCCAAAAATGAATTTTCATGGTGCTTGGATCACAAGGGTTAAGTTGTACAGAAGATTATTCTGAGTGTTGCTCATGGTCTTGTCTGGAGGCTTTTTTAATCATTTGTGAGGGCTGGACTTTGATAAGCACGTTGTGGAGAATAGTGTGTGTTCCATCTTAGGTCCAGGAAGGATATCAGAAAGAATGGTTTGGGCTGGAAGAGACCTTTAAAGGTCATATAGTTAAATGCTCCTGCAGGGACATCTGCGACTAGAGCAGGTTGCTCACACCCCCAGACAACCTCACCTGGGATGCTGCCAGGGATGGGACATCTCTCACCTCTCTGGGGGAAGCTGGGACAGGCTCTCACCACCCTCAGGCTGAAACATTTCTTCTTTCTTTCTTTCCACTCTGAGTCTCTCTCTTTTACTTTCAAACCATCACCCCTTGTCCTGTCACAACAGGCCCTGAGAAAAGTCTGTCCCCAGCTTTCTTCTAGACCCCTTGAAGCACTGGAAAGCAGCAATAAGGTCTCCCTGGAGCCTTCTCTTCTCCAGGTTGAACACCCCCAACTCTCTCAGCCTTTCTTCATGTAAAAGGAAAAGGGCAGCATCAGTGTTCCTCAGCTGAGCCCTGTTGATGGAGCCCTTCCAAGACAGAAGGGTGTAGTTTTTAAGTCTGAGAGTGGTGAGACACTGGGCCAGGTTGCCCAAAGGAATGGTAGAAGCTCCATCTCTGGAAGCATTCCAGAGACCCAGGTTGCCTGGGGCTCTGAGCAATCTGCTCTAGTTGCAGATGTCCCTGCTGACTGCAGGGGGTGGGCACTAGATGAGCTTTACAGATCCTTTCCAAACCATTCTTTGATTCTCCACTATTGTGTTTCTTGTGGTATTTTTGTGAGTGTTTGCTGTGGACTACCATCAAGTCTTTGGTGTACCACCAAAGCTGCAGGTGTCTTGCTGGGAACTTGAATAAGGAACTGACCTGATTGGGTTTTTTTTGTTTTTCTGGCTGAGGTTTTCTGGGCTTTAAAAAAAAAGAAAAGAGCAAGTGATGTAATTTACCCAGAGTGGTAAATCAGTTTCCTGCTCCTTTTCTGACAGGCTGTTGTCAATGTGATGGGTTTTAGGAGCAGGATGGAGAAGCCAGTGAGGATGACAGAAGATGAAACCATCCCCTTGGAGACAGGAACTCTTTGCAGATCAAGTCTCATGCTTGCTAGTTCCCTAGTTACCAAATAAGCTTTATCATTAAGTGTTGTTTCCTTAGTAGCCATGAGCTGTTTTGAAATACCACACTTCAGTCAAGTTGTCCTTGTCCTTGTCCATGCTTG
The DNA here is from genome assembly GCA_033816785.1 of Picus viridis. NCBI lineage: Eukaryota > Metazoa > Chordata > Aves > Piciformes > Picidae > Picus > Picus viridis. The sequence continues at coordinate 2,608,452 of CM066606.1, forward strand.
CAGAAATAGGGCAAATCCAGGTAGGGTTTTGTTGGGATTTGTTGTTCCTTTCTTGAATTCAGTGAAACCACATCACCCAAAGTGTTTAACAGCAAAACTGGTAGTAAAATAATTGAGAATTTGGCTTCTTTCAGCTCAAATCAAGACAAATTACTTAAGTAAATGTATCAATTGTTTTCCTTCTAATTTTTCCTTCTAATTCCTTCTAATTTTATTAGTAATCTAATGTAATTTGTTCAATCCCAGATATTTTACAGTACAATGACAGACTCATGGAATGGCTTAGGTTAGAAGGGATCATCTACTCCAGCCTCCCCTCTCAACTAGACTTGGCTGCTCAATGCCTCATCCAACCTGGCCTTAAAGACCCCCAGGGAGAAGGCATCCACAACCTCCCTGGGCAGCCTGCTCCAGATTCTCACCACCCTCCTACTGAAGAACTTCTTCATCAGCTCCAGGCTAACTGCTCTCCCTCAGCTTCAAACCATTCCCCCTTGGCCTGTCTTAGACACCCTCATGAGGGTTGGAGTACCTCTCCTATGAGGACAGACTGAAGGAGTTGGGGCTGTTCAGGCTGGAGAAGAGAAGGCTCCCAGGTGACCTCATTGTGGCCTTCCAGTATCTGAAGGGGCCTACAGGAAGGCTGGGGAGGGACTTCTCAGGATCTCAGGTAGTGATAGGACTAGGGGGAACGGAATGAAGCTGGAAATGGGGAGATTCAGGCTGGATGTGAGGAAGAAGTTCTTCACCATGAGAGTGGTGAAGCCCTGGAATGGGTTATCCAGGGAGGTGGTTGAGGCCCCGTCCCTGGAGGTGTTTAAGCCCAGGCTGGACGAGGCTCTGGCCAGCCTGATCTAGTGTGGGGTGTCCCTGCCCATGGCAGGGGGGTTGGAACTAGATGATCCTTGTGGTCCCTTCCAACCCTGACTGATCCTATGATTCTATGATTCTATGAAAAAATCCCTCTGCAGCCTTCCTGCAGGATCCCCTCAGGACCGTGGAAGGCAGCTCTAAGGTCCCCCCGTGTCTTCTCCAGACTGAATACCCCCAGCTCCCTCAGCCTGTCAGCAGCAGAAGTGCCTCAGCCCTTGGTTCATGCCTGTGACCCTCCTCTGGACTCACTCCAGCAGCTCTGTGTCCTTCTTATGCTGGGGACACCAGAACTGGAGGCAGGATTGGAGGTGAGGTCTCAGCAGAGCAGAGCCAAGGGGCAGAATCCCCTCTCCTGCCCTCTGCCCACACTGCTCTGGCTGCAGCCCAGCACACAGCTGCCTGCTGGGCTGCCTGAGGGCACTGCTGGCTCCTGGGGAGCTGCTCAGCACCCAACACCCCCAAGGCTCTTTCTTCAGGCCTGCTCTCGACCCATTCTGTACCCAGCCTGGATTTGTGCCTAGAGTTGGCATAAGGTCCTGAGTCAGGATCTCTCAACTTGTTGACCCTTATGCAGTTGTCAAGCCTCTTCTCGTTTGTCACCCCCTTTTGTCTCCTGTCAGAATTGTCTCCTGTCTTAATTGAGGCTACTGCCCCACGTTGGGCACCAGAAGAATGCAGTGGCAAGGGCTAAGCTGCCTGCTCCCCCAACACAACAGTGAGGGGAAGAGTGACACACACAGCTCAGGGCTGGAGATGGATAGATAAGCATTTAATATAACATGCAATGCATAATTACCTTAGCTAATAATCTAATTGATTTAATAATGCAATGCACGATTACCTTAGCTTAGCCTGTTAGCAGAAGAAAGGCAGTGAAATACAGAGGGGAGGAAGAAATAAACAGCATAAACCAGAAAGCCAAACCCAGCAGCTGCCCAGCTCCCACTCCTTCTGCTGCCATGCCTGTAGAAAGGAGCCAGCACTCAAGAACCCCGAACCCAGAAGCAGCAAACACAACAGGAAGCCTCCCATGTGGCAGTCTGAACTTCAAGCCCCATAATAATTTGCTCCAGCTAGCACTTTCACTTTCTGAAGCTGGCATTACTGCAGCATGATATGGAGAACAGGAGCAGGTTAAAATCAATCCATGACAGATAATGAGAAAGGTGAGAGAGGAGAAAGAGAGAGAGATACAGAGATCGAGAGAGATAGACGATAGAGATATGGTAGAGGTAGATAGATAGAGAGATGATAGAGATAGGGATGAGATAGAGATGATATAGAGATAGAGATGATAGAGATGGAGGAGATAGAGATGATAGAGATAGGGATGAGATAGACATGATACAGAGATAGAGATTATATAGAGATAGAGATGATAGAGATGGAGGAGATAGAGATGATAGAGATAGGGATGAGATAGACATGATACAGAGATAGAGATGATATAGAGATAGAGATGATAGAGATGGAGGAGATAGAGATGATAGAGATAGGGATGAGATAGATATAGGGATGAGATAGAGATAGAGATGATAGAGATGATATAGGGATGAGATAGAGATAGATTGAGACAGAGATAGAGAGACACAGGTAGACAGAGACATGAGAAACATAGAGACGAGAGAGACAGAAAGATAGAGCTAGATAATGAGAGAGATGACAGACAAATATAGAGATGAGAGATAAAGACAGAAAGAGAAAGAGACAGAGATACAGAGATGAAAGATACAGAGATCAGTGATAGAGACAGAGATACAGAGATGAGAGGTAGAGATGTAGAGATGAGCCAGAGAGAGATATAGAGACAGAGATAGACAGAGATATAGAGATGAGTGTTACAGAGATGAGAGACAGAGATAAATAGAGATTAGAGACTGAGATAGAGATAAGGTAAAGTTCTGCAGTAGCAGAGTGTGGTGGTACTGGGAACACTGCCAGTCAGACCAGTCTCCTTCCCAATCCAATTAAATCCCCTGCTGGGCATTACGTGGAGCCTTGGAGTTGTGTGGAACATCCAGGAGTTTGTCTCTCGTCTTCAAAACAAGACTTCAGCTTTGCACTTGGGTGGTAAGATTTCTTTGTTTCTTTCTCTCTTCCTTCCCAGTTTGTGCTGCATCATGGGCTACATGGAGTCCAACATTTTAGATTCATCTCTGATTTGTCCCTGATTTATAGGTTAAATAGGAAGCAGCTGTCTGTCTAAGCATCTAACTCCTGAAACTCTGAGGCCCCTCAAGCGTCATCTGGAAACAATGCAGCTTGTAAAACAAAGCTAAGAAGAAAAAGCAAAGTTTGTTTTATGTGGGATGAATTGACTTCAGTTGGGGTCCTTCCAATGCAGCCATTATGAGGGCCATTAAAAAGCAGGGTTTCAACAACAACAACAACAAAAACCTTTTTCCTTATTTTCTTGATAACTTGTATCTCATTATTGCACTTCATTATTATGGATGGACCTGATGATGGTGCTGGGTGATAGGGTGGACTTGATGATCACGAAGGCCCTTTCCAACCTGTTCTATTCTATTCTATTCTATTCTATTCTATTCTATTCTATTCTATTCTATTCTACTCCAGGCAGAAAGGGACCTGGGGGTACCGGTTGATGGTAGGCTGAACATGAGCCTGCAGTGTGCCCAGGCAGCCAAGAGGGCCAATGGCATCCTGGCCTGCATCAGGAAGAGTGTGGCCAGCAGGAGCAGGGAGGTGATTCTGCCCCTGTACACTGCACTTGTTAGGCCACACCTTGAGTCCTGTGTCCAGTTCTGGGCCCCTCAGGTTAGGAAGGATGTTGAGTTGCTGGAAGGTGTCCAGAGAAGGGCAATGAAGTTGTTGAGGGGTTTGGAACACAAGCCCTATGAGGAGAGGCTGAGGGAGCTGGGGTTGCTTAGCCTGGAGAAGAGGAGACTCAGAGGAGACCTTATTGCCATCTACAACTACCTGAAGGGAGGTTGTAGCCAGGTGGGGGTTGGTCTCTTCTCCCGGGCAAGCAGCACCAGAACAAGAGGACACAGTCTCAAGCTGTGCCAGGGGAGGTTTAGGCTGGATGTTAGGAAGAAGTTCTTCCCAGCAAGAGAGATTGGCCATTGGAATGTGCTGCCCGTGGAGGTGGTGGAGTCGCCATCATTGGAGGTGTTTAGGAAGAGCCAGGATGAGGCACTTGGTGCCATGGTTGAGTTGACTAGATGGTGTTGGGTGATAGGTTGGACTTGATGATCTCAAAGGCCTTTTCCAATCTGGTCTCTCTTCTCTTCTCTTCTCTTCTCTTCTCTTCTCTTCTCTTCTCTTCTCTTCTCTTCTCTTCTCTTCTCTTCTCTTCTCTTCTCTTCTCTTCTCTTCTTCTCTTCTCTTTCTCTTCTCTTCTCTTCTCTTCTCTTCTTCTCTTCTCTTCTCTTCTCTTCTCTTCTCTTCTTCTCTTCTCTTCTCTTCTCTTCTCTTCTCTTCTCTTCTCTTCCATGCCATTCCACTCCATTCCATTCTATTCTATTCCATTCCATTCCATTCCATTCCATTCCATTCCATATTCAAAGCTGCAAGTGCTTCATATGTAGTCCCCCATTTCACAGAGAACCCACCCAGTCTCCCTGCTGTGTAAATGTAGGTGCTGGAACGGTTGCTCTGTTTCACTGACTCCACAGAAAGGAATTGTCTGTTTCAAGTAGGAGCTTCATGTTTTCCTTCCCTGAAGGGGTGGTCAAGCCCTAGACCAAGCTGCCCAGTAGAGTGGTGGAGTCCCCATCCACGAGGGGTTTCAAAGCTGTGTGGATGTGGTGCTGAGGGCCATGGTTTAGTGGTGTCCTTACAGTGCTGGCTTAATGGTTGGACTCTTAAAGGTCTCTTCCAACCCAAATGATTCTGTGATTCAATGGTTTGTCCAAGAAAGGTGGAATTGCTCAAGAGCAGGTAAAACCAGATCTGTGAACTGCAATATGAGCTTTTAAACAAAATGGAACAAATCTGAAATCTATGCGTTTTCTGGGTCAGTTACATTAAAGTGGATGAAAGATGATAGCAGCTTGGATTCAAAAGACTGAACTCAACCTTGTTTTCAGTCTGTGCAGCTCAGCAGTGGCCTTGCTAAACAACTAAGGGAAAATCAATGTTCTTCTAAGACGTAATATTAACAGCTGTAGACCAAAATCCTTTATCCATTATATTTGTCCACCTTTACATTGCTGTACAAATCCTTTTTTGTGTCCCTTTTGTCTTTTTTTGAGTGCCTCTCCTGGGCACTAACCAGAGGGTTTTTCCCATGGAATAGTGTTCCTAGCATAAGAAGGACATCAGACTGTTGGAGTGGGTCCAGAGGAGGCCACAAAGATGATCAGAACCTCCCCTGTGGGGACAGCCTGAGAGAGTTCTATGCAGAGAGAATGATTGCCCATTGGAATGGGCTGCCCGTGGAGGTGGTGGAGTCACCCTCATTGGAGGTGACTCCAATGGAGCAGACTTGATGGGGTGCTTGGTGCCATGGGTTAGTTGTTTAGGTGGGTTGGATTGGTTGATGGGTTGGAGGCGATGATCTTGAAGGTCTCTTCCAACCTGGTGTATCGTATTGTATTGTAAATTCTACACAGAGTTGGGGCTGTTCAGTGCAGAGAAGAGAATGCTCTGGGGAGACCTAAGAGCAGCTTTCCAGTACCTGAAGGGGTGTACAGGAGAGCTGGGGGGGGGGGATCTCGACAAGGGCTTGGCCAGGAGAAGGGGCAATGGCTTTGTGCTGGAAGAGGGGAGATTGAGACTGGAGATTAGGAAGAAAATCTTTCCAGTGAGGGTGGTGAGACACTGGAACAGGCTGCCCAGGGAGGTTGTGGATGCCCCTCCCTGAAGGTGTTCCAGGCCAGGCTGGATGAGGCCTTGAGCAGCCTGGGCTGGTGGGAGGTATCCCTGCCCATGGCAGGGGCTGGAACTGGATGAGCTTTAAGATGAACCCAAACCATTCTGTGAATTTAGGATTCCATGACATTTCAGATAAGGTTATGGGATCTTGTGCTGAAGATATATTTTATGAAAGATAAGAAGTTAATGATTTTAACCTATTCAGCATGTACAGTGTGATTTTTTTAAAATTTACTATCAATTTGAGCAGCATTTGAATATTCCAGCATTTGAGTAAGTATTTAGACAATTTGGTGTCTTTTAATACATTCAGTGTTCATGGGCAGAAACCAGAGCACAAAAGTTCCAGATTCTGTCCTAAACATAAGGAAAAGCTTCTTTGTTGTGAGGGTGCTGGAGGGCTGGAGCAGGCTGCCCAGTGAGGTTGTGGAGTCTCCTTCCCTGGAGAGCTTCCAACCCCCCTGGCCATTGCGCTGCTAGGCAGGCTGCTGTGGGTGCCCTGATGGAGCAGGAGGGATTGGGCTGGATGAACCTCTGAGGTCTCTTCCAACTCACTACCATGCTGGAACTCTGTGATCCTGTATCTAGCATCACATTAGATACACTGCAGCTCCATCTGATTTTTTTGTTTGTCTAAAGAACAGGTTTAATGCAGACCTCTGCCACCAGACAGGAGCATATAGCGTGAAGACAGGGGAAGGCTTCCCTGTGATGATCCTGATGACTTTAGTAATGAAGCAGCAATGAAATTAAACCCACTTCCAAGTAAACCACTCAGCCCTGATCGAGTTAGCCTGATGCAATTAACGTGGGTTTAACTGGTAGCCTGTAAAAACACTGCTGAGTGATGACTTCTGTGAACACCCCAAACATCTGTGGGCTGGTGAGCTGTGGAACTGAGCACCCCCAGTGACAGAATGGGGCACTTGAACAAGTTAATCAGGCCTCCTGGCTGAGGTATGCCCATGTTTGTCAAACACCAGGAAAGCTTAAGCTGCTTTATTTGGTCATCATGGTACTTCAAAACTCCAAAGCCACCCTGCATTTCAACAAAAGCAGTGCCTAGGTGTCTTCAGTAGCTTGCCCAGCTGGCCAAGAAGGCCAGCAGCATCCTGGCCTGGCTCAGCAATAGCAGGGCCAGCAGGAGCAGGGCAGGGATTGTCCCACTGGACTCAGCACTAGTAAGGTGACACCTCTAAGCCTGGGTTCAGTTTGGGGCTGCTCACCCGAAGCAGGACACTGAGGGGCTGGAGTGTATCCAGTGAAGCAAGTGAAGTGCCACAGGTCTTGTGAGGAGCAGCTGAGGAACCTGTGGGTGTTTAGTCTGGAGAAAAGGAGGCTAAGGAGAGACCTCATTGCTCCCTACAATTTCCTGAAAGCAGGCTGGAGCCAGGTGGAGGCTGGTGTCTTCTCCTAAGTAACAAGTGATAGGACAGGAGGAAATGGCCTCAATTTGTGCCAGGGGAGGTTTAGGTTGGACATGAGGAACAAGTGCTTCATGGACAGAGTGGGTAAGCCTTGTGATAAGACAGGAGGAAATGGCCTCAATTTGTGCCAGGGGAGGTTTGGGTTGGACATGAGGAACAAGTGCTTCATGGACAGAGTGGGTAAGCCTTGCAGGAGGATGCCCAGGACAGTGGTGGAGTTCTCATCCCTGCTGGTGTTTCAAAGCCATGTAGATGTGGTGCTGAGGGACATGGTTTAGTGGTGACCTGGCAGAGCCATGTTAGTGATTGGACTTGAGGATGTTAGAAGTCTTTTCCCACCAACACAATTCTATTGTTCAGTATGCTTTCTGCCTTTATTTTCTGCCATTCTTCTGTGGCACTGAGGAATTCAGTAAGATTCTTTGACTGCATTAGCTATGCAGTCAAAAAAAATACAACATTTTTGGATTGAACTTCTAAATCACAGAATCACAGAATCACCAAGGCTGGAAGAGACCTCAAAGATCATCGAGTCCAACCTGTCACCACAGACCTCATGACTACTAAACCATGGCACCAAGTGCCACGTCCAATCCCCCTTGAACACCTCCAGGGATGGTGACTCCACCACCTCCACGGGCAGCACATTCCAATGGCTAACAACTCTCTCAGTGAAGAACTTTCTCCTCACCTCCAGCCTGAACCTCCCCTGGCACAGCTTGAGACTGTGTCCTCTTGTTCTGGTGCTGGGTGCCTGGGAGAAGAGACCAACCCCCACCTGGCTACAACCTCCCTTCAGGGAGTTGTAGAGAGCAATGAGGTCTCCCTGAGCCTCCTCTTCTCCAGGCTAAGCAACCCCAGCTCCCTCAGCCTCTCCTCACAGGGCTGTGCTCAAGGCCTCTCCCCAGCCTTGTTGCCAATTCTTTAGTTGTCTACTGTGAGGAACTTAAAACACAGTGATAAGTGAAAATGGCTTTTGGAATGTTGGTTACCAAAGGTGGTTTATGGTAAACCAATCTGGCATCTAATTTTCTTCTAATGTCATGTGGATTTGGGAAATTAAGTTGCTTTGAATAGGGCTATCACCTTTCTTTTTTTTTTTTTTTTTTTTTCTTCACTAAAATACCTTCTTTTTTGATTACTCTGAGTTGATGGCTCATGAGCAGCAGTAGCATTTTCAATACCAGGTTATTCTTGGGTATGCCTGTCTCCATCTCCAGTATTGAGCCAGAGGCCTATAAATAAAGTTTCTAAATATTAGTCATCCCCTCCTTCAGATGAATTATATTTTAAAGAATAATACTCCTACCTAATCCCCCTATTTTTATATAATAGGGGGGAAAAATAGACTGAAATAACCAACCTAACCCAAATCCAAGGCAATCTTTTGTGTTGAGTAATAGCCAAATTCTGAAGTTCTGTCTGAACTCTCTGTCAGTTCTTTCCCTGATAGGAATTTGAAACTTTCTTGAGCAAATGCTGCATAAATTACCATAAACAGAAAGAAGAAGCTGTCCTAAAATCCTGGGATGAAGGTGGTGAAGTTCTTGGAATCACAAAACCATCAAGGCTGGAAAAAACCTCTAAGATCATTCTGCCCAGCACCTCCATGGCCACTGGAATGTGTCCCAAAGTGCCACATCTCGTTTCTTGAACACCTCCAGGCATGGTGAATTCACCACCACCTTGGGCAGCCTGTGCCACCCCTCACCACTCTTTCAGTAAAGAAACTCTTCCTGATGCCCCACCTAACCCTCCCCTGGTGCAGCTTCAGCCCATTACTTCTTGTCCTGTCATTAGTTACCTGGGAGAAGAAGCCTCACTCAAACTCCTTTCAGGTAGCTGTAGATATCAGTAAGGCGTCTTCCCAGCCTCTTCTTTCTCAGGGTGAACAATCCCAGCTCTCCTCACCAAACCTGTTCTCCTCACCAGCTTCATTGCCCAAATGTGACTCAAAACTCAGTACTCAAGGTGGACACAGTACTCAAGGTGTAGCCTCACCAGTGCTGAGAACTTGGGCACAATCATTTCCCTGCTCCTGCTGGCCACATCATTTCTGATCCAAGCCAGGATGCCATTGGCCTTCTTGGCCACCTGGGCACTCACTGGCTCATGTTCAGCTGCTGTCAACCAGCACCCCTGGTCATTTTCCACTGGGCAGCTTTCCAGCCACTTTACCCCAAGCCTGTAGTGTTGCCTGGGGTTGGACTAGATGACCTCCAGAGGACTCTTCCAGCTCTGGAGTCCTCAATACAAGAAGGACATAGACTTGATGGAGAGGGTCCAGAGGAGGGCCATGAAAATGATCAAGGGGCTGGAGCACCTCTCCTACAAGGACAGGCTAAGGGAGTTGGGGGTGTTCAGCCTGGAGAAGAGAAGGCTCCAAGGTAGTGTATTGTATTGTATTGTATTGTATTGTATTGTATTGTATTGTATTGTATTGTATTGTATTGTAAGGAAACCTTAGAGCAGCCTTCCAAGCCAAGCTGTCAGCTCGTGGCTTGGACAGCAACACTCTGAGCTGGGTTAGGAACTGGCTGGAGGGCTGAGCCCAGAGAGTGGTGGTGAATGGTGCCACAGCCAGCTGGCAGCCAGGCACTAGTGGTGTGCCCCAAGGATCAGTGCTGGGCCCCATGCTCTTCAACATCTTTATTGATGATCTGGATGAGGGCATCGAGTCCATCATCATCAAATTTGCAGACAACACCAAGCTAGGAGCAGATGTTGATCTGTTAGAGAGTAGGAGGGCTCTGCAGAGGGACCTTGCCAGGCTGGACAGATGGGCAGAGTCCAACAGGATGGCATTCAACAAATCCAAGTGCTGGGTTCTACACTTTGGCAACAACAACCCCATGCAGAGCTACAGGCTGGGGTCAGAGTGGCTGAGAGCAGCCAGGCAGAGAGGGACCTGGGGGTACTGGTTGACAGCAGCTGAACATGAGCCAGCAGTGTGCCCAGGGGGCCAAGAAGGCCAAGGGCATCCTGGCCTGCATCAAGAATAGTGTGGCCAGCAGGAGCAGAGAGGTCCATGTGGCTAAGTTGGTAGCATGTAAGACTCTTACTGGGAAGGTTGTGAGTTCAAGCCTGCAGTGGGCAGGAGAGTTTTCTCTGGGCAGCAATGTCCTCCCTCCTCAAGAGGGGATTGGACTTGGTGCCATGGTCTAGTCATGGGGTCTGTGGTGACAGGTTGGACTTGATGATCTTTGAGGTCTCTTCCACCCTTGGTGATTTGGTGATTCTGTGACTCTGTACCTGGAGGGGACTACAAGAAGGTTGCAGAGGGACTACAGTGGGATGAAAAGACCTGTAGTGATAGGATGAGGGGCAATGGATTGAAACAAAAGCAGGTTTAGATTAGATGTTAGGAAGAAGTTCTTTACCTGGTGTCCTCTCCAAATATGCAGTTTTGGTACAAAGATTCAGTTATCAGGAAAAGCAAGAGAAAGAAATAGTTGTGAACACACATTCCTGTTGGGTGTTAGGAAAAGTTTCTTTACCATGAGGGTGGTTGAGTACTGGAGCAGGTTGCCAGGGGAGATGGCTGGGGCCCCATCCCTGGAGATATTCGAGGTGAGGCTCAGCAGGGCTCTGGGCAGCCTGATCTAGTTGAGGATGTCCCTGCTGACTGCAGAGGGGGTGGCCTGGGTGACCTTTAGAGGTCCCTTCCAACTCAGGTGATTCTACCACTGTGTTACTCTCTGAGAGGCTTCTCAAGCTTCTCTCTCAATAGTTTGTTACTTAACTGCTTTGTAAAGCAACATTTGCTCAGCTGGGGCTGATGATGTGTTTTGAAGTGCCTGGGTGCTAAAAAGTAGCAGGACCAGTTTTCAGAAGCCTCTTTCTTGGCTGATTTGATCATTAGACACTTTCCCTTCTGCCTGGCTCACATGAGTGGGGTTCTTCCAGAGCTTTTCAGAAGCAGCTGATTGCTCTGGAGGGTTTGGCTTTGTCAAGCCTCCACAGGCACATAAGAAAACCCTGGAGCAGTAGCTCTCCAAAGAGTCAGGTTTATTTCTGTATTTCAGCAAGGTAGTAAACCAAACTTTTTAGTGTTCCAAAAGCCTGGTTTTGATTGAAACACGTGGTGCTTTAAAACCCCAAAAGCATGTCATCATAAGTTGTGAACCTCCCCATCATTCTTCTTTTAAACATGCAGCCACATAAAGCAAGGGAAATGAGTGCAGAGGGAAATCTGTTGAGGCCCCTTTAGGCTCTTTGGTACTAAATACTTAATTGGAATCTTTTTTATGCTGCTGCTGCTTCTAGAGATATTGGTGAAACATGAGAAGAACTTTCACACGATCACAGAATCCCCAAGGTTGGAAGAGACCTCAAAGATCATCAAGTCCAACCTGTCACCACAGACCTCATGACTAAACCATGGCACCAAGTGCCACATCCAACCCCTTCCTGAACACCTCCAGGGATGGTGACTCCAACACCTCCCTGAGCAGCACATTCCAATGGCTAACAACTCTCTCTGGGAAGAACTTTCTCCTCACCTCCAGCCTGAACCTCCCCTGGCACAGCTTGAGACTGTGTCCTCTTGTTCTGGTGCTGGCTGCCTGGGAGAAGAGACCAACCTCTGCCTGGCTACAACCTCCCTTCAGGTAGTTGTAGAGAGCAATGAGGTCTCCCCTGAACCTTCTCTTCTCCAGGCTAAGCAACCCCAGCTCCCTCAGCCTCTCCTCACAGGGCTGTGCTCCTGTTTCCAACTTCCTCTCTTACTGTTTTACAGGGACAGTTAGGGATTGACCAGTGAAGTTTGGGAACTCTTTTAAATGCTGAAAAATATATATTTTTTATATATATATATATATATATATATATATATATATATATATAAAAGTTTTAAACTAAATAGCATAATGTAGGGTTTTAGATCCCTTCATTGCAGATAACCATGGTTTGCTATTGAAAAGCCAGAGAGAATGCAAGACACGAAGGTAAATCAAGACTTAGTGATCTTGAAAAGAGATGAAAAGGGGAAGATACTGTGCTACAAAGTCATGCCTGAAATTCTTCACCTGCTAAACAGCAGCCAAATCTCTCTGAACTGAAACATGAAAGACTTTGAGTGGGACCATTTTTGACCTCTGCAGAGCCCCATTTATTCCAGTTGTGTCCAGGTTAAAGAAGCATGGTCCCATCAACTTAGAATTTATCTCCTTGGAGAGATATTATCCTCCCAAACAACATATGACACTGTCTCACTGAGGGCAAGTCTCCCACTGAAGGCTGTTGTTAGTATTACCTATAATGTCATGCAAATTAACTGCTGTTAATTGGCAGTGTGGGTGGCCAAGGGACTGAGTGATGGGATGAAGGAAAGGAGAATATTTTAAAGAGAATGAGTCAAATAAAATTGAAAGACTGTCTTGAGGGAAGGAAAATAATTGATAGAGACAGATACTCAAACCCAAAAATACCCTGCCAGGGATGGTTCCTCTCCTGATCACGTGGAACAAAAGCCTCTTACTGAAACCTGGCCTTAACAACAGCCCTGAGGAAATGTAGAACAGAGAATTTTAGTGTTGTTGATTCCTATTAGAATAGAATAGAATAGAATAGAATAGAATAGAATTACCAAGGTTGGAAGAGACCTTGAAGATCATCGAGTCCAACCTGTAACCACAAACCTCACAACTAGACCATGGCACCAAGTGCCACATCCAGTCCCCTCTTGAACGCCTCCAGGGACGGAGACTCAACCACCTCCCCAGGCAGCACATTCGAATGACGAATCACTCTCTCGGTGAAGAACTTTCTCCTCACCTCCAGCCTAAACTTCCCCTGGTGCAGCCTGAGACTGTGTCCCCTTGTTCTGGTGCTGGTTGCTAGGGAGAAGAGGCCAACCCCTTCCTGGCTACAACCTCCCTTCAGGTAGTTGTAGAGAGCAATGAGGTCTCCCCTGAGCCTCCTCTTCTCCAGGCTAAGCAACCCCAGCTCCCTCAGCCTCTCCTCACAGGGCTGTGCCCAAGGCCTCTCACCAGCCTTGTTGCCCTTCTCTGGACACATTCAAGTGTTTCGATGTCCTTCTTAAACTGAGGGGCCCAGAACTGGACACAGTACTCGAGGTGCGGCCTAACCAAAGCAGAGTACAGGGGCAGAATGACCTCCCTGCTCCTGCTGGCCATACTATTCCTGATGCGGGCCAGGATGCCATTGGCCCTCTTGGCTGCCTGGGCACACTGCAGGCTCATGTTCAGCCTCCCATCAACCAGTACCCCCAGGTCCCTCTCTGCCTGGCCGCTCTCAGCCACTCTGACCCCAGCCTGTAGCGCTGCCTGGGGTTGCTGTGGCCAATGTGCAGCACCTGGCACTTGGATGTGTTCAATCTCCTGCCCTTGGCCTCTGCCCATCTGTCCAGCCTGTCAAGGTCCCTCTGCAAAGCCTCTCTGCCCTCCAGCAGATCAACTCCTGCCCCCAGCTTGGTGTCATCTGCAAATTTACTGCTGATGGACTCAATGCCCTCCTCCAGATCATCAGTAAAGATGTTGAAGAGCATGGGGCCCAGCACTGATCCTTGGGGCACACCACTAGTGACAGGCCGCCAGCTGGATGTGGCACCATTCACCATCACTCTCTGAGCTCGGCCCTCCAGCCAGTTCCTAACCCAATTGACAGTGTTGGATCTAGAGGACTATGGAGTACTTCATATCCAGAGTACTGACTCCAGTTCTGGGCTGCCTAGTTCAAGAGAGACAGGGAACTACTGGAGGTAGTCCAGTGGAGGCTGCAGAGATGCTGAGAGGCCCTGCAGCATCTCTGTGAGGAGCAAAGGCTGAGAGCCCTGGAGAAGAGCAGCCCCAGAGGGGATCTGAGCAATGCTCAGAGCTAAAGGGTGGGGGGCAAGAGGCTGGGGCCAGACTCTGCTCAGTGGTGCCCAGGGGTAGGACTGAACCAGTCTGCCCAGAGAGGCTGTGGAGTCTCCTTCCCTGTAGAGATCGCTGACCTAGCTGGGCGTTGTGATCCTGGTCAAGCTGCTGTGGGTGCACCTGCTTTGGCAGGGAGGTTGGGCAGGATGAGGTCTCTTCCTGAGGTCTCTTCCAAACCCTGGCCATTCTGTGGCTCTCTGCGACTTTTGTTCTCCGTGGAAGAGTTTTGTGGGAATCTGCTTGAAACATGGGAAGAAACAGAAATTTGTCATGATCTGTGTCTTCCCTGTTTATTGAATTCTATAAAAGCCACTCTGATGTTTTCCACAGGCATAATTGGAAAGAGAAACTTCTGATTCCCTTTCATGTAACTAGCAATTTCTCTTAAGACTCTCATTTCATTGTAGCTCAGGAACTAAGTGAGACAGAGCAGAAAACACCACATGTTTCATCAGCTGCAAACAGGAGGTCCCTCCACGGAAGTGCTTATTTCCAGGAACAGCTACCCCAAAAGTGGACTCAATTTATTAAGTCTTAACATGCTGTGAGCTATGTAGGAACATGATTAGGGCTGCAAAGCAGGGAAAGGGCCAGAGCCCAAGCCTTGGGAGGAGCAGCTGAGGGAGAAAAGGAGGCTGAGAGAAGACCTTCTGGCTCTCTGGTAGCCGGGTGGGGGTTGGTCTTGTCCCCCTCATATCAAGGGATAGGACAAGAGGACATGGCCTCAAGTTTCACCAGGGGAGGTTTAAGTTGGACATGAGTAACAATTTCTTCATGGAAAAGGTTGTCAAGGCCTGGAAGAGACTGCCCATGGTGGAGCCCCCACCCCTGGAGGGATTTAAAAGCCATGCTGAGGGGCATGGTTTAGTGGTGGACTTGTCAGTGCTGGGTTAATGCCTGGACTCAAAGATGTTAAAGGTCTCTTCCAACCAAAAGGATTCTATGGTTCTATGGTGGTTAAAGAGCTCTGTGTGGTGTTGGTTACATGAACTGAGCTCACCATTAAGTTGTACCCTAGCACATGCCCATTGTGTGTTTTCAGCCTGATGTCTGGTTTTTGAGGGCTTAACCTTGCAGCTTTAATTTTAAAGCTGCAGGAAGGGAGGTTTTGGATTAACACATAAATAAATACTCTTTTTTATTATTATTGATGACTTATTTATACCAACATGAAATTTTCATATGTTCTTCAAGGGAGAAAGGAACATGACCAACAAAAAGCTGATAGTTGTGTTCCACTGCCTCTTTTTTTCCTGCCAATGAAGCACCAAGCACAAAGCCATTTCAGGGAAGTGTCTTTTAAAAGATTCATAGACTAATATATTACAATTAATTAATCCTGCTATGTTCTTCTCCCCAACACCAGTGGGAGATGTCTGTGATTGCCTACAGTGCTCTGAAACAGAGCTGAGACGTAGAAGGGTTTCTTTGGTTGTGGGTTTTGTGTGTGTGTGTGTTGTTTTGCTGTTTGTGGGGTTTTTTTTATTGCCCTTCAGATATGTTACTGGAATGTGGTGGAGGTTTTCCAGATCTTGCTCTTGCACATATTTAGGCTTCAGCCCAAGCTGAGTGAGCTGTGCCCTGCTGCTGAAGTCTGTGACATCCTCTCCAAAGACACTGTGTTCTGCTGCATTTTTCTTGGTATCAAGCTGGTACAGCATGTACAGAGGGTGTTCCAGAGCAGCCTTTGTGTGTGTGTGCTCACCCAAACTCCTGACCTTAAAGAAACTGTTTACTAACAACAGACAAGGACCATACCAGGCTGTAACAATGCAGGTTAGATCAAATTCTTCTGTTGCAATGGCAACCAGAAGCTTAGCTCTGTCTCTCCCCTCCAGAGAAACTGAAAAGAGGATTGGAGAATCATGAAATGGTTTGGGTTGGAAGGGTCCTTTAAAGCTCATCTAGTGCAGTGACCTAGGATGTATTCATCTAGAGCAGGTTGCTCACAGTCCCAAACAACCTCACCTCTATTAGTTCCATGGATGGGACATCTCCCACCTCTCTGGGTAACCTGGGACAGGCTCTCACCACCCTCAGTGTCAAATATTTCATCCTTCTTTCCAGTTTGAACCTCCCTCTCTTAGTTTCAAACCGTCACCCCTTGTCCTGTCACAACAGGCCCTGAGAAAATGTCTCTCCCCAGCTTTCTTCCAGCCCCCTTGAAGCACTGCAAGGCCACCAGAAGGTCTCCTGGAGCCTTCCCTTCTCCAGGCTGACCAAGCCCAGCTCTCTCAGCCTGGAACCTCCCAGCAGAGCCCTTCCAGCCCTGCCAGCATTGCTGTGGCCTCCTCTGGCCCTGCTGCAACAGCTCCCTGTCTGGGCTGTGCTGAGCACTCCAGAGCTGCCCCAGCACTGCAGGGGGCTCTGAGCAGAGCCCAGCAGAGGGGCAGAATCCCCTCCCTGCCCCTGCTGCCCACCCTGCTGGGGATCAGGCCAGCACAGGGCTGCCTCTGGGCTGGCAATGCTCAGTGCCAGCTCATGGCCAGCTCTGCACCCCCAGCACTCCCAGGGCCTTCTGCACAGGGCTGCTCTCCAGCCCTGTATCCCCCAGCCTGTGCTGATGGTGGTGGTTGCTCTGTCCTGATGGCTTTGGTGAACCATGTGAGGTTCATACATGCATGCTTCTCAAGCTTGTCCAAGTGCCTCTGGATGGTAGCCTGGCTCACAGGTGTGTCAACTGCACCACTCCAGCTTGATATCATCTGCAAACTTGCTGGGAATCGACTCATTCTCATTGTCTGTGTCATTGATGAAGATACATAACAGCATTGGTGTCAGTGTGGACCCCTGAGGAACACTGATGGCCATGTGGACATTAAGCCATTGGCAACTACCCTCTGAATGTGACCACCGAACCAATTCCTTATTCACCAATCTGTCCACCCATCAAATCCAACTCTCTCTGTTGTAGAGATTTAGTATCCAATGTAGAATGGATGTTACAGCTCCTAAAAGACTCATAGATTTGTCAGGATTGGAAGGGACCCCAAGGATCATCCAGTCCCAATGCCCTTGCCATGGGCAGGGACACCTCACACTACAGCAGGTTGCTCACAGCCACATCCAGTCTGGCCTTCAAAACCTCCAGGGATGAGGCTTCCACCACCTGGGAAGGCTGGGGAGGGACTTCTCAGACTATCAGGCAGTGATAGGACTAGGGGGAATGGAATGAAGCTGGAGGTGGGGAGATTCAGGCTGGAGGGGAGGAGGAAGTTCTTCCCCATGAGAGTGGTGAAGCCCTGGAATGGGTTATCCAGGGAGGTGGTTGAGGCCCCATCCCTGGAGGTGTTTAAGCCCAGGCTGGATGAGGCTGTGGCCAGCCTGATCTAGTGTGGGGTGTCCCTGCCCATGGCAGGGGGTTGGAACTAGATGATCCTTGTGGTTCCTTCCAGCCCTGACTGATACTATGATAGTATGATGATACTGGGATACCTCCCTGGGCAGCCTGTGCCAGTGTCTCACCACCCTCATGGGGAAGAACTTCTTCCTAATGTCTAATCTGGATCTACCCTCCTCTAGCTTGGATCCATTCTCCCCAGTCCTATCACTCCCTGACACCTTAAAAGTCCCTCCCCAGCTTTCCTGTAGCCCCCTGCAGATCCTGGAAGGCCACAATTAGGTCTCCTGGGAGCCTTCTCTTCTCCAGCCTGCACAACCCCAACTCCCTCAGTCTGTCCTCAGAGCAGAGCAGCTCCAGCCCTCTGCTCATCCTCATGGCCCTTCTCTGGACACCTTCCAGCCCCTCCAGAGCCTTCCTGGCACAGAGGCTCCAGAACTGGACCCAGAGCTCCAGCTGTGGTCTCAGCAGAGTGGAGCAGAGGGGCAGAATCCCCCTCCCTGGCCCTGCTGGCCACACTTCTCTTGCTGCAGCCCAGGCTCTGCTTGGCTCTCTGGGCTGCAAGTGCTCACTGCTGGCTGCTGCTGAGCTTCTCCTCCCCCAGCACCCCCAAGGCCTTTTCTTCAGGGCTGCTCTCAAGCCAGTCCTTGCCCAGCCTCTAGCAGTGCCTGGGGTTGCCCAGACCCAGCTGCAGGACCTTGCCCTTGGTCTTGTTGAACCTCATGAGGCTGGCTTGGGCTCACCTCTCCTGCCTGTCAAGGTCCCTCTGGATGGCATCCCTTCCCTCCAGCATGTCGGCAGCACGAAAAGGATGATCTTTAACTCCTCTGGAGGGATTTTAAAGCCAGATGTGGTGCTGAGGGACATGGCTTAGTGGTGACCTGGAAGTGCTGGGTTAATTAGCATTCATTAAAATAAATTAACTTAATTTATAGGTAAACAGTCATAATTGCTTGCAGGATTTGGGCCAGGAGCAGTTGACTGACTCTGGCCTCTATGTGCAGTGTACCCAAGAGCTTCTTTGTCTTTCAGACTGTCTTTCTTTTGTCTTTTTCTGTCTCTCACTGCTCTGCTTTATGACCCAGACTACAGAAAATGAAGTTTTCTCCAAAACAGTTGAAACTACAGGAATGTTTTAGGGCTGTTTTGCTTAGCTGGATAGCACAGGCTTTGTGTGTTTCTGCCAAGGGTACTTCTCTTCAGCATCTGCGAAAACGTCATCTCCTGGTTATAGTTCTTTCTGGAGCAGCTACCTGTGTACACAGACTTCAAGAAAGACAGGCTGTGAGTTTGGGGAGTTCCAGATTTCAGTTAGAGGTTCACCTTTTTTGCCCTCAGGCTATGGTTGCTGTGTGCTTCCAGACCATTTGTCAGGAAGCAGAGCAGTGGCCATCAGCTTCGCTCTTTATCAGCCCATGCAGTGTCTAGGGGAATGCACTCGGAAAATAGGATGGAATGTAGTAAAAACAACATTTAATCTAAAAGTGGCTCCACCTCTTTGGTTTGCCTGCTATCAGCTCTCAAAAGGCTGTTTCTCATCTCTTTTCCATTTGCATTTTATTCAGCCAGAGAGAGCAGTTCTGGGAGTTTGGCTGTGGAGGTTTTTCGAGGCCATCTTCATAGAATAAGCGATACTGCTGCTGGCAGTGCTTGGTTTTGAAGGGGTGGTGAGGTAAGAGGAAGACAAATAAACCCAACAAATAAACTCACCTTCTTACATTTTGTTTTGTTTTAAAAGGGAGTCTACAGACCCTTTAGACTTCAAACTGCTCCAAAGATTGGGTTGGAAGGGACCTCTGGAGATCACGCAGTCCAACCCCCTGCTAAAGCAGGGCAGACACAGCAGCTTGCTCAGCAGCACAATGGCCAGGGGGGCTGGAAGCTCTTCACAGCAGGAGGAGACTCCACAGCATTTCTGGGTAGCCTGCTCCTGGCCTTCATCACCCTCACAACAAAGAAGTTCTTTCTCATCGTCAGGTGGAACCTCCTGGGTTTCAGTTTGTGCCCATTGCCCCTTGTCTTGTCCCTGGGCACCACTGACAAGAGCCTGGCCCCAGCCTCCTGACCCCTGTCCATTAGCTATTGAGCAACATTGCTCAGATCCCTTCTGGGGCTGCTGTGCTCCAGGCTCAACAGCCCCAGGGCCTCTCAGCCTTTGCTCCCAACAGAGATGTTCCAGGGCCCTTCAGCATCTTTGTAGCCTCTGCTGGACTCTCTCCAGTAGTTCCCTGTCCCTCTTGCACTGGGGAGCCCAGAACTGGACATAGTACTGTAGATGTCACCTCACTAGGGCAGAGTAAGAAAACCTCCCTCCACCTGCTGGCCACACTCTCCTTGATACACCCCAGGACACCATTGGCCTTCTTGGCCACCAGGGCACATTGCTGGGCAAATTGTCTACCAGCACTCCCAGGTCCTTCTCCACAGAGCCACTTTCCAGCAGGTCACCCTGAAGCTGTCCTGCTCAGGAGATTGTTCCTCCCCAGCTGCAGGACCCTACACTTGCCCTGGCTGAACCTCATGAGGTTCCTCTCCACACAGCTGTGCAGCAATTTTCCTTTTAACACAATAACTTCATCACTATCCTGTTTCCTTTAGAGCTTGAAATACTTAACACCACTAAAGGAATTGTTGGTATGGTTTCATAAAGAGTTTTACTGCTGAACTTCTGTTCTACCCATGCTGCTGTATCTTAATACATCCAAAGAAATAAAAGAACTCCCCATGATTCATCTTCACCTCCCTGAAGTAAAGTGGTGGTTGTAAAGCAGCACATTCCTGCTCACAGCAGTACCATAATCCCTTATCAAGTGTCTGTTATCTGAGACCTGGCATTTTTTTTAGCTGGTGCTTAAGGAGCTGCAGCAGGCAAAAGAATTCTGCACCATCACCAAACTTCTCTTTGTGTCACCTTCTGTATGAACAGCAGCAGCTTAAATCAAATGGCAATACCAATACCAACAGTAAGAGTAAGGACAATAATCACTTACCACAACTGTTATTGTTGGTTTTCTTATTGCTATTAGTATTTATTGTTGTTAATGTGGTTGTTGTTAGTACTGAGCGTGGTTAATAATGTCAGGATACACTCTCCATGTTTTTGGGGGAGGTTTCCTTCTTTTCTGATGATTTTCTGTTGGTCCCTGACTCAACTCAGTTTACCTTTGCTTTGATTTCTCTTGCGTGAGCACTTGCCTGAGCGCTGCGCTGCCGAGGCACGGGAGGAATGCTGGGTGGCCTCAGCAGTAACGCTGCTCCTCCTGCCTCCTTGACATTCCCCAGATTGCAGTGATGGAAGTGTCTGCTCTGCAGACTCCTCCTGAGTTTCTTGTGCCTCCCACAGAAATTTCAATAGCAGCTTTTCGCCCCGAGGGCAAGAATAGAGTCTTTTGGCTCAGCCTGGCACTGGCTTTTCCCCACTCTGTGTCATCGGGACCAGAAGATTTTCTGCATGTTTCAGTATGGAAGTTAAGGAAATGTGATATAGTCCATGTTTATTATAGAGGACATGAGCCAGCAGCATGCACTTACAGCCCAGAAGCCAACTGTCACCTGGGCTGATCCCCAGCAGTGTGGGCAGCAGGGGCAGGGAGGGGGTTCTGCCCCTCTGATGGGTTCTGCTCAGACCCCCTGCAGTGCTGGGGCAGCTCTGGAGTGCTCAGCACAGACAGGGAGCTGTTGGAGCAGGGCCAGAGGAGGCCACAGCAATGCTGGCAGGGCTGGAAGGGCTCTGCTGGGAGGCTCCAGGCTGAGAGAGTTGGGCTTGGGCAGCCTGGAGAAGAGAAGGCTCCAGGGAGACCTTCTGGTGGCCTTCCAGGGGCCTCTAAGAAAATGGAGGGCAGACTTTTTCTCATGGCCTGTTGTGACAGGACCAGGGGTGATGGTTTGAAGTGCAAGAGGGAGATTGAGAGTGGAGAGAAGCAAGAAATGTTTGACACTGAGGGTGATGAGAGCCTGTCCCAGGCTGCCCAGAGAGGTGGGAGATGTCCCATCCATGGAACCATTAGAGATGAGGTTGTCTGGGGCTGTGAGCAACCTTCTCTGGTTGGGGATGTCCCTGCTGACTGCAGGGGGGTTGAACTATATACTTTTAAATGTCCCTTCCAACCAAAACTATCCTGTACTTTGGACTGATACTTGGATTCCACAGTTTCACTTACGATGTTTGTCCTCTGAGGTGGGGTCAAAACCATCCAGAGTGGTGCTTTCAGTGGAAGATGACTGTCAGTGCTCCAGGGCAATGAAATGTCACGGCAAACATGCTGAACCACAGGATCTAATCAATGGAGAACTTCTTAATGCAACTTCTGTGCAACTGACAGCTTTAGTGAGGTAGTTTTGGTACTTTATCAATTGAATTAGCTTAGATACTGCTTCAGAAGAGGGCCAGTGACAGCTGCATGAGGCTCAACAAGTCAAAGTGAGAGGTCCTGCCTCAGGACAACTCCAAGCACAAATCCAGTCTGGGTGCAGAGTTGTTTGAGGGCAGCCCTGAAGAAAGAGCCTTGGGGGTGTTGGGTGCTGAGCAGCTCCCCAGGAGCCAGCAGTGCCCTCAGCCCAGCCCACCTGTGTGCTGGGCTGCAGCCAGAGGAGTGTGGGCAGAGGGCAGGAGAGGGGATTCTGCCCCTTGGCTCTGCTCTGCTGGGACCTCACCTCCAATCCTGCCTCCAGTTCTGCTGTCCCCAGCAGGAGAAGGACACAGAGCTGCTGGAGTGAGGCCAGAGGAGGCCACAAAGATGATCCAGGGCCTGGAGTAGCTCTCCTATGAGACTGAGGGAGCTGGGGGTGTGCAGACCAGAGAAAAGAAGATTCTGTGGGCAACCTCAGAGCTGCCTTCCAATAGCTGAAGGGAGGCTTCAGAGAGACTTTTCCTGAGGGTGTCTGATGACAGGCCAATGGGGAATGATTTGAAGCTGAGGCAGAGCAGGGTTGGACTGGAACTGAGGAAGAAGTTCTCCTTTACCAGGGTGGTGATACTCTGGAACAGGCTGCCTAGGGGAATTGTGGCTGCCTTCTCCCTTGGGTTGTTTATGGCCAGGTTGGGTGAGGCCTTGGGGACACTGGAGTAGATGATCTCTGAGGCCTCTTCCAGCCTGAGCCATTCTGTGATTCTGTGCATGACTGAACATAGTTCTGCAAAATATGTAGCAGTGAGTGATTTTAGAATAGAATAGAATAGAATAGAATAGAATAGAATAGAATAGAATAGAATAGAATAGAATAGAGCAGAACAGAATTAACCCGGTTGGAAGAGACCGTCAAGTTCATTGAGTCCAACCCATCATCCAACACCACCTAATCAACCAAACCAAATAAAATGGCACCAAGCACCCCATCCAGTCTCCTCCTAAACACCTCCAGTGATGGTGACTCCACCACCTCCCTGGGCAGCACATTCCAATGGGCAATCACTCTCTCTATGAAGAATTTCTTCCTAACATCCAGCCTAAACCTCCCCTGGCACAGCCTGAGACTGTGTCCTCTTGTTCTGGTGCTGCTTGCCTGGGAGAAGTGACCAACCCCACCTGGCTACAACCTCCCTTCAAGGAGTTGGAGAGAGCAAGAAGGTCTCCCCTGAGCCTCCTCTTCTCCAGGCTAAGCAACCCCAGCTCCCTCAACCTTTCCTCACAGGGCTGTGCTCCAGACCCCTCCCCTTGCAGCTTCGTTGCCCTTCTCTGGACACCTTCCAGCAGCTCAACATCTTTCCTAAACTGAGGGGCCCAGAACTGGACACAGGACTCAAGGTGTGGCCTAACCAGTGCAGCCTACAGGGGGAGAATGACCTCCCTGCTCCTGCTGGCCACACTCTTCCTGATGCAGGCCAGGATGCCATTGGCCCTCTTGGCTGCCTGGGCACACTGCAGGCTCATGTTCAGCCTCCCATCAACCAGTACCCCCAGGTCCCTCTCTGCCTGGCTGCTCTCCAGCCACTCTGCCCCCAGCCTGTAGCACTGCCTGGGGTTGCTGTGGCCAATGTGCAGCACCTGGCACTTGGATGTGTTCAGTCTCCTGCCCTTGGCCTCTGCCCATCTGTCCAGCCTGGCAAGGTCCCTCTGCAGAGCTCTCCTACCCTCTAACAGATCAACTCCTGCCATTGGAACTGGGCTCTTAGATGTGTGTGTGTGCATATATATATATTTCAATGAGTGTCATAGGGTGAAGAGTGCCAAGGTTGAAGAAGATGAAGTTGATCATATGTGATAATATAGTTGATGATATGTGACAGTGAAGTTGAAGAGATTAAGCTGGAGCTATATGTAACTGGTGGATAAATTACATTGCTGTAACTCTGGAGGAAATTTTGGGAGATGTGAAGGGATAATGCAAAGAAAACTCTTTGGTTTCCACTGCTAATCAGTGTTTTTACTTATCTGTTAGCATTACTCTTCTTCATGATAGATCTATGGAGCCCTGTACTTCGTTTAAACATCATAGGTGACAGGTTGGACTTGATGATCTTTGAGGTCTTTTCCAACCTTGGTGATTCTGTGATATAGGATAGAAAGGGGCAAGAACTAGTTCCAAACAAGCATGAAAGATGTCATAAGGAGTCTGAAGTCTTTAAGTACTTACTAAAACACAAGTATCAGTGCATATGTTAGCAACCATACCTTCCTGCAGAAGAGCTTAAGAGGCTCATCAGAGCATCATCTTCAAGGAGCACTCTTAGAATCATAGAATGGTAAGGGTTGGAAGGGACCTCCAGAGATCATCGAGCCCAGCCACCTCCCAGAGCAGGATCACCCAGGGCAGGTCATACAGGAACACATCCAGAAAGGTACTGAAAGGAGACTCCACAACCTCTCTGGGCAGCCTGCTGCAGGGCTCCAGCACCCTCATAATGAAAATTTTTTCCTCATGTTGAGGTGGGACTTCCTGGGTTCCACTTTGCTCCAGTTGCCACTTGCCCCATCACACTGCTGAAAAGAGCCTGGCCCCTCCTTTTTGACACCCTCCCCTCAGATA
This sequence comes from Picus viridis, assembly GCA_033816785.1. Classification (NCBI taxonomy): domain Eukaryota; kingdom Metazoa; phylum Chordata; class Aves; order Piciformes; family Picidae; genus Picus; species Picus viridis. The sequence goes on from CM066606.1 coordinate 2,632,778, forward strand.
TTTATAAACACTGACCAGATCCCTCTCAGTCTTTTCTCCAGACTGAACAGCCCCAGGTCTCTCAGCCTTTCCTCACCAGGCAGATCTTCCAGTCCCTTCATCATCTTCTTAGTCTCCTTTGGACTCCCTCCAGCAGATCCACGTTGCTGTTGGACTGGGGAACCCAGAACTGGACACAACGCTCCAGGTGTGGTCTCACCAGGGCAGAGTAGAGGGAAAGGACAACCTTCCTTGACTTTCTGGCCACAATCTTCTTATGACACCCCAGCAGACCTTCTTGGCCACAGGGGCACATTGCTGTCCCATGGATCCCTTTGTTGTACACTAGGACTCCAAAGTCCTTCTCCTTGGAGCTGCTTTCCAGCAGCTCAAGCCCTAACCTCTCATCCATTAGGGTTGTAGCCCTAGCCCCTATTCTGTACTGGTGCACTTCTAGCACATAGAATCACAGAATTGTCAGGGTTGGAAGGGACCTCAAGGCTCAGCCAGTTCCAACCCCCCTGCCATGGGCAGGGGCACCTCACACTACAGCAGGTTGCTCACAGCCACCTCCAGCCTGGCTGCAAACACCTCCCTGGGCAACCTGTGCCAGGCTCTCACCACCCTCATGGGGAACAACTTCTTCCTAACATCCAATCTCAATCTCCCCATTTCTAGTTTTGCTCCATTCCCCCAGTCCTAGGGATGTGGACGTGCTGGAGCATGTCCAGAGCAGGGCCACGAGGATGAGCAGAGGGCTGGAGCACCTCTCCTGTGAGGACAGACTGAAGGAGTTGGGGCTGTTCAGTCTGGAGAAGAGAAGGCTCTGAGGTGACCTCATTGTGGCCTTCCAGTATCTGAAGGGGGCTACAGGAAGGCTGGGGAGGGACTTCTCAGGATCTCAGGTAGTGATAGGACTAGGGGGAATGGAATGAAGCTGGAAATGGGGAGATTCAGGCTAGATGTGAGGAAGAAGTTCTTCACCATGAGAGTGGTGAAGGCCTGGAATGGGTTATGCAGGGAGGTGGTTGAGGCCCTGTCCCTGGAGGTGTTTAAGCCCAGGCTGGACGAGGCTCTGGCCAGCGTGATCTAGAGTAGGGTGTCCCTGCCCATGGCAGGGGTTGGAACTAGATGATCCTTGTGGTCCCTTCCAACCCTGACTGATTCTATGATTCTATGATTCTATGATTCTATCCCTCCCTGACACCCTCAAAAGTCCCTCCCCAGCTTTCTTGTAGCCCTCTGCAGATCCTGGAAGGCCACAATTAGGTCTCTTCAGAGCCTTCTCTTCTCCAGACTGAACAGTCCCAAATCCCTCAGTCTGTCCTCATAGCAGAGCAGCTCCAGCCCTCTGCTCCTCTTTGTGGCCCTGCTCTGGACACCCTCCAGCACCTCCAGGTGCCTCCTGTAATAGAGGCTCCAGAACTGGACAGAGTGCTCCAGGTGGGGTCTCCCCAGAGCAGAGCAGAGGTCAGGAGGTTTCACTGAGTAGCACTGGCAACTGTGGAACTTCACCTGAGGATTATGTAAGACCTGCCTTGGAATATATTTAAAATAATGGTAAACTGAAAAGAGAATTAGGAAGTGTCAGAGTTTCTGTTCACTTAGCAGTAATTGCTGCCTAACACCTCTGAGCAGTTTTGCTGCTGACACTTTACAGCTAAAGCTGTGCAGTGTAGTGCTGGGATCAGAAAATTTTGTCACTTGTGTAACATCCAGAAAGTCCTTTCAGCTCCACTTGAGGTGGGCAGGTTCTGCTAATTAAAGCCTGTATCACAATGATTTATTTACCTGTGCATGGGGGAGCTGGGCTTGCAGGTGGAACTCGTCCTTTCCTGTTCTACCAGTCAGACCAAACAAGATCTTCCCATACCTCTAGGGAATACCACTGAGTTTCAAGGAGAAACGGAGTCTCCTCCATCTCCTTTCAACAGCAGGAGAATTTTCATTGTCATTTCAGGCAATGTTAGAGCCCCTAGCTGCTGAGGTATGTGACATAATCCCACCCTGGTGGGGCTTGGAAGGACCTCTGGAGATCTTCCAGTCCAGCCCCCTGTGCAAGCAGGGGAACCTATAGCAGGCTGCCAAGAATCACAATGGCCAGGTGGGTTTGGAAGCTCTCCAGAGAAGGAGACTCCACAACCTCTCTGGGCAGCCTGCTCCAGCCCTCCAGCACGCTCACAACAAACAAGTTTGTCCTCCTGTTCAGATGCAACCTCCTGGGTTCCACTTTGTGCCCCTTGTGCCTTGTCATTGGGCACCACTGACAAGAATCTGGCCCCAGCCTCTTGCCCCCCAGCCTTTATCTCTTGCTGAGCATTGCTCAGATGCCCTCTGGGGCTGCTCTGCTCCAGACTCAACAGCCCCAGGGGCTCTCAGCCTTTCCTCCTCACAGAGATGCTCCTCACCATCTTCATAGCTTCTGATGGACTCTCTCCAGTAGTTCCTTGTCTCTTGAACTGGGCAGCCCAGAACTGGACCCAGTACTTCACATTTTCCTTTACTGAAGTGTGCTGCTGCTGTGCCAACCCAGCTTTCACTTGTAAGCAGCCATCAGAGGTGCCAGGGTTCACTTTTGAGGTTGTGCTGAGTGCAAGCCCTGCAATCTCTCACTCGGGTACCTGTTTCCCCACAACACCACAGGATGGCCAGAAGTTATCTGGGTTTGACATACAGCAGCCAGCAAGTATATGCCAGTAAAAGAGATGAAGATAAGATTTCTGTCACCAGAGGCTTGGCTTTGAAGTTGATTTGTGGATTGAGTGTACAAATGATGAATACAAGAGCTGCTTTCTTGCCTGCTTCCTTCTTTCCCCTCCTCTCTTCCACTCCTTTGGCAGCACCAAGTTTATTTTGTTGGAGGTTTTATTTTTCTGCTGAAAATGCAGGAAATTCAGACAGCTCTCTTGGAAGCTCCCCAAAGCTAATACAAACAAGATACATATTATTCTCTTAAAGGAACTGAAAATAAACAGTCTGAAGCCGTGTAAGCTGCAGAACCACCCCCTGTAAAAGAGGAAAGGGAAGTTTACATCATTATGATTGTGGGTGCTGGTAGATTTTGTTATCAAGGTGAAATTCCCTGGAGTTCTCAGCTTGCCTGTTCCACAGAAAAAGAGTACAGCACCCCAAAGTTTATCACAGCTGCATTGCAGGCAGGAGTGGAAGAGCCAGCTATTGAATATATCCCAAAAGACAACCTCATTTTAAATGCTCCTCAGCATCTGTGAAGATACTGGGTTAAAAAAGAAAGACAAGGCAGAATATACTGGAAAATGAACCGAATCTTCTCATTCATCCAGGCATTCTGTGGGTGGAGATGATGGTCTGGAAGAGTTGACCACATTTTTCCTTCTTGTCTCTCCCTGGTGTCTGTTTGGGGGTGCACTGGGCATTCTTAATCTCTTTGATAAGTGCTGAGTGTGTGGGACATGTGCATCCTGTTGTTTTCCATTGTTGACAGAGCTGCCTCGAGAGTCACATCTGCGTCATGGTGGAAGTTGTTGTTGACCATTACAAGTGTTTTTCTGGTTGGGAATTACATTCTGGGGAGAGAACCTCCCTGAAAAATATTGCAGGTGAAGCAGTGTGATGAGGCTAAGGGTTCAGGATGAAGAAAAGCCTTAACTAAGGTTACCTGTGCTACCTTCAGCCTCACCTTTCCTCTGTTCCAGCATCCGTATGGTAACCTTCAGCTGCAGATCAGAGGGCTGGAAGGGCTCTGCTGGGAGGCTCCAGGCTGAGAGAGTTGGGCTTGGGCAGCCTGGAGAAGAGAAGGCTCCAGGGAGACCTTCTGGTGGCTTTTCAGGACCTTAAGGGGCCTAGAAGAATGCAGGGGACAAAGTGTTTCTCAGGGTCTGCTGTGACAGGACAAGGGGTGATGGTTTGAAGTGAAATGGGGAGACTTAGATGGAAGGAATAGATATTTTAGATTAAGGGTGGTGAGACCCTGTCCCAGGCTGTCTAGAGATTCCCCATCCCTGGCACCGTTTCAGGTGAGGTTGTCTGGGGCTGTGAGCAACCTGCTCTAGTTGCAGATGTCCCTGCTGGCTGTGGAGGGGATGGACACCATGACCTATAAAGGTCCCTGCCAATCCAAACCAGTCTATGATTCTGTGATCTGGTGATGAATCCATGGGTGGTCACCACATGGATGCAGCAACACAAACAGTGCCCCTCACAGCACCTGCACCTTCTTCTGTCTCTTCCTCCATGCTGCCTGGTTGGGAGAGGACTGGACATGAAAAGAGACTCAAAGGGAGCAAAGGTCCTTGAGGGTCTAGCCAGGAGCTAGCTGGGAGCATGGAACATCGAAGATAGTTTTGCTTCTTTGTGTTGTGGAGTTACTAGGAAGGAAACTATTTTAAAAGTATCTCAAGCTAGAAACTCCTTTAAGTAGCTCCTTCACAAGCTTTTTGGGTTTGCTCCACCACAGAGCAGTGAATGTGAACTAAAGCCACTGGGCTGCTGCATATAGAAACTTGCACTTTGAAAAGTCAAAGCTCATGGCATCCTAATATCAGCAGTAGGTTCAGAGCTGTGTTTGGACATGTTTTGTAGCTGTGTTTGGACATGTTTTGTCTGTGCTTCCATCATGGATTCCTTTGGCTGTTACAGGTGACACTTGCACTTTATTTTGTCAGGATTCTTTGGATGAGTGCTTCAGTACTTCACTCCTTTCCTGGGATGCTTGCTTTGGGTTTTTTCCCACCCTGCTTACATTGTGTGGTTGTAGCATATTGCATTACACATCCCCTGGTTGGGTTTTGGGGTGTTTTTTTTTAGGCAGATAAGCTTCTTCCTGCTCTGATTGTGCTAACTGTACAACTGCCTTATTGATAGCAGTCGTGGTGCCACTTCAACAGGCAGGAACCTCCAGCAGATACTGAGCTGGATGCATCAGCTGGCTGGAGAATTGCTGTGATGTGAAGGCACAGGGGCTTCTCTAGTAGCTGATGGTGTCCTGGGTTCATATGGATCCCACCATGAAAGAAAAGGTGGCTGTTAGACCTTTTCAACAGGACCTGTTGTGACAGGACAACAGAGATGATGGTTTGAAACTAGAAGAGGGAGATTCAGACTGGAGATAAGGAAGAAATGTTAAATCCCCAACAGCATGAGATTGAACCATCCAAGTGCCAGGTGCTGCACTTTGGCCACAGCAACCCCAGGCAGTGCTACAGGCTGGGGTCAGAGTGGCTGAGAGCAGCCAGGCAGAGAGGGACCTGGGGGTGCTGGTTGATGGGAGGCTGAACATGAGCCTGCAGTGTGCCCAGGTGGCCAAGAAGGCCAATGACATCCTGGCCTGCATCAGGAAGAGTGTGGCCAGCAGGAGCAGGGAGGTCATTCTGCCCCTGTACACTGCACTGGTTAGGCCAAACCTTGAGTACTGTGTCCAGTTCTGGGCCCCTCAGTTTAGGAAAGACGTTGACTTGCTGGAATGTGTCCAGAGAAGGGCAACAAGGTTGGTGAGGGGCCTGGAACACAAGCCCTGTGAGGAGAGGCTGAGGGAGCTGGGGTTGCTTAGCCTGGAGAAGAGGAGACTGAGGGGTGACCTTATTGCTCTCTGCAACTACCTGAAGGGAGGTTGTAGCCAGGTGGGGATTGGTCTCTTCTCCCAGGCAACCAGCTCCAGAACAAGAGGACACAGTCTCAAGCTGTGCCAGGGGAGGGTTAGGCTGGAGGTCAGGAGGAAGTTCTACACAGAGAGAGAGAGATTGCCCGTTGGGATGGGCTGCCCGGGGAGGTGGTGGAGTCACCATCCCTGGAGGTGTTCAGGAGGAGACTTGATGGGGTGCTTGGTGCCATGGGTTAGTTGATCAGATGGTGTTGGATGATAGGTTGGACACGATGATCTTGAAGGTCTCTACCAACCTGGTTTATTCTATTCCATTAAGGGTGGCAAGAGCCTGTCCCAGGTTGCCCAGAGAAGTGGGAGATACCCCATGTCTGGAACCATTCCAGGTGAGGTTGTTTGGAACTCTGAGCAGCCTGATTTAGTATGGAATGGAATGGAATGGAATGGAATGGAATGGAATGGAATGGAATGGAATGGAATGGAATGGAATGGAATGGAATGGGACCAGACCAGGTTGGAAAGGACCTTCGAGATCAAGTCCAACCTATCACCCAACACCATGTAATCAACTAAACCATAGCACCAAGTGCCTCATCCAGGCTCCAGGGATGGTGACTCAACCACCTCCCTGGGCAGCACATTCCAGTGGCCAGTCTCTCTCTCTCTCTGTAGAACTTCTTCCTAACCTCCATCCTAAACCTCCCCTGGCACAGCTTGAGACTGTGTCCTCTTGTTCTGGTGCTGCTTGCCTGGGAGAAGAGACCAACCCCCACCTGGCTACAACCTCCCTTCAGGGAGTTGTAGAGAGCAATGAAGTCTCCCCTGAGCCTCCTCTTCTCCAGGCTAAGCAACCCCAGCTCCCTCAGCCTCTCCTCACAGGGCTGTGCTCCAGGCCCCTCACAGATGTGAGAGGTTTGCTGGAGATGTCCCTGCTGGCTGCAGGTGGGTTGGATCAGATGGCATCTAAAGGTCCCTTCCAAACCATTCAGTGATTCTATGTCTCTCTGATTATTTGCCATGCAAACTAGCACAGGGAGGAAAGAAAACAGCATGAAGACCAATTCTGTCTCTGCTTTTGTTAGACAGGTCTTTGGTCGCACTGAGACCTTGCATCCTCCACTGAGAGGGATTCAACTGCTTTGTCCCTTCATGGCTTGACATTCCTGTAAGGAACCAAGCTGTGAGCTCCTGCCTGGGGTTTGGCACTTGGGCTGCTTGACTTGCCTGACATTTTATGTGCCATATACTTCCCAAATGTGGTTCTGCACATTGGTGTCATTCCAGCAGTGAGCACTGAATTCTCTGCAAGTCTTGGCCCAGGAGGTTGCCATGCTGATTGTTAACTCTGTTGCAGTAAGGTAAATAGCAGTGTTCCAGGGCAGCCTGAGATGAGAGCATCCAGCTATGCCCTGTGGATTGCCTTGGCTGTGCACATTTGTGTCTTCCTTCTCAGTGTTTATCAAACTCACATTATTTTTCCCCTGATAATGTTGCCATTCCTGTGCTCGTCCTGTTTTCCTCTGCATCCTCTCTGCTTGTCTCCATTCCCCTGTCTCTGCCATTATCACTTGTTTGTTCCTTTTTCTTTTAACAAAAGAGACCCAGACACCCCAGAATGGTGCCCAGGTCTCATGCAGCTGCCAGGTTTCAGGGAGTCACAGACTGCTTTGGGTTGGAAGGGACCCTTGAAGCTCATCTAGTTCAACCCTTGTGCGCTCATCGGGGACATCTGCAACCAAATTAGGTCGTTGAGAGCTCCAAACAACCTCACCTGGAAAGTTTCCAGGGATGGGGCATCTCCCACCTCTCTGGGCAAGCTGGGAGAGGCTCTCATCACCTTCACAGTGAACAATTTCTTCCTTCTGAATCTCCCTCTTTTAGTTCAAACCATCACCTTATGTCCTGTCACAGCATGCCCTGGGTAGAAGTCTATCCCCAGCTTTCTTACAGGCCTCTTTAAGTACTGAAAAGCCACCAGAAGGTCTCCCTGGAGCCTTGTCCAGGCTGAACAAGCACAACTCTCTCAGCCTGCCCTCACAGCTCAGGGGTTTGTTCCTTGTGCATCTGCACCATGTCCAAACATCTGGGGTGGTTTTTTGACTTAAAAATTAAAATCTTGGCAAAACCCCACCACATTTTAATCCTGTCCAGAGAAGGAACCATGATGTGGTCACCTGGGATTACCCACAGTGATGTCAGCTCTCTTTCTACATACCCATCCCTTTGGTAGGTATGATTTCAGGCTCCCAAAGTTGGTAGCAAGCTTTGGCTTTTCCCATTTCTTTTCATGAAGAATCTTATTATTTCTGTGGGCAGAAGCAAATACTAAAAGGAGGGTGAGCTGGTCCTCATGACCTCAGCTGCTCTGAGCGCCAATACTTCTCCTCTTCCACTGGGAAAAGCTTTCTGTAACCTTTCTTACATGGGTCGTGACACCATCTCTAGATGCAGAGGGGCTGAGCCTTGATACTGGTGATACAGAGCAACAAAAGCCCACAGCTCTTTATCAGCTCTTCCAGCATTTCTCCATTGTCTCATCCAAACACTGTCCTTGGCTCTCTGCTTGTTTTTTCCTGTTTTGAAACCCCTTGAAGCCTTTTCAAGTGCTTTAATTGCTAATTATAGGAGCGTGCAGCTCTACAGAGAGTGTATATGCAACATGGGGATCCAGACCCACTTCTCCTTCTCCCTTTCACCTCAGGGAGTGGCTGAGGGAACCAGCCAGTGGCTGAGGTGGTTTAGTCTGAAGAACAGGAGGCTGAGGGGAGGCCTTCTCACTCTCTGCAGCTCCCTGAAAGGAGGTTGGAGTCTGGTGGGATTCAATCTCTTCTCCCAAGGCAAAGAAGAAATGACCTCAAGTCGTGCTGGGGAGGTTTGGGTTAGACATGAGGAACAATTTCTTACCCAGAAGGGCTGTCAAGCCCTGAAGCAGGCTGCCCAAAGAAGTGGTGCAGTCCCCATCCCAGGTGGGGTTTAAAAGCCAGGTAGATGTGGTGCTGAAGGCCATGGTTTAGTGGTGACCTGGCTGGACTTGATGACCTTAAAAGTGTTTTCCAAACCAAAATGATTCTGTAATTCTATAAATTGTTCTTTTGTTACAGTCAGTTAAGTACTTGCTTCTAGGCTGCTTTTAAAGTCCGGCAAGGCCACCAGAAGGTCTCCCTGGAGCCTTCTCTTCCCCAGGCTGCCCAAGCCCAACTCTCTCAGCCTGCAGCCTCCCAGCAGAGCCCTTCCAGCCCTGCCAGCATTGCTGTGGCCTCCTCTGGCCCTGCTCCAATAGGTCCCTGTCTGTGCTGTGCTGAGCACTCCAGAGCTGTATCTCTAGTTTGATCTTAATATGATTTTGTCCAGCTTTAGAATAGCTTCCCTGAACACCTCAGGGACTGAAGTGGGAAGGCCTGAGGAATTGCAAGACTCCAAGGAGAGAGGTACAAGGACAGAGGGCATCAAGACTCACATGGTCGTCTCCAGAGGAGGGAGTCGCCTGCTGCTCATCACTGCTGCAGTGTAATGATGTTCTCTGCAGTGACAAATCCATGCTTGACATGACAGACTGGCTTTGGGCTGGAAAGGGCCTTTAAAGCTCAGCTAGTCCAAGCCCCTGCAGGGAAAGCTGCAGCTAGAGCAGGTTGCTCACAGCCCAAAGCAATCTCACCTTGAGCACATCCAGGCATGGGACATCTCCCACCTCTCTGGGCAGCCTGGCACAGGCTCTCACCACCCTCAGGGTCAAACATTTCTTCCCTCTCTCCAGTCTCAATCTCCCTCTTTTAGAATCATAGAATCATAGAATCAACAAGGTTGGAAAAGACCTCAGAGATCATCAAGTCCAACCTGTCACCCCACACCTCATGACTACTAAACCATGGCTTCAAGTGCCACGTCCAAACCATCACCCATTGGCCTGCTACAACAGGCCCTGAGAAAAAGTCTGTCCCCAGCTTTCTTGTAGCCCCCTGAAAGGCCACCAGAAGGTCTCCGTGGAGCCTTCTTCTCTCTAGGCTGACCAAGCCCCACTCTCAGCCTGCAGCCTCCCAGCAGAGCCCTTCCAGCCCTGCCAGCATTGCTGTGGCCTCCTCTGGCCCTGCTCCACCAGCTCCCTGTCTGTGCTGAGCACTCCAGAGCTGCCCCAGCACTGCAGGAGAGGTCTCATTCCCATTACAGACATTTCACAGCATCTGACTGGGATGCTATTTCATCACATGCTGAGGAGGAAACCACAGTCAGAGGAACCACCTGTGTTTTGAAAGCAAGGATTGTTTCTGTCTCAGAAGAATGTGATCCCATTGACAGACTAAGTAGCTGCAGTGATCAGCTTTGTAAGGGTTTCTGCCAACATCGTGAGCAGCACTACAACAGTAATTGAGGTGGCTGAGGTAAAGCTGTTCAAAAGGAGGAGGAGATCCTCACGTGCAGAAAAGAATCTGTAACCTCCACCGTCAGTCAGACATCACTGCTGAAGAAGGGAATTAATCTGGGAGTGTGTGCACCAGATACTGTTCTTGGAACAAGGATTTCAAAAGGCTTTCAGCACTGACTTCTCCTCTGTGCACGGAGAAGACAGGCAGTGTGGTTAGCCCAAAGAGAGTGCTGCTGCATTGTGGCAAGAGTAGGAATGAGCTCTATCTGCTCCATGGCCCCCAGTGCCCTGGGAGAGATGCAGGAACAGCTTAGGGCAGGGGAGCTGCCCTGCTAGCACTTGCAGGTGAAAACATGTCTTCAAGATCCACTGAACATAGCCAGAGCACAGAATCACAGAATGAGCATCACAGAATCAAACAGGTTGGAAGAGACCTCCAAGATCACCAAGTCCAACCCATCACCCAACCCTAGCTAATCAACCAGACCATGGCACCTCCAGGGATGTTGACCCCACCACCTCCCTGGGCAGCCCATCCCAATGGCCAATCTCTCTTTCTGTGAAGAAACTCATTCTAAGACAAAGCCCAACCCTCCCCTGGCACAGTTTGAGACTGTGTCCTCTTGTTCTGCTGCTGGCTGCCTGGGAGAAGAGACCAACCCCCACCTGGCTACAACCTCCCTTCAGGGAGTTGCAGAGAGCAAGGTCTCCCCTGGGCCTCCTCTTCTCCAGGCAACCCCAGCTCCCTCAGCCTCTCCTCACAGGGCTGTGCTCCAGACCCCTCCCCAGCCTTGTTGCCCTTCTCTGGACACCTTGGAGCAAGTCAACGTCTTTCTGGAATTGAGGGGCCCAGAGGGGCAGTACAGTGGTAGCAGAGAACTTTGCTCTTCATAGGAATCTGACCAGGATCATGACAAGTTCCTGTATTCTCTTCTGCCTCAGTAAAGCAGGTGGTGATTCCCACAACGTTTCCTTGTAGTACAAAGCAGCTCAGCGACCTGCAGGTTGGCTGTTAGTGCAACAGAATGTACCTGCAGTGCTGGGGCAGCTCTGGAGTCCTCAGCACAGACAGGGAGCTGTTGGAGCAGGGCCAGAGGAGGTCACAGCAATGCTGGCAGGGCTGGAAGGGCTCTGCTGGGAGGCTGCAGGCTGAAAGAGTTGGGCTTGGGCAGCCTGGAGAAGAGAAGGCTCCAGGAAACCTTCTGGTGGCCTTCCAGTGCTTCAAGGGGCCTAGAAGAAAGCTGGGGACAGAGTTTTCTCAGGGCCTGTTGTGAGAGGCCAAGGGGTGATGGTTTGAACTAAAGGAGGGAGATTTAGATTAGATGGAAGCCACATTTTAGGTTAAGGGTGGTGAGAGCCTGTGCCAGGTTGCCCAGAGAGGTGGGAGATGCCCCATCCCTGGAACCATTCCAGGTGAGGTTGTGGGTGTGAGCAACCCCAGATGTCCCTGCTAAGAGCAGGTGTGTTTGACTAGACGCCCTTCAAAGATCCCTTCCAACTCAACACAATCTACAGAGCTATTTTGTCATGCTGTAAAAATACTTCTGCAAGCATCCCCTTGTTGTGAAGCATTTCAGTGCCTTATTGTAGGTCAGAAAATTTGCAGGCAGGTGGCAAAAGGCATCTGTAAGGTTGCCCAGTCTATCCTTCCTGCAGTCAGCAGCAGATCTTCTCAATGCTCATCAGTATCTAAGTGCAGGGCTCAGGAGGATGAGGGCAGAATCTCTTCAGTGGTCCCTTGCAACAGGCCAAGGGGCAATGGGCACAAACTGGAGCCCAGGAGGCTCCATCTGAACAGGAGGAGAAAATTCTTTGTTGTGAGGGTGCTGGAGGCCTGGAGCAGGCTGCCCAGAGAGGTTGTGGAGTCTGCATCTCTGGAGAGCTTCCAACCCCCCTGGCCACTGTGCTGCTGGGCAAGCTGCTGGTGGTGTCAGCCCTTGTACTCAGCAGACAAACTCAAGCTGGTTTGGTGTGAGCCACGTTTATGCCAGAGCTGTGGCTCATCACAGTCCAATTTGTGATGTGGTGGAGAGGCCTCATGAGATGAACAGAGCAGATTTGCCTCTCTTTCCACTCTCCCAAGGGAGGATAGAGGCTTCTCTGGTCTGACCAACTGCATCAGGCATATCCTGATGTGCAGCCCAAGGAAAGAAATCCAGAGAGCTGGCAGGGCTTCATGTGTCAGCCTCTCCAGCTTAGAAACCTTGAGTTTCAGAAACCTGGAGGCATCAGGCATGGTTTGTGAAAGGCATTACTAAGATGAAAAGCTCTAGGAGTTTATCTTGAGCCTTGAGGGCTTAGTGCAGCACAAGAGGAGATTTTGTTTCTCATTTATTCCACGTTTTCTTCAGTGCAAAAAGAAATAAAGGAGTAAAACAAAACAACAACCAAAAAAAGGCCAGGGACAAAGTCTGGAGAAGGGTGGCAGATGTTCAAGCAGCAGTGGCTTAGATGCCAGCTTGTTGTCCTTCTCCTGCCTTTGCTTTTCTCTTTTCACCAGCCTCTTTTTTTATTTTACTGGTGGTTTTTTTTCCCCTCTTCTCTGCTCTCTGTACCTCGTCCCCAGGCAGGAGCTCAAGAGAAAATAAATCAAATGTAAACTGGGCTGCTATTAATTAGCATAGGACAAGTTGAAAAGACTTAATATCACTTTATCCCTGGTGAATTTGGCTGATTACTGTATATTAATGCTTTGGGGCATGAGAAGATGGCTCCTGCTGCAAGACTCACAAAATCCCAGGTTGGAAGGGACCTCTGGAGATCACCCAGCCCAAACTCCCTGCTCCAGCAGGGCACCCACAACAGCTTGCCCAGCAACACAGTGGCCAGGGGGGTTGGAAGCTCTCCAGAGATGCAAACTCCACAGCCTCTCTGGGCAGCCTGCTCCAGGCCTCCAGCACCCTCACAACAAAGAATTTTATCCTCCTGTTCAGATGAAGCCTCCTGGGTTCCAGTTTGTGTCCCATGGCCTGTTGCAAGGGACCACTGAAGAGATTCTGCCCTCATCTTCCTGAGCCCTGCACTTAGATACTGATGAGCATTGAGAAGATCTGCTGCTGACTGCAGGAAGGATAGACTGAGCAACCTTTACAGATCCCTTCTAACCCACAGCATTCTGTGATTCAATGAGACTTTGGCTTTGGTAAGCTCATAGGCTTAGGGCCCCAGTTAAGTGCACCCAAGGACCAGCTGATGGTGGCTTTCCTTTCTGCCCTGCTCTTTGCCCAAGGTACACAAATCATTTGATCTTCTGAAACAGTGCTTTTAGCCACACACACCTCTGTTCAGACCATGCTCACAGCAAAAGCAGTTTCTCCTTATGTTTAGGTGGAACTTCCTGTGGCCTAGTTTGTGTCATTGCCCCTTGTCCTGCCACTGAGCTCCACTGAAGAGTCTGCACCCACACTCCTGCCCCTCTCCCCTTGGCTATTGATCAGCATTGAGAAGATCCCCTCTGTCTGCTCTTCTCCCTCATTGCTCTGCACAGCTCCCTGAAAGGAGGTTGATGTGAGGTGGGGGTGGGTCTCTTCTTCCTAGTGTCACTGGTGGGACAAGAGGCCATGGCCTGAAACTGTCCCAGGGGAGGTTTAGGCTGGAGATTAGGAAAAATTTCTTTACTGACAGTGTGGAAGAGGCTGCCCAGGGAGTTGGTGGAGACCCCATCCCTGGAGGTGTTCAAGAAACCTGTGTCCATGGCACCTGGGGACATGGTTTGATGGCCATGGTGGGGTTGGCTTGCTGGTCGCACTCAGTGATCTCAGAGGTCCTTTCCAACCAAAACAATTCTGTGATGTCTTCTTCCTGCACCCCAGGAGACCATTGGCCATCTTGACCACGAGAGCATATTGCAGGCTCATGTTGAGCTTGCTGCCCACACTTCCCTGTGCTGTCTGTGTCCCACAATGGGAAGGGACTTTCCAACCTTTTATTCCTCTCTTAAAGGCTCAAGACCTGAATGTGATCGAAGAGGTGATCCGGATGATGCTGGAGATCATCAACTCCTGCCTGACCAACTCCCTCCACCACAACCCCAACCTGGTGTACGCTCTGCTGTACAAGAGGGACCTGTTTGAGCAGTTCAGAACTCACCCCTCCTTCCAGGACATCATGCAGAACATAGATCTGGTGAGTGACACAGCACTTACAGGGTGCTGGCATCACTTCATCCTTGGGAGACACGGGAAATCGTCCTCATCTCTATCAGCTTCCTACAGAAAGTACTAAAAAGTCTGTCCAGCAGGTCTAGGGAGGTTCTCCTCCCACTCTGCTATGCCCTGGTGAGCCCACACCTGGAATATTGTGTCCAGTTCTGGGCTCCCCAGTTCAAGAGAGATAGAGAACTGCTGGAGGGAGTCCAAGGGAGAGCCACAAGGATGCTTAGGGGACTTGAGCATCTCCCCTGTGGAGAGAGACTGAGAGCCCTGGGGCTGTTTAGTCTGGAGAAAGCTGAGAGGGATCTGATCAATGTCTATCAATATCTGAGGGGTGGGGATCAAGTGGAGGGGGCCAAGTTCTTTTCAGTGGTGCACAGCAATAAGAGAAGGAACAGGTTCAAGCTTGAGCACAGAAGATTTCACCTCAACGTGAGGAGAAACTTCTTTGGTGTGAGGGTGCTGGAAGCCTGGAGCAGGCTGCCCAGAGGGGTTGTGGAGTCTCCTTCTCTGGAGACTTTCCAAAGCCACCTGGATGCATTCCTGTGCAGACTGCCCTGGCTGGACTGGATGATCCCTGGAGATCCCTTCCAACCTCTAGTGTACTGTGATGCTGTGAGTTTCAGCTGGTTTGAGGTCTCCACTGTGATTTCTTCTGGACATCACTTTAACTGGGCAGAGACAGGTGCTTCTGGTATTGATTTGACAAACAGTGACATATATGATGGTAGCAGACTGGGGGGAATGGCCAGCACCCTGTCATCCAGTGAGATCTGGGCAGGCTGAGAGCTGGGTGAAGGCAAACTTCATGAAGTTCAGTAAGAACAAGTGCAGAGTCCTGCATCTGGGGAGCAGCAACCCCAGGCACCAGCACAGACTAGGAGTGATCCTGCTGGAGAGCAGCTCCATGGAAAAAGACCTTGGAGTCCCAGTGGACAGCAGGCTCTGCATGGGACAGCCATGTGCCCTTGTGGCCAAGAGAGCCAATGGGATCCTGGGGTGCAGCAAGAAGAGTGTGGCCAGCAGGACTGGGGAGGTTCTGCTCCCCTTCTACTCTGCCCTGGTGAGACCACACCTGCAGTACTGTGTCCAGTTTTGGGCTACCCAGTTCAAGACAGAGACCTGCTGGAGAGTCCAGCAGAGAGCTACAAGCAAGACTGGGGCACTTGAACATCTCTGCTCTAAGGAGAGGCTGAGAGCCCTGGGGCTGATTAGTCTGGAGAGGAGAAGGCTGAGAGGGATCTGATCAATGTCTGTCAATATCTGAGGGGTGGGGGTTGAGATGAAGGTGCCAGGCTCTGTTTGGTGAAGCCCAGCGGTAGGGCAAGGAGCAAGCTGGAACACAGGAAGTTCCACCTCAACAAGAGGAGACACTGGAGCAAGCTGCTTGGAGAGGTTGTGGAGTCTCCTTCTCTGGAGACTTGCAAAACCTGCCTAGGTGTGCTCCTGTGCAGCCTCTCCTAGGTGACCCTGCTTTGGCAGGGGATTGGGCTCCCTCTCTCAGAGGTCCTTTCCAACCCCTACCACCCTGTGATTCTGTGACCTTCACTCAGCATTATCTTCTCTTGACTGCCCCTTATTACAAACTTGCCTTTTGGGGAAGAAAAATCAAATTGCCATCATCAACCAGTCTTTCTTTCCTCATACTCTCTTCACCAGCCTATTAATGATTACAGGGAACTTTACTTAGACAGCTAAGAGCAGGGATTCAGCTGCCATCTTGCACTGGCAGTACCATAGAATCACAGAATGGTTTGGGTTGGAAGGGACCTTAAATATCATCTAGTTCCACCCCCTCCCCCCGCCATGAGCAGGGGCACCTTCCCCTAGACCAGGATGCTTCACCTGCAGAGTGTATCTCCACAGGGTAAGTAAACACTTCAGAAGAGAAGAAAATGAACTGGCTGTGGGTCAGAAGCTGTTACTGGTGTGGCACTCCATGAAGGGTGACTTTGGAAAACAGTTGTTAAAGAATTGCTGCTGGGTCTGATTGTGGCTTTCATGTTCATCTTGAGAACCTGAGTAATGAGCCCCAGATAGAAAATAGGAGATTTTAAGTGCAGGAAACATTTCTCAGTGCTCTAGTCAGTCTTTGCAAAGCTGAGCAATCAGACTCATAGAATTATGTTGATTTGAAGCAACCTTTAAGGTCACCAAGTCCAGCCCTGAACCCAGCACTGCCAGGTCACCACTAAACCATGTCCCTCAGCACCACAGCTGCACAGCTTTGAATCCCTCCCCCAGGGATGGGGACTCTGCCATTTCCCCAGGCAGCCTGTCCCAGCCCTTGAAAACATGCTGAAGTTGGTTGGACATGAAAAATGTTCCTAATGTCCAACCAACACTCGTGCTCCAGACCCTTCCCCAGATTTTTTGCCCTTCTCTGGACCTGCTCCAGCCCCTCAATGTCCTTCTTGGAGTGAGGGGCTCAAAACTGAACCCAGGATTCAAGGTGTAGCCTCGGCAGTGCCGAGTACAATGCTTGAAGTCACAGGATGACCACTGGATGCAAAGTGTAAGAAGGGGAGGCTGCAGAGGGTGCTAAATCTGTTGCTGCAGTGAATAACACATTTATTCAGTGTGATCTGTGTGATTAAAAACCTGCTGAGGCTGTTTTGATCTCTTGTATTTTAAAATAGTAGAGGAGATTGACAAGTTTCTGATGATCCATAAAGGAACATCACTTTAAATCCAGAACCAAAATCCTGCTCTGTACCTCTCCCTTCCTCCTCTGGTCTCACTTCTTTGTCTTCTGGTCATGTTGGAAGAGCAGAGGATTCAGGGCTCAAGGTTTATCAGAGCCTTAGCAGCTGCAGACTACAGCCAGCATGGTGCTGCCTGGGTGATTAGGACAAGGTCTCTTCAGGAAGAGTAGATAAATGGTATGGTGCAGAACATAAAGTCATAGATTGGCTTGGGTTGGAAGGGACTTTCAAAGGTCCTGTAGTCCAGTCTCTCTGCAGTCAGCAGGGACATCTGCAACTACAGCAGGTTGCTCAGAGTCCCAAATAACCTGACCT
Source organism: Picus viridis (assembly GCA_033816785.1). Classification (NCBI taxonomy): domain Eukaryota; kingdom Metazoa; phylum Chordata; class Aves; order Piciformes; family Picidae; genus Picus; species Picus viridis. The sequence goes on from CM066606.1 coordinate 2,649,866, forward strand.
GAAATGCTGCCAGGGATGGGGCATCTCCCACCTCTCTGGGCAGCCTGGGACAGGCTCTCACCACTCTCAGCATAAACAGTTTCTTCCTTCTCTCTGGTCTGAATCTCTCTCTTTTAATTTAAAAGCAGCACTCCTTGTCCTGTCCTGCTGAAAAAACTGTTCCCTATCTTCCCTCCAGGCTCCAAAGGTAAGAGTCTTCTTCATTCCTGACTTGAGATAGGGACCTTCTCTGGTTACGTGTCCAGGTCCAGTGGTGACCAGGTCCTTCTGCAGGAGAGCCTCCTGCCTCCCACGGAGAGCAGCCTGTCCTTTCCTTTGTGCCTCTTACATGTAGGTTTTCCTCAACCATTTAAACAGTTCCTCCCCACAACTCTCTAATGCTGAGTTGCAGCAGAATGCCAGCGACATGCAGTGACTATTTAAAGCTCTCCAAGGGAGCATGCTGAATTTTTAAATAGCTCCTTTGTTAGAGGAGTGAGGATGTCACAAGAAAATGTACCTGTCACCAGCTGGCAAGTGGTGAGAGCTGTCAGGCTTGGAGAGCTGAATAAAAGATTAGGTTCAGCTGACTCCTCTTTTACCCTGTCACATCTTCTGCTTCAGACAAGGTATCACCTCTGCCATCACAGGCTCACAGCATGTTAGAGTTTGGAAGGGACCTCCAAAGATCATCCAGTCCAACCCCCTGCCAGAGCAGGAGCAGAGAATCCAGCACAGGTCACACAGGAACACATCCAGATGGGGCCTGAAAGTCTCCAGAGCAGGAGATTCCACAACCTCTCTGGGCAGCCTGCTCCAGGGCCCTGTGACCCTCACAGTGCAGAAGTTCCTCCTCATGCTGAGCTGGAACCTCCTGTGCTGGAGTTTATATCCACTGCCCCTTGGCCTATCCCAGGATGCAGCTGAGCAGAGCCTGGCCCTGTCCCCTCCCCCTTGACCCCCAGCCCTCAGCTATTGATAGACATTGATCAGATCCCCTCTTAGTCTCCTCCTCAGAGTTTTACTGTAGGAATAAGGGAGAGTTGTGAGTGCAGGTTGAATGATGGAGCTCTGGAGGGGAAGAAGAATTAGCAGAAGGATGATGTCCGTGTTCAAATCCCAGATGCTCTAAGTCTGTTCTCATGATGGTGACAAGGATCTGTTCTCTTCCTTCTTCCTTCCTTCCTGCCTTTCCTTCCTTCCTTCCAACTCCCCCTGCCACAGCAGGACCAGAGTCCAGCACAGGTCACACAGGAGCACATCCAGACAGGGCTGAAAAGTCTCTAGAGAAGGAGACTCCACAGCCCCTCCAGGCAGCCTGTTCCATGCTCAGTGACCCTCACAGTGCAGAAGCTCCTCCTCCTGTTGAGGAGAACTAGGCTTTGTCTGGGGTGCTACAGCCAAAATGTTTTCACTGGCCTTGCTGTCCCTTGAAAAAGTGGCAAATCTTACTGGTTTCACCACACACATGGGGAAGCTTCTCAAGAACCATCTAACCAGGTTGGAAAAGACCTTTGAGATCGTCAAGTCCAACCTATCACCCAACACCATCTGATCAACTAAACCATGGCACCAAGTGCTTCATCCAGGCTCTTCCTAAACACCTCTAAGGATGGTGACTCCACCACCTCCCTGGGCAGCACATCCCAATAGCCAATCTCTCTTTCTGGGAAGAACTTCCTCCTAACATCCAGCCCAAACCTCCCCTGGCACAGCTTGAGACTGTGTCCTCTTGTTCTGGTGCTGGTTGCCTGAGAGAAGAGACCAACCCCCACCTGGCTACAACCTCCCTTCAGGGAGTTGTAGACAGCAATAAAGTCTCCCCTGAGCCTCCTCTTCTGCAGGCTAAGCAACCCCAGCTCCCTCAGCCCCAGGAACAGGCAGGTTAGGCTCAGGAACGGGCAACTGAGTCTCAGGAACAGGCAAGTTGCAAGAATGGGTTCCTGGCTCGTGGGCCTTGCTCAGGCTTTTCTCAGCAGTGATAGGATACTGGAATCATTTTGGTTGAAAGAGTTCTTTAAGGCTGAATCATGGAATCAGAGAACCATTTTGGTTGGAAAAGGCCTTTAAGATCACAGAGTCCAGCCATTCTCTGCCTTTTCTCCAGACTGAGCAACCCCAGGTCCCTCAGCTGCTCTTCACAAGACTTTCAGTCTAGACCCTTCACCACCTCTGTTGCCCATCTCTGGATGTTCTCCAACCCCTTCATGTTTTTCTTGGGCCCTGAACTGAACCTGGTACTTGAGGTGTGGCCTGACCAGTGCTGAGCACAGAAGGACAACCCCTACCCTGCTCCTGCTGGCCACACTGTTTCTGAAGCAAGCCAGGATGCTGGTGGCCTTCTGGGCCATGTAGGCACACTGCTGGCTCATGTGCGGTTAGCACCATGGAATAAATAAGAGCACCATGGGAGAAAGAAGAGTTGGGGGGAAAAAACAGGATCTCTGAGGACAAGCAGAATGGGCTCTGATTAGCCAAGGGAAATCTGAAGCTGATGTGACACTTTCTCAAAGAACACACTGCTGGGAAGGGGGGAAGGGAGGAATGGGAATGGGAATGGGAATGGGAATGGGAATGGGAATGGGAATGGGAATGGGAATGGGAATGGGAATGACCTTTCTCACACTCCTGTGGTTACACAGGTGGTAAGGAAAGACTTTCTAATGTTAATAATCAGGAAGCACTGTGGCAGGTTGTCAGAGGGGCCTTCAGCATTGCAGGCCTCTGGATAGCTGGCAAGACAGTGGTGCAGAGCAGAACCTGTCTGTAGGTTCAGGTAGCTGTGGGGGTGGCTCTGGAGCTCCATCAGCTGCTCAGAGCAGGGTGGCCATTGCTCAGGTAACTTCATGGTAACAGTGGATATTGCCTCAAGGTTTGGGCCATTCACTTTCCTCTGGAGTCAAGACCTAACCCCTGTATGTTTCATTGCTGAGGCAAAAGTGGGTGAGTGTTTAAAGGTACAGGACACTTGATTATTGAAAAGTGCTTATTTACCTCTAGGTTTGTGTGAATCTGCTAAATATCACCACTGCCAGCTGATGGAGAAGGTGTGGGAGTGGTTAATGCTGCACAGAAGAAACTGAAGTCAAGTACCTCCTGTTCCCTGTTAATTTACTTTGCATTTTAGAAAGTCATCTCAAGGAGGATGTTGTGCATCTTGCTTGGCAAAGTGGGGTGGTCTCCCTCTGGATAGTGAACAAAGAGGAACATGGTGGTTCCTGCTCTGGCTGTGACCTCCATATATGCCTCCTTCAGAGGTGGCCTATATCTGAGGTCAGCAATCTCAGATCTGACAGAAGTTTGGTGGAGATTCCTCTGTAGTAGTTCCTGGAGGTGAGGTTGGTTCATGGCCATCAAGAGAGCTCATTGGTTCCATTACTTCCACAGTTCCTGTGGGCTCCTGAGACTGTGTAGGCTGAACAGGCTTAGCTGGGAGCTGCTAGAATTTTGGTTGCAAAATAGCCTGATGGAAATCAGGAGGTCAGGAGCAACATCTCAGTGATGCAAAGGATTTGATTGATGGAATTTCCTACCAGGAATTTAGAGATTTCACTGCTGGATTTCAAAATCTGTTGAGTTGGCTCAACTCTGGCACGGCAGCTCCTGTTTCAAGACCTGCAGCACTTGCAGCTGACATGAGAAATGATCTTTCTTGGCTTTCCTTAGAACAGCCATAGATAAACTCCCCTCCTGCTGATTACTAGAGCATGGCTAAATATTTGAAGTATTTTTTATTATTATTACTTTATTTTCTCCACCTCACTCCTACCCACTTGGGTTGCTGGGGAGTGGGGAGTTGAGAAGAAGAGCTGACATCTTTGAACACGCTCCTAGTTCCAAAGTGAAGCTGGATGATTTAAGCACTTTGCTTCTAAACCTTTGTTTTTGCCTCCTGTTAATGAACCACCTGAAGGTGTTTCACAGCAAAACAGAATTGCAGTGTGGTTGGGGTTGGAAGGGACCTCTGGAGATCATCCAGTCCACCTCCCCTGCTAAAGCAGGGCACCCACAGCAGCTTGCTCAGGATCACAATGGGGTGGGTTTGGAATCTCTCCAGAGTAGGGGACTCCACAGCCTCTCTGGGCAGCCTGCTCCAGGGCTCCAGCACCCTCAGAACAAAGAAGTTTTTTCCCTATGTTCACCTTGAATCTAATGGGTTTCGGTTTGTGCCCATTGCCTCTCGTTCTGTCTCTAAGGCACCACTGAAAATAGTCTGGGCTCTGACCCTCTTGCCCCCTGCCTTTCAAATATTGATCAGCACTGAGCAGATCCCCTCTGGGGCCACTCTTCTCCAGGCCCCAGGGCTCTCAGCTTTTCCTCCTCACAGAGATGCTCCAGGTCCCTCAGCATCTTTGTAGCCTCCACTGGACTCTCTCCAGTTGTTCCCTTTCTATCTTGAACTGGGGAGCCCAGCACTGAGCACAGTGCTGCAGATATGAGCTTATGAGGGCTGAGTAGAGAGGGAGAAGAACCTCCCTCTACCTTCTGGCCACACTCTTTTTAGTGCACCCCAGGACATCATTGGCCTCCTTGGCCAGAAGGGCACATTGCTGGCTCATGATCCCTTCTTAACTCAGCAAGAGCTGGCTTTGCCTCACTTTTGCTCCAGGACAAAGGTCATGACTGTCTCTCCTGACCATAGCTGTGTTTTCTGTGTTCATAAGGAAGCTGAAGTGCTAATCCTGCACTCCTTTATGACAAGAGGTTTGTTTTCTCCTTTTCTCCTCCTTTCATCATGCCACCAATACAGCATCTCCACTCTGCCTGGAGGAATCAAGTGGAGCAAACATCTTATCCTTGATAGCTCTGCTGCTGATGCTTGGTGCATGCTGTAGCAAATAGAAACATTTCTTCAGTTCAGACTTGCAGCTTCTGTAGAAAACAATGTGTGGGTGAAATCATCAACATTGTGCTTGTTCCTTCAGAAACAAAACCAGGCAGCCTTCTTGTAGCCTCTCAGTGCTTCAAGGGGCCTAGAAGAAAGCTGGGGACAGACTTTTTCTGAGGCCCTGCTGTGGCAGAAAAAGGGATGATGGTTTGAAACTAAACATAGGAAGAGAAAGAAGAAATGTTCAACACAGGGTGGTGAGAGCCTGTCCCAGGCTGCCCAGAGAGGTGGGAGATGCTCTATCCCTGGCAGCATTCCAGGTGAGGTTGTTTGGGGCTGTGAGCAAGCTGCTCTGGTTGGGGATGTCCCTGCTGACTGCAAGGGGGTTGGTCTGCATGAGCTTTAAAGGTCCCTTCCAACCCAAACCCCTCTAAGGTTCTGATTCTATGATGAAAGCTCTTCCAAAGGAAAATGCTGTCCCTCCTTGACATCACATTTTGTATTTTTGTGTTCAGGCAGATTGTATTTTTATGTTCAGGCAGTGTGGCCAGCAGGAGCAGGGAGGTCATTCTGCCCCTGTACACTGCACTGGTTAGGCCACACCTTGAGTCCTGTGTCCAGTTCTGGGCCCCTCAGGTTAGGAAGGATGTTGACTTGCTGGAGCGTGTCCAGAGAAGGGCAACAAGGTTGGTGAGGGGTTTGGAACACAAGCCCTATGAGGAGAGGCTGAGGGAGCTGGGGTTGCTTAGCCTGGAGAAGAGGAGACTGAGGGGTGACCTTATTGCTCTCTGCAACTACCTGAAGGGAGGTTGTAGCCAGGCAGAGGTTGGTCTCTTCTCCCAGGCAGCCAGCACCAGAACAAGAGGACACAGTCTCAAGCTGCGCCAGGGCAGGTTTAGACTGGACATTAGGAGGAATTTCTATACAGAGAGAGTGATTCCCCATTGGAATGTGCTGCCTGGGGAGGTGGTGGAGTCACCATCATTGGAGGTGTTCAGGAGGAGACTTGATGGGGTGCTTGGTGCCATGGTTGAGTTGTTTGATGGGTTGGACGCGATGATCTTGAAGGTCTCTTCCAACCTGGTTGTTGTTTATTATTATTATTATTATTATTATTATTATTATTATTATTATTATTATTGTTATTATTATTCTGGCCTGTTATCAATTCAGGACAGGGAAAGAGGTAATAGAAAGTAGCCCTGTGGAAAAGGACTTGGGGGTGCTGGTTGGGGAGAAGCTGGACAGGAACAGGCAGTGTGAGCTTGCAGCACAAAAGGCAAATCACATCCTGGGCTGCATCCAAAGCAGCACTGCCAGCAGATGGAGAGAGGGGATTCTGCCACTCTGCTCTGCTCTGGTGAGACCTCCCCTGGAGTGTTGCATCCACATCTAGAGCCCTCAATACAGGAAGGACACGGACCTGATGGAGAGGGTCCAGAAAAGGGCCACAGAAATGATCAGGGGGTTGGAGCAGCTCTGCTGTGGGGGCAGGCTGAGGGAGCTGGGGGTGTTCAGCCTGGGTGTTCAGCCTCCAGGCAGACCTAATAGCAACCTTCCAGTACCTGAAGGGAGATGCAAGAAGGATGGAGAGAGACTGTTTACAAAGGCCTGCAGGGACAGGATGAGGAGCCAGGTGCTTTGAACTAGAGAAGAGCAGATTTAGATTGGGTATCAGGGAGAAGTTCTTTACCATGAGGGTAGTGGAACCCTAGAACAGGTTACCCAGGGAGGTGGCTAGGGCCTCATCCCTGGAGAAGTTCAAGGTGATGCTCAGCAGGGCTCTGGGCAACCTGATCTAGTGGAGGATGTCCCTGCTGACTGCAGAGGGGTTGGCCTGGGTGACCTTTGGAGGTCTCTTTTATGATTACAGGGTCAAGGATTAATACCTTGCACTACCAAGGAGACGTCTTGGACAGTAAGGACATAATGCTGGATGCTTTTGGTTTGATTGCTCCTCTTAATGGTAATAAGCAAATGCCTCTTTTAGGTTCTTCCTTGTATAACTGATCTCTTTGATTTTTTTCTTTTATTTTTTTTAACCTCTTTTCTTCTTTTTATTTCCTTTTTTTCTTTAGTGTTTTTTCTTTTAATTTTTCTTTAGCCTTTCCTTTTTATTTCTCTTTTTTCTTTCTCCTTTTTCTTTCCTTCAGTTCTTTTAATTTTTTTCTTTATGGTTTCTTTTTCTTTTACTCTTTTTTTGCTTTTTTCTGTATTTTTTGTTTTCTTGTTCTTTTAGTTTTTCCTTTTATATTTATTTTTCTTCTTTTTCCTCTTTTTCTTCTGTTTTTCTTTTCTTCCTTTCTCTTTTAAACTTTCCCCCATTATTATTATCATTATTATTATCATTATTATTATCATTATTATCATTATTATTATGTGTTCAAGAGGGGATTGGATGTGGCACTTGGCGCCATGGTCTAGTAGGCATGAGGTCTTGGGTGACAGGTTGGACTTGATGATCTTTGAGGTCTTTTCCAACTTTATTCATTCTATGATGATGATGATAAGAAGAAGAAGAAGAAGAAGAAGAAGAAGAAGAAGAAGAAGAAGAAGAAGAAGAAGAAGAAGAAGAAGAAGAAGAAGAAGAAGAAGAAGAAGAAGAAGAAGAAGAAGAAGAAGAAGAAGAAGAAGAAGAAGAAGAAGAAGAAGGAGAAGAAGAAGGAGAAGGAGAAGGAGAAGGAGAAGGAGAAGGAGAAGGAGAAGGAGAAGGAGAAGGAGAAGGAGAAGGAGAAGGAGAAGGAGAAGGAGAAGGAGAAGGAGAAGGAGAAGGAGAAGGAGAAGGAGAAGGAGAAGGAGGAGGAGGAGGAGGAGGAGGAGGAGGAGGAGGAGGAGGAGGAGGAGGGAGGAGAAGGAGAAGGAGAAGGAGAAGGAGAAGGAGAAGGAGGAGAAGGAGAAGGAGAAGGAGAAGGAGAAGGAGAAGAAGAAGAAGAAGAAGAAGAAGAAGAAGAAGAAGAAGAAGAAGAAGAAGAAGAAGAAGAAGAAGAAGAAGAAGAAGAAGAAGAAGAAGAAGAAGAAGAAGAAGAAGAAGAAGAAGATGAAGAAAGAAGAAGAAGAAGAATTCACTGTGCCACTCATTGGTCATCTGAGCATCTGACTAGGGCATTGTGCTGTCAGGGTTGCCTGAAGCAGGAAGGCACATAACTCTTAGATAACACTTACAGACACAATACTGTTATTGTTATTATTAAAGTAGATTTCATTTCAGTCACCAAGTGCCTACCAAAAATAGCCATTCAGAGTTCTGTGAAATGCTGACATGGCCTGGAAGCCAGTCTGGATTTTTGTTCTTTTTAACTCCACCAGGATTAGTACCACCAAAAAAAAAAAAAACCCCGACTCAACAGAGAAGTCCTTTAAAATCCTGTTGAGACTGGAGGCTTTGCCTTTCCAAAATAGGAAACTCAGGTAGTACCTGTGAGCTTCATTCAGGCTCTGTGTGCCCCTGCATTATTAGAGTATTCCATCCTTTTGATGAAGAGACGAACGTTAAGCGCTGCTTTTGTTGTGGTTGAGCCGAGCCTGAGCTAACAAGGCAGCAGCAGTGGGATGGATGCCCTGGGCAGGGACAGGTTTCACCAGCAATTACTGACATCAGAGGAGTGTTGAAACACAGGAAGATGTTTTCTTCTTTCAAAGTTTGTGGGCAACTTGCTCGCTCCTCTACGAGCTGTGTATCCTCTACCAGCAATTTGTCCCAGAGCCTATGCCAAAACCATGTCAGCCCCGCTCCAAGGCCCTCATGCTCCCTGCACAAGCTCTTTCTTGCTGTTTCCCTCTGTAATTTTGGGTTCCTCCCTCCATCTCCTTTGCTTATGAACTCAGCACATCTTCCCACCCCTCTTTTTTCTGTTGTTGTTGTTGGTTTTGTTGTTTGGGGTTTTTTTTCCAGGGATCAGAGATCACAGCACTGCAGCAGGTCCTTATCTGTCAGAATGTAAAACCTACCTGCAACATCTGCCACGGGCAGTGAAATGAGTCCCTTCTGCTCAAGTGTGGAGATAGTCATAAAGATAGAGGAACATGTTGACAATCATGGGCTCCATCAAAACCAGCAAGGCCAGCAGGTCAAGGGGGGGTGATTCTGCCACTCTGCAGCACTCTGCTGAGACCCCACCTGCAGGGCTGGGGCCAGCTCTGGAGCCTTCGGTACAGCACAGACAGGGACCTGTTGAACTGGGGCCAAAGGAGGCCACAAAAGTGGTCCAAGGGCTGGAACTCCTCTGCCCAGAGCGGTGGGAGATGCCCTATCCCTGGCAGCATCCCAGGTGAGGTTGTTTGGGGCTGTGAGCAAGCTGCTCTGGTTGCAGATGTCCCTGCTGCCTGCAGGGGGTTGGACTGTATGAGCTTTGAAGGTCCTTTCCAACCCAAACCATTTGTTGATTCTGTAATCCTAAGGACAGCAATGTGTAAGAAAAAATGTCTTCTCCAGCAAGTTTGTCAATCCCTGGACCCAGGCAGCCCAGGAAAGGGGTGGAGTCATCATCACCCCTGGGGGTATTTAAAAGCTGTGTGGATATGATGCTGAGGGCCATGGTTTAGTATTGACCTGGCAGTGCTGGGTTAATGGTTGGACGTTATGATCTTAAAGGTTTCTTCCAACCTAAACTATTCAATGACAGTGCAGAGGGTTAAACCTGATTTTATTATTTTTTTTTTTAATTGACTGATTTCAACACTTTTCGTGTTTGAAACAAAACAGAACCAAAAGGAAAACCAAACCACAGCACCCCCACCCCCAAAAAAAACCCAACCAACTTCCAGCAGGTCTTTTTCTCACTCACTTGTTTCAGTTTCCAGAGAAAATTACTCTGCAATCCAGCAAATCTACCTGCTCAAAACAAAGCCTTGGGTTTCGGGGAGCACAAGAGAGGAACAACAAATTTGAATCTCACAGTAATCAAGCCATCAGCTGTCTTTGTTCCATGACTGAGCTCGGAGGCATAATTAGGGTAATGGTTTCTGGCTCCAGCTGTGTTTCGCTGTGGAACAAAGGGAGCTCGGCAGAGGGTTTGTAGTGTAATGCGCTTTCCCCCTCTTCTGCTTGGGAGAGTTAACAAGTGCTACTTGATGTGAGTCAGTGACATTAGGACTCTCCAGAGAAGAGTGCTGTTGGAAGCTGAAGGGGTGTTGAGGAACCTGCCAGCAGCATTTCCTGCGAGGGAGCGCAGTGGTGGCCTCCAGCCAAGGGGCTGCCAGGTGTCCACCTGTACGTGGGCTCCACCAGGTGGTTCTGACCATTTCGTGGTGCTTTCAGAGGACTCTAAATAGGTGTTTAAATGTTGCCCCCTACCCTTTTTGTGTTGTTTTGAGCTTTGGATCCCCCCTATGTGACTGATGAGTTCCTATGGGGTAAAGGATGGGGTTTGCAAAGTGTGTTCTTTCAAGGATGAAAGGAGCTATAGAAATGGAGGTTTTCTGATGTCCCACATGGAGAACTGCCGGTGGGATGGCTCATTCTGGTGTGACCTACTGAGCTTGGAGCAGGATAAAAGTTAAAGCCTGACCTAACTTGTGTTCTAGCTAACAAGGACCAGATGGATCCCAGCAAAGGGGAGGGTGGGGAGGGAAATATGGTGAAAATCATCTTGGCCTCACCAGAGAGATGCATGGAGAATGAGAGCATTGAGGGGGAATGTACAGGTCCTTCAGCCTGGCGTCTGTGGTGGGGAAGGTACATGGGGCACTTGGGGTGGTGGTTTGGCATTAACAAAGCCTCCCTGGCTGTGACACCAGCAAAAACATGATTATTCTTTCAGAAGCAGAGACATGTTGATCCAGGGACAGAAGGTGACAGCTTTTGTGTGTAAATTGATCCAGAGATCTCTCCTCTTTGACTTATTTATGTGCTCTGATTTCTCATTCCAGGTGATCAGCTTTTTCAGCTCCCGGTTAGAGCAGGCTGGAGCCGAGCTGTCAGTGGAGAGAGTTCTGGAAATCATCAAGCAAGGAGCTATTGCTTTGCCCAAAGACAGGCTAAGAGTAAGTGCTCAAGACCTCCTCAATTAAGGTGTACTGTTCCAATCAATTACCTCCATCCCCTTTATATCCATAACAGCAGCACATCATTTCTCCTATCCTTAGCAGCTGATAAGGGATTACTTTGTGGGTCGCCCTATGTGTATGTTTTAATTTCAATCTCTATCTTCATTTCCTAAACCCAGCATGTTGGGGTGAGTTTTCATGATTCATTGTTAAATGCAAGCATGCAAAATGAAGTAACACTTCCTGAGGTTTTCTTCCCTGTGTCTTGGAAGGTGCAGCCTCACCTCTTCATACATTGTTGAGTTGTAGCCAAACTTCGACCATCATTGCTTTTTGCTTAACTTATTCTTCTTCCTGCAGTGTTCTGCACCTCCATCTAGGTCTATATAAAGCACTGCAAAGGTAATTTCCTGGCTCTTTAGTTAAGAATTAACCAACCTGCTGAAAATCATTTCAGGGCCTCCCAGAAGGTCCAACTAGGTCTGTATAAAGCACTGCAAAAAATGATTTCCTGGCTCCCTAGTTAAGAATTAACCAACCTTCTGAAAATCAGTGCAGGACCTCCCAAGTCTGGTAAGCAGACCTCCAACTAGGTCTGTAGAAAGCACTGCAAAGATAATTTCCTGGCTCTCGTTAGTTAAGAATTAACCAACCTGCTGAAAATCAGTTCAGGGCCTTCCCAGGTCTGGTCAGCATGGTGACGAGCCTTCTGCACAATCCTGAGCAGATCCCTGCATTCCCTTTGAAGAATCTCTCAGCACTCCTGAGGGGTTTACCAACCTGACAGGTTTTGTGAGGCTAAAATCCATTAATGGGGCTGTTTAAGCACTGCAGTAATGAAATCTGTTTCAGTAGGTAAGTATGTAAATGGGAGCTATGTGTGGCTTTTAACCTCATGGCAAAGTGGGGTTTTTCCCCTTCCAGTATGCCATGTTTGTGTTTTAAATACTGTCTGCTTGCTGCATTTTTTTTTTTTTTTGGTTCCTGCTGCATGCTAAGTGACCAAGAATGTCTTCTCAAGACCGCTTCTGTGGTGGTGGCTTTAGGGGAGCAGCATCTGATAAGGCACACCGAGTACGCCCGGCCGCTGGAGACGGCTGGGGATTTATTTATACCCTGATAATTTTAAAGCTCTCAGTGGGAATTGTCTAGCTGGCTGCATGCACTAATGTCCTCCCTCCAGTTCCCTCTGTCCCTCAGATGGCACGTATTTAGTCCCTCAGACTGAATTACTTTGGGAGAGGTTGGTCTAGAGTGTAGGTCTTGAGTCATAGGACTGGAATAGCCCAAGGGAGGACACCAGAGGAGCTGTCGGATCCAAACCCAACCCTTTGGGTTGTGTCCTTGCCACACAGGGAATGCCTGAGTGTTTCACTGTTCATATGACAGCTTGTGCTTCCTTGCAGCGGCATGGACGAGCTTGAGAAGTGGGCACATGTTAAACCTCACAAGGCCAGGCTGAGAGAGCTGGGATTCAGTTCAGCCTGCACAAGAGAAAGCTCCAGGGCGATCTTTGGTGGCCTTTCAGTATTTTAAAGGGGCCTAAAAGAAGACAGAGAATAGACTGTCACCTGGGGTGCATCCCCAGCAGTGTGAGGAGGGGATTCTGCCCCTCTGCTGGGCTCTGCTCAGACCCCCTCTGCAATGTTGGGGCTGCTCTGGAGCGCTCAGCACAGCACAGACAGGGAGCTGTTGGAGCAGGGCCAGAGGAGGCCACAGCAATGCTGGCAGGGCTGGAAGGGCTCTGCTGGGAGGCTCCAGGCTGAGAGAGTTGGGCTTGGGCAGCCTGGGGAAGATAGGTTGGACTTGATGATCTCAAAGGTCTTTTCCAACCTGGTCTATTCTACTCTATTCTACTCTATTCTAAGAGAAGGCTCCAGGGAGACCTGCTGGTGGCCTTTCAGTGGCCTAAAAGAAAGATGGGGACAGAGTTTTTCTCAGGGCCTGTTGTGACAGGCCAAGGGGTTATGGTTTGAAACTAAAGAGGGAGATGAAGAGTGGAGAGAGGGAAGAAATGTTTGACCCTGAGGGTGGTGAGAGCCTGTGCCAGGCTGCCCAGAGAGGTGGGAGATGTCCCATGCCTGGATGTGCTCAGGGTGAGATTGTTTTGGGCTGTGAGCAACCTGCTCTAGCTGCAGCTTTCCCTGCAGGGGCTTGGACTAGCTGAGCTTTAAAGGCCCTTTCCAGCCCAAAGCCAGTCTGTCATGTCAAGCATGGATTTGTCACTGCAGAGAACATCATTACACTGCAGCAGTGATGAGCAGCAGGCGATTCCCTCCTCTGGAGACGACCATGTGAGTCTTGATGCCCTCTGTCCTTGTACCTCTCTCCTTGGAGTCTTGCAATTCCTCAGGCCTTCCCACTTCAGTCCCTGAGGTGTTCAGGGGAAGCTATTCTAAAGCTGGACAAAATCATATTAAGATCAAACTAGAGATACAGTTACGCAACAGCTCTGGCAACGCTGAGGAATTTCAGCAGCTAAATAAAGGAGAAAGCTTTAATCCACATGGCTTTAATGACACTCTCAGGGCATGTCTGGATGGGTGGGAGCAGCCTTACCCACAATAGGCTCCCTGGCTGTTTGCATCCTTAAGCTCACATCTGTGAGCTGGAAGCTGTTTAGCTGTGTAGACCAACATAGCCTCCTTAAAGGACAGCTCTCTAACACAGGCTGGTATAGACATGGTTGACTCAGAGAAGTGGCTTCTGGATTGCAGTTGGTTTGTGCCTGGCCAGCTTGGGCAGTGTGTGCAGGAAGAGTAGTCTAGACTATGATTTTGGCAAGAATCACAGAAAGTTAGGGGTTGGCAGGGACCTCTAGACATCGTCTAGTCCTGCCCTCCTGCCAGAGCTGGATCCCACAGGGCAGGTCACACAGGAACACATCCAGGTGGGTCTTGAGAGTCTCCAGAGAAGAGACTCCACAACCTCTCTGGACAGCCTGTACCAGGGCTCCAGCACCCTCACTCTACAGAAGTGTCTCCTCCTGTTGAGGTGGAGCCTCCTGTGTTCCAGCTTGTACCCACTGTTCCTTGTTCTATCACTGGGCACCACCGAACAGAGCCTGGCACCTTCGTCCTGACCCCCACCCCTCAGATATTGATAGACATTGAACAGATCCCCTCTCAGCCTTCTTCTCTCCAGACTAAACAGCCCCAGGGCTCTCAGTCTTTCTTCAAGTCTCCCAGTCATGCTCATAGCCTCCATTGGACTCTCTCCAGCAGGTCTCTGTCTCTCTTGAACTGGGGAACCCAGAAGCAGACACAGTATTGCAGGTGTGGGCTCAGCAGGGCAGAGTAGAGGGGCAGGAGAACCTCCCTAGACAGAATGTTTGGACCAGATGATCTCTGAGATCCCTTCCAACCTTCTATATTATGATTTTATGAATTATGGATCTGTTGCATCTGGGTTGGCATGACTGCAGCATGCAGAGCTGTGGAGTTGAATCCTGAGAATGTATAGATCAGCTTTGCAGTTAATGGCTCATGAGGTCTGAAGCCATCCTTGCCTTTTGCCACGATGCATTCTGAACCACGGAAGACCCTGCCCAGGTGTTCCTCCTACCTCCTAGAGATTAACCATCTCCAGCTGAAGCACTCTGAGGGCAGGGGTGGAAACACAAAAGAGGTTTTTGTCTGGAGAAGTAAGGACTGAAGCAGAGGTCATTCTGTGCCGCTCAGGCAGGGGTGTTTTATTTTCCCTTCTGTGTAAGCACCTAATGCATGCACAGATAAATCTAGAGACTGTTCTGCAGGTGCTTATCTTGGCCTCTGTCGAGGAAGTGAGCGTGCAAGAGGCCCTGGGTGTATTCAGGCCTTGAGGCTGTTGCTTGGACCATAGTTCAGATGTGAATCAAGTAAAAATAACCTGATCTGCATCATGGTGCTTATCACCTTTCATAGCACATCGTGGTGCTCCTCCTGCCTCTCAGTGGGGCAAGCAACACGGGGTGCAAAGTGAGCTTGTGTGTTAGCAGCAGGTCATGCATACACACACACATACATATTTGTGTGTGTGCTGAGGGAAGATGTCCTCTGCTTTCATGGAATCACGGGCTGGTTTGTGTTGGAAGGGACCTTTAAAGGTCATCTGGTCCCATCCCTATGCAGTCAGCAGGGACATCTGCAACCAGAGCAGGTTGCTCAGAGCCACAAACAACCTCACCTGGAACACTGCCAGGGATGGGGCATCTGCCACCTCTCTGGGCAACCTGGAACAGGATCTCACTGCTCTCACTGTAATAAACCACCCCTCTTCTCATTCAAACCATCACCCCATGTCCTGTCACAACAGGCCCTGCTCAAATGTCTGTCCTCAGCTTTCTTCTTTCCCCTTTAAGAACTGCAAGGCCGCCAGAAGGTCTCCCTGGAGCCTTCTCCAGGCTGAGCAACCCCAACTCCCTCGGCCTGTCCTCACAGCAGAGAGGTTGCAGCCCCCCTTATCATGTTTTTGGCCCTTAGCAAATAATTGCTGGGAAACAGGAGATCTAACTCATTTTTTCCTTCCAGACCTGGAGCAATCTGACTGGAGACAAACAACATAATTAGCAATATTTTAAGCGTATGCTTTTAGCCATGTACCGTGGAAGGCAGGGAAAGTCCAAGCTGAGTAATTAGCCTTTTAGAAGACTTCTGCATAAACAGAGAGATAAAGGGCAGGTGCTGAAATCAAGAGCTGGTTATTTCTCCTTCAGTCTGTGGGAGGAGATAAGTGAAGTTAATATGCCAGGGATGGAGGCAGAAGCCACGGCATGGAGATAGAGCTGTCTCCTTCGCAGACGAGCAGCCCACAATCCAGGCTCCCTGTTTTATTGCAGAAGCTTATTAAAGGCAATTTAGAGATCCTGGTGATAGGTGAAAATTAAGCCTCATTCTGCCTTTATTTTTACATTTTATGAAGTTCTCAGGGCTGCCTTTCTTCCCTTTGGTGAAGCATCTGTACTTCCAGGATGAGGAGCAGGGCTGTGTCTGGAGCCTGTGAGTTACCTCAGGATTTCACAGGGGGGTTCACCAGCAGATAACTGCTCTTTTACAGTGAGTGGGAAAACTTGTTTCCAGTGCCAGCTAGTGACTGGAAGCTGACATTCAGGCTCATGGAATGATCACACTTGGGAGGCCACAGTTAATGCTTTAGAGAGGAAAAGCTCCCATTAGCTAAGCCACTTAGGGCAGAGATTTCATTTTCGTGAGCATATTCTGAGCTCCTTTCCTCTTTACTTCTCCTTTTCTCCCAGTGTCAATGAGTGTTTTGTCACCAGTGTGTGTGCTGGGATGTTTTCTGTGTGTGCTGTGGACACATGCCACTGTGCCATCAACCTCTGCCTTTTTTAGGATGGTACAAAATTTAATATTTATTGGAGTGCATTCTAGTTCAGCAGGCATTAAAGTTTCACCAAATATGTAACAGGAGCAGAGGTAAAAGCCTTCAGCCTCTTGATAGGAAAAGCTTTTCTTCAGGTGCTAAAAGCACTTCTGATGGATTTCTCCTCCTATTTACAATGTACTTCCAGCTTCTTTAACTTCCATTTGTTCCGCTGGAAAAAAGAAAGCCCCAAGTCAGCGAGGCACCTCAGTGCAGAGGGAAAGAGTAAACTGTCATTAAGTGGTGGTAGCTGGGCCAAAACAGCTTTGTGTGCCTGGCACATCACCCCCACTCTTGGGGAAGCAGAGCTGACACCCAAACATGTCACAAAGGAGTCACACTAGTGTTGTTGGAGGAGGGCACGTCAAGCAGAGGAGCTTTCACCTCTGGATGGGAAGCATAGCAACAGAAGAAAGTACATCATGTGAAGTCTCCAAAACTGGGAATCTAAACAGTCACAGAATTGTTTTGGTTGGGAAAGACCTTTAAGATCATCAGATCCAACCGTTAACCCAGCACTGACAAATCCACCACTAAACCATGTCCCCCAGCACCACATCTACGTGGCTTGAAATCCTTCCCGGGATGGGAACGCCACCACTGCCCTTTGGAATCTGTTCCAGGCCTTGACAACCCTTACGGGGAAGAAGTTGTTTCTAATCTCCAACCTAAACCTCCCCTGGTGCAATCTGAGGCTGTTTCTTTGTCCTGTCACTTGTCACTTGGGAGAAGAGACCAACCCCAACCTGGCTCCAGCCTCCTCTCAGGGAGTTGTAGAGAGCGATGAGGTCTGCCCTCAGCCTCCTTCTCTCCAGGCTA
Source organism: Picus viridis (assembly GCA_033816785.1). Classification (NCBI taxonomy): domain Eukaryota; kingdom Metazoa; phylum Chordata; class Aves; order Piciformes; family Picidae; genus Picus; species Picus viridis. Next base: position 2,666,838 of record CM066606.1, read on the forward strand.
AACACCCCCAGCTCCCTCAGCTGCTCCTCCCCAGCCCTGTTCTCCAGACCCTTCCCCAGCTTTGTTGCCCTTCTCTGGACATGATCCAGTCCCTCAATGTCCTTCTTGAAGTGAGGGGCCCAAAACTGAACCCGGTACTTGAGGTGTGGTCTCATCAGTGCTGAGTACAGGGGGATGATCCTTGCCTTAGTCCTGTAGTCCTGCTGTCCAGGCTATTGCTGATCCAAGCCAAGATGCTCTTGACCTTCTTTGCCAGCTGGCACATAGCTCTTGACCAAGGTATAGCCCTAAAAGAAAGTGCATGTGAAGTCCTCAAAACTGAGGGAGTCTAAACAGTGTCTTGTTTTAACTAGTGAGTTCTGCCTGGAAAGGTTGCCTTGCTTCTGCAGATGGTCCTCTTAGGGAGGAGACATCATCTGTTCAGCAGTCAATTATTACACCATGCAAAGGGGCAGGACTGTACCAGCTGAGAGCAGGGCAGCCCTGCCTGGCCAAGGCTGCTCTCTGTACCTTGCATCTGAATCCCTGCAAGGCTGGGTTGCCTTTGCATGGCTGGTCTCTTAAGCCTGTTCTCCTCCTTCCATTACAAACAAAACTTGTCTGTGCTGCTTGCTGTGGACAGACAGACAGAACCTGGTCAGAGGCCTTGAGCAGAGGCTTAGCTTTGTGTGTAGCTTGTTGTGTGATCTCCAAAAGACCTTGAGAAGAGACTTGGACAGTGGAGGTATTAAGGGCCAGGTTGGGTGAGGCCTTGAGCAACCAAGTCTAGTTAGGAGGCATCCCTGCCCATAGTGGGGAGGTTGGAGTAGATGATCTCTGAGGTCCCTTCCAACCTAAGCCACTCTGTGATTCAGTGATCAGGAAGGAAATTGGTAGCATTTTGTAGGTTTGCATCCTGAGGTACCACCCATTGCCCCATCTTCCCTTACCATTGCTCCTGGTGATGCTGGTCTTTTTTGTCCCTAGAGTCCTGATGTCTTTAGTCCTTTTTTTCCCCTTTTAATCCACAGTCCTAATGTTCTCAGTGGTTTTTATTTGGCCACAGCAAGATGGTAGCTCCAGACCAGTAATCCTTGAGCAACCTGTTCCAATGTCTCACCACCCTCATGGGCAACAACTTCTTCCTGACATCCAATCTGAATCTCCCCACTTCTAGTTTTGCTCCATCCCCCCAGTTCTATCACTCCCTGACCCTCAGAAGTCCCTCCCCAGCTTTCTTGGAGCCCCTTTCAGATACTGGAAGGCCACAATAAGGTCTCCTTGCTCTTCTCCAGACAGAACAGCCCCAACTCTCTCAGTCTGTCCTCATAGCAGAGGAGCTCCAGCCCTCTGCTCATCCTCGTGGCCCTTCTCTGGACACCTTCCAGCAGAAGCCTCATCCCAGGACGTTTTTAAAGCCAGGCTGGAGGTGCCCCTGAGAAACCTGCTCTAGTGGGAGCTGTCCATGCTCATGGCAGGGGGGTTGAACCTGGATGATCCTTGAGGTCCCTTCCAACCCTGGCAGTTCTATGAGTCTATGATTCCAAACCTTGAGGCAGATTCTTGTGCCATGTATGGGTTTCTTGCATTTGTTTTACTGCTGTAGGTGTACCTCACTACCATGGGTTTTAGGTAGAAGATTGCACAAATTACCTCTGTGCAACACGGTAAAGAGGTAGGGACAGAGGAGTTGTGGGCACCAGCAGCTTCCCTACAGAGCTCTAGGACACAGCACTAAGCAAGAGAGACAGAAAACTTCCTTAAAAAGAGAAATTAATCACATTCTTCCTGATATTTATGTTTTTCTGGCTGAAGGGTCAGAGGTCTTATTATAGTGGAAGCCGACTGTGTCTAATGCATCCTTTGGTCTGATGCTAGGCAGACTTCCCTTTGCTGACCCTCAACTGCTGTTAACCCTTAACCTGAAGAAGATTGGAGCAGTAAAGAGAAGTGTAAGAAACTTTTTAAACAAAGTGCTTTTTGGGCCCTTCCAAACCACCAAACATGTGTGAAGAAGAATAATATTTATGGATTGTGTATTTCCTCCTGACAATTTATGCCCTCAATTAAGATGTCAAAACTTGCCTGCTTCTGTGGGCTGACCTGTAAGTAATGAACAGTAATTCACTTGTCTTTTGAAGGCACTTGTTGGAGAGGTCAGATTCTCAGAGACCTCTGGTAGAGAAGAATATGCTCCCCATCCCTTGAGAAGCAGGATCTTGGGGTAATCCAAATTAGGGGGGGTGGGGGGAGTGGTGTTGAAAGTTTTGATGGGCTTTGTGGTCAGAAAATAACTTAACATCATGAAAGAATGAGCAGGCAGTCAGAGGCATGCCTGCACTCAGCTGGTCCTCAAGTGGGATTATAAACCTGTCTGTCTGAAGCGGGGCAAACCCTTCTGCAGGTGCTCTCCTCTTTAACATAAGCCCAGCTGCTTAAATTGTTGAGAATGAGCTGAAACTCAGCTGAATGACACCACTTTATAATGAGTATGTCCAAGCAGGAGTTTATATCATTTAAATCTCCTTAATTAAATGGTGCAAACTTGTGTGTAGGCAAGATCTAAAGTATGTGAAAAATTGTTATGGAAAAAACTGTGACTATTACAGTCCCTAGAGACTTGCTGACATGCTGCATTGTATGGGAACTCTTGACTGTGGATTCCAGAAACTTGCACAGAGAAGATCAGAGGTTCAGGCTCTGAAGTCCATCGGTCCAGAAGACAACCAAAACTTGGAGGCTGTAGGTCAAACATCACAGCATTGCTTTGGTTGGAAGAGACCTTTAAGATGATTGAGTCCACCCCTTAACCCAGCGCTGCCAGGTCACCGTCAAACCATGGCACTCACCAACACAGCTTAGCAGAGAATCATTAAGGTTGGAAAAGACCTTGAAGATCATTGAGTCCAAAAATAATCCAGCTATCAAAACCACTAAACTATATCCAGGAGCACCACATCTACAGCTTCTTGAACACCTCCAGGGATGGCCAATCCACCACCTCCCTGGACAGCCTGCTCCAACACCTCACCATCTTTTGAGCAAAGAAATTTTTCCTGATACCCAACCTAACCCTTCCCTGGCACAACTCAAACTCAAGCCCGTTCCCCATTTGTAATCTAGGAATTTCTGTGCCTGTTGCCCCTTGTAAATGTAAAGTTCTAGTGTGTCTTCCTTTAGGCTTGAAAGTCTTCCAGCTGCAGACACAACAGCCCAGTTCTCCCCTTTCCTTGATAGCTTTGAGAAGAATGACCTACTGCTTCATTTTAAGAAGGCCATGTCCTTAGCTCTTATGAGTAATTTCAGACTGCATTGTCACCTGGCACTGCTCTGTATGGAAGTGCATAAACAAGGCAGCCTCTCTTCATTAATTCCTCCTGACTAGGCTTTGAGAGCTGGGTTTGGTCAGCCTAGAGAAGAGAAGACTATGAGAAGACCTTAGAGCTGCCCTCCAGCTGAAGGGAGGCTGGAGAGGGACCCCCATAAGTGTGCCCAGCAACAGGGCAAGGGGGAATGGCTGGAAGCTGGGGGAGAGTAGGTTTGAAGATTTTCTATATGAGGCTGGTGTGACCCCGGAAGAGGTTGCCCAGAGTGGCCACAGATACCCCCTCCCTGAGGGGTCAGGCTGGATGGCTTTGAAATACCAGCAGGGATGGGGACTCCATCACTGCTCTGGGCTGCTTGTTCCAGGGCTTGACAACCCTTTCCATGAGGAAATTGTTCCTAATATCCAATCTAAACCTCCCCTGGTGCAACTTGAGGCCATTTCCTCTTGTCCTATTGCTTGCAGATTGCAGTATCACAGTATCACAGTATTGCTAAGGTTGGAAGAGAACTCGAAGATCATCAAGTCCAACCTGTCACCACAGACCTCATGACTAGACCATGGCACCAAGTGCCACATCCAATCCCCTCTTGAACACCTCCAGGGACGGTGACTCCACCACCTCCCTGGGCAGCACATCCCAATGGCGAATCACTCTCTCGGTGAAGAACTTTATCTTCACCTCCAGCCTAAACCTCCCCTGGTGCAGCTTGAGACTGTGTCCCCTTGTTCTGGTGCTGGTTGCTAGAGAGAAGAGGCCAACCCCTTCCTGGCTACAACTACCCTTCAGGTAGTTGTAGAGAGCAATGAGGTCACCCCTGAGCCTCCTCTTCTCCAGGCTAAGCAACCCCAGCTCCCTCAGCCTCTCCTCACAGGGCTGTGCTCAAGGCCTCTCACCAGCCTTGTTGCCCTTCTCTGGACACCTTCCATCAAGTCAACATCCTTCCTAAACTGAGGGGCCCAGAACTGGACACAGGACTCAAGGTGTGGCCTAACCAAAGCAGAGTACAGGGCACAATGACCTCCCTGCTCCTGCTGGCCACACTCTTCCTGATGCAGGCCAGGATGCCACTGGCCTTCTTGGCCACCTGGGCACACTGCTGGCTCATGTTCAGGCAGCTGTCGATCAGCACCCCCTGATCAATACAATAATACAATACAATACACCAGGTTGAAAGAGACCTTCAAGATCATTGTGTCCAACCTATCAACCAATCCAACCCACCTAAACAACTAAACCATGGCACCAAGCACCCCATCAAGTCCCCTCCTGAACACTCCAATGATGGTGACTCCACCACCTCCCTGGGCAGCCCATTCCAATGGGCAATCACTCTCTCTGTGTAGAACTTCTTCCTAACATCCAGCCTAAACCTCCCCTGGCACAGCTTGAGACTGTGTCCTCTTGTTCTGGTACTGGCTGCCTGGGAGAAGAGACCAACCCCCACCTGGCTACAACCTCCCTGCAGGGAGTTGGAGAGAGCAAGAAGGTCTCCCCTGAGCCTCCTCTTCTCCAGGCTAAGCAACCCCAGCTCCCTCAGCCTCTCCTCATAGGGCTTGTGTTCCAAACCCCTCACCAGCTTTGTTGCCCAACTTCATTCCAGCAAGTCAACATCCTTCCTAAACTGAGGGGCCCAGAACTGGACACAGGACTCAAGGTGTGGCCTAACCAGTGCAGTGTACAGGGGCAGAATGACCTCCCTGCTCCTGCTGGCCACACTCTTCCTGATGCAAGCCAGGATGCCATTGGCCTTCTTGGCTGCCTGGGCACACTGCAGGCTCGTGTTCAGCCTACAATCAACCAGTACCCCCAGGTCCCTCTCTGCCTGGCTGCTCTCCAGATCGTTGCAGAGTGACCAGGAAATGTGACCAAGAAATGTCATGGCAGGAAAACAAGTAGTTTCCTTTCTTCTTTCTTCAGGCTGCAGCAATAAAATAGGAGGCAATTCTGCAGGGTATGATGGACCACAGACTGGTTGGTATAAGCAAAGCCCAGCACTGCAGTGCTAGCATTGGTGTGCTAATTCTGGGACAAGTTCATAGAAGTGATTTAGCCATCAGGGTCTTAACTTCAATTCTAACCTGTGTAACTGAGCTGAGTTGTGGAACAGTTCACATTTTACCATCCATTCTACCACAGGAGCTTGCAAAAGCTGATTAAATTTAGTGTGGGTAAACAAGACTCACTCCCAGCTCCTTCAAGATGATCAAGGTAACAGGTCCCTACCTCCATCTCTTTGTTCCTTCAGCTGCTTCTCTGAACCCACCTCAGCCAAGCTGGATGAAAATCAGAAGCTCACAGACTCATTTTTGCTCACAGACTCGTGCTGTGAGACTTTCACTACTCTGCTGGCCACCATGGACATGTCTGCCCAGCAGAGGCATGGACAGCTTTTCTTGGTAGCCCTTTGAACTACTGCTGATAGAGCAGATGGGAGTGGTCTCCTTATATCTACAGTGATAGCAGTGCAAAACCCCAGTCCCATACTGCCCTTCAAAGCAAGACAGAAGAGTCAAAGGCATGACAAATCATCTCAATTTTCTGAGCTACTGCTCAGTGTGACTCCAGCACAAGAGGCAGGCATATGAGAGGACACAGAAGAGTGAAGCATAGTCTCTCCTCCTTAACATCAGGACTGTGCTAGCTACTGGGAAGAAAAGATTAGCTCTATCCCAGCTGAAACCATGACAGCCACATACCCCTCACCACCAACCATGCAAAGTCCCAGACACCTTCCCAGTGTCCTGCTCACACCACACCTGGCAGCACCTCCTAAGCAGGAAGATAGAGCTTGGAAACCTGAAGATTCTCAAGGCAAAACTCTCCAGTGGGAGCAGGATTTTTTTCCCATGGGCCTCTGAAGTGTTGGCATGCAGCAATGAATATTTCAGAGACCAGGAAGAAAACAAGGCTGAAGTTCTCTGTTGATCCTTGATCTGTGAAAGAAAAGCTTCACACAGGGGCTCTCTCCAACTTGAAAGCATGCTTATTATTTTCTGTTCAAAGAGGTTTTTGGCTCCTCTACAGTGAGAAACTGATACTACACGAGAAGCAGTTTAAAGATGAGAGGGGCCAGAGTTTTGGTAATGCATATTTTCCTGTGTGGATGCTGCAGTGATGTTTATGTTACTCTTCAACAGGGAGGTGTCAGAAAAGCATTAGTATGTTTTTAACTGTGTGCCAGGCAGACAAGCAAAATAAAATAGCAGGGTTTGGGGGTTGGGGTTTTTTTTTTGGTTGGTTGGTTATTTTTTTTCTCTTGTTCTAGTCAACAATGCCAAAAATTCCTGTTTGTTTTTCCCCACCCCCATGGAAGAATTTGTAACCCCTGCACTAAACTGAAGTTAAAAAGCTGGTTTTCATTCCCAAGTTGAGTGGCAGCTGCTCTGTGAAAGCAAACTTAGCTTGTTTGGGTTCTCAGGAGCAAGCACATCAGGGAAAATAGCAAAGTTGAGTTTCCTAGAGCTGAGTTTGAGTAGTGGGTTGGGCTTTCTTGTTTGTTTCTTTGTTTTGGTTCCTTCCTCACAATGCTAAATAACTAATTTTAAAAGCCTGATAGTGGCTAATCTTCAGGGATTATACCCCACTGTAAACAAGACCTTAGGTGCATCAGGTGACTGCCTGGTGGATGTGGGGCAGGCTGCGGATGTACTCTGCCTGGACTTCAGCAAGGCCTTTGACACTGTCCCCCACAGCAGACTCCTGGCCAAGCTGGCAGCCCCTGGCTTGGGCAGCAGCACTCTGAGCTGGGTTAGGAACTGGCTGGAGGCTGAGCCCAGAGAGTGGTGGTGAATGGTGCCACAGCCAGCTGGCAGCCAGGCACTAGTGGTGTGCCCCAAGGATCAGTGCTGGGCCCCATGCTCTTCAACATCTTTATTGATGATCTGGATGAGGGCATTGAGTCCATCAGCAGTACATTTGCAGATGACACCAAGCTGGGGGCAGGAGTTGATCTGCTGGAGGGAAGAGAGGGACCTGGGGGTACTGGTTGATGGTAGGCTGAACATGAGCCTGCAGTGTGCCCAGGTGGCCAAGAAGGCCAATGGCATCCTGGCTTGCATCAGGAAGAGTGTGGCCAGCAGGAGCAGGGAGGTCATTCTGCCCCTGTACACTGCACTGGTTAGGCCACACCTTGAGTCCTGTGTCCAGTTCTGGGCCCCTCAGTTTAGGAAGGATGTTGACTTGCTGGAAGGTGTCCAGAGAAGGGCAACAAAGATGGTGAGGGGCCTGGAGCACAGCCCTGTGAGGAGAGGCTGAGGGAGCTGGGGTTGCTTAGCCTGGAGAGGAGGAGACTCAGAGGAGACCTTATTGCTCTCTACCACTCCCTGAAGGGAGGTTGTAGCCAGGCAGAGGTTGGTCTCTTCTCCCAGGCAGCCAGTACCAGAACAAGAGGACACAGTCTCAGGCTGCACCAGGGCAGGTTTAGGCTGGAGGTTAGGAGGAAGTTCTACACAGAGAGAGTGATTGCCCATTGGAATGTGCTGCCCAGGGAGGTGGTGGAGTCACCATCATTGGAGGTGTTTAGGAGAAGTCTGGATGGGGCGCTTGGTTGCATGGTTTAGTTGATTAGGTGGTGTTGGATGATAGATTGGACACGATGATATTGTCTTCCAACCTGGTCTATTCCATTCTATTCTATTCTATTCTATTCTATTCTATTCTATTATTCTATTCTATTCTATTCTATTCTATTCCAAAGGGACTCATTTTAACACCACACCAAAGAAAACCAAATCTTGACTGGTGTGTCATTCAGAATCCACACAAAGTCTTAGTGGAATGGCAGTGGCATGGAGAGTTCAAGTTGGGTAGGGTTCTTTTTACTTCAAACTATTAAAGCAAACTTGGAAGAATAAGTAAGTAAATAAATAAATATGCTTGGCAAGTGACTCCACACTACCAGGCTAAGCCAGCATTTCACACCTCTTGAGTCCAGCAGTCTGAAGCTCCCAGGACCAAAAGCTGCAAATCAAACTATGTGTCAGTGGAGTGCAGTATAATCTATTTCACTTTCCCTAAGTGGATGCAGTCTTGTTCAGCATCTTCATCAATGTCCTGGATGAAGGGACAGAGTGGACCCTCAGCAGATTTGCTGGTTTGACTGGGAGGAGTTGTTAACACCTCATCAGGCTGTGCTGCTGTCCAGGAAGACCTGGGCAGGCTGGAAAGGTGGCAAAGGGGACCCTCAAGAAGTTCCCCAAGGGCAGGTGTAAGGTCCTGCAGCTGGGGGAGGAACAACCCTCTGCAGCAGGACAGGTGAGGGGTTGAGCTGCTGGAAAGCAGCTCCACAGGGAAGGGCCTGGGAGCGCTGGGGGACAAAAAACTTCACCATGAGCCAGCAGCATGCTCTTGTGGCCAAGAAGTGTTCTCCTGGGGTAAATGGAGTGTGGCCAGCAGGTATAGGGAGGTTCTCATCCCTTTCTACTCTGACCTGGTGAGACCAAATCTGAAGTCCCATGTTCATGAGAAACAAGGAACTACTGGAGAGAGTCCATCAGAAGCTATGTAGATGGTGAGGAGCATCTCTGTGAGGAGCAAAGGCTGAGAGCCCCTGGGGCTGTTGAGCCTGGAGAAGAGCAGCCCCAGAGGGGATCTGATCAATGCTTATCAATATCTAAAGGACAGGAGTCAAGAGGATGAGGCCAGACTCTTTTCAGTGGTGCCTGAACATGAGGAGAAGCATCTTTGTTGTGAACATTCCCAGAGAGACTGTGGAGTCTCCGTCTACAGAGAGATTCCATGCCTGCCTGGGCATTGTGACCCTGCTTTGGTAGTGGGGTTGGACTAGATGATCTCCAGAAGTCCCTTCCAACAACCACCACTCTGTGATTCTGTGATTTGGGGTCTAAAGCATGCAGTAAATAACGTCAGTCAAGTCCTGGTAGGAGCAGAGTGGACTTCATTTGCTCTAAGCATAGACTTTGCTGTGTCTGGAGCCCTGCTCTGGCATTCCTCCAAGGCCTGCTTGCAATTGTAGGTAAAGAGACAAATAGAGAACTGTCCTTTTTTTCATGTATTATTAACTGGTGTTTGTCACACTCTTGAGCAGAATGCATCATGAGTCCCAGCGAAGCAAGCTGAGCCAGGGGAGGTTTAGGATGGATGTTAGGAAGAAATTCTTCACAGAAAGAATCATAGAATCATAGAATCATAGTATCAGTCAGGGTTGGAAGGGACCACAAGGATCAGCTAGTTCCAACCCCCCTGCCATGGGCAGGGACACCCCACACTAGATCAGGCTGGCCACAGCCTCATCCAGCCTGGGCTTAAACACCTCCAGGGACAGGGCCTCAACCACCTCCCTGCACAACCCATTCCAGGGCTTCACCACTCTCATGGGGAAGAACTTCCTCCTCACCTCCAGCCTGAATCTCCCCACCTCCAGCTTCATTCCATTCCCCCTAGTCCTATCACTACCTGAGATCCCGAGAAGTCCCTCCCCAGCCTTCCTGTAGCCCCCTTCAGATCCTGGAAGGCCACAATGAGGTCACCTGGGAGCCTTCTCTTCTCCAGACTGAACAGCCCCAACTCCTTCAGTCTGTCCTCACAGGAGAGGTGCTCCAGCCCTCTGATCATCCTCGTGGCCCTTCTCTGGACACCTTCCAGCACCTCCAGATCCCTCTTGTAATAGGGGCTCCAGAACTGGAGGCAGTGCTCCAGGTGGGGTCTCACCAGGGCTGAGTAGAGGGGGAGAATCACCTCCCTTGACCTGCTGGCCACACTTCTCCTGATGCAGCCCAGGAGCTGATTGGCTTTCCGGGCTGCAAGTGCACACTGAGAGCTCCTGTTGAGCTTCTCCTCCCCCAGCACCCCCAAGTCTCTCTCCTCAGGGTTGCTCTCCAGCCAGTCACTGCCCAGAGAGATTGGCCATTGGGATGTGCTGCCCAGGGAGGTGGTGGAGTCACCGTCCCTGGAGGTGTTTAGGAAGAGCCTGGATGGGGTGCTTGGTGCCATGGTTTAGTTGATTAGATGGTGTTGGGTGGTCGGTTGGACTTGATCTCAAAGGTCTGTTCCGACCTGGTTAATTCGGTATTCTGTATGAGAAAGGGCAGACTGAGCCAAGCAACCAGCACTTCCAGAAAGAACTTATCCCAGGCTTTCCAGAGAACCAGAAGATGCAGTAAACCCAGATTCAGTAAACCCAGATTCAGTAAACCCAGGTTCAGACACTTGGGTTGAGCACAAGCACAACATTTCTTTAGCTTGCCCAACTTCCTTCCCAGATTGTTTGTTTTCCAGGGCAGTGATGTTCTGCTTCCCAGTGAGCTCTAGAACCATCAGTACTTTCTCCCTGTCCCAGTGACATCTGGTTGTGCTGGGGTAGCTAATCAACTGCAGGCATTGCAGCTATTCTAAGCCTGCAAGCCACTTGAAAAGTTACCCAGGATTTTGGTAATGAAGGGCCTGAAGTTATTATTTGAGCTTTTCCTTCCCCCCCCCCTTTCCCCTTTTATCTTCTCTTCAGGGGTCAGCAGGCTGGTGATTTGTTTTGTACTACATTTTTTTTTTTTTCCTTTAACAAGCTCAGATTTGAGACTTCTAAGAGCTCACATCTTGGCTGTGTCCAGCTACTTGAATTCCCTGTAAGAGCGTTGGAGCTGTGAATCAATTTGTAATGGCCTGACAGTGAGCAAACATTAAAGGTTAACTCTGTATGTGAAAAGGTGAAATTGAAGAGACCAGAAGCTCACAGCTGCTCAGCTGCCCTGAGGCACATTTGTCACTTTGCAGTTAGGTTTGATATTTTAAGCAATGAGATTATCAGTTAATCATAGCTTTACCACCCCAAAAAATAGGTTTATATATTAAAACTGAGACTGATGTTCAGCTTTCCACATGACCTGTGGGTTGGAAGGATCCGAGGGCTGGAGCCCCTCTGCTGTGAGGCCAGGCTGAGAGAGTTGAGGTGGTTCAGCCTAGAGAAGAGAAGGCTCCAGGGAGACCTTCTGTGGCCTTTCAGTGCTTCAAGGGGGCTAGAGGAGAGCTGAGAAGAGGCTTTTTCTCAGGGTCTGTTGTTACAGGTCAAGGGGTGATGGTTTGAAACTAAAAGAGGGGATAGAATAGATAGAAAAAAGGCGATTTTTATGCTTAAGGTGGTGAGACCCTGTCCCAGGTTGCCTGGAGAGGTGGTGGGTGCCCTATCCCTGGCAGCATTCCAGGTGAGGTTGTCTGGGGCTGTGAGCAACCTGCTCTGGTTGGAGGTGTCCCTGCTGACTGCAGGGGGGTTGGACTGGATGACCTTTAAAGGTCCTTTCCAACCCAGACCATTCTAGGATTCTATGATTCCACAGCTCCTATTAAAAATACATCCTTCACTGTCCCACTAATGCCAAGATCTATCCAATAGTGAATGATTTATCCTTTGGTATTTGGCTTTTTCCTGTTGGAAGGGCAGGGGGGAGATTCTAAACTCCAAGAATACCGAGTCACTCCTAGCGCTTGGCTTGCGAGCACATAAACAACGCAGGCCCTTGCAAGTTCCATCCCTGTTTTGTCCAGCCATGTGTTCTCAGCCCAGCTGCTCAGAGCCCTGTGCCGGAGCTGGTTTGTTTTTCCAGGGGATCCCACGTTGTCCGTGAGGCGCTATCACGTTGCGCCGCAGCTCCGGCTGGAAGCGGAGCCTGGTGTTGGGATGCTGCTGCTCGGCTGGGCGGCGATAAGCAAAGAGACAGTCTGGCTCCTTCCAGGAGCCTCTCGCTCATGTCTGAGCTCTCCACAGTTCCCAAAGCCTCTGGCTGACTTTCCCCTGCGGACCTTTCATTTATCAGGAAATGAAATTGGTTACAGGATTTCACACGTTGCCAAACCTCACTGACGAAATCGCAGGAGCTGGGAGGATGTGTTAACTCCTTGTGCTTGATGCTTGGTTCTGTTGCTTGGGCTGGACAAGGGAAAACAGGTTCCTTCTCACTTTTTTAAAGGTTTCTGGGAAGTGCTGACACATTTTCTGTGATTATAGCAAATTCTGACCCTTAGGTTTATTGAGCACAAGCCCTACGAGGAGAGGCTGAGGGAGCTGGGGTTGTTCAGCCTGGAGAAGAGGAGGCTCAGGGCAGACCTCATTGCTGGCTACAACTACCTGAAGGGAGGTTGTAGCCAGGAGGGGGTTGGGCTCTTCACCCAGGCAACCAGCACCAGAAGAAGAAGACACAGTCTCAAGCTGTGCCAGGGGAGGTTTAGGCTGGAGGTGAGGAGAAAGTTCTTCATTGAGAGAGTCATTCATCATTGGAATGTGCTGCCCAGGGAGGTGGTGGAGTCACCATCCCTGGAGGGGTTCAAGAGGGGATTGGACGTGGCACTTGGTGCCATGGTTTAGTCATGAGGTCTGTGATGACAGGTTGGACTTGATCTTTGAAGTCTCTTCCAACCTTGGTGATACTGTGATTTCTTTGCATCATGGATGCCACTACGATGAGAGGGGGTGGAGGGGACCTCCAGAGATCACCCAACCCAACCCCCCTGCCAGAGCAGGATCACCCAGGGCATGTCTCACAGGAACACATCCAGGCAGGTGTTGAATGTCTCGCTGGAGGTGCTCAAGGCCAGGACGAGGTCTAATGGAAAGTGTCCTTGCCTGGCATGGGGTTGGGGTTGGAACTAGATGATCTTTAAGGTCCCTCCCCACCCAAATCATTCTATGACTCACAGACTCACACATGTATTCACAGAGTGCCCTGCTTTGGAGGGGTCCTTGGCAAGCCATCTAGTCTGGGCTGCTCTCTATCACCTCCTCCCCCAGTCTGTATTGATAACAGGGATTGTGCCAACCCAGGTGCAGGACCTTGCACTTGGTCTTGTTGACTGTCATAAGGTTCATCTGAGCCACCTCTCCAGCTGGTCCAGGTGCCTCTGGATGCCATCCTGTCCCTCTGGCTTGTTGGCTGCACCACTCATCTTGGTGTCATCTGCAGCTCTGGAGTGCTCAGCACAGACAGGGAGCTGTTGGAGCAGGGCCAGAGGAGGCCACAGCAATGCTGGCAGGGCTGGAAGGGCTCTGCTGGGAGGCTGCAGGCTGAGAGAGTTGGGCTTGGGCAGCCTGGGGAAGAGAAGGCTCCAGGGAGACCTTCTGGTGTCTTTCCAGTGCTTAGGATGGGACCTAGAAGAAAGATGGGGAGAGGCTCTTTATCAGGGAGTATAGTGATAGAGTGGGAGGGTAACAGTGCCAAAATGAAAGGGGGTAGATTTGGATTAGATATTAGTCAGAAATCCGTCATGGTGAGGGTGGTGAGGGACTGGAACAGGTTACCTGGATGCCCCATCCCTAGAAATACTCAGTGCCAGGTTGGAGAGAACTTTAAGCAACCTGCTCTAGTTGCAGATGTCCCTTCTAATTGCAGGGGGGGGTTGGAACTAAATGATCTTTAAACATTCTGTGGTTCTAGATCTAGATGATCTTTAAGGTCCCTTCCAACCCAAACCATTCTATGATTCTATAGGTACTCCTACTAACTGCACATTTGTCAGTCAGTGAAGACCCTATCATTTCTAAGCAGCTGGTCCAACTGGAGGTGAGAGAATGATCAGGTTGTCCACTGGTGCCTGCAGATGCCTTGTTCTGTACACTTGAGGTGGCACAACGCCATGGGGGCATTTCTGCTGTAACCTCTCAGCGTGTGTTCATGCAATCAATCACTGTAACCTCCTGTGTATGACATTAATAAGCCCAGAGGTGCAGCACGGTGCACATGTGGTCATCACTACGTCTGGAAGTGGTTTCTGCATTAATTGAGAGCAGGAGCAAGTCATACTGCCCTGCTTAGCTTCATTGCTTCCCACGTGAAGCTCCTGCAAACAGAGTATTTCCACTCTTGTGATATCAGAGCTTTCTCCTTTCTGTTAGGAATAGATCATTGTGAAAATATGTAGAGTTCCCTTAGAATCATAGAACTGTTTTGTTGGAAGAAGACCTTTAAGACCATTAAGTTAACCCAGCACTGCCAAGTCACCACTAACCCGTGTCCCTCAGCACCACATCGACACCACCTCAAAATCCCTCCAGGGATGGGAACTCCACCACTGCCCTGGGCAGCCTGTTCCAAGCCTTGATAGCCTTCCAGGGGAAGAAATTGTTCCTCCTGTCCAACCTAAACCTGCCCTGGCACAACTTGAGGCCATTTCCTTTTGTCATTTGTTACTTGAGAGAAGAGACCCCCAGCTGCCCTCAGCCTCCTTCCAAGGAGTCGTAGAGAGCCAGAAGGTCTCCCCTCAGCCTCCTTTGCTCCAGGCTAAGCAACCCCAGGTCCCTCAACTGTTTCTCACAAGACTTGTGCTCTAGACCCTTCAGCTTCACTGCCCTTTTTTGCACACATTCCAGCACCCTAATGTCCTTCTTGGAACAAGGGGCCCAAAATCTCAAGTGCTGAGCACTGGGGGACAATCCCTGCTCTGCTCCTGCTGGCCACACTATTGCTGAACCAAGCCAGTCTGCTGGTAGCCTTCATGGCCACCTGGGCACACTCCTGGCTCATCTCCAGGTGGCCCTAAACCAGCACCCCCAGGTCCTTTTCTGCTGGGCAGCTTTCCAGCCACTCTGCCCCAGTCCTGGAGCTGTGCCTGGTTGTTGTGACAGTCTTCCCTACCACGCACTGATGTTCCATTGGTGCCACAGTCTCAAGCTGCACCAGGGCAGGTTTAGACTGGACATTAGGAGGAAGTTCTATACAGGGAGAGTGATTCCCCATTGGAATAGGCTGCCTGGGGAGGTGGTGGGGTCACCGTCTTTGGAGGTGTTCAGGAGGAGACTTGATGGGGTGCTTGGTGACATCTAGTTGTTTGATGGGTTGGACACGATGATCTTGAAGGTCTCTTCCTACCTGGTTTATTGTATTGTATTGTATTGTATTGTATTGTATATGTGAACATGCGGCTGATGGCAGCAGGGCACACACCCCCCCAGCCTGCATCCTGTAGAGCTAAGCCATTGCAGAAGTAGTGCCAGAGGAGGTTTAGGTTGAACATTAGGAACAATTTGTTTCTGAAAAGGGTTGTCAAATCCTGGAACAGCTGCCCAGGGTGGAGTGATGGAGTCCCCATCCCTGGAGGGATTTAAAGCTGTGTAGCTGTGGTGCTGAGGGACATGGTTTAGTGGTGACCTGCACTGCTGGCCTCAATGATCTTAAAGGCCTTTTCCAACCAAAACAATTCTGATTCTAAGATAAGTAGGTGGCTTGGCCTCATGGCTGATATAACTGAGACTGTTACAACTCAGATGCTTTCAGAGCTGTGTCTGCAGCTGAAGTTAACTTGAAAACATTGCAAGTTTCACATTCCTTGCTTTTAAGAAGAACTGTGTGGTAGTATAAATAAGGTTGTTCTTTTAAAAACCCCCACAACAGTATTTTAAAAGAGCATTGCCATGGCACCACTGAGAACCTTCACTGGTCCTTTCCACTCCAAACCAGGGAGGCCAGAGGACTGGTAAGAATTCTGCACACTGGAGATCACTCATGTCTGGTAATGAGAGGTTATTGATGGTCAAGGGCAAAGAGGCACCAACACTCACACTCACATCCACACTTGATGTATGTTAAAGCAGTGAACTTCTCATGGTCCCCCAAAGACCATTTCTGTCATGAGATGAAGGCCCAAGCGGTTTCATCCATTTTCTTTCTTCAGCCTTTGCTTAAGATCTTAAATTTCCATGATGCCTACAAGATAAATGACTGGCTGAGAGCAGACTAATTAGGTGTAGCAGGTAATAATTACAGGTGAATTGTATAAATGCAAATGAAATGGTGGAGAACTTTCCATGCAGGGTTTTCAGGGGTACTGGTGAGGCTTTACAGAATCACAGTATCACCAAGGTTGGAAGAGACCTCAAAGATCATCAAGTCCAACCTGTCACCACAGACCTCATGACTAAACCATGGCACCAAGTGCCACGTCCAGTCCCCTCTTGAACACCTCCAGGGATGGTGATTCCAACACCTCCCTGGGCAGCACATTCCAATGGCTAGCAACTCTCTCTGTGAAGAACTTTCTCACCTCCAGCCTAAACCCCCCTGGCATGGCTTGAGACTGTGTCCTGTTGTTCCGCTGCTGGTTGCCTAGGAAAAGAGACCAACCCCCTCCTGGCTACAACCTCCCTTCAGGCAGTTGTAGACAGCAATGAGGTCTCCCTGAGCCTCCTCTTCTCCAGGCTAGACAATCCCAGCTCCCTCAGCCTCTCCTCACAGGGCTGTGCTCGAGGCCCCTTTCGTGAGCTTCAAGACTATGGTGGAAGTTGTGGGACTCCATGACCTGTGGTTGGAATTCCATGATCTGTGGTTGGACTCCATGTTCTGTGGTAGGACTCAATGATCTGTGGTTGGATTCCATGGTCTAAGATTGGATTCCATGATTTATGATTGGACTGCATGATCTAAGGTTGGACTTCATGATCTGTGGTTGGACTCCATGATTTATGGTTGGACTCCGTGATCTATGGTTGGACTTGATGATCTATGGTTGGACTCCATGATCTGAGGTTGGATTTGATGATCTGTGGTTGGACTCCATGATCTAAGGTTGGACTTTATGATCTATGATTGGACTCCATGATCTGTAGTTGGGCTCCATGACCTATGGCTGGGCTCCATGATCTGTGGTTAGACTTGATGATCTGTGGTTGGACTTGATGATCTGTGGTTGGATTCCATGATCTAAGATTGGATTCCATGATTTATGATTGGACTGCATGATCTGTGGTTGGACTCCATGATCTAAGGTTGGATTCCATGATCTATGGTTGGGCTCCATGATCTGTGGCTGGACTCCATAATCTATGGTTAGACTCCATGATCAAAGGTTGGACTCCATGATTTATGATTGGACTCCATGATCTATGATTGGACTCCATGATCTATGGTAAGACTCAATGATCTGTGGTAGGACTCCATGATCTTAGGAGTCTTTTCCAACCCAAATGATTCTGTGATTCCCTGGTTCTATGTATTTGTGTTACCTCCTTTACATCCTACTCAGAGCTGGATTGCAGTTCTCTAGGAAAGATGCATCCAGCTCCAACAGAGGGCTTTGTTTATCTGACTGGACTCCAGAGAAGCAAACCTCATCCTGAGCTGAAGGCACGCAGCAGGCGCTGGGTGTTGCACAAGCAGAGAAGGTAGCTGGGGAGGGTGGTGCCTTGCATGAGCGCTGCGAGTCGCGGTGATGCTGCGGTTCAGGAATGAGGTGCTTTGGCCAAGATGAAGATGATGGGTGGGCTAACACAGGACACTCCTATTCCCAAGCTACATGGAGACTAATATTTATGTGGAAGCTTAGTACGTCGTCCCCTCCACCCCTGGAAACCCTTCCAGTTACCTTCTGGAAGCTGCGTTCTGGGTTCAGTCACTTCATTCCAGAGTAATTGCTTTCTTCCCAGAGCTGAACAATTAGGCTGGAATGAAATCACCTTGTTCTGGAGCTACCACAGCAGCTTCAGAAGAGCTATTCAGCAATACTGTTATGCAGGACACTCTTCTGCACAAGTCTGGACAGTGTTTTGATTATCCCAAACCAGTTTTGAGAATGAATAGGTATGTTCAGATGACAAAATCCTCTCTATACCCAACCAGCAGCAATGTAGCACGTAATAACAACAATTTAAGTGCAGAAATGCAGATGGAACGGTGTTGTATTAATACAATAAGATTTATTGCTGACTCTGAGGCTAATTCTTCAAACCAAGGGAAAATAAACCTTTCTAGGAGCAGGGTTTTGCTTTCTCTTGTGATTGTCTTTGCTTTGCCATCAGCTGGGCTTGGTTTCCTCTGCGCTGTAGCTGCGCTTACAGCCCCGTACTCAGCCGAGCCCATTAATGTCTTAGCCTTGCCTGTGGCAGCTTGTGAGTTGTAATTAGCCTCTTCCCATTAAGGCAACAGATGAGAATTCATGCAGTTACTTGCAGAGGCTTTGGAAGGTGGAATAGTGTCCTGCAACAACAGTTATTAAAGGTGGTGGGGTGGGTATTTTTTTTTCCTTTCTGACACAGAATGAGGCTATCAGGAAACTATCAATGCTGTAAAGCTAAGAATTCCTTTGAACCTGAGAGGAGCTGGGGTCTGGGCAGAGCAGGAGAAGGTGGAGGGCTGGTTGTCAGGATTTTCAAATGAAGCACATGGCCAGGTAGTAATAAAGTTGCTTCTTCGTGTTTGTGATTTAAAGTTCATAGCCAAAAAACCACAATGGGGTGAAAGAACTGTTTGATAGGTAGCCTGGGAAGGAGCTCCACTGGTGGGAGCAGAGAACATCTGTTTAGCTAAGGGTCTAATGAGCATCCTTGCTGACAATTAGGGAGCATAAAGGAATCAAATCGTAGAGTAGAATCACAGAATCAGTTTTGTTGGAAGAGGCCTCTCAGATGGTCAAGTCCAACTGATAACCCAGCACTGCCAGGTCACCACCAAACCGTGGCCCTCAGCACCACATTTCCACAGCTTTGAAACCCTTCCAGGCATGGGGACTCCACCCCTGCCCTGGGCAGTCTCTTCCAGAGTTTATCAACCCTTTCCTTGAAGAAATTGTTCCTCATGTTCAACCTAAACCTCCACTTGAGGCTGTTGCCTCTTGTCCTGTCACTTGTTCCCTGGGAGAAGAGACCAACCCCCAGCTGCCTCCAGCCTCCTTTCAGGGGGTTGTAGAGAGCCAGAAGATCTCCCCTCGGCCTCCTTTTCTCCAGGCTCAACACCCCCAGTTCCCTCAGCTGCTCCTCCCCAGCCCTGTTCTCCAGACCCTTCCCCAGCTCCATTGCTCTTCTCTGGACATGTTCCAACACCTCAGTGCCCTTCTTGGAGTGAGGGGCCCAAAACTGAACCCAGGATTTGAGACAAGGCCTCGCCAGTGCCCAGTACTGGGGCACTTTCGCTGCCCTAGTCCTGATACCAAAGAAGCAGCCGTGTTCCTCTTGTGGGAGTTAACTAGCAGCTATCATTTGCCCTTTCTTCTCATAGCAACAAATACAGAACTGGTGTTATATAAAAGCATCCACATGCCTAGATAAAGAGCTTCAACAAATGATTTTGTAGTTCTTTATCTGTCCTGTAGGGAGCAGAAAAATGTTTCTGTAATGGACACAAGGGGAGGCCACTTGGGTCAGAAGTGTCTGGTTGTGCCCTACTGGTGGCACAGTCAGCATGAGAAGGGCCCTTCAGCATCTTCATTCAGGTGAAACATGCCCCCACCAGCTCTTGCTCAAAGGGAGTGATGAGCAGCAACCATTGCTGTCAGGAATATAGTTTTGGAGGAGAAAAGAGGTGGTAGGTGGTGGCATTTTCCTGCTGTCACCCAGGATGATGAGGGATGTTTTCCTTCCTGCTGCTGCTCTCCAGATGGCAAGAGCATCCTTGCACAAGGCATTGCCAGTGGTGATAAATGGAGGGTCTGCTGTTAGAAGCTCTGCAAACATTGTGGAAAGGAAGGGTTAGGAGATGACATAAAAACTCCAGTTCCTAAAAGGAGTGTGGCTTGCCAAAAGAGATCAATCAAATACTTCTTTATGCACAGCTGAAGTCTGGGCTTGGAAGTCTGGAGACTGGGAGTGAGTGCAGCAACAGGACCTGATTTTTCCATGTAAGCTCTTGAGATGCTGCCTTGCCTGACAATCATCTCAGTCAGTTTTAGACATGCAATTTAAAAATAAATTAATATTCCCCAAAGTTATTTTTTTTTCAACCACAGGGTCATTTTCTTACTTTATGGGAAGGAAGGACACATGCAGAGACTCAGAGCAGAAGAATTTAAACATGACACAGACTCTAACATGAAACAGTCTCTCGTTGTGTGTCTGGTTGTCACCAGATACATTAAATTGGTTGATTTCATGGAATCACAGAGTTGTTTTGGCTGGAAGGGACCTTTAACACCATCAAGTCCAACTATTATCTAACTCTGCCAAGGCTGGTGCTAAACCATGTCTCTCAGCACCACATACCTCTGTCTTCTAAACACCTCCAGGGATGAGGATTCAACCACCTCCCTAGGGAGCCTTTCCTGCCTTGAGGACCCTTTCAGTGAAGAAGGTTCTTCTAATATCCAACCTATATCTTCCCTGGCTCAACTTGAGGCAATTTCCTCTTGTCCTATCACCTGGGAGAAGAGACCAACCTCTGACCTGGCTCCAGTCTCCTTTCAGAGAGCCAGAAGGTCTCTCCTCAGCCTCCTTTTCTCCAGGCTGAACAACCTCAGTTCCCTCAGCTGCCCTTCACAAGACTTGTTCTCCAAACCCTTCCCCAGCTTTGTTGCCCTTCTCTGGACCTGCTCCAGCACTTCAATGTCCTTCTTGGAGTGAGGGACCCAAAACTGAATCCAGCATTCAGTGTGTGACCTCACCAGTACAGGGAGACAATCCCTGCCCTACTCCTGCTGGCCACACCATTGCTGATCCCAGCCAGGCTGCTGGTGGCCTTCTTGGCCACCTAGGCACTCACTGGCTCAATACTCACCCAGCTGTCAATCAGCACCCTCAGGTCTTTCTCTGCTGGGCAGACCTTGGTGGTTTAAGGAAGCTGCTGAAAGCAGACATGAGGACTATAAGGCAGGAGGAAAGCACGGGAGAAATGAGGGGATGGGAAAGTGGCGTGAGACTTTCCAGGTCGTTCCCCATGGTAACAGATCCCTGACACCAGTAAACAACATTTTCTCAAGGCTACTTCCATTCTGCCTGCTGCATCATTTGAACTCTGTTAACCTTGAGGATAATCCCTTTTTTCATTTTTTTTGAAGGAGAGCACAGAGGAGCTTTCCTGCCCTGAGCTGCAGAGCTCTCTGGCTTCATAGCAGCTTGGCAGGAGCCCAGCGCTCATGAGCAGCTCATCCAGCACGGGAGGGCCCCAAGCCAGCGCCTATCCCATGTTAACTTAAGGGCGATACATTTGCTCAAGCTAAACAGCATCTCCCAGTTTTCCCTCCTCCATACCCCTAAAAACCCACCCTTTTGGTTCTTGTGTGTGACTCAGTCTGCCTCACACGTGTGATGCAGGCATCCCTTCCTCCGCCGCCTGTGTTGGGAGGCACATAAAGGGTCCAGTGCCAAGCAAGCTGCATGCTCTCGTGACCTGTTATTTCCAAGCACCTTGCAACTTTGGTCAAAGTGAAGTAAAGCTTCACTGAAATGTTCTGACCTGGGGTGAGGGGGAGTGGGTTTATCTTCTCAGTTGAGAGTCATTTCCAACCTATCTATTCGTTTCCTGCTGCAAACCTGTGGTGCAGGCAGGGTAGCTGAAAAGGAGGTGAAAAGTGGCATTTAAAATGAATGTCTCCAGGGATGAGGCCTCAGCCTGGGCAACCTGTCCCAGTATTTTACCACTCTCATTGCAAAGAACTTCCTCCTAATGTCCAACCTAAATCCAATCTACCCTGCTCCAGTTTCAAACCATTGCCCTTCATCCTATTTCTACAGAGTCTCTCAAACAGCCCCTCCCCTCCCCAGCCTTCCTTTAGGTCCCCTTCAGGTTCCAAAGTGTAGCTATTGGGTCTCCCCACAGCTTTCTCTTATCCAGGCAGAACAACCCAAGTTCTTTCAGCCTGTCTTCATAGGAGAGGTGCTCCAGCCCTCTGAAAATAACAAGATGACTTCTTTTGAGCAGATATGAGTTAGAAAGTGTTAGTGGAGCATGTCTGAGTTCTTCTCCAACCTTGATTCCAAATACTGAGTCAGCTAAATGAATGGACCCATTTGAAGACACATGTACCTTGCCATCTTGCTGCTTCTATCTCTGGGTTTAGTTTGGAAGTTCTTTAGGTAATGTTCATAAATTTCTGGAGTTTTGGTTTGTTGGTTTTTTTTTCCCCTCAATCTGTCTATTTTATAAGAAAAAAAAAATATTAGCCTCTCTCTTTGTGAAATATAAAATGGTGTGACAGAGGTCAGCCAGTTTATTTAGGCTTTTGACACTGTCTGCCACAACATCCTCCTTGGGAAGCTTAGGAACTGTGGTTCAGATGAGTGAACAGTGAGGTGAACTGAAACAGAGCTCAGAGCATTGTGATCAACAGTGCTGAGCCTAGTTGGAGGACTGTAGCTCGTGGTGTTCCCCATGTGTCAGGACTGTGTCCAGTCCTGGTCAACATCTTCATCAGTGACCTGGGTGAAGGGGCAGAGTGGAGCCTCAGGCAGTTTGCTGATGGCACAGCACTGGGAGCAGTGGCTGACACCCCTCAGGCTGTGCTGCCATGCAGTGAGACCTGGGCAGGAGGAGAGCTGGGAGAGAGGAACCTCTTGAGGTTCAACCAGTGCAAGAGCAGGGTCCTGCAGCTGGGGAGGAACAACCTTCTGCACAGGGCAGGTGAGAGTTTGAGCTGCTGGAAAGCGGCTCCACAGAGAAGGATCTGGGAGTGCTGGTGGACAACACCATGAGCCAGCAATGTGCCCTGGTGTCCAACAAGGCCAATGGCATCTTATGGTGTATTCAAAAGAGTGTGGCCAGTAATTGGAGGGAGGTTCTCCTCCCCTCTGCTCTGTCCTATTAAAGCCACAGGCTGATGTTCCCCCTGAGCCAGCAATGTCCCCTCAGGGCCAAGAAGGCCAGTGGTGTCCTGGAGTGCATGGAGTGTGGCCAGCAGGTCAAGGGAGGTTTTCCTCCCCCTCTACTCTGCCCCAGTGAGGCCACACCTGAAGTACTGTGTTCAGTTCTGCACTCCCCAGTTCAAGAGACACAAGAAACTACTGGAGAGAGTCCAGCAGAGGCTACAAAGATGCTGAGGGACCCTGGAGCATCTCTGTGAGGAGGAAAGACTGAGAGCCCCTGGGGCTGTTGAGCCTGGTGAAGAACAGCCCCAGAGGGGATCTGATCAGTGCTCAGCAAGTGTCAGGGGCCAGACTGTTGTCAGTGATGCTCAGCAACAGGACAAGAGGGAAACTGGAACCCAGGAGATTCCATCTGCACATGGTAACAATGTGAGCTCTGTGAGGGTGCTGGAGGCCTGGAGCAGGCTGCACAGGGAGGTTGTAGAGTTTCCTTCTCTGGAGAGCTTCCAACCCCAACTTGCCATTGTGATGCTGGGCAAGCTGCTGTGGGCTGGAAACCAGGTGATCTTCAAAGGGCCCTTCCAACCTGGAGCACAGAGGCTGAGGGAGCTGGGGTTGCTTAGCCTGCAGAAGAGGAGGCTCAGGGGAGACCTTCTTGCTCTCTACAACTCCCTGAAGGGAGGTTGTAGCCAGGTGGGGGTTGGGCTCTTCTCCCAGGCAGCCAGCACCAGAACAAGAGGACACAGTCTCAGGCTGTGCCATGGGGAGGTTTAGGCTGGAGGTGAGGAAGAAGTTCTTCCCAGCAAGAGAGATTGGCCATTGGGATGTGCTGCCCAGGGAGGTGGTGGAGTCACCATCACTGAAGGTGTTTAGGAAGATACTTGATGGGGTGCTTGGTGCCATGGTTTAGTTGATTAGATGGTGTTGGGTCATAGGTTGGACATGATGATCTCAAAGGTCTCTTCCAACCTGGTTTATTCTATTCTATTCTATTCTATTCTATTCTATTCTATTCTATTCTATTCTATTCTATTCTATTCTATTCTATTCTATTCTAACCCACACCATGCTGAGTCCTCTGATGCCAGGACACTTAAGATTTGGTGAGAGAAGAACAAATGAATACAAGATAGAGGAGGGGGGAAAAGCCATGTAAACAGTCCAGTTGCTCCTCCACTGTTGAGGCTGAGCTGTCTTTTCTGAACTTGTCTTTTAAATTTCTTCCATTATTTTTTTTATTGCAGAAAGGGTTTTCTTCCAATAAATACTCTCTTCTTCCAATAAATACTCTCTTCTTCCAATAAATACTCTCTTCCAATAAAATATTACCAAGGTCTGAACCCGGATGTGCAGAACAGTGGTAGAGTCCTCATCCCTAGAGAGGTTTCAAAGCCATGCAGAGGTGCTGCTGAGGGGCAAGGTTTATTTAATCACCTGGCAGTGCTGGGTTAAGGGCTGGACCTGATGGTCTTAAAGGTCTCTTCCAACCAAAGCAATGCAGTGATTAAATTTCCTTTACATGTGGCAGTCTGAGAAACATCAGTGCTGAGAAGATCTCTGCCCTGCTTGACAGATGAGCTGGGTAATGGAGTTTAATCTTCCCCATTTTCCTGTTTTGACACGTTTTCACTTCTCTGTGTGTGTGTTTAAATCAAGGAATCAAAATAAGTTTTGAGTACAGAATATAAATCCCAGGCAGAATTACAGCTTTCACTGCAGAGCTGGGCTGGGTGTAAACAGCATGAACCTTACAGATACTGCTTAATTAAATGCATGCATCAGAGAAATGTCTCAAATGTTTGCAGCAGCTACAGCAAGAAGTGAGAGTGAGGAAGAAACTGTGCTTTGTCAGCTGCTGGCTGCCTCAGCTGCATTCCCACTCTGCACTGAATGTGGGCACAACCTCTGGGACAAGGTGCAGTGCTTCTCCCTGGCTGGTTTACAGGCTGCTCAGGATGGTCAGTGGTGGAGGTGGCTTTTTCCTGACCAAGCAGGGGAATTCCCACATCCATCAGCATCACTGCTGAGGGTTCTGCTGTTAGGGTTTGACTGGTTTAGGTGACCATGTCTTTTCTGTAGCTTTGTTTCTTAGGTAGTGTCAGATGCCAGCAGGAGCAGGGAAGTCATTCTGCCCTGGACTCAGCACTGGTTAGGCCACCCCTTGAGTCCTGGGTCCAGTTCTGGGCCCCTCGGTTTAGGAAAGATGTTGAGATGCTGGAAGGTGTCCAGAGAAGGGCAACAAAGCTGGGGAGGGGTTTGGAACACAAGCCCCATGAGGAGGGGCTGAGGGAGCTGGGGTTGCTTAGCCTGGAGAAGAGGAGGCTCAGGGGAGACCTTAATGCTGTCTACAGCTGCCTGAAGGGAGGTTGTAGCCAGGTGGGGGTTGGCCTCTTCTCCCAGGCAATCAGCACCAGAACAAGAGGACACAGTCTCAAGCTGTGCCAGGGGAGGTTTAGGCTGGAAGTGTGGAGAAAGTTCTTCATGGAAAGAGAGATTGGCCATTGGAATGTGCTGCCCAGGGAGGTGGTGGAGTCACCATCCCTGGAGGTGTTCAAGAGGGGATTGGAAGTGGCACTTGGAGCCGTGGTTTAGTTAGTCAGGAGGTGTTGGATGATAGGTTGGACTTGACGATCTCCGAGGTCTTTTCCAACCTTATTGATTCTATGATTGCACTGAATCTTGAATCCATGTGAATTTAGGATATGTTGCAACAACCCACAACCTGTTGAGCTTGCAAACAAGGAGGTTTTTTTTTCTTGACCATGTTTTCATGTTGACTCCTTACCCTAAGAAACCCCACTATAGTCTCCTCTGCCCAGCTTTTCTCCCGGCCCCATCCCCATACTATCACTTCAGGGAGGTGCTAAGTGTTTCCAGCCACCATGGGCAGGTGGTGAAAGATGGAAAGTCCTGCAAGACATACACTGCATTCACTCCTTGCATGCCAGCCAGGTGGTTTATGCCAGTTCCTTCACAGACTCGTAGAGTGGTTTGGGCTGGAAGGCATCTTTCAAACTCACCTGGTCAAAATCCCTTGCAGCTAGCAGGGACATCTGCAATTAGAGCAGCTTGCTCAGAGCCCCATCAAATATGACCTGGAGTGTTGCCAGGGATGGGCTTTCTACCACCTCTCTAGGCAACCTGGGACAATGTCTTACCACCCTCATTGTAAAAGATGCCTTCTGTGTAGTCTGGATCTCCCTCTTGTAGTTCCAACCATCACCCCATGCCCTGATACAACAGGCCCTGAGAAAAACTCTGTCCCCAGCTTTTTCAGAGGTCCCTTCCTTGAAGCACTGCAAGGCCACCAGAAGGTCTCCCTGGAGCCTTCTCTTCTCCAGCCTGCCCAAGCCCAACTCTCTCAGCCTGCAGCCTCCCAGCAGAGCCCTTCCAGCCCTGCCAGCATTGCTGTGGCCTCCTCTGGCCCTGCTCCAACAGCTCCCTGTCTTGTTCTGAGGACTCCAGAACTCAACACAGTATTCAAAGTGGGTTCTAAGGCAATTATTTGTCACAACAGATCTTTAAATGATGGGGATAGCAATAAACCCATGGTTTGTGATCTGGATTCTGCTTGAGAACAGCCAATACAGCGGTGGGGTAAAGATTTCCCAGCTTGAAAATGCTGCAGCAGCATCCAGGAGCTTCAGGAAGCAGGTTTTTCTTCCTTCTCCACATCATGTTTTAGGTATCACAAACCCCAGCAAGGGCTGTTTTTTACAGATAGGAAACCAGAGGCTGATATCAGACAGCTCAGTGCAGGGAGGTCTGTTGGATGGTATGAGCAACTGGTTGCTCCAAAATAGAGCAGGAATTTTTTTGTATCTATGGAGTAGAGCAGGAGAAGGGCACAGCCCTTAAATTTAGGTGTTGTCCTTAATATGAGACCTGTGAGATTCAAGTGGTGCCTGTAGGTCTGAGCTGGGAGTCAGGCAGCAAAACTTTGTTTGAATTCCTCATGTTTATCTGTCCCATCAGGTTTTGCCAAGCTCCATCCTCCTGTGCTAAGATCAGCAAAGGCTGATTGTTGTCACCAGGGTAAACAGTCTTGACCTGCATGCACAGGGAGGAAGGGGGCAGATGCATTGGATAACAAAGGGGACATAAATAGCATTTATGAATTAATGACTTCATGTTCCCCAGACTGTGGTGGGGAGTTCTCTAGAAGATTTTGGTGTCCTAAGGACAGTCTTTAAGCAGAGTAGGAGCCCTTACTACAGCCAAGGTCGGTGAAGGCAATCAAATCTGGCAGTACTGCATCCACACAGTTCAGTGGTGGACTTGGCAGTGCTGGATTAAGAGTTGGGCTTGAAGATCTTCAGGGTTTTCTACCAACCTGTATGATCCTATGATCCTGTCATTCTAAAGCACTGTAAAGCAGAGGACACCAGTGCTTTTCCTGCACTGTTGAAAGAGCAGCTCACCTGAGGCCCTTGTTCAGACTCAGGTGATTGTTTGCATCAGGGTAAAACCACTTCCACTTTAGGAGACTGCTCCTTCTGGTAGGTAGTGGCTTCAGGAGGACACCAAGCATGCAGATGTTTGGGATGCAGTCAGCTCCTGATTGCCTGTGCTTAACCAGTCAAGGAGATACAGCTGCCCAGCTTCAAGGCTTATAAAGATGTCCTTCACCTGGAAGGAATCCTTGTCTTACTCATTCCTTTCTCCTATGCTGGGAAAAGATAATCCAGCAGTGCAGCACAAGCTGGGATCTACCTCTCTGGGGAGCAGCTCTGTGGAAAGGGGCCTGGGGGTCGGTCCTGGTGGACAACAATCTCAGTGTGACTGAACAGTGTGGTGCTGCAGCAAAGAAAGCCAATGGGATGCTGTGTTCTATCAGCAAGGGCATCACCACTAGCAATGAAGAAAGCATGATCCAGCTCTACACAGTGGTAGTCGGGCTGCACCTGGAATACTGTGTTCAGTTTTGGTGCACACTATACAAAAACCAAGTGAGCAGGCTGGAGGGAGCCCAGAGAAGAGCCACCAAGAGCATGCAAGGACAGGGAAGATGCCATGTGAGGAAAGAGAACTGAGAGAACTGGGTTGAAGGCTGAGGGGAGACCTTGTCACCTTGCCCCAGTGTTTAAAGGGTGGCTACAGAGAAGATGGAAGATGGAAACTCTCTTCCATGGCAAAGATGAGGGGTGGTGGGTACAAGTTACTGCTGGGGAGATTCCAGTGGGACTCAAGAGGACAGTTTTTCACAGGCACAATCAGCCACTGGAATAGTCTCCCCAGGGAAGTGGTGGAGTCCTTAGCATTGAACAGCTTTAAGATTCAGCTGGACAGGCTTCTCGGCCATCTTACCTATGCTGTACTTTTGCTAAGAAAGGTTGAACCAGATGACTCTGGAGATCCCTTTCAACCTGGGATTCCATGATCCTTAGGGTACTTGCCTCTGTCATGAAGGAGGATGAGAGGAAATGGCCTCAAGTTGCACCAGGGGAGGTTTAGGTTGGACATCAGAAGAAAGCTCTACACTGGAAGGGTTCTCAAACACAGGAACAGGCTGCCCAGGGAGGTGGTTGAATCACCAACCCTGGAGGTGTTTAAAAGATGGAGAGATGTGGTGCTGGGGGACGTGGTTTAGCCCCAGACTTGGCAGAGTTAGAGAGTGGTTGGGCTCAATGATCTTAAAGGTCTTTTCTTTCCCAGCTGAAACAATTCTATGATCATTGGTAAAGTCTTTTTTCCAGTAGCTGATTTGAACATTCTATCACAGACCCACAGAATGCCAGCTTGGAAGGGACCCCAAGGGTCCTCTGGTCCAGGCTTTGTAGGTGATAGTGTAGTTTTAATGAGATGGCTCAGCACCCTGTCAGGCTGAGTCATGATCATAACATTCATGCCCTTCAGGAATAGAATAGGATATGAAATGAAATTGTCAGGGTTGGAAGGGACCTCAAAGATCATCTAGCTCCAAACCCCCTGCCATGGGCAGGGACACTAGCTAGAATAGAAGGTGAATAAATTGTGGGACAGAATATAGAATAGAATAGAATAGAATAGAATAGAATAGAATAGAATAGAATAGAATAGAATAGAATAGAATAGAACAGAACAGAATAGAACAGAGTGGAATGGAACAGAGTGGAATGGAATGGAATGGAATGGAATGGAATGGAATGGAATGGAATGGAATGGAATGGAATGGAATGGAATGGAATGGAATGGAGTGGAGTGGAGTGGAGTGGAGTGGAGTGGAGTGGAGTGGAGTGGAGTGGAGTGGAGTGGAGTGGAGTAGAGTAGAGTAGAGTAGAGTAGAGTAGAGTAGAGTAGAGTAGAGTAGAGTAGAGTAGAGTAGAGTAGAGTAGAAGGATGGGATGAACAACCTAAACCCCCCAGTGTTGGAACAATTTCTCTGGTTACATGTTGAGATCAACATAGACCCTCCTGATCTGGGTCTGTCTTCACAGGACTCAGAGGACACACAATTCTGTGATTCCGTGGCTCTCAGCATTAAGGCAAATGAAAGAAAGCCCCCAAAAGCTGAGATCTGTGGATGTGTAGAGTCCACCCCCACAAAATAAAGATCCAGGTTTGGCACCAACGCCTTGGCTCACAGTCCCAGCAGAGATAAGGCTGCAGTCTGGCACCACATGGCCCTGGCTGGAGAGGTTTCATGTCCACATTTCACTCCTCAAGACAGATTTTGTCTCCTGGCTGTAGCAGGGCCAGGCTGATGCATCTCGCAGCAGCTCTTTGTCCCTTGACTGAGGCTTGAAGCGCTGGAGAAGGGAGTGCACCAGTGAGGGGGGACGAGGAGTACACTTTCCAGTTTGGGGGAGATTAGGGAGCCCAAGGTCTGCAGGCTCCGTGAGGGTGTTAGGCAGCATGTCCCGAACCTCGGGCAGATAAGGTCCCGCTTCCTAGGCTGCCCTGATGGGAGAGTTAACAGCAGTTGGTGACCGCGAGCCTGTCTCTGCTCCTGCAGTCATTGTTACCATTTTGGGGTGGTTTTTTGCAGTAATATTTACAGGCCTGGCTCTCTCCGATTAAAAAAGTTACAAAATCAAAAGGAGGTCTTCCTCCCTGGGCGTCGAGGTTGGAGGGGGATGGGGGTGTGGAGGAGCAGAAGGATGTTTGGGCTTGGCGTGCCACCCCGCCGCCGCCGTGCTGGGGTGGGAGGGACCGGAGGAGGATGTCGGCTCCGGGCTCTCCGTCTTTGTGGCTGCTCGTTATGTAAAAGTCAAAACCTCATAAAACGAGCCCCGGGGAGCTCTGGGGCTGGGGAAGCGCGTTGTAAATGTCAGCCCCTGTGAGGGAGGGGAAGGTGTGGAGCTGAGCAGGGAGAGAGGTTCTCCTCGCCCAGCTCGGTGGCGCAGAGCCGGAGTGCAGGCGGCGGTCGGGACCCCTGCGCGGCAATACCGGGGAGAAGCCGGGTCCCAGCTGTCTGAAGGAATGTTCTTTTTGGCTTGGTGGGATGTTTTGGATGCTGCTGCTGCTGCTGCAGCAGTGCACCAGTGAAAGCATGTCTGGGACCTCGTCACTGGAAAAACATGCACACTGAATCACTCTCCTGCCACCTTTTTGTGCTGGGGGAATATGGTCTAGGCAGCTAAAGAAGAAACACAAACAGCTGTGACGTGGGAGCAGCTCTGAGTTTGGGGCTGTGACATGGTAGTAACTCTCAGTGTGGGGTGAGAACTGAAGGACTGTTGTGATCTCTCCATCCTCTGCCTCTCTGCTTCAGCTGGATGATCCCAAAACTCTACTAGGGCAGGAGAGTGAGCTCGTGTAGGTGGTTTCCAAAGGAAAAATCCTTTAGATGTGGAGTCAGGGTGGCTTATGCTGTCAGCATGCTTCTGTCCCTCCCCATCTTGGAGCCTGAAAAACAGGAGGTCAGTGCTAGAGACTTCAGAGGGGGCACCAACCAGCAAGCACAGGAGAGACTGAGTCTGGTCTCAGTCCTTGACACATAGAATGGTTTGGGTTAAAAGGAACCTTAAAGGGCATCCAGTCCAAACCCCCTGCAGCGAGCAAGGATGTCTGCAGCTGGAGTATGTTGCTCAGAGCCCCAGACAACCTGACCTGGGATGTTGCCAGGGGTGAGGTTTCTCCCACCTCTCTGGGCAGCCTGGGACAAGCTCTCACCACCCTTAGCATCAAACATTTCTTCCGTCTCTCCACTCTTCCCAGGCTGCCCAGGGAGGTGGTGGAGTCACCATGCCTGGAGGTGTTCAGTAACTCTGTGGCCATGGCACCTGGGGATGTGGTTTAGTGGCCATGGTGGTGCTGGGTTGATGGTTGGGCTTGATGATCTTAGAGGTCTTTTCCAGCCTAAACAATTCTGTGATACTATGATTCTGTGATTCTCTGAGCATTTAATTTCCTGCAGCTGTGGTCATACAAACCTTTGCTCTGAGTGATCTATAACCACATATCAATAATCATGCCTTACTAGGTCAGTTGTCTCTTCTTCCAGACCAAGAAGATGGTATCTCATTAGATGAGTGTGGGTTACTTACTGCCCTTTACTCCCTGGGACAATGTTGTTTCCTTCTGCAGCTCATGGGATTAGTATCATAGTATCAGTCAGGGTTGGAAGGGACCACAAGGATCAGCTAGTTCCAACCCCCCTGCCATGGGCAGGGACACCCCACACTAGATCAGCCTGGCCACAGCCTCATCCAGCCTGGGCTTAAACACCTCCAGGGACAGGGCCTCAACCACCTCCCTGCACAACCCATTCCAGGGCTTCACCACTCTCATGCTGAAGAGCTTCCTCCTCCCCTCCAGCCTGAATCTCCCTATTTCCAGCTTCATTCTGTTCCCCCACAGTCCTATCACTCCCTGACACCCTCAGAAGTCCCTCCCCAGATTCCTTTTAGCCCCCTTCAGGTACTGGAAGGCCACAATGAGGTCACCTGGAAGCCTTCTCTTCTCCAGACTGAACAGCCCCAACTCCCTCAGTCTGTCCTCACAGGAGAGGTGCTCCAGCCCTCTGCTCCTCCTTGTGGCCCTGCTCTGAACACCTTCCAGCACCTCCAGATCCCTCTTGGAATAGGGGCTCCAGAACTGGAGGCAGTACTCCAGGTGGGGTCTCACCAGAGCTGAGTAGGGGGGGAGAATCCCCTCCCTTGCCCTGCTGGCCACACTTCTCCTGCTGCAGCCCAGGAGCTGATTGGCTTTCCGGGCTGCAAGTGCACACTGAGAGCTCATGTTGAGCTTCTCCTCCCCCAGCACCCCCAAGTCTCTCTCCTCAGGGCTGCTCTCCAGCCAGTCCCTGCCCAGCCTGGATTTGTGCCTGGGATTGCCTCCACCCAGATGCAGGACCCTGCCCTTGGTCTTGTTGAAGCTCATGAGGTTGGCTTGTGCCCACCGCTCCAGCCTGTCCAGGTCCCTCTGGATGGATCCCTTCCCTCCAGCTGTCTGCTGCACCACACAGCTTGGTGTCATCAGCAACCTTGCTGAGGGTGCACTCGCTGCCACTGTCCATGGCCCCCACAAAGATGTTGAACAAGCCTGGTCCCAGGACTGGTACCTGAGGGACTCTGCTTGTCCCTGGTTTCCACTGGGACATGGACCCATTGACAGCCACTTTTGGGTGCAGCCATCAAGCCAGTTCTGTATCCATCTAGTGGTCCATCCATCAAACCCGTGTGTCACCAGCTTGGAGACCAGGAGGTGGTGCGGGACAGTGTCGAAGGCTTTGCTCAGGTCCAGGATTGCTTAAACTGGGGACATTTAGCCTCTGCCTAGAATATTTTGTATCACTTCTTAATCACTTTGAGTTTTCTATTGCTTTTTCAACACCTCTTCATGTGGTCCAAGGCACTGTTTTCTTCTCTGCCTTTGAATTTGCACCTAGTCCTTACCCAGATCTTTGAACAAGATGTGCAGCTCATGGTTAGTCTGGCAGGTTTCCTGTTTGCTTCCTTCTTCTCCCCACCATCGTCTTCTGCTGCGCTGCCTGTGCTTCAAGCTTGAGATGGAGGCAAAGATGCTGTCAGGCAGATGTGGTGTAGCCCATGCTGGTGTTTCACCACACAGACACCTTCTGTCTGAAGTCACAGAGAAACACTGTAGGTGCATAGGGAACCAGAGAAAGAGCAGATGGCATTATCTCCACAGCAGAATTAAGTAATTGCAGAAGAAAAACCCAAACCCACATCTACCAGCATTTTGGAAGTGCTGAGACATTTTCACCCACATAGTTTGCTCTATCAAAGCACTTAAATGCTTGTATTTGCATAAAAATTAAGCAAACCTATGTTTATATACCTACAGGGGTCTCTGTATGGCCTCAAGTTGCACCAGCAGAGGCTTAGGTTGGACAGGAGTTGAAATTTCTACCCTGAACCAGTTGCAAAGGCCTGAAACAGGTTTCCCAGGACAGTGGTGGAACCCCCATTCCTGGAGGGGTTTCAGAGTTGTCCAGGTGGAGAGCAGTGACAGTGGTGTCCCCCAGGGATCCATGCTGGGACCTGTGCTGTTTAATATCCTTATTTGATGTCAGGCTGCACAAATAAGACTGATGCTGAACACCCCACCCACCAACACACTGATTTCCCTTCCACAGCTGAGCCCAGCCTCTGACTGGACAAAATCCCCACTGACAGCAGCGGGAATGCTCCTTGGAAAAGGCCATGGAAAGCACTGGCTGCTCTCCCAGCAGCCTGTGAGGACATGGCTGAGGTTTGAAGGAGAGAAAGCAGCTCCACAGTGCCTCTGGCCAGGCCACTGCAATAAATACTGGGAGAGGACACCCAAATGATGTTCGGGTTGTGACCTATGGCATGAAAAAGGAAGGAACTCCACAGTTACACCCCTACCTGCTAGCAATAGGAAACACAGAAGCTGGCCATTTCCCTCTTGTTTCTCCC
The DNA here is from genome assembly GCA_033816785.1 of Picus viridis. Taxonomy (NCBI): domain Eukaryota; kingdom Metazoa; phylum Chordata; class Aves; order Piciformes; family Picidae; genus Picus; species Picus viridis. The sequence goes on from CM066606.1 coordinate 2,700,413, forward strand.
TCCTATTCTCTCAAGCCCTTTACAACTCTTTCCTTCTGCCATGAAAGACCAGGGCAGGGGGATCTGGGGTCATTTTGTTGGATTTTAACAGAAGAATTGTGGGTCCCTCCTGGTGGCAAACTGATCTGCACAGCAGTGCCACTGCAGGGCCCTCGTGCTGGGCAGGCAGCTGCTGCTGGAGAAGGACACATCCCTGGCCTGTGCCTGCCCAACTTTCAGGATCTGAGAAATCCCCTCTGAAGCTCCATCCTTCCCAGCAGAAATCAGGGAGAAGCTTGACAACACTAGGACTCAAATGCTGCTTGCTCCCCAGTCCCCCTGGGCACTGGGTGTTGCCATGTTGTGCAGACCATGGATTCAGGGTGTGGGGGGCAGTGGGGATGTGCCCTGGGGTCTACAGGCAGATTAGAACAACTGGTTGAAAGCAGCAAGTAGTTATCTGCAGAGAGGAGTTGTCTCCCCCTCCTCCCCCAGAGGCTTCAGGACCAAGAATCCCAAGGTAGAGACAGCCCTGTTTCCCATCTCATCCATCACAGCATCACAGCAAGTTTGGGTTAGAAGGGACCTTGAACCTTATCAGTCCAACCTCTCTGCAGGCAGCAGAGACATCTTCAACCACAGCAGGCTGCTCACAGCCCCACACAGCCTGACTGGAATGCTTCCAGGCATGGAGCACCTCCCAGGGCAGCCTGAAGCTCCACAGTGTCCTGTGCCTAAGGCACTGGGGTGCACTGCTGGAGGAAGAAGCTGGGCTCTTCCTCAGCACAGTATCTCCCAGCCAAAGGGATTTCCAGGCTTTCCTTTATCTGTAAAGTCAAATATTCCACCTGCCTCTGATCCTGCCCTTTGCAACTCCCCTTCAACAGATCCTCATCTCCTCTGTCTGGCCAGTGGCTTGCAAATGTTGTCCCATTCTCCTGTGCCACAATCCCCAGCTGCTGGGTCATTCCCCCCTAGGTTGCCTGACTTAAATCCCCTTCCTCTTCACCTCCCACTGGTGGCATGCAGCAGGAGTTGGGCTGAACTTTGCCCCCACTGGTGACATGGCATGGCTGGCACGTTCTGGGGTTCTTTTGTGGGGATCACAGTGTGACAGAAGCAAAGATGGAGATGTGACCTGGCTTAATGGGCTGTGAGTGACCAGCAGAGATGCCATGAAGGACATGCACTGCTGCTCCTGCCCACCCTGGCTTGCAGCGTGCCTGTGGGGCATCAGATCCTCTTTTGCAGCAGGACCTGGGACCTCTGCTCTTTAATCTCTTCAGCACTGCTATAGGCAGTGGGGTCCAGGCACCCTCAGCAGTGTGCAGATGACACCAAGCTGAGTGGAGCTGTCAGCACAGCAGAGGGACAGGATGGCAGCCAGAGGGACCTGGGCAGGCTGGAGAGGTGGTGCCCAGGTGAACCTCATGAGCTGCAACGAGAGCAAGGGCAGGGTCCTGCAGCTGGGCTGGAACAATCCTCACTCTCAGTACAGGCTGGGGGAGGAGGTGATAGAAAGCAGCCCTGAGGAGAAGGACTTGGGGGTGCTGGTGGGGGAGAAGCTGGACAGGAGCAGGCAGTGTGAGCTTGCAGCACAGAAGGCAAATCACATCCTGGGCTGCATCCAAAGCAGCATTGCCAGCAGATGGAGAGAGGGGATTCTGCCACTCTGCTGTGCTCTGCTCTGGTGAGACCTCACCTGGAGTGCTGTGTCCAGCTCTGGAGCCCTCAATACAGGAAGGGCATGGACCTGATGGAGTGGAGCCAGAGGAGGCCATGAAAATGATCAGGGGGTTGGAGCAGCTCTGCTATGAGGACAGGCTGAGAGAGCTGGGGGTGTTCAGCCTGGAGGAGAGAAGGCTGCAGAGAGACTGCTCCCAAAAGCTTGCAGGGACAGGACAAGGGGCAATGGCTTCAAACTAGAGCAGAGCAGATGTAGATTGGATGTTAGGAACAAGTTCTTTACTACGTCAGTGGTGGAACCCTGGAACAGGTTGCCCAGGGAGGTGGTTCAGGCCCTTCCCTGGTGATATTCAAGGTGAGGTTGAGCAGGGGTCTGGGCAACCTGATCTAGTGGAGGATGTCCCTGCTGGGGGGTTGGCCTGGATGAGCTTTGGAGGTCCCTTCCAACCCTCACCATTCTATGACTCTAGCTGTGGTGCTGAGGGACATGGTTCGGTGGTGACCTGGCAGTGCTGAGTTAATGGTCGGACTCAGTGAGCTTAAAGGTCTCTTCCAAACTGGTGATTCTGTCTGTGCCATGAACAGTGCAGCACTGTGGATGTTGTAGGCCAAGAGAAGTATTCTTCCCCAGCCCCAGCTCCTGACAGATTGGTGTAAGGCACATTGCAGTACCAAACCTTGCTGAGGCAGGTATTTGTTATGGCACCTCCAATTAAATCTTGGTGTGGTGCTGAATCTGAGTCCCTTGGGGTTTGGGGTTTTCTTTTCTTCACTAGTTTAAGTGTATTGCTGGAAAGGTCCAGTGCTGGAGCTGCTCTCCAGGCAGTAACTGCTGCACTTAGCTGAAGCAACATGAAAACAAAATCTGCCAGCATGCCATGAGCTTAACAAAGAAGACTCTTGGTAAGCTTTCCAAATGCACACAAATCCCATTTTCAATGAAGATTTTGAAGCTTTGGCTTGATGGAAGGTTAATGTGACTTTGACTCATCCCTGAAGCTATTTAAAGGGCATTTGGTGCTGAGGGCCATGGTTCAGTGGTGACCTGGCAGTGCTGGGTTAATGGTTGGACTGGATGGTCTGAAAGGTCTGTTCTAACCAAAGCCATTCTGGGATTCAGTCTCCTGTTCAGATGGTGTTTTCCTTCCACAGCAGTCACATGCTGTAGAAAATCCTGACTCACACTGGGTTGTGTTTCATAAACCAGAGTTTGTAACCAAGGCCTCAAGTCACAGGATCACACAATCATTTTATGGGAAGAGACCTTTAAGACCATCAAGGCCAACCATTAACCCAGCACTGCCAGGACACCACTGAACCATGGCCCTCAGCACCACAGCTACACAGCTTGGAAACCCCTCCAGGGATGGGGACTCCAACACTGTCCTGGGCAGCCACTTCCAGCCCTTGACAACCCTTTCAGGGTGAAAACTGTTCCACATGTCCAACCTAGCCCTGCCCTGCTGCCACCTGAGGACATTTCCTCTTGTCCTATGGATTTTATTGAACAGAAGAGACTGACACCCAACCTCCCTACAGGAAAAGAGAATTCTCTACTTTTATGTTAATCCAATTCTGACTGGCTGGAGAGCAGCCCTGAAGAAAAGGCCTTGGGGGTGCTGGGGATGAGAAGCTCAACAGGAGCCAGCAGTGAGCACTTGCAGCCCAGAGAGCCAAGCAGAGCCTGGGCTGCAGCAAGAGAAGTGTGTCCAGCAGGGCCAGGGAGGGGATTCTGCCTCTCTGCTCCACTCTGCTGAGACCACAGCTGCAGCTCTGGGTCCAGCTCTGGAGCCTCTGTGCCAGGAAGGATCTGGAGGTGCTGCAAAGTGTCCAGAGAAGGGCCACAAGGAGGGGCAGAGGGTTGGAGCTGCTCTGCTATGAGGACAGACTGAGGGAGTTGGGGCTGTTCACTCTGGAGAAGAGAAGGCTCCCAGGAGACCTAATTGTGGCCTTCCGGGATCTGCAGGGGGCTCCAAGAAAGCTGGGGAGGGACTTTTGAGGGTGTCAGGGAGGGACAGGACTGGGAGGGATGGAGCAAAACTAGAAATGGGTAGATTGAGATTGGATGTGAGGAAGAAGTTGTTCCCCATGAGGGTGGTGAGAAACTGGCACAGGTTGCCCAGGGAGGAGGTGGAAGCCTCATCCCTGGAGGTGTTTGCAGCCAGGCTGGAGGTGGCTGTGAGCAACCTGCTGTGGTGTGAGGTGTCCCTGCCCATGGCAGGGGGTTGGAACTGTGTGATCCTTGAGGTCTCTTCCAGCCCTGACAATTCTGTGATTTCTCTATTTTCCACAGTAACTGCCTCTATTTTTTGGTGAGGGCTTCTTTTCAGTCAAGCACCTAGATCACTGAAGAAACAAACACAGAGCTCCCCTCCATCACTCTTGAAACTCCATCTGCCCTTGCTCCATGCTATCTGTGTGCAGCTCATCTGCTAAGGTGTCAGAGCATCTCTGATAGTTCCCTTGTGAAGGGAAGTGGAGGTTTATTCAGTGTATGCCTCCAGCCTTGCAGCTTGAACGCTGCCACCAGGCTGCCTGGAGCCATGCCAGGTGCTGTTGTCTGGCCACGGCGTTATCTCCCTGGTCGTTAACTGCAAGGAACAAGACCAGCCCAGCACCCTGCTGCTGTTGAGCTTTTCTTTGTGGTGGGGCAGTTGCTGCAGCTCAGTTCTGCATCTGTTCATCGGACTTCCTGTGGTTTTTCACCGAATCATGTGACTGGCAGGGCAGACAGTCTGCAAAGTTCTTGGCCTGTCTAGTTGAGTACCCTTGGTCCCAACCACTAAACCTGAGTTCTGTTTTGTCTGGCAGAAGAAAACAAGATAGGGTGCTGTGGTAGGTTGATTCCCCCCAGGCTGATAAGTGGTGTCTCGTGTTTAAACGTTGCAGTCCAAACAATCTTCCTGTTGCCTCCCCCTCTCAGGGCTTCAAGTACTGTCACAGGCTGGCTTGTTGTAGGCAAGCTGAGGTTGTGTCCCCTCTGCTACTGGCATGAGAGAAGCACAGATAATCATAGAATGGTCTGAGGGACCTCCACATCATAGAATCATGGAGTCATAGAAGTGTAGAGCCATAGAGTCATAGAACCATAGAATCATAGAGTCTTAGAACCATAGAATCATAGAATCATAGAACCATAGAGTCATAGAACCATAGAATCATGGAATCACAGAGTCATAGATCCATAGAATCATAGAGTCTTAGAACCATAGAATCATGGAATCACAGAGTCATAGAACCATAGAATCATAGAGTCTTAGAACCATAGAATCATGGAATCACAGAGTCATAGAACCATAGAATCATGGAATCACAGAGTCATAGAACCATAGAATCATGGAGTCTTAGAACCATAGAATCATAGAACCATAGAGTCATAGAACCATAGAATCGTGGAATCACAGAGTCATAGAACCATAGAATCATGGAATCACAGAGTCATAGAACCATAGAATCATGGAATCACAGAGTCATAGAACCATAGAATCATGGAATCACAGAGTCATAGATCCATAGAATCATAGAGTCTTAGAACCATAGAATCGTGGAATCACAGAGTCATAGAACCATAGAATCATGGAATCACAGAGTCATAGAACCATAGAATCATAGAGTCTTAGAACCATAGAATCATGGAATCACAGAGTCATAGAACCATAGAATCATGGAGTCTTAGAACCATAGAATCATAGAATCATAGAACCATAGAGTCATAGAACCATAGAATCGTGGAATCACAGAGTCATAGAACCATAGAATCATAGAGTCTTAGAACCATAGAATCATGGAATCACAGAGTCATAGAACCATAGAATCATAGAGTCTTAGAACCATAGAATCATGGAATCACAGAGTCATAGAACCATAGAATCATGGAATCACAGAGTCATAGAACCATAGAATCATGGAATCACAGAGTCATAGAACCATAGAATCATGGAGTCTTAGAACCATAGAATCATGGAATCATAGAGTCATAGAACCATAGAACCATAGAGTCTTAGAATTATAGAACTATAGAATCATAGAGTCATAGAAACATAGAATCATGGAATCATAGAGTCATAGAACCATAGAATCATAGAGTCATAGAAACATAGAATCATGGAATCATAGAGTCATAGAACCATAGAATCATAGAGTCATAGAGTCATAGAAACATAGAATCATGGAATCATAGAGTCATCGAACCATAGAATCATAGAGTCTTAGAATTATAGAACTATAGAATCATAGAGTCATAGAAACATAGAATCATGGAATCACAGAGTCATAGAACCATAGAATCATGGAGTCTTAGAACCATAGAATCATGGAATCATAGAGTCATAGAACCATAGAACCATAGAGTCTTAGAATTATAGAACTATAGAATCATAGAGTCATAGAAACATAGAATCATGGAATCATAGAGTCATAGAACCATAGAATCATAGAGTCATAGAGTCATAGAAACATAGAATCATGGAATCATAGAGTCATCGAACCATAGAATCATAGAGTCTTAGAATTATAGAACTATAGAATCATAGAGTCATAGAAACATAGAATCATGGAATCATAGAGTCATAGAACCATAGAGTCATAGAATCATGGAGTCATGGAATCGTAGAGTCCTAGAATCATAGAGTCCTAGAATCATAGAGTCCTAGAATCATAGAGTCCTAGAATCATAGAGTCCTAGAATCATAGAGTCATAGAATCATGGCGTCATAGAATCATAGACTCGTAGAATCACGGAGTCATGGAATCATAGAATCACAGAATGGTCTGGGTTGGAAGGGACCTCCAAAGCTCATCCAGTCCAACCCCCTCTGCAGTCAGCAGGGACATCCTCTACTATATCAGGTTGCTCAGGGCCCTGTTGAGCCTCACCTTGCAAATCTCCAGGGATGAGGGTTCAACCACTTCCCTGGGCAACCTGTGCCAGTGTCCCACCACACTCATGGTAAAGAACTTGTTCCTAAGTGGAGATAGAGCCAGACAATGGCTCTGCAGGACCCATGCAAAGAAGACATGTTTTTATGCTGAGGCTGGTAAGAGGTAGTAGATGGTTGTGGATGCCCAGAGAGGTGGGAGATGTCCCATCCCTGGAAACATTCCAGGCAAGGTTGTTTGGGTCTCTGACCAACCTACTCCAGTTGCAGATGTCCCTGCTCATTGCAGGGGTTGGAGTGGATGATCATGGGAGGTCCCTTCTCATCCAAACCTGCCCATGTTTCTGTGGTCCTCTTCTCACAAAGTGCTAAACTTCAGGTTCGTGTGGGTGTCACCAGCTGGGATCAGGTATCCTTCCAGGAGCAGGTTGGACACAACAGCAGCAAAGCAGGAGAAGAATGGAATGGAATGGAATGGAATGGAATGGAATGGAATGGAATGGAATGGAATGGAATGGAATGGAATGGAATGAATAGAATAGAATAGAATAGAATAGAATAGAATAGAATAGAATAGAATAGACCAGCTTGGAATAGAATAGACCAGCTTGGAAGAGACTTTCCGGATCATCAAGTCCAACCCATCATCCAACACCACCTGATCAACTAAACCATGGCACCAAGCTCCCCATCAAGTCTCCTCCTGAACACCTCCAGTTATGGTGACTCCACCACCTCCCTGGGCAGCCCATCCCAATGGCCAATCACTCCCTCTGTGTAGAACTTCTTCCTGACATCCAGCTTAAACCTGCCCTGGCACAGCTTGCTGCTTTAATGTGCCACTTTGGGAACTGTGATGAACATGGTGAAACCCTCAGCAGTGCTGGCTGGGGTGTTCCCCTGTGACCTGACTGTTGCACAGCTCTCCTGAAACACTCATTGGATGTCATCTCTGGTCTGTCTGCAGCACACAGCAAAGGCTCCTGATCACTGGTTTGGAAGTTGAGTGTGCAGGAGATAAACAGAGCAGAGATGAATTTAAACAACCCTTATGATATCACCCATCAAAAGACTTAGCTTTATGGTCCAAAGGTGCTGAGTCTCCAGAGCAGGCCACAAAGCTGCTGAAGGGTCTAGAGCACAAATCTTGTGAGGAGCAGCTGAGGGGCCTGGGGTTGTTCAGCCTGGAGAAAAGGAGGCTGAGGGGAGACCTCATTGCAAAGAGGTTGGATCCAGGTGGGGGTTGGTCTCTTCTCCCAAGGAACAAATGACAGGAAGAGAGGAAGTGGCCTCAAGCTGCACCAGGGAGGTTTAGATTGGAAATTAGGGGGGGAATCCTCCCAGATATGGTTGTCAAGCCCTGGAAAAGGCTCTCCAGGGAAGTGGTTGAATGCCCATCAATGGAGGTGTTTAACCTGAGACACAGTTGGGCTGGATCACCTTGAAGGCCTTCTCTAACCTAAATGACTCTGTGGCATTGGTTAGGCTTTTTCTGTGGTGTGTAACCCACCCTTCCTGTTACAAGTTGTGATGAACTCAGTCTGGTGAGGCAGCAGCATTTTGACATGACTTAAATGTGATGGTCTCACAGAATCACAGGATGTTAGGGGCTTGAAGGGACCTTGAAAGATCATCCAGTCCACCCCCTGCCAGAGGAGGAAGGGTCACAACCTTTGTTTCCAAGTGAGCACCCTTGTAGGGCATCACTGTGGGTAGATTTTTTTATCTGAAACAAGGTAAATCTTGCAGGACAGAGTCTGGTGCAGAGGTGCTCTCCATGCTGGGCCTCTGGGATGTCTTGCTTGCAATGAATGAAAAACATCTGGCCCCACCAGGCAGCCATGGATCACTGCAGCCATCTGAAGAAGCTGGGTTTGGATTGCTGGCCCGGGAGCTGTCTTCTCTGGGTCTCATTAGCAGTGCACTGAGCTATTAGGAAGAGTGCACTAGCAAGAGTGTGGCCAGCAGGTCAAGGGAGGTTCTCTTTCCCTTCTGCTCTGCCCTAGTGAGGCCAGATCTGGAGGACTGTGTGGCATCTCTGATGGCTGCTTAGAAATGAAAGCTAGGGTGGTCACAGCAGGAGCACAGTTTAGTCAAGAAAATCTGAAGTACTGTCTCCAGTTCTGGGCTCCCCAGTTCAAGAGGACAGGGAGGCTACAAAGATGCTGAGGGGCCCTGGAGCATCTCTGTGAGGAGCAAAGGCTAAGTGCCCCTGGGGCTGTTGAGCCTGGAGAGGAGCAGCCCCAGAGGGAATCTGAGCAATGCTCAGAAGGAGATAAAGGACCTGTGGGGGCAATAGGCTGGGGCCTGGCTCTGCTCAGTGGTGCCTAGGGACAGGACAAGGAGCACAAACTGGAACCCAGGAGGTTCCAGAGGAGCAGGAGGAGAAAGTTGTTTGTGGTGAGGGTGCTGGAGGGCTGGAGCAGGCTGCCCAGAGAGGTTGTGGAGTGTCCATGTGTGGAGAGCTTCCAACCCTCCCCGGGCACTGTGCTGCTGGGCAAGCTGCTGTGGGTGCCCTGCTGGAGCAGGGGGTTGGGCTGGATGATTTCCAACCCCACCATGCTGGGGTCTGTTTGATTCAATCCTGCACCCACTGCTGAGGTGAACTATCAGAAACCCATCACTTCTGACATTACTTAACCTCCTTTTTGTAAAGACACTTGTGAGAATGTCCAAGCTGTGTTGCACCTCTCCCTCCAAGTCTCTTTAGCCTGGTCTGTATTTGCAAGAGAAACCTGTAGACTCTTCAAGGCATGTGCTGAGTTCTGAGAGAGTCCAGGCTGACTGTAGTGAGTTGTAGCCTTTAATCTGAAATTGGTTATTAAATTGCAGCAGTAGGATCAGAACAGAAGGCAACACTGATCAGTCAGGAAAAATAATTGAAGAAAAGGCTTAATAATGAAATCAATGACTGAAAATATGGAAGCTGTCGTCTTGATGTGCTCTGTGATGTCCCTCCAGCTGGGCTGGGACAGTAAGCCCTGAGCATCTCGGAATTGCTGATACCATTCCAGCTGGACATTGTGATGCTGGGCAAGCTGCTGTGGGTGTCCCTCCTGCAGCAGGGGTGTTAGCCTGGGTGATCTAGATGGGATGTGAGGTACAAGTTCTGCACCATGAGGGTGGTGGAACACTGGAACAGGGAAGGTGGTTGGGGCCCCATCCCTGGAGATATTCATGGTGAGGCTCAAGAGGGCTGTGGGCAACCTGATCCAGTTGGCTGTGGGAGGCTTGGACTAGATGACCTTGGAGATCCCTTCCAACCCAGACCATTCCATGATTCTCTGACCTCCAGAAGTCCCAGAATGTCTCACACCATTTCACCTGCTCTTTAAAAGCTTGAGATGTCTGTTAAGCTGCATCAGAGCCTGGAACGGTCCCAGACCGCTGCCAAGATCGTTTGCACTTCCAGTAGCTCTCTTCTGTGACCCTGGAGGTGCAAAAATCCCGTCATCTGTGTTTGATTCCACTCAAATTAGCATCTTTAATCACTTTTTATCCCCTCCCTCCCAGGAGGACTCCTGGAGGCTGCAGTGCTGGCGTGCAGCCACCTTTGGGGTGAGGAGTGGCAGCTGTGTCAGGGCTTTGCTCTGCAGTGGTTTCACCATGAGGGTTAACCATTCATTCTGCTGATGCAAGGCTGAGCTGAACATGTTCCTGTCTGCACTGACCACAAGGCAGGAAGCATTTAAAAGGGAAGTGGGGAAGATTAAAATGAGGATAAGGAGAGCAGAAGATCAGTTTAAAGAAAAAACCCCAAAACACACCAACAAACATTAAAATCATTGTATCACAGAATTGTTTGGGTTGGAAAAGACCTTTAAGATCATCAAGTCCAGCAGTTAACCCAACACCACCAAGCCCACCACTACAAGGATGATTAGGGGACTGGAGCACTGCGTTATGAGGAGAGGCTGAGGGGACCTGAGGCTGTTCAGTCTGGAAAAGAGAAGACTGAGAGGGGATTTAATGAATGTTGATTAATACCTGAGGGCTGGGGGTCAGGAGGGAGGGGCCAGGGACAGGCTCTGTTCACTTGCTGCCTGTGATAGGACAAGGAGCAATGGATGTAAGCTGCAGCACAGGAGGTTCCACCTCAACACAGGGGGAATTTCTTCACTGTGAGGGTCACAGAGCCCTGCAGCAGGCTGCTCAGGGAGGCTGTGGAGTCTCCTTCTCTGGAGACTTTCAAGACCCATCTGGATGTGTTCCTGTGTGACCTGAGCTCGGGCAGGGGGGTTGGACTGGATGATCTCTTTGGGTCCCTTCCAACCCCTGACATCCTGTGGTCCTGTGATCAGCACCACATCTGCACAACTCTGGAATCCCTCCAGAGATGAGGACTTCAGCACTGCCCTGGGCAGCCTGGGCCGGGCATTGACAGCCCTCTCAGGGAAAACAGCTTTCCTGATACACAACCTGTGCCTCCCCTGCTGCAGCTTGAGGCTGTTTCCTCTTGTTCTGTCAAAACTACACAAGGGCTTCAAGTGAGACTTCACCTGCTGAACAAAATGTGGTGTCCTCAGAGGAGGAATAGGGTGGCAGAGGGGGAAGGTGGCAGAGCTAGAGAACTTAGAGCCAAGATGGGCAGAGATAGAGGATGTTCATCACAGGATACTGAGTTGGAAGGGACCCCCAGGACCATGTGGTCCCACCTTTGTTGGCAAAACCATGGTCTAGACTACACTTGGGCAAGTGTGAAATCGTGTGATCCCCAGGGATCAGTGCTGGGCCCCATCCTGTTCAGTATCTTCACTGATGATCTGGGTGAGGGCATCGAGTCCATCATCAGTAAGTTTGCAGACGACACCAAGCTGGGGGCAGGAGTTGATCTGTTAGAGGGCAGGAGAGCTCTGCAGAGGGACTTTGCCAGGCTGGGCAGATGGGCAGAGTCCAAGGGCAGGAGATTGAACACATCCAAGTGCCAGGCTCTACATCCTGGCCACAGCAACCCCATGCAGTGCTACAGACTCAAGAGAGACCACGAAGGTACAGTGGAAGGGAGCTGGGGATGGGACAGTGGGAGTCAGGGTATTGAAGGTGGGGATGAGTGTAGGTGCAGGACACCCACAAGTAAGGAAACCAAACGATGTGGAAGATGAAACAGGCTGGTCAAAGCGGTCTTGGGGAAGAGAGGCTGCTGAGAGGTGATAGAAAACGGTCTATGGGCACAAAAGGGCTGTGGGAGAGCTTCTCTACCACAAGCTACATGTCTGACACAGGAAATGAAACTTCCTGATGTACCTTTGAGGTTCTGGGCCCTGAACTGAACAGGAGTTAGATGCAGAAGTGCCTTTAACAACCTTGTCTTTGAGCTGCCTTAGTTCTCCAAACAGAGGTAGTAGTGCTGGAAACAGCCCTGTGCTCCTTCCCTCTCTGACAGCTATAAGAATGAGCTCCACACACGTTCTGGAATCATCAGGCCAAACCAGTGGCCAAAAATAGTTCCTCAGAGGCTAAATATTGGCATCCAACTAAGCAGAGCTGTGGTGAAGGGCCTGACCCCAACAGAAGCCAAAGCACAGCATCTGCAGAACGTTGGGGCGCACGGGAAGGTGACTCCTCCTCAGTGGAGGTGATACATTGCCACCCAAGGCCGAGGGAAGCTTTTCTATTCAAAGGAGGCTCAGGCCCACTTCCCAGGGCCCAGCGTGGTGGGGGTTCAGTCTATGAGCGGCCTGGGAAGGGAAAGCAGGAGAGGAAGGCAGAAAACTGTGGATTGTCCTGGTTTGAGCTGGAGCAGAGCTCGCGCTGCCCGGTGGCGTGACTTTCCATGCCCGGTGATGGCACTCGCGCAGCTCGGGGCGTGCTGGCCTGAGCAGTGCTCCAGTGCTTCAGGTCCTTCCATCTTGCTTTCTTGGTGGCTTGTGTGGACCACGCCCTTGCAAGGGGTCCCTGCAGACCTCCCCTCAGCAGGCTTTGCTTTCTCGTTGCAGAAGTTCCCCGAGCTGAAGTTCAAGTACGTGGAGGAGGAGCAGCCTGAGGAGTTCTTCATCCCCTACGTGTGGTCCTTGGTCTACAACTCGGCCGTGGCCCTGTACTGGAACCCGCAGGACATCCAGCTCTTCACTATGGACTCTGGCTGAAGGCTGTGCCTTAGCCAAGTCACCTCAGCTCCTTCTTCTGACAGGAAACCAACCTCCTCCACCGCCTCTCCAACGTGACCCCCTCCCAGCGTGCACCCTCTGACCCCAAAGCTTACAGAGAAGGAAGCTCACCGCTCGCGCACAGCCCCGACCTCCACCCCCTGGAAGCAGATTGCCACCCCCCAGCCACACTGGCAACAGACTGTGGTGGTGTGAGGAGCTGACAGCTTTGTAGGAAACCTTCTATTTATAGTCCTGTAACCTAGAAGCTTGTTGGGTGAAAAACGAGGCCTTACACATGGGGTATGATGTTACTACCAGCCACAAACCTGATTGTTCTTTTAAACTTAAGGGGATAAACGGGGGGAGGAGGGGGAGAAAGGAGAATTGTGGACTTGGATTTGGAAGCAGCTTTTGGAAGCAGCTGCGTTGGGTCAAGCTTTTTATGGTCTTGTTGGCTTCTGCCGTGGGTTCCTCGTTCCCTTGGTCCCTTGCTTTCACTCCCTGCCCCTTCAATTTGGTAGCACTGTCAAGGCTGTGGTCATTGTGTTGTCACCCAGGCAAACTAAGTGAGCAGGATATTAACCTAAAGATTAGCTCCCAGGCAGATCCAAACCACTGGATTTAGGTGTCCAAAAGAACCCAACACCCCCAGAGTTTGTGGGAGGATTCTCAACAGCAGGTTTGCTGTCCTTGTTTGTTTGTTTGTTTGTTTGTTTGTTTGCCTGGCAGATCCTCTCTGGAGGGATACAGACACCAGCTTTCAGAGTCAGGTCCCTTACAAACTCCTTTTACTGTGAAACAGCTGTCCCTGGAAACTGAACATAAGGGGTGGGGTGGGGAGGGGAGATAAAACCAGCTTTAAGGTTGTAAGATAGAGCAATGTCCTGTGAAACTGCGTGTGCTGGTGACAGCGTGCCGTGGGGATCCTTGGCAAGGTTCCACTTTGAACATCCCTTGTTTGCTATTAAAGGTTTCATGGCAGAAGTATGAATTGGTCTCAGTGTCACATACTTCTCTTTGTTGGTGGTGGTGGTTTAAAGTGTCCTTTCCTGACAGACCTGTTCTCTGCACTTGGAAGAACAAAAGTCAGTGGCTGGCTGGGCCTGATGTTGACAGAACATCTCCTTTCTCAAGTGGAGGTTCCTCTCTTCTCCAGGTGGTGCTTGTTTCACATGCAGACACGTCACACACACTGCTCTGTGGTGGAATCACAGATTGTCAGGGGTTGGAAGGGACCTCTGAGGATCATCCAGTCCAACCCCCCTGCTAGAGCAGGGACACCAAGGGCAGGTCACAGAGGAATACATCGAGGTGGGCCTTGAAAGTCTCCAAAGAAGGAGACTGCACCACCTCTCTGGGCAGCCTGCTGCAGGGCTCTACCATCCTCAAAGAAGTTCCTCCTCATGTTTAGGTGGAACTTCCTCTGTTCAAGTTTAAGCTCACTGCCTCCTGTCCTCTCACTGGGAGCCAGTGAGATGAGTCTGCTCTCTTCTTCCTGACACCCACCCCTTAGATATCTGCAAGCACTGAGAAGATTAATTAGCATAGAATAGAATAAAGCAGGTTGGAAGATCATCGTGTCCAGCCTATCATCCAACACCACCTAATCAACTAAACCATGGCAGGTGGGGGTTGGTCTCTTCTCCCAGGCAACCAGCACCAGAACAAGAGGACACAGTCTCAAGCTGTGCCAGGGGAGGTTTAGGCTGGATGTTAGGAAGAAGTTCTTCATAGAAAGAGAGATTGGCCATTGGGATGTGCTGCCGGGGAGGTGGTGGAGTCACCATCCCTGGAGGTGTTTAGGAAGAGCCTGGATGAGGCACTTGGTGCCATGGTTGAGTTGATCAGATGGTGTTGGGTGATAGGTTGGACTTGACGATCTCAAAGGTCTTTTCCAACCTGGTTAGATGGTTCTTGAGAAGCTTCCCCATGTGTGTGGTGAAACCAGTAAGATTTGCCACTTTTTCAAGGGACAGCAAGGCCAGTGAAAACATTTTGGCTGCAGCACCCCAGACAAAGCCTAGTTCTCCTCAACAGGAGGAGGAGCTTCTGCACTGTGAGGGTCACTGAGCATGGAACAGGCTGCCTGGAGGGGCTGTGGAGTCTCCTTCTCTAGAGACTTTTCAGCCCTGTCTGGATGTGCTCCTGTGTGACCTGTGCTGGACTCTGGTCCTGCTGTGGCAGGGGAGTTGGAAGAAGAGGGAGGGAGGGAGGGAGGGAGGGAGGGAAGGAAGGAAGGAAGGAAGGAAGGAAGGAAGGAAGGAAGGAAGGAAGGAAGGAAGGAAGGAAGGAAGGAAGGAAGGAAGGAAGGAAGGAAGGAAGGAAGGAAGGAAGGAAGGAAGGAAGGAAGGAAGGAAGGAAGGAAGGAAGGAAGGAAGGAAGGAAGGAAGGAAGGAAGGAAGGAAGGAAGGAAGGAAGGAAGGAAGGAAGGAAGGAAGGAAGGAAGGAAAGGAAGGAAGGAAGGAAGGAAGGAAGGAAGGAAGGAAGGAAGGAAGGAAGGAAGGAAGGAAGGAAGGAAGGAAGGAAGGAAGGAAGGAAGGAAGGAAGGAAGGAAGGAAGGAAGGAAGGAAGGAAGGAAGGAAGGAAGGAAGGAAGGAAGGAAGGAAGGAAGGAAGGAAGGAAGGAAGGAAGGAAGGAGAACAGATCCTTGTCACCATTATGAGAACAGACTTAGAGCATCTGGGACTTGAACACTGACATCCTCTTTCTACTAATTCTTCTTCCCTCCACAGCTCCATCATTCAACCTGCACTCACAACTCTCCCTTATTCCTACCAGTAAAACTCTGAGGAGAAGACTGAGAGGGGATCTGATCAATGTCTATCAATAGCTGAGGGCTGGGGGTCAAGAGGGAGGGGACAGGGACAGGCTCTGCTCAGCTGCACCCTGGGATAGGCCAAGGGGCAGTGGATATAAACTCCAGCACAGGAGGTTCCAGCTCAGCATGAGGAGGAACTTCTGCACTGTGAGGGTTCCAGAGGCCTGGAGCAGGCTGCCCAGAGAGGTTGTGGAGTCTCCTCTGGAGCCTTTCCAGCCCTGTCTGGATGTGTTCCTGTGTGACCTGTGCTGGGTTCTATGGTCCTGCTCTGGCAGGGGGTTGGACAGATCTCTGGAGGTCCCTTCCAACCACTAACACCTTATGACCCTGTGATGATTGTTCTCATTGTAAAAAATTGTCCTCTTGTGTCCAGCTGGAACATCCCCTGGAACAGCTTGTAACCATCACCTCTTTGTCTTGCCCATCTGACTCCTTGTCTGTAGGGAGACTCTACCTTCTTTGTGGCCACGGGTTTGTGCATGTGAAGCCTGATGTTTAGTCTGGAAAAGGCAGGGAGAGGATCTGATGAATGTCTGATCAGTATCTGAGGGGTGGGTGTCAGGATGAAGGTACCAGGCTCTGTTTGGTGGTGCCCAGTGACAGGACAAGGAACAATGGGTACAAGCTGGAACACAGCAGGTTCCACCTCAGCGGGAGGAGACTCTGCTGTGGAGTGAGGGTGGCAGAGCCCTGGAGCAGCTCTGGAGACTTTTGAAACCCACCTGGATGCATTCCTGCTTTGGCAGGGTGGGATTTGGACAGGATGATCTCCAGAGGTCCTTTTCCAACCCTTTCCATTCTACAATTCTGTGTCCCTGGTGAAGGAGAAATTGTCCTTCCTCAGTTAATGGAGACAGACTGATCTCACTGTGAAAAGGAGATGATGAGCTGGAAGCTACAGGTGAGCTGGGCACCAACCACTTGGGCAGAAGCAGTGCTTTTAAACCTTCCAGATTTCATAGCATCTCTTGACCCTGCAAGCCTAAAACCAAAGAGTGCAGGGCAAGTTTGAGCAGGGGGAAAAACAAACCCAAGGAGTTCTGTTTGTACCTGGTGGGTTGTGGTTGGTCTCACCAGGTAAGCAGGAAAAGAAGCAGCAAACATCCCCCTGAAGCCTTTCCACAGCCTTTTCTCCTGGGTGTCTTGGTGTTATTCTTGTGCATGGTGTCTAACTCAGCCAGCTGAAGCTCAGACACCATTTCATACTTAGTCAGCCCCAGGCTCTCTCCTAATTCATTGAGCTCAGTCTCAAAGATGCAGCTTCTGTGTGTGAGGAGCAGCAGTTTTCCATGGGGTCTCACCAACCACTATAAATCCTTTAGCATCTTCACCCATCAGCAGGGTCTTAACCACCCCACCTAACTAGCATTAAAGGGACTCCAGAGCTGCCCCAGCACTTCAGGGGGTCTGAGCAGAGCCCAGCAGAGGGGCAGAATCCCTCCCTGCCCCTGCTGCCCACACTGCTGGGGATCAGCCCAGCACAGGGCTGGCTCTGGGCTGACAGCGCTCGGTGCCAGCTCATGGCCAGCTCTGCACCCACCAGGTGCCTCTGGCAGCAGAAGCCATCATGATCCTGGGCTCTCTGTAAGGTGCAGCTGTCCCTTGAGACTAAAGTCTGTGGGGAAGGATGTCCTGAATGTCACAAGATTGTGTGTCTGGGTTGTGCTGGAGGGGAATGGCAATTACTTTGGGCTGACTTTAAGAATCACAGGAAGGATGTGGACCTGAGGGAGTGGAGCCAGAGGAGGCCATGAAAATGATCAGGGGGATGGAGCAGCTCTGTTATGAGGACAGGCTGAGGGAGCTGGGGGTGTTCAGCCTGGAGAAGTGAAGGCTCCAGGGAGACCTTAGAGCAGCCCTTCCAGCACCTGGAGGGGCTACAAGAAGGCTGCAGAGGGAGTGTTCCCCAAGGCCTGCAGGGACAGGACCCGGGGCAAAGGCTTCAAACTAGAGCAGAGCAGATTGAGATTGGATGTTAGTAAAAGTTCTTTACCATGAGGGTAGTGGGACCCTGGCACAGGTTGCCCAGGGAGGTGATTGGGGCCCCATCCCTGGAGACATTCAGGGTGATGCTCAGCAGGGCTCTGGGCAACCTGATCTAGTGGCGGATGTCCCTGCTGACTGCAGAGGGGGTTGGCCTGGATGAGCTTTGGAGGTCCCCTCCAACCCAGACCACTCTGTGATTCATTGGTGCTGCCTTTGGTTCCTTCCAGCTGCTCAGGTTGATCAGCAGTGCTGTGGGGGGACAGCAGCACATGGATGGGCACAGTACAGGCTCTGTGGGGGAGCTGCCTGGTTTGTTCCCATTCAGGACATCTCCAGCCAGACACTGCCCCCAGCCTGCTCCAGGGCAGTCCTCCTTGTGTGTGAGCCAGGTCAGCAGCTTCATTCATTAGGCTGATAACAGTTCTGCTATTGGAAGTTAATGGTAGTGAGAAGACAAAAAGGCAACTCCTACCTCTGTGTGACCACACCAGCCCAGCTCTGCTTCCTGATGTGACTTTGGCTAGGACAGCTCATTAGGAGAGAGCAGGGAGGTGCTGTGGCCCATGGAGGTGCTGTGGCCCATGGAGGTGCTGGCTGTGGTGGATTTAAGGCAGATGTGACAATTTTAAGCTCAACAGGGGCAAGTGGTGCATCCTGCACTGGGATCTGACCTGCTGGAAACCACCTCTGTAGAGAATGACCTGGGAGTGCTGGTGGATAAGTCGCCCATGAGCCAGCAATGTGCCCTCATGGCCAAGAAAGCAAATGGTCTCCTGGGATGCATTAAGAAGACTGTGGCCAGCAGGTCGAGGGAGGTTCTCCTCCATACCTACTCTGGGGAAGCTGCTGTGAATGCCCCCTCCTTCAGCAGAGGGGTTGGGCTGCATGATCTCCACAGAGGTCCCTCCCAACCCCTGCCATGCTGGGGTTCTGTGATTCTGTGACCATGGAAATGGCTGCACACCACAGGTCTGACTCACAGGTCTTTCCTCCCATGACCTGCTGGCCACACTTCTTAATGCACCCCAGGAGACCATTGGCCTGCTTGGCCACAAGGGCACATTGCTGACTCACAGGGAACCTGTCCCCCCAGCACTCCCAGGTCCTTCTCCACAGAGCTGCTTTCCATCATCTCAACCCCTCTCCTGTCCTGCTGCAGGGAGTTGTTCCTCTCCAGCTGAAGGAACTATTGTCAGAGTCCCTCTTCCAGCATAGCTCCTGCACCCCACTCTGCAGTATCCCCCCACTGTGAGTCCTGCCCAGTGCAGGTGCTCATGGTCCAGGGGACCTGGGGTGCTCAGCCCCATCAGAGCTGGCAGAGCCTATTTGAAGCCTGAATCAACCAGAGAATAATGGAAATACACCTTCCAGGGACAAAAATTAGATCTGGAGATTCAAAGCCACCTCCAAAGCAGCTGTTTGAGGACCAGATGGGGGCTGGGTCAACAAAACCAGCAGGGAGAGAGGGGGTCACACCTGGGATGGGGGCCCTGGGTGCCAGCATGGGAAATGGGGAATAAATGGCAGGCAAAGAATTGCTCACTGTGAATCACAAGAGAATAGAATTGTTAGGGTTGGAAGGGACCCCAAGGCCAGTCCCAACCCCCTGACACGGGCAGGGACACCTCACACCACAGCAGGTTGCTCACAGCCACCTCCAGCCTGGCTGCAAACACCTCCAGGCAGGAGGCTTCCACCACCTCCCTGGGCAGCCTGTGCCAGGCTCTCACCACCCTCATGGGGAACAACGACTTCCTGACATCCAAGCTCAATCTACCCACTTCTAGTTTTGTTCCATCCCCCCAGTCCTGTCACTCCCTGACACCCTACAAAGTCCCTCCCCAGCTGTCTTGTAGCCCCCTTCAGACACTGGAAGGCCACAATTAGGTCTCCTCTGAGCCTTCCCCTCTCCAGACTGCACAACCTCAACTCTCTCAGTCTGTCTCCACAGGTGTGAGGTTTTTTCATAGTGCTTTGTGGCTCCGATGTTCCTTCAGGGGTGAAAGCCCCCTTCAGTCCCTGATGTGGGATCTCCAGTACCCAGAGCTACAGATTCAGTGCCCTCCTTGGTGCCTTGTGCCTGCCTCCTCGGTGCGCCATCCGTGGGGCAGGGAGCAGCTTCGGAGCCCTTTTCACCCTGGATTGACAAAGAAGACAAACAACACACTCTTTGTGATGTCTCCAGGAAAAAGGAAACCTTCAGCCTCCCCTCCAATAAAAGGCATCTTCGGCGTCTGCAGTCTTGCAGGTCTCTCCCAGCTGAAACACAAAGTGAAAATTAAATTTAAGTTCTTTTTCTTTCTCCTAAATCAGATCTCCCAGGCGCCAATTGCCCTGTAAAGGTCAACCTTTTAGCCCACAAAACGCCCTGATCAATACCTTATTGACCTAAACAATAGCCATGGACTTCAGGCTGCCTTTATCTCCTCCCCGGGCTTCTCCTGCCTGACAAAGCACATTGAGGCCAGGAGAAGTGTCAGCTCCTGATGAGGGGTGGCTTGGAGGAGCTCATGAAGCCCTGCGTGTGCCACGGTCCTGGGGCAACAGGAGCAGCACTGCAAGGAGGCCACTTAAAATCACAGAACTGTCAGGGCTGGAAGGGACCTCAAGGCTCAGCCAGCTCCAACCCCCTGCCAGGGGCAGGGACACCTCACACCACAGCAGGTTGCTCACAGCCACATCCAGCCTGGCTGCAAACACCTCCAGGCAGGAGGCTTCCACCACCTCCCTGGGCAGCCTGTGCCAGGCTCTCACCACCCTCATGGGGAACAACTTCTTCCTGACATCCAAGCTCAATCTACCCACTTCTAGTTCTGCTCCATCCCCCGAGTCCTATCACTCCCTGACACCCTCAGAAGTCCCTCCCCAGCTTCCTTGGAGCCCCCTGCAGATCCTGGAAGGCCACAATTAGGTCTCCTCTGAGCCTTCTCTTCTCCAGCCTGCACAACCCCAACTCCCTCAGTCTGTCCTCACAGCAGAGCAGCTCCAGCCCTCTGCTCATCCTCATGGCCCTTCTCTGGACACCTTCCAGCCCCTCCAGAGCCTTCCTGGCACAGAGGCTCCAGAGCTGGACCCAGAGCTCCAGCTGTGGTCTCAGCAGAGTGGAGCAGAGGGCAGAATCCCCTCCCTGGCCCTGCTGGCCACACTTCTCTTGCTGCAGCCCAGGCTCTGCTTGGCTCTCTGGGCTGCAAGTGCTCACTGCTGGCTCCTCTTGAGCTTCTCCTCCCCTAGCACCCCCAAGGCCTTTTCTTCAGGGCTGCTCTCAAGCCAGTCCCTGCCCAGCCTCTAGCAGTGCCTGGGGTTGCCCTGACCCAGCTGCAGGACCTTGCCCTTGGCCTTGTTGAACCATGGCCTTGCTTGCTCGCTCTGCTTTCCTTGAGGACATCTTAAGCAGCTCTGGAAAACCTTTCTGCTGCTCTGGTTGGGAGGTGGATTTGCAGCATGTCCACCCCTAATGTATCACAGTGTCACAGTGTCACAGGACATTAGAGGTTGGGAGGTATCTCCAGAGATCAGTCCAACCCCCTGCCAGAGCAGCATCACCCAGGGCAGTCTGCACAGGAATGCATCAAGGTGGGGTTGGAAAGTCTCCACAGAAGGAGACTCCACAACCTCTCTGGGCAGCCTGCTCCAGGCCTCCAGCACCCTCACTGTAAAGAAGTTTCTCCTCACGTTGAGGTGAAACCTTCTGTGTTCAAGTTTGTGTCCATTGTTCCTTGCCTTATTGCTGTGCACCATCAAAAAGAGCTTGGCCCCCACCCCTCAGATATGGACTGACATTGATCAGATCCTCTGAGCCTTCTCCTCTCCAGACTAAACAGCCCCAGGGCTCTCAGTCTCTCTCCACAGGGGAGATGCTCAAGTCCCTAATCATCCCCGTGGCTCTGCCTTGGACTCTCTCCAGCAGGTCTCTGTCTCTTGTGAACTGGGGAGCCCAAAGCTGGACACAGCATTGCAGGTGTGGGCTCAGCAGGGCAGAGCAGAGGGGGGAGCAGAACCTCCCCAGCCCTGCTGGCCACACTTGTCTTGCTGCACCCCAGGATCCCATTGGCTCTCTTGGCCACAAGGGCACATTGCTGTCCCATGCAGAACTTGCTGCCCACCAGCACTCCAAGGTCTTTCTCCATGGAGCTGCTCTCCAGCAGGGCAGCCTCTAACCTGTCCTGGTGCCTGCTGTTATTCCTCCCCAGGTTCAGGGCCCTGCACTTGACCTCGATGCTGGCCAGTAGCAATTCTTTCACTCACAGAATCACAGAGACATAAAATGGTTTGGGTTGGATGGGACCTTGCAGATTATCTGGTTCCTACCCCTCCCTGCCATGATCACAGACACCTTCCACTAGAGCAGGTTGCTCAAAGCCTCATCCAACCTGGCCTGGAGCACTTCCAGGGATGGAGCAACCACAGCTTCTATAGGCAGCCTGTTCCAGGGTCTCATCACCCACAGAGGGAAGGAATCCTTCCTAATCATCACTGCACTGTGTTCCTCTGCTCAATTAGGTGTGCTGCACAGAACACGAGTAGCATAGAAATAGAATAGGATAGGATAGACTAGAATAGAGTAGAACAGGATAGGATAGGATAGGATAGGATAGGATAGGATAGGATAGGATAGGATAGGATAGGATAGGATAGGATAGGATAGGATAGGATAGGATGGAATAGAATAGCATTAACCAGGTTGGAAAAGGCCTCAGAGATCTTCCAGTCCAACCTATCACCCAACACCATCTGATCAACTCAACCATGGCACCAAGTGCCTCATCCAGGCTCTTCCTAAACACCTCCAGGGATGGGGACTCCACCACCTCCCTGGGCAGCACATCCCAAGGGCCAATTTCTCTTTCTAGGAAGAATTTCTTCCTAACCTCCAGCTTAAACCTCCCCTGGCACAGCTTGAGACTGTGTCCTCTTGTTCTGGTGCAGGTTGCCTGGGAGAAGAGACCAACCCCCACCTGGCTATAACCTCCCTTCAGGTAGCTGTAGAGAGCAAGAAGATCTCCCCTGAGGCTTCTCCTCTCCAGGCTAAGCATTGAACTGCCCCAGAGCCACACAGCAGCAAGAGGAGCACCAAGAGGCCCATGCTCAGCTCACCACAGCCAGAAGGACCACGAGTGGCCTTGAGAGGAAGGGAGTGAAGCTCCCCTGAAAAGTGACCCTTCACCAAGGAAGAAGGGGAGAGTTTGGCCAGTGGCACTCCACAGCAGGGAAGAAGGTAGGAGGCTGGATCATGGGAATGGACAGGGGATGTCACAACCTGAGGCCATTTCCTCATTTCTCTCCCAGTGTTATTTGGGAGAAGGGACTGATCCCCACCCGTCTCCAACCCTCTCTCAGGAAGCTGTAGAGAGCCAGAAGGTTAAAGACTGGGTGAAGCACTTAGTGCAATGGTCTAGCTGATTGGATAGGGCTGGGTGATAGGTTGGACTGGACGATCCTGGAAGTCTCTCCCAACCTGGCTGATTCTGTGATTCTAATGTCTCCCTTCAGCCTCCTTTTCTCAGGCTGAACCCCAGGTCCCTCAGCTGCTCCTCACAGGACTTGTGCTCTAGACCCTCTCACCAGCTTCACTGCCCTTCCCCAGCAGCTCAAAGTCCTCCTGGGACTGGGGAGCCCAGAACTCAACCCAGGATTCAAGGTGTGGCTTCATCAGTGGAGTACAGGGGGATAATCCCAGCCCTGGCCCTGCTGACCCCAGCCTGCATGCTGTGGCCTTCTTGGCCACCTGGACACTCACTGGCCAGTCTTCAGCTGCTGCTGGCCAAAGCCCCAGGTCCTTTCCCACCAGGCAGTCTCCATCCACTCTGCCCCAAGCCTGGAGGGTTGCAGGGGGCTGTTGTGACCCAAGGGCAGGACCCAGCACTTGTATGACACATGCCTGTGGATACCTCTGTCACGAGGAGACACCATGACCATCGTGATCATGATCTGCAGTGACTCCTTCCACGCTACCTTCCTCTCTGCTGAAGAGCCCTGAGTGGAGGCTACACCACAGCCAGCTTTGGGTGGGTGCCCTGCGGTGCACCGCACACACAGAGAGCTGGTGGCTGGGTAGTGACTGCAGGCAGCATCCCAGCTGCATTTGGGGCAGGCCTCTTTGGAGATGCCAGGCTTTCCCAGGCTGGTTCCAGCCCTCCCAGCCCGGCTGGGGGCACTGGGAGGGTTCACATCCTCTGCCCCCTGTCATCAGGCTGCTGGATTTACCTCCTCTCCTGCCTCGTGTGTTTGTGTTGTGGCTGAGAGCACTAAACCAGGGCAGATTAGCTGTGTTTGTGCAGCTGCCAAGCTCACTGCCCTGACCCTTCCATCTGCCTCTGCTGAGATCAGGAGCAAGGCAGAAATCCCCTTCCTCCCTGCTCCTCCCTCCAGGGCTGGCAGGGGCAGCTTAGCTCCCCAGTCCTTGGCACTGAGTCCCAGAGCCTTCCTTCCCTCCAACCTAGACCTGAGATCCCATTTCTGCCCTGTAGCCTTGAGGCACAAGTCTTGTGTGAACTGATTTATTTCAGCAACACAACTCTCTCTAGTAAGCTTTGAGGTCTGGCAGTCATCTCCAGGTCAACAGAATTCAGGACCTGGTCCTGGGAAGCCCTCTTTGGGTTTTCTGCTGTTGTTGTTCACAGAATCACAGGTTGGGAGGGGGAGGTTGCAGTGAGCTGGGGGTTGGCCTCTTCTCCCCAGTATCAGGTGACAGAAGGAGAGGAAATGGCCTGAAATTGTGCCAGGGGAGGGTTAGGTTGGAGATGAGGAAATATTTCTTGGCTGCAAGAGTGGTCAGGGACTGGCACAGGCTGCCCAGGGAGGTGGTGGAGTCCCCAGGCCTGGAGGTGTTCAAGAAACGTGTGGCCGTGGCACCTGGGGACAGGGTTTGATGGCCGTGGTGGGGTTGGGCCGATGGTTGGGCTTGGAGATCTTGGAGGTCTTCTCCAACCCAAACAATTCTATCATTCTGACCCCAAGCACCACCTGGCCCCAGCTTTCCTGGCAATCGTGGAGCTGAGCTGGCCCAGCACCCTGTCAAGTTCTTGAAGCTGTCCAGTGCAGGGGAATCCACCACTTCCTTTGGGAGAGGATTCCAATGCCCAACTGTTCTCATGGTGAAAACCTTCCTTCTGCAGCCCAGTGAGAACTGCCCCAGCAGTAGCTTGTCCCCATCACCCCTTGTCTTTCCCATGGGACTCCTTGCTCCATCCTCCTGGTAGCCACCCTTTATGCACCAGTCCATGGTATGAAGGTCTCCCCCTAAGCCTCCTCTTCTCCAGGCTTAACCGACCCAGCTCTCTCTCTCAGCCTTTCCCCACGTGGCAGGGCTGTCAAGACCTCTGATCATTATTGTGGCTCTCCTCTGGACACTTTGCAGCCTGTCCAGATCATAGAATCAGAGAATGTATATGGTTGGAAAAGACCTCACAGGTCACCAAGTCCAACCTGTCACCCAAGACCTCATGACTGCACAGCAAGGGCCAAAACTGCACTTCCACCTCTCTGGTGTGCACCAGCAGCAGCCAGCAGCAAAGAAGACAGCAGCTACTCATGCCAGGCAGACTCTTGCCCTACCCCTTCCCCCCTCAAAAAAAAGGTAGAGTAAGGTGGAGAGCATCCCTGAAACATCCCAAATCACAGGGGCCTGCTGGCAATGGCAAAGGCTTTCCCCTCAAGTCTCCCTGGTGTGGGAATTGGGACTGGAACCCATGAAGTTGAGACACTTGGCCAGGCAACCCCAGCACTGCCTCCATCCTCCAACATGGACCAGAAGGACCAGAAGTTGCCTGCTGAGTCCTCTTGATTTAAGGGACTCAGGAGGGCACTTGGCACCCTGCTCTCCCAGGAGAGCACCAGATGGAGAGGAGTTAGGCTTAGGACAGGTGGATGGGGGTTAGGTGTCTGGAGATGCTGGAAGGTGTCCAGAGAAGGGCCATGAGGATGAGCAGAGGGCTGGAGCTGCTCTGCTGTGAGGACAGACTGAGGGAGTTGGGGTTGTGCAGGCTGGAGAGGAGAAGGCTCCAAGGAGACCTAATTATGGCCATCCAGGATCTGCAGGGGGCTCCAGGAAATCTGGGGAGGGACTTCTGAGGGTGTCAGGGAGGGATAGGACTCGGGGGATGGAGCAGAACTAGAAGTGGGGAGATTCAGATTGGATGTGAGGAAGAAGTTGTTGCCCATGAGGGTGGTGAGAGCCTGGCACAGGTTGCCCAGGGAGGTGGTGGAAGCCTCCTGGCTGGAGGTGTTTGCAGCCAGGCTGGATGTGGCTGTGAGCAACCTGCTGTGGTGTGAGGTGTCCTTGCCCATGGCAGGGGGTGGAACTGGCTGATCTTGAGGTCCCTTCCAACCCTGACAATTCTGTGATGCCTCCAAGCTCAATGTCCCTGCAAGCTGGCCATGAGCAGCTTCCCCCTGCTGTCCAAAGGGAGCCCTTTGGGCTGGCAGCTCGGTGGGGTGAGTGTGAGGGATGATGGAAGACAGGGAAATGAAGAAGCTTGTGCTGAACACATTGTTGGCTCTTGGCCTGAGACCCTGGGCCTGCTGGAGGTCCTGCCAAGCTCACTTTCCCTGGGAGGATGCACTGATGGTGACAGCCAGGTGTTTCCTTGGTGCAGCTCTGCGTGTCAATCAGGACAGCATGCAAAGTCCCTGTTCCCTGAACACCACAGGGCCAAGCAGGCTGCAAGAGCCATGAGCCCAAGCCCCAGCCTGCCTGCAGCCACTCCTGCACAACCTCTGACCTCCTCACCCTCTCACTTCATGTTGTGCTTCACCAGCTCCCTTGCTGGCACCTCTTTGGCACTTTGCTGGCTCTCTCCTTGCTTTCTCATCCCTCTGACACAGATTCAAACCCACACACACTCCCCCTTCCGTGCCAGGAGCTGCAACCCAGCCACAACCCCAGCAGAAACAGCAGGCTGTCCTCCATCCTTCATTGAGATTCCCATGGAAATCAAGGCAGGGGATTCTGCCCCTCTGCTCAGACCCCCTGCAGTGCTGGGGCAGCTCTGGGGTCCTCAGCACAGCACAGACAGGGAGCTGTTGGAGCAGGGCTAGAGGAGGCCACAGCAATGCTGGCAGGGCTGGAAGGGCTCTGCTGGGAGGCTCCAGGCTGAGAGAGTTGGGCTTGGGCAGCCTGGAGGAGAGAAGGCCCCAGGGAGACCTTCTGGTGGCCTTGCAGTGCTTCAAGTGGCCTAGAAAAAAGCTGGGGACAGCCTTTTATTCGGGGCCCCTTGTGACAGGCCAAGGGGTGATGGTTTGAAGTGCAAGAGGGAGATTGAGAGTGGAGAGAAGGAAGAAATGTTTGAGGCTGAGGGTGGTGAGAGCCTGTGCCAGGCTGCCCAGAGAGGTGAGAAATGTCCCACCCCTGGAACCACTCCAGGTGAGGCTGTTGGGGGCTTTGAGCAACCTGCTGTAGCTGCAGGTGTCCCTGCTGAGTGCAGAGGGATTGGACTGGACGACCTTTCAAGGTCCCTTCCAACCCAAACCATTCTGTGCGTCTATGATTCTATGAAATCATTTTCCAGCCCAGCTTTTCTCAGTGCTTTGTGGTCTGCAAGAGAGCTTTATCTCTTTTGGCTTTCACCAAACTAGGCTGAGGAACCCTTTCTTTCCTTCAGACCCCAACTGGCCAGCCTGCTGCTCAGCTTCATCAAAGCCTGTGAGCATCAAAGTGAGGGCTGATGGCCCTCCAGTCAAGGTGAGGACTGATGCCTGCACAACTGCAGCCTCTTGGAGGAGGGAAGATGTTCTGCAAGGTGCCTGCCTCTGTCCTGCCTGGTGAAAAGGGTCACAGGTCCCTTACCACCACTGCTGCTCCTTGGAGAGCTGCTCCATGGGATGTCCATCCCACATTGTGTGGGTGCCATGAGCATGGAGCAGAAGCACCCAGAGACAAGTTACCTCTGGGGTAAGCCAGCACTTGTGACAGAAAATCCCCACCTGAGGTGGAGAGGAAAACCCCAGGAGATGTCTGCCAAGGCCAATCCTTCCAGAGGCTGCCCAGGACTAGAAGGAACAGGAGTCTGTGAGACCCATGCCTGGACATTTCCCTGGATGGATGCTCAGAAGGATCCAGGGAAAACCAACTGCAGCACAGGAGAAGAGTGAGAAGAGAATAGAATAGAATAGAATAGAATAGAATAGAATAGAATAGAATAGAATAGAATAGAATAGAATAGAATAGAATAGAATAGAATGGAATGGAATGGAATGGAATGGAATGGAATGGAATGGAATGGAATGGAATGGAATAGAATAGAATAGAATAGAATAGAATAGAATAGAATAGAATAGAATAGAATAGAATAGAATAGAATAGAATAGGTTGGAAAAGACCTTTGAGATCATCAAGTCCAACCTATCACCCAACATCATCTAATCAACTCAACCATGGCACCAAGTGCCTCATCCAGGCTCTTCCTAAACACCTCCAGGGATGGTGACTCCACCACCTCCCTGGGCAGCACATTCCAACGGGCAATCTCTCTTTCTAGGAAGAATTT
The DNA here is from genome assembly GCA_033816785.1 of Picus viridis. Lineage (NCBI taxonomy): Eukaryota > Metazoa > Chordata > Aves > Piciformes > Picidae > Picus > Picus viridis. The sequence goes on from CM066606.1 coordinate 2,728,332, forward strand.
CTTCCTAACATCCAGTCTAAACCTCCCCTGGCACAGCTTGAGACTGTGTCCTCTTGTTCTGGTGCAGGTTGCCTGGGAGAAGAGACCAACCCCCACCTGGCTACAACCTCCCTTCAGGTAGTTGTAGAGAGCAATAAGGTCTCCCCTGAGCCTCCTCTTCTCCAGGCTAAGCAACCCCAGCTCCCTCAGCCTCTCCTCACAGGGCTGTGCTCAAACCCCTCCCCAGCTTTGTTGCCCTTCTCTGGACCCATTCAAGAGTCTCAATGTCCTTCTTAAACTGAGGGGCCCAGAACTGGACCCAGGACTCAAGGTGTGGCCTAACCAGTGCTGAGTGTCTTGGGACTTGTGAGAAATGTTGTGGTACTGACCACAGAATTATAGAACCAGAAAAGATCTCTAAGATCATCCAGTCCAACCATCACCCAACACCACCACGGCCATTAAACCATGGCCCCAAGTGCCATGGTCATAAGTTTCTTGAACACCTCCAGGGATGGTGACTCCACCACCTCCCTGGGCAGCCTATGCCAATGCCTGGCCGATGCTGCTAACACCTCTGTGCATTACCCCTTTGTGGGGAGGCCAGGGCATGAATCTGGGGCAGGGAGGGAGAGCTAATGCAAAGGAGGTTCCCACTGGAAGCAGCACCATGGAGCTGTATGTGTGTTTGTCTGCATGGTGGACACTGGAGGCTCCTTTATGGGGCATCACCACATGCAAAAGCGTCATGCATAAGAGCAGCACATCTGGACGTGCTCTACACTGCCCTGGTGAGGCCACATCTGGGATGCTGTGTCCAGCTCTGGGCCCTTCCGTTGAGGAAGGACCTCAGGGAACTGCTTGAAAGAGTCCAGCACAGAGCCACAATGACGTTGCAGGCAGCGGAACATCTCCCTGCTGAGGGCAGCCTGAGGGAGCTGAGGGCTCTGTAGCTTGGAGCAGAGGAGCCTGAGGGCTGCCCTCACTGCTGGTGATAAAGATGTGCAGGGCAGTGTCAGGAGGATCACAGAATCACAGGAACATTCAGGTTGGAAAAGCCCCTCAGGATCACCAAGTCCAACCCAGAACCCTACTCTACAAGGTTCACCCCTAGGCCATATCCCCAAGCCCCACATCCAAACCACCTTTAAACACATCCAGGCTTGGTGACTCCACCACCACCTCCCTGGGCAGCACATTCCATGCTGGGAAAAAATGGATGGAGCCAGGCTCTGCTGGGTGATGTTCAGTGATAGGACAAGGGGCAATGGGTGCAAGCTGGAGCAGAGGAGGGTCCATGGGGACAGAAGGGAAAGCATTTTCCCTGTGAGGATGCTGGAGCCCTGGAGCAGGCTGCCCAGAGAAGCTGTGGAGTCTCCTTCTCTGGAGACACTCAAAACCCACCTGGATGTCTTCCTGTGTGACCTGCCCTGGGCAATCCTCCTGTGGCAGGGGGGTTGGTCTGGATGATCCTTCCAGTTCCCTTCCAGCCCCTGATGTTTTGTGACTCTGTGATCAAGACGTGTGCACGGCACACCCCTCCAGGGAATCCCTTGTTCCAAGTGGAAGCTGGCCACGGAAATTTGGAGAAAGGGGGGCGAGGGGGTGGGGGGAGCAGGGAGCAGGGCTGTGCTCCTGCTTGGCTGGGGAACTGTTGAAATAAGTCAATACGAAGGCAGCCTAATTACCACTCAGGCAGTTCCAGCAAACAAGTCGGTGGCGGCGCCTGCTTTACGGGAAGCGCATTTCCTCTTGGCAGCCCTCTGGCTGGGGATTACTGAGGATGCAGCTCTCCTGCTCCCCTCCATCCACAGCAGGCACCAGGCAGGCAGGGCCGTGGAGCGATGTGTGCAGCAGTGAGCAGAGCTGCAGAGGGGGGACCGTGCTGAGGCACCGACACAAACCTGCTTGGCAGTGATGCTCTGACTCGTGAGCGAGGTCTAGCCTAGGTCTGGGGACAGCCAAGCAGCCCTGTGATGGTGTGGAGCACCACCCCGTGCTTTCCTCAGGGCAAATCCTGGGCTGCACCAAAAGCAGTGTGACCAGCAGGACAAGGGAAGGGAGGGGTTTTTTTTTCTCTCCATCTACTCTGCTTTTGTGAGACCCCCACCTGCAGCACTGCATCCAGTTCTGGTGCCCCCAGCACAAGAAGGACACTCGAACTGTTGGAGCAGGTCCAGAGGAGGGCATGATGATGATCAAAGGGATGGAGAACCTCTGCTATGAGGGTAGGCTGAGGGAGCTGGGGTTGGCCATCCTGGAGAGGAGAAGGCTCCAGGGAGACCTTAGAGAAACCTTTCAGTGCCTGAAGGAGACCTACAAGAAAGCTGGGGAGGGACTTTTGACGAGGGCTGGGAGTGACAGGACAAGGAGGAATGGATTGAAGCTTGAGGAGGGCAGGTTTAGACTGAAGATTAGGAAGACATTCTTTCCAGTGAGGGTGGGGAGACACTGGAACAGGCTGCTCAGGGAGGTTGTGGATGTCCCCTTCCTGAAGCTCTTCAAGGCCAGGCTGGATGAGGCCTTGAGCAACCTGGGCTAGTGGAAGATGTCCCTGCCCATGGCATGGGGCTTGGAACTGGATGATCTTCAAGGTCCCTTCCAACCCAAACCATTCTGTGAATCTAAATGCCAACCATCATTCCTGTGGTCAAGGTCACCAAGAGTATCTGAAAGGGGTTACAGGAAAGCTGGGGAGGGACTTCTGAGGGTGTCAGGGAGTGACAGGACTGGGGGGATGGAGCAAAACTAGAAGTGGGGAGATTGAGATTGGATGTCAGGAAGAAGTTGTTCCCCATGAGGGTGGTGAGAGCCTGGCACAGGTTGCCCAGGGAGGTGGTGGAAGCCTCCTGCCTGGAGGTGTTTGCAGCCAGGCTGGAGGTGGCTGTGAGCAGCCTGCTGTGGTGTGAGGTGTCCCTGCCCATGGCAGGGGGTTGGAACTGGCTGAGCCTTGAGGTCTCTTCCAACCCAAACCATTCTGCGCCTCTCAGAGCCAACCATCGCTTCCATGGTCAAGGTCACACCGTGAGTATCTCAGTGCTGCTGTGCTTCTCATAGCATCTGCCCTGTGGGAAGAGTCAGAGGAAGAAGACAGTTGTGGTCAAGGGCTCCCCAGGCAGCTCCTCCTGAGTCAGCTCCCAGCGCTGCCACCCACATCCCAGTTGCTTCACCCCGGGTGACGCCGGCCCCTGCCTCAGAGAGCTGCTCTGTGGTCAGCTGTGTGGCAACCCAGCGCCCTGCTCGGGGCTGGAGAAGTTCCTGAGGGCCTTTGGCCTCCTCCATGAAACACTCAACCCAAGAGTGAGGCTTGCTTGAACCATTAGTCACCGAAGGAAACGGTGGCTGCTCGCAGCTGCTGAGAACCTTCCCAGGGCTCCTGGCAGGGGACAGCAATCCCCCTCCCTATCCGAGATGCATCCGGGCTGGAGTGTGGTTCAGGGAGAGACTGGGGCTGGACAGTTCCCATGGGCAAAAGCCGTCCCGTGGGAAAAGTGACCCTGCAGAGTGGCCCTGCAGCTGCCCCACGCCATTTGAGCAAGAACCCACCAAGGACGCCAGAAAACAACCTTCCCCCCAAGTGTTACAGCTTGAAGGGGGAACTTCAGCCTGGCTGGGGAGGGGGGAGGTAATTTCACAACCCACCACCACAAGTGGTGGCACTCAGCCTCCTCACTGGCTCTGTAGATAATCCTTACTCTTGAATCTGAGTGTTTCCTGGCGTGCCCTGACAGGTCCCAAAGTAGGGAGGTGTGATGCTCAGGTGAGGTGCTGCTGGGATTTGGGTTTGGTCACAGAATCACAGAATTACTGAGGCTGGGATACACCTCTGAGACCATCAACTCCAGCCTATGACCTAACACCACCACACCAACCAGACCATGTCACTGAGTGCCACATCCAATCTTGCCTTAAACACCTCCGGGGGTGGTGACTCCACCACCTCCCTGGGCAGTCCATCCCAGTGTCTCATTCCCCTTTCCATAAGGAAGTGCTTCCCAACACCCAACCTAACCCTCCCCTGGCACAGCTTCAGGCCACAACCTCTTGTCCTGTCCCAAGTTACCTGGGAGCAGAGCCTGAACCCCAGCTGACTGCAACTTCCCATCAGGTGGTTGTTGAGTGTGATAATGTCCCCCCTGAGTCTCCTCTTCTCCAGGCTGAACACCCACAACTCTCAGCCTCTCCTCATCAGCTTTTCCCTCCAGTCCCTTCCCCAGGCTGGTTGCTCTCCTTTGGACCTGCTCCAGCACCTCAATATCCTTCCTGAAGTGAGGTCCCCAGAGCATCCCTTCCCTTCCCTTCCTTCCTTCCCTTCCCTTCCCTTCCCTTCCCTTCCCTTCCCTTCCCTTCCCTTCCCTTCCCTTCCCTTCCCTTCCCTTCCCTTCCCTTCCTTCCCTTCCCTTCCCTTCCCTTCCCTTCCCTTCCCTTCCCTTCCCTTCCCTTCCCTTCCCTTCCCTTCCCTTCCCTTCCCTTCCCTTCCCTTCCCTTCCCTTCCCAAACCTTCCCTTCCCTTCCCAAACCTTCCCAAACCTTCCCTTCCCTTCCCTTCCCTTCCCTTCCCAAACCTTCCCAAACCTTCCCTTCCCTTCCCAAACCTTCCCTTCCCTTCCCAAACCTTCCCTTCCCTTCCCTTCCCAAACCTTCCCTTCCCAAACCTTCCCTTCCCAAACCTTCCCTTCCCAAACCTTCCCAAACCTTCCCTTCCCAAACCTTCCCTTCCCAAACCTTCCCAAACCTTCCCTCTCCCTCTCCCTCTCCCTCTCCCTCTCCCTCTCCCTCTCCCTCTCCCTCTCCCTCTCCCTCTCCCTCTCCCTCTCCCCCTCCCCCTCCCCCTCCCCCTCCCCCTCCCCCCCTCCCCCTCCCTCTCCCTCTCCCTCTCCCCTCCCTCTCCCTCTCCCTCTCCCTCTCCCCCCCCCTCCCTCTCCCTCTCCCTCTCTCCCCTCCCTCTCCCTCTCCCCTGCTCCCCTCCCTTCCCCTCTCCAAACCTCTCCTCTCCCCAGCCTCCACCCAATTCAAGTCCCCGTCCTATCCAGCAGCAGCAGAGGAGCTACAACAGAGGACCAGCTCATGTTTAATATCTGGGTAGCGCCTGAGAGGCCTCTTGAACCTGTGAACGGCCTCGGAAGTGCTGAGCCATCTTACTTTTGTGGTCAGAGCTCCCCTGGAGCAGTGCCCTAGAGCCTGGCGAATGCTCACTGCAAGCGAAGCGAACATCCTCTCATTACACTTGAACAATCACATCCCCTGCCCTGCTCTACAGCCAGCCCCCCACAGTGCTGCCTGGATAACTGGGGACACTGTTTTCTTTCTTCCCTTGCTGGGCAGTCACACTTTTTTGGGTCACCCCAGAATCTCTCCCTGCCAGGGTCCAGTCTCTGCCCTTCGCTCGGCTGCTGCCCTGTGAGGTCCGGCCCCAAGCGCCCCAAGCGGGAAAGCGATGGATGGGGTCCCACGTCCTGGGTGGGAAACCAGGTTGAACAATCGCATCTCCTGCCCTGCTGTACAGCAAGCCCCCCCCCAGTGCTGCCTGGGTAACTGGGGACACTGTGCTGGGTCACCCCGGAATCTCTCCCTGCCAGGGTCCAGTCTCTGCCCTTCACTCGACTGCTGCCTGTGAGGTCGGCCCCAAGCGCCCCAGCGGGAAAGCGATGGATGGGGTCCCACGTCCTGGGAGGGAACCTGAGCTGAACTGCTTCATTTCCCTGTGTTCCACCCTCCACGAAGCCTGTTGGCAGGCGTGGAGCTGAAGCCTTGCTGAAAAGCCACCACTGAGACAGCAAACATTTCATAAGCTCAAATTTTGCCATTGTATTTTGACCAGTTACAGGGGGTAGCCCTGGTCACAGAGGCACAGCCTGCTGGGGTTTGGAAGGGACCTCTGGAGATCATCCACTCCAAGCCCCCTGCTCAAGCAGGGCTCCCACAGCAGCTTGCCCAGCAGCACAATGACCAGGGGGTGTTGGAAGCCCTCCAGAGAAGGAGACTCCACAACCTCTCTGGGCAGCCTGCTCCAGGCTCCAGCAGCCTCACAACAAAGACATTTTTCCTTCTGTTCAGATGGAACCTCCTGGGTTCCAGTTTGTGCCCCTTGTCCTGTTGCAGGGGGCCACTGAAAACTATCTGGCCCCATCTTCTTGACTCCTGCTCTTTGACTATAGATCAGTATTGATCAGATCCCCTCTGGGGCTGCTCTTCTCCACATTCAACAGCCCCAGGGCTCCCAGCCTTGCCCCCAGGCCCCTCAGTATCTTTGTAGCCTCCACTGGACTCTCTCCAGTAAGTAGTTCCCTCTTGAACTGGGAAGCCCAGACCTGAATGGGCTTACAATACAATACAATACAATACAATACAATACAATACAACACAATACAACACAATACACCAGGTTGGAAGAGACCTTCAAGATCATCGTGTCCAACCCATCAACCAATCCAACCCACCCAACAACTACACCATGGCACCAAGCACCCCAGCAAGTCTCCTCCTGAACACCTCCAATGAAGGTGACTCCACCACCTCCACGGGCAGCACATCCCAATGGGCAATCACTCTCTCTGTGTAGAGCTTCTTCCTAACATCCAGCCTAAACCTGCCCTGGCGCAGCCTGAGACTGTGTCCTCTTGTTCTGGTGCTGGCTGCCTGGGAGAAGAGGCCAACCTCTGCCTGGCTACAACCTCCCTTCAGGGAGTTGTAGAGAGCAATAAGGTCACCCCTCAGTCTCCTCTTCTCCAGACTAAGCAACCCCAGCTCCCTCAGCCTCTCCTCATAGGGCTTGTGTTCCAAACCCCTCCCCAGCTTTGTTGCCCTCCTCTGGACACCTTCCATCAAGACACAACCTGGACACAATACTCCAGATGTGTCCTCACCAGAGCAAAGTAGAAGGGGAGGAGAACTTCCCTGGACCTGCTGACCACATTCTCCTTGATGCTACCCAGGGCTTTCCCACCCCTGAGGGCACATTGCTGGCTGGTGGTGGACTTGTTTCCCACTAGCACCTCCATGCACACCCAGAGGACACCTCACTCCACAGTCACTGCTTTTTTCCCTGTTGCATCCCTCAGGTCATGCCAACTGATTCCATAGTGGTGTCCACACTTTCCTCCCCAGAGAGCCCCAGCTGTGGGCACCTAGGGGAGCCCAGGCTGCCCCAGGCTGCTCTGATCAGCAGGGTAATTCCTCCAGCAGCGCATTATCTGCTGCCCTCAGCTGTAATTTGATCACATTAAGGCTCAGAGCCCAGCCTGCAGCAGCAGATGGATGGCTCCCCACTTGCTCCAGCCTCCTGCTCTTCCTCATGGCTCGCCTGTGACGCAGGGCCAGGCATCCTAATGTGTGCAGTGTCTTGGGGGAAGCCTCTCACTGCGGGTAGTGGACTCAGGAAGTCAGCTGTGAGGGGGCAAAAAACAACAACAACAAAACCAAACAATCAACAAAACCTTGGAGGAGCAATGGGAGATGGAGCTTTCCATCAGGATGTCACAGTGCCCTGGGGTTAGAATGATGATGGATGGACCCTCTGAGCCATCACAGCCCTGGGTCTCAGTTAATTATGGTGAGTCCCACAGCTGACACGAGCAATAACTCGGCGCAGCACAGACAGGGACCTCTTGACATGGATCCAGAGGAGGCCACAACAATGATGCAAGGACTGGAAGCCCTCTGCTGTGAGGCCAGGCTGAGAGAGCTGGGGTTGTGCAGCCTGGAGAAGAGAAGGCTCCAGGGAAGCCTTTTGGTGGCCTTGCAGTGCTTCAAGGCAAACTTTAAGAAAGCTGGGGACAGACTTTTTCTGAGGGCCTGTAGTGACAGGCCAGGGGGTGATGGTTTGAAACTAAAAGAGGGAGACTGAGAGTGGAGAGAAGGAAGAAATGTTGACACTGAGGGTGGTGAGAGCCTGTCCCAGGCTGCCCAGAGAGGTGGGAGATTCCAGCATTCCAGGTGAGGTGGTTTGGAGCTCTGAGCAAGCTGCTCCAGCTGCAGGTGTCCCTGAGGAGTGCAGGGGAGCTGGACTGGATGACCTCTAAGTGTCTTCCCAGCCCAAACCAGTCTGTGACTGTGTGAATAGCAACGATGCAGATGAACTGGCAAACACTGAGTGCCTGCACCAGGGCAGAAGTTCTCAGACCTGTGGAGGAACTACCTGGTGAAATGAGGACAAATGTGCTGCTGCTGAAGGTCATGCCAAGGCAGGGGTGATGCTGATGTTTTGCTGCATGTGGAATAGTATTTGATCCCCTTTGCCCATCACAGTTGTATCAGCAATAGTGTGGCCATCAGGACTAGGGAGAGATTGTCTCATCCTACTCAGCACTGGTGAGGCCACACCTCAGATGGTGGGTTCAATTAGGACCCTTCACTCCCACTCCAAGAAGGACTTTGAGGTGCTGAAGCATGTCCAAAGGGCAAGAAAGCTGCTGAAGGGTCTGGAGAACAGGGCTGGTGAAGAGCAGCTGAGGGGGCTGTTGTTGTTCAGATTGGAGAAAGAAGACTAAGGGGAGACCTCCTGGCTCCCTACAGGTCTCTGAATGGTGGCTGGAGCCAGGTAAGGGTTGGTCTCTTCCCCCAGTAACAGGTGACAGGACAAGAGGAAGCATCCTGAAGTTGCAGCAGGGGAGGTTTAGGTTGGATATTAAGAAAAATTTCTTCCCTGGAGGAATCACACAGAATCACAGAGTGTTAGGCTTGGGAGAGACCTCCATCCAGAGACCATCCAATCTGACGCCCCTGGTAAAGCAGGATCACCCAGGGCAAGCCCCACAGGAATGCATCCAGGGTGACTTTGAAAGTCTCCAGAGAAGGAGACTCCACAACCTCCCTGGGCAGCCTGCTCCAGGGCTCCAGCACCCTCACTCTACAGCAGTGTCTCCTCCTGTTGAGGTGGAGCCTCCTGTGTTCCAGTTTGTGCCCATTGTCCCTTGTTCTGTCACTGGGCACCACCAAACAGAGCCTGGCACCTTCATCTCAGCACCCACCCTCAGCTATTGATCAGGCACTGATCAGATCCCCTCTCAGCCTTCTCTTCTCAAGACTACACAGCCCCAGGGCTCTCACTCTCTCTCCACAGGGGAGATGCTCAAGTCCCCTAAGCATCCTTGTGGCTCTCACTTGGACTCTCTCCAGCAGGTCTCTGTCTCTCTTGAAGTGGGGAGCCCAAAGATGGACACAGCATTGCAGCTGTGGTCTCAGCAGGGCAGAGTAGAGGGGCAGGAAAGCTTCCTTAGACAGAAAGTTTGGACCAGATGATCTTTGGGATCCCTTCCAACCTCCTATGTTATGACTTCATGAACTATGGGCCAGTTGCATCTGGGTTGGCATGACCTACTCATAACACATTGTCAAGGCCTGGAAGAGGCTGCCCAGGGCAGTGGTGGAGCCCCCATCCCTGGAGGGGTTTCAAAGCTGTGGAGATGCAGTGCTGAGGGCCATGGTTCAGTGGTGACCTGGCAGTGCTGGGTTAAGGGTTGGACCTGGTGATTTTAGAGATCTCTTCCAACCAAAACAAGTCAATAATTCTGTGAGATGTGGCCCAGTAAGGACAGACTTCCTCAGTGTAGGACAACAGCAGCAGGTGGCTGACATGAAGTAGGTTCTTTTAAACTGAAGATCTGTTAGGAACAGCACAGCCAGATGCTCATGGAGATGGAAATACAGGAGCTGGAAGCTTGAGCCCTTTGAGATCAGTGATGAAACTGCTGAGGTCTTTGGTGGGGCCTGAGCACACATCCAATCCCAGCCTGTGTTACAGGGAGTAATTATTCTCCCAAGGCAATGGGGCAGGTGAAAAAGTGACTGCTGGCTGTAACCCCACCAGTACCACACTCAGAGGGAGGACTGAGGCACAGACAAAGTTTGGTGCTCCATGTCTTTTGCATTTGTGTGATGAAAAGCTGTCAGGCAGTGAATGGGGGAAGCAGTTCTTGCTTTCAAAATTATCAAGGAAACAACGGGGGAAAGCAGTTCTTGTTCTCTTTAACACATAGATGTTCTCCCAGAAGACAATTTCTCTTCCCTTTGGTGCCTCTTGAGGAGAAACTACTTCTCTGACCAGCATTTCACCCTGTTTGTCATCTGAGAGAGATGTATGGTATGAGGTAGATGTGGGAACAAAAGCAAGGAGATTTGAAAATAATCCAGATAGATTCAATTTCTCTATCAGACATCATCTGAAGGGAGCCCAACCACCCCCATTTCAGTGCCTGCAGACAAAACAAGGTGTAACATATATCCCTTCAGAAGCACTCAGGGTGATTAAGAGAAAGGCTTCTACAGACCTTATTTCTTTCAACAAACACACAGAGAATCACAAAGGCATCACAGAATCATCACAGCATCACAGAGTCACACAGTGTGAGGGGCTGGAAGGGACCTCCAAAGCTCACCCAGTCCAAGCCCCCTGCCAGAGCAGAGTCAACCAGAGCAGGTCACACAGGAACACATCCCAGTGGGTTTTGAGTATCTCCAGAGGGAGACTCCACAACCCCCCTGGGCAGCCTGTGCCAGGGATCTGTCACCCTCAGAGAGAAAAAATTTCTCCTCCTGTCTCCACGGCACTTCCTCTGCCTCAGCTTCCACCAGTGCCCCTTGTGCTGGCATTGGGCATCCCCCAGCAGAGCCTGGCTCCAGCCTCTGGGCATCACCCTGCACATCATCAAGAGGAATGAGGGCAGTCCTCAGGCTCCTCTGCTCCAAGCTCCAAGCCCCAGCTCCCTCAGGCTGTCCCCACAGAGAGATGTTCCACTGCCTGCAGAAGCTCTGTGGCTCTGTGCTGGGCTCTTTCAAGCAGTTCCCTGAGGTCCCTCTGGAACTGAGGGCCCCAGAACAGGACACAAATTCCAGATGTGGCCTCACCAGGGCAGAGCAGAGGGGCAGGAGAACCTCTCTCAACCTGCTCACTGCTCCCCTTCCATTCCACCCCAGGATGGCAATGTCCTTCTTGGCCACAGGAGCACGGTGCTGGCTCATGGTCAGGCTTCAACCCAATAGGACCCCCACCCTCTCTCCTTCCCAGCTTCGGTGCCAGGCACCCTGCCATGGTGATCTCAGCATCTCACAGAAGGAATTTCACCTAAAAAGACCCAAACCAACCCATAAACCAACCCAACCCAACCCAAACCAAATCAAACCAAACCAACCCAACCCAAACCAAACCAACCCAACCCAACCCAAACCAACCCAACCCAACCCAACCCAACCCAAACCAACCCAACCCAACCTAACCCAACCCAACCCAACCCAATCCAAACCAAACCAAACCAACCCAACCCAACCCAACCCAGCCCAAGCCAACCCAAACCAAACCAAACCAAACCAAACCAACCCAACCCAACCCAGCCCAACCCAACCCAACCCAAACCAAACCAAACCAAACCAAACCAAACCAAACCAAACCAAACCAAACAGAAAAACACCACAGCAAAAATAACCCTAAACAAATTAGGTGTGCAAATGCTTCAAGGAATGAGGGTCATCAGCTTAGGCAACATAAGATCTCTAAGGAGTCTCACAACCAAACAGGTTTGCAAGCAAATATTAAGGCCACCGAAACTGGTGCAAGGGCTGGAGCACCTCACCCATGAGGACAGGCTGAGAGAGCTGGGGTTGTTCAGAATGGAGCAGAGGTGGCTCTGGGGAGACCTTCCTGTGGCCTTTCAGGGCATCTTTTCAGCCTAACCAAGGCAGTGTGGTCTGGATGATTGGGTAGAGAGGTGGATGTGAACTGGTTGAAGAAGTCAGTGAGTTGTGGTCAGTGGGACAGAGTCTGGTTGGAGATCTGTGTCTAGTGGGGTCCCTCAGGGGTGGGCACTGGGACCAGTACTGTTCAATATATTCATCAATGACCTAGATGAGGGCACCAAACTGTGAGGGGGGGATTGAGACACCTGGAAACTGCTGCCATTCAATGAGACCTGGAGAGGCTGAGGCTTGGGTGGGGAGAAGTGCAGTCAGATCCACCAAGAACAAGTGTGGAGTTTTGCATCTGGGAAAGAACAACCCCGTGGACCAGGAGAGGTTGGGAACTGACCTGCTGGAGAGCAGCACAGAGAGGGACCTGGGGGTCCTGGTGGACAGAAGGATGCTCATGAGCCAGCAATGTGCCCTCATTCCTTGAAGCATTTGCACCCCTAATTTGTTTGGGGGTGTTTGGTTTGGTGTTTTGTGGGAGGTTGGTGGTGGGGTTTTTTGTTTGTTTGTTTATGGTTTTGGTTTTGGTTTGGGTCTTTTTAGGTGAAATTCCTTTTGTGAGATGCTGAGATCACCATGGCAGGGTGCCTGGCACCGAAGCTGGGAAGGAGAGAGGGTGGGGGTCCTATTGGGTTGAAGCCTGACCATGAGCCAGCACCGTGCTCCTGTGGCCAAGAAGGACATTGCCATCCTGGGGGGATTAGAAGGGGAGCAGTGAGCAGGTTGAGAGAGGTTCTCCTGCCCCTCTGCTCTGCCCTGGTGAGGCCACATCTGGAATTTGTGTCCTGTTCTGGGGCCCTCAGTTCCAGAGGAACCTCAGGGAGCTGCTTGAAAGAGTCCAGCACAGAGCCACAGAGCTTCTGTAGGCAGTGGAACATCTCCCTGTGGGGACAGCCTGCGGGCTCTGTAGCTTGGAGCAGAGGAGCCTGAGGGCTGCCCTCATTCCTGTTGATAAAGATGTGCAGGGCAGTGTGGGGAGGACAGAGCCAGGCTCTGCTCAGGGATGTCCAAGGACAGCACAAGGGGCAATGGGTGCAAGCTGGAGCAGAAGAGGGTCCATGGGAACAGAAGGGAAAACATTTTCCCTGTGAGGGTGCCAGAGCCCTGGAGCAGGCTGCCCATAGAAGCTGTGGAGTTTCCTTCTCTGGATACTTTCAGGACCTACCTGGATGTGTTCCTGTGTGACCTGCCCTAGGTGATCCTGCTCTGGCAGGGGGTTGGACTCTATGATCTATCAAGGTCCCTTCCAGCCTCTGATGTTCTGTGATCATGTGAGACTGACAGGAAAAGTGGGGACAGACACTTGAGCAGGATCTGTTGTGACAGGACAAGGGGTGATGGTTTGAACTAAAAGAGAGTGATTCAGAGTGGAGAGAAGGAAGAAATGTTTAAGCCTGAGGGTGGTGAGAGCCTGTCCCAGGCTGCCCAGAGAGGTGGCAGATGCCCCATGCCTGAGAGCATTCCAGGTGAGGTTGTTTGGTACTCAGTAACCTGATCTAGGTGCAGATGTCCCTGCTTACAGCACAGGGGTTGGATGAGGTGACCTTTAAAGGTCCCTTCCAACACAAAATGCTCTATGGTTCTGTGATCTCATGATTAAACACCCAGCTCTGAACAGCCTCAGACACCCTTGGCCTGCAAAGCCCTGCCCAGGCAGCGCATCTTGCCTCTGCCACGCTTTTCATGTGGAGGCAAGCTTGGATTTTCACCAAAGCCCTCTAATGGAGATTAAACAACTCCACAAGCAGCTGCTCAGTGGTGATGTTAAGTGGGGACTGGATAAAGTTATCAGTTTAGACTGAACTTGGGGAAGTTCTGCTTAATGCACTCTGAACAACGAAGGTGCACAGATGGCAACTGAAATGCTCAGGGAACTTCTTTAGGAAAACCCAGCTGAGCCTTGTAAGCAATTGTCCTTTGGATAAACAGCATCTGAGGAGCCAGGGAGGGAGGGAGACTCTGTCTGAACCAATTTAATTGCATTCTTGCAATAACTTTTTTGTACCATCAGTGACCTGCCCTGAAGTGTGAGACGCTTGACATTACCAGCACTGCTTGCAACAGCCACATGGATGCATGGGAGGAGGAAGGGAAGGCAGGTTTTGTGTGTGGCCCATCTGTGCTTGTTAAGGAAATGGACATTCTGGGTTAATAATAATAATAATAATAATAATAATAATAATAATAATAATAATAATAATAATAATAATAATAAACACACACACACACACCAGCTCTATACAATTGTTTTCTGTGAGGCAAGGGTGCTCCTGAGTGCAACACCTCCCATCTGTGATGATCTTCCAGCATCTGTAGGGGACTACAAGAAAGCTGGGGAGGGACTTTGGAGGGTGTCAGAGAGGGATAGGACTGGGGGAAATGGAGCAAAACTAGAAGTGGGGAGATTGAGATTGGATGTCAGGAAGAAGTTGTTGCCCATGGGGGTGGTGAGAGCCTGGCACAGGCTGCCCAGGGAGGTGGTGGAAGCCTCCTGCCTGGAGGTGTTTGCAGCCAGGCTGGAGGTGGCTGTGAGCAACCTGCTGTGGTGTGAGGTGTCCCTGCCCATGACAGGGGGGTTGGGACTGGATGAGCCTTGAGGTCCCTTCTAACCTAACAATTCTATGATTCTATGATCTCTGGAGGTGCCTTCCAAGCCCTAGCCTGCTGAGGTCTCTGGAGCAGCCCAAGCCCAAACCACCAGGCTGAAGACCTGCCGGAGGATGCCTCGCTTGGCACCCACGCAGCTGATGCTGGGAGAGAAGGGTGGCACAGCTGAGCTGGTGGCTTTGAGCTCATGCATTTTACCTCACCGTTATTTAAACGGCCTGGTGAGATAAAGATCACCACCCAGGGATGCCTCTCAATATGCACAAGAACAAATGGTCCTGATTTGGAGCTTTGGAACTTATTCAAACCAGCTGGCTTGGGGTACAGGGCTGCTTGCACTCCCATGGCCTTCAGAGTCAGGGAAGGGACTTTGTCAAGCCCTGTTTACCTCTCCATCTCCTCTCACATCCAAACAAGGATTATTGCTGGGGTGTGGTGGGTTGAAATTCCCCCAATCCCCCACTCTTAAATTTGCCAGACCAGCTCAGAGCACACCAAATGCCACAAACCCCAAAATAGCTTCCTTTTGGCTTCCTCAATCTGAGCAGGGATTAATCAGCTGAGCAAAGCCCCGTGCTGGATAGGCACCAATTAATTCTGTGATGTGGTGGGTTGAAATTTCCACATCCCCCACCCCCCAACACTAACTTTGCCAGACCAGCTCAGTTGGAAGCAGATGAAAGCTGTGCTTGCAAGCAGAACTGCAATCCACAACGGGTGCAATGGATGTGTACAAAATACACAGGATTTACAATATTTACAGGTATTTACAGCTAATAAACAGCACAAGAACCCCTGGTGAAGGACCAAGGAAAGCTACTGGCTCCTCCCTTCCCGCCCCTCCCTTGCCCCCCCCCCCTGTACAAAAGGGACAAGAGGCAGAAGCAGAGAAGTTAATACAAGTCACAACCAAAGCAGTGCAGCCAAGGTCCAGCAGAAGCCAGCCTGAAGAAGTGAAAAGAGAGAGAAATTGTTTACATTACCAGCTTCAGTCTGTTATCTTTCCAATGGGGTTGTTTAGAATGATCCCTGCTTTCCTCTTTACACCCATTGGTGATTTATTTGCATTTTACCACTTCCCTGTTCCAGAGCTGTGAAACACTTTTAAAGGCATAGCCTAAAACTACCTCGTGGGGTCAAGGGTTTCCTGCAAGACCAATGTCAAAGGAGCTGTTCCCCTGTGGGAGGGCACTAGCTGATGTCAGTGGGGTCATGTATTCTGAGGGCCTGAGCAGGCTGCATCATCAGCATCCTTCCACTGCATTCCTGTGTGGGACCTGCCCTAGGTGACCCTGCTTTGGCAGAGGGGTTGCACTGGATGAACTCTACTCCTCTGCTCCACTCTGCTGAGACCACAGCTGGAGCACTGTGTCCAGCTCTGGAGCCTCTATTAGAGGAAGGATCTGGAGGTGCTGGAAGGTGTCCAGAGAAGGGCCACGAGGAGGAGCACAGGGCTGGAGCCTCTCTGCCCTGACGACAGACTGAGGGAGTTGGGACTGCTCAGTCTGGAGAAGAGAAGGCTCCCAGGTGACCTCATTGTGGCCTTCCAGTATCTGAAGGGGGCTAAAAGGAATCTGGGGAGGGACTTTTGAGGGTGTCAGGGAGTGATAGGACTGTGGGGGATGGAGCAAAACTAGAAATGGGTAGATTCAGCTTGGGTGTTAGGAAGAAGTTGTTGCCCAGGAGGGTGGTGAGAGCCTGGCACAGGTTGCCCAGGGAGGTGGTGGAAGCCTCCTGCCTGGAGGTGTTTACAGCCAGGCTGGAGGTGGCTGTGAGAAACCTGCTGTAGTGTGAGGTGTCCCTGCCCATGGCAGGGGGTTGGAACTGGCTGAGCCTTGAGGTTCCTTCCAATCCTATCAATTCTGTGATTCTATGATCTCCAGAGGTCCCTTCCAACCCCTACCATTCCATGATTCTCTTGTGGGATGGATCTGCTCACGTCCAGCATGATTTTTCAATGCTAGGTCCACAGCAGTGGTTTATGTCACCTTGACCAAGTCTCAGCTTTGACTGCATGAAGATCCAAGGGCAACCAGGCTCCTCATGGGGTGCTGCAGGTCTTTCTGCCCACAGCAGAGTTTGAGGCCAAAGAGACATACCTGAGACATAGATGTGTAAAAGTGTTGGTTAAGCAGAGCTCAGCTCCTCATCTGTAGCTCACCAGGACGTGCAGAGGTGATCTATGCCATGATCACCACTTGCATCAGGTGGAATTAGCAACGTGGCTCATTGAAAGTCCATGCCAGGAGACAGTGCCCCGAGGCAGGGCAGCTGGGCACACATCCCACTGCCATGTGCAGGAGCCCAGTCTCACCATGCCTTTGTCAGCCATCCCATGTCAAGCCCTATGGTAAACCACCATCTCCAGTCACCTGGTGCCTGTGCCAGGCTTCACAGAGACGCTTCTCACAAGTTTGACCCCAACCCAGGCACCTTTGGCCAACAGCAAGGCAGTTCCCCAATAGCTGGCATTACTGCTGCCTTGCTCATCCTGATCAGCCTTAGGATCATGGAATCATGGAATTGCCTAGGTTGGAAAAGATCTTTAAGATCATTGGGTCCAACCATTAAAGACTTCCTGCAGTCTGCATGTCTGTAAGTTGTGTTAGGTCTAACTTCTGGTGTAACCTGGCATCTCCAGCATCAGTCACAGAATTCTCAGGGTTGGAAGGGACCTCAAGGCTCAGCCAGTCCCAACCCCCCTGCCATGGGCAGGGACACCTCACACCACAGCAGGTTGCTCACAGCCACCTCCAGCCTGGCTGCAAACACCTCCAGGCAGGAGGCTTCCACCACCTCCCTGGGCAGCCTGTGCCAGGCTCTCACCACCCTCATGGGCAACAACTTCTTCCTCACATCCATTCTCAATCTACCCATTTCTAGTTTTTTTTCCATCCCCCCAGTCCTATCCCTCCCTGACACCCTCAAAAGTCCCTCCCCAGCTTTCTTGTAGCCCCCTGCAGATACTGGAAGGCCACAATGAGGTCACCTGGGAGCCTTCTCTTCTCCAGACTGAGCAGTCCCAACTCCCTCAGTCTGTCGTCAGGGCAGAGAGGCTCCAGCCCTGTGCTCCTCCTCGTGGCCCTTCTCTGGACACCTTCCAGCACCTCCAGATCCTTCCTGTACTAGGGGCTCCAGAGCTGGACTGGGATTTCTAGGATGTGAGACCTTCATTTGGTGGAGACCTATGCGGAAAGGAGAAGGTGAAAAGGTAGGTTCTGTAAAACAGCCAAGAGGAAGAGTTTGCTGTCAGGGATTACCAGAGTTAAATTACTCTTTTAAACTGCTAACACTTTGTAAACACAACTGGTTGAGGAAAAAAGAAAAGAAACCAAACCAGCAGCACAATGGGAGGCTCTTTAGCAGCTGATTTTGCTGTACCTTGAAGTGGCAGAAGCCAGCAGCTGGGGTGTGGGTTGGCATTCCTGAGAGCCAGGTGATCTGTGCTGTGTGTGCACTGGGGTCAGTGCCTCAGCTTTCTGTGGTCAGTGTCTTTGTTGCTTAACCACAAGCAGCCAACCATGGACAGCTGGGAGATTCTTGTGTTCTTTGGAGGCACCATAAAGTCCCCCAGGTGCTGGCAGAAGAGGGTGGTAGGTGCAGGAGGTACTGCCACAGCAATAAACATTACAAAGCAGGCTGTGCCTGGCAACTTCCCCTTACAAACAAGCCCTTGGCATTCAGTTTAAACAGCATTTCTTTTTTGAACCTGGGGGCCAAATCCTGTGGTGTGAGGGAAGATGTGGGGATTCTTTTTCACCACACAAAGCAATTTGTTTAACCTCACAAACGGCTGTTACGTGTCCGCTCGGGGGACTTGCATCAGACACTGCCACATTAGACAACCAGGACCACAGAATGCTTTGTGTTAGAAAGGACCTTCAAAGGTCACCTTGTTCAACCCCCATGCAGTCAGCAGGGACTTCCCCAACCACAGCAGGTCACTCAGAGCCCCAGACAGCCTCACCTGGAATGGTTTCTCAGCCTAGTTTGGTGAAAGCCAGAAGAGATAAAGCTCTCATGCAGACCACAAAGCACTGTGTGGTGGAGTAGGAAGGTTCCCCCCCACACACAGAAGAATTCCACAGCTAACTCAGCCGGAGAAGCAGATGAAAGCTGTATTTTACAAGCAGATATGGAATGCAATGAATATGTACAAAAACACACAATATTTACAATATATACAGAAGTATACAGCAATGTATGTAATACAGGAAACCTTTCCCCAACCCCCCCCCACTGCGGCCAGGGGGTTCGGCCTGCCCCTCCCTTCTCCCTCCCTACCTCCCCTTTTTCCCAAAAGGGTTAGAGAGAAAGAGAAAGGAAGGTAATTAAAAGGGTGAAAACTTGTTAAAGCTCAAAGCGGATGCAGAAGTTAGTTTTCTCTTATCTGGTTAGCGAGAATCGTAGAGAGAAACGAGCCAGCTCACAGCACAGGGGGAAGAAGAGGACTGACTGCCCCCCCCCGACTGAAAGACTAAACAAGAACCTGCAGCCGGGTTCCACCAATGAAATTGGATTAGCATATCTCTTGTTTTCATTCATATACCAAAATATTCGGCTAGAGTGTTCAGAAAGTGTCCTTTTCTTAAAGGCACAGCCTGAACCAGTCACACACTGAGAAAAGCTGGGCTGGAAAATGATTTCATAGAATCACAGAACCACAGAATGGTTTGGGTTGGAAGGGACCTTGAAAGGTCGTCCAGTCCAATCCCTGTGCACTCAGCAGGGACACCTGCAGCTACAGCAGGTTGCTCAGAGCCCCATCAAATATGACCTGGAGTGTTGCCAGGGATGGGCTTTCTACCACCTCTCTAGGCAACCTGGGACAATGTCTTACCACCCTCATTGTAAAAGATGCCTTCTGTGTAGTCTGGATCTCCCTCTTGTAGTTCCAACCATCACCCCATGCCCTGATACAACAGGCCCTGAGAAAAAACTCTGTCCCCAGCTTTTTCAGAGGCCCCTTCCTTGAAGCACTGCAAGGCCACCAGAAGGTCTCCCTGGAGCCTTCTCTTCTCCAGCCTGCCCAAGCCCAACTCTCTCAGCCTGCAGCCTCCCAGCAGAGCCCTTCCAGCCCTGCCAGCATTGCTGTGGCCTCCTCTGGCCCTGCTCCAACAGCTCCCTGTCTTGTTCTGAGGACTCCAGAACTCAACACAGTATTCAAAGTGGGTTCTAAGGCAATTATTTGTCACAACAGATCTTTAAATGACGGGGATAGCAATAAACCCATGGTTTGTGATCTGGATTCTGCTTGAGAACAGCCAATACAGCGGTGGGGTAAAGATTTCCCAGCTTGAAAATGCTGCAGCAGCATCCAGGAGCTTCAGGAAGCAGGTTTTTCTTCCTTCACCACAGCATGTTTTAGGGCTGGAAAATGATTTCATAGAATCATAGAACCACAGAATGGTTTGGGTTGGAAGGGACCTTGAAAGGTCATCCAGTCCAATCCCTCTGCACTCAGCAGGGACACCTGCAGCTACAGCAGGTTGCTCACAGCCCCAAACAACCTCATCTGGAGTGGTTCCAGGGATGGGGTAGCTGCCACTTCTCTGGGCAACCTGGGACAGGCTCTCACCCACCCTCATCCTAAAACATTTCCTCCTCTCCACTCTCAGTCTCCCTCTTTCAGTTTCAAACCATCAGCCCTTGGCCTGTCACAACAGGCCCTGAGAATAAGTCTCTCCCCAGCTTTCTTCCAGCCCACTTGAAACACTGCAAGGCCACCAGAAGGTCTCCTGGAGCCTTCTCTTCTCCAGGCTGACCAAGCCCAACTCTCTCAGCCTGGAGCCTCCCAGCAGAGTCCTTCCAGCCCTGCCAGCATTGCTGTGGCCTCCTCTGGATCAATGTCAACAGGTCCATCTCTCCTGTTCTTATCTTGAACCCTTCTTGATAAAAGGACTCCAACAGCCCCCTAGTTGCTCAGCAGCCATGGCACTAATGCACTGTGCAGTCCTGTAAAGTGTTGCTGTTTGGATGAGATGCACTTCAGAGAATAGGTGGAGACTTCATCCCTACCCCCAACCTCCCCAACCAACAAAAAACCAAAAGACAAGGTATTAGATATTGATGTTCAGCTTCTTCATGCTTGCAAACACACCCTAATGCATCAAATGCAGCATAACGTCTGTGTGCTGTGAACCTTGGCCCAGGTATCATAGTATCATAGTATCAGTCAGGGTGGAAGGGACCACAAGGATCATCTAGTTCCAACCCCCCTGCCATGGGCAGGGACACCCCACACTAGATCAGGCTGGCCACAGCCTCATCCAGCCTGGGCTTAAACACCTCCAGGGACGGGGCCTCAACCACCTCCCTGGATAACCCATTGCAGGGCTTCACCACTCTCATGGGGAAGAACTTCCTCCTCACCTCCAGCCTGAACCTCCCCACCTCCAGCTTCATTCCATTCCCCCTAGTCCTATCACTACCTGAGATCCTGAGAAGTCCCTCCCCAGCCTTCCTGTAGCCCCCTTCAGATACTGGAAGGCCACAATTAAGTCACCTGGGAGCCTTCTCTTCTCCAGACTGAACAGCCCCAACTCCTTCAGTCTGTCCTCATAGCAGAGCAGCTCCAGCCCTCTGCTCATCCTCACGGCCCTTCTCTGGATACCTTCCAGCACCTCCAGATCCCTCTTGGAATAGGGGCTGACTTCCTGAAGTCCACAGGGCCCCTGGCTTGAGTTAAAGGCCACTTGCCTCAAGGAAAGCTCGGGCTCTGCAAGCATCAGTGATTAAATCAAAACACAAAAGGTTGAGAATTAAAACAAACAAGCAAGCAAGCAAGCAAGCAAAAATGAAACACAAATGTTCATAAACCCATTAAAGAAAAGACTGGTGCCAAATCAATACAAACCACTGTTTGCAAGACCAATTAGCTGATGTATGAAAGAGACAAGAGAGAAGACTTGTGTGTGCCACCTTTCCTGGACTCCCTTCTGGCAGTCTGACTGAGCTCTAGAACTGTCTGCCTGGGTGCCTGATCCACAGACACCCACTTGTGCCCAGGAGGCCAACAAGGCCACCAGCATCCTGGCTTGGATCAGCAATAATGTGGACAGCAGGAGCAGGGCAGGGATGGTCCCCACTCTATCAGTGCTGGCGAGGCCACAGCTTGAACCCTGGGTTCAACTTTGGGGTCATGGTCACCATGGTGTCAGGCCTGGATGGGGGTTACCAGCCACTTGTAGACCATTACAGAGGCACTTGAAACTCTTGATGCTCCCCCTTCCTGATTTCTGCTTCCATTGGTTTGCTCACCAAGAGCTTATCTCCTAACTCATCCTCCATGTTTCAGAAGTTCTTCCCCATGAGGCTGGTGAGACACTGGCACAGGTTGCCCAGGGAGGTGGTGGAAGACAGGTCTGGAGAAGAGAAGGCTCCAAGGAGACCTAATTGTGGCCTTCCAGTATCTGAAGGGGGCTACAAGAAAGCTGGGGAGGGACTTCTGAGGGTGTCAGGGAGTGATAGGACTGGAGGGAATGGAAGAAAACTAGAAATGGGTAGATTCAGATTGGATATCAGGAAGAAGTTCTCACCACCATGAGTGTGGTGAGAGCCTGGCACAGGCTGCCCAGGGAGGTGGTAGAAGCCTCCTGCCTGGAGTTGTTTGCAGCCAGGCTGGACGTGGCTGTGAGCAACCTGCTGTGGTGTGAGGTGTCCCTGGCCATGGCAGGGGGTAGGAACTGCCTGAGCCTTGAGGTCCCTTCCAGCCCTGACAGTTCTGTGATTCTGTGAATTCCCAAATGGTTTGGATTGGAAGGGACCTCCAAAGGTCCTCTAGTCCTAAACCCCTGCAGTGAGCAGGGACATCTTCACCTCTGGTTGTTCAGAACCCCAAACAACATGACCTGGCATGTTGCCAGAGATGGGGCATTTATCACCTCTCTGGGCAACCTGGGCCACTGCTCCACAAACATCAGCCATTCTTTTGGGGGTAACTATGAGGCCCATCTCCATCCTCCATCTGCTGCTCTTGTCCAGTTGAGGAGAGCCTTTACAGTCTATCATCTGGCAAAGCAGACAGATCTTAGAATCATAGGACATCAGAGGTTGGAAGGGACCTCCAGAGATCATCCAGTCCAACCTCCCCTGCCAAAAGCAGGATCGCTTAAGGTAGTCTGCACAGGAATGCATCCAGGTGGGTTCTGGAAGTCTCCAGAGAAGGAGACTCCACAACCTCTCTGGGCAGCCTGCTCCAGTGCTTGTCTCCCCTCACTGTAAAGAAGTTTCTCCTCCATCCACTTGACACCCATTCCCCCAGATATGGATAGGCATTGATCAGATCCCTCTCAGCCTTCTCTTCTCCAGACTAAACAGCCCCAGGGCTCTCAGTCTCTCTCCACAGGGGAGATGCTCAAATCCCCTAATCATCCTCGTGGCTCTGCCTTGGAGACTCTCCAGCAGGTCTCTGTCTCTCATGAACTGGGGAGCCCAGAACTGGACACAGTATTGCAGCTGTGGTCTCACCAGGGCAGGTGTACTGGTGTACCAGTCAAGACACTCCGAATGGCAGAGAGATCCTCCTGCCATCAGGGCAGCAGTCTCTATTTGCTCCCTATCTGTAGTCCTGCAGATCAGTGACTGCTTGTGTTGGAGTTTCCTGAGATGCTGAGAAGCCATCCAGCTTTTTTCTTGGGAAGAATGTTCTGAGCCCATGTCTGTGTCTTCTGCAAAGGCCCAATGGTGGCTTTGCTTTGTTGGGATGCTCTCATAGAGATGGCCTGTATTAGGAATAGTGTGGCCAGCAGGAGCAGGGAGGTCATTGTGCCCCTGTACTCTGCTTTGGTTAGGCCACACCTTGAGTCCTGTGTCCAGTTCTGGGCCCCTCAGTTTAAGAAGGACATTGAAACACTTGAAGGTGTCCAGAGAAGGGCAACAAGGCTGGGGAGAGGCCTTGAGCACAGCCCTGTGAGGAGAGGCTGAGGGAGCTGGGGTTGCTTAGCCTGGAGAAGGATCAGGGGTGACCTCATTGCCCTCTACAACTACCTGAAAGGTGGTTGTAGACAGGAAGGGGTTGGTCTCTTCTCCCAGGCAACCAGCACCAGAACAAGGGGACACAGTCTCAAGCTGTGCCAGGGGAGGTTTAGACTCGAGGTGAGGAAGAAGTTCTTCACTGAGTGAGTCATTCGTCATTGGAATGGGCTGCCCGGGGAGGTGGTGGAGTCGCCGTCCCTGGAGGTGTTCAGGGGGAGACTGGACATGGCACTTGGTGCCATGGTCTAGTTGTGAGGTCTGTGGTGACAGGTTGGACTTGATGATCCTTGGGGTCTCTTCCAACCTTGGTTATACTGTGATACTGAGATACTGTGAATGGGTGAAAGAGTGGCATGGCCAGTGGGGCAAGAGAGGTGATGCTGCCCATTTACTCTGCTCTTTTGAGACCCACAGCTTGAATATTGTGTCCATTTCTGGAGTCCCCAGCATGAGAAGAACACAGAACTGTTGGAGCAATTCCAGAGGAGGACCACAAAGGGATGAAGCAATTCTGCTATGAGGACAAGCTGAGGGAGCTGGGGGTGTTCAGTCTGGAGAAGAGAAGACTCTGGAGGCACCTTAGAGCTCCCTTCCAGTATTTGAAGGCATCCTCCAGGAAGGCTGCAGAGAGACTTTTCATGGGGGTGTGTAGAGACAGGACAAGGGAGAATGGTTTGAAACTGAGGGAGAGCAGGGTTAGCCTGGAGCTGAGGAAGAAGTTCTTCAGTAGGGAGGTGGTGAGACTCTGGAATAGGCTGCCCTGGGAGGCTGTGGCTGCCTCCTCCCTGGGGGTGTCCAAGGCCAGGCTGGATGAGGCCTCTAGCAGCTGAGTCTGGTTGAGAGGTGTCCTGGCCCATGGTGGGAAGGTTGGAGGAGATGACTTCTGAGATCCCTTCCAGCCTGAGCCATCCTGTGAAGTCCTGCAGGGAGCCTTGCATCGCTAGAAGACACTCTGGGTTTTGCACACCTAGGGCAGGCTTCGAGGAAAGTGAGTGAATCCTAGAGAGGCAGCAATGGAAACAATAACCCAGTTCTGGATTTGGCAAATGGACAAGGGTTTATGCGTGGAAACAGGGTGGGTGGAGGCACAGCAGGGCTGATGCCACCCAGCGAGGAGTGGGGACTGCCCTTTTCCCTGAGAGGCTGGAGGTTGGCTCTGGTTGCTCTCCAGAGCGGCTCTGATGCCTCAGAGGTGAAAAGGATTTCGAGGAGAACGCTGGAGACGCTCTTTTGGTCACATCCAGACCTTTGTTTCTGAGCCGCCTCGGGAGAATGAGTCACCCATTCACACGGGAAGGCTGCAAGGGGAGGCAAAGTGCCGCAGGCAGAGCAGCGAGGCGTGGATGGCGAGGAGTCCATCTGGCGTCTGGAGCGGTCAAAGGCCGAGGAGATTTTTCCAGTGTCCTCCAACTGGAGCTGGAAGGGGGAAAAAATCATAATACAAAATGAGAAATTAAAAGTCTGTGGGGTGCAATACGGTCTGATTACAAGGGAAAATGCAACAAAGCACTAATTAGCTGTGCTATTAGAGGTCCATCCACTTCGCTGGAGGAAAGAGCAACATCTTTCTAGGATGGATGCTTGATAATAAATCAGGAGGGCTTTGTTCCTCTGCCAGCTCCCCCACAGGCTGGCTGGGTGGTCTTGCTGCAAGTTAAATCCCTTTACCCTCAGTTTCTCTATCTGCAAGAAACTCTGCATTCCCCTCGCCCCTCTAACAAATGCTGAGCTCCAGGAAGGGCTTCGGAAAGTTAGAAAGTGCTGTAGGAATCTGAGGTGTTGCTGCTCTTTGTTACACACCCAAGTCCCTGAGTGAGGAGTCCCTTTCCCCTTGGTTATCACTGAGGTGTTTCTGAGACAGAAGGGATCCTAGAGAGTGGGTGTACCAGCTGGGAATGGCCAGATCTCAAAGGAGACCGCTTCTAAACTGGAGGAGCTGGGTAGAAATCTTCCCTCAGCGGACTGATCATCTGCTGCCTAGAAAGGCAGGTGGCAAGAACCATTTCTGAACATCTGATGCCATCTTAGATCCAGTGGGGCACCCCACAGGAGTGCCATGACCTGATTCCCATGATGCATGAGCTGATGGATGGAAATCAAAAGGCCATCATGAATCCAGCTCTGCCACAATGTGCTGTGAGGCACTGTGGCTGGGGAGGTGGATCTCCTGCAGGGTTGGCAGGAAAAAGGAGAGACGTGGGCTGCAGTGAGTCCTCTTGCTAAGCTCTACCCCACCTCAGGAGGGAGGAAGGGCTGGTGGAAGCAGCATAGGAAAAGAGCTGGGCATGAGGAGAGATGAGGATCCAGTGGGTCACACCCAGCTCCTTGCAGCTGATGGCCAGACATCAGAACACTCAGCAAACCAGATCAGGTTTCCAGGGCTCACCCAGTCTCTTTAGATTGGTTTATAGTTTTCCCCAGATCCACTCTGGGGATCAATTAATTGCTGTTGGATTTTTACCTTGGATTATCTAGAACTATTATCTAGATTATTATCACTTGCTGAGATAAAGAGTGTGATAGATGGAACCCTGGTCCTGCAGTTTGTTTTTCAGGTGGTACTTAGGCCAGGAACATCATTTAAAATGCTAACTCTGAGTATCCACAGTGTGTGCCAAGCCAAAGAGCTGCAGCATAGTAGTAGTAGTAGTATCATAGTAGTATCAGTCAGGGTTGGAAGGGACCACAAGGATCATCTAGTTCCAACACCCCTGCTATGGGCAGGGACACCCCACACTAGAGCAGGCTGGCCACAGCCTCGTCCAGCCTGGGCTTAAACACCTCCAGGGACGGGGCCTCAACCACCTCCCTGGACAACCCATTCCAGGGCTTCACCACTCTCATGGGGAAGAACTTCCTCCTCACCTCCAGCCTGAATCTCCCCACCTCCAGCTTCATTCCATTCCCCCTAGTCCTATCACTACCTGAGATCCTCAAAAGTCCCTCCCCAGCCTTCCTGTAGGCCCCCTTCAGATACTGGAAAGCCACAATGAGGTCACCTCGGAGCCTTCTCTTCTCCAGACTGAACAGCCCCAACTCCTTCAGTCTGTCCTCACAGGAGAGGTGCTCCAGCCCTCTGCTCCTCCTCGTGGCCCTGCTCTGGACACCTTCCAGCACCTCCAGATCCCGCTTGTCATAGGGGCTCCAGAACTGGAGGCAGTACTCTAGGTGGGGTCTCACCAGGGCTGAGCAGAGGGGGAGAATCCCCTCCCTTGACCTGCTGGCCACACTTCTCCTGATGCAGCCCAGGATCTGATTGGCTTTCCGGGCTGCAAGTGCACATTGAGAGCTCCTGTTGAGCTTCTCCTCCCCCAGCACCCCCAAGTCTCTCTCCTCAGGGCTGCTCTCCAGCCAGTCCCTGCCCAGCCTGGATTTGTGCCTGGCATTGCCTCCACCCAGATGCAGGACCCTGCCCTTGGTCTTGTTGAAGCTCATGAGGTTGGCTTGTGCCCACCTCTCCAGCCTGTCCAGGTCCCTCTGGATGGCATCCCTTCCCTCCAGCGTGTCTGCTGCACCACACAGCTTGGTGTCATCAGCAAACTTGCTGAGGGTGCACTCAGTGCCACTGTCCATGGCCCCCACAAAGATGTTGAACAAGCCTGGTCCCAGGACTGATCCCTGAGGGACGCTGCTTGTCCCTGGCCTCCACTGGGACATGGACCCGTTGACAGCCACTCTTTGGGTGCGGCCATCAAGCCAGTTCTGTATCCATCTAGTGGTCCACCCATCAAACCCATGTGTCACCAGCCTGGAGACCAGGAGGTGGTGCGGGACAGTGTCGAAGGCTTTGCTCAAGTCCAGGTAAACGACATCAGTTGCTCGCCTCTCAGCTATTAATGTTGTCACCAGCATGAAGGCTGTCATCCAGAAGGGACTGGAGCTACTTTTCAATATAGCCACAATTTTTACCACCTTGCACCTTCATATTTCTGTGCTCTCTTCTTACAGGCCTTTGGGGGAAACCCTGGGATGGAGTTCTTTTCATGATCTTCTACCATCAGCTCCAGGATTTGCTGGGGCGAGCTGCGAGGTGTTAGCAAACAGTAGGAACAGTAAAAGAATACTCACTTTGCTGCTGCTGTGGGAGGGTAGGGATAATGTGTCTACTTGCCTGGATTACAGAAAATTGCTCTCCTCCTGCAGATGATGAGCAAAATTGGTCACTTAATTCTGAAAGACACAGAGAGAAAAGGTGACAGCGATTACTTCAATGTCACGGCAACACATGCCAGTGCTGTGAGGAGCTCAACATCTCCTTGCTGCAGGCCTCCCTCAGAAACAAACAAACCAACCAAAACAAACCAAACCAAAACAAAACCAAAACCCACATATATTTTTTTAGCAGCAGTTTAGCCCTGAGTTTTCCTGGAAGCAGCTCTCCTGGGGGAAGCATTACCCATGCTACCAGGAGGTAAGGGAGTATCTCCATCCAGACCCCTGTTTTGAGCAGCTGCCTCTGCTCTGCCCAACCCAGAATTACTATCACCAAGCATCTGACAGCACCTCCCTGCCTGCTTTTTAATATCCTCCCCAGGCATGGAGCCTTTTTAACAGAGGAACCTCTGCAAGAGCAGAGGAGCAGCATTTTGGGCCATCTTGGCAGCCGTCTCCTGCTATCAAGATCCAGAAGGGGCTTTGCTGTGATGTGATGATGGCCAGCATGGGTGTGGAGGCTCAGGCTCTTGGCTTCTCCGTGTGAGAGTGAATGTAAGTTATTTTGTGCTCTCCAAGCTAATGGGTATGGGAATAAAATCCTTACAGGCAGTAAATTAGGCTGAGTCTCCGTGATCTACAACTCACCCTCCCAAAAATCCTCTCTCTCTTGCCTTCGGTCTGGGTGGAGTATGGGTGGATTCCCAATGATATCATGGAAGGATGTGGGTTTGCCTGCAAATTCCTGTGTCTTCTCCTGAGCTAATTTCACTCTTTGTTTACTCTTATCAGGACTTCTGCAGCCAAGAACTAATTAGCAAGCACTGACTTAGTACATGGAGGTCCTACCAGTTCGAGGCATTGTAGGCACACAAAGCCAAGAAGATCTGCACAAATATTTTAAAGGAAACCATTAGTAAGCACTACTATTAATTAGGGGGAAAAAAAGGAAAAGGAAACAAAAAATCATCTAATTATACCAGCAGAAATAAACACTGAAGGGGGAACATCTCTCCAGCTTCACTGTGCAAAGCGAGCAGTGGTAGTGGTTAGGAAGCAGATCATAGAATCCTGTTAGGGGCTGGAAGGGATCTCTAGAGATCATCCAGTCCAGTCCCCCTGTCAAAGTAAGATCACCTAGGGCAGGTCATACAGGAACACATCCAATTGGGTCTTGAAATTCTCCAGAGAAGAAGACTCCACAAACTCTCCGTGCAGCCTGCCCCAGTGCTTCATCACCCTCACAGCAAAGAAGGTTCACAGTATCACAGTATCACAGTATAACCAAGGTTGGAAGAGACCTCGAAGATCATCGAGTCCAACCTGTCACCACAGACCTCATGACTAGACCATGGCTCCAAGTGCCACATCCAGTCCCCTCTTGAACACCTCCAGGGACAGTGACTCCACCACCTCCCTGGGCAGCACATTCCAATGGCGAATCACTCTCTCGGTGAAGAACTTTCTCCTCACCTTGAGCCTAAACTTCCCCTGGTGCAGCTTGAAACTGTGTCCCCTTGTTCTGGTGCTGGTAGCTAGGGAGAAGAGGCCAACCCCTTCCTGGCTACAACCACCCTTCAGGTAGTTGTAGAGAGCAATGAGGTCGCCCCTGAGCCTCCTCTTCTCCAGGCTAAGCAACCCCAGCTCCCTCAGCCTCTCCTCACAGGGCTGTGCTCAAGGCCTCTCCCCAGCCTTGTTGCCCTTCTCTGGACACCTTCAAGTGTCTCGATGCATTGTATTGTATTATTGTATTGTATTGATGTCCTTCTTAAACTGAGGGGCCCAGAACTGGACACAGGACTCAAGGGGTGGCCTAACCAGTGCTGAGCACAGGGCACAATGACTTCCCTGCTCCTGCTGGCCACACTGTTCCTGATGCAGGCCAGGATGCCATTGGCCTTCTTGGCCACCTGGGCACACTGCTGGCTCATGTTCAGGCAGCTGTCGATCAGCACCCCCAGGTCCCTCTCTGTTTGGCAGCTCTCAGCCACTCTGACCCCAGCCTGTAGCTCTGCCTGGGGTTGCTGTGGCCAAAGTGCAGCACCCGGCACTTGGACTTGTTGAATGCCATCCCATTGGACTCTGCCCATCTGTCCAGCCGGTCAAGGTCCCTCTGCAGAGCCCTTTGGTCCTCTAACTGACCAACATCTGCTCCCAATTTGGTGTCATCTGCAAATCTGCTGATGACTGTCTCAATGCCCTCATCCAGATCGTCAATGAAGACATTGAAGAGGATGGGGCCAGCATTGATCCCTGGGGGATGCCACTGGTGACTGGCCTCCAGCTGAAGGTGGCACCATTCACCACCACTCTCTGGGCTCAGCCTCCAGACAGCTCCTGACCCAGCTCAGAGTGCTGCTGTCCAAGCCACGAGCTGACAGCTTGGCCAGCAGTTTGCTGTGGGGGACGGTGTCAAAGGCCTTGCTGAAGTCCAGGCAGACCACATCCACAGGCCTCCCCACATCCACCAGGCAGTCACCTGATCACAGAAGGAGATCAGGTTGGAGAGGCAGGACCTGCCCTTCCTGAATCCATGCTGGCTGGACCTGAGCCCTTGGCCATCCTGCAGGTGCGCAGTGATTTCCACCAGGATGATCTGCTCCATCATTTTCCCTGGCACTGGGGTCAGGCTGACTGGCCTGTAGTTTCTGGGTTCTCCTCACGTTGGGAGGAGTTTCTCTGCATGTTGAGATGGTTTAGTAAGGATTTTGGCATCTGGTTTTGGCTTGCTGAAGAGCTTTTCTACTGCCCTCCACTGTGCCTGGCACCTGGATAAACTAGGTCACAGAGTCACAGAATGATAAGGGACCTCTGGGGATCATCTAGACAGACTTAGATTGCCTGAGGCTATGGATCCTGGCTTGGATCAGCAATGGTGTGGCCAGCAGGAGTAGGGCAGGGATTGTCCTTCTGTGCCCAGCACTGGTGAAGCCACACCTCAAATCCTGGGTCCAGTCCTGGGCCACTCACTCCAAGAAGGACATTGAGGGCCTGGAGGTGTGTCCAGAGAAGGGAAGTGAAGCTTGTGAAGGGTCTGGAGAACAGGGCTGGGGAGGAGCAGCTGAGGGACCTGGGGATGTTCAGCCTGAAGAACAGGAGGCTAAGGGAAAACCTTCTGGCTCTCTACAACCCCCTGAAAGGAGGCTGGAGCTAGGTGGGGACTGATTTCTTCTCTTAAGGAGCAAGGGATTGGAGAAGAGGAAATGGCCTCAGGTTGCACTAGAGGAGGTTTAGGATGGACTTGAGGATCAATTTCCCCCTGAAAGAGTTATTGAGGCCTGGACCAGGCTGCCCAGAGCAGTGGTGGAGTCCCCATCCCTGGAGAGTTTGAAAGCTGTGTAGCTGTGGTGCTGAGTGACATGGCTTAGTGGTGGACTTGACAGTGCTGGGTTAATGATTGGACTTGATGATCTTAAAGATCTCTTCCAAGCAAAACCCATTCTATGATTCTGTGATTTACTTATTTATTGCTTTTGTGTTTGCTTTTGCTTTGCTTTGCTTTTAGGGCAGGATAAGCAGCACCCTGAACAGACTGATACTGTATGGCACAGCATTCAAGCAGCAGACTTGAAGTGAGCCTCACAGAGGTTATTTGCTTCCTCTGTCAGCTAAAATAAACAAAGCTTGTGCAGATTAAGTGCTGTGCAATGAAGGCAGCATTGTAGGCCATGCTCTCCTGCAGACTTTTACATTTCCCAGATAAGATACTGGGCAGTGAAGGCTGATGAACCACAGACTTTCACATGCAACTACTACCAGCTACTACCCCTGCTAAAAATATCACCTAGCTATACTTGCTAAAATAAACATTTATATGCACAGATAATCCCCAAGCTTCAGTGCAGGAACCAACCACTGCTGGAGAGCTGCTGGAGAAAGCTGTGCCAGGAAGCATGGGGATGCAGCTTACTTGTTGTAGGTTCTCTTCTGGCATCTTGAGGGTGATGAGGACAAGGAGCATCTCTGAGGAGGAAAGCCTGAGAGACACCTGGGGCTGTTGAGCCTGGAGAAGAGCAGCCCCAGAGGGCATCTGAGCAATGCTCAGCAAGAGATAAAGGCTGTGGGGCAAGAGGCTGGGGCCAGACTCTGTTCAGTGGTGCCCAGGAACAGAACAAGGGGCAAGGGACACAAACTGGAACCCAGGAGGTTCCACCTGAACAGGAGGAGAATCTTCTTTGTTGTGAGGGTGCTGGAGGGCTGGAGCAGGCTGCCCAGAGAGGCTGTGGAGTCTCCTTCCCTGGAGAGCTTCCAAACCCTCCCTGGCCATTGTGCTGCTGGGCAAGCTGCTGTGGGTGCCCTGCTGGAGCAGGGGGTTGGACTGGATGGTCTCCAGAGGTCCTTTCCAAACTCTAGCATTCTGTGATTCTGTGAGTAATAACAACTCGCCCAGGAACCTGTCAGCAAGCAAGGTAACAGCCTGGTAAACTGAGGCAGGGATGACTCATGGGTGAGTGGTGGCATCAGGTGAGGCCAGCTGAGCACGAAGGGCAGTGGGAGGAGATGGCAGTGGGGAAAACCCCAATGCTCAGAAAAAGATAAAGGGTCGGGGGCAAGAGGACGAGACCAGACTCTTTTCAGTGGTGCACAGGGACAGGATAAGGGAAAATGGGTTAAAAAACCCCAGACTAGAACACAAGAAGTTCCACTTGAGCATGAGGAGAAACTTCTTTACTACTAGTGTCCCAGAGCCCTGGAGCAGGCTTCCCAGAGAGGTTGTGGAGTCTCTTTCTCTGGAGATATTCCAAACCCACCTGAACATTGTGCTGCTGGGCAAGCTGCTGTGGATGCCCTGCTTTAGCAGGGGGGTTGGGCTGGATGATCTCCAGATGTCCCTTCCCAACCCCACCATGATGGGATTCTGGGATCACATGCAACTACTGACAGCACTTGAGACATATCAGCAAGCAGATGCAAATCCAGAGTGCCTGTCCCAGAGCAAACCAGCAAGCAAACAAAAAGTGGAGAGATGGGTTTTATTTCTTAATTGATAATAATTAGGAGAAAGTCATTAATAAATGGTTTCTCATCATAATTTTGATGGCAGTCAAAGGCATTGGACTGACATAATAGGAGCCTTATTTCACCTTAGGACACTAAATGAAAAACAAGCCTTGGAAAGAAGCTGCTGAAGTCAGCTGAAGTCATCAATTGCACCACTTCCAGAGAAGACTCTGTGGTTCTATGGTACCCTTCATCACACTGATCTTCTTGTTTGAATATTGTTTTTCCCCAGGATGGACTGGATTTAGCCATAATAACTTAATACTGGGTTCAAAGAAGATGATCCAAAACACCTCAGAAACACCACTGAAGTGCCCCTGGTAAACACTTCCTTGTCGATGCCCAAAACCACAACTGGGTTAGGCAAGGTGGAGCCAGATATGGAACCACAGAATCACAGAATGGTTTGGGTTAGAAGAGACCTCCAAAGGTCATCTAATGCAGCCCCTGTGCCATGAGCAGGCAGATCTCTGGCTACAGCAGGTTGCTCACAGCCCCATCCAACCTGACCTGTGGTGTTTCCAGGCATGGGGCATCTCCCACCTCGCTAGGCAGCCTGGGACAGGCTTTCACCACCCTCAGTCTCAAACATTCCTTCCTTCTCTCCTCTCTGAGTCTCCCTCTTTGACCTGTCACAACAGGCCCTGAGAAAATGTCTGTGCCCAGCTTTCTTCTAGGCTCCTTAAAGTCCTGAAAGGCCACCAGAAGGTCTCACTGGAGCCTTCTCTTCTCCAGACTGATCAGGGCCAAGTCTCTCAGCCTGGAGCCTCCCAGCAGAGCTCTTCCAGCCTTCACATGATTGTTGTGGTGCCATCTCGATGAACATCAACAGGTCCATATCTCCCCTGTTCTTATCTTAGAATCATAGAATCACAGAATCAACCAGATTGGAAAACACCTCAGAAATCAAGTCCAACCTATTACCTAATACCTAACACCTCCTGACAACTAACCCATGGCTCCAAGTGCCACATCCAATCCCTTTTTGAACACCTCCAGGGATGGTGACTCCACCACCTCCCTGGGCAGCACATCCCAATGGCCAATCTCTCTTTCTGGGAAGAACCTTCTCCTCACCTCCAGCCTAAACTTCCCCTGGCACAGATTGAGACTGTGTCCTCTTGTTCTGGTGTTGGTTGCCTGGGAGAAGAGACCAATCCCCACCTGGCTACAACCTCTTCAGGTCTCCCTTGAGCCTCCTCTTCTGCAGGCTAAGCAACCCCAGCTCCCTCAGCCTCTCCTCACAGGGCTGTGCTCAAGGCCTCTCACCAGCCTTGTTGCCCTTCTCTGGACACCTTCAAGTGTCTTGATGTCCTTCTTAAACTGAGGGGCCCAGAACTGGACACAGGACTCAAGGTGTGGCCTAACCAGTGCAGTGTACAGGGGCAGAATGACCTCCCTGCTCTTGCTGGCCACACTGTTCCTGATGCAGGCCAGGATGCCATTGGCCTTCTTGGGCCCCTAGGCATATTGCAGCTCTCTAGTGTATCACCACCCTCAGTGCAAGAAAAACCCAAAACCCTTCTAATTAAAACCTCCCCTCTTAGTTTCAAACCAGCACCTCTTGTCCTGGCACAACAATGTGCTGCTGTGTTCATGCTTTTGGATCAACCCTAAGAACAGCAATCCATCCTTACAGATAGTTCAGAAGAAAAGCAGCCATCAGCTCTCTTAAACTACTTCTGACATTGTTCTGATGCATATTTTTGCATGCTTGGGGTGGAAATCATAGAATTGTGAGGGTTGGAAGGCACCTCAAGGCTAAGCCAGTTCCAAGACCCGTGCCAGGGGCAGGGACACCTCACACCACAGCAGGTTGCTCACAGCCACATCCAGCCTGGCTGCAAACACCTCCAGGGATGAGGCTTCCACCACCTCCCTGGGCAACCTGTGCCAGTTTCTCACCACCCTCATGGGGAACAACTTCTTCCTAACATCCAACCTAAATCTACCCATTTTCAGTTTTGCTCCATTCCCCCAGTACTATCCCTCTCCATCCTTCTTGTAGCCCGCTTCAGGTGCTGGAAAGCTGCTCTGAGGTCTTTTCAGAGCCTTCTCTCCATCAGCTCCCTCAGCCTGTCCTCATAGCAGAGCTGCTCCAACCCCCTGATCATTTTCATGGCCCTCCTCTGGCTCCACTCCATCAGGTCCATGCCCTTCCTGTATTGAGGGCTCCAGAGCTGGACACAGCACTCCAGGTGAGGTCTCACCAGAGCAGAGCACAGCAGAGTGGCAGAATCCCCTCTCTCCATCTGCTGGCAATGCTGCTTTGGATGCAGCCCAGGATGTGATTTGCCTTCTGTGCTGCAAGCTCACACTGCCTGCTCCTGTCCAGCTTCTCCCCCACCAGCACCCCCAAGTCCTTCTCCTCAGGGCTGCTTTCTATCACCTCCTCCCCCAGCCTGTACTGAGAGTGAGGATTGTTCCAGCCCAGCTGCAGGACCCTGCCCTTGCTCTCGTTGCAGCTCATGAGGTTCACCTGGGCACCACCTCTCCAGCCTGCCCAGGTCCCTCTGGCTGCCATCCTGTCCCTCTGCTGTGCTGACAGCTCCACTCAGCTTGGTGTCATCTGCACACTGCTGAGGGTGCCTGGACCCCACTGCCTATAGCAGTGCTGAAGAGATTAAAGAGCAGAGGTCCCAGGTCCTGCTGCAAAAGAGGATCTGATGCCCCACAGGCACGCTGCAAGCCAGGGTGGGCAGGAGCAGCAGTGCATGTCCTTCATGGCATCTCTGCTGGTCACTCACAGCCCATTAAGCCAGGTCACATCTCCATCTTTGCTTCTGTCACACTGTGATCCCCACAAAAGAACCCCAGAACGTGCCAGCCATGCCATGTCACCAGTGGGGGCAAAGTTCAGCCCAACTCCTGCTGCATGCCACCAGTGGGAGGTGAAGAGGAAGGGGATTTAAGTCAGGCAACCTAGGGGGGAATGACCCAGCAGCTGGGGATTGTGGCACAGGAGAATGGGACAACATTTGCAAGCCACTGGCCAGACAGAGGAGATGAGGATCTGTTGAAGGGGAGCTGCAAAGGGCAGGATCAGAGGCAGGTGGAATATTTGACTTTACAGATAAAGGAAAGCCTGGAAATCCCTTTGGCTGGGAGATACTGTGCTGAGGAAGAGCCCAGCTTCTTCCTCCAGCAGTGCACCCCAGTGCCTTAGGCACAGGACACTGTGGAGCTTCAGGCTGCCCTGGGAGGTGCTCCATGCCTGGAAGCATTCCAGTCAGGCTGTGTGGGGCTGTGAGCAGCCTGCTGTGGTTGAAGATGTCTCTGCTGCCTGCAGAGAGGTTGGACTGATAAGGTTCAAGGTCCCTTCTAACCCAAACTTGCTGTGATGCTGTGATGGATGAGATGGGAAACAGGGCTGTCTCTACCTTGGGATTCTTGGTCCTGAAGCCTCTGGGGGAGGAGGGGGAGACAACTCCTCTCTGCAGATAACTACTTGCTGCTTTCAACCAGTTGTTCTAATCTGCCTGTAGACCCCAGGGCACATCCCCACTGCCCCCACACCCTGAATCCATGGTCTGCACAACATGGCAACACCCAGTGCCCAGGGGGACTGGGGAGCAAGCAGCATTTGAGTCCTAGTGTTGTCAAGCTTCTCCCTGATTTCTGCTGGGAAGGATGGAGCTTCAGAGGGGATTTCTCAGATCCTGAAAGTTGGGCAGGCACAGGCCAGGGATGTGTCCTTCTCCAGCAGCAGCTGCCTGCCCAGCACGAGGGCCCTGCAGTGGCACTGCTGTGCAGATCAGTTTGCCACCAGGAGGGACCCACAATTCTTCTGTTAAAATCCAACAAAATGACCCCAGATCCCCCTGCCCTGGTCTTTCATGGCAGAAGGAAAGAGTTGTAAAGGGCTTGAGAGAATAGGAGGGAGAAACAAGAGGGAAATGGCCAGCTTCTGTGTTTCCTATTGCTAGCAGGTAGGGGTGTAACTGTGGAGTTCCTTCCTTTTTCATGCCATAGGTCACAACCCGAACATCATTTGGGTGTCCTCTCCCAGTATTTATTGCAGTGGCCTGGCCAGAGGCACTGTGGAGCTGCTTTCTCTCCTTCAAACCTCAGCCATGTCCTCACAGGCTGCTGGGAGAGCAGCCAGTGCTTTCCATGGCCTTTTCCAAGGAGCATTCCCGCTGCTGTCAGTGGGGATTTTGTCCAGTCAGAGGCTGGGCTCAGCTGTGGAAGGGAAATCAGTGTGTTGGTGGGTGGGGTGTTCAGCATCAGTCTTATTTGTGCAGCCTGACATCAAATCGTTCAGTGATCGGAAAAGCCCTTTCCTAACCCCCTGAGATGTGGATTGGAGGCTGTGGCAGTCACTCTGTGCCACAGGCTGCTTTAGAGAACAAGCTTTTGATTTCTTGCCCTCAAACACTGTACAAATTCTCACAGACTCACAGAAACATTCAGCTTAGAACAGGCTCTCAGGATCACCAAGGCCAACCCAGAACCCTGCTTGGCAAGGCTCACCCCTAAGCCATATGCCCAAGCCCCACATCCAAACCACCTTTAAACACATCCAGCGTTGGTGACTCCACCACCAGCTCCCTGGGCAGCACATTGCAAAGCCTGAGCACTCTTGCTGGGAAAAAGTTCTTCCTGATGTCCAGTCCAAACCTGCCCTGCTGCAGCTTGAGGCTGTTGCCTCTTGTTCTCTCACTAATCACCTGTGAGATGAGACCAGCAGCAGCCTCTCCACAACCTCCTTTCAGGTGGTTGTAGACAGCCAGGAGGTCTCCCCTCAGCCTCCTCTGTTTCATACTAACCATCCTCAGCTCCTTCACTTGTTCTTCATCAGATTTCTTCTCCAGGCCCTTCCCAGCTTCCTTGCCCTCCTCTGCCCTGGCTCCAGCACCTCCACATCTCTCCTGTGTTGGGTGCCCCAAACTGGACACAACACTCCAGGTGTGGCCTCCCCAGAGCTGAGTCCCGAGGGACAATCCCCTCCCTGCTCCTCCTGGCCTCAGCATTTCTGATCCCAGCCAGGATGCCTTTGGCTTTCTTGGCCCCCTGGGCACGGCTTGGGGCTGTTGTGACCCAAGTGCAGGACCTGGCACTTGGCCTTGCTGAAGCTCCTTTCATATGACAACTTTCTGGATGATCCTTTATACTGCGTTTCTGTGGGAGGATAACCCTAACCCTAATGTCATCGTATCTATATGATAACATTTGGGGCTCTCTGTGTGATACTCTCCTATCATGTGCTGAAGTGGCAACTGAGAAGATCAGAGAATAGTTTGAGTTGGAAGGGACATTGAACTGGCCTCTTGTACCACTTACCCCCTGCATTAAGCAGGGACATCCATCCCCAACCAGAGCAGGCTGCTCAGAGCCCCATCCAGGAATGGTTCCAGGGATGGGGCATCTACCACCTTCCCTGAGCAACCTGGGCCAGTCTCTCACCACCCTCATCACAGAACATTTCTTCCTCCTCTCCAGTCTGACTCTCCCTCTTTTAGTTTTAAACCTTTACCCCTTGTCCTGTCACAACAGGGCCCTGGTGAAGAGTCTGTCCCCACCTTTCTTACAGGCCCCCTTTAAGTTCTGATGCCTGCAAGTAATTAACTGATGCTCCAAAAAATCAGGGCAGTTGCAGACATGGAATATCTTTTGTCTGTAAGTCTACAATGAGTTAGAACCACAGAATCAGAATTGATGTTTGTGGAGCAGTGGCCCAGGTTGCCCAGAGAGGTGGTAAATGCCCCATCTCTGGCAACATACCAGGTCATGTTGTTTGGGGTTCTGAACAACCAGAGGTGAAGATGTCCCTGCTCACTGCAGGGGTTTAGGACTAGAGGACCTTTGGAGATCCCTTCCAATCCAAACCATTTTGGAATTCACAGAATCACAGAACTGTCAGGGCTGGAAGGAACCTCAAGGCTCAGGCAGTTCCTACCCCCTGCCATGGCCAGGGACACCTCACACCACAGCAGGTTGCTCACAGCCACGTCCAGCCTGGCTGCAAACAACTCCAGGCAGGAGGCTTCTACCACCTCCCTGGGCAGCCTGTGCCAGGCTCTCACCACCCTCATGGGCAACAACTTCTTCCTAACATCCAATCTCAACCTCCCCATTTCTAGTTTTGCTCCATCCCCCAGTCCTATCACTCCCTGGCACCCTAAAAATCCCTCCCCAGCTTTCCTGGAGCCCCCTGCAGATCCTGGAAGGCCACAATTAGGTCTCCTGGGAGCCTTCTCTTCTCCAGCCTGCACAACCCCAACTCCCTCAGTCTGTCCTCAGAGCAGAGCAGCTCCAGCCCTGTGCTCCTCCTCGTGGCCCTTCTCTGGACACCTTCCAGCACCTCCAGAGCCTTCCTGGCACAGAGGCTCCAGAACAGGACACAGTGCTCCAGGTGTGGTCTCAGCAGAGTGGAGCAGAGGGGCAGAATCCCCTCCCTGGCCCTGCTGGCTATGCTTCTCTTGATGCAACCCAGGATACAGTTGTCTTTCTGGGCTGCAAGTGCACACTGCTGGCTGCACAGAAGGCAGCACCATGGCCTTGAGACAAAGCACCACAGCCCCTGAAGCACCAGAGGAGCAGCTGTTGGTTGCTTACACCAGGAAGAGTTCACCAGGTAAATCTGACTGCACAGATAGTGAGGTACATGCCAAAATCATCACAGTATCACAGTATCACAGTATAACCAAGGTTGGAAGAGACCCCAAGGATCATCAAGTCCAACCCGTCCCAACAGACCTCACAACTAGACCATGGCACCAAGTACCATGTCCAGTCTCCTCTTGAACACCTCCAGGGACGGCGACTCCACCACCTCCCGGGCAGCCCATTCCAATGACG
The DNA here is from genome assembly GCA_033816785.1 of Picus viridis. Lineage (NCBI taxonomy): Eukaryota > Metazoa > Chordata > Aves > Piciformes > Picidae > Picus > Picus viridis. The sequence goes on from CM066606.1 coordinate 2,767,527, forward strand.
AATGACTCGCTCAGTGAAGAACTTCCTCCTCACCTCGAGTCTAAACCTCCCCTGGCACAGCTTGAGACTGTGTCCCCTTGTTCTGGTGCTGGTTGCCTGGGAGAAGAGACCAACCCCCTCCTGTCCACAACCACCCTTCAGGTAGTTGTAGAGGGCAATGAGGTCACCCCTGGTCCTTCTCTTCTCCAGGCTAAACAACCCCAGCTCCCTCAGCCTCTCCTCACAGGGCTTGTGCTCAAGGCCTCTCACCAGCCTTGTTGCCCTCCTCTGGACACGTTCAAGTGTCTCGATGTCCTTCTTAAACTGAGGGGCCCAGAACTGGACACAGGACTCAAGGTGTGGCCTAACCAATGCAGAGTACAGGGGCACAATGACCTCCCTGCTCCTGCTGGCCACACTATTCTTAATACAGGCCAGGATGCCATTGGCCCTCTTGGCCACCTGGGCACACTGCTGGCTCATGTTTAGGCAGGTGTCGATCAGCACCCCCAGGTCCCTCTCTGTTTGGCAGCTCTCCAGCCACTCTGACCCCAGCCTGTAGCTCTGCATGGGGTTGCTGTGGCCAAAGTGCAGCACCCGGCACTTGGACTTGTTGAATGTCATCCCATTGGACTCCGCCCATCTGTCCAGTCGGTCGAGGTCCCTCTGCAGAGCCTTTCTACCCTCTAACTGACTAACATCTATTCCCAACTTGGTGTCATCTGCAAACTTGCTGATGACTGACTCAATTCCCTCATCCATATCATCAATGAAGATGTTAAAGAGGATGGGGCCCAGCACTGATCCCTGGGGACACCACTGGTGACTGGCCGCCAGCTGGATGTGGCACCATTCACCACCACTCTCTGGGCTCGGCCCTCCAGCCAGTTCCTAACCCAGCGCAGAGTGTTACTGTCCAAACCATGAGCTGACAACTTAGCCAGCAGTTTACTGGGGGGACGGTGTCAAAGGCCTTGCTGAAGTCCAGGTAGACCATCATGTCCTGGGGTTGAGCACATACAAATCCCAGAGTAAAGAAAAGCCAGCCTCACCATCTGGATGTGCATGTCATGCAACATATGAAGAACTGGCTTGATGGCTGCACCCAAAGAGTGGCTGTCAACAGGTCCATGTCCCAGTGGAGGCCAGGGACAAGCAGAGTCCCTCAGGGAGCAGTCCTGGGACCAGGCTTGTTCAACATCTTTGTTGGTGACATGGACAGAGGAGCTCAGAAAGTGTCTGTTTGTTGTGTGTGTCATAGGAAGGACCCTCTAGAGGTCATCCATTCCAACCCCACTGCAGTCAGCAGGGGCATCCCCAACCAGAGCAGGTTTCTCACAGCCCCATCAAGCCTGACCTTGAGTGTTTCCAGGGATGGGGTCTCCACCACTTCCCTGGGCAACCTCTTTCAGTGTTCCATCACCCTGTTCTAGTTTCAAACCACTCTCCCTTGTCCTAGTGCTACACACCCTTGGAAGCATTCCCTCACCAAGCTTTCTCATAGTCCCTTTAGGTACTGGAAGGCTGCTCTAAGGTCTCCTCAGAGCCTTCTCTTCTCCAGGCTTAACAGACCCAACTCTTTCAGCCTGTCCTTGTAGCAGAGGTGCTCCAACCCCGTGATGATTTTCATGGCCCTCCTCTGGCTCCATTCCATCAGGTCCATGTCCTTCCTGTGTTGAGTGCTCCAGGGCTGGACACAGCACTCCAGGTGAGGTCACACCACAGCAGAGCAGAGCAGAATCACCTCTCTCAACCTTCTGGCCATGCTTTTTTTGATGCAGCCTTATGGGCTGCAAGTGCACATTGTTGCCTCATGGCCAGCTTTGCATCCACCACCAACCCAAAGCCCTTTTCCACAGGGCTGCTCTCCATCCCATCTCCATCGGGTTGCAGAAGTACAGTTCTGCTGCTGACTGCTCTAAATGTAAACACAATCATTTCCTGCCCTACCCATCTTCACCTGGAGGATTAAATCTGCCTCTTTTTTGTCAGTAAAAAAATAAATAACCCAGGACTATTCACCTGGAGCCACATCTGACTGGTGTTTGCACCAATGACCCAGCCAGAAAGAAGGCTGACTAGGTAAGAGGAGGCACTGGGGCCAGAAGCACTCTGGAAGTCCTCTGTGCCCAGAGCCACAGGAGACATTATGACAGGGTGGCACATTTTCATATGTCCTTTGATCCTAGTTCAGGTGCCACCCACATCACTCCATGAACAAGCTATGGATGAACGAAGGATGGACCACTCTTGGGTTCACAGAAGATGAAGCATGTGCCAGCAGGCAAAGGCAAGCCAGAAATTAGAGATTAATATTCTGGTAGCTAGCACTTTGTCCATCATGACAGGGGACTTGGAGATGGATGTGTCACCTGCAGTGACAAACTCCAGGAAAGCTGGAGAGGGACTATTTAGAAGGGCTTGTGGTGACAGAACAAGGGCAAATGGCTTTAAACTAGAGCAGGGTAGATTTAGGTCAGACATTGGGCAGAAGCTCTTTACTACGAGGGTGGTGAGACACTGGAGAAGTTGTGGATGCCTCACCCTTTGCAAGGGCTGAAGACCAGGCTGGATGAGGCTCTGAGCAATCTGGTCTGGTGGGAGGTGTCCTTCCCTGCCCATGGCAGTGGGGTGGGAACTGGATGATCTTTAAGGTGCCTTCCAACTCAAGCCTCTCTGTGACTGCACAATTTTGAAGCTAACAGCTTCCCTTGAGCTCCTCTCGCTGCTCTGTACCATGCACTGCCATCACTCCCAGGTGGTCAAGAAGGCCAATGGCATCTGAGGGGTGACCTTATTGCTCTCCACAACTCCCTGAAGGGAGGTTGTAGCCAGGCAGAGGTTGGCCTCTTCTCCCAGGCAGCCAGTACCAGAACAAGAGGACACAGTCTCAAGCTGCGCCAGGGCAGGTTTAGGCTGGATGTTAGGCAGAAGTTCTTCACAGAGAGAGTGATTCCCCATTGGAATGGGCTGCCCAGGGAGGTGGTGGAGTCACCTTCATTGGAGGTGTGCAGGAGGAGACTTGATGGGGTGCTTGGTGCCATGGTTTAATTGTTAAGGTGGGTTGGATTGGTTGATGGGTTGGACGCGATGATCTTGAAGGTCTCTTTCAACCTGGTGTATTGTATTGTATTGTATTGTATTGTATCCTGGCCTGCATCAGGAACAGTGTGGCCAGCAGGAGCAGGGAAGTCATTGTGCCCTGTACTCAGCACTAGTTAGGCCACACCTTGAGTCCTGGGTCCAGTTCTGGGCCCCTCAGTTTAAGAAGGACATTGAAACACTTGAAGGTGTCCAGAGAAGGGCAACAAGGCTGGGGAGAGGCCTTGAGCACAGCCCTGTGAGGAGAGGCTGAGGGAGCTGGGGTTGCTTAGCCTGGAGAAGAGGAGGCTCAGGGGAGACCTTCTTGCTCTCTACAACTACCTGAAGGGAGGCTGTAGCCAGGAGGGGGTTGGTCTCTTCTCCCAGGCAACCAGCACCAGAACAAGAGGACACAGTCTCATGTTGTGCCAGGGGAGGTTCAGGCTGGATGTTAGGAAGAAATTCTTCCCAGAGACTGGCCCTTGGGATGTGCTGCCCAGGGAGGTGGTGGAGTCACCATCCTTGGAGGTGTTCAAGAGGGGATTGGATGTGACACTTGGAGCCATGATTTAGTAGTCAGGAGGTGTTGGGTGACAGGTTGGACTTGATGATCTCTGAGGTCTTTTCCAACCTTATTGATTCTATGATTCTATGATTCATGGACATCTCCTTCTGAGCCACTCCCACCAGGATGACTGGACTTAATATTGTATCATGAAGTGACCAGAGGAGATAGTGATAGGTGTCCTTCCTACTTGCCACTTCCACCAGGCATAGAGAGGATCATCCTACTTTATGTTATGATCAGCAGGGGTCATTCATCTGCATCTCTGCTGTGAAGCCACAGCAGACTTTTTGCCAATCACTAATAGAGACTAAACAAACACAGCCAAACAGTGTCACCTATCTGTGTGGTGAGTAATTATGAGGGATTCCTTTTCAAATAGATGCTTAAGTAAATATAGAAATATCACTTTACAAGTGCTGGCTGGAGGAGGGATTTGGGGAATTGCAAAGGAAGCACACCTCACATGCCTCTAGGACCCTACACTGATGCCTAGCACAAAGGAATCCATTTTGGTCTTTATTGTCACATGTGTGTTTCCTTCAATTCACCACACTCAAGAAGGAAAAGTGCTTTTTACATTCCTGAAGCTTCATTGGTGAAAAAATGACCTTTCCACTGAATGTTTTCCTGCCAGTGTGCAAGCCTCCCAAGGAGGCTGCTGGAGGGCTACTTCACATAGTGCCTTGTGAGTTTGTGCAGGGTAATGGAGGGTTATAAATCACAGAATCACAGAATGGCTCAGTTTGGACCTCAGAGATCATCTGCTCCAACCTCCACACCATGCCCAGGGACACCTCTCACCCAGACTCAGCTGCTCAAGGCCTCATCCAGCCTGGCCTTGGACACCCCCAGGGAGAAGGCAGCCACAGCCCCCTGGGCAGCCTGTTCCAGAGTCTCACCACCCTCATACTGAAGAACTTCTTCCTCAGATCCAGTCTAACCCTGCTCTTTCTCAGCTTAAAAGCATTCCTCCTTCTCCTATCACTAGACACTCATGAAAAGTCCTCTGCAGCCTTCCTGCAGGATCCCTTCAGGTACTGGAAGGCAGCTCCAATGTCCCTCCAGAGTTTTCTCCTCTCCAGATCCCTCAGCCTGCCCTCACAGCAGAGCTGCTCCAGCCCTTCATTCATGTCTGTGACCCTGTTCTGGCCTCACTCCAGCAGCTCTGTACCCTTCTGCTGTGGACACCAGAACTGGAGGCAGGATTGGAGGTGAGGTCTCACAAGAGTAGAGTCGATGGGAAGAATCACCTCTCCTGAGAAGCAGCCGTGCAATCCTTCTGTATCTGACTTAGAATGACAGGACAGTTTTGGTTGGAAGAGACCTTTAAGATCACCAAGTCCAACTGTTAGCACTTCCAGGTGACCACTAAACCACATCCCTCAGTACCACATCTGCACGGTTTTGAAATCCCTCCAGGGATGGGGACTCCACCACTGCCCTGGGCAGCCTGGGCCAGGCCTTTCTGGAAGAAATTGTTCCTCATGTCCAAACTAAACCTTCCCTTGTGTAACTTGAGACCATTTCCTCTTGTTCTAGCACTTGTTATTTAAGAGAAGAAATCAGACCCAACCTGGCTCCATCCTCCCTTCAGGGAGCTGTAGAGAGCCATGAGGTCTCCCCTCAGCCTGCTTTCCTCCAGCCTGAACAACCCCAGTTCCCTCAGCTGCTCCACACAACACTTGTGCTCTGGACCCTTCCCCAGCTTCACTGCCCTTCTTTGAACACACTTCATCACCTCATGTCCTTCTTGGGGTGAGAGGCTCAAAACTGAACCCAGGATTTGAGGTGTAGCCTCACCAGTGCCAAGCAAAGGGGGCAAGCCCTGCCCTGGTCCTGCTGGCCACCCTGTTTCCAGAAGATAGATCTGGGTTTGTTAATGACCCTGCAGCACTGGGCCCAAAGCTCTGGGTGTTCTGACTGACTCCAGTCTCTTCCCTCGGCCCACTCTGTGTCACCAGGATGCAGGACTGAGCCTCATCTCTGCTCCTCCAAGGCCAGGCTGGGCTGTGGGCTGAGAGGTTGGATGCTTCTCAGTGCCCCCAAAGCCATTTGCTGACTGCAACTGAAACATGAAGGAGGAGTTGGAACATCAGCTCTCGGTGAGCAAACCTCCACTGAGAGCAGAAAGAGGGAAGCAGAAATCAGGAAGGGGAAGCAGCAAGAGTTTCAAGTGCCTCTGTAATGGTCTGCAGGTCACACAAGTGGCTGGTGACTCCTGTCTAGGCATGACACCATGGTGACCATGATGACTCTCCCAGCCAGCTGGAAGATTTATCATCCAGACTAATGGCAGAATCAAGCATGGTGAGGGTTGGAAGGGACCTCTGGAGGTCATCTGGTCCAACCCCCCAGCTAAAGCTGGGTCACTCACAGCAGGTTGCCCAGAAATGCAATGCCCAGGTGGGTTGTGAGTATGTCCAGATAATGGAGATGGTGGCATGGAGGGAAGGGGCAAACATGTAGGAGAGTGGGACACAGGGCAGGAAACCATGACCCCTAATTCTGAAGAAGGAAGAGAACAGATCCTTGTCACCATCATGAGAACAGACTTAGAGCATCTGGGACTTGAACACTGACATCCTCTTTCTACTAATTCTTCTTCCCCTCCACAGCCCCATCATTCAACCTGCACTCACAACTCCTTATTCCTACCAGTAAAACTCTGAGGAGAAGACTGAGAGGGGATCTGATCAATGTCTATCAATAGCTGAGGGCTGGGGGTCAAGAGGGAGGGGACAGGGACAGGCTCTGCTCAGCTGCACCCTGGGATAGGACAAGGGGCAATGGATATAAACTCCAGCACAGGAGGTACCAGCTCAACATGAGGAGGAACTTCTTCCCTGTGAGGGACCCAGAGGCCTGGAACAGGCTGCCCAGAGAGGTTGTGGAGTCTCCTTCTCTGGAGCTTTTCCAGCCCTGTCTGGATGTGTTCCTGTGTGACCTGTGCTGGAATCTATGCTCCTGCTCTGGCAGGGGGTTGGACTGGATGACCTCTGGAGGTACCTTCCAGCCCCTAACATCCTCTGATCCTTTGAACTCTTGCACCAGAAGGTAAGAAAACCTGCAATATTTCTGCCATTGCATGCAAAGAGGGTGGCAGGGAGGCCAGCAGTCAAGACTCCTGGAACTCACAGCCACACAAAGGCAGACAGCAGTAGGACATGTGGTTTTTCAAGAGGATGTCCTTACTTCTCCAGTGCTCAATAACTCTGAGCCTGCAGGATTAGATGGTGACATCCCAGGTCATTGCTTGCTTCCAGCTAGCTGAGGCCATGTCATCACTTTTGTGGGAAATGGCTGCTTTCAGACTGCCTGCAACTGCTCAGCAGACCCTGTGCCAGGCACATGGGCTGGGTACAGCTCAGACTGTGGGCAGCAGGGGCAGGGAGGGGATTCTGCCCCTCTGATGGGCTCTGCTCAGACCCCCTGCAGTGCTGGGGCAGCTCTGGAGTGCTCGGCACAGACAGGGACCTGCTGGAGCAGGGCCAAAGGAGGCCACAGCAGTGCTGGCAGGGCTGGAAGGGCTCTGCTGGGAGGCTCCAGGCTGAGAGAGTTGGGCTTGGGCAGCCTGGAGAAGAGAAGGCTTCAGGGAGACTTCATGGGGCCTAGAAGAAAGATGTGGACAGACTTTATAGCAGGACATGTTGTGAGAGGACAAAGGGTGATGGTTTGAAACTAAAAGAGGAAGATTTCAGAGTGGAGATGAGAAATGTTTGACTCTGAGGGTGGTGAGAGTCTATCCCAGGTTGCCCAGACAGGTGGGAGATGTCCCATGTCTGGAGCCATTCCTGGTGAGGCTGTTTCAGGCTCTGAGCAACCTGCTCTAGTTGCAGATGTCCCTGCTGTCTGCAGGGAGGTTGGACTGTATGACCTTTAAAGGTCCCTTCCAACCCATCACCTCTCCCTGCACTGGTGCAGACCTCCTGGGTTGCAAGTGTTTGTTGGGGTGCAAAGCAGTGGTCCCCAAAACAAACCTCACTGAGCTGCAATGCATCACTCACCTGTGCCTTTACCCTGGTGTTTTACCTGTGCCATGCATCTCCTTGGGCATCCTCTGGTAGCAAGAAGGGTCCCACCAGGGGTGCCTCACCCACACTGTGATGAGTGTGGGGGGAAGAACTGACCTCTGGAGAAATTTGTCTCCTCTCAGAGAGCTTCAGGAGATCCTAGACAGCATTAGACCAAAAATCTTTCTTCTGGCCAAATTTACAGAATCACAGAATTGTCAGGGCTGGAAGGGACCTCAAGGCTCAGCCAGTTCCAACCCCCTGCCATGGCCAGGGACACCCCACACTACAGCAGGTTGCTCACAGCCACCTCCAGCCTGGCTGCAAACACCTCCAGGGATGAGGCTTCCACCACCTCCCTGGGCAACCTGTGCCAGGCTCTCACCACCCTCATGGGGGATGAACTTCTTCCTCAAGTGAGCGGCAGGGTTTCCTTTCTCTTCAGGACTGTGGTCACAAACCTGTGCAGATCATGAGTGCTCACCTGAGAATGGACACCCCCAGGAGAACCCAGGATCTCCAAATTCTCTCTGAATCAGTAAATCTTACACCTGTCTGTCCACTGCTTTTTCTTTTCCCCACCTTTTCTCCCCTCCCCATCAGAGACAACCACAATGTCAACCCTCCTGAGCAACTACAACTACCTGAAAGGAGGTTGCAGCCAGGTGGGGGTTGGTCTCCTCTCCCAGGCAACCAGCACCAGAACAAGAGGACACAGTCCCAAGCTGTGCCAGGGGAAGTCTAGGCTGGAGGCGAGGAGAAAGTTCTTCCCAGAAAGAGTAATTGGCCACTGCAATGTGCTGCCCAGGGGGTGGTGGAGTCCCTGTCCCCGAAGGTGCTCAAAAAAGGCTTGGATGTGGCACTTGGAGCCATGCTTTAAAAATGGCCTGGCCAGTTAAGTATCCATAGTGACATTAATTATTTCAATCAGTGTCAAGGCAGTCCGTGAGCTAAGTGATTCATTTGTATTTTTTGGCTATCCAGCCCAGAGAACAGAGGTGAAGTGCCTTGGAAGATGGTGGAGCAGAGGCACACACACTGCCCTCAGGGGTGCCTATAATGGCATGGGATTTCTGTGCATTGCAGCATTCCTTTACAAGCATGTCATCTAATGACAGACTTTCTTCCCTTTGTTTTGGGGGAAGGGAGAGCAAAATTAGCTTTGTTACACAATTCCCTCCCTCTTAGCTGCTTCTCATGCTGGTTTTCAGATAGATGCATGCCATGAAACACATGTAAATTATATATATATATATGTATCTCCTGCCTTTTGAGTGTCTTGAAGGGGTAACTCTGCACATCTGGACTGAGAGTAGTTCACCAGCCTTTGACCTGGGCTGGAGGGGAACCTCATGAAGGTCAACCAGGGCAAGTATAAAGCCCTGCACCTGGGGAGGAACAACCTCCTGCAGCAGGACAGGTGAGGAAGTGACCTGCTGGAAAGCAGCTCCATAGAGAAGGACCTGGGAGTGTTGGGGGACAGGTTCACTATGAGCCAGCAATGTGCCCACAGGGATAAGAAGGCCAACAGTCTCCTGGGGTGCATTGGGAAGAGCGTGGCCTGCAGGTCATGGGAGGTTCTCCTGCCCCTCTACTCTGCCCTAGTGAGGCTACGTCTGGAGGACTGTGTCCAGTTCTGGCCAGTGAAGTTGAAGAGGCACAGCAAACTACTGGAGAGAGTCCAGCAAAGGCTATGAAGATGCTGAAGGGCCTGAAGCATCTCTGTGAGGACCAAGGCTGAGAGCCCCTGGGGCTGTTGAGCCTGGAGAAGAGCAGCCCCAGAGGGCATCTGAGCAATGCTCAGCAAGAGATAAAGGCTGGGGGGCAAGAGGCTGGGGCCAGACTCTGTTCAGTGGTGCCCAGGGACAGAACAAGGGGCAAGGGACACAAACTGGAACCCAGGAGGTTCCACCTGAACAGGAGGAGAATCTTCTTTGTTGTGAGGGTGCTGGAGGGCTGGAGCAGGCTGCCCAGAGAGGCTGTGGAGTCTCCTTCCCTGGAGAGCTTCCAAACCCTCCCTGGCCATTGTGCTGCTGGGCAAGCTGCTGTGGGTGCCCTGCTGGAGCAGGGGTTGGACTGGATGGTCTCCAGAGGTCCTTTCCAAACTCTAGCATTCTGTGATCACAGTATCACAGTATCACAGTATAACCAAGGTTGGAAGAGACCCCAAGGATCATCAAGTCCAACCCGTCCCAACAGACCTCACAACTAGACCATGGCACCAAGTGCCATGTCCAGTCTCCTCTTGAACACCTCCAGGGACGGCGACTCCACCACCTCCCCGGGCAGCCCATTCCAATGACGAATGACTCGCTCAGTGAAGAACTTCCTCCTCACCTCGAGTCTAAACCTCCCCTGGCACAGCTTGAGACTGTGTCCCCTTGTTCTGGTGCTGGTTGCCTGGGAGAAGAGACCAACCCCCTCCTGTCCACAACCACCCTTCAGGTAGTTGTAGAGGGCAATGAGGTCACCCCTGGTCCTTCTCTTCTCCAGGCTAAACAACCCCAGCTCCCTCAGCCTCTCCTCACAGGGCTGTGCTCAAGGCCTCTCACCAGCCTTGTTGCCCTCCTCTGGACACGTTCAAGTGTCTCGATGTCCTTCTTAAACTGAGGGGCCCAGAACTGGACACAGGACTCAAGGTGTGGCCTAACCAATGCAGAGTACAGGGGCACAATGACCTCCCTGCTCCTGCTGGCCACACTATTCTTAATACAGGCCAGGATGCCATTGGCCCTCTTGGCCACCTGGGCACACTGCTGGCTCATGTTTAGGCGGGTGTCGATCAGCACCCCCAGGTCCCTCTCTGTTTGGCAGCTCTCCAGCCACTCTGACCCCAGCCTGTAGCTCTGCATGGGGTTGCTGTGGCCAAAGTACAGCACCCGGCACTTGGACTTGTTGAATGTCATCCCATTGGACTCCGCCCATCTGTCCAGTCGGTCGAGGTCCCTCTGCAGAGCCTTTCTACCCTCTAACTGACTAACATCTATTCCCAACTTGGTGTCATCTGCAAACTTGCTGATGACTGACTCAATTCCCTCATCCATATCATCAATGAAGATGTTAAAGAGGATGGGGCCCAGCACTGATCCCTGGGGGACACCACTGGTGACTGGCCGCCAGCTGGATGTGGCACCATTCACCACCACTCTCTGGGCTCAGCCTCCAGCCAGTTCCTAACCCAGCGCAGAGTGTTACTGTCCAAACCATGAGCTGACAACTTAGCCAGCAGTTTCCTGGGGGGGACGGTGTCAAAGGCCTTGCTGAAGTCCAGGTAGACCACATCCACAGGCCTCCCCACGTCCACCAGACGGGTCACCTGATCATAGAAGGAGATCAGGTTGGAGAGGCAGGACCTGCCCTTCCTAAATCCATGTTGGCTGGACCTGAGCCCTTGGCCATCCTGCAGGTGTGCAGTTATTGCCGCCAGGATAATCTGTTCCATCACTTTCCCTGGCACTGAGGTCAGGCTGACTGGCCTGGAGTTTCCGGGTTCCTCCATCCGTCCCTTCTTGTGGATGGGGACCACATTGGCCAGTTTCCAGTCATCTGGGACCTCTCCAGTGAGCCAGGACTGGAGGAAAATGATGGAGAGTGGCTTGGCCAGCTCATCTGCCAGCTCTCTCAGCACCCTAGGATGGATCCCATCTGGTCCCATGGACTTGTGGATGTCCAAGTGGCTCAGCAGGTCCCGAACTAATTCCTCATGGATTTCTGGGGTACTACACTGCTCCCCAACCCTACTACCCAGCTCAGGAGGCCACTCATCCTGGACTCCTACCTTGCTGTTAAACATCGAGGCAAAGAAGGCGTTCAGGACCTCAGCCTTTTCCTGATCCTCGGTCACTGTGTTCCCCTCCAGGTCCAGTAAGGACTGGAGATTCTTCTTGCCCTTCTTTTTAGCATTGATATATTTGTAAAATTGCTTTTTATTTTCTTTCACAGAGGTGGCCAGTTTCAGTTCCAACTGGGCCTTTGCCTCTCTAATTTTATTCCTACATAATCTAACCACTTCCGTGAACATCCCTCGAGAAGCCTTCCCCTCCTTCCAAAGGTGATACAGCCTCTTTTTTCCCCTTAATTCCTCCAGGAGCTGCTTGCTCATCCAGGCCGGTCGCCTTCCCCGCCGGCTCATCTTTCGGCAGATGGGAACCGCCAGTTCCTGTGCCTTCAAGAGCTCCTTTTTGAAGTAGGTCCAACCCTCCTGGGCCCCTCGGTTCATGAGGGTTGGTACCCAGGGAACTTTACAAATAAGTTTCTTAAAGAGGCTGAAGTTTGCCCTCCGGAAGTCCAAGGTGAAGGTTCTGTTGGTACTCCTCCCTATCTCCCTGCATATTGAAAACTTCACCATCTCGTGGTCACTGCACCCTAGGCAGCCTCCCACGGTCACATCTCCCACCAGCCCTTCCCTATTGGAGAGCAGCAGGTCAAGCAGAGCCTGTCCCCTGGTAGGCTCGCTTAACAGCTGCGTCAGGAAGCAGTCCTCTATTCGCTCCAGGAATCTTCTGGACTGCCTTCTCTCTGCTGAATTAATTTCCCAGCAGATATCTGGCAGGTTGAAGTCACCCACGAGGACAAGATCTGATGATCTTGAAACAGCCTCCAGTTGTTTGTAGAATAATTCATCAACCTCCTCATCCTGGTTGGGTGGTCTATAACAGACTCCAACCAGGATGTCAGATTTGTTGGGCTGCCCTCTGATTTTAACCCACAGGCTCTCAATTCCCTCATCTTCCACCTCAAGTTCAGAGGCAGAAAGTGTCTCCCTAATATACAAAGCCACCCCTCCTCCTCTTCTCCCTCGCCTATCCCTCCTAAAGAGCCTGTAACCCCCCAGTGTAGAACTCCAATCATGCCTGTTGTGATTCTGTGAGTAATAGCAACTCACCCAGGAACCTGTCAGCAAGCAAGGTAACAGCCTGGTAAACTGAGGCAGGGATGACTCATGGGTGAGTGGTGGCATCAGTGAGGCCAGCTGAGCACGAAGGGCAGTGGGAGGAGATGGCAGTGGGGAAAACCCCTCCCCATAGTGGTGGTGAGATCATCCCTGCTCAAGACAGGTTCCTATGGGCAGGTGACCAATTGGAGCTGCACCCAGGCTGACAAAGGACTGAGCAGGGCAAGCACCACGGGTTGCAATTTCATTATGTGCTGAAGAATAGTAATGGATTTTACTGTTTCATTGTTCATGTGTACTGTTTCATGTGCCAAATAGTTCACATTCATGCAACTTAAAGATGATCAGAACCCACATCATGGCCTAGGTGTTTTCACCCCAGGGCTGCAGCCCAGCTGGGGCTGTGCCCTGGAGGGGAAAAGTGTGGCCAGCACAATTATGTCCATGGAGAGGTAGCACTTGAACTGGTTCAGGTGTATGGAAAACATGTTCCTTGCTCCTGAGCCTCAGTTGTCTTGTGTTCCTGGTAAGTCAAACCAATTAAGAAGGCTTTCTGCCCTCACTTAATCTATTTTACCACAGGGGTGTTTTTTTTTCTGTTATGAATAGATTGCAAAACAGTTTAAATAGTCCAAACTCTATGAACATTTGAATGGGTGCCAAGGTACCTTGGCATTGAACATTTGGATGGGTACCTTGCTTGCCATTCTGCAGACTGCCACCCTGAGCTGGAGGAAGGCTCAGACTCACCTCAAGGCTCACCAGAGGTACCAGGATGAAATGTCATAGAATCATAGAGTGCTTGGGGTTGGAAGGGACCTCACTGAGTCCAGCCTCATGTCATGGTGCTTCTGGTCTGAACCACAAAACTGAGACCCTGCTGACCTTTCTTCCTCAGCTCCTAGTTTGTGGGATTTATGGATTCAGTTATTGGAGTGGAACAAGAAAAGCTGACATTTGCAAGTGGCTGCCTCTGCATTTGCTTGCCATATATGTAAGGGGGGAAAATTACTCTGTGATGAGAAATTTCTTCACTTGGAGGGTGCTGGAGGTCTGGAGCAGGCTGCCCAAAGAGGTTGTGGAGTCTCCTTCCCTGGAGAGGTTCCAACCCCCCGGCCATTGTGCTGCTGGGCAGGCTGCTGTGGGTGCCCTGCTCTAGCAGGGGGGTTGGACTGGATGATCTCCAGAGGACCCTTCCAATACATACCCTTCTGTGATACATATGGGTCAAGTCTGGAATCAGGCTGATGGAACTGTGCTATCAGGTAAGCACATGCTGTAACTATTGAATCCTCACAGAATCATAAAATGGTTTAGCTTGGAAGGGACCTTTAAAGCTCATCCAGTCCAACCCCGCTGCAGTCAGCAGGGACATCTGCAACTAGAGCAGGCTGCTCAGAGTCCCAGACAACCTCACCTGCAATTTTGCTATCTACCACCTCTCTGGGCAACCTGGGACAAGGTCTCACCACCCTTAGTGTGAAAGATGCCTTCCTAGTCTGAATCTCCCTCTTTGAGTTTAAAACCATCACCCCTTGTCCTGTCCCCATCTTTCTTAGATGGGTACAGGGCCTTGGAGCCCTGAAAGGCCACCAGAAGGTCTCCCTGGAGCCTTTTCTTCTCCAGGATGAACAAGCCCAACTCTCTCAGCCTGGCCTCACTAAGCAGAGAGGTTCCATCCCTCCTGCAGTCTCGTGAAACTCCATCCCTAAGCAGGACCTTGCAAGATGGGGAAGCCCTAAGATCTCTAAAGTGCCATGGAAATCCTTGGGAGGTGACGCTGCTCTTTAGAGGAGTCAGATGGTCTTGAGAAACCTGAGCTGCAGACTTCCTAGCACATCACCATCAACAAAGCCAGCAAGAGTAATAATAATAATACTTAGCAGGTAAAGACAATAGCTGGTGGGGCTGTGAATGGGATGGTTCTTGCAGAGCTCTGTTTATGGTGCCAGTGATATCACCCAGTCTGGCAGGAGGTCTGCAGCTCAGATTTCTTAAGGCCTTTGGGAGGTGGTAATTGTCTCACTTTTGCTTTAAACACCACGTTAATTATGTTTTTAAACAATGGCTATAAACTTGGCCTTTAATTCTTCCTGAAGTGCTCTTCTCTGCCTGTATGGGTTGGGGGAGGGTGGGGATGGGGGTGGGAAGGCCTTGGGATGGGTCAGTTAAACGCCATCACCAGGGCTATCAAACGAAAAGCTAAGCCATTTTTTAACATCTTGCTGGCTGTAGTTCACACACTTCAACCTCAGAGATGTGTCTGCCTTTGAACTCGAAGGCATGGTTAGCCTGGGATCCACTACGGTGCACTGTCCCTCTTTGCTTCAAGCTGGGTTTCATCCCTGTTCCATAGGTGGTTCCACTTTGTGCCATTACATTATGCCAGCAAACCCCCACAAAAATCATAGAATCGTAGAATCAGTCAGGGCTGGAAGGGACCACAAGGATCATCTCATTCCACCCACCCTCTGCCATGGGCAGGGACACCTCATGCTAGATCAGGCTGGCCAGAGCCTCATCTATAAGAGAAAGAGGAAAGTAAGAGAAAGAGGGGGAAAAAACCTGCCATATCCTTTGGATAAAGTTGCTTTTATGCCTTTGGAATAACAAACATTAACCCAGCTGAGAAATGTTGGGCCATATCCTGCCGCCCCTCAAAGACCTACCCAGCAGCCCAGAGGTATCTCAGCCAGCACCAAGCTGCTTTTAACCCTTCCCACAGAAGATGTAAATGTTTTTTTTTCCCCCCTCTTAAACCAGGAGAACAAGTCTGGGCCTCTTTTGGGCTTAATCATTGCTATCAGATGGCATGCCTCCTTCCCTCCAGATGAAATGAATGTGCAGGTTTTGGGTTAACTTCCTTTTGAAAAAGCCCAATCTCTAAATTACACTTTACCATTAATGCCTTTATTTTTCTCCCTTCACCCCCACCCCACCACTTCAGTTTATGCAATTTGGATTGTGAAATCAGGGGAGTCAGTTCCTGTCCCATCCCATATTTCTTGTTTACCTGAAACTCTCTTATTTCAGGTTCACATTTCTCATCCTGGAGGCAGTGACTATCAGAAGGGGGGGGGGAGTGTCCCAATTTCATTTCAGTGCCACTCTCCAGTTCTCAGGAGATTTCTTGGGGTATTTCATAGATTAAAAAGAAAAGGATTCAGTTCCAAATCAGGGCTGTTTTGCCTGGAACTAAGCCATGAGGGAGAATGTCACAGAAGCATTTCTGTTGGGTTTAATATTTGTAAAAAAAAAATGAAAAAAAAAACACAACAACAACAACAACAACAACAACAACAACAATAATAATAATAATAATAATAATAATAATAATAATAATAATAATAATAATTTAAAACCCCCAAATCCCAACCCTGCATTTAGACAAATGAGGCCTTTTCAATTACCTGTTTTAATACCACTGCCTCTACTAATTCATAAATTATCAGGTACAAAGGGCTATTCCTACTGTCTAGACTGCCCAACCTGACTAACTCAGGGCAGAAAGACTCCATGCAGGTTTAAACCAGCTGGAGCTCATCCTCCTGAATGCCACTAAAAACCCTCACTTCAAAATCATTATTATTATTAATTATTATTATTGTTGTTGACAGAGCATCCACCACAACCAGTGGTTAATTACCCCACCTGGATCGTTGCTGCTGAAAGATGACGCTGCATCCCTCACTCATGTTCTCCCAGCTGAACATTCAGTTTTAGGCTCACCCTCAGTCTTTGAGAGACTCAAGAAACCATTAACAAACTTCTTCCTCCCCCCACCCCATCCCTGCAGGTATTTTGTGACTAACTCTCTACTCCACTCTGCTGAGACCACACCTGGAGCACTGCATCCAGTTCTGGAGCCTCTGTGCCAGGAAGGATCTGGAGGTGCCGGAAGGTGTCCAGAGAAGGGCCACGAGAAGGAGCAGAGGGCTGGAGCTGCTCTGCTCTGAGGACAGACTGAGGGAGTTGGGGTTGTGCAGGCTGGAGAAGAGAAGGCTCTGAGAAGGCCTAATTGTGGCCTTCCAGGATCTGAAGGGGGCTCCAAGAAAGCTGGGGAGGGATTTTTAGGGTGCCAGGGAGTGATAGGACTGGGGGGATGGAGCAAAACTAGAAATGGGGAGGTTGAGATTGGATGTTAGGAAGAAGTTGTTGCCCATGAGGGTGGTGAGAGCCTGGCACAGGCTGCCCAGGGAGGTGGTAGAAGCCTCCTGCCTGGAGGTGTTTGCAGCCAGGCTGGACGTGGCTGTGAGCAACCTGCTGTGGTGTGAGGTGTCCCTGGCCAATGGCAGGGGGGTTGGAACTGGCTGAGCCTTGAGGTCCCTTCCAACCCTGACAGTTCTGAATCTATGGTTCTAACTCATTGTAGACTTACAGACAAAAGATATTCCATGTCTGCAACTGCCCTGATTTTTTGGAGCATCAGTTAATTACTTGCAGGCATCAGAACTTAAAGGGGGCCTGTAAGAAAGGTGGGGACAGACTCTTCACCAGGGCCCTGTTGTGACAGGACAAGGGGTAAAGGTTTAAAACTAAAAGAGGGAGAGTCAGACTGGAGAGGAGGAAGAAATGTTCTGTGATGAGGGTGGTGAGAGACTGGCCCAGGTTGCTCAGGGAAGGTGGTAGATGCCCCATCCCTGGAACCATTCCTGGATGGGGCTCTGAGCAGCCTGCTCTGGTTGGGGATGGATGTCCCTGCTTACTGCAGGGGGTAAGTGGTACAAGAGGCCAGTTCAATGTCCCTTCCAACTCAAACTATTCTCTGATCTTCTCAGTTGCCACTTCAGCACATGATAGGAGAGTATCACACAGAGAGCCCCAAATGTTATCATATAGATACGATGACATTAGGGTTAGGGTTATGCTCCCACAGAAACGCAGTATAAAGGATCATCCAGAAAGTTGTCATATGAAAGGAGCTTCAGCAAGGCCAAGTGCCAGGTCCTGCACTTGGGTCACAACAGCCCCAAGCCGTGCCCAGGGGGCCAAGAAAGCCAAAGGCATCCTGGCTGGGATCAGAAATGCTGAGGCCAGGAGGAGCAGGGAGGGGATTGTCCCTCGGGACTCAGCTCTGGGGAGGCCACACCTGGAGTGTTGTGTCCAGTTTGGGGCACCCAACACAGGAGAGATGTGGAGGTGCTGGAGCCAGGGCAGAGGAGGGCAAGGAAGCTGGGAAGGGCCTGGAGAAGAAATCTGATGAAGAACAAGTGAAGGAGCTGAGGATGGTTAGTATGAAACAGAGGAGGCTGAGGGGAGACCTCCTGGCTGTCTACAACCACCTGAAAGGAGGTTGTGGAGAGGCTGCTGCTGGTCTCATCTCACAGGTGATTAGTGAGAGAACAAGAGGCAACAGCCTCAAGCTGCAGCAGGGCAGGTTTGGACTGGACATCAGGAAGAACTTTTTCCCAGCAAGAGTGCTCAGGCTTTGCAATGTGCTGCCCAGGGAGCTGGTGGTGGAGTCACCAACGCTGGATGTGTTTAAAGGTGGTTTGGATGTGGGGCTTGGGCATATGGCTTAGGGGTGAGCCTTGCCAAGCAGGGTTCTGGGTTGGCCTTGGTGATCCTGAGAGCCTGTTCTAAGCTGAATGTTTCTGTGAGTCTGTGAGAATTTGTACAGTGTTTGAGGGCAAGAAATCAAAAGCTTGTTCTCTAAAGCAGCCTGTGGCACAGAGTGACTGCCACAGCCTCCAATCCACATCTCAGGGGGTTAGGAAAGGGCTTTTCCGATCACTGAACGATTTGATGTCAGGCTGCACAAATAAGACTGATGCTGAACACCCCACCCACCAACACACTGATTTCCCTTCCACAGCTGAGCCCAGCCTCTGACTGGACAAAATCCCCACTGACAGCAGCGGGAATGCTCCTTGGAAAAGGCCATGGAAAGCACTGGCTGCTCTCCCAGCAGCCTGTGAGGACATGGCTGAGGTTTGAAGGAGAGAAAGCAGCTCCACAGTGCCTCTGGCCAGGCCACTGCAATAAATACTGGGAGAGGACACCCAAATGATGTTCGGGTTGTGACCTATGGCATGAAAAAGGAAGGAACTCCACAGTTACACCCCTACCTGCTAGCAATAGGAAACACAGAAGCTGGCCATTTCCCTCTTGTTTCTCCCTCCTATTCTCTCAAGCCCTTTACAACTCTTTCCTTCTGCCATGAAAGACCAGGGCAGGGGGATCTGGGGTCATTTTGTTGGATTTTAACAGAAGAATTGTGGGTCCCTCCTGGTGGCAAACTGATCTGCACAGCAGTGCCACTGCAGGGCCCTCGTGCTGGGCAGGCAGCTGCTGCTGGAGAAGGACACATCCCTGGCCTGTGCCTGCCCAACTTTCAGGATCTGAGAAATCCCCTCTGAAGCTCCATCCTTCCCAGCAGAAATCAGGGAGAAGCTTGACAACACTAGGACTCAAATGCTGCTTGCTCCCCAGTCCCCCTGGGCACTGGGTGTTGCCATGTTGTGCAGACCATGGATTCAGGGTGTGGGGGGCAGTGGGGATGTGCCCTGGGGTCTACAGGCAGATTAGAACAACTGGTTGAAAGCAGCAAGTAGTTATCTGCAGAGAGGAGTTGTCTCCCCCTCCTCCCCCAGAGGCTTCAGGACCAAGAATCCCAAGGTAGAGACAGCCCTGTTTCCCATCTCATCCATCACAGCATCACAGCAAGTTTGGGTTAGAAGGGACCTTGAACCTTATCAGTCCAACCTCTCTGCAGGCAGCAGAGACATCTTCAACCACAGCAGGCTGCTCACAGCCCCACACAGCCTGACTGGAATGCTTCCAGGCATGGAGCACCTCCCAGGGCAGCCTGAAGCTCCACAGTGTCCTGTGCCTAAGGCACTGGGGTGCACTGCTGGAGGAAGAAGCTGGGCTCTTCCTCAGCACAGTATCTCCCAGCCAAAGGGATTTCCAGGCTTTCCTTTATCTGTAAAGTCAAATATTCCACCTGCCTCTGATCCTGCCCTTTGCAGCTCCCCTTCAACAGATCCTCATCTCCTCTGTCTGGCCAGTGGCTTGCAAATGTTGTCCCATTCTCCTGTGCCACAATCCCCAGCTGCTGGGTCATTCCCCCCTAGGTTGCCTGACTTAAATCCCCTTCCTCTTCACCTCCCACTGGTGGCATGCAGCAGGAGTTGGGCTGAACTTTGCCCCCACTGGTGACATGGCATGGCTGGCACGTTCTGGGGTTCTTTTGTGGGGATCACAGTGTGACAGAAGCAAAGATGGAGATGTGACCTGGCTTAATGGGCTGTGAGTGACCAGCAGAGATGCCATGAAGGACATGCACTGCTGCTCCTGCCCACCCTGGCTTGCAGCGTGCCTGTGGGGCATCAGATCCTCTTTTGCAGCAGGACCTGGGACCTCTGCTCTTTAATCTCTTCAGCACTGCTATAGGCAGTGGGGTCCAGGCACCCTCAGCAGTGTGCAGATGACACCAAGCTGAGTGGAGCTGTCAGCACAGCAGAGGGACAGGATGGCAGCCAGAGGGACCTGGGCAGGCTGGAGAGGTGGTGCCCAGGTGAACCTCATGAGCTGCAACGAGAGCAAGGGCAGGGTCCTGCAGCTGGGCTGGAACAATCCTCACTCTCAGTACAGGCTGGGGGAGGAGGTGATAGAAAGCAGCCCTGAGGAGAAGGACTTGGGGGTGCTGGTGGGGGAGAAGCTGGACAGGAGCAGGCAGTGTGAGCTTGCAGCACAGAAGGCAAATCACATCCTGGGCTGCATCCAAAGCAGCATTGCCAGCAGATGGAGAGAGGGGATTCTGCCACTCTGCTGTGCTCTGCTCTGGTGAGACCTCACCTGGAGTGCTGTGTCCAGCTCTGGAGCCCTCAATACAGGAAGGGCATGGACCTGATGGAGTGGAGCCAGAGGAGGGCCATGAAAATGATCAGGGGGTTGGAGCAGCTCTGCTATGAGGACAGGCTGAGGGAGCTGATGGAGAGAAGGCTCTGGAGAGACCTCAGAGCAGCTTTCCAGCACCTGAAGCGGGCTACAAGAAGGATGGAGAGAGACTGTTTGCAAAGGCCTGCTGGGACAGGACCAGGGCCAACAGCTTCAAACTAGAGAAGAGCAGATTTAGAGTGCATGTTAGGAACAAGTTCTTTACCCTGAGGGTGGTGGAACACTGGAACAGGTTGCCCAGGGAGGTGGTTGGGGCCCCATCCCTGGAGATATTCAAGGTGAGGCTCAACAATTCTCTGATCTAGTGGAGAATGTCCCTGTTGACTGTAGAGGAGGTTGGCCTAGATGACCTTTGAAGGCCCCTTTCAATCCAGACCATTCTATGATTCTTTGATTCACTGATGCTGCCTTTGGTTCCTTCCTGCTGCTCAGTTCATCAGCAGTGCTCTCCAAGAAGAACCCAAAGCTCTCTTCAAACTGTAAAGCTAACCAAGTCTCAGAGAACAAAGCATGTACTTAAAGTCAGGCATGTGTGAGTGCTTTGGTGAATCCAAGTGTTCCCATAACTGATGAGTCCTTCAAAGCCAACCACAGTGTCTGCCAAAGCTTCTGATGGACCACTGGGCTTGAGTCATGAAACCACAGAGCATCTATTTGGAAAGGACCTTAAGGACCACCTGCATCAACTTTTGTTCACAAAATGTGTCTAGCCAAGATGGCCCAGCACCCTGTCCAGCTGAATCTTCAAACTGTCTGGTGCTGGGGACTCCACCACTTCCCTGGGGAGATTATTCCGATGGTTGGTTGTTCTCATTGTGAGTGTTTTGGGGGTTTTATGCCTCATGTCCAGTCAGAATCAGGAGCTGGATGAAAAGTATTTTTCCCCACGACTGATAAGCACAGGCAAGGGTCCATATGGAGGCTGAATATGAGCCTGCAGTGTGCCCAGGCAGCCAAGAGGGCCAACCGCATCCTGGCCTGCATCAGGAACAGTATGGCCAGCAGGAGCAGGGAGGTCATTCTGCCCCTGTACACTGCACTGGTTAGGCCACACCTTGAGTCCTGTGTCCAGTTCTGGGCTCCTCAGTTTAAGAAGGACATCAAGACACTTGAAGGTGTCCAGAGAAGGGCAACAAGGCTGGTGAGAGGCCTTGAGCACAGCCCTGTGAGGAGAGGCTGAGGGAGCTGGGGTTGCTTAGCCTGGAGAAGAGGAAGCTCAAGGGGCGACCTCATTGCTCTCTACAACTACCTGAAGGGAGGTTGTAGCCAGGAAGGGGTTGGCCTCTTCTCCCTAGCAACCAGCACCAGAACAAGGGGACACAGTCTCAAGCTGCAACAGGGGAAGTTTAGGCTGGAGGTGAGGAGAAAGTTCTTCACCGAGAGAGTGATTCGTCATTGGAATGGGCTGCCCGGGAGGTGGTTGAGTCTCCGTCCCTGGAGGCGTTCAAGAGGGGACTGGATGTGGCACTTGGTGCCATGGTCTAGTTGTGAGGTTATGGTTACAGGTTGGACTCGATGATCTTCAAGGTCTCTTCCAACCTTGGTAATTCTATTCTATTCTATTATTCTATTCTATTCTATTCTATTCTATTCTATTCTATTCTATTCTATTCTATTCTATTCTATTCTATATCACTACACCTTCTTCTTTCTCACTTGTTGAGCCCACTTGCACTGAATCTCTTTTCAACAGATGCTGATTCAGAGCGTCTGATCCACTCCAGAGCACCAGCACTGACAAGATGGTTTGTTAGCTTGCTGTGGTGGATGAGGAAAGCAAGAGACACCTGAGGTCCATGTTTCCTTGTGACCTGCCATGCTGCAAAGCTGCTCAGAGAAGAGTTTTCTTTGAAGACCTGAAATCTTGTAGCTTGACTTTGCAGTGTTTGCTGGAGTGGAAGGAGACCTCAGGTCCAGCCAAAACGGCAATCGTAACCCAGACTTCGAGCATCGCTTAAGAGCGCTACCCTGAAAACAATGCTCAAAAATAGAAGCAGGGCCACAAGCAGAGCTACTCCTAATGTGCTCGAAAGGATGGGAGAGTGCCAGCAGCCTGCCTCTGCCCTGCCTTCTGCCTGGCTTGTTCTCTCCTACCTCCCCTGAATGGCTTTTCACTGCTGCTGAAAAAAAAAGAAGAGAGACACATACCCCAAAAGAGCAAAGCGTGGTTGTTATTGACCCTCGCCTCCAAATTGTCTGAAGAGGGATCAGCTCTGTTTGTTTGGATCCGGTAATGATGTCAGGAAAAGGGTTGTTTTTTTTTCCCCAAGTCTGGTTTTATTCCCTTTGTTGAAAGCGCCTTTGGTGAGTCTCACACCCTGGTGCTGTTAGCAAAACAATTAGGTTAACAGTGCCTTGGCTCCAACTGTCTGTCAAAGGCTGAATTGCAATGCAAATGAACTCGGCTTCAGCTCTTCAAAGGCAGCTGGGTCCAGAGAAGGTCCCCAGAAACCGACGTGAGAATCGAGGTCTAGGGATGGGGAGTGTGGGCTCGGTGGGATTTTACGTGCAGGACCTAATGTGTTTCGCAAGAGGGATGCAAAAACGCTATACAAATATACAGCGAATTTATATTATCCGAAAGCAAGACATTATCCAAATCCCTTCAGCACTTAAGGGGCTTAGAAGAAAGGCTGGGACAGGCTTTTTCTCAGGGCCTGTTGTGACAGGACAAGGGGTGATGGTCTGAAACTAAAAGAGGGAGATTCAGACTGGAGAGAAGGAAGGAATGGTTTAGGGTGAAGGTGGTGTAACACCAGTGCAGCTTGCCTGGAGAGGTGGTGATGTCCCATCACAGAATCACAGCACGGTGGGGACGGGAAAGGACCTCTGGAGACCGTCCAGTCCAACCCCCTTGCTAAATCAGGGTCTCCTACAGCAGCTTGCCCAGCATCACAATGTCCAATTGGGTTTGGGCTCTCTCCAAAGAAGGAGACTGCACAACCTCTGAGCAATCTGCTCCAGGTCTCCAGCACCCTCACACCAAAGAATTTTTCCTCCTGTTCAGATGGAATCTTGTGAGGTGTAGTTTGTGCCCATTGTCCCTTGCCCTGTCACTGGGCTCCACTGAAAAGAGCCTGGCCCCATGGTCTTGACCCCTCAGCTTATAGATACTGACAAGCATAGCTCAGATCCCCTCTGGGGCTGCTCTTCTCCAGTCTCAACAGCGCCAGGGCTCTCTGCCTCCTCAGGGAGATGCTCCAGGCCCCTCAGCATCTTCAAAGCCCATCCGGACAACATTCCAAGTCAGGCTGGATGGGGCTATGAGCAACCTGGCTTTGCTGAATAAGTCTCTGCTCACTGCAAGCTCTTTGGACTAGGTGACCTTTAAAGATCTCTCCCACCCCAAATCACTCTATAATTCTGTGACTCCAATAGATTTTATTCCTCCTCTTGGTTAAGCAGCAACTCTGGTACCTCTTGGGGCAGGTTTCTGGTCCAGGCTGACATTTACCTACCCATGAGCAAAGCCATCCACAGGCTTTGGGCACCACACCATCTTTCAGAGCATTTCCCTCACCAAGGTATCACATCCATTTCAATCAGCTTCATTATGCTTATTTCTGTATTTTCCACATGGGCACGTATAGATGGTTGGTTTAAACAAGTCTGAAAAGTTAATTAGGAACCAATTCTTGCTCAGGTATTTAATATTTAACACTTCTGAAGCAAATTTCACCTGCAGAGATCACAAAGATGGGCAAGCACTGCTGTGTGGATGGGCACCCAGGGGTGCTAATGCCCAGGTCCCTACTCATGAGAAAGGGAAGATCACCCATGGCAGTGCCCAAAATTATGTATTATTAAACCCTGGATTCCCTTCACAGGGGTTACTTTTTGTCACTCTGCTCATGACAATAAAGAAATCATGGTCATCAAGTCATCAGAGAGGCAAGAGGAACCTCAGAGGGAATAAGAAAACCCACCAAAACTAAAGACATCAATCTGCTTTCCAACAGCCTGGAAAGCTTTTACAGCTTAAAAAGCACCATACATATATTAATGGGCTTGTCCAGTGTGACTTTCACCAGCAGATACAGGAATGAGAAGCAACTTGTTTGTCTTCTTGTTTTGTTTTGTTCTGGGTTCTTTTTTGGCTCCTCATCAATTTACCATACACATCACAGCGGGAAAGGGACTGAGGTTCTCTAAGGAAACAAAGAAATCAGCCGTGGTGTATGTAAGGTCACTCTGGAGGCTGTTGAACAAGATGTTGAACGAAAAATGTTCTCAAATTTCCGTTTTTGTTCCTTTTTCTTTCAGGATGCAGACATGAGTGTTTTAAAAGCAATGGGATTTTTCTGGGCAGAGCAGCAGACCCAGCTGCTGAGGCTGCTCTGCTCTTTCCCCCTCCTCAAGGCTGAAGGGCTGCACCCTAGGCGCCGTTCAGCTCACCCCACCTCTGAGACAGCCTCAGCTGTGGTCGACTGGGGATTGGGACTGTGTGAACCCCACAAGGTACAAGGCCCAGTGCAAGGTCCCTCACCTGGGTTGGGACAATTCCCTTCACCAACCCAGGCTGAGGGATGCAGGGCTGGAGAGCAGCCCTGTGGAGAAGGCCTTGGAGTGCTGGTGGTGCAGAGCTGGCCATGAGCTGGCACCAAGCACTGCCAGCCCAGAGCCAGCCCTGTCCTGGGCTGATCCCCAGCAGGGTGGGCAGCAGGGGCAGGGAGGGGATTCTGCCCCTCTGATGGGATCTGCTCAGACTCCCCTGCAGTGCTGGGGCAGCTCTGGGGTCCTCAGCATAGCACAGACAGGGAGCTGTTGGAGCAGGGCCAGAGGAGGCCACAGCAATGCTGGCAGGGCTGGAAGGGCTCTGCTGGGAGGCTCCAGGCTGAGAGAGTTGGGCTTGGTCAGGCTGGAGAGGAGAAGGCTCCAGGGAGACCTCCTGGTGGCCTTGCAGTGCTTCAAGGGGCCTAGAAGAAAGCTGGGGACAGAATTTTTCTCAGGGCCTGTTGTGACAGGACAAGGGCTGATGGCTTGAAACTAAAAGAGGGAGGTTGAGAGTGGAGAGGAGGAAGCAATGTTTTAGGATGAGGGCATTCAGACCCTGTCCCAGGTTGCCCAGACAGATGCTAGATGCCCCATCCTGGCCACATTTCAGCTGAGGTTGTTTGGGTCACTGAGCAACCTGCTCCAGTTGTAGATGTCACCGCTGACTGCAGTTGGGTTGGACTAGACCATAGAATCATAGAATCAATAAGGTTGGAAGAGACCTCAGAGATCATCAAGTCCAACCTGTCATCACAGACCTCATGACTACCAAATCATGGCACCAAGTGCTATGTCCAATCCTCTCTTGAACACCTCCAGGGATGGTGACTCCTCCACCTCCCTGGGCAGCACATTCCAATGGCTAACAACTCTCTCTGTGAAGAACTTTCTCCTCACCTCCAGCCTAAACCTCCCCTGGCACAGCTTGAGACTGTGTCCTCTTGTTCTGGTGCTGGGTGCCTGGGAGAAGAGACCAACCCCCTCCTGGCTACAACCTCCCTTCAGGTAGTTGTAGAGAGCAAGAAGGTCTCTCCTGAGCCTCCTCTTCTCCAGGCTAAGCAACCCCAGCTCCCTCAGCCTCTCCTCATAGGGCTTATGCTTGAGGCCTTTTCCCAGCCTCAATGCCCTTCTCTGGACACGTTCAAGTGTCTCAATGATCTTTGATGGCTTGTTCCAACCCCAAACCACTCTGATTGTATGACCAGCAGCTGCAGAACTCGACAGGCCATTGAACAGGCAGCTTTGAATAGTGCCATTAATTATTTGGAGGCTAAGTGAGGAGTCCATCCCACACCTCAGATTCCAGTTTCATGACAAATCTGCCTCAACATTTTGTTTGTTTGCTCTGATGCCTGCAACACTCTTCCCCACCTCCATCTTTATCATAACACAGGTTTGAGGCCTGACTGGGTAGAGTCTAATTAATATTTAATAAAGGTGCCCTAAAATCCATCCTCTTTCTAACTCGTTTATATCCATAATCAGTGAATTCCATCAGGGATCCCAGACCTGCTTGGAGTCACACATCACTATTCACAAGGCTGGGGTCTAACACAATCTCTGCATTCCTGGACAGGGATATCTAGGACAGACAAACCCAGGAACACCCTGCTTGCATTTTATGGCTGGTGTCACTTGACAGATGTTTTGGAATTGATTTAGAATAGGCTTATGCTTATAGGAACCATAAAATCTTCTTGGTTGGAAAATAACCTTCAAGATCTTCCAGTCCAACCATTCTCTGACTGTACCAAGTCAGCTGCTAAGCCACATCCCTCAGCACCACATCTCTGCCTCTTTTGATTTAAATGTCTTGGCTTCTGCTTTCAGGGCAGTAACTGACTTCTTGGGAGACCCTAACCAAGGATGTGGATGCCTGGAGACTTCTTCTGCAAAGCCTGGTCCTAGATGGTCCAGCTGGACTGACATCTCCACTGTGGATCATGACGAGGTTGTACCAGCCACATAGCCTCTTGCTGGCCCAGTTTCCCTCAGGTAGAATTGGAATGGGGGATCTGGGATGTACCCCACGGGTCCCAGAAACTGTAGTATCCATAATAAGAAGCACCATGGCGTGATGTCCTCACTGGTTCTGCTTCTCATGTCATGAGAATTGGGGGTGCTGTTGTTCTACAACTCCCTGGAAGGAGACTGAAGCCAGGTAGGAGTTGGTCTCCTCTTCCAAGTAACAAGTGATAGGACAACAGGAACCATCCTTGAATTGCATCAGGAGAGGTTTAGGTTTAGGTTGGACATGAGGAACAGTTTGTGAAGCCTGGACCAGGCTGCCCTGAACAGTGGTGGAGTCCCCATCCTTGGAGGGGCTTCAGATCTGTGCAGCTGTGGTGCTGAGGGTTTAGTGGTGGCCTGGCAGTGCTGGGTTAAGGGTTGGACTTGATCTTAAAGGTCTTCTCCAGCCAAAATGATTCGGTGATTCTGTTCTGTTTACCTTCAATGCAGTATTTCTCCTTCACTGGGTGACAGATGCCGTAAAGGCACAAAGTATTATTAACATGATATTATTAATGATAGATGATATATTTTTAGCATCATTAGCATTGCTGCTTTTTGTGCTAGGCCCAGAGTCATATATATGTGGTTTTATTTTTTATGCCTGGGTTTGGATTTGGTTTGGGATTTAATGCTTTTGATACATTCAACATACCACACTATTAAAAGATAAAGTTATTATTATTATATTATTATTAATTAGAAAATGCAAAATGATTTAATAATTACAAAATATCTTACAACCCCCTGGAGTATTTTCAAAATATAAAATCCACAATCCACAAAATCCTTCAGCATTTACAAAATAATAATCACAGCATCACCAAGGTTGGAAGAGACCTCAAAGATCATCAAGTCCAACCTGTCAGCACAGACCTCATGACTAAACCATGGCACCAAGTGCCACGGCCAATCCCCTCTTGAACCCCTCCAGGGATGGTGACTCCACCACCTCCCTGGGCAGCACATCCCAATGGCTAATAACTCTCTCAGTGAAGAACTTTCTCCTCACCTCAAGCCTGAACTTCCCCTGGCACAGATTGAGACTGTGTCTTCTTGTTCTGGTTGCCTGGGAGAAGAGACCAACCCCCTCCTGGCTGCAACCTCCATTCAGGGAGTTGCAGAGAGCACTCAGGTCACCCCTGAGCCTCCTCTTCTCCAGGCTAAGCAACCCCAGCTCCCTCAGCCTCTCCTCACAGGGCTGTGCTCCTGACCCCTCCCCAGCCTCATTGCCCTTCTCTGGACACGCTCAAGTGTCTCAGTGTCCTTCTTAAACTGAGGGACCCAGAACCTGACACAGGACTCGAGGTGAGGCCTAACCAGTGCTGAGTACGGGGACACAATGACTTCCCTGCTCCTGCTGGCCACACTATTCTTGATGCAGGCCAGGATGCCACTGGCCTTCTTGGCTGCCTGGGCACACTGCCCATAATAATACACCCTCTCCCCTCCCCATTTAATAATAGTTACTATTGTTTAATAATATTTACTATTGTTTAATGAAGCAAAAACGACAACATTTAACACTCCAGAGTTTCAAGGGCTGCCTCATGCTTTGCTGAAAGGGTGGTGGTGGCGGCAGCAGGGTGAGGAGGTGGGGGTGAGAGGCACGACCAGCCGCTTCAGAGCAGCTCAGCATTGCGGGTGGAGATCAGACCCTCCGCACCCCCGCAGCACTCTCGGAGGGTTCCCCCTGCCTTCCAGTGCCTGGGGTACGGAGGGAGCATCAGTCCCGGTGCGGACCAGCCTCTCCGCACCCGCGCAGCATTGCCAGTGGGTTTCCCCCTCAACCTGTGTGCAGAGGGGCAGCACTCCTGGTGGAGACCAGGTCCTCCGCACCCACGTAACACCCGTGATGAGTACCTTTCTCTGTGCTGGGAGTATGGAGAGGGAAGCCTCCTGGTGGGCACCAAGCAACTCCGCACCCGCGCAGGAGTAGCTTCCCTCCTCTTCCCGTGCTAGGGGTGAGTAGGGGACAGCAGGATTGGTGAGGACAAGCCACACTGCACCCGCGCAGCACATTGGATGGGTACCCCCTTTTGTTCCCGTGCCAGGGGTACGGAGGCGTAGGTACTACTGGTGGGGACCTGCCTCTCCGTATCCGCGCAACACCCCGGATGGGTACCCCAACTCTCTCCGTGCCAAGGGTGTAGAGGGGGAACAGCACTCCCGGTAGGTACCAGCTCCTCCGCACCCCCTCGGCACTTCTGGTGGGTACCCCCTTCGCACCCGCCCCCTCTACCCCCAACTCTGTCCCTCCCCCTCCCCCCGTGGCGGGGGTACGGAGGGGGCAGCACTCCGGGGGAGAAGGGGGGGGGCAAGGAAGGACACCCACAACCTTTCATCAACCCGAGCTGCCGCTTTGCGCAAGGCGGTTCGAGATAAATATAATATATACATATTATATATATATATATTTTTATATATATATATATATATATATAATCTTTTTTTTTCCCCGGAGCGACACGGTGTCTAGACACCCACGTGACGGGGCCAGGGCCGCGCCGCTGCGCACTGCGAGCCGCCGCCGCCACCGGGGCGCGGAAGAGGGAGGAGCAGTAGCGAAGGGGGGGGGGGGAGAAGAAGGGGGGCGTGAGAGGGGGCTCTGGGGGAGGTGGAACGGGGCGGGAGGCGGGTGCGGCCGAGCGCGTAAGCAACGCGCTTGTTCTTGGGGCTGGCTCCGCTCCCCGCAGCAAAGGGAAAGAAGGAGGTGCTGGCTGCGGGGCTCGTTGCAGCGAGAGGAGGGAAGGAAAGGAGGGAGGGAGAGGGGGAGGAAAGAATAAAAAAAAAAAAAAAGAAAAAGAAGAAGGAAAAAAAACACCCAACCCCAAACAACCAACCCAAGGAAGGAGGAGGAGGAGGAGGGGAAGGAAGGAGGAGGAAAGGGGAAAAAAAAAAGGCACGGAGGCAGAGACGCCGGCAGCACGGAGAGGGTCGGCGGCGGGCAGCCCCCGCACTCATGTAAGCACCGGGGCTGGTGGCGGAGCGGGGCGGGTGGGCAGCGAGGTTTTTCCTCCCGGACCTCTTCTTTCGGCAAAGAAACGGGGGACACAGCCCCACTTTTTTTTGTTTTCCTCCCCCCCCTTTTTCTTCCTCCCGTAGAAGCCGGATCAAGACTCGGCGTGTGTGGATTAAAACCTTTGGGAAGAAGGAGGGAAGGAAAAAAATAAACCATACCGAACCAAAACAAACCCAAACGGACCTCAGCAACCCCGAACCCCGCATCAGGACGGTCCTCGGCGTTTGAAAAAAGGGATACAACACTTCTGGATGCGCCTGGGCTTCTCTTTTGTGACAGATGCTGAAACCTATTCCGACGGCCGACTCTTAGGGTTGGTGTTTTGGGGGCTTTTTAATATTTTAATTGGTTTTTTTGTTGTTGGGGTGCTTTTTTTTGGTCCCAGATTTTATGTTTTTTTAAAAGTTTTAAATAATTTTGCATATTTTATTTTGATCTTTCCATTCTGCCCTGCGTTGCATCAAACCCGGCTCTCCACCCCCCACCCCCAACCCCCCTCAAACACACACACGCGCACACACACATACACACACATATTTCCCCCCCGCCCAGCTCACTCCCTCCCTCTCCCCAGCACCGGGCGGGTTTGATGGGAGCTGCGGCCCCCGAGAGGCCGAGGATCCCCCGCGGCGGCTCCGGCCGCGCTCCGCAGCCGCGTAGGGCGGCGCGGCGCCGGCAAGCCCAGCCCGCCTCCCCCACCGCCATGCACCGCAGACTCTAAACGGGGATATTTTTTTAATTATTCGTCTCTTTTTCGCTTTTTTGGGCAAAAACCAGAACCGAGAAGCGACTGCTCTTCCTCCCCTCTCCTCCCCCCCTTCCCCCTTCTTCTCCCCCTCCCCCTTCTTTTTTTTGGTAATTATTATTTTTAATTTTCGTTGTTGTATTTTTGGCAGCGGGCACAGGCGCGGGCCGGCGCAGCCCCCGCGGGAGGCGGCGGGACCCGCGGCCCCAGCGCGGAGACTGGCGCATGCCACAGCCCGCCTCGGCCCCGCCGCCGCCTTCCCCCCGCCGCCCGCCGCCTGCCGCTGCCCGCCGCTGCCGCCGCCGCCTCCGCGTCTCGGCTCCCGGCCCCTTCATGCGCGGCGGACGACATGCCCGTTTTGTAGCCGGGGGCCCCTCCTCTCGTCCCGCATGTTCAGGACCAAACGCTCGGTGCTCGTTCGGCGGCTTTGGAGGAGCCGTGCGCCCGGCGGCGAGGAAGAGGAGGAGGAGGCGGCGGCGGGAGGGGTGAACCCGGAGCAGCGGCGGCGGCGGCCGAGGCCCGGGCGCATGTTTGCGGCGGGGGACGTGGGTGCTGCCCGGGTAAAACGGGCCGCGGTGGCCGGGCTTCCGCGGGCGCGGAGGCGGAACTGAAGGCGCTGACCCACGCTGTGCTGAAGCGGTTGAAGGAGCGGCAGCTGGAGGGCTTGCTGCACGCCGTGGAGTCCCGCGGCGGGGCTCGGACCCCCTGCCTGCTGCTACCCGCCAAGGCCGACTCCCGCTTGGGTCAACACTGGTACCCGCTGCCGGTGTTGCTCTGTAAGGTGTTCCGCTGGCCCGACCTTCGCCACTGCTCCGAAGTGAAGCGGTTATGTTGCTGTGAATCCTACGGCAAGGCTCACCCCGAGCTGGTCTGCTGCAACCCGTACCACCTCAGCCGGCTCTGCGAGCTCGGTACGGCGCGGACGGACCGGGGAGAGAGGGGGAACGGGGCTGGGGGCGGCAGGGACGGTGGGGATGGTGGAGGTGGTGGGGATGAGGATGGTGGAGCTGGGGGTGGTGGGGGTGAGGACGGTGGTGATGGGGATGGTGGGGTTGGGGGATATGGGGATGAGGCTAGTGGGATTGAGGACAGTGGAAGTGGGGGTGATGGAGGTAGGGATGGTGAGGATGGGGATGCAGACTCGCTGGGCTCCTTAGCCACTGCATATTTATTTTTTCAGTGGGAAAAAAGTAAGACACACCTCACTTCATCCCCAAACTTACCGTTGGGGTAGTTTTTGTGGTATTTTGCTTTTTTTTAGTAGAGAGAAGGGGAATGAGAGGCATCCCCCTCCCCCTAGTCCCCCGCGGCCCCCCGGCGCAGCCGCCCCGCCATCCTTTCTCGGTGCCGGGGGATTAGGGGCCGCCTGGCGCGGCCGGTCGGTCCCGGCGCTGCCGCGGCTCCGTCGAGCCAAGGAGGCCCCGATCAGACAGCCCGAGCGGCAGATAGCAGGGAGACTGGCGCCAGACGGCCCCTTTTGTTTATCTGACAGCTAAATATCAAGGCAATCACCGCCTCGCTGCCCTGCCTCCAACCCCCAGAGCTAAGACAAACAGTTTTGCTAAAAGAATGCCACTGTTATCATAAGTTCCTATCTTTTTTCTTTTTCTTTCTTTTTTTTTCATGGCTCTGCCTTCATTTTCTCTCAACTTTTCTAATTCCAGAGTCTCCCCCTCCACCCTACTCCAGATATCCAATGGATTTTCTCAAACCAACTGGTAAGTGGACTTCTTTTATCTGCAGCTTGCATGGGAAAAGATTGAAAAAAACCAAAACCAAACCGGGGGGCGGGGGGGAACAGCCCCTTTTCCTCAAGGGAATCATCTCCTGCCGTGCACTTGGCTTTTGTGGAAGAATTAACATCTTGATTTATCGGAGCCACCCCTCTGCACAAAGTGAAAACTCTGGCAAGGAAACTTTCAGAGGGATCTTGGTGGTGCACCGCAGGTCTTTCCCTGCTCAGCCAGGAGAAGTCTTTTTTTAAGACATGGCAGCGCTGCCTCCTGCACCCCTGGGGGTGAATTCGCTTGGGGTTTAAACTGGGATTCATCACCGCTCGGGGGATAACATGACCCTGATAAGCTGGGAAATCCTTAGGAGCCTTGAGAAGAGGAGCAGGTAGATTTATTTTTTTTTTTTTTCTGGCTTTCAAAGGAGTCAGGTTGGTCAAAAAGTTAAAAAAAAAAAAAAAAAAAAAAAAAAGGAGGAAAAGGGGTTTTAATTCCTTTTTTTTTCCTTTAAGAGCTGTTCTGCATGCCTGTTGCTTGTAATTGAATGTCAGGGTGCCAGGGGAGAAGCCCATTTGAGGCTGGCACCAGGTCTTCTGCGGTTGTCTGCATAAACTCTCAGTTGGCAGCGAGCTCGCCGGGTGCAAGATAAATTGGACTGGAAGGAGGAGGAGGAGAGGTGGGGAGGAGGATCAGAAAGTCTGAGGGTTGCTCCAGGAGGGAGCTCCTGGCTCCCCGAGGATTAGTGGATCCTGGAGTGCTGGCTGAAGTGCGGTGGTCTCTGTGGTCTGTGTGGTCGTGGCGGTTCACGGTGGTCTCTGTGGTTTTGTGTCCCCCTCCCCGGTCACAGCATGAAGGAGGGGCATGGTGCTGCAGGAAGACAAAGATAAATGCATTTCTGAAGACTAGTATGAGGGGTGGTTTTTGTGTTAGTTTGTTGGGTGGAGGGTTTCTTTTTTTGTGGTTTGTTGGTTGTATTTTTTTTTTTAACATAAAGACTAGTTTCTACAGAATTGCTGCTCTTCACTTTCTCAGCTAAAAGAAACCCCAAAGCTGAGCATTGCTGTGGGAGGGGGATCATATCCTGTGCACTGCTCATTCCTGCTCTGGAATCCAGCCCTCAGAAGCTGGAGTGTTGTTTGTTTGGGGGTTTATTTCTCCCTCTGCAAACTCTTCAGAAAGTATTTTTTTGTGTGTGTGTGTCTTATGGAAATCAGCAAGGCTGTTTTATCAGACAGCTGAGTGGCAAAGCATGCAATACTGTGCCTCAGTGTGGAAAAACGGGAGATAAAGGCTCATGAATGAAAGAGGGATGTTGAGAGCAGGTTCAGCATCCCGAGCCTGTGATGGTCTGCGGAAGGGTTTTGTGCCATCAGAGACTGAGGGTGAGATCGGTATCGGTCTCCATGCGTCGTGCCTGCTGGGCAGTGCTCCCCTAAAAGTTCCTATGTGTGCTTTTATTGCCTTTTTCCCCCTACCCAACGATCACAGAGTTGTTTTCTTTTGGGAAGGGGCCTCTAAGATCATCAAGTCCAAGTATTATCTAACTCTACAGTGATCATCCCGACCTGGGATGCAAAGGGGTTTGTTGGGTTGTGCAGGAGAGAAGGGCTGAAGCTCTCTGTCTTGGGTTTCCTGTTAGGGATGGTCAGGCTCGAATCTCTTCGCAGAGGGTTCAGACATCCGACGCGCCTCTGCCAGGACCTCGTTTTCAGTTAGCCCTGTGATACATTTATTCATTAGCAAGTGTTGACATAAGGTAGCAAAATGTGTGTAAACAGAGAAGCCGCAGAACGCTGAATGTGCCATTTCGAAAGGAAAAGTTGTTCCTATCGGCCAATAGGAAGTGATTAACCCTGCCCATCGGAAGTGCCGAAACAACTGGGTTACTCACCAAAAAAAAAAAAAGCCCTCCTTTCTTCGTTTTTTTTTCCCCACTTTCCCCTTTTTGAAAGAAAAAAAAAAAAAAAAAAAAGTCCATTTGGCAGCTGAACTCTTTGACTTAGCAGGGCTGTGACGGGCTCCAACGGAGCCTGGAAGTCTGTTGTTCCAGGTGGGTTTTGCAAGCTCAGGGTTTCTCGGCGTTTCCTCTGCGGAGGGACCGAGGGTTTTCCCATCCCAGCTCCGGTGCTGTCTCCTGTGGTGGTTTCCCATCTGGGTGTTGAGGATTAACTGGCCTCTCCCTAGGAAAGGGCAGGAGGTGATGGTGGGAAGGTGTGAAGCCTTTTTACCTAGCTGGTGCACATGAACCATCTTCCACCCTGGGAGCTTGGGTGGAAGCTCTTATTTATTTAGACCTGGGGAAGTGCATCTACTGATGGAGCTGGGAATGTGCATCCAGCTGGAAGCTTCTGGTCTTCCAGTGGTCATAAAAATATTTAAGCATTTGGTGCTGCCTCTTGCAAGTGCTCCATGTAGACAGACAGGAATACCTGGACCAGCACGGGCTCTGGCAGTGGTCACCAGTGCCCAAGGTCATTGAATGGTTTGGGTTGGAGAGACTGTTAAAGGTCATCCAGTCCTAACTCCCTGCACACAGCAAGGACATCTCCAACTCAAGCACTTTGCTTAGAGCCCACTCCAGCCTAACTTGTTATGTTGCCAAGGATGGGGCATTTACCACTTCTCTGGGCAACCTGCTCCAATGCTTCACCACCCTTATCATAAACAACCTCTTTCCCCCTGAGTCTCTCCTCTTTTGGTTTAAAACTATTGTGATGAGGATTGCTTCCTTTATAATTGGAGGGGATGATGGTTTGGGTTGTGGGCTTTGTCACTGACTGAAGGGAAGCAGGGATGGACATATGGCTGGGGGTCTTGAGGAAGGCAGTGAAATGTCCCCTCAGTTTGTGTGTTGGCAGGGTAGATCTGGTGTTCCTGGAGTTGAAAAGTCTGTCGTGATAGCCAGATTACCTGTAGGAAGGCTGTCAGTCCAGACTGGCTTGCTTGTCCATCAAGGAGAGGACTTTGCCTTTTTCTTACACTGGGACTGTTTTGCAGGGCTGTGTGATGGTGGTGTTGATGGGGCCAGGCTCAGCATGCAGTCCTGGAGGCATCTGGCATGCTCAGCATCCCCTGTGTTCCTGCAGGAGCTGCCTCTTGCAGCTGTGTTGAAAGCAAGCTGGATAGCGGTGCCTCCAACTAATTCAAGTAGATATTTTGACCTATCATTATGTGGGACAAGGGGTAGTAAGGGGCTGTGTTAATCACGCTCCTGGGTGTCTGGTCCAGGTAGTGCTGGATTATGATAGTGTAGCAAACCCACTGAGATGTTGCTGCAGAGCCAAATGCTGTCCTGCGGCACTGATTTTCAGGGGAGTTGGAGGTTTGGCACTTTGCAGGAGCTATTCAGCACCTTGCAAGGTTGTGCTGGTGGCCACCATGAATGACTGTATGTCTCTGTGGTGGTTTTGTACTGTGGGAAGGTGGTGTTTGGAGGAAATTCGCATGCAGTGGGCTTGGGTAAACCTCTGGTCCTCTGACCTCTCTGGTGCTGGTACTTCCTGCTAGTGAGAGCCCTTGGTGAATCTGTGGGTGCTGGGAAAAGTGCAAAGATGAAATCAGCCACCTCTAGGACAGAAAGGCCAGGAGGGTCCCACTTTTGGTCTTAACCCACACCTGACCATCATGTTTGGTCTAGAGTCAAGGTGCATCAGTTCTGTGTCCTCTGAAGAATCTTTAGATGGTAATGCTTTGATGGAGCTGGGTGTTGGATAAAAGGACATGGGACTGCTGTGAAAAGTCATGAAAGCTCATCACTCTATTCATAGTTGTGGAAATTTGGGGTTGGAACCTTTAAAGTTCACCTCATCCAGCTACCCCATCCAGCTTGACCTTGGACCCATTGCTAAGGTTAGGCATTTTAAGTGGGGATAGGATTCTCTCCTGCTATCCTGTCCAGTATTCTAACAGGTGACCTCCTGGTCATGCATGATCCCTAGAGCAAGGCAACATGGAAATTGTGTCCTTTATCCCACAGGGACACATCAGAGGAGTTGTAACCAGGGACAGATGGAGCCCAGTGCAAGGCAGAGTGGTCCAGCCTGAGTTCAGAAGGCTTCTGTAGCCCAAACAGTTGAAGCCATCCCAGGGGAAGGGCAGGGGGAATCTTCTGTTTGGATTAGAAAGGGTTAAAAAAAAAAAAAAGGAGGGAGGGGGAGGGGGGCAAGGTATTTCTTTTAAAGCATAGAAAGCAGGACCAGGCATTTAGAGAGTGTATCATATACAGTGTTTCACAAGTAGGTCCATTTCCTGTCTCCTCTATTGTTTTCAGTTTGATTAAGTATATCCTGTTAAACTGTATATTCCTGTTAGGGCTTCTACTTTGCTCTGATAAAATGAGGTTGTGCAGACAGGAATTTCTTTTTCACTGGAATTTCAGGGATGAAACCTGGGAAAATTACTTCTCTCGTTAGGGGGATAATTATCTCTCCCGGTGGTGGCCCTTGCTTTGAGATACAGCCACGAGCACAATGATGTCATTAGGGGGCCCAAATGTGACGAATCCCACAGTCCCTGGGAACTTGCTGAAGACCAGAAGGTTGTGTGAACTTCTTGGATCTTCTCAGGCTTTTGCCCTTGAACTTGTCTGCACCGTAGTAATGACCAAAAAAAGCTGGAGCTTACCTGTAGATCCAGCGAGTCAGTGTTGGCTTCTGGCTGTTGTCACCCGGAGAGGCAGGCTTGGAATGCGAAGGTCCAAACCTTGCGCTTGAGCCACCTCCAAGCGCCGGGAGAAACATCTAATGGGGCAGGTCATTTTTTTTTCCACCCTGGAGGGGTGCATGAAGGGGCAGACCCAGTGAGGTGGGCGACAGCAGGGTGTCCAACCTGCCAGCAGCTGGCGGTGGCAAGAGCTGAGCGCAGGGCAACCCAAGCGAAGACCGTTGGCCGCCGGCGGGCAGCGACTGGACCTTTCCCTTTCAGTTCCCCTTTTGGTGACTTCCAGGTGTTGCCTAAATTAACGCCACCCTTGGGAGGTGGCTGGCATCAGGACCACGACAACCTTGATCTCGCTCCCCCGGTGACTTGGCTGGGAAGGTGGCAGGCAGGCTCTGTAATTTTCGCCGGCCTGTAATCAGCTTTGGCTGGTGATGAAGGGCAGCGCGCAGCCTTGATGGAGGCGACGAGTTGGGGTGGATGCCTCTTGATGAACTCCCCGTCTCCACGCGGACAATTAGTAATCGCTTCCTGCTAAGCCCTTTGGAATGCATGTTCTGCCCACGGCCATGCTGGGAGCCTCCAGAGAACTGCCTGTGTACTGATTTTTTTTTCTTTCTTTCTCTCTTTCTCTCTCTCTCTTTTTTTTTTTTTTTTTTTTTTTCTCTCTCTTTTTGTTTGTTGTTGTTTTTCTTTGCTTTCCCTTCTGCTCCAGCAGATTGTCCAGACTCTGTGCCTTCCTCCACTGAAACAGGGGGAACTAATTATCTAGCCCCTGGGGGCTTTCAGGTAAGACATGTCTTGTTGCCCTAGATGTTGGCCGTGGGTCGTGTTGTGAGCAAGGAGGTCCCATTGGGGAAGGCGAAGCGGCGCCAGGGAGTTTCGGGGGACGCGGGTCGTTGAGAGGAGCGTGCTTGGAGGGGGAGTTGGGTTTTGCTTCGGTAGCAGCTGCCTACCTCTCATGCAGAGGATGTGTTGGAATCCCAGGTGAGGTTCTTCCAGCCCTGAAAAGCCCATATTTCCTTTGAGTTCCAGCCTCATGCTCCATTAATTTTGGGGAGAGAGGCAGGAAGAGGCTTGTTGGGGAAGGCTAAGCAGTGTTGGCCGCCCGTCCGCTCGGACGCAAGGATTATTGGAGCAGGTGCAGTTGTGGCTTGCAGAAGGATTCAGCATCAAGCTCTTTGTGACTTGGTGGTAGCGGTGGCACTTGTCTCTGGGACAAGACCCATGCTTGGGCTTTGCTCCTGGTAGGGTAACCAGCATCCCACATATGCTGTGTGAGGTGCCCAGGGAGGTAAAGTGACCCTGTTTTTGCAGGAGGTGTTGCAGGGGGCAGACCCAATCATCGAGTTGTGCCTGCAGAGGTTCAGTTCGGGTATGAGGAAGAATTTCTTCCTCAAAAGGGTTCTCAAGCCTTGGAACAGGCAGTCCTGGGAAGTGGTAGAATCACTGTCCCTAAGGGATTTCAAAGCTGTGTAGATGTGGTGCTGAGTGGCATAGTTTAGTGGTGGACTTGGTAGTAGTGGGTTCGTGGTTTAGCTTGGTGATCTTAAGAGTGTTTTCCAACCTCAATGAGTCTTGGGTGACAGGTTGGACTTGATGATCTTGGAGGTCTCTTCTAACCTCATTGATTCTATGATTCTGTGCTCTGTGATTCCATATCCTTGTGTGTGTATTCAACTTGAGGTACTCTGCGATTTCCCTTGTTTCCCCATTTGCCATCTTCTTCAGCTTCTGGGTGCCATTCTGGATTGGGGGTTCAGAGAGTTATTTCTCCACCCATCTTAGACTTTTCATAGAGAGTTAGAATGGTTTGGCTTGGAAGGGACCATTAAAGGCCATCTAAAGCCCAACTCCCAACACTTCCTCTAGTGCGGTATCTCCAGCACCTCATCTCCCAGCCAGGCCTGGCCTAACTCCTGTCTCTGTCAGGATGAAAGTGTCTGAAACCGTGTTACCTGCATGTACTCACTGCTGTTTGAAGGTGCTTCCCTTTGTTGGGGACGTCTCCTTGATCTATGATTTATTCATCACCCTGAAACTGGAATGCCAGAAGCAGGTCGGTGTCGGCAGCCCGCGCGCGCATCTGCCCCTGCCTCTCTCCAGGAATCGCGTTCGGTGTGGATGTCTTTAAGGGAGCCTTGTTTGTTTTTCTTTGGGTGTAACATATACCCTGCCTGCTATTTGAGAGGGCAGAATATTGTTTGTTCAAAGGCCCTGATGAGAATTAATCAAAGGAAGGAGGAGAGAAACTCATCACTTCTTTTTAATGCAGAAGAATTTCGTTTGGGGGTTTTGTTTTGGGGATTTGTGTGTGTGTGTGTGTGTGTGTGTTTTTCTACTACTGGAGCCTGTAGCTTTAGGAAAAGCTTTGAAACTAGAAAAGGGAAAAAGAACAAGACAAGAAGCAAACCAACACAATAAGGATGTTGTTAGGTCTTTTTTGTTTCTCTTTCTTTCTGTTTTTCCCCGCCTCCCCTTGCCTTTTTCCTCCCAAAACGCGCCCGTTCGTGGCAGGGAGGAGAGAGAGTTCAGTTCCACAGGATACCACATGAAATAAGCAGAGGAAGTACTCGCTTTTAAAAAGGGGGCTTTCTGTAAGGTTCAGCCTCTTGATAACATCTCGTCTGGCTGCTCTGCTCCCGAAGGGAAAGGCGGGAGGTGGGGGCTTGGGGCTGCAGGAAATAGCACTGGCTCACTGCTGGTGCCTCCCGGAGGGCCGCGGGAAGGGGAGCCCCAGCTCCTCAGTAGAGCTTCTTCCCCCAAATAACCCATGAGACCCCACTGAAAATGTGATTTTTAAACTTACTTTGCTGTAGTTCTATAATTTCATTTGGATTTTCTCTTTTTTTTTTTTTTGGGGGGTGGTGGTGGTGGTGGTCTTATCAAAGCTTTTTTCCCCACTCCCTCACCTACTCAAAGCCTGGACACAGAACCTGTTGGCTATCATTACCTCCTTGTTGTTGGGTTTTGTTTGTTTGGGGTTTTCTTGGGAGGGGTGGTGTGGTGGTGGTCTTCTCAAAGCTTTCACCTCCCCCCCCCCCATACCTCAAAGCCTGGAAACAGAACCTCTTGCAATCACTTCTTGTTGGGGTTTGTTTCTTTGGGTTGTTTGGGTTTTGTTCCTCCCCCCACCCCCGCCCCCAAATGTAATTGTAGCCATTTAGTTTAATGAGGAGCTGATAGAAGAGTTGACTCATGAAGGGGGATACGGTTAGCTACCCAAGCCCTGAAACAAAGCCCCATGCCTCCACATGAAAGAGCATTTGTTTTGAATTTGCTCTGATTTACTGGCATCTCCCTTCCGCGCGCCGAAGTGCAGCCCTGAAAATTCCCAACTGGAGAGACCCAGTCGAGAAAGGAAAATAAACGCACTTTGCAGCGAGCCTTCCAAAGCTCACTTTCATCCTGCTCTTTCCTACCCACCACCACCACCTCTCCCTGCATATTTCAGTTAGCAGAAGAGTGTATTTGAAGAGGGCTTTTAATGTCTTCTTGGCAGGGTACGTGGGGAGTTGCTCCGGCTTGGTCTTATCTTGAGTTTGGGCAGACGGGGGATTGGTGATGCTGGGTGGAAGATTCAGCATCCATCATCCCTCCACCCCTGCTCCAGACCAGGGATGTACATGCTGGGTTTGTGGTTCCTCGATGAAAGGATGGTCTTTGAGAATCACAGAATCACCAAGGTTGGAAGAGACCTCAAAGATCGTCAAGTCCAACCTGTCACCACAGACCTCATGACTAAACCACGGCACCAAGTGCCATGTCCAATCCCCTCTTGAACACCTCCAGGGATGGTGACTCCACTACCTCCCTGGGCAGCCCAGAATGGTTTGAGTTGGGAGGCACCTTAAAGATCACCTCATTTAACCCCACCCCTGCCATTGACAGGGACAGCTCCAATTTAACCAAGTCTCTCAAAGCCCCATTCAAGTGCCTTAAATACTTCCAGGGAGGGGATATCTGCAGCTTCTCTGGGCAACCTAAGAAAAGTGGAAAAAAAAACCACACCAAACACCTCTTTTTATAGATAATGGAAGCTGGAGCAGGAGGCTAGACAACCTGATCTAGTTGGGGGTGTCCCTGCTGATTGCAGGGAGCTGGGACTAGATGACCTTTAGAGGTCCCTTCCAGCCTGGACCATTCTGTGATTCTATGGGTGGATGGTAATGGTGGGTTCCTACAGCACTGTACTGTAGGCTTTGGGCACCAGTGGTGGATGGTGAATGCTGGTGGAGTTCCTGCAGCACTGCAGGCTTTGGGCGCCAGTGGTGGATGGTGAATGCTGGTGGAGTAGTTGTCAGTAGACCTGCCCTAATGTCTGGAAGCTGGAAGGGCAGGATTTAGTGAGGCAGATCACTCTGGGCACTGAGAATATGGGAATGGGGTTCACTGCTGCTTTGGCAATAAAACCACGTGGCAAGGTTAAGAGGATGATGGCAAAAGGAGCACCCTTGCAGCTCTCCATGAGGATGCTTTTGATGAAGAGGAATCTCAGGGCTGGCCACTGCTGGGGTTGCAGTCTCCTGGAGGCAGTTTCACTGATAGATACCAGAGGCACTGGAGAGTGTGGGAAGGGGAGCATTGTGGCCAGGGGACTCTACAGGGAATGTTTTTCCCTTGAGATAACTGATCGAGCTGCTCTTTCCCTCCCTCCGCTTTTGTCCTCCTTCCTGGCCCAGGACTACAATGGTGGATAGTCCTTGACGCTGTGCTGATCTCCTCTTCCCACCTCTGCTGCCTGTTTCCCAGCCATCCTATGAGCTGGTTGGTGTACCCCTCGCTCCCACAAGGTGCTGACTCTCATGTCCATATTCTTCTTGTCTTTGTTCTCTTACACCTTGATTTTTGATGGTGGTCACTCTGTGGGTAAGTCAAAAACTCCTCCCTTGTGGTGTCTCTTACCAGAGACAGTCCAGATCCTTTCTGTCCTCAGTGTGGTTAGAGAAAAGAGGGAAAATACCCTATTGGAGATAAAGATAATTTCTGTAATAGGGGTCAGAGGATGGATTTTCCTGTATTTTGAGCTGACTCGTTCTCAGTAGCTGTGTTTGGCTGTGACTCTTTCAAACAAGCAAAGCCTTGCTTGGAGGGCCTGCTGGTGAACAGCTCCTGGTCTGACAACATCTGATTAGTGGGGATTGAATTCCTGTACAACCCATGGAGGACCTCTCCTCTGAGAGTAGGAGTGAACTGATGGTGCTTGATCGTAGTGGTGCTGGGTTTCCATGGGATGCACTCCACCCAGCCCTGGACACCTCCCTCATGACCTGTTTGTGAGGTGGCAGTGGTGGCTTTTAGCTGACGGAAGGTTGTGGTGCCCGTGATGGATGAGAAGGTTGTTGTCCTGCAGGGCAGATGGATGCTGCTGGGTATGCTGCCAAAGCAAATCTTTCTAAGAAGGCCAGAGCTGGCCATCACAAAGGGGAAGCAAGACGAGCTGCCTTGTGTCCTTGCCATGGCCATTGTTTTTTTGTTTATAGAGACTATTCATAAAATACCAAGCCAAAGAGTTTACCCAGATTTCAGCCCAGTCCTGTGGTCTTGATCTGACTCTGAAACCATCCCAGGGCCTCCTGGAGCCAGTGGATGTTGAGTGACAGTCCTTGGTGGGTGCTGGACCCAGGCTCTGAAAAGTTTGAGGCTGGGAGACTCGCAAAGCTCTTCTGGAGCAAGCACATCCTCAGTGTCTGCTTTCCAACTCCTCTGCACCAGAAAAGACAGGGCGGAGGGGAAAAAAGACCTTCAGAGGTTGGAGGAGCACCAGCGCTGCTCCCAGCCCCGCCTCTCCCGGCAGTGGGACCTCCTCTGGTTTAAGGAACTGCTTGGCTGAGTGCCATTTCATTCCGAAATTGCGAGCAGGCTGGGAATGTTTCACTATGCCTCTGATCCCCGCTGGTATCTGCTCGGCAGGGAGGACGCACCTTGTCCAAATCCGGAGCGGTTCGCCCCCTCCCAGCGACTCCCCATCCTCCACAGCCGTGTAAACAGGATCCTCTGTGGGTTTCCCCCCCCCCCCCCCAGCAGAATCCCTCTTGTCTTTTCCCTTCCAACCCCCCCCTCCCCCCACTCCCCTCCCCCACTTTCTTTCACCGTGCAGAGTTTATAACCTCCTGTGAAATGCCTTTATTTACAAATTGGCATCCTATTATAATCTGAAATTGAGACATCTTCCTGTGGAACTGGGATTGTGTATTTGTCCCAAGGATAAACAATTGCTTGAGAATTCTGTTGGGGGGCGGGGGGCTTGGGGGTTTTTTTGGGGTGGGTTTTTTTTGGGGGTGTTTGTTTGCTTGGTTTGTTTTTTTGGCGTTTTGTTGGGGTTTTTGTTTGTTTGCTTGGTTGTTTGGTTTTGTTTGCTTAAGGTTGTGGGGTTTTGGTTTTTTTTTTTTTGTTTGGTTAGGTTTTTTTGTTTGAGGTTGGGTTTTTTTGGTTGGTTGTTTTGCAAAGTCACTTATTCTCCGTTTATTTTCGAGCCCGTGTCCTTTCCATAGGGTTGAGGTGTGGGGTTTTTTTGTCCTGTTAGCATTGAGAATCGAAAAGCATTCCACCATTCCAAACCCTTTCCTTCCCAGCCTTTAACGTAGAGACACCAGTCGTGTGTGTGTGTGTGTGTGTCCCGGGCTTACCTAAACCCCGCCGTCCCGTCCCGGAAAGGACAAGGTTATCAGGGGTTAACGCCAAGATGACAGCACTGGAGCCTCTGGAGCAGAGCAGGCTGCCTGCCAGACTAGGAGCCTCCCGGCTCGCCTCGCACATCATCTGACCGTGGCCGGCAGCAGGGAGGAGGGAGCCGGCGCTTGGCACCAGCCCTGCGACTCTTGGCTTGGACATCAGCTCCGTC
Source organism: Picus viridis (assembly GCA_033816785.1). Lineage (NCBI taxonomy): Eukaryota > Metazoa > Chordata > Aves > Piciformes > Picidae > Picus > Picus viridis. Next base: position 2,811,462 of record CM066606.1, read on the forward strand.
TTCTTCAGACCCCTGGGGTTGGATTCTTCTTTTTAAGGGGGAACTCACCCTGCAGGGGACCCCCAACCCCGGGGACACTGCTGGGATAGCCCCCCCATCCTCCTCCTGGCTCTTAGCTAATTAAAATCCCCCCCCGTCCCCCCCAAGCAAATAGGACTCATTTAATAATTAAATACTCCTTTCCTAGAAACTCTTCTAGGATGAGTTTTCAAAACAGACCTAGGGCAGAGGTGCTCCCCCATTAAACTCTGAGTGTTCCAATCCATCCCTGTACAGCTCCATTAAATCCCTGAAACCATTAGAAAAGGTTCTGAGTGGCTTAGTTTTGTGGTGGGTAGTGCTGGGTTAATGGTCAGACTTGATCATCTTAGGTCTTTTTGAGCTTGAATGGTTGGACTTAAAGGTCTTTCTCAACCTAAACAGTTGTACTCAATGATCTGAAAGGTCTTTACCAACCTAAGTGAATCATTTCTCTAAGTACCTGTGGATTTTCCCAACCAAGTGGTGCCTTGAGGGCAGACAACAATAATACACGGAAGATCCCACCACGGCATAGAATCACAGAATTGTCAGGGTTGGAAGGGACCTCAAGGATCACCCAGTTCCAACCCCCCCGCCATGGGCAGGGACACCTGGCACTGCAGCAGGTTGCTCACAGCCACATCCAGCCTGGCCTTAAAATCCTCCGGGGATGAGGCTTCCACCACCTTCCTGGGCAACCTCTGCCCCACCCTCATGGGGAAGAGCTACCTAATATCCAACCTCAATCTACCCGCTTCTAGTTGTGCTCCATCCCCCCAGTCCTGTCACTCCCTGACACGCTAAAAAGTCCCTCCCCAGCTTTTATTGTAGGCTCCTTTAAGATACTGGAAGGCCACAGTAAGGTCTCCTCGGAGTTTGTTTCTTTCCAGACTGAACAGCGTTTCTGAGGGAGGAATGAGGACCCAAAAGGGTGAATTTTGGAAGTGAGGTGTCAATTCCAAACGGTGCCCTGCTCAAAAAAAGACGTCCCGATGAGTGCCGGCAACCTGATCACTGGGGACATTTAAGACTCGACGGGACAAAAACACTCGTAGAGGAACAGCCCCCGGGCTGGCTGGGGGGAGGAGGAGGGGGGATGTGGGCTGCATCGTTTCCATCCCCGCCGTCTGCTGCCAGTGGGTATCGCTTACACTAGAGGAACCAGGAACATTAACCACATGCATTTCCCCGCCGCCGGCATGGGAGGGGGCGGGGGATGCCGATGCCTCACCGCGGCGGCCAGGACCGTCAGCCTCGACGCTGGGTTACAGCAGGGTGCACCCCCCGGCCCCCTCCCCCCGGTTTGAGAGTGCACATAGGGAATCATCACAGAATCAACCAGGCTGGAAAAGCCCTTCGAGATCATCATGTCCAACCTATCCCCCAACATCATCTAATCAACTAAACCATGGCACTGAGTGCCTCATCCAGTCTTGTTTTAAACACTCCGAGGGATGGCAACGCCACCACCTCCCTGGGCAGCACATTCCAATGGCCAATCTCTCTTTCTGTGGAGAATTTCTTCCTCACATCCAGCCCAACCCTCCCCTAGTGCAGCTTGAGACTGTGTCCTCTTGTTCTGGTGCTGGGTGCCTGGGAAAAGAGACCAACCCCCACCTGGCTACAACCTCCCTTCAGGTAGCTGTAGACAGCAAGAAGGTCTCCCCTGAGCCTCCTCTTCTGCAGGCTAAGCAACCCCAGCTCCCTCAGCCTCTCCTCACAGGGCTGTGCTCCAGCCCCCTCCCCAGCCTTGTTGCCCTTCTCTGGGCACTTTCAAGCAACTCAACATCTTTCTTGAATTGAGGGGCCCAGAACTGGACACAGTAGAACTGGAAGAACGGTGTGGACGGGACCCCTTCTCTAGGGTGCCCTAGGAAGGGTAGCGGGCCGGGCGGCGTGGGTGGGTGCCAGCCCCACCGCCGTCCTCGGCCGGCTTGAATGACCCACGCCGCAGCCTGGCCGCCTGCCTACTGTCACAAAGGAGCTTCCTTTCCAGTTTATTTTCAGCGGCTGAGATATTATTAACCGCCGAGGCACGGCCTCTGCTCTCACCCACCCTCGCTTTTTGCCTAAATCGCTTTGTTTTCACCCCCATCCCCGCCTCCTTCGTCGCCGTGGCGTGGTCGACGGCTTGGCTCCGGTGCTGCCGGGGTACCGGCCGCAGTCCTGGCTGCTCTTGAGGAACAGCGCGGGGGGAGGACACGGAGGAGCTAAGGGGCCTGAGCCTGCCTGGGGCTTGGGCTCGGCAGAGGAGAGGAGAGGGAGGGAACTCAGCGTCGCACAGGATTAGCCCCTTGGATTTTATTTTGTTAAGAAACAAACAAACAAACAAGCAACTTCTTCTTTTAAAGTAAAATAGCATCTTGAGTGTTCTGGCTGCCTCCTTGTCTGCAGGTGGTTTTTGTGTCTCATTTTGTCTTGTTTTCAAATTTTGGTTTTATTTCATATTTTTTAAAATTACATCTTCCTTTTCACTTCTTTTTTCTTTCTTTTTTTCCCCCTCCTCCTTCCCCTCTTCCTCTCTTCTCTCCTTCCCCCCCCTTTTTCCCCTCTTCCCCCCTGCCCCCTTTCCCTCTTTTCCCTCCTTTCCCCCCCTTTCTCCCCTTTCCCTGACCTTCCCCCCCCTTTCCTCCCCTTCCCCCCCTTTCCTCCCCTTCCCCCTTTTTTCTCCCCTTCCCCCCTTTTTCTCCCCTTCCCCCCTTTTTCTCCCCTTCCCCCCTTTTTCTCCCCTTTTCCTTCCTTTCTGTGCTCCCCTTTTCTCCCCCTTTCTTCCCTTTTCCTCCCCTTTTCCTCCCTTTTCCTCCCTTTTTCCTCCCCTTTCCTCCCCTTTTTCTTCCCTTCCCCCCTTCCTCCTCTTTCCTCCCTTCCCCCCTCTTTTCCCCCTTGCCCCCCTTGTTTCTCTCTCTTCCCCCCTTCCCCCTCTTCCCTCCCCTTTCCTCCTTCTTTCCCCCCTTTCCCCCTCCCCTTCTCTCCCCATTTGTTTTTTATTCTCCCATTTTTTTGCTCCTTTTTCTTTTTGCCTCCTTTTCCTCCCTCTTGTTATTAATTTTTTTTTACTTGACTTTTACTTCTTTTAATGTAACGAAAAGAGCCTTTCTGGGCAAGCACTGCAGGGATTTTCCATCCCCATCCAGGGGAAGGGTGGGGGCTCACATCCCCTGTGCACAGACCTGCCCTGAGAGTCGCCCTTGGGGGAGATCTTTGCCGATGGGCTCAAATCATTGGGTCCAACACAACAAAAAAAAAAAAGAGGTTTTTCCAGGGTTTTCTGTGCTGCTGGGGGTGTGATGTCATGTTTGCTCACAGGCAGCCCTTCTCTTGCTTTTTTGTTTCTTTTTTGGGGTTGTTGTTTTTTTGTTGCTGTTGTTTGGTATTTTCCCCTTGGTTCTCCCCCTCCCCTCCCCTCTTTCGGGTAGCCATTTAAATACGTGATGATAACTTTCACCCTGTTAATTAACAGGAAACATTGGGACAAGACAGGAAATTACATCAGTCTTTTATGAGGAAAGAGCCTAGAAGAGAGAAAAAGACAAAAAAAAATATTAAAAATACAAGAAAACACAGTTATTAGTGAAAGGAAAGAAAGTGCCAGCAGAGGAGGAGGAAGAAAGAGGAAAAAGCCCCATCCCATGGATCATGCTTTTCTGAGGGAGGCTGCTCCAGGACTTGAGTTTCTTTTTATTGTGTCAAAGAGTATTTGACTAGCAAGGTCACCTTTGCTTGAGCACAACTCTTGAGCTTCCCAAGGAATTTTTGCTGCCTGTTTTTTTTTTTTTTTTTTTCTTTCCTTCATGCCTTTTCTCAGCTTCCTTCCCCAAACTGTGAGGCCTAGGAAGCTCTTGGCCAGGAGACTAATTTTGGTTTGGCTGCTCAACCCTTCAAATTGGTCCCCACCCAGTGTCATTATCTTGGTTTTAACTTGCAAGGGGAAAAAAAAAAAAAAAAAAAAAAAAAGGGAAAAGAAAAAGAGAAAAAAAATCACCCTGTAAGAGCTGGCTCAGCCCTTCTCTACCCTTTTCACCTCGCTGCATAAGAAACCTCCCAGCTTCAGCTCCTCCACTTGGCTTGTGCTGGCAACACCGAAGCACCACAGGCTAGTTACAGCAGGAGATCCTGGTGGTGTGCTCAGTGTTGGTCCTCACTGTGCAGTGGAGGGTACTCAGCCCTGTAGTTCTTCCTCATCCTTCCTCAGGGATGCATGAAGTAAGATGACCAATGGGGTGGTTGCAGGAGGTTCCCAGTGATGCTCCTCCATGTGCAGTGGTGGGTACTCAGCCCTGTAGTTCTTCCTCACCCTTCCTCAGGGATGGACAAGATGCTTGGTGAGGTGGTTGCAGGAGGTTCCCAGTGATGCTCCTCCATGTGCAGTGGTGGGTACTCAGCCCTGTAGTTCTTCCTCACCCTTCCTCAGGGATGGACAAGATGCTTGGTGAGGTGGTTGCAGGAGGTTCCCAGTGATGCTCCTCCATGTGCAGTGGTGGGTACTCAGCCCTGTAGTTCTTCCTCACCCTTCCTCAGGGATGGACAAGATGCTTGGTGAGGTGGTTGCAGGAGGTTCCCAGTGATGCTCCTCCAGTATCTGTCTCTGTGATCCTGACTCACCCTCCCTTGGGGATGATGTAAAATGTGCAGTGGAGTGGTTGCAGGAGGTCCTAGTGGTGCTCTTTGTGTTGCTTCTCCATTTGTGATGACATCTACCCATGTCTGTAGTCCGTCCTCATTCCCCCTCAGGAAGAACAGGATGGCCAGTGGGGTGATTACAGGAGGTTGCAGTGATGCTCCTCTGTTTGTAGTGGTGGCTACCCAGCACTGTGGTCCTTCCTCATCCTCCACCAGGGACAAAGAAGATGCTTGGTGAGGGTCGTTACCGGAGGTCTTGATGATGCTTTTGGGGATGCTTCTTGATCTGTGGTGGTGGGTACCTGACTCTGTGTCCTTCCTCACCCTTATCCCTGTAGGTTGAATATATTTAATATACTCATTTATACAGTGAATGTTACATACCTGATGACATAAAATGCATGTATAGGTTGAATAGCTTTTGGTGGAAGAGCAACCAAAAACGGCACCAGTAGGAGCTGGCCTTGCACTGGAGAAACTGGTGTAAAGATGGTGAAGGTTCAGACATCCTTTGCCCTTAAAACTGGTGGTGTTGTCTCTGGATCTGGTGATTTTTGGTGATGGGTTGAATAGATGCTAAAAAATTGCTGGGCATCACCACCAAGGAGGAGCTCCTTTCCACAGCAGATGATGCAGAATAACACCAGAGGGGTTGTGTGTCTGCAAGGTGAAATTTTCAGCAGCAAAAGCAGGAAAAATGGTCAAGAAATTAAAGGGTGAGGTGCAGTGCAGCTCACCCACGCAGGACAGGTGTGGGTGACCCTTGTGGCTGGGCTCCAGCAGCACCTTCCTGGGCAGAGCAGATGGAGTAAATAACTGCATAAAACCATCCTCCCAGCAGGAGTCAAGTAATGGGAGTTTTATTTGGAAAAGGAGTTGGGAGCCTGAAGTTACATCACTGTGTTTGAACTGATGAATTCATTTTCTTTGGAAGCCAGGCTGAGACTTTTAGCTCATTAGGAGGAACAAACCCATAAATCTTCATACATGGAGGCCCATAGTTTTCCTGTTCTGTGTCACAGCCCGGCATGGAAAATGTATCCCAAGTGTCAGGAGCATGAAGCACCTGACATGTGGCATCAGGGGTCTTTTCTGGGGAAGCCAGCATGCTGCTGGGTCTTGGTGATACCCAAACCCGCTGGACTTTGCCTCCATGTGAGGATGCTGCTGGGTCTTGGTGATACCCAAACCCGCTGGACTTTGCCTCCATGTGAGGATGCTCCTGGGTCTTGGTGATACCCAACCCCCCTGGACTTAGCCTCCATGTGAGGATGCTCCTGGGTCTTGGTGATACCCAAACCCCCTGGACTTTGCCTCCATGTGAGGATGCTCCTGGGTCTTGGTGATGGACTCCAAACCCGCTGGACTTTGCCTCCATGTGAGGATGCTCCTGGGTCTTGGTGATACCCAACCCAACCCCCTGGACTTAGCCTCCATGTGAGGATGCTCCTGGGTCTTGGTGATACCCAAAACCCCCTGGACTTTGCCTCCATGTGAGGATGCTCCTGGGTCTTGGTGATACCCAACCCCCCTGGACTTAGCCTCCATGTGAGGATGCTCCTGGGTCTTGGTGATACCCAAACCCCCTGGACTTTGCCTCCATGTGAGGATGCTCCTGGGTCTTGGTGATACCCAAACCCCTGGACTTTGCCTCCATGTGAGGATGCTCCTGGGTCTTGGTGATACCCAACCCCCTGGACTTTGCCTCCATGTGAGGATGCTCCTGGGTCTTGGTGATACCCAAACCCCTGGGCTTTTCCCCTGTGAGAGCATGCTGGTGAGTCTCGAAGATGCTCAGATTCCCTGGGTATTGCCTTCCATGGGAGGAGGCTACTGGGTCTTGGTGATGTCCAAGTATCCTGGGCCTTGCCCTTTGCAAGAGGATGATGCCAGGTTTTGATGTCAACTAAATACAACCTGATTTGGAGAGGGTGTTGCAAAGTCTTAACAGCACCCAAATGCCCCAGGCTTTGTCCCTGTGGGAAGATGCTGCTGGGTGTTGGTGGCAGCTGGGTATTGGTGATGGTTCTTGGTGGCTGGGCTTTTCCTCTGTGGATGCTGCTGGTTCTTGGTGGTTCCCTGGGCTTTTCCTCTGTGGAAGGAGGCTGCTGGGTCTTGGTGATGTCCAACTTCCCTGGGCTTTTCTTCTGTGGAAGGAAGCTGTTTTGGTCTTGGTGATGTCCAGCTTCCTTGGGCTTTTCCTCTGTGGAAGGAGGCTGCTGGTTCTTGGTGATGTCCAACTTCCCTGGGCTTTTCCTCTATGGAAGGAAGCTGCTGGTTCTTGGTGATGTCCAACTTCCCTGGGCTTTTCCTCTGTGGAAGGAGGCTGCTGGTTCTTGGTGATGTCCAGCTTCCTTGGGCTTTTCCTCTGTGGAAGGAGGCTGCTGGTTCTTGGTGATGTCCAACTTCCCTGGGCTTTTCCTCTGTGGAAGGAGGCTGCTGGTTCTTGGTGATGTCCAACTTCCTTGGGCTTTTCCTCTATGGAAGGAAGCTGCTGGTTCTTGGTGATGTCCAGCTTCCTTGGGCTTTTCCTCTATGGAAGGAAGCTGCTGGGTCTTGGTGATGTCCAACTTCCTTGGGCTTTTCCTCTATGGAAGGAAGCTGCTGGGTCTTGGTGATGTCCAGCTTCCTTGGGCTTTTCCTCTATGGAAGGAAGCTGCTGGGTCTTGGTGATGTCCAACTTCCTTGGGCTTTTCCTCTATGGAAGGAGGCTGCTGGTTCTTGGTGATGTCCAACTTCCTTGGGCTTTTCCTCTATGGAAGGAGGCTGCTGGTTCTTGGTGATGTCCAACTTCCTTGGGCTTTTCCTCTGTGGAAGGAGGCTGCTGGTTCTTGGTGATGTCCAACTTCCTTGGGCTTTTCCTCTGTGGAAGGAGGCTGCTGAGTCTTGGTGACGCTGCTGTTTCTTGGTGATGCCCACATCCTGGGCTTTACCCCACAGAAAGATGTTGCTGGCTCTCTGGGATGCCCAACTCCCCTGGGTTTTGTCTCCTCAGAAGGATGCTGCTGCATCTCAGTGGTGTCCCTGCCTGGGACACAGCTTTGCTGCGGCCACTAAGAGCAGGGAGCACAGGGAGATATTTTTTTTTTGGCTGAGCTGTGGGATGTTTGGGGTGTTGTTTTTTTTTGTTGTTGCTGTTGTTTAATCTAAGTGCTGCCAGCCTGCCCCGTTTTATAGCCTGGGGCAAACTTCTGCCGGCCTCCCGTCTGCGAAAGTGGGGTGCCAGCTCCAGCGGAGCGCCGGGAGGGTTAATTACTTAATGAACGTAACATTCTCTATAATTGCTGAGCGTTTATTAATCCAGAGCAAAGTGGAGAGGCGGGAGGAGGGAGGGAGGGGGGGGGCGGGGAGGAGGGGTTGTGTACGTGGCCAGGCTTGTGTGAACTCCCATCCAAACACCCATCACCGGCCTGTCCATCCTTGGCGCTTCATTCCCCCTCCACACTCCCTGGGTAGAGAGGGGCTGGTGCCGTCCGTGGGTCCGTCCGCGGCGTCGGTCCGCCCCTGGGCGGTGACCCTGCCCCTCCAGCCAGCGTGCTTCGCCGCCTGCTCTTAGGAATAGGCGTGATTAGATTATGAAGGCAGACAGAAGTAATGATTAACTTTTTCAGTCTGCATGCTGTCTCCAGTCTGGCGCTGGGTGTTTCCCCCCCTCCCCATCCCCCCTTAAGTAGGGCCCTGGCCCCGCGTCGACAGGGTATTAGGTTGTAAAGAAAGCCAGGAGGAATGAAGGAAGGGAGGGAGGGAAGGGGAGGGGGAAAGGAGGGGAGGGGAGGTAGGGTGGGGGGGGAGAGAGAGAGAGAGAGAGAGAGAGAGAGAGGCTTTTCCATCAGATCTGGGACTGGAATTTATTGGCAGGAATGCAGTAAATGCTCCAAATGCCAGCCCAGCTAAACAGTTTTCATAATTGTTACAGAGCGCGGCACCACGAGTGTGAAAAGGACTTTTGTTCCAGCCTGCTTCTTTCCAGGGGTTTGCATCCCAGAGAAGGATGCAGCTCTGGGAAAGGGAGCTGGAGGAGGTGATCTCTCTCCTTTTTTTTTTTTTTTTTTTGCCTTCTAAGAGGGGGTGAAACACACACCCCACCCCACCCCCAAACCACCACATATTTACATCTATTTTGAGTCTTTGGGGAGAGTTTGAGGTTGATGTGCTGCAAGGAGAGTGTGTGGGGCTTGTGGGTTGTTTTTTTTTTGTCCTGAGAGCGGTGGTGATGCTGTTGTGTGCTCATGGAATGCAGTTTAGGGGAGGCAGGGGGCAGGAGGGAAGGAAAAACCCAAAACACCAACAGCCCTAACACACATCTGTGTATTAGGTATCCATTTGGAAATCTTAGACTGCTCTGCTGCAGGCTTTATGGAGGTCTTTACAAGGTTTTTCACGTAGCTACACGTGGTCAGTGGAGAGTTGTGGCTTTGCCTGGTGGGGGATGTAGCCCTGCCCTCCATGGGGCATCGTTGAGTACTGGCCCACCTCCCTCCCCCTCCCTTCCAGCACTTCCAAAAGGTCTCCATGCTCTAAAACCAAGAGGTGACTGCATTGAGTGAGACTGTGACCCCAGGGCTGGCATGGCCTCTGATGGCTTCAGCATCCATGCTGGTGTTGCCCAGGAAGGTGGTGGAAGCCTCACCCCTGGAGGTTTTGAAGGCCAGGCTGGAGGTCGCTGTGAGCAACCTGCTGCAGTGCCAGGTGTCCCTGCCCATGGTAGGGGGGTTGGAACTGTGTGATCCTTGAGGTCCCTTCCAGTCCTGACAATTCAGTCTCCCCACGCTGGAAGGGTGACATTTCACAGGAGCCTCCAGCACAACCCAAGCCAGGAGAGAGATTTTGGCAAGCTCATCCTCAGGTCTGATTTGCATTGTTGTAAATCAGGAGCCCTTTGTGTACCAGTTTCTCCTTCTTAGAAGGTTTCTGGTTGATACCTGGGCTGGGTATGAGTGGAGAAGGGGTGTGTCTTGTGAGCTGGGGAGGACAGGCTTGCTCACCTGCAGGAGCTGGGGCTATATCAATCCTGAGCTGCTTGGTCTCGTGGCAGCATCTCATGAAGGATGGCTTAGGCTTCCTGGCTTTTCCAGAGGATCCTCAGTGCCTGATGGCCATGAAAATGCTATCATTCCACGTTCCTCTCAAGGCAGGGAAGGAGGTTAGAGGGTGCATGGGGCTGTGAAACATCTTACAATGTTTTCCTGAGCCAACAAGTCCTCCCCACCAGCAGAGAAGAACAACAACAACAACAGGAAGCAAAAAAAAAAAAGGCAGGATTTTGGGGAGTTCTCCATGTAGACCTGCACACCCATGGGTCTTAAAAAAAAAACCACCCCAAAAAGCCATGGATGTGGGCAGCACCCCTCTGGAAGGATCAGCCTGCTTGAAACAACATCCCTTTGTCCCACCCCACCACCAGCTTGGAGCTTGGGGAAGGGATTCCCGTCCTACTGCTTTTTTTTTTTCTCTCTGAAACGAGGGAAAAGTTTTCCCACACCTTTGAGGAGGGCAGAGAGGAGAGGCAGATAAAGAAGGCTCTTTAAATTAAAACTTCAAAAAATAATTAGACTGACTGTATACTAAACAACAGCAAAGAGGCCCATTTACTGTAAATATTATGAATGGATTTGGCTGGCTTCTTCATCCCCACCCTTCCTCTAAGGCTTTTCTCTGAGCTGAGTCGAAATTCGGCCTTCAGACAGCACAGTACTCTATAATTTGCATGGCTGATGAGGACTGAAGCCTGGTACAGAGGAAACTGGAGTCAGCTGGCTCCTCTCTAACCACTGGAGACAGCCAGACAGGCATTTTTGGTGTGTGCCTGCGTCACTTTACCACCTCCCCCAGCTCCTGGTAGCTGCAGCCTTGCTTGGCTTTTAAAGAGGAATGGGCACAAAGAAAAGGTTCTTCTCTTCTCGAGTCATTTTAAGCCATGGTAATTGATTAATCACCATAATTAGACAGTAGCAGTGACTAATGGGATGTTTATGAATCGAATTTCTGGTTTGGTGGACTCCATGAACTCAGCAGTTTCACTTTGGCTCTTTCTTAGCCGTCCTTTGATGCCCAGCGGGGAGCTGGGCTTCCTTCACATCTATGTATTGATCATCCTGTATGATCTCTCCTGGGCCAAGCCTTGGTGTTCACCATCCTCCTGCCCTCTCTTGAGGCTTTGTAGGCCTGCAACCACACGCTTGCTAGGACCCTTTCTGAGCTGGTTCTCTTGCTTTTGTGTCCCAACTATGAATTAACCCTCAGAGGTCAGGCCTGAGTCCCGGGCTGGGAGAAGGTTGACTCCACCGAAGCTGGAGTGGGAGCGTCAGGGGATGTCCCCTGGGATCAGTCATCTCTACCACTCTCTAACTTGACCTCGTTTTGCTGCTGATTTCACAAGAGGGTTTCCCAGCCATGGTGAAGTAAGTTCTCGTGTGGGCCACCAGGGAACTGAGCAGAACACTCCCAAACCTGTAGGTTGCCTCTAACACCAGCCTGAGCCAAAGCCCTGTTCAGAAACACTGGAAATCCCAGACTCCTTCTCCTGATGGCTTCTGACTTTTTTTTTTTTTCTTTCTGTTTTTTTAATCTTCTGTGTCACCATCAGAAAGGTTTAAATCTTGGGGCACCACCTCAGCTTCTGGACAACCACCCCCTCAGCAAATTGAGATCTTGGAGGAGGAGGGGAAAACTCGGGTGGAGTTTCACACCGAGGTTGGCTGATTTTTGCTTATGGGGGGGCTAAGGAGCCATTTAAGTGATTGGGTGGGCAACTTGCTAATAAACTCAAGAAATAATCTTAAGGCTCTTTAGCCTGCCTGCCTGGTGTATGTGCTGAGTAATAAGAGCTGCCTAATTAGACATAGACACAAATTTATGGTCTAGCCTGTCAATCCGCGGATTAAGGACTCCATAAGTACCTACTGACACGATGGGCTGTAATGGCTCCTAAAGAGATGTTATGGTCTATCATGTCAATAATCCACAGATTAAGGGCTCCCTAAGTAGGTGTTGACGTGACCAGGCCTGTCCTAGCTCTTTGGGGGCTCTTGGGTTGGCGCCAAGAGCCCCAAGATGGTCGGCTCTTGGGACTCCACAGGCCATCTTTTGAGGGGGTGGCATCCCTGCAGTAGGGAAAGGTTTATTTTCTCTGCAAACAACAGAAGCTTGACACATGACCATCCTCTAAATTAGCCTTTCAGCCATTAAAAGCTGGGGGAAAGGGGGCGGTGGTGGTGGAAGCTGAAGCTGCCTAGCCCTTGTGTGCAGGGAGATATAAAAGGGTCGGGGCAAACATTGCCGTGGGTGGTGTCTCCGGGCTGCCCACAAAACTCTGTTAAAGGCACAAAGATCCTTTTCTGCTGCAGGATGGATCCCTTAATTTGGAAAATTTTAATTAAAAAAAAAAAAAAAAAAAACACAACTTATTTTTTTAAATTTGCTTTGGGTTTTTGGCTTTGAAGATTTTTTTTTTCCTGGCTGTTTTTCGTTTGTTTTATTTGTTCCCCCAGCCCGAGTAGCCTGTCAGTCACCAGAGAGACTAGCAGGGAATTAAAATCTCCCCTTTGTGGTGCCTATTTTTCTATGCCTTGGTGAGCTGCGTGGCTGCACGTCACGCTCCCATGTTCTCCTCACCTGGTCCCTTCCCAAGGAAGAGTTCAGGGATGCCAAAAGGGAAAGGGGGGTGTGGAAATCTCAGGTGGAGAGCCCTGAGGACCCTCCAGAAGTGCAGAAAGCCAGGAAAACTGGCAGGGTTTTTGTCTGCACCTCTGCCATCCCAACGAGCAGGAGAAGAAGATGGGGGTCTGGCTCTGCCCCGGGTTCACAGATGCCGCTTAAGGTCAGCCAAGGGAGATTAGCGGGCGCGAGACACGCTGAGCTTGGTCTCAGCCCTGGCCCCAGCCAGACGGCACGTTGTGCTGACACCAGGCCAGCCAGTTGTGTGTGTGTGTGTGGTTTTTTTTTCTTCCCCAAGCACAGATGCCCTCCGCCTGTGCTGACGTGTAAAGGAGGAAGGACCCAGGGACAGGTCCATCTGCCCGCCCGCTGTGTCCGCGTCCCTCCTGTTCCAGCAGAAAGCTGCCTCCTGGGAAGCCAGGCAGGGGCATCTCACCCACCCCTCCAGGTCTCCTTTGCTGCCCCAAGAGCTCACTGCTGGCTCTCTGGTTCTTCTGGGAGAGGTCACTAAGACCTAAGTTCTTCTTGGTGGGACATGGGCGTGCATTTATCTGTTGCCTTGATCTCTTTGTGTTGTGTTTCTGGGGGGGGTGTGGGGTGTGTGTATGCAGTGTCATCCCTGCAGGTGGCCCAGGCAAAGGTGGCCACCAAACCTGAGCAACCTGATCTGGTGGAAGATCTCTCCATGCTCACTGCAGGGTGGGGGGTTAGAACAGATGAGCTTAGAGGATGGTCCTTTCCAACTCAAACCATTCTGTGAGGCTGTGGAGGTGAGGAGACTTTTTGTTAGCAGTTCAGGGTAGACAACCTCGGCGCAGCAGAGGTGGTGTTTGGTGGGCAATCCAACCCTAGGGATCACAGGGGAATGAGGGGAGAGGAGGGGGGTTGTGATGGGGAGAATTGTAGGAAGAGCACGAGAAGATGCTTTGGGTCAAAGCTGCTCTTAAAAAAATACCCCAAACATGTATGTGTTTATAATGCATATGGAAAATACAAGCACAGAGTTTGAGCCACTTCCACGGTTGGGTAATTTCATTTGAGTCTAATCCTGATATCACTGAGGAAAGATCCAATTACAGGCATTTAAGAACCTCATCAGGAACACAGTTGTATTCCCATTTTCAGTTATTATCACGGATATCAGTGACAATTTAGATAGCTCTTGACTTGCCCAAGATGGGAGTAATCCCAGCGGGTGAGATACAGCTCAGTGTGTGCCAAACTTGCTGTTTTCTTTAGAGGCTGGCTGATTACAGGAAAGCCTTTAGCTATGTCAAAACAAAACAAAGCAAAACAAAAGATCTGCAGCCCACCTCCCCTCTACAGTCATGAACTTGGCAACGGGACTAGGCTGAGATCCAAAAGCTGGCCAGGAGCTGTGTTGACTTTTAGCTTGATGATGATGATGATGATGATGATGATTATTTAAAGTTCAGCTTTGCCGAAACATTTTGGTTCTTCCTTGAATGAAGAAAAAAAAAACAAGGAAAAGAAGAAGAAGGGAAAAAAAAAAAAGGAACTTTTTTCTTCCCAAAGTCTTCATAAAACTTCCCAGAGCTTAGGCAGAAAAAGTGCAGCTGACATGGTTTCATCATCTTGGAAGGGTTCATGGGTGAAGGAGAAAAAGCCACATCAGAAGTTTCCTGCACCCCTTCCAGGTGATCTGAAACCTGAGTCCTCCTTGGGACAGCCAAGCTTGGGGCTATGACTGATAAATGTTGGTTGTTCCCACGGTGTGAGTCTCCCACGCCCACCTTCATCTGGACCCTCCTTGGTTTCAGCAGCTCTTAATAGAATCACAGAACCACCAAGGTTGGAAGAGACCTCAAAGATCATCAAGTCCAACCTGTCACCACAGACCTCATGACCAAACCATGGCACCAAGTGCCACATCCAGACCCCTCTTGAACACCTCCAGGGATGGTGACTCCACCACCTCCCTGGGCAGCACATCCCAATGGCTAACAACTCTCTCTGTGAAGAACTTTCTCTTCACCTCCAGCCTGAAAACCCTCCTGGGTGCAACCTCCTTTCAGGTAGTTGTAGAGAGCAAGAAGGTCTCCCCTGAGCTTCCTCTTCTCCAGGCTAAGCAACCCCAGCTCCCTCAGCCTCTCCTCACAGGGCTGTGCTCCAGACCCCTCCCCAGCTTTGTTGCCCTTCTCTGGACACCTTCAGGACTCTCAATGTGCTTCTTAAACTGAGGGGCCCAGAACTGGACCCAGGACTCAAGGTGTGGCCTAACCAGTGCTGAGCACAGGGGCACAATGACTTCCCTGATCCTACTGGCCACACTGTTCCTGATGCAGACCAGGATGCCATTGGCCTTCTTGGCCGCCTGGGCACACTGCAGGCTCATGTTCAGCCTACTATCAACCAGTACCCTCAGGTCCCTCTCTGCCTGGCTGCTCTCAGCCACTCTGACCCCAGCCTGTAGCTCTGCATGGGGTTGCTGTGGCCAAAGTGCAGCACCTGGCACTTGGAATTTTTTGTGGAGGTTATAGCTCTGGTGTCCTGTCCTCCAGGATTTCTGTGTGGGTGCAGCATTTTCTTCAGCATCCCTCCCTGCAGCAGGACAATGTCCTGAGCACGTGAGCAGCCTGTGCACACTCGAAACCCAGAGAAACTTTGCACTGTAGCCTTTTATTGAGCAATTTGGAGCAGGATTTGGTGTTCCCGAGGGTCAAGGCAGGTAGTAGAAGCTGCATGGTCTCTAGGGCTGGCTGGGAAGTAGCTGGGGTGATGCTTTTGGGAGGACACAGCTTCACTGAGGGATTCATAGAGGGATGCACCAGCAGACATCAGGGCAGCCTTTTAGGAGGGTGTAAAAAACAGGGGGGTGTAAAACAGGGGGGGTGGGGGCTGGAAAGAGTTTTTCAATGGGTGAGTGATGTGGTTGTGCTGGGGCTTCATCATCCTCCACACCAAACATCCAGAAAACATCAACATCCACACCAAACACCCCCAAAACTGCAAGGAGCCTGAATTTCTCCCACCTGCCTGCAGAAATGTGCTCTGCCTGAGGTGCTGTCCTCCACAGGCCCAACTCTAAGTGACTGACAACAACTAATCTCTCTGCATACCTGAGGGCAGCCTCACTTTCATTTTCATTTATTTCTGGTATGTTTTATTTCACAAGAAGCTTGCACAACGGGAAGGGAGGTGGGGAGAGCCTGATGGGAGCCCCATGGCAGGCTGTAGTGCAGACCATGGGACCAACAGGAGGGATGCTTAGTTAACAAACATAATAGCATGGATGTTTATAGCATGAAACAGGGACATTGTTTGCTGGAATATGGGAACTCTCCCGGTTTGCTGGGAGTTTTCCAGGCATTTAGAAATGGATGCATTTGCTCTCTGAGGAGCTCATAAAAATTGTGCTTTTCACTCAAAACCTGAATCCCAGAACATTTCTCGACCCTTTCTGGGCTGATGGCAGGAGCTTTACGTGGCTGCAAGTTTCTCAGGGTGTGGGGGTTTTGTGTTGGAGTTTCTGGCAGGTAGAGGTGGGTGGTGGGTCCAGGTGAACTTCAGCAGGGCTATTTGCTTCGTTTGCGTCGTGGTCATTGCAACCAAAAGAAGTCTCTAAGGGAAAAAGAATAATCTCCCATCTCCATTGCACCCTGTGATAGGACAAGGGGCAGTGGATATAAACTACAGCACAGGAGGTTCCACCTCAGAATGAGGAGGAACTTCTGCACTGTGAGGGTCACAGGGCCCTGGAACAGGCTGCCCAGAGAGTTTGTGGAGTCTCCTCCTCTGGAGCCTTTCCAGCTCTGTCTGGATGCGTTCCTGTGTGACCTGTGCTGGATTCTATGGTCCTGCTCTGGCAGGGGGGGGGTGGACTCAATGTTATCTCTGGAGGTCCTTTCCAGCCTCTAACATTCTGTGATTCTGTGATTAACCCTTCCAACCCCTAATATCCTGTGAGCCTCTGATCCCTGTAGGAAGCATCTCAGCAGTGTCATTTTCCCCTCTTCTCCTGGCTCCGCCGCCCGAGTGATGCCACCGGTTCTTCCCAGCCCTGTTCCTGGTGGATGCCAAAATCAGGAGGCTCCACCAGGGTCCCAACAGCCATGAAAAGCAGCTTTGGGTGGTGGCTGGCAGGGAGGCCTGATCCTGTTTATCCAAGCCCCAGCCTTAGGTTCTGATGGCTTTTTGACTAGACACCCGGTCAACAGCCGAAGCCCGCGAGCGGAAGAGGCTCTGGCATATTTATGCTGTGTGCTGGCACTGGCTCTTCTCAAACACATGAAAAAAGCACTATCCCAGATTACCTAAGACTTGTCCTTGAGGTCTGGTCACCCCATGTCATTGAGAAACCTAGTGGAATCCCATTCATGAACTTCCAGCCCTCTATAAAGGTCTGTTCATTCATAGCCAAGGCAGCTTGCCTTTTTTTTTCTCTCCCCTAATGTGCTGGCAATTAAATAACTCTTTGTAAGAGGCAAGAAGCTGCTTGTTAAGTGGTCTTCACTAATGCAAGCATAAACATCAGGTGAAAAAGTCATCTTTTTTTTTTTTTTTTTTTAACTCCACCCCTCCCCCCTTCCTGAAAGGGATGCATTTATGGTCAGATAAATAAAACCCTAGAGGAATTGCAGCAGGGGGCCGTGGCTGCTGCCCCCAGAACTCCCTCAGCTGCTGCAAAACAAAACCCAAGGAGCTCTGAGCATCACTGGCAAGGCAGTTGGTGGGGAGCGTGTGGCAGATGAGGTGGTCAGGGATAGGGGTAGATCCAGGAGCATCTCCCCCAGCCCACATTCAGGGGCTTTGTCCCACTGGATGCAGGAGCAGCATCCTCCTGTTCCAAGAGCATCACAGCCCCTCCCACCAGATTCAGGAGCATTGCTTCCTGGATTCAGGAGCATTTCCCACCACCACCACCCTTGGATCCAGGAGCATCATGCCTGTGGATCTAGGAGCACCCTTGCCCTGGACCCAGGAACATCTGCCTCCCCGGACCTAGGAGCACTTCCCCTGCCTAGACCTAGGAGCATCATCCCCCTGGATCTAGAAGCATCTGCCCACCCCAGCCCAGATCCAAGAGCATTCTCCCTGACTGGATCCAGGAGCATCATC
Organism: Picus viridis; assembly: GCA_033816785.1. Taxonomy (NCBI): domain Eukaryota; kingdom Metazoa; phylum Chordata; class Aves; order Piciformes; family Picidae; genus Picus; species Picus viridis. The sequence continues at coordinate 2,828,838 of CM066606.1, forward strand.
CCCTGGACCCAGAAGCAACTCCCACCCAGGAGCTTCGTGCACCCTCCCTGGGATGCATGCCTCCCTGGGATTCGGGAGCATGCATCCCCCAGCTGCAGGAGAATCACCCTACAGCATCCCCCCAGGACTCTTCTGTCTCCTGGACACACCCTCCACACCACCCCCCATCTCATATTCCTTTATCTCATGGTGGGGGGTGTTTCTTGCCCCACTGTGGGAGCTTCTTTGGGGGGGGGGGGGGCACCCCATTTAGGTTAGGGAGGAGGTGTAACCCAAGCTGCCCAACCCGTCCCATCCTGCCCTCAGTCCCTCACATGGTGCCAGTTTTCAGCAGGATATTAAATTATCCTTAACAAAAGACTTGGGAGGCACCAAAAAGGGGAGGTGGAAGGACAAACCTCAGTGGTTGGTGTTCCAGGGAACACCCTCCACTGCCAGAACCAACCCCCCCCACACACACACACTTTCACTCAGGAGTGAGGGTCCCTTTTGGGGGGCTTAAGCAGTCAGGCCCAATTGTAGTAGCTGCCTTGAGCAACTGGAGAAATATTTTCCTTGCTGGCAGAGAAATGAGGAAATTAAAAGTGTGTGGCTTGGGCTTTTTATTTATTTTTTCTTAAAAGCACAGTGCAGGGCTTGAAGCACAACTGGAAGAGGGGAGAAACACACCTTCCCCCCCGCCCCTGCGCTGGGGATAGAAGTTGATTAATAGCAGAAAAATAGAGAAGGAAAAAAAAAAGGGGGGGGGGGAGGGGGAAGGAAGAGGGGGAGGGGGCAGGCAGTGTGCTGATGGCATTGCTTCTGCTTGGAGGGTTTGGGGGGCTGCTGAGGTGATGCAGGGAGGGATTTTGTGCCACTAGTACAGATTAGAGGCTGACCTGCTGGAAAGCAGCTCGGTGCTAAAAGGACCTTGGAGTGCTGTGCACAGTAGGTTATCCATGGGACAGAAATGTGCCCCTGGGGCCAGGCTCTTTCCAGTTGTGTCCTGTGATGGGACCTGGGGCAACAGGCCCAGGAAGCTCCACCTCAACATGAGGAGAAACCTGATCTAGTGGAAAGTGTCCCTGCCCATGGCAGGGGGAGTGGAAATAGGTGATCCTCGAGGTCCCTTCCAGCCCTGACAACCCTACCATTCTTCACAGGGAGGGTGATGGAGCCCTGGAGCAGGCTGCCCAGAGAGGTTGTGCAGTCTCTTTCTCTGGAGACTTTCCAAACCCACCTGGCTGTGTTCCTGTGTGGCCTGCACTAGGTGACCCTGCTTTGGCAGGGGGCTGGACTCAGTGATCTCCAGAGGTCCCTTCCAGCCCCCTACCATTACATGATTCTGTGATTTGGGGGTGCTGGGGTCCCCCACCGTCCCTGGTCCTGTAGCTGCTTCATGGTGCAGGGGATTACTTTGGTAGCACTTCAGCTAACTCACGTTCCCAGCTTGGAATTTATTTATTTTTTTTAACCTTCTATTTTGTTTCTTTGGGTTTTGTCTTGTTTTTAAATTCAATTACAAAGAATTGTTACCGGGTCTTAACATGCCCACTGTGGCTGGAAGGAATTAACCTGCTGCTAGGGATTCTCCGTCAGGACAAGGCTCTCTGTCACATTTCTCAGCTGCCCCCCACCCCTTGCTCTTTTCCTCCCACGTCATCTTGCATGGGATAGCTACCTGCAAGGGAGTCAAAAGAAGGGCTATGGGATTGAGTTTCTGGGTGACATGGGCTGGTTTTAGGCCACTTCTTAACAAGCATGCAATTTCTGGTCCCTGCCCTGCTGCTGGCTGGTGGCTTTTCCCACAGGTCAGGGCTTCATCCGACATCTCCATCCTCTCCATCATCCAGGCTCTGCCTATAGGCAGGGAAAGGCCTTGTGAGCTAGAGCAGCAGGGGAGTCCTTCTTCCCTCCTAGTCCCCATGGGATGACCTTCATTGTGGTTTTCTTAGTAGTATCTAATATTTTTCTTTTTGTGTATGTGCACCATAGATAGCTATTTGTGGAACTAGATCTACAAATAAGGGGATCAGAGTGTAGGTCTTGCTTGGAGGCATCTCTGCTGTGGGCATGGAAGGTGGCACTTGGTGCCATGGTTTAGTCATGAGGTCTATGGTGACAGGTTGGACTTGATGACCTTTGAGGTCTCTTCCAACCTTGGTGGTGATTCTGTGATTTCTAGTCATGGTTAAGGCACCAGAGCTAGGCACTGAAGCAACATGGGAATATCCCAAAATTGGGTCAGTTTAAATGTTCCCAATAGTGGCCTTAACAGATGGATTTTGGAGGCTATGGGTACGCCAGCAACAAGTGCTAGGACAAGAGGAAGCGGCCTCAAGGTGCGCCAGGGAGGCTGAGGTTGGACATAAGAAGAAACTTCTTTACTAAAGGGGTTCTCGAATGCTGGAACTGGCACTCCAGGGAGGAGGCTGAATCCCCATCCCTGGAGGTGTTTAAAAGACACAGAGACGTGGTGCTGAGGGGATATGGTTTAGCACCAGCCGTGGTGGACTCAGAGAATGGTCGGACTGGGCTATCTTGAAGGTCTTTTCCAACCCAGGCAATGCTGCGATTCTGTTCTGTGCTGTGGTCTTTGGCGTGTGCATGGAGAGCATCATGAAGGCATGGGCAGAAAAGGACCTGTGAACATTCACAGTCACAGAATGTTAGAGGCTGGAAGAGACCTCCAGAGATCATCCAGTCCAACCCCTCTGCTAAAAGCAGCATCACCCAGGGCAGGCTGCACAGGAATGCATCCAGGTGGTTTAGAGATCTCCCGAGAAGGAGACTCCACAACCTCTCTGGGCAGCCTGCTCCAGGGCTCTGTCACCCTCACTGTAAAGAAGTTTCTCCTCATATTGGGGTGAAACCTTCTGTGTTCAAGTTTGTACCTGTTGTTCCTTGGCTTATTACTGTGCACCACCAAAAAGAGCTTGGCCCCCTTCACTTGACACCCACCCCTCAGGTATTTATACACATTGATCACATCCCCTCTCAGCCATCTCCAGACTAAGCAGCCCCAGGGCTCTCAGTCTCTCTCCACAGGGAGATGCTCAAGTCCCCTAATCATCCTCGTGGCTCTCCCTTGGACTCTCTCCAGCAGGTCTCTGTCTCTCTTGAACTGGGGAGCCCAAAACTGGACACAGTATTCCAGGTGTGGGCTCAGCAGGGCAGAGTAGAGGGGAGCGGAACCTCCCTAAGCCCTGCTGGCCACACTTTTCTTGCTGGATCCCATTTGCTCTCTTGGCCACAAGGAGCACATTGCTGTCCCATGCAGAACTTGCTGCCCACCAGGGCAGAGTAGAGGGGAAGAAGCAGCTGACTTTTGGGTTGCATTTAGGATAGGATAGGATAGGATAGGATAGGATAGGATAGGATAGGATAGGATAGGATAGGATAGGATAGGATAGGGTAGGGTAGGGTAGGGTAGGGTAGGGTAGGGTAGAATAGAATAGAATAGAATAGAATAGAATAGAATAGAATAGAATAGAATAGAATTAACCAGGTTGGAAAAGACCTCAGAGATCTTCCAGTCCAACCTATCACCCAACACCATCTGATCAACTCAACCATGGCACCAAGTGCCTCATCCAGGCTCCTCTTGAACACCTCCAGTGATGGTGACTCCACCACCTCCCTGGGCAGCACATTCCAATGGCCAATCTCTCTTTCTGGGAAGAACTTCTTCCTAACATCCAGCCTAAACCTCCCCTGGCGCAGCTTGAGACTGTGTCCTCTTGTTCTGGTGCTGGCTGCCTGGGAGAAGAGACCAACCCCCACCTGGCTACAACCCACACCATTGCTTAACCTCCCCTCTCCTTTCTTCTTTTGTTTGGTGTCCCTCCTGCAGATTCCCAAGTTCTTCAGGAGCCGGGGGATCGGTCACACTGGTGCGTGGTGGCATACTGGGAAGAGAAGACGCGCGTCGGTCGGCTGTACTCTGTCCAAGAGCCCTCCCTGGATATCTTCTATGATCTACCTCAGGGGAATGGTTTCTGCCTCGGACAGCTCAACTCTGACAACAAAAGCCAGCTGGTGCAGAAGGTGCGCAGCAAGATCGGCTACGGCATCCAGCTCACCAAGGAGGCGGACGGCGTCTGGGTGTACAACCGCAGCAGCTACCCCATCTTCATCAAGTCGGCCACACTGGACAACCCCGACTCCAGGACGCTGCTGGTCCACAAGGTGTTCCCAGGCTTCTCCATCAAGGCCTTCGACTACGAGAAGGCCTACAGCTTGCAGAGACCCAACGACCACGAGTTCATGCAGCAGCCGTGGACGGGGTTCACGGTGCAGATCAGCTTCGTGAAAGGCTGGGGCCAGTGCTACACCAGACAGTTCATCAGCAGCTGCCCGTGCTGGTTGGAGGTTATTTTTAATAACCGATGACTCGAGGCGGCGTGGACTCTTGACCTTTATACTACTTTGCTGCTATTATTTCCTTCTGAGTGCTTTGCTTTTTCATGCAGGGTTGTGGTTTTTTTTTTTTCCTTGTTTTATTTTGAAAAAAAAATTTTTTTTAATGATTTCATTTTAATTTTGTTATATTGTGTTTTGCTTTATTTTTATTTTATTTTATTTTATTTTATTTTATTTTATTTTATTTTATTTATTTATTTTTGTTTTGTTTTGTTTTTATTTTATTTTAATTTTTATTTCATTTTATTTTATTTTGTTTTGTTTTTTATTTTATTTTATTTTATTTTATTTTATTTTATTTTATTTTATTTTATTTTATTTTATTTTATTTTATTTTAACTTGACTTTATTTCAGTTTTTCTTTCTTTCATTGTATTTCACTTTATTTCTGTTTCATTTATTTTACTTAATTTCATTTTAATTTTATTTTACCCCTGTCGTATTTTACCTTTTTTTAAAAAAAAATTTTGTTGTGCTTTATTTTTATTTTATTGTCTTTTGTGGTATTTTAATTTTATTTTATTTTGTTATTTTATTTGGTTTGGTTTCCTTTTGTCTCTTTAGTTTCATTTTGTTTTCATTTGGGTTACCCCCTCCTTTCTTTGTTTCAAGAAATAGCTTGTGGAAAGAAAGAAGCTTCTTTCTTTCCTTCTTTCTTTCTCTCTTTCTTTCTTTCTTTCTTTCTCTCTTTCTTTCTTTCTCTCTTTCTTTCTTTCTTTCTTTCTCTCTTTCTTTCTTTCTTTCTTTCTTTCTTTCTTTCTTTCTTTCTTTCTTTCTTTCTTTCTTTCTTTCTTTCTTTCTCTCTTTCCTTCTTTCTCTCTTTCCTTCTTTCTCTCTTTCTTTCTTTCTCTCTTTCTTTCCTTTTCTTTCTTTCCTTCCTTCTGTCCTTCTTTCCTTCTGTCTTTCCTACCATCTTTCTTTCCTTCTTTCCTTCTTTTTTTCCTTTCCTTCTTTCCTCTTTTTTCTTTCCTTCTTTCCTTCTTTTTTTTTTTCTTCTTTCCTTCTTCTTCTTCCCTTCTTCCTTCTTCCCTTCTTCTTTCTTTCTTTCTCCCTCCTTGTTTCTTTCTTTCTCCTTTTTTTTTCCCCTCCGGTATTTTGATAAATATTTGTTTGGTTGTTTTTGTTTTGTTTGGTTGTTTTTGTTTTGTTTGGTTGTTTTTGTTTTGTTTGGTTTGGTTGTTTTTGTTTTGGTTTGTTTTTTGGTTTTGGTTTGGTTTGCTTTGGTTTTGGTTTTGATTTGTTTTGTGTTTGTTTGTTTTTCAAATGTATGAATGACCAACAACACTCAGAAGGGCAAGAGAAGGCTGCAGGGGGGATGGATCGCACGCGATAATTGTTTCGTGCCTCTAGAAAGGTTATCCTGTGTGATCATTTGGTGTGGAAGCCGCTTGGCTCCACATCATAAGCTCCTTCTCTTGGATAAAGCAACAAGATACCTGCATTTTTTTATGCACCACCAGCCGTCCTCGGCGACGGTGACACCAAGACCCCTTCCCCAGCGGTGCGGGCCCCACCGAAGGACGGTGCACAGCCTTCCGAACTGGGTCTTTCCCCTCCCCCTCCCCCCTTTCTAATGTTTAATTGTTCCTTATTGCTGGGTTCACATCTTGTCTCACTGTGTTCATCCTTCCACTGCTTGATTTGTTTTTGGTTTTATTTTCATTTCATTTTTATTTTAATCTTTGTTTTCACTTTAATGTTTATTTTCTCTTTAATGTTTATTTTCTCTTTAATGTTTATTTTCACTTTAATGTTTATTTTCACTTTAACATTTATTTTTACTTTGATGTTTATTTTCACTTTGATTTTTTTATTTTCACTTTGATTTTTTTATTTTCACTTTGATTTTTTTATTTTCACTTTGATTTTTTATTTTCACTTTGATTTTTTTATTTTCACTTTGATTTTTTTATCTTCACTTTGATTTTTTTATTTTCACTTTGATTTTTTTATTTTCACTTTGATTTTTTTATCTTTACTTTGATTTTTTATTTTCACTTTGATTTTTTTATTTTCACTTTGATTTTTTATTTTCACTTTGATTTTTTATCTTCACTTTGATTTTTTATTTTCACTTTGATTTTTTTATTTTCACTTTGATTTTTTATTTTCACTTTGATTTTTTTATCTTTACTTTGATTTTTTATTTTCACTTTGATTTTTTTATTTTCACTTTGATTTTTTATTTTCACTTTGCTTTTTTAATTTTCACTTTGATTTTTTATTTTCACTTTGATTTTTTTATTTTCAATTTGATTTTTTAATTTATACTTTTATTTTTTATTTTTACTTTGATTTTTTTATTTAAACTCTTACTTCTATTTTGATTTATTTTTTTTGTCTTTCTGGGTGGTCATGGAGTGGTAGAAGGGGAGAAAAAAAAATACACAACAACAACAACAAAACACCACACAGCAAACAAACAAACAAACCAACAGCAGAGAAACCTCATGCATGGTTCCCCCCACCCCCCTGCTTGGTAATTTGAGCTGAGGAGATGGGAAAGCAAAGAAAAAAACCATAAGCCTACCAGAAAAAAAAACCCAAAACAAAACAAAACACCAACCCAATACCCAACAGAAAAACAAAAGGAAACCAACAAAGGGGAGAACAAGAGAGAGCAAAACCAAAAGTGTTCAGGATAGTTGGTCTTAGGTTATCCCAGGACCCATCCTATCTGGAAATGCAGTTTTGCTTTTCATTTCTTCTTGAATTCATACAGGAGTATGATCCTTTTACACTGTTCTTAGCTCAATGAGCAATGTTTAGACCTTAACATAAGCTATTTTTCTAAAAGATAAAGAGAGAGAGAGAGAGAGGTTTAAATGAACAAGAGAAGCATTCTCATTGGAGCTTTAGTGCTTTGGGAATAAAAGACACACACACAACCACGTGTACACAACACACACACACACACAAACCCACGAGCTTCAAAAACCAACCAACCAACCAACCAACCAACACAAAGATGACTCCTTAAAAAGAAAAAAAAACCCACAAACAAACAAACAAAAAAACCAACAGCAAAACACCCTGGAGATTTATTAAAAGAAAAATAAGAAGAAAAACACACACACACAAAAAAAAAAAAAAAAAAAAAGGAAAGGAAAAAAAAAAAGAAGTGTATTTTATGTTATATATAAATATATTATTACTTGTAAATACAAAGACGTTTTATAAGCATCATTATTTATGTATTGTGCAATGTGTATAAACCAGAAAAGGAAAAGAAACAAAGAAACCAAAAAAAAAAAAAAAAAAAGGAAAAAAATAAATAAAATAAATAAGGAAGATGCACTTTGCTTTAATATAAATGCAAATAACAGACAACAAAAAAAAAAAAAAATATGCCAAATTAAAAAGAGGAAGAAAAAAAAAGAAAAAAGATTAAAAATAGTAATTAAAATATACGACGACGACACACACACACACACACACACACAAAAAAAAATCCAAACCCCACCAAACTAACAAAAAAAAAAACCCCAAACCCAAAACAAAAAGGAGGAAAAAAAGCTGACAAAAGTCATAGAAAAAAAAAAAAAAAACAAAACACAAAAAAGAAGTAAAAAACAACAACAAAAGACCACAACATTGGTGGGGTGATTTTGGGGTTGTTGGTTTGTTGTTTTTTTTTTTTTTGGGGGGGGTGTGTTTCTTTTTTTTGTTGTTGTTGTTGTTTGGGGGGGGGTTGTTTTTATTTGTTCTTTTGGGTTTGGTTTTTTGGTTGTGTTTTTTTGTTTTTTTTTTTTTGCTATGGGTGGTTATCATCCCGATGAATTTTTTTGTTGTTGTTGTTGTTGGTTTTTTTTTTGGTTGTTGTTTTTTTTTTTTTTTCTAAAGGACTTTTATGTTCCATTAAAAAAAAAAAAAAACACCCAAAACAAACAAACAAACAAAAAAAAAAAGGATTAAAAAAAATAATTTAAAAAAAATAATAAAATAAAACCATACACGTGATTTCCCCAGGCTGTGCTGAGTGGGCTTTGTTGTTCAGAGGTGGGGGGTGGGTGAGGCAGGCAGCACACATGCTGCTCTACAGCTGACACACACATGCCCCCCACTGCCCCCCACCCCCCCAGACACCCCCCATATGGGGATCAGTGGTGGGGATATCCAGCTTAGCCTTTCTGTGGGACTTGCTCTTCAGCTTCGGGCTCTGTTGGCTGCCCATGGCTCTGAGATGCACCCAAGCAGCCCAAATCTGGAGCAGCTGATGGGATCTGGGTGGGTTCCCTGGTTTGGATATACCCAACCAGCCCAAATCTAGAGCAGCTGATGGGATCTGGGTGGGTTGCCTGGTTTGGATATACCCAACCAGCCCAAATCTAGAGCAGCTGATGGGATCTGGGTGGGTTCCCTGGTTTGGATATACCCAACCAGCCCAAATCTAGAGCAGATGGTGGGATCTGGAGGGGTTCCCTGTTTTGGATATACCAAACCAGCCCAAATCTGGAGCAGCTGATGGGATCTGGGTGGGTTGCATGGCTGGGATGCACCCAACCAGCCCAAATCTGGAGCAGCTGATGGGATCTGGGTGGGTTGCCTGGTTTGGATATACCCAACCAGCCCAAATCTAGAGCAGATGGTGGGATCTGGAGGGGTTCCCTGTTTTGGATATACCAAACCAGCCCAAATCTGGAGCAGCTGATGGGATCTGGGTGGGTTGCATGGCTGGGATGCACCCAACCAGCCCAAATCTGGAGCAGATGATGGGATCTGGAGGGGTTCCCTGTTTTGGATATACCAAACCAGCCCAAATCTGGGGAGCTGATGGGATCTGGGTGGGTTGCATGGCTGGGATGCACCCAACCAGCCCAAATCTGGAGCAGCTGATGGGATCTGGGTGGGTTGCCTGGTTTGCATATACCCAACCAGCCCAAATCTAGAGCAGATGGTGGGATCTGGAGGGGTTCCCTGTTTTGGATATACCAAACCAGCCCAAATCTGGGGAGCTGATGGGATCTGGGTGGGTTGCATGGCTGGGATGCACCCAACCAGCCCAAATCTGGAGCAGCTGATGGGATCTGGGTGGGTTGCATGGCTGGGATGCACCCAACCAGCCCAAATCTGGAGCAGCTGATGGGATCTGGGTGGGTTGCCTGGTTTGGATATACCCAACCAGCCCAAATCTGGAGCAGATGATGGGATCTGGGTGGGTTCCCTGTTTTGGATATACCAAACCAGCCCAAATCTGGGGAGCTGATGGGATCTGGGTGGGTTGCATGGCTGGGATGCACCCAACCAGCCCAAAACTAGAGCAGCTGATGGGATCTGGCTTGGTTGCATGGCTAGGATGCACCCAACCAGCCCAAAGCTGGAGCAGCTGATGGGATCTGGGTGGGTTGCCTGGTTTAGATGCACCCAACCAGCCCAGTTCTGGGGAGCTGATGGGATCTGGGTGGGTTGCCTGGTTTAGATGCACCCAACCAGCCCAATTCTGGGGAGCTGATGGGATCTGGGTGGGTTGCCTGGTTTAGATGCACCCAACCAGCCCAATTCTGGGGAGCTGATGGGATCTGGGTGGGTTGCACGGCTTGGATGCAAAACCCAGCCCAAATCTATAAGATCTGTTTGGGTCTGAGTGGGTCGCCTGGTTCCGGTCGGTTGAACCTTGACAGGCTGGACAGATGGGCAGAGCCCAACGGGATGGCATTTAACAAATCCAAGTGCCAGGTGCTGCACTTTGGCCACAACAGCCCCATGCAGAGCTACAGGCTGGGGTCACAGTGGCTGAGAGCTGCCAAACAGAGAGGGACCTGAGGGTGCTGATTGACAGCTGCCTGAACATGAGCCTGCAGTGTGCCCAGGGGGCCAAGAAGGCCAACGGCATCCTGGCCTGCATTAGGAATGGTGTGGCCAGCAGGAGCAGGGAGGTCATTGTGCCCCTGTACTCTGCACTGGTTAGGCCACACCTTGAGTCCTGTGTCCAGTTCTGGACCACTCAGTTTAGGAAGGACATCGAGACACTTGAACGTGTCCAGAGAAGGGCAACAAGGCTGGGAGAGGCCTTGAGCACAGCCCTGTGAGGAGAGGCTGAGGGAGCTGGGGTTGCTTAGCCTGGAGAAGAGGAGGCTCAGGGGAGACCTCATTGCTCTCTACAACTCCCTGAAGGGAGGTTGTAGCCAGGAAGGGGTTGGTCTCTTCTCTCTAGCACCCAGCACCAGAACAAGGGGACACAGTCTCAAGCTGTGCCAGGGGAGGTTTAGGCTGGAGGTGAAGAGAAAGTTCTTCACCGAGAGAGTCATTTGCCATTGGAATGGGCTGCCCAGGGAGGTGGTGGAGTCACCATCCCTGGAGGTGTTCAAGAGGGGACTGGATGTGGCACTTGGTGCCATGGTCTAGTCATGGGGTCTGTGGTGACAGGTTGGACTCGATGATCTTTGAGGTCTCTTCCAACCTTAGTGATACTGTGATATGTACCCAAGCTGCCCTACCCCGGAGGAGCAGATGGATCTGGGTGAGTTGCACAGGGTTGCCCAGCTTGCTGCCCGGGACCAGAACTGTAGAATGATTGTGGTTGGGAAAGGCCTTTGAGACCATTGCATCCCACCCCATGCTGGGCCTTCTTTTGTATTTTCCCTGTTTCTCATAAATTCCATCTGAAAGAAGCTCCCTGACTGGGACCCATCTCCCATTCAGCACTGTCCCAGTCCCAGAAATACCAGGGGAGGCCCAGATTCTGCTCTCTGCTGCCACATGGGTGGCTCATGCCTACAGGCAAGGAAGAAAGTCTTGAGAGGAGGGGAAAGCCAGCCCTCACTGCTATTCCTCAGCTGGTTCCTGCACCTTTCATTTCCAGTCCCGCTGGAAGTTCAGTTGATTTTTGCTGTTGCCTCACTCCCCGTGCCTTCAGGTATTTGCTGCTCCACTGTGTTACATCCCTTGAGTGAAACCCACCAAAGGCCTGAAGAAAGAAAAGTCTGAAGTAGAAGGTCCAGATGGCCTTGGAGCTTTCCCTTTCTGCCAAAACACCCTGCCAAGACCCCAGGAGCATGACCTGCAGCCTCTGCTGTCCTTCCTGTGGTTGATGGCCATAACAGTAGGTGGATCTTTGTGAGCATCTGGACCAGGTTTGCTCAGCTTGGTGCCTTTAGCTCAACAGTGATGTACCCAGCCCAGAGGGATTGGTTGTCTGAGACAGAGTATTTAGTTTGCTCTGAGTTGGATTCATGTCACTGAGCCCATGAACCAGCTTCAAAATGGCTTTTGGTTGCATGTGAGGTGTGCATGGGAGTTTCAGCTTCCAGGCTCTCATCCTTCAGGTGATAGTCAGCATCGAAGGCTGAGGATGTGATGAATGCAGCTGCACTGTCTTGCTTGATATGCACTAAGAGACACCTGGAAGAGCAGATAACTGGGACAATGTCATCTAGGCTCCCATTTGGCTCATTTCCATTCCAGGCTGGAAACATCCAGCAATCACATCATGCCTTCATGGTCCAGCAGTCAAGCCAGCATTGATGGCTTGCATCAGAAGCTCAAGGAAGAGTGCTCCCACCAGTGTCCTCATCACCCACCCAGGCAACACACCACCAAAGGCCCCACAGGTGAAGGATAAAGCAGATGACTTTCTTGCAAAACTGACTGTTCACCTGGGGTTAGAAAAGATCCCTCCCCAGCCTAAGAGCCACCAGGTTGATGACCACACTAGGGTTAGAGTCAGCTAGAGGAGAAGGTTGGCTTTTACTCTGGAATAACCAAAAGCTAGGGAGTATTTGTCTTACTTGCACTGCTTCCACCTGCAGGCTGCTGTGCTGACAGGTGGTCATGGATGAGGTGATGGTTTATCTCTGATGCATGACACCAAAGCAGCAACAAGCTGAATGGATACACCAAGGGACTATGGAGAGCAGTGAAGGTGAAAAGGACCTGGGGGTCCTAGTGGATGGGAGGTTGACCATGAGCCAGCAATGTGCTCTGGTGGCCAAGAAGGCCAGGGGCAGCCTGGGGTGGATTAGAAGAACTGTGGTTAGGAGGTCGAGAGAGGTTCTCCTCCCTCTCCACTCTGCCCTGATGAAGCCACCTCTGGAATACTGTGTCCAGTTCTGGGCCCCTCAGGTCAAGAAGGACCTCAGGGAACTGCTTGAAAGAGTCCAGCACAGAGCCACAAAGATGATGAAGGGAAGGAAAGGAAAGAGAACATGGCAGAAGGATTCTGAGCACCAGCTCACATGTGTCCCCATTCATGCAAAGCTTAGCCCTAAGGCTGGTAGATGCAGGGTGGGAAGTAGTCAGAAGGTTAAAATAGAGATTGCAGGTTAAAGAGAAGAAGAACTTCTCCTTGGGTGGGGCTTGCTGATGCTGTAAATCCCTCCTGAGGGCTCAGAAAAGCTACAACCACAGAAAGTGAAGTGCTGACCTGGCATAAACCTGGTCAGGTGTGGTGCTGGTGATGTTGTGCTGCCTGCCTGGAGGTTTCCTCTGGTTGTATCCCCCTTGCTTTACACGAGTCCCTCTTGAAGCTGGCACAAAGCCAGGCTGAGACACACTCACATAGACCTGGAGGCAATTTGTCAGCCATGCAGCTGTGTGGCCGGTCTTGATCTGGTCAAATTTGGATGATCTACTAATGCCCAGATGAAGGAGCAGAAGCACAGCCTCAGCCTGCCCTCAGATGGAGGAGCTGTAGGTGAGGGCAGAGACAACTCTTTCCTGAAGGAAAACTTTGACATTCAGCCTCCAAGTCTCTCCTGGCCAGCAACATGATGATGACCTTCTTAATCCATGCTCTCAGCACCTGTATTCAGGTATAAGAGCTCCCAGCTCCATGGACACTCATGGACACCCTCCAACAGGGCAGCGATGGCCCTGGGACATTGCATCATTCTCTGTGCAGCTTAGCTGTGCCTTCCACTCCTCCCTCTTGGAAATCACCTTACAGAAATCTCATTCACTTAAGAGGCTCAGGCTTTAGCTGGTTGAGACAGTCTGAAGTCTGGCTTGGATGGTGAGACTCCTCTCTTCCTTGTAGCAGGATGCCTGCAGGAGTCTGGGGGGGCTGGCATGAGTGTGCTCAAGCCTTGCTTCGGACTTCAGCTCCAGCACACTCAGTGCAAAACCTTCTGGATGATACCACCCTGCAGCACAGTGAATGGCAGCAGGGATAGGCTTTGTTTGCCCCCTGTGCTGTGAAGTAAAGAAGGGTCAGAAGATGTAACTTCTTGATGTAAGTCGTAAGATCATAGCTTCACAGAATGGTTTAAGTTGGAAAGGACCTTTAAAGCTCATCCAGTCCAACCTCCCTGCAGTCAGCAGGGACATCTGCAACTAGAGCAAGTTGCTCACAGCCCCAGACAACCTCACCTGGAATGGTTCCCGGGATGGGACATCTCCCACCTCTCTGGGAAACCTGGGACAGGCTCTCACCACTCTCAACCTAGAACATTTCTTCCATATCTCCAGTCTGAATCTCCCTCTTTTAGTATCAATCCATCAGCCCTTGTCCTGTCACTACAGGCCCTGAGAAAAAGTCTGTCCCTAGCTTTCTTAGAGGCCCCTTGAAGCACTGCAAGGCCACCAGAAGGTCTCCCTGGAGCCTTCTCTTCTCCAGGCTGCCCAAGCCCAACTCTCTCAGCCTGGAGCCTCCCAGCAGAGCCCTTCCAGCCCTGCCAGCATTGCTGTGGCCTCCTCTGGCCCTGCTCCAACAGCTCCCTGTCTGTGCTGAGGACTCCAGAGCTGCCCCATCACTGCAGGGGGTCTGAGCAGATCCCATCAGAGGGGCAGAATCCCCTCCCTGCCCCTGCTGCCCACACTGCTGGGGATCAGCCCAGGACAGGGCTGGCTCTGGGCTGGCAGCACTCGGTGCCAGCTCATGGCCAACTCTGCACCCACCATCATACATGAATATCCTCTTAAGTGTCAACTGCTGATAAAAGACAGTGTCTGTAATGGCTGATGTGCTGCCAGGGAAGGAGGTAAAACTCCAACATCTTGAAATCATAGCTGTTGAGACCGTTTGCAAACGGATTTCTCCTGGGATCATGGTCGCAGTCTCTCTGAGGCAATGCTCAGCATCTGACTTTCTCCCCATCCTCCTCAAGGCATCTGTGGACCCTTGTCACCCATTAGGTGAATGGACCCCTCTGCCCATGCAGCTGCCAGGACAATGTGGTGGTGGTTATGGTCTGGTGGCTCCAGGCAGTTTGAGGAGTGAGTCTTTGGAGATAACACTTTGCTTTATGCTGGTTGTATTTCACCCTCGTTCATTACTGATGTAAAGTTGCCCAAGTGGAGGTTAACTCAGTCTGCAAATGGCAGCTCAGCTGCCTCTTGGCTTGTCCTGTTCTGCAAGGGCTTCTGTGGGCCAGGAGGTGAGGAACTGGCCAGTCACAAGTGGTGTCCCCCAGGGCTTGTTGTTGTGGCCCCTTCTGTTTAGTGTCTTTATGAATCATTTGGATGAGGGGATGGAGGGCACCATCAGCAGGTTTGCAGATGACACTAAACAGCAGGAGTGTTATCTGCTGGAGGGTGGGAAGGCTCTACAGAGACATCTGGATAGGTTCAAACCATGGGTTGAGGCCAGTGGCACGAGGTTCAACAAGGCCAAGTGCCAGGTCCTGCGCTTAGGTCACAGCAACCCCACGCAACGCTGCAGGCTTGGGGCAGAGTGGACAGAAGCTGATTGATAGAAAAGGATCTGGGGTGCTGGTGTGCCCAGCAGTGTGCCCAGGTGGCCTGAAAGGCCACCAGCATCCTGGCCTGGATCAAAACCACTGTGTCCAGCAGGAGTAGGGCAGTGATGGTGCTCCTGTGCTCAGCACTGGTGAGGCCACAGCTTGAGTACTTGGGTTCAGTTCTGGGTGCCACAGTACAGGAAAGGCTTTGAGGTGCTGGACCACATCCAGAGAAGAGCAGGGAGGGTGGTGAGGGGCTTGGAGAGCATCATATGTGGAGTGGCTGAGGGAGGTGGGGTTGGTTAGTCTGGAGAATACTAAGGGGAGATCTTATTGCTCTCTGGCCTTTGACACCATCCCCCACAGCAAACTCCTGGCCAAGCTGTCAGCCCCTGGCTTGGACAGCAGCACTCTGATCTGGGTTAGGAACTGGCTGGAGGCTGAGCCCAGGGTGTGGTGGTGAATGGTGCCACATCCAGCTGGCAGCCAGGCACCAGTGGTGTGCCCCAGGGATCAGTGCTGGGCCCCATCCTCTTTAATATCTTTACTGATGATCTGAATGAGGGCATTGAGTCCATCATCAGTAAGTTTGCAGATGACACCAAGCTGGGGGCAGGAGTTGATCTGTTAGAGGGTTGAAGGGCCCTGCAGAGGGACTTTGCCAGGCTGGACAGATGGGCAGAGCCCAACATGATGATTCAACAAGTCCAAGTGCCAGGTGCTGCACTGTGGCCACAACAACCCCATGCAGAGCTACAGGCTGGGGTCAGAGTGGCTGGAGAGCTGCCAGGCAGAGAGGGACCTGGGGGTGCTGATCGACAGCTGCCTGAACATGAGCCTGCAGTGTGCCCAGGCAGCCAAGAAGGCCAATGGCATCCTGGCCTGCATCAGGAACAGTGTGGCCAGCAGGAGCAGGGAAGTCATTGTGCCCTGTGCTCAGCACTGGTTAGGCCACATCGTGAGTCTTGTGTCCAGTTCTGGGCCCCTCAGTTTAAGAAGCACATTGAGAGTCTTGAAGGTGTCCAGAGAAGGGCAACAAGGCTGGGGAGGGGTCTGGAGCACAGCCCTGTGAGGAGAGGCTGAGGGAGCTGGGGTTGCTTAGCCTGGAGAAGAGGAGGTTCAGGGGAGACCTCATTGCTCTCTACA